>OX465595.1:84750769-86034935 GCA_950022295.1 Bromus sterilis | reverse complement strand
GGATTGTTCTTTTGGATGTTTTGATCTGGTTCTGCCTTCCTGTGCGAGTAATTACTCGAGCACTCTATCATCTTCTGGGTGAGGGAGCACCCAAACTCTATAGATGTATTAGTCTTTGGTGGGGCGAGTGATCACTTGAGCATGTTGTGGACCGCAGGGTGAGGGAGCACCCGAACTCTATAGACATGTTTGTTCTTGATGGAGGGGAGTAACTACTCGCATCCTCAGGGATTAACCCTTGCTCTCTTTTTTGTAAATATGTGGTACTCACGATGGGAGTAAATTTTTTGAGATTAAAATCAAAATTTTAGTTAAAAACAAACCTTTGATGGGCCACGAGGATGCGTACTCAGCACGCCTTATTGAGAGGTGACTTTGCAAGGCTGTCTGACAAGCTGGGCTGTTATGCATAGTAGGCTTGGCGTGACGCGATGTCCTACGGTAATTTCGCTCCGCGTGATGATGGTCCTCTTTTTTCGCGCAGAGTGGGCAATGTGTTTACTGCGCCGATTGAGTTTTCCATGCCGCACGATTGTGATGGGATCGTGCCACGTTGTGGGCCTCCGAGATCGACGGTGAGTGGATGGCCCTTGGGGGGTGGGTTAAATACCAAAGGGCTAAGTAAATTTAGGTTTTTACTTAGCCCTCGTCCTTTCTTGCTTCTTCTTCCTTTGCGTCCTCTTCACATTTTCTTCTTCGTGCCGCCCGTCTCGCTCTTCCTTTTGGCTGTGCGGCTAGATCTATGTCTAGACGTCATCGAAGCACAGCGCAAGAGGCAACAAGGATGACTGGGAGGTGGGAGCGTTCCATTTTCTCCGTTGCAGATCTGGATGTGCTGGTGGCCGATGGGCTTGTGGCAGAGGGTGCTGATCGGATTCCTGGGGAAGAGGAGGTGCCTGCGCCTCACCCTGATGAACGGGTATGCTTCCAGATCTTCTTTCTTCGTGGATTTTCTCTTCCCGTTCATCCGTTCGTCCGTGGGCTGCTCTTCGCGTGTCAACTGCATTTGCATGATTTGACCCCTAACGGGATACTGCACATTGTGTATTTTATTACGCTTTGTGAGAGTTTCTTGGGGGTTTATCCTCATTGGGGTCTCTGGAATTGTCTCTTTAGTGTGAAGAGAACGAACTCTTAATATGCTATTGGGCGGGTTGGCATTTCCATCAAGCAGAAAAGTGTCTACTTTGATCTGGAGAAGTTGGATTCCGTCTATACGTGGCAGAAAACCTGGTTCTATCTGAAAGATCAGCATGTTGAGGGTCAGCAGTTTGGGCTTGCTCCCTTCAATCCGGTTGCGCGAGTAGCTAAACGGTCATCTTAGTTGCATTCTCTGACTTCTGGGGAAGTTACTGTTGTAAAGCCTTTAGTGCAAAAGCTTGCCGCGTTGAAGGATGGGATAACTAGGGGCCAAATTATTATTGTCTTTATGAAGAGACATATCCAGTCGCTTCAGCATCGTGTGAATCCCATGTGGAGGTATACTGGGCTCGAGGACTCGACGAGGTGCTCTCCTGAAGACATTTCGGGTGATGACCTTCTCTTTCGGATCCAGCAGGTCACCGAGTGCACCAGCACTGGTGTGGCGACCTCCATTCGCCCCTATGACGGCACGATTCCTTTTCCTGAGGTAACTCATCTTAAGCTTGGTCGATTTTGGTGAAGTTTGAGTGGCGTCTAATGTTTTGTTTGGTGATAGTTTGTCTGCAGGGCCATGTTTCCTTACTGTCCAATCCACCCCAGCCTGAGGACGCGGAGATACTTGCTGAGCCTGACGCGACCATGGGTGATCCGGCGTCTGTGGGTGGTGGTGATGCTTCTCATGCTGATACTGGTGAGTCCGTGGGTGCAAGTAGTGGTGATCATCCGACGGCTTCTGAGGGTGAGGAGGGTTCAGAGCCACTGCGCTTCAAACGCAGTCGCTCCTCGACTGCTAGTGGACGGGTTGGGAAGGGTGTTGATGATGGACTACCACCCGTTGCTCCAGTTGCTGCGGCTTGTCCTCTTCTGATTGCTATGAAAAAGCGTAGGCTGGGGCTGTTGCTTCGCGTGGGCGCCACACCTGTGGGGTACACACTTTTTCTTGGTTTGATATGCCGCTGAAATTGCTTCCGATTCTGATAATGGTCGAGTTGTAGTACTGCTCCTGCTCGAGCCACGTCCTCCACGAGCGCTGCTGCTGTTGACCTTTAGTCGACTGACACCGGCGCCGCGGCTGATCGAGTGGTGCCTTCCGCTACTCCTGCGGCTTCTGGTGCGGGTACGAAACATGCAACTGCTCCGTCCGGTGGGTCTGCAGCTGCTACTGAGGGGAAATCACCTCTGGAGATGAAGCCCTTGTTTCCTGAGGGGTATTTTCTGGAGAAGAAAGACCTCGCAGTTGAAGAGAAGGAAAAATTCTTTGATCGCATGGCTGAGCAGGTGCGTCATTTTATTTTCATCTGACTTGCATTGGGGACGCAACAGCGCTCCTGATGGGAGTAGCCCCCGAGGCTGCGAGTAACCACTTGTGGTTGGTCACAGTCTTTAAGCTTCCATGCGTGTTTCCGTGTGCTTCTGCTTGCAATTTTGAGGCGCGGCAACGCTCCCGATGGGAGTAGCCCCCGAGGCTGCGAGTAACCACTTGTGGTTGGTCGCGGTCTTAAATTTTGATTGTCCTTTGCTGAGTTCTGACTTCTGCGCTCTTTTCCTTTTCAACCGTTGTTCCGTATATGGGAGCGAGTGCTGAATAATGTTGATCGTGCCCGTGGTGCTCATGATGCGGCCCGAAATAGCCTGACTACCATGCGCCATAGGCGACTTTCCTTCCCTGTTTTATTGTGGTGTCCATGTTTGCTTGCTGCTTGAGTGATCATTGTGATGTAGGTCATAAAAATGCTGCTGAAAAATGTGCTACTGCTGTGGAGGAAACACTTTCTTCACTTCAAGATGCCTTGGAGGCAAAGGAGAAGGACTTGCAGGCGCAGCTTGGTGAGCTCAAGCGGCTGTGGGAGGCTGAGGAGAAGTTTCAGCAGGTGGAAACTGCCGAGGGTAGTCGCCTTCGCGACCTGGCGGGTGACTTGGCGGGTAAGTGGGATGCTCTGATACTTCTTTTTCTCTTGTGATTTTCTCTTGGGTGGTTGGTCATTGTATCTTCTTGTTGGTGCAGGTGTTGTGGGTGTTGAGGTAGCGACGACTTTTACTGAGGGCTCGGGCGTTCTTCGCGATGCCGTGGATGTCGTGTCGAGTGCAGCAGGTGTCATGAAGGATGTCTGCAGTCGTGCGTCGACTCTTCTAAAACTTCTTCATGAGCACATGTATCCAAATGAGAAGAATCGTCCCTAGGGCCTGGACCTTCAGGGTGCTGCGTTTGGGCCAAACGGAGATAAGCTGGAGGGCTTAGTGCACGAGACTGTGGTGAGTGGGCTCGCGACGTCCTTCGTTGTTCTTCTGGGGCATGGGGTTCCTATTGAGGATGCGATGGTGGATTTCCTTCCTGGTTATACGGATGAGCAAAGTGCGCGAGCCACTCGACTTGCTCGCCAATTGCAACTTGTTGTAGAGGCTGATGGTTGTGCGTCTCGGGGCGTGGAGTAGGAGATGTTTGTTTATCTGTGTGCTGGAATAATCTTTTTCTTGTAATGAGCCGCACTTGGAGCTGGAGATTCTGAATCTTGAACTGATTAGAGGATTGTTTTGACTTCTTTCTATTCTACTGCTTTTTCTTTTGGATTGACTTCTTTTATCCTTGTGCGGTAGGCCACCCCGGACACTAAAGCAAAAACTGAAAGGTAAATTAACAAGACTAAAAACCAAAGATAAAAGATAGTGTGCAACTCCCCTATTTTGAAGAGTGGAGTCCCCGGAAACGGCGCCAGAAATTTGCTTGATACACGAGATAATACTCGCCCCTCGTTGGTTACCCCAAGTGGAAGGTGAGATGTAGCGTAGCGGCAAATTTCCCTTAGCGAAGATGCTAAGGTTGAGTGTCGGACCAGTAGGACTCCAACAGATACAAGTAGGTGGCAAGGAAACAATGGCACCGTTTTAGACAAAAGTTGCTTCCTTGACCTGGACCTGCACACACAACAGATAGCTTTGCTCCCAACGAGTACATAGGAGTTGTCAATTCCTCCGGCCTTGTTGTTTAAAAAGGATAAAATGCACGGGATAATGATAGTGATAGCTACGGAAAAGTAAATACTGAAAGTAAATTGAAAGTGTAAACAGTATTGGAAATATGGACCGGGGTCCTATGATGTTCACTAGTGATGTCTCTCTCCCAAAAGACGATAAAATAGCCATGCGAGGTGAACAAATTACAGCTGGGCAATTGACAGGATTATGTGCGCAAACCAATGCTAATTATGTTATAAAGAAAGGAAGAGGCTCAAAAGCATGGGAGGTACGCCAAGACACGTAGACCGAAATCCATCTGCATGTACCTACTAATCATCCACCTTGAGATATCTATCCAGAACATCTCGCTGGTATTAAGTTGCGAATCCCACCCAAAGTGTAAACTCAAAGCAACGGACAACTACATTAAAAAACTTTGCGTAAAGTAAACAATCCTTGCACCCGCAAGTACAAGCACCGTTGTTTTCCCCCTTGTGGCAACAAAACATCCCCTAGACTCATGTTTCTGTCACTCAAGCTAGTCATCGGGGGGCATGAACCCACAATCATGCATAACGCACCCTCTTGGAGTCAGTACCTACTACTTGGCCAAAGCAATAAACAGCAACGGAGAACATGCAAGAATTACTCAAGAACATAAATATAAAAGAAGAGAATCAAATATATAACTCAATCACAATCTGAACATAATCTCATAATCCATCGGATCCCAGCAAACTCAGCATAGCAACAGCAGAAAGATTACATAAGTGCCTCGATCATGTAGGGCAGCTCACGGGGTCTAATCCATGAAGAACAAAGAGGGGAGGAGAACATCACATAGCTACTGATCATAGACCCATGGTCCAAGGTGGACTACTCACGGTTCATCCGAGAAGCATCCATGGTGATGGATAAGCTCCTGGAGGTGATTCCTCCCTCCGGCAGGGTGCCGGGAAGAGGTCTTCTGGTGCTCCCGATCTTGGAAGCGCGGTGGTGGCGGAACAGAGGAGAGATCGCGAAAAAGGGTTCCGTTCCCGAGGGTTTCTCGTCACGGGGAATAAATAGGCGAAGGGGGCAGCCAGAGGTGGGCCAGGGGCTCCAGGCGTCCCCCTGGCGCGGCCAGGGGTGGGGCCGCGCCCTCTGGACGCCTGGGCCCCCTCTGGCCCCCCTCGGCCCCCATTTTGGCTCTTCTGGAAGGTTCCCGTACGCTGATTTTTCCCGGAATTTTTCTGGTACTTTAAATAAGGGGGAAACATAGAATAGAAAAACAGCAGAAAACAGGAACTGGCACTGGGGTGCACTGAGTTAATTGGTTAGTACAAATATGATCAAAAGTGTATGGAAGTTCATCAATCTCATAGCAATATCACACAAAAGAGGCACGGAGCAAGCAGAAGTTATAGATACGTTTTGGACGTATCAACATCCCCAAGCTACATTCCTTCTCGTCCTCGAGTAGGTAAATGATAACAAGCATAATTTCTGTGGTGACATGCTAACAACCATATAAGAACTTTTAAGTAAAGAAATCAAGGCATGTAATTCAATTCAAGTCATAACAGGCAAGAGTCTATATTTAGCATTGAAATAAGCAACATAAGAACATAAAGGTGCAAGAGCTCTCGCTGTCCGTGACTCGAATGTCTCCAAATGGTGTTTGCGTGCAAGAAAGGGGTAGGGATATACGATAAAAAGTATTTTTATGTTGAGAACTCAATCTACTACAGTTTCACACTTGGTCTTCTTTGGAATCTTATCTTGACTCATCCCCAGACCACTAGCCAGGTACAAGTCAAAATGATCCACTCCTTTTCGACATTTTGAGCACTCGTGCAATGGATGAGTGTACGCAAGAAAGTTGACACTTAGGATGGCAAAGAGAGGATAGGGTGGAGGAGGAAGACAAAAAGGTGTGAAAGGCTCACATCAATGAGGACAATCATAGGCGAGAGAAAGCCAAATGATAGATATGATGTGAGGAGTAGGGATTGCCATGCAACGGATGCACATATGAGCTAAAAGCTCTCCAAAGGAAGTAGTGGGGGTGCATCCAACTTGCTTGCTCAAGAAGACCTAGAGCTCATTTGAGGAGGCTCATCATTGGAATATACAAGCCAAGTTCTATAGTGTAAAGGTCCCCACATAGCTATATGCATGAATGATAATCTCTATGGAGTACAAGATATAAGAGGGAGTACAAGTGTGGATCTCTCAAAAGGAATAGTAGTGTGCCCCCTTCTCTCTTTTTATTTTCTTTTTTCTCTTTTTTCTATTTTTTTATTTTTTTGATGGCCTCAATGGATCTTTCTATTTCTCTCATTTGTCCTCTTTGGGATCTTTTAATTTGTCCACTATGGGATCTTTTAATTTGTCCACTTTGGGATCTTTTCCTCACTTTAGGGGCAACACTCTATATATTACAAGAAGTATAGAAGATCTTTCACACTTTACAAAGTACTCAAATCATAAAAAGATGTAACTATCATGAAGTATGCAAATGTATGCCTCTGCCAATGTACCAGGATATGCAATGATACTAGCGCGTCATGTAGCAATGATTAGGGCAAGGCCCAACTAGCATGCGGCTCATCGATAAAGCAAGTAGCATGTATGACATGAAGATCAAGTCATGAGAAGATGGATGTTGCATGGCAATGTATCTCGGAAAGGCTATGGAAATGACTTGATAGGTAGGTATGGTGGCTGTTTTGAGGAAGGATATAAGGAGGTTTATGATGACAGAGCGTATCATGCCAAGGGTTTGGATGTACCGGCGAAGGTGGACGCCAACTCTCGGAGTGAGAAGAAAGCAATGCATGGCACAGGAAAGGCTAGAAAAATATGGGAAGGTGGAATTGTCAACTTTCGAATACTCTCATTAGTCCGAAGAACTCATGCACTTATTATCGGTAACTCTCAATCTAATGAGGAGGTTTCACAAAGAGACAAGTAACCCGAGGATGAGTGTATGGGGGTTTGGTTATCCTTGCGCATCCTCGACTCATGGTACGTGAGTGTACTCTAATATTCGACCCCTCAGAAGAGTAGTGATCCATCTAGTAGCTAGAGTTCTGAACTAATTTGTAGGTTTTTGAAAATAAACACGGATTTCCCAAAATACGACATCTATCACTAATAGGCTAAAGCTCTTGACACCAAAATTCCAAACATTACTCAAAACAACACCTCAAAACTATTGCAAGTTACTACTACAAAAAGAATAGCAACCTCAATTACCTACTTCAAGTCAAGACACAAAACTCAATGCAACAGGCAAACTCTCTAAACAAGATAAACATGAAAACTCAAAAGAGTTCCAGCAACAAACTAAACAAAAGCTCTTTGAAAAGATAAACATGAAAACCAACATTTAAACATGACAGTAGCTACGAAAAGATAAAGAACACACACAGCAAAGATAAGCATGAAAAGTCGTATGTTGTGTTCTAGATTTTGGAAGTGGACCGTGTTTCTCTCCCACACAAATAAATCTGGGTTCTAACTTGTTATGAACAGCAATAAAATCTAAAGAAAACTAAAAATTAAACCTAACAGCGAGACGCTCCAAGAATAGCACATAACGCATGAAGTGATAAAAATATAGTGAAACGAGAGACGAACTGATAATTGTTGATGGAGAAGGGGATGCACGGGGGCATCCCCAAGCTTAGACGCTTGAGTATCCTTGAATAGTTCTTGGGGATGCATGGGGCGTCCCCAAGCTTGAGCGCTTGACACTCCTGAATCTTCTTTCATCATCTTCCCTCGCACACTTGAAAACTCCCTTCATACATAACTCATCATAATCTAATTAGCGAGGTTATTACCCATAATAAAATAATTTTTCTCTACTGGAAATAAAGATAATCTTGAAGAGATACTGTTTATCAAGATTTCCAAAAAGTTTTTGCAAAGAAAAAGCAAGCTTAAGGTTTGCAAAATGAAGAAAAGGCAAAACAGGACAGAATCTGTGAAAAACAGACCAGCAGGTAGAAACCAATTTTTTAGGGATACTTCTGCAACTCAAATCAAAAAACTCAGAACATAGGAAAGTTTTGTAATTCTATAGAGAACGCTGTGTAAAAAATTCAGTTAAAATAGATGAACTTGGATTTTTCGCTGATTTTTCTAGTCACGAGGAAAGAATCTGTTTTCTGGACAGCATGTCACAACTTTCACTTCCCTTGTCGTATGAGGCTATCAAAGACACAAAGCTTGAAAAGTAAAGATACAATTATGTTGCTACATTATTAACAATCATCAAGACCACTAAAAACAGAAGAAAAACAAAAAGGAAATCCTAAATTCGTTGCGGGCTGCCTCCCGAAAGCGCTTTCTTTTTCGCCTTTGAGCTAGACATGAAGATTTTAAAAGATGCTCTCATAAGAATAAGGATTTGAAGCAAAAGAGAGCATCAATAAGAAAACATGGAACACATTTAAGCCTAACCCACTTCCTATGCCTAGGAATCTTGTAAGAAAATAAATCAAAGAAGCACAAAGAGACAAGCATAGGAAAGTGGAACAAGAATAACTTCAAAACTTTCATCATAAAGAGAGGTTTTTTTGTAACATGGAAGTTTCTATAACCAAAATTTCCTCTCTCAAAGTAATTTTCAGTAGTATCATGAACAACATCAAGAATATAACTATCACATAAATCATGTTGTTCATGATCTACAAGCACACGTGTATAGTTTTCAACACGGTCTTTAGGATCATAAGATAAATGCATCCCATCACATTGAGCCTCAATAAGAGCACAATTCCCCGGAATAAGATTTGGAGATTTGAAAAGGATAATAGGACAATCAAGTGTGGGTGCAATAGCAAAAATTTCATTCTTAACATGAGGAACTATAGTAAGTTCATCTCCGTAAGCAGCATCCATAATGGCATCACGGCCATAAGCATAGAAGTCATCAACTTCATCAAAAAGGGATGATTCAAAAGAATCCATGGGATCATATGTAACATCCCAAAATTCTCCTAATTTTGGAATGTTAATAAAATTAAATAGATAATGAATGTTTGCTTGATGTGTTTGATTTTCCCTGGGATTTAAAACCTTTGGAGTTTATTGAATATTAAAAAAAGGGAATAAAAGGACTTTCCCTAATATTCATAATTGGTGTTTTTGGAATTTATTATTTAAAACAAAACCAACAAAACAAAATGAGAGGAGGTAATATGACTCCTTCAACATATTAAAAGGTTGAAAAAAGTTTTAAATCAATATTGGAATTCTTCTGAATATTCAAAACATTTTTCAACTCAAGAAATTCATTTTGAGCGGATATAAAATGACTTATCCCCTTTTTAATAAAGTTGGAAAATATTTAGAATATTACTTTAAAGTTTTAAAACTTACTATGAGTATTATAGATAACTCTAAAATTATTTTAGGGATTTTATAATGCTAAGAGAGTTTTTTTTTCATTGAAATGATTTATTAAATATTTTAAAAGAGTTGAAAAAGTATTCCAATGGGATATTTTTATTTTACCAAATTATTTATTGGTGTGAAAATTTTAAAATTTATATTTTGTTATTTAGAAATGGTTTTTCAATGCTTTTGACCAAATAAAATTATTTTAAACGATTTATTGGATTTTATTTGATTTATGAAAGTATTTTATATTTAAATAAAGTATTTAGAAAATGTTTTTATTTTTATTTTGCTTTTTGGAAATTGTATTCATTAAATAAATTTCTTTGTATTATTTGGTGAATTTAGAAATTTATTTCATATTTTTCTGATGAGTATTTATTTTTCTACAATTGTTTGAAATTTGGGTTTTTAAATAAAAAGAAAACTCATAGCCCCGGCCCAGTAGTGCTTTTTCGCCCGCGAGCGCATTAGAGTCCGATTCGGAACCAGTTTGTTTTTTCCCTCTCAGCCTATATATAGAAATTAGGTTTTTCCTTTTTATTTATTTTCTTTTTCTTTCCAAATAAAAAAAACCCTAGAGCCGGACCCGCATCGCCGCCGTCGGGCCCCGCATCGCCGGACCACCGCCAGCGCTGTCGCCGGATCCCGCCGCCGCCCCGCAGCCGGCCGTCCTCCGCTGGAGACGCTGCCGCCTCCACGTGCGCCGCCTCCACACCGCGCCCCGCCCTAGCCTCCCCGCCTGGACGGCCAGTCGCCGCCGCCCGGTCACCGCCGCCCACGCGCCACCGCATCGCCGTCACAGCGGCCGGGCCGCAGCAGGCTGATGTCTGTGCACGCTTCTATTCTTGTAGACTATGTTGGGCCTCCAAGCGCAGAGGTTTGTAGGACAACAGCAATTTTCTTCAAGTGGATGACCTAAGGTTTATCGAACTCGGTGAAGTAGAGGTTGAAGATGGTCTCTCTCAAGCAACCCTGCAATTAAGATACAAGAAGTCTCTTGTGTCCCCAACACACCTAATACAACTAGGAGTTGTATAGGTGCACTAGTTCGGCGAAGAGATGATAAAATATGGGTGATAGGTGTGGCAAAACAAAGTAATATAAATCTGTAATAAAAAGTGCAGCAACGAAACAAGTGGTAAACGTGAGCACAAACGGTATTACAATGGTGGAAATAAGGCCTAGGCTTCATACTTTCACTAGTGGCAACTCCCAACAACATTAACATAGTCTAATCACATGATATTTCCCATAAAACATGCAATGGAGACGTACTCGGATGTCATTCCTTTGTGGTCAAGAGAGGACGAGAATTGTGTAGGGCTACAAAAGCACACCTTAGAGTTCGTAGTTCTCATCTATGGATTTCCCAATGTCACTGCGGCCATCCAAAGAGAGTATCACAATCACCACAACATATCTAAAGGATCGTCAAAGACAAGCACCAAAAGACTCTCAATCTTCAATCCACACACAAAAGAGGAAATCACTCATGAAAATATTCTTCTAACCCATGTCCAATAGACCGCTGTCACCATGGTCTCGGGGATTATACTAGAAAAGATCAAGTGAGTACATCAATCCAATACATAGAGGAAGGGGAAATATCATGGGATCACCCTAGATTAACATAGCCAATGATCACAACGAAGATCACATCATGTGAGAGAGAGAAACCACATAGATCAAGATACAAGCCTTAGCCCCAAGGGGGAACTACTCAGACATGGACATGGTGAGAGGGAGAGTTGTTGATGGAGAGGTGCAGCCCGGAGGAGATGAAGGAGACGGCGACGGCGGCGGCCACGGCGGCGACGGCGCTCACGGCCACGGCCCTTGGGGGCAGCGGCCCTTGGCCCCTTCTTCTTCCTTGGAGATGGTTCTGCTGTGGAGATTGATCTCCCCCTCAAGACGGCTGCCAAGGGGGAGGAAATTTCGTGGTGCCTTTGACCTAGGTTACCTCTCTTTATATAGACTCTCGGATTCCCGTCATCCAGATTACGTCTTCTGTATTTCGGGGTTTCTGGAAGCATCCGAACTCCGATTGGGCCAAATTTTATGTCTAAATCCACCGGAAAACAATTCCCTACAACTTTATAGTTTTAAGTTTTTCCATTTGAGGCCGTCTTCTAGCGTTTCCGAGACGATCTTTAAAACCTGTCTGGTGGGACAGATTTCGGGAGAGTTAGAGCCCAACTCCTACAAGGCTCCTTTTTGTGATTTTTCCTTTATCCAAGTAATTCCTACACATAAAGTACAAAAACAAGAACTTGTGCACTCTTGCAACCATTAATAGGTTAGTTCCAAAATATGTTATAAAGATATATGAAAGTATATAAAAAACATAGCAATATCACACAAAACATGCATGGAGCAAGCAGAAATTGTAGATACGTTTGAGACGTATCAGACGCCGCCGCGCCACTCCCGTGTGCCGCGCGCCCTGCTGCCTCGTGCCACGCCACCCCGTGCGCCGCCGCCTCCCCTCGCGCCAGCACTTCATCGCGTCTCGCCGGAAACCGCCTCGCCGGAGCAACTCCGGCCAGATCCGCCGCTTGGACCCGATTGCTTTTTGCGAAGATATTTTATTTGCGGATAGATCCTTTTTGCAGAAAAGACCCCGTTCTCGCGTCCGCAATATCTCCGCAACCGTAAGTCGGATCGAGGTGAAACTTTTTCCTACACGCTCGTGTTGTTCTGTACTTTAGCATGGAATAGATTTTTGCACACATTGCACACTTTTGAATTTGAGTTTATTTCAAATTCAAATTCAAATCCCGGAGGCCATATCTTTTAAACCGTTGATCCAAATCGAGTGATTCTTTTTGCGTTGGATCACTCGTGTCATGTACTTTCTGTCTATATCATGTCTACACAAAATTCCAAATTTTATTGATCTGTTTAAATTCAAATTCGATTCATTTTTGCACTTGCTATGACCTGCGTTGTAGTATTCCGTTTCACGTGATTCTTTTTGCATATCGGATCATTCGAGACATGTTATCGGTAAGGTTCACACACTTTTCATGTGGGTATGATATTCACCTTGAATTCATAAATGTCCATGATCACAATTCCTTACCGATGAATCTTTATCTATTGACTCTCTCGAGTTCACTTCCACCGATCACCTTCGAGCACATCGACACTTGTACCGTGTCAAGACTTTTTGTTTTGTTGCTAAAACCCTTTGTGTTGTTTGTTGATCTTTTGTTTGCCTTGTGATGTGATTGCTTATTCGAGTTACTTCGTTTGCGATAGATTTCTCGGAGTGTGACGAGTAGAGTTGACTGGACCGTGAGAGCGAAGAACTTCACCGAATGGAAAAGGCAAGTTACACTTTGACCATACCTCAACCTATATTTTCTATTATGCATGTAGCAAATTATTACTCTATGCATGTGTAGGACTATACATTAGTTATGATTTAAACCTAGTAGGATAGCCATATGTTCTGACCTTGTATTTCATTGTCGCCCTAGGATCGTGGTTGTTATTTATTGCTATTGCTTTGTAGACGGGGATTGGTTGAGTTATCATTGAGCTATGTGAGGATTAATGACTTGACTAGCAAAATTAAATAGAAATCACCTCTGGACGGGCAGGGAATGCATCCTGGGGCTCATGCCTTGGATAAGGAGGTACCAGGGCTAAATGCTTCCCGAATGGTTGTTTTGGTGGTGAACCGGGTGCGTCATGGCGCGTACCCTCTGAACGCAGTGGGCGCCATCCAGGCTCAAAAAGATCGGACAGACAGTGTGACTAGTAGCTTCCATGTACAACCACTGGCTATATGGGCTCTGGCTTAGATGAGTAAGTTGTGGGGAACCTGGCCCTGGTAGCTAGCTGATGTAGATATGATAGAAGTACCGGCTACCAAAGGGTGGAGGCAACCTCTTCTGAAAGAATATGTCTCAATCTTCGGGTTGAGTCCAGTGGGGAAAGTGTACAAACCTCTGCAGAGTGTAAAAACTGATCAGGATTAGCCGTGTCCACGGTTACGGACAACTTTGAGCAACTGGGCATTATTGTTGTTGGACGGTCTTGACAGATAATTCACCTTAATAAGAATTTGAGTGGGAACTTTTAATAAAGGGATGGTTGGAATTGGTGTAGCCCAATTCAACCATACTTAGGACTAGCAAGATAAATTAAAATTTGATTAGTTGTAGTATGTGAGGAAAAAACCAGCTTTCTGCAAAGTAAAACCATAAGCCTTTCCTTTGACTTACCTCACATGTAGATGTAGGTCTGC
This sequence comes from Bromus sterilis, assembly GCA_950022295.1. Taxonomy (NCBI): domain Eukaryota; kingdom Viridiplantae; phylum Streptophyta; class Magnoliopsida; order Poales; family Poaceae; genus Bromus; species Bromus sterilis. The sequence continues at coordinate 86,021,188 of OX465595.1, read as the reverse complement.
TATATCCTTTTTCGTGTGACTTGCCATACAAATCAGATGTACTGACCCGTTGTCGGGTTGTAACCTTCGGTGTTGCAGGATTGTATACGACGAGTAAGTGATGCGATGTAGGGTTACGATGTCTATACTCAACTATGCCGGTGGAGTTGATGGACGCCACGAAGCTTTTATTGGTTTCCGCTGTATTTTATTTGTAAGCTAGCCTTGAGCTATGCAGGTATGCTTTATTGTAATACTGGATCTTCGATGTAATATATATGACATGTGGTTTATTCTTGATATTACGTCATGTACTGTGTATGCTAGCTATTGATCCAGGGACTAGCATAGAATGTACAGAGACTCCGGTTTGTGTTGAACCGGGTCGTTACAGATGGTATCAGAGCCCATGTTGACTGTAGGTCGTGACCCTAGAAAATGGATAGAAAAAGCCATAGGAACAAAATATTTTATCACTCTTTGATTACTTACTCTCTCCACTAGTATCTCTCATCTATTATTCATCTTCTAAAACTTCTCAGCTTGTTTTAATGTAAATACCCTCTGAGTTGCATACCCCTAAAGGCAAGACATTTGAGAAGTACATCATCAACCTCGTGGATCAATTGAAGTTATGATCACAAGAACCAGAAGGAATAACCTACAGTGATCAATAAGTTTTGACACTACGATAGGAATATTTAAGATCAACTTAGCTGAGAAGGATGAAGCTTAGAATCAGACCACCACCTTTTAGGTGAAGTTAGATGAACGAATTTCGCGTAGTATGATGAGATCGTATGTCTTGCACATATGACCTTACTCTAGGAGTTGTTTGTGTGGTGTGACTTTTGTGTTTCATTGATTGTTGTTTTGTGTTACTGTTGAACGTAGGTGTTTTTGCCTCTTTCTTGTTTGAGTGCATATGTTTGGTGTTATCTTTAATTGTTGTCTTGTCGGTGTTATAGTTTTGCCCTAACCCTTGCCGTATGGGTTTAATAGATGGAGTATGGAGTAAGACTCGCCTTTTCTGGGGCGATGTCGAGATTGAAGGTGGAGCAATGGATTCATAATATGGAGGAGCATATGGAGCGTAACAAGGTTGGAAGTGAGGACATGGTCCCCTATGCAGTTAAGTACTTGGTAGAAGAGGCTGCTACTTGGTGGAGAATGCACCAAGCGATTGACGAATCACTAAGGAAGATTACTTGGAAGGAGTTCACAAAGATTTTGTCGGCATCTCGCCTTGTCACCCCGATGCAAAGGTCGGTAACCCATAAGAGGCCTCGTGCCTGCAAAATTTGTGGAGAAGTCAGACACTCCTATGAAGGACACCAAGATGGATGTCCTTATTGTGAGGAAATGCACAGGGGTGAAGAATGTCCCACTGCTCAAGTCACATGTCTTGTGTGTGAAGGAACTGATCATTATCCCGTCAGTGTCACCTTTACACCATGACACAACAAGTGTTTCAACATCAAAAAGAAGGAATGAAGAAAGTTATCTAGGAGTTCAAGGAAGCACCTATGAAGAAACAAAAGGACCTTAGCCAAATTGAGTGCTATCGGTGCAGGAACATGGGACACTATAGCAATATGTGTCCAGAATTGAAGAGAAAGAAGAAGATGTGAACATGGGAGCAAAGACGTCGACATATTGAAGCTTATGTTTTGCAATTGGAGAATAGAACATTCGGGGGTGCACTAAGCGTATGGTGTTACCTTTTAATGTTAGTTGGAGATGTGGATCGATGTGTGTTTTCTATGGATTGATTAGGTGTGTTATGTCATGATTTGTTTCGTTAAGTTTTGCTTGTGGCCTTGACCCTGTTAGGTCTTGTTTTGTTGTGATCTGTTGTGCTTTGTTTTTCTTCTATGCGAGTAGAATAAGTTTACGTTTCATTAGACCCCTCATCTATTTAGTATGCTTCAAGACTGAAGAAGACACAACCACAAGAAGAATAAATTGGCAAGTGACTCAACGATACGAAGATTACTTCAACAACGCGAAATTGAAGCTACCGTCGTTGAAGACCCGAAGACTTGAAGACCTGGGAGATTCAAGTTTCTACCGTTAGATCGTTCTGTGAGCTGTCCTTTCTTGTTTTTACCGACAGCTACACATCAAAACTTATGTTTCAAAACTAGTGTGATGTTTGTATGGGTATCTATATCTCTCTACTTTCTGTTCCCTCTCACCTCAAACCCTACACTGAAGGAGCTACTACAATGGCTACTAATGCCAAGACGAGGATAAAGATAGATGCAATTTAATGTTGAGCTCAAATTTAACCCGTGTGCCAGGACCTTACAACAAGAAAGCACAACCTTGCTGAAGGAAGAACCCCGAAGGAAGTTATAGTTCACCAGTGCATGTTTTGTAGCAGGCTACGTAAACCTGAGTGTAGGGAAGAAACGATAGATGTTTGTTTGGCTTGCAGAACCATGGATTTATCTGAACCCATTTCAAGATCTAGAGGAATTTCTGCAATGCTCGTGAGGACGACCAAGTGTTAGACTACGAGATTCGCTAAACCATATACAAGGTAATGATTTGGGTGTGGAATGGATTGATCACCATGACGACTACCCTTATTATTCGCTCTTGCTATGCGGGATAGTAAATCTTGAGTGACTTACCTATGTTTGAGAGACGACGACGTTAAACCCGAACCATAGAATGGTATGATGTGTGACCCCTGTAGGAGATTACCGTTTGTGTTACAAAGTGAGTATAGACCAAGACCTTTTGCTGCAGGTATCCCGTAAAAGTATGCTTGATGACCACCATGAGGAAATCGGTAGTTGTTTAGTATTGGCGCCTGACCTGTCAGCCATGAAGGTTCAGTATACGGAAGACTCCTCTTCTGCTAAGGATTCAAGACCTCATAGGAGGAGGTGAATCTCTTCGAAGGAGGTTATCGATGGAGTAAGATTTTGAAGACCATGTCGCATTCCGTTTAAGGGTGGTAGCACCCTATCTCATCGGAGGATCGATGGATTGCCGTGAAGACCCGAACCCTAACCTTTTTCTTTCTAGCCTTCTCGAATCTCGAGGACGAGATTCCTTTTAAGGGTGGTAGTGTGTAACATCCCAAAATTCTCCGAATTTTGGAATGTTAATAAAATTAAATAGATAATGAATGTTTGCTTGATGTGTTTGATTTTCCCTGGGATTTAAAACCTTTGGAGTTTATTGAATATTTTAAAAAAAGAGGGAATAAAAGGACTTTCCCTAATATTCATAATTGGTGTTTTTGGAATTTATTATTTAAAACAAAACCAACAAAACAAAATGAGAGAAGGTAATATGACTCCTTCAACATATTAAAAGGTTGGAAAATGTTTTAAATCAATATTGGAATTCTTCTGAATATTCAAAACATTTTTCAACTCAAGGAAATTCATTTTGAGAGGATATAAAATGACTTATCCCCTTTTTAATAAAGTTGGAAAATATTTAGAATATTACTTTAAAGTTTTAAAACTTACTATGAGTATTATAAATAACTCTAAAATTATTTTAGGGATTTTACAATGCTAAGAGAGTTTTTTTTTCATTGAAATGATTTAATAAATATTTTAAAAGAGTTGAAAATTATTCCAATGGGATATTTTTATTTTACCAAATTATTTATTGACGTGACAATTTTAAAATTTATATTTTATTATTTAGAAATGGTTTGTCAATGCTTTTGACCAAATAAAATTATTTTAAACGATTTATTGGATTTTATTTGATTTATGAAAAGTATTTTATATTTAAATAAAGTACTTAGAAAATGTTTTTATTTTTATTTTACTTTTTGGAAATTGTATTCATTAAATAAATTTCTTTGTATTATTTGGTGAATTTAGAAATGTATTTCATATTTTTCTGATGAGTATTTATTTTTCTACAATTGTTTAAAATTTCGGTTTTTAAATAAAAAGAAAACTCATAGCCCTGGCCCAGTAGTGCTTTTTCGCCCGCGAGCGCATTAGAGTCCGATTCGGACCCAGTTTGTTTTTTCCCTCTCAGCCTATATATAGAAATTAGGTTTTTCCTTTTTATTTCTTTTCTTTTTCTTTCCAAATAAAAAAAACCTAGTGCGGGACCCGCTTCGCCGCCGCCGGGCCCCGCATCGCCGAACCACCGCCGCCGCCCCGCAGCCGACCGCCCGCCGCTGGAGACGCCACCCGACGTCGCCGCCTCCACGTGCACCGCCACCACCCCGCGCCCGCCTCGGCCTCCCCGCCTGGGCGGCCAGTCGCCGCCGGCAGGCCACCGCCGCCCGCGTGCCACCGCGCCGCCGTCAGAGCGGCCGGGCCGCAGCACGTCGCCGCGCCACTCCCGTGCGCCGCGCGCCCTGCTGCCTCATGCCACGGCATCCCGTGCGCCGCTGCCTCCCCTCGCGCCATCACGTCGCCGCGTCTCGCTGGAAGCCGCCCCCTCGTCGGAAACCGCCTCGCCGGAGCAACTCCGGCCAGATCCGCCGCCAGGGACCCGATTGCTTTTTGCGAAGATATTTTATTTGTGGATAGATCCTTTTTGCAGAAAAGACCCCGTTCTCGCGTCCGCAATATCTCCGCAACTGTAAGTCGGATCGAGGTGAAACTTTTTCCTACACGCTCGTGTTGTTCTGTACTTTAGCATGGAATAGATTTTTGCACACTTTGCACACTTTTGAATTTGAATTTATTTCAAATTCAAATTCAAATCCCGGAGGCCATATCTTTTAAACCGTTGATCCAAATCGAGTGATTCTTTTTGCGTTGGATCACTCGTGTCATGTACTTTCTGTCTATTTCATGTCTACACAAAAATTCCAAAGTTTATTGATCTGTTTAAATTCAAATTCGAGTCATTTTTGCACTTGCTATGACCTGCGTTGTAGTATTCCGTTTCACGTGATTCTTTTTGCATATCGGATCATTCGAGACATGTTATCGGTAAGGTTCACACACTTTTCATGTGGGCATGATATTCACCTTGAATTCATAAATGTCCATGATCACAATTCCTTACCGATGAATCTTTATCTGTTGACTCTCTCGAGTTCACTTCCACCGATCACCTTCGAGCACATCGACACTTGTACCGTGTCAAGCCTTTTTGTTTTGTTGCTAAAACCCTTTGTGTTGTTTGTTGATATTTTGTTTGCCTTGTGATGTGATTGCTTATTCGAGTTACTTCGTTTGCGATAGATTTCTCGGAGTGTGACGAGTAGAGTTGACTGTACCGTGAGAGCGAAGAACTTCACCGAATGGAAAAGGCAAGTGTAAGAGCAAGTTTTGCCCCCCGAAGGTTTTGGACATTGTTGGACAAAGCAGAAGTGGAACTAATATTGTTTTCGAGTATAAATCGATACTTAGGTTCCGAAAGAATGGAGTTTGCAAGTAGGAGGTCGAAGGACAACTCACTGTAGCAGAGCTGCAGTCATCTATCGAACCCTTTGAAGAAAGACGACCCCTAAAAATGTAGTCGAAGAAAAAGTCTCTCTCGAGTAAAAGCGCAACGAGGAGAAAGCGGAAGCTGGTCGAAGACTTAGTCTTTTTACTAGTTTCTCTTTATTTTCTTGAGTCGTAGGAAAAACCATACTATCAAGAGGGGTTTGCTAGTTGAGATCTTAGTCGAAGTGAATTTGCTCTGCTCAACCAAAACCCACAAAAGCCTACCGAGAGAAATCTTACTGAGTCGAGTGAATAGCTCGAAGGCAAAGTCATCGCACTTCGTGCCTTCGAGAGAGAACTCGTTCGGTAAGTCAGCTTACTTGTTCCTCAAGTAAAGTTGCGCAGTGATTGGAATCCGACCGTTGTGGACACGCGTCAAGCGGTTGCATCGGGTCACTTCAGTCATTTTACCCATCGGGATCGCCAACTATAAATACCCCGCACCTACCCGCCATTTCGGGTTGGCTGCTCCACTGAAGATTCTAAGACAGAAGTCTGTGAGCATCCCAAGAGAGATTCATCGAGAGAAAACCAAAATCCCAAGTCTGAGCTGAGTTGAGCAATTCACTATGACTTAGGTTGAGATTAGCCGATCTTTTTATCTTGGAGAACTGCAAGTCTCCTAGACGGTTAGGCGTCGCCTGTCAAGCAGTCAAAGAGAAATTGTCACTGCTGAAGGAAGTTTGTAAAGGTCTCGGAGATGTCCTGAATCATCTACCACGAGTGAAAACTGGACAAGCTCGAGGAGTTTGTTGCAGTGGAGAATAGGACGGAGAGAGTTTTGCTGCAGGTGTTCAGTCACCAGTCCCTCCAACCAGACGTAGCACTTTGCAGAGTGTGAACTGGTTTACCAAACATCGTCGTGTCAGGCTCGTTTTCCTTCATGCTTTTACATTAAGTATTTTCTCGTTGCCTGTTTGTCTTCGATGTTTTCCTTCGCTCCAAATCCTTTCGAGCCATGCATTACTTTCGACACTGTATTTCCTTCGAGATGCCTTAGTCCTTCGCAGTTTGCATGAATTCCTTCTAAGTTCCTTAGAATTTTTAGAAGTGATCATTCACCCCCTCCCCCTCTGATCATTCTTGAGCTTTCAATTGGTATCAGAGCAAGGCACTCCCTACGCTCTGCGTATTTTGGTCTAACAACCTGGAGTGTTGTCAAGAATGTCGTTTGCAGCTGTTCGCTCGGGGGAACCAATCCCTATCTTCAATGGGAAGGACTATCCCTATTGGAAGGACAAAATGAAGAGGAATATCATGGCTATCAACTCTGCCGCTTGGGAAGTTGTCAAGAATGGTGTAACGGTCAAAGACACAAATGCCATCACTCCTGAAGAGGCAAAGAAGATAGAGCTAGATACTGAAGTCTGGGTCTTCATAACAAATCATCTGATTCCAGAGAAATACCATGAGGTCAAGAATATTCCTTCGGCCAAAGGTGTTTGGGATTATCTCGAGAAGATTGGTGAAGGTGTCTCTACTCAGAAAGATGCTCGTATTGACACCCTTCGAAGCAAGTCCTATCGTTTCAAGAGGCACGAGGGAGAAAAAGTTAGCTCCATATACAGCAGACTCACTGCGCTGTCAAATGAACTGATTTCCCTCGGTGCCGAAGATATTACCAATCGGAATATTGTCAGAACTTTGCTCCGTTCCCTTGATGATTCCTTCGATCACATTGTGCTGATGATCAAGGAAAGGACTGATTTCAAGGATCTAGTTGCCGCTGATATTCTCGAGAGACTTAATACCTTCGAGATGGAAGAAGATGAAAAACGAGATATTAATGGGACACGAAGAAAATCTCATGCACTGAAGGCCAGAGCTTCACATCACTCCTCTCCTGAAGCTAGTTCTGAATCGGGTTGTGCCTCAGATGACCCCGAGAACATTGGAAAAGATCTGGCACTGATAATGAGAAGATTCAATCGCTTTCAGAGAAGGAACTCCTCTTCACTGAAGAAAAACTACTCTTCAAGACATTCAAGCAATTCATCACAGCATCGATCATCTTCCAAAAACTCATCAGCGAAAGATAACTGTTGCTACAAGTGCAAGAAGCCAGGTCACTTCATTGCTGATTGTCCTCTCTGGGAAATTGAACATAGATCAAAGAATACTCACAGCAATTCTTCGAGCAAGTCTCACAGATAGAGCAAAAACTATGAGTCGAAGAGATATGATTCAAAGTCCAGAAAAGACAAGAAAGACGGTTCTGATGATGACAAGAAGAAGAAGTATCACAAGCATCGAGAGGGTTCTTCCTCGAAATCACATTCCTCTCGACGAAAGAATTCCCATCGTGCCAAAGCCTATCTGGGTAAAGAGATGAACTCTGAAGATGAAGCATCCGGTTCCGAAGCTGAATCAAACCCAAGATCTGGTTCTGGTTCTGAATCTGATGGTGTTGCTGGTTTAGCATTTGCTTCGAGCAAGACTTCAAGTTCATTCTTCACCAACCAAAGCAGCGAAGATGAATCTCCAGCTTACTGCTTCATGGCCAAGGCTAAGGTATCCTCATCTAAGAATTCCTACGATACTTCTGATGGATCTGCTTATGAAAGTAACTCTAGGATAAGTTATGCTAAACTTGCCAAAATTGCTTCTATCCAACAAGATGAGCTAGATTCTCTAAGTGAAACTATTCAAAAATCTGAGACTTTGTTGATTGATGAGATTGAGAAAGGTCAAACTTTGACGAATGAGCATGCTGCTCTGAAGGAAAAGTATGATGAGCTTTCCTCTCGGCATGATCTTCTCTCAGTGGACTACGAGAAGCTAACCTATGAATTCCTTCAAGGGAAAATGGCTCTCGAGAAACTGAGAGAGGCTAATGAAGAGTTGGAAAGTGTCAATCTCACGCTCATGGCTCAACAAGGCTCAGAAGCTAAAAATGAATCTACTTCACCTTGCTTAACCTGTTTGGAACGAAGTAAAATTGAGTCTATTTCTGAGAGATCGAAAGGAAAGCAACCTATTGTTATTGCTGATACTAACCCCTCGAACGAGGAAACCATTACCGAGGAACTCCTCAGGTTGAAAATTTTATTTGGAACAGGCATGTTCAAAAGTGTGCAGGGACACCAGTACCTATGTGATATCCTACGAAAGGCTCTTCTTCACAGGAATCCCCGAAACGAAGGAGTTGGCTTCGAAAGGAAAATCAATCCTGATGGAACCTACTGGGAACCCGAGCAGTATCCTAAAACTGTCTGGGTTCTTGCGAAAGAAAACCCCATTGATATTGCTAACCTTTCAGGTTTCAGTTGCAAAATTGACAAAGCTATTGTTGATGAATCACTTGATTCTGACTACAAGCTTGTCAAAGATCAGGAAGGAAAGGTGTCAGCTGAATTCGTTGGTACTCCTCCGAAGAATGGTTTCTATAAGCGACAGATTTGGGTTCGCAAATCTCTCGTAGAAAAACTTCCCCCTAACCATTCTATGCAGGGAAAATCCTCGGTACCACCGAATCACTACTATTCTCTCGAGGATAGAAATGAACCCTTGGTGCCTGCTTCAAATGTTCCCCAGAAGGAATACTATCGTATCGATAGAAATGTTTATCGTCATCATAACAATAACACCAAAGTTGTTGTTACCCATCAGTACTCTAACCCCTCGTCGAGGAATTATATTTATGGTGTGCTTGATGGTCCAGATAGACAATGCAATCTTGTTCGCTATAATATTGCTGCCCCATCTAGCTCTTCCATGCCTTCTAAGTCACCTGCTCGTTTGTGGCTGGTTAAGAAGAACTAATTCTTCTGTAGGGCTATGTCTCCGGTGGATCCGAATGGGTCATGGATAGTGGATGTACAAATCATATGACCGGAGACAAAGAATTGTTCACCGAAGACAAACTTACTGAATCTTCACAGAGATACATTACCTTTGGTGATAACAACAAAGGAAAAGTAATTGGTTTGGGTAAGGTAGCTATATCGAAGGATAAGCATATTGATAAGGTTATGCTTGTTCAATCACTTGGATATAATCTTATGTCTATCTCAAAACTTTGTGATATGGGTATGCTTGTACTGTTTTCTGCTTCTCGTTGTGTTGTCTTTTCAAAGGATGATTACTCCTTCGTGTTCGAAGGATATCGCAAAGGTGATCTTTATGTCGTTGATTTTTCTTCGGGACCTGCAGTGTCCACATGTTTAATGGCCAAAGCCACTTCTGGTTGGTTATGGCACCGAAGACTTGGGCATGCAGGAATGAAAAACCTTCAACCTCTTATCTCGAAGAAGAACATCGTTGGAATTGATAATGTTAAATTCGATAAAGATCGTCTATGCAGTGCATGTGAAGCAGGAAATATTGCCAAGAAACAGCACTCAGCAAAAACTATAATGACTACTACTCGTCCTCTTGAATTACTTCATATGGATTTATTTGGTCCTCAAAATTATGCTAGTCTTGGAGGTAACAAGTATGGTCTAGTTATTGTTGATGATTTCTCTCGATATACTTGGGTTTTCTTTCTAGATGACAAGAGCAAGGTTGTTGAAATCTTCAAAACCTTCGCAAAGAGAGCTCAGACTGAATATGAATTATCTCTCAAGCATATCAGAAGTGACAATGGTACAGAATTCAAAAACACTCATATCGAAGATTTTTCTTGATGAATATGGCTTTACTCATGAATTATCGGCTGCTTATACACCGCAACAAAATGGTGTGGTCGAGAGAAAGAATCGAACACTTATTGAAATGGCCAGAACAATGCTTGCTGAATACAAGACTCCTATCAGGTTCTGGGCTGAAGCAATCAATACTGCATGTCATATCATCAACAAGGTTTATCTACACAAGTTTCTGAAGAAAACTTCACATGAACTTATTACTGGTAAAAAGCCAAATGTTTCATATCTCAGGGTTTTTGGTGCTCCATGCTATATCAGAGATATGAATCACATCTCCAAGTTTGCCCCAAAGGCTCACGAAGGTTTTCTCCTAGGTTATGGTTCGAATTCTCACACTTACAGAGTTTACAACTCTCATCTTGGCAAAGTTGTAGAAACTGTAAATGTTTGATTTGATGAAACTAACGGCTCTCAAAAAGAGCAATTACCTCTTAACCTGGATGAACCACCTTTGGATGAAGTTATCAGGTACATGGCCATTGGAGATATTCGACCTGTCGAATTAAATGCACGTCAAGCAAATAAGGATGATGATGGTCCAATGTTCCCACACATAGCCCGGGGCGCTAGAGATCAACATCCTGAAGCAAATGATGTACAGGTCGAAGGAGAACACGTAAACAAAGAAAATCTCCAACCCGAAGCTCAAGCTGATCCCGAAGGACAACCGAATCCGCAAGATGTTGATGGAGTTATACCTCGTGTTCAAAGAAGAGTGGAAGTCGACCCAATTCTCGAAGAGATTAGTTTACCAGGTCGTCCCACCACTCGTTCTCGTACTCGATTAGCTAACTTCTGTGGAAATTTCTCGTTTTTATCCATGCTAGAACCATCAAAATTTGATGAAGCCATGAAGGACTCAGAATGGATGACTGCTATGATCGAAGAACTTAATCAGTTCGGAAGAAATAAAGTCTGGTCCCTTGTTGATAGACCTGATCCCAAGAAGCATAATATCATTGGTACGAAATGGATTTTTCGCAACAAGCAAGATGAAGATGGCATTGTGGTAAGGAATAAAGCTCGACTGGTTGCTCAAGGCTACACCCAAATCGAAGGTATTGATTTCGGTGAGACTTATGCTCCAGTTGCTCGACTTGAATCCATTCGTGTCATGCTTGCTTTTGCAAATTACAATGGTATATTGCTATATCAAATGGATGTCAAAAGTGCATTTCTTAACGGTGAAATCGAAGAAGAAGTATATGTTATGCAGCCACCAGGTTTTGAAGACCCGAAGAATCCTGACAAGGTGTACAGGTTGCACAAGGCCCTATATGGGTTAAAGCAAGCACCTCGTGCTTGGTATGAAACACTGAAGGACTTTCTTCTAAAGAAGGGCTTCAAACCAGGAACAACTGATCCGACTCTTTTTACTCGTGCATACAAAAATGATCTTTTTGTGTGTCAAATTTATGTCGATGATATTATTTGCTTGTACTAACCCTGATATTAGCGAAGAATTTGCTCGTATGATGTCGAAGAAATATGAAATGTCTATGATGGGTGAATTGAAGTTCTTTCTCGGGCTTCAAATCCGTCAACAGAAGAATGGGACCTTCATCTCTCAAGAGAAGTATCTCAGAGATTGCCTGAAGAAATTTGATCTTGTCAGTTGCAAAACTATCAAGACTCCAATGCCTACGAATGTTCATCTAGATGCAGATGAGAAGGGAAAACCTTTCGATCAGAAGAAATATCGTTCAATGATCGGTTCGCTTCTTTATCTTTGTGCATCTAGACCTGACATTATGCTATCAGTTTGTATGTGTGCTCGTTTTCAGGAAAACCCGAAAGAATCACATCATATTGCTGTCAAGCGAATTCTTCGATATCTGGCTCACACAACATCTTTGGGACTTTGGTATCCCAAGGGTGCCCAGTTTGATCTCGTTGGATATTCTGATTCTGACTGGGCTGGTGATCGAGTCGACAGGAAATCTACCTCGGGTACATGTCATTTTCTCGGTAGATCTCTTGTCCGTTGGGCTTCGAAGAAACAGAATTGTGTATCTATTTCTACGGCTGAAGCCGAGTATATTGCTGCCGGTTCATGCTGCACTCAGATTCTGTGGCTCAAGCAAACGCTGAAAGATTACGGTATTCTTGTGAAGAAAATTCCATTACTATGTGATAACGAGAGTGCTATCAAGATTGCCCATAACCCTGTGCAACACTCTCGAACGAAGCATATTGACATTCGTCATCCTTTTCTTCGAGATCACGTTCAGCAAGAAGATATTGTGATCAGCCATGTACGCACCGAAGATCAATTGGCTGATATCTTTACAAAGCCCTTGGATGAAAAGAGGTTCTGTGCACTAAGGTGTCAGTTAAACATATTGGACTCACGCAATGTGCAGTAAGATCATAACTATCGGTACTATGTATTATATGTTTTCTTTCTATGTTGTTTACTTACGTTATTTTTCTATCGTGTTTCTTTTTCGTTTGTTTTTGTTCGTTTGGTGTTGTCCTATACACTTACCACTCCGAGTTTTATCACTGTTTTCCCCTCGGATTGATTAAGCATCGGACCCTGTTTTCCCTCTATTCTATCCCTACCCCATCTGTGCTTTTCTTTCTCTCGTGAACATGTACATATGTACTCGATCAAGATTCCCTTCGAAAGTCATTGATTCCAAAGGTAAATCTATCGAACGTTTATCTACTTTTATACTCGATGTTCGATGAGTTTGGTCACGGACGTGGAGCAACTTTCCTTCGGTTCGTTGGGATTTTCCCGCGATTACCGCCACAAAACCCGTCCGTTGAATGCGGAGAGACGCGAAATCTGCGCCGTTGGATCAGATCTGACAGTTATGTCAGACCCCCCCCCCCTCCCTATAAATACTGATCCTTGCCACCGGCTCAGCCATCACAATTTCCTCGACTTCTTCTCTCTGCTCCCGAAGTTCTCTCTCGCGCGCCGCCGTGCTGCTCGTCGCCGTCGACTCCCTCGCCGCTTTGCTGCCGGAAGGAAGCCGCCGGAGACCTTCCCGTCGACGAGGAACTTCATCCGCGTCGCCGTAGTCTCCGTACATCACCAAGTTAGGGTATGCACGGTTCTAAGACTCGATTCCAATCTTTGATGTTCATCGAGTCCTAGATTTGTTCTTGATTTTCTCTCTTTTTCTTAGGTCTGTTTGATCTGTTTGGATCATTGAAACTTGGGAAATCGGTTTTCTAGCATTTTTTGTCGATTCCCATCTGCGCTAGGTAAGAAATCCCTCGGATTCTCTCACTTTATAATTTCCTCAGAAACGTATCGATAAACTTGTGTTGTGCAAATCGTTCATACAGGTTCTTCGTTAGATTTGCACCCGATGGAAATCTAGCCTAGCACTTGCTTGAAAATTTTGTTGCAAAACATGCTTATCGATATGCTTACTGCACTCAAAATGATTTTCCTCGAAAACCGCTGGTACTTGTTCACAACTTTCCTATATTCCCTCGTACCTATCTTTTTCGCAGGAAAATGTCTAGGATTGAAGGAAATGTCAGAGCACCCAACCGTGTAGGAGGCCGAACAAGAATTACCAACAACTCTGAAGGATTATCAGAGGAATTGATCATCGAAAAGAAGTTAAGAACACCTGAAGGTTCTGAGGATGAACGTACGAGAGAAAACCGTCTGCAAGAGATTCGAAGACTTCAAGCGCTTCGTTGGTATGAGTACAAGTCTCTTATGCCACGCTGGGAGAGGCTATTTGCTATGAAAAATCCTTGGTCTGATGTCAAAGCTTTAAGGCCAAAGTGGACGAAAGATAATCGACCACCTCCTCCAGCTGATGCTCATCCATCCTCTCTGAAAACTCCTGCCGATTTTCAAGAGCTGGTTGATGCTCGGGAAGCGCGAGCACAGAAAAGAAAAGAAGCCAAAGCTAAAAAGGAGGTTGCTGCTGCTGAGGGTACCGTGGATGTTGGCCCTAGTGCCAAATCGAAGGCTGGCAAGAAATCAGCCAAACGAAAGAAAAAGGTGGTAATTGTCTCGCCACCTGATGCGAGCTCCGATGAAGAAGTCAATTCAGATGATCAAGACCCTGGTACAGAGGCTGATGTCGAGGACATTCCTCTGAAGAAGAAGCCGAGCAGTAAAGGCATTAGGATCCATGAGCCAGCCTCACAGGCTCCTCGAGCAAATATTGACTTGACCAACTTGGTCACTGATCCGCCCATTTCATCTGCTCCTCCAGTTCAAGCTCGCCAACAAAAACCTTTGACTAAATCGAAGGGAAAGCAAGCTCAAGTTGCTGAGGATAAAGAAACACTTGTTCAACGTAAAGAAAGGCTGGCAAAGCAAAAAGAACAAGAAGCAAAGGACTTGACAAATTCCAAGCTCCTGAACTTTCACAGTCAGCCCGAGCATAAAAAGGCCCAGGTTGCTCAACAACTAGGCATTTTACATTTGTTCAGTGAAAAGTATCGTCGACAAATTGCTGAAGGCAAAATTCCTGATGCACCGAAAGAAAAGGTTGTGGCCCCCAGCGCCACCGAGACAGTTGTGACTCCCACAGTCACGAAGGAAAAGGTTGCAGCCTCAAGTGCTGCGAAGAAAAATGCTGAGGCCCCAAGTGCCTCGAAGGATAAAGCTGTGGCCCCCAGTGCTGTTACCAAACCCATTGTTGCTGCCAAGGCCACCAAAGAGGCCGAGAAGAAAGCCAAGGAGGCTAGGCAAAAAGCTCAAGTTGTTCCAGTTCCTCGAGCCGCACCAGCTCCAGCTCCTGCACCTGTTGTTTCCGGCCCTCGTGCCGATGAAGAGAGTTCAAACGAAGGAGATTCTGCTGCCCATGCTCCTTGGGATGCTGCCAATATTTCTCATATCCTCTGGAAGATGGCTACCACACCGAGCAAAGTCACTGCCGAGGATGATGTCCCTGCTGAAATCCAAGAGCATGTTGCTCGATACATGATTCGCTGGGAAGGGTATATCACCCAGGATCGCAAGGACAAGGAGCAAGTGAATTTTTACTCCAGACAACTTCAAGAAGAAACCGAGGACATTGAGTCCCGTAAGTTTTTCAAATCCAAGATTGCCACCGCTGAAGCATCCAGAAGGGCACAGAAGGAAAACCTGACCGCTGTGTATGAAAAGGTTCGACAAATTGTGTCGGCCGTATGCAAAGAGCACAATGATGCCCTGCTCAAGAGACAATCTCGTAAGAGAAAGTCTGCTACCCCAACCTCTGCGCGTGGGACGCCAGAGATCGAAAAGAATGCCAAGAAGGCCAAGTCTACCGAGGTCGTTGCTGCATCAGCACGACAAGAAACTGCACCAACCCCCACCAAGGAACCAACTCCTCCTCGTGAGAAAACTCCACCTCCACCTCGGCAACAAACACCTCCACCTCGTCAACCATCACCACCAAAAGCCTCGTCGCCACCACCAAAACCATCATCACCACCGAACATTATTCCATCAACCACCCCAGCCATCGAGACCCAAGCCCAAGCAGAGACCGAGTAACTTGCTTCGAGCAAGAAACTCAGAAAGATTATTCCTCAGCACACACTCTGCATGAAGGAGAAGACGCTGATGTTGATATCACGACAGTTTCCTCTCGTCAAGATGTCATCGAAGGACATAGTTCTGGAGATGACGGTTCAAGTGACAGTTCTTCCTCCTCCTCATCAAGTTCCTCCAACGAAGAAATGGTTGATGCATTCGCACAACTAGACGAAGATTTGGAGGCCATGGAAAATGAAGAGGCCGCTCAGAATGCTAATGCCGACGAAGGAGTTGCCGTCGAAGCGCAGGCCGAGGAAAATGCTCCTGCAGCCATCCCAGCTCAGGACATTGTCAACATTCCATCTTCAATTCCTCGCCCTGCTGACCCTGTTTTCCAAATGCCAGACAATGCTGCCGAAGTTTTTCCTGTTGATGAGCTGCTCCATTCTGCTCATCTGAGAGAAATGTTGCCTCCGTTCCGCTCAGATGTTCCTCGAGGAGGCCCCATCTTCAAAAGGCGCGAACACAAGCCATTTTTTTCGAAACCAATCCCTACGAGAAGCCCAGAAGTGCATATTCTCTTAGGTTTTGGACCCAAGAGCAAGCCATCTATTATACTCGTGTGCTGTACAACAAGGCTAGAGTATTTCAACATCAATACCTCGATATGCCTTCGGTGTACTCCACTTCATGTTTCGAGAATGTTGCCGAGACAATTGATGGTCTGCATGCTCACAAGATGTTTGCTCTCGATTGTGGCTACAATCCCGAGCTTATCAAGAAATTTATGCAACGCTCTATGTCACTGGTGATCCCGAGAACTCGAAGACGTGGAAATTTGATTATATGATTCAAGGCCAAGTATTTCATATGACTGTCGATCAATTTCTGGCCATCATTAATTTGCCTCGATTCGAAGGATTACCACACAAGATTCAGGACTTACCAGCTCCAACTCCTGCTGAATTTTCAACGATAATGAATCCAGATGTCGTAGGAGATAACTATCCGACTGAGCCGAAGCCAAGACACTTAGTTTTTGAAGCAAAGGCATGGTTTTATATTCTTTCGAAGACTTTGATGCCAATGCTCGATGTGCACGATGACTTTCCTATTCCCAATGACGTACAACTTGCTCTGTTGAAGTTAGTCCATGGTCACCCTTTCGATTTTGAAGACTACTTCATCAGAACTTTGGTGTCTTGTGCTGATGATCACAATTCACACAAGCTGTATGCACCATGGCTGATGGCTATCTGCAATTACTCTCGGGACGTGCCATTCCCCGTGTCAATTTTCCTGAAGATTTTCACTCCACCTGTTAGGGAAGTGTTGCAGATTGTTGCTCGACCCAACGATCAATATGCTGAGCACACTGGCATCCGCGCACATTTGAATGAGCGTAATGTTCGCTCGAAGTTTATCAAGCCAGTGCATCACATGGAAGTTTCTCTTCGGTCCCAGCAAATGCTTCAACATCACATCGACCAAGATTTCATTCAGAAGCAAGCTTTGATGGACGAGATTAATCATTTGCGCAATATTACCATGAACAACAATCAGATGTTGCGTGAATGTCTTCGCAGAGATTGGAAAGGACTGCGGAAATTCAATTCCCTCGGTCAACTTCAACGATGTGGCTTCGAAGAATATCCTCCCCATCTGACCAGGAATTGTACTAATGATGATCGAGTAGATTGCCCGGATCCCAATATCCCTCGGCTGCCGAAGAACAGAGATGTCCTCAGTGTTGATGACTATTACCACATCACTTTGGACACCTTCTCCTCCGACTCCGAGAAATATGAAGCCCCTGACGTCCAGAGAGAGTTTATACTCCACACCCTCGAAGCCCCAGGACCCCGCCGGAATCGCAGCTGGAATCTTCTGGAGGTCAACACTCTTTCCGCACGAAGATCACTCCTCCAGGCGCTCGCCTAATTCGTCGTGCTCCAACGCTCGCGGAATCCTCTCGACGTCGCCGGAGTCGCCACAGCGAGGTGGGATTTCTTTCGACTCTATTCTCTCGACTTTTTGTACGTTGTGACAAAAAGGGGGAGATGTAGTGGCATCGAAGAAATGAGTTTGCCTACGGGGTTAAGGGCTTTGCTTTTTCATTCGATAAACTTTTGATCTTTGAGGTTTTCTGAGTAGTTTCAACAAACTTTCGATTCATATTCGATCTGGTTGTAACATACTCTAAGTAGGACTGTGAACTGCTACTCTTTTTCGTAAGATATCTATCTGCTGCTTGCGATACTTAACCTTTTGCAGGAAGTTATCTTTCATATAAGTTCACAGGTCATTCGAGGAGATTGCATGTTTCTCATTGGATATTATCTGGAATGCAATTTCACTCGCTAAGATTATTGATGTTTTTCCCTCGACTCTACTTGTCAAAATATGCACTTCACAGGAAACTCTTATCTTCCGTGCATACATCAAGGGGGAGTATTTCATCGATCTTAGCACTGGTTTATCATCGAAAACTCAAAACTTTTTCAATTATTTATCGATGCATGTTTTGTCAACAATCGTCCAAAAAGGGGGAGATTGTAAGAGCAAGTTTTGCCCCCGAAGGTTTTGGACATTGTTGGACAAAGCAGAAGTGGAACTAATATTGTTTTCGAGTATAAACAGATACTTAGGTTCCGAAAGAATGGAGTTTGCAAGTAGAAGGTCGAAGGACAACTCACTGCAGCAGAGCTGCAGTCATCTATCGAACCCTTTGAAGAAAGACGACCCCTAAAAATGTAGTCGAAGAAAAAGTCTCTCTCGAGTAAAAGCGCAACGAGGAGAAAGCGGAAGCTGGTCGAAGACTTAGTCTTTTTACTAGTTTCTCTTTATTTTCTTGAGTCGTAGGAAAAACCGTACTATCAAGAGGGGTTTGCTAGTTGAGATCTTAGTCGAAGTGAATTTGCTCTGCTCAACCAAAACCCACAAAAGCCTACCGAGAGAAATCTTACTGAGTCGAGTGAATAGCTCGAAGGCAAAGTCATCGCACTTCGTGCCTTCGAGAGAGAACTCGTTCGGTAAGTGAGCTTACTTGTTCCTCAAGTAAAGTTGCGCAGTGATTGGAATCCGACCGTTGTGGACACGCGTCAAGCGGTTGCATCGGGTCACTTCAGTCATTTTACCCATCGGGATCGCCAACTATAAATACCCCGCACCTACCCGCCATTTCGGGTTGGCTGCTCCACTGAAGATTCTAAGACAGAAGTCTGTGAGCATCCCAAGAGAGATTCATCGAGAGAAAACCAAAATCCCAAGTCTGAGCTGAGTTGAGCAATTCACTATGACTTAGGTTGAGATTAGCCGATATTTTATCTTGGAGAACTGCAAGTCTCCTAGACGGTTAGGCGTCGCCTGTCAAGCAGTCAAAGAGAAATTGTCACTGCTGAAGGAAGTTTGTAAAGGTCTCGGAGATGTCCTGAATCATCTACCACGAGTGAAAACTGGACAAGCTCGAGGAGTTTGTTGCAGTGGAGAATAGGACGGAGAGAGTTTTGCTCCAGGTGTTCATTCACCAGTCCCTCCAACCAGACGTAGCACTTTGCAGAGTGTGAACTGGTTTACCAAACATCGTCGTGTCAGGCTCGTTTTCCTTCATGCTTTTACATTAAGTATTTTCTCGTTGCCTGTTTGTCTTCGATGTTTTCCTTCGCTCCAAATCCTTTCGAGCCATGCATTACTTTCGACACTGTATTTCCTTCGAGATGCCTTAGTCCTTCGCAGTTTGCATGAATTCCTTCTAAGTTCCTTAGAATTTTTAGAAGTGATCATTCACCCCGTCCCCCTCTGATCATTCTTGAGCTTTCAGGTAAGTCAAAGGAAAGGCTTATGGTTTTACGTTGCAGAAAGATGATATTTTTCCTCACATACTACAACTAGTCAAATTTTAATTTATCTTGCTAGTCCTAAGTATGGTTGAATCGGGCTACACCAATTCCAACCATCCCTTTATTAAAAGTTCCCACTCATATTCTTATTAAGGTGAATTATCTGTCAAGACCATCCAACAACAGTAATGCCCAGTTGCTCAAAGTTGTCCATAACCGTGGACACGGCTAATCATGATCAGTTTTTACACTCTGCAAAGGTTTGTACACTTTCCCCACTGGACTCAACCCGAAGATTGAGACATAGTCTTTCAGAAGAGGTTGCCTCCACCATTTGGTAGCCGGTACACCTATCATATCTACATCAGCTAGCTACCAGGGCCAGGTTCCCCACAACTTACTCATCTAAGCCAGAGCCCATATAGCCAGTGGTTGTACATGGAAGCTACTAGTCACACTGTCTGTCCGATCTTTTTGAGCCTGGACGGTGCCCACTGCGTTCAGAGGGTAGACACCATGTCGCACCCGGTTCACCACGAAAACAACCATTCGGGAAACATTTAGCCCTGGTCCCTCCTTAGACAAGGCACGAGCCCCAGGATGCATTCCCTGCCCGCCCAGAGATGATTTCTATTTAAGTTTGCTAGTCAAGTCATTAATCCTCACATAGCTCAATGATAACTCAACCAATTCCCGTCTACAAAGCAATAGCAATATATAACAACCACGATCCTAGGGCGACAATGAAATACAAGGTCAGAACATATGGCTATCCTACTAGGTTTAAATCATAACTAATATATAGTCCTACACATGCATAGAGTGATAATTTGCTACATGCATAATACAAAATATAGGCTGAGGTATGGTCAAAGTGTAACTTGCCTTATACATTCGATGAAGTTCTTCGCTCTCGCGGTCCAGTCAACTCTACCCGTCACACTCCGAGCATATCTATCGCAAACGAAGGAACTCGAATAAGCAATCACATCACAACGAGACAAACAAAAGATCAACAAACAAACACAAAGGTTTTAGAAACAAAACAAAAATCTTTGAAGTGCAGAGGTGTAGATGTGCTCTAAGGTGATCGGTGGAAGTGAACTTGAGAGAGTCAACAGATACAGATTCATCGGTAAGGAATTGTGATCATGGACATTTATGAATTCAAGGTGAATATCATGCCCACATGAAAAGTTTATGAACCTTACCGATAACCTGTCTCAAGGGATCCGATATGCAAAAAAAATCACGTGAAACGGAATACTACAACGCAGGTCATAGCAAGTGCAAAATTGAATTAAATTTGAATTTAAACAGATCAAGAAACATTTGAATTTTTGTGTACACATGATATAAACAGAAAGTACATGGAACAAGTGATCCAACGCAAAAAGAATCACTCGATTTGGATCAACGGTTTAAAAGATACGACCTCCGGAATTTGAATTTGAATTTGAAATAAATTCAAATTCAAAAGTGTGCAAAGTGTGCAAAAATTTATTCCATGCTAAAGTAAAGAACAACACGAGCGCGTAGGAAAAAGTTTCACCTCGATCCGACGCACGGTGAAGGAGATATTGCGGGTACGGTGCCGGGGTGTTTTCTGCCAAAAGGACCTATCTGCAATTATCGTTTTTACAAAAAAACGCGATCGGGTCCCTGGGCGGTTTGACCAGATCTGACCGGAGTACTCCGGCGAACTCAGGCGAGGGCGGGTCACCGGCGAGGCGGCTCGGCTCCGGCGAGGTGGCTGGGTGGCGGCGCGACCACAAGGGGACGCGCACGGGCGCGGGAGGTGCGGGGCACAGGGTGCGGCCGCGAGGTGGCGGCGATGGGCGCGCGGGAGCGGCGGCTGTCGGCCGTGGCGCGGTCCGGCGACGGGGTGGACGGCGGTGGTGGCGTCCGGCGGCCTGCTGGCTTGGGCAGCGCGCTGGCCGGCGCGGCCTGCGCGGGGTGGAGGCGGCGGCGCTTCACGGGAGGCGCGGCAGTGGCGTGCACAGGCGGTGCTAACGTCCGCGATGACGTCGGCAGCGGCGGGACCCGCGTGGAAGTTTTTAGGGTTTACAAAAAAAAGGATTTTCAACAAATCTATATATAGACAAAGAAAAAAAAGAAAAAAAACATCTAGATCCGACTTGGGCCCTAATTGCGCTCGTGGACGGAAAAAAGCTATTGGGTCGGCTAGGTACAGTTTTTATTTTATTTAAATCCAAAACTTCAAACAATTCTAGAAAAATAATTACACGTCAAAAAAATATGAAATAAAATCCTAAATTCATCAAATAATACAAAAAATATATTTAATGAATACATTTTCCAAAAAGAAAATTAAAAACAAAAACATTTTCTAAATACTTTATTTAAATATAAAATACTTTTCATAAATCAAATAAAGTCCAATAAATTATTTAAATATTTTTATTTGGTCAAAAGCATTGCCAAACCATTTCTAAATAATACAATATCAATTTTTAAATTGTCACACCAATAAATAATTTGGTAAAACAAAAATATTCCATTGGAAAACTTTTTCAACTCTTTTAAAATATTTAATAAATCATTTCAATGAAATAAAAACTCTCTTAGCATTATAAAATCTCTAAAATAATTTTAGGGTTATTCATAATACTCATAATAAATTTTAAAAACTTTAAAGTAATATTCTAAATATTTTCCAACTTTATTAAAAAGGGGATAAGTCATTTTATATCCTCTCAAATGGATTTCCTTGAGTTGAAAAATGTTTTGAATATTCAGAAGAATTCCAATAATGATTTAAAACATTTTCCAACCTTTTAATATGTTGAAGGAGTCATATTACCTTCTCTCATTTTGTTTTGTTGGTTTTGTTTTAAATAAAAAATTCCAAAAACATCAATTATGAATATTAGGGAAAGTCATTTTATTCCCTCTCTTTTTAATACTCAATAAACTCCAAAAAGTTATAAATCCCAGAGAAAAATCAAACACATCAAGCAAACAATCATTATCTATTTAATTTTATTAACATTCCAAAATTTAGAAAATTTTGGGATGTTACATAAACCCATGGTCCAAGGTGGACTACTTACGGTTCATCCGGGAAGCATCCATGGTGATGGAGAAGCTCCCGGAGGTGATTCCTCCCTCCGACAGGGTGCCTGGAAGAGGTCTTCTCGTGCTCCCGATCTTGGAAGCGCGGCGGCGGCGGAACAGAGGAGAGATCGCGAAAAAGGGTTTCGTTCCCGAGGGTTTCTCGTCACGGGGAATAAATGGGCGAAGGGGGGCAGCCAGAGGTGGGCCATGGGCTCCAGGCGCCCCCCCTGGCGCGGCCAGGGGTGGGGCCGCGCCCTCTGGCCGCCTGGGCCCCCCTCGGCCCCCATTTTGGCTCTTCTGTAAGGTTCCCGTATGCTGATTTTTCCTATATTTTTCCCGGAATTTTCTGGTACTTTGAATAAGGGGGAAACCTGGAATAGAAAAACAGCAGAAAACAGGAACTGGCACTGGGGTGCACTGAGTTAATAGGTTAGTCCAAATATGATCAAAAGTGTATGGAAGTTCATCAATATCATAGCAATATCACACAAAAGAGGCACGGAGCAAGCAGAAATTATAGATACGTTTTGGACGTATCAGTTGTAAATCATCAAATTTGTGCGGGAGCTCGGTGTGCTTTCGCCTTAGTTCATAGTCATTGGTCGGGAGTAGATGTCATGCTGGCGGCTCGAGGTCCTCGACGTGGTCGAGACAAACCAATGGGCGAGCACTATGCGGCGGTGGATGAGGCTTCGGGTCTGGTTGTGAAGAAGGTGTGCGAGGAGAATGACCATCTCTTAGGTTCCTTGTGTACAGTGAAGGCGGTGCCTGAGGTGTAGATTTTCAAAGTCCTTGTAGATTCTTCCTTTTGTGGTGTAATATATTTTGTTGTTGCACGCTTTTGGAGTTTTCTGTTGTCGGGTGCAGAGGTGAACTTGAGCGTTTGCCTTGGGGGGAAATAGTTGTTCTGACCGAGCCTTTGAGTGCTAGATTTGTAGTTGAGTAGGCGAGCCTCCGAGTGCTAAGGTCACGTAAGCGAGAAACGCCTCGAGGGGTGCCTGTTGTGAGTGAGCCCCCGAGTGCCAAAAATAAGGTCGCATAGGCGAGGAACGCCTCGAGGGGTAGCTGCTGCGAGCGAGCCCCTAAGTGCCAAGTATAAGGTCGCGTAAGCGAGGAACGCCTCGAGGGGTGGCTGCTGCGAGCGAGCCCCCGAGTGTCAAGTATAAGGTCATGTATGAGAGGAACGCCTCTAGGGGTGGATGCTGCGAGCGAGCCCCCGAGTGCCAAGTATAAGGTCGCGTAAGCGAGGAACGGCTCGAGGGTGTGGCTGCAATGAACGATCCCCCGAGTGCCAAGTATAAGGTCGCGTAGCGAGGAACGCCTCGAGGGGTGGCTGCTGCAAGCGAGCCCCCGAGTGCCAAGTATAAGGTCGTGTAAGCGAGGAACGCCTCGAGGGGTGGCTACTGCGAGCGAGCCCCCGAGTGCCAAGTGCGATTTGTGCAACGATACTTTTGGGAAAATATTTAGAATCATTTCCCGTTGTGCTTACATGAGGGTGTTGTAAGAAAACACCCTTTATTTGGGTCGGTGGCCTGATGGCCCTAGGAACGTAAAATTGCTGCTAGAATAATTTTGAAGTCTTGAATCGGGGCACCGTCTTGGAGAGTCTTCTATTGGTGCCTTGGCTCTTACGGAAGAGTCTCTTCGCCTGCCTCGAGTCCACGAGTGGGTTGTGCTCCAAATGTTTTTGATCTCTTGTGGAATTCTCCGTCGCAGCGGTGTGACCTGACGAACCTGCCGTTTATGGTGATGACTCCTCATGGGCCTGTCATTTTTAGCTTTAGGTACGCGTAGTGCGGCACCTTCATGAAGCGTGCGAAGGCTGGTCGACCGAGGATGGCATGATACTGTGATTTCCAGTCGACCACTTCAAAATCTAGCGTCTCCTTCCTGAAGTTGCTTGCATTGCCAAAGACCACTTCCAAGCTTATTTTCCCAAGAGGGTAGACTGCTTTGCCTGGCACAATTCCGTGGAAAGTTGTGCTTCAAGTTTTGACTGATGAATTTTGGATGAACGTCTCTTCCAGGGTCTTGGTGAATATGATGTTGATTCAACTACCTCCGTCCATGAAGACTCGCGACATGTCATAATTTCCGATTCTTTCTTCAAGCACCAGTGCCGCGTGTCCTGGGCGTGGGATGGCTGGCGGGTGGTCCTCCCTGGAGAAGGTGATGTCGGTATCGGAGCCGCGGAGGTATTCTGGAACGGCTGGGTGAGAGGATACTGCAAGAAAAACCTGTCTGATGACTTGCTTGTGTTGCATGTTTGATGGCCTTCCTTCTTGGATCATGTAAATGCGACCGTGCGCCTCCGGGTATTCTTATTTTGCGTCAGGTGATGCGCGTCGTTCCTGGATGGCTGCTACCTGTCTTGCTGGTGCTGCGGGTGGGGGTGGTCCGTTGTGGGCGATTGGCCCGACTGCCACGCTTGCCAGAGGTTGTAGTGTTGGGGCTGTGGACCGGCTCTTTTCTTCTGAGAGCTCGGTGAAGCGTCTATAGTTTCTGAGTGTATGGCTTGATCTTAATTCTCCACGTTCGTTCCTGAAACCGTGTATTGTGCATCGTCCATCTAACTGTTCTTTGGCCGAGCCAGACGTTCCTGCGTCACCCCACGGCTGCCTGGATCTCCAATCCTGCTTTTGGGCGTGTGGTGGTGATACGTCTCAAACGTATCTACTTTTCCAAACACTTTTGCTATTGTTTTGCCCTCATTCTTGCATGATTTGAGCTAAACTAACCCGGACTGGCGATGTTTTCAGCAGAGCTGCCTGTATTGTTTTATTGTGCGCAGGAAAATGGATTTTTAGACATCTCAGAAAATTCCCAGAAAAAATACAGAAAATTCATGCACCCGGAGGGACCCAGGACCAGAAGGCCAGGGGGGCCCAGGCACCTAGCTGGCGCGGCCAGCCCCCTGGCCGCGCCCACAGGGTGCCTGGGTGGGTCCCACCCCCTCTGGTGACCTAACTTTGCCCCTATTTATTCTCATGGCGAGGAAGTCGCTTTTCCAGAACTCGTCGCGGAGCCGCCGCAAACCTCTGTTCTTCCTCGGGAGGGCTAATCTGGAGGCTGATTTGGCCTCCAGAGAGGGGAGATCGTCGCCATCGTCATCACCATCACCACTCCATCCTCCCTCCATGACTTCTCTTCACACGTGTGAGTAATTCCCTGCTGTAGGCAAAGGGGATGTAGGGATCGGATGAGATTGATCATGTAATAGTTCGTCAGATTGTTGGGGGCATGTTGCCTATCATCTACTTTGGTGTTTATCATATTTGCTACAACTTGTTGCTCTTAATGCTTGTCACTTTGGGCCCGAGTGCCATGTTTTCAGATCTGAACCACTTGTGTTTTCATGAGTATATTTATGTTATTGATCCTATCTATGAGTTGTATGCACCTATTATGGTCCCAAACCGGCGATCCCAAAGGTGACAGCTTGGGACACCAAAGGGGATGATCCATAATTTGAGGATTCCATGTATCCATTGAGTTTATTGCTTTGTTCTGGTGCTCTTTGACAGGAGCACCTTAATCTCCATAAGGTCCATTTGGCCCCGTTCGTAGCGGGATGGTAGGACAAAAGATGTTGTGCAAGTTCTTATTGCAAGCACGCGCAACAACCTACGGGATACATGCCTAATGTTTGATATTTGCCTAGATGATCATTGCTTTTCTGTGTGCCTTGCCCCGTGTTAGAATCTATTACATGTTCATTCTTATTCATGCAGCGCCCGACCATCCATCTCCCTAGCCTACAGTGCTTTAATCCTGTTGGTTACTACTAGTTTATTTCTGTTGTTTTACTTTTGCTGCTTCCACCATCACTATCACTATCATACCACAGTTGCTATTAATATTTTGTTGCAAGCAAGTATATTTCAGGCGCGGTTGAATTGACAACTCAACTTTCAAAGCTTATAAATACTCTTTGGCTCCCCTTGTGTCGAATCAATAAATTGGGTTAACTTACCCGCGAGAACACTACAATCGATCCCCTACAGTTGAGGGTCATCAAGTACTGTTTTCTGGCGCCGTTGCCGGGGAGCATAGCAATATTTACAAGTCTACTTGAAGTATTCTTCCTACCACACTTCATCCGCTATGGGTAAGAAAGGAGACCCCAAGGTTCCGATCCTACCATCCACTACAAGAAAAGGTACCGTTCTGAGCACCAGTGCTACGCTTGATTCACCTTCCGTTATAAGTAAGTTTGCTTCACTGCTACCACCACATGCTACTTCTACTGAGACTGTTACTATGTCCGATACTTTTGATGATGCTTCCACTGCTCTTGATGATACTAGTTTTCTTGGTCATTATATTGAAACTCAGACTGCTAAGGTGGCAGCAGAACCCGAGACCGAGACTGTTGCTACCTATATTCCTACTTGCAAAACCTTTGGTTACCCAGACTTATATGAACTCAAGGAGAGACTCCTTGGTGATGATTATATTACTCTTGATGATGATCTTTGCAGGGAACTCAGAGAATGTGTCGACTCTGACCCCTGATGTTGTTAAGGAGCTGCTTGAAAATCACTCCATGAAGAACAAGATTACTCCTGATCCTAAATTTTCCACGTCTCCTATATGCATCATTGATCCTGATTATGATTTCTCTGTGATCTTTCACTTATATCTACAGTCGATGCTGACCCTTTTTATGGCAGAGAAAATGATGATGCTATAGCACACCTAACCAAACTTGCTGAGTTAGGTGACCTATTTACTACTGATGAAAAGATAAGAAACTTCTATGTGGCCAAGCTTTTTCCTTTTTCTTTGAAGGGAGACGCTAAATCATGGTACGATGCACTATCCTATGGTTCCATTGAGAGTCCTCAGGACTTAGTTCAATTCTTTGTTGATAAATATTTTCCTGCTCATATGCAACATGTTGCTTTGCAAAGAATCTATAACTTTAAACAATTGCAGGATGAGCACCTCCCTAAAGCTTGGGGGAGGTATTGTGACTTAATTAAGGCTAGACCGGGACATGAAGTCCCAAAGAATGAATTACTTGATATATTTTATGCTGGTCTAACCAATGAATCCAGGTCCTATCTGGATAGTTGTGCTAGTTGTGTTTTTAGGGAAAGAACACCGGGCGAGGCCGAAGAACTAATGGGCAAGATTGCCAAGAACCATGAAGATTGGTCCGTTCCTGAACCACCTCCACCACCAAAGAAGAGGGGCATGCTTGTTCTGAGCCCCAAAAATATGCAAGAAGCGAAGAAATATATTAAGGAGAAAGGCATTAAAGCCGAAGACGTGAAGAATCTACCGCCTATCGAGAAGTTGTGTGAGCCTACTACTCATCCTCCATTGGTAGAGGTACACTCTCTATAAGACTTTACAGAAAGTGACATCCCTAGAGGTAAGCCTCCCGACCAATGCCTAGATGAGCTTGATAATTTTATTATTAAGCAAGACAATTTTAATAGGAGGATACAAAGTCAGTTGCATGATAATTCTCTTGCTATCAAAAGTTTACTTGGTGTTCTAGAAAGAACAGTTAATGATGTTAAATGTCTTGTTAAGCATTTTCATATGGTTCAAACTCAGCTTGAATAAATTTCTAATGTGCAAAAAGATTTGCTTGCTAACAATGCAGACATGACATACAAGCTTATGGCATCAAGACCAGGGGTGGAACACACACCCAGGACCCACTCTATCCTGAGGGGCATCCAAGGAGGATCGAGCAAGATTCTCAAGTACAAGTAGAAGACGAGATTGTTGGCTCTCCAAAGAAGAAGAAGAAGAAACGCAAGGAAGCTGACAACTCCAATGATCCTATTACAAGCCAAGAACCTGCTGTTGATCCTAACAGCATATCTACCTCCGATGCTGAAATTGAAGACGGTGTTGAGCCCGAAGAAAATGATAAGGAGAAGAATGATCTTCCCGAGGTGCGAGAAGTAGAAGCACCCGATACACGCAAGAAGTATACTAGAGAAGACTTCATCTCAATAAGACATGGGAAGGAAAGAGAACCGTGGGTACAAAAACCCATGCCCTTTCCAGGTAAGTCTCTCAAATCTAAAGAAGAAGAACATTAAAATAAATTTTGTGAATGGATGAAACCTCTTTTCCTTCAGATTCCTTTGACTAATGCTATTAAGTTACCTCCTTATTCCAAATATATGAAAGATATTGTTACTAATAAAAGAAAAGTTCCTGATGAGGCAATATCTACTATGCTTGCTAACTACTCTTTCAGTGGCAAGATTCCTGAGAAGCTTGGTGATCCCGGTATACCCACCATTCCTTGCTCCATAAAAAATAGTTATGTAAAAAACCTCCTTATGTGACCTTGGAGCATGGGTGAGTGTTATGCCTTTTTCTCTTTATAAAATGCTATGTTTAAATAAGCTAATCCCTACAGATATCTCTCTTCAGATGGATGACAAGTCTACAGCCGTCTCGATAGGCATTTGTGAGGATGTTCCCGTTGAAGTTGCTAATTGCTTAATTCTTACAGATTTTGTTGTGCTTGACATGCCCGAGGATGGGAGCATGTCCATTATTCTTGGTAGACCTTTTCTTAACACCGCAGGTGCCATTATTGATTGCAATAAAGGAAAGGTCACCTTCAACGTAGATGATAAAGAACACACGGTGTATTTTCCGAAGAAGATCGACAAAAGGCATGGCCTTAACTCTATAGAGAATATCGCGACCGTGAAGATTGGAGAATGGGATTGCCCTCTACATGTGCACCACAAATACAAAACCATCATGGTGGGGACAATGTCCATTAAAGTAAAGGTGCAATGATCACTTCATAAGAGGTGAGACTTTTTGTTCTATATATCGCCGGTTCGTTGGTAAGACTTGATCAACCTTGCTAGCTAGCATGTTTTATATAGGCAAAAAGTGGAGCTTGTTATGTTTTCATTTTCTTTAGCTTTTATTCTCCTTGCTGTACCAAGTTTATATGTTTTTGAAGCTTCACAATTCTAATCACTGCTTCAAGTTTTCAAAAAGTTTCACAACTTTTTGAACTCCAGAAAATTTTCAACAGTGAAGTTTTCAGAAAAATCCCAGAAAAATAAAAATAAAAATTTCCATGCCGGGAGTGAACCAGAGGTGCCTGGGGCTGACCATGGGGGGGCCAGCAGTGGCCCAGGCGGCCAGCTGGCGCGTCCAGACCCCTAGCCGCGCCCACAGGCCCCACCTGCAGGTATTTCTTCTTCCTCCTCCTTCCTCTCTCTCCAAAAACACGAGTTCTGCTCCAGTTCTTGCGTTCTTGCTATTCTTGGAGGCGATTTTCGATCTTTCTCTACAGCCCACCATTTGAGCTAAGATTTTGAGCAAATACTCCCTGGTATGTAACTCCTCCACCCCTCCAAATAGATTTTTGATTGGTGGCTCCATTTGTGAGTATTTAGTAGTTCTTGGTGTTGTTTAGATGAGCTTGCATGCATGTGTAGAAATTTATTTTCCAAGCTTTGATGCAAGTTTATACCTTAGGTAAGTGAGTAGAGTAGTTTGCCTCAACTCACTTTGTTTAAATCCTTGTTTTTGTGAATTGTCAAAAATTTCAGAAATGAGTTTGCTAGGAAAAGCAAAGGGGTGGCTTGGGAAGAAGAAGCCCGAGCGCTCCGATCGAGTCACTAGAATTGCAGCTTCACCCTCAGCCGCTAGGGTGAGCTACAATGAAGATCATGTGCCCCTGGAGTTGCTGGAAGACACAAGTCCAGCATCCGCGATGTTGTATACGTGCGATGATTTTCTTGCAGCTGCAGGAATTAAGGAGGATTTTTATGGCCTTTGCGCCAATGCAGGTTTGACACAGCTAGCACTATGCCGTGTGGTACAATACAAGAGGCTCATCTCCTGCTTTGTTAACAGTTTTTGCTATAACCATTCTGCTGTAACCGTCGAGTTCAAAATTTATAATAATCTCATAACCATGTATTTGGCACGGTTTTGTGATATAATAGGTGTGCCGAACGCTGGTCAGACGGCGAGGATGAACACTCAGCCCTCCGAGTTGAGGACCCTCTTCAACTCCCTTTGTAGCCAGGAGGAGAGCGACATTCGGCGTACAAAGGTTTCCAGCATTTTATTCCCCCCACATCAGGTATTTTGCGTACTTTATTACTAGAGGGGTGTTGGCTCGTGACAACTCGATCAACGGGTCTGCACCAGATTTCGTTATCTATGCGCCCTCTCTGATAGGAATGATTATAATGTGGGTGCCTTGATTGCTCGACGCCTTTTTACGAACAGTAACAAGGGTGGTTTATTTGGTGGTGTTTACGCCACACTTATCCTTGAGTCTCTTAACTACACCCCGCATCCTGATGATGTTCCCTTTTCTTACGCAAGTCTTGATCTTGCTACTATGAAGAGGCATAAGTTTGTTACCATGACTTCCCAGTTGGGTGGTAACCTTGTTTATATTTTGAGGTTTGAAAATACCATTACTCGTGAGATCCGTCTACCTGCACCACTTTTGTTTGATCACACTCGCAGGAACGGATGGTCCTTCAATGATGTCCAGTTTGATGAGTTCATGGACCAGTATCAGCTGCATAACCCATGGAGGGGGTTGTGCCCGATGAAGAGGAGCATGGTGAGTTCACACCTTTCCAGGGGGAGACCTTCACCCAGCAGGGTGAGGGGTCTTCTTCTGCTTGGGAGGCGGGACCTTCCTCATGGGAGGACCCGACGACTTCGGTGTACGCGTCGGAGGACTCATATGACCCTTGGACTTACCATTACCCCGGAGCAGGAGGATCCTGGGGGCAGTAGCTGCTACCAACTTAGGCAAAAATCCTAAGCTTGGGGGAGTATGTGTCCTTCTCCCTTTTCCATTGTATTGTCCGTTTTTATTCGCTTTGATCTTTTCAAAGTTTTTGCCCGTTCTTCTTTGTTCTTTTAATTTTCAAAAACAACAAAAAGATTTCTATTTTCTTTTTCTTTCGTTAAACCTTTGAAAAACCCCAAAAAGATTTCCTTTCTCTTTTTGGTTTGCTTTGTTTTCAGAGTTCAGCTCGAGTCCGTGATGGCATTTGATTATATTTCCCACGTTCGGTCATGCAAGTGAAAATGCAGTAATGACGAAGATCGATGAAAGGGAAGCAACAAGGAAAACCGGTATGAACTCTTCTTGTTTCTACTTTTGTACATATGCCTGTACTTATGATCTAGAGACCAGCTTGTAGCGACATAGTGCTATATTTACAATGCTTTCCCACTGTTCATTCTTTCTTTGTGGCTGATCTCAAATAGCTAGAGTGCATAATGTGTTGTTGAAATGATTTACATGCATTGCATTGTTCATGGGTTGGCATGTTGAAGTGGTATTTCCCTTCGGAGAATTCTTGGATTGACTTGGCACATGTTCACACATGTTTATGACTAAAATGTCTACCATGCCTTGATGGCCTTTTTATTTCAGAATAGTCATATCACTTTCATGCTCGATTCAATGTTGCTTTGTCGCTCTGCTTGATTATGACAATTATTGCTCTCTAGTTGGTCGCTTCCCAGTCTTTTGCTAGCCTTCGCTCACACTAAGAGGAATTCTGCTTGTGTATCCAAACTCTTTTTCAAACCAGTTATTCCACTTGAGTCCACCATACCTTCCTATATGTGGTATTTACCGACCACTTCTAACTTAGACTTTCTTGTGCCATCTCGAAATTTATTCAAAAGCTTCCCTTTTGTAACCGTACAAGCTCATGGTGCGGTGAGGGAAAATCAGTATCTACCATGCCAAAAATATTTTGACGGAAGTTTTAACTAGTCAAATTTATAAAAAAAATAGAGAGTTACACCTTCCCCCATACTTGATGATGGAATGAAATGGACCAAATGTTGCTAATGATAGATGGAACGACATCCTCCTTCCATACTTGAGTCAAAATAAAAGGTTCCATAGACCATCAAACGATGGATGGATAAGGGAACAAAGTGTAAGCAAAAAGCATTAATATGGTTGGCATGGGAGATATTGAGAGACCTTTACCGTTCACCGTTGACTAGAAAGTTACACTTCTCAAAAGAATTTTGTCTCTGTTTTCAAAACCAAGAGCTCTAGCACATGTTTAGTCTTTGCTTCCAATCACGGGTTTTCAACATTGCCATCAAAAAGCCACGGTTCGAGAGTCTCCCCTTCCTTCTTCAAAGCACCAACTATTGAGAGCATAATTGTCATTCTTAGTGTAACATGCATTGTCCCAAAGTATTACATTGTCTTCTGCATGATTGTGATATTGCTAGTCTGAAATTCTTAGTTCTAGTCTCCTTTAAAACTCCGGAGGAGTTTCTGCATTTATGTTTTGCTTCACTCATGGAGGCTAGCGAGATACCACTCTGATATGTTCAGGCTATGTGCATTGTGATCTTGTCTTGATTTTCGGCAGCATATTGTTTACACTTGGTTGTTTGTGATTGATCACTTGAAAGAATAATTGCTTCGTGCATTGTTCTCATAGCATTGTTTTGGTACTTGCTAAACTCTTTTCGTAGTACCGGCTTATATACATCTTATGAAGCAAAAGAGTTTGTCAAAGTTTTCTTTGTCGCGTCTAGTTCATTGAACTGAATTGCTTGAGGACAAGCAATAGGCTAAACTTGGGGGAGCTGATACGTCTCAAACGTATCTACTTTTCTAAACACTTTTGCTATTGTTTTGCTCTCATTCTTGCATGATTTGAGCTAAACTAACCCGGACTGACGTTGTTTTCAGCAGAGCTGCCTGTATGGTTTTATTGTGCGCAGGAAAATGGATTTTTAGACATCTCAGAAAATTCCCAGAAAAAATACAGAAAATCCACGCACCCGAAGGGACCCAAGACCAGAAGGTGAGCCAGAGGGGAGCCAGGGGGCCCCAGGCGGCCATCCCACAGGGCGCCTGGGTGGGTCCCACGCCCTCTGGTTACCTACCTTCGCCCCTATTTATTCTCGTGGCAAGGAAACTCTGAAAGAGAAGTCGCTTTTCCAGAACCTGTCGCCGAGCCGCCGCAACCCTCTGTTCTTCCTCGGGAGGGCTAATCTGGAGCCTGATTTGGCCTCCGGAGAGGGGAGATCGTCTCCATCGTCGTCACCATCACCACTCCATCCTCCCTCCATGACTTCTCTTCACATGTGTGAGTAATTCCCTGCTGTAGGCAAAGGGGATGGTAGGGTTTGGATGAGATTGATCATGTAATAGTTCGTCAGATTGTTGGGGGCATGTTGCCTATCATCTACTTTGGTTTTTATCATCTTTGCTACAACTTGTTGCTCTTAATGCTTGTCACTTTGGGCCCGAGTGCCATGTTTTCAGATCTGAACCACTTATGTTTTCATGAGAATATTTATGTTCTTGATCCTATCTATGAGTTGTATGCACCTATTATGGTCCGGAACCGGCGATCCCAAAGGTGACAGCTTGGGACACCAAAGGGGATGATCCATAATTTGAGGATTCCATGTATCCATTGAGTTTATTGCTTTGTTCCGGTGCTCTTTGACAGGAGCACCTTAATCTCCATAAGGTCCCTTTGGCCCCGTTCGTAGCGGGATGGTAGGACAAAAGATGTTGT
The DNA here is from genome assembly GCA_950022295.1 of Bromus sterilis. Classification (NCBI taxonomy): domain Eukaryota; kingdom Viridiplantae; phylum Streptophyta; class Magnoliopsida; order Poales; family Poaceae; genus Bromus; species Bromus sterilis. The sequence goes on along the minus strand of OX465595.1, from coordinate 85,987,216 downwards.
GCAAGTTCTTATTGCAAGCACGCGCAACAACCTACGGGATACATGCCTAATGTTTGATATTTGCCTAGATGATCATTGCTTTTCTGTGTGCCTTGCCCCGTGTTAGAATCTATTACATGTTCATTCTTATTCATGCAGCGCCCGACCATCCATCTCCCTAGCCTACAGTGCTTTAATCCTGTTGGTTACTACTAGTTTATTTCTGTTGTTTTACTTTTGTTGTTTCCACCATCACTATCACTATCGTACCACAGTTGCTATTAATATTTTGTTGCAAGCAAGTATATTTGAGGTGCGGTTGAATTGACAACTCAACTGTCAAAGATTATAAATACTCTTTGGCTCCCCTTGTGTCGAATCAATAAATTGGGTTAACTTACCCGCGAGAACACTACAATCGATCCCCTACAGTTGAGGGTCATCAGGTGGATCTTCCTGTTTGTCTCTTTGCTGCATTCTGTTGTCGTCACGCTGTTTGTTGTCTCTGTCTCTTGGGAAACCGGCCGCGACCATGTCGGGTTCTCTGTCGTCGTAGAAGTTGCACCTGGGCCTTTTTCTTGTCCTGTCAAAACCTTTGTCTCTGTCGTAGTATTCATAGTCGCGATCTGTGCGGGTCCTCGGGACGTCCGATTCGTTGCACACGAAGTCTTCTCCGTCGGCCAGTTGTTGGCGTGCTCTAGCAACTGCGCGAGTGTTCGGACTTTGAGTTGTCCGAGTTTCTCTTTGAATTTTAAGCGATGTAAGCCCCTTCTGAACGTGTCGATTGCTCTTTCGTCCGATATGTCTTCGGCTGAGTTTTTGAGTATGGTCCATCGCTGGATGTACACTCTTAAAGATTCTCTGGTTCCTTGCCTGCATGCTTTCAGCTCCTCGAGTGAGGCCGGCCGCTTGTAGGTTGACTTGAACTTCTCGGTGAAGGCGCTGCGGAACTGCTTCCAGGAGCTGATGGAGCCCCGCTGTAGGTTCTTTAGCCAGTGTCGTGCTGAGTCCTGGAGCATGAGTTGTACAAACTGTATTGTTGTGGTCTTGGTTCCTTGCTGAAATTTCACAGCTTTGAGGTAGTCATCGAGCCATGCTTCTGGTTCTTCAAGACCGTCGTACTTGTGGGTTGTGGAGTTTAATTTGAAACCTTTGGGCATGGGTGTCTCGCGTATGTCTCGGGCGAAACATAGGGCTCCGCAAGGTTCGAGGTCTTCGTCTGATGCTTGCTCGTCCGAGTGCTCTCTGCGATACGCACGTCTGCTTCTTCCTCTTTGATTTTGTTCTGTGTGATGTCGTCGCGTGCGTCCCGTCGTCCATTGTTGTTGCGGCGGTTGTCGCGGTCTCCCCTGTCTCGATCTCTGTTTTTGTCGTGGCGTCTGCGTCGGTCATCGCTACTGTTATCATCGTCATCGGGTGAGCTTGGATCCATGTCAGGAGTCTTCTCGCGGGGTGCTCGCCTTGCGCTCGACTTTTTGAGTGCAGAGGTTGCGATGGCGTCGCCCATTATCTTGAGTGCTTTCTCAGTATTGCGATCTGCGTTTTCTTTTTCGCCGCTTCTAGCGCGATGGAGGCATGCTTGGGTTCTGATTAGGGCTTCGGCTGGCGTGAGCTGCTTTAAATCTTCGTCGTCGTCTTCAAGCCAGAAATCGTCGTCTAATTTCCGAGTGACTTTCTTCTTGTCCGTATGCCATAGGTTGCTGAATCTGGATTTGCGCCGAGAGGGCAAGCTGTGATCAGAGAGATCGCTCGAGTGCTCGTGTGATGTCCTGCGGGTGGTCCGCGAGTCATTCCCGGTCTTTCTTTGGTTTTCCAATTCGAGCCCAAGTCGCCTCGTTTTCTTGGTGATATCACTTTCAAACTTGTTTTAGGCTCTAAGCTCGTCGCGCGTTGCGTTCTCTGGGAGGATTCTACCATGCTTTACTGCGTTTTTTACTCTGGCGATTTATTCTTTTGACAGGTAGATTTTTTCGGTGGGTTGATCTTTCCTTGCAGCTTCTGAGCGTCTGCTTCTTTCAGGTATGTCTTCCTGTCTTCTGGGTTCTTTTCTTGGTATGGTTTCTGGAGCGTCGAGAGTGACTTTAAGCTGACCAGTGTCGTCAGAATCACTATTTCTGTTGTTTGAATGGGTTTCTCTGTGACTGCTCAGGTCTTCTCTGTCCTTGTCATCTGAGGTTGGCTCGTGGGTGTCTTCCATGAATACCTGGAACGGCATCCGGATTGCCAGCTTGGTTTTTCCCCTCATCTGTTCTTGCTTTTCGGGTGCTAAGACTGCGCGGCCACGAGTGGCGCCGTGGATCGGCAGAGGTGGGTTTCCCAAAGGACTCGCGAAGTTGCTAGGTGGGTTGCCTGATGGTGGGGCGGAGTCGTCGGGTGGATTACCCGAAGGATCCATGGAGCAGTCAGGTGGGCTGGCGTTGCCTTCTTGGTCGAGGTTGCCTTGGATGTTTTAAATGCTTCGAGCACTCGAGTGTCATCTGTGAGGCGGAGGGTGCCCCAGTGGTTGGTATGGATCTTGAGCGCTTTGAAGATCAGTTCCGTGCCTGCGCGAATGTCCGTGAAATCCCATGGTTGGGAACCCTGGGTTAGATCATAGAGGCGATGTACAGGTTGGCGATACTCGTCGGCTAACAGGAGAAAGCACTTCCTTCTCGATTGTATTATAATGGAGGTGATTACAGTGGAGTTTCGGGCGAGATCGCTCAGGACCGGAGGTGAAGCTATGAGATTCGATGCCCTAGACATCCCCTCTCCCAGCCTTTATATATTAGGTTGGGTCGCAAGGAGTCCGTCTAGGTTTATAGAGAGGGTTTCCTAATCTATCTTCAGTCTTGGACGCCAAGTCGCGGTTTCCTTGATCGTCGAGGACTCCTTATGGCGGTTGCCTCGAGTGGGCCATGTGTGGGAAGGTCGAGGCTCTCTGCGGCTCCTCTAGCTTGATACGCACCGGGTACCCTCATCTGTAGGAGTCGTGGGGTCACCCCCTCGTCAGGGCTCATCTAGAGCAATTGGATCTTGAGTGGTAGGAAGAGGTGCTTGTGGTGGTGGAATACTTGGTCCATCACCCACCTCATCATCTCTAGGTACTTGAGCAATGGGCACAAGATCTCTAATGCCCATAGCAAAAATGTCTTGAGAAGAATCTTCATTATTCCCTACATCATTTAGATCAACTTGCTCCCCATGGGAGCCATTAAATTCATCAAAATCCACGTCACAAGTTTCCACGACACATCCGGTGGATTTGTTGTAGACCCTATAGGCGTGAGAGTTTGAGGAATACCCAACAAATATAATCTCAATTGCTTTGGATTGAAACTTAGCCAACCGGTCTTTCTTATTGAGAAAGAAACACTTACAACCAAATACTCGGAAGTATTTTACGTTTGGCTTGTGACCGGTTAGAATTTCCTAGGGGGTCTTCATCAAGATCTTGTGGAGGAAGAGTCGGTTTGATGCATGACATGCGGTGTTGATGGCTTCGGCCCAAAAGCTATATGGTGACTTGTACTCATCCAACATGGACCGAGTCATCTCCACAAGTGTGTGGTTCTTCCTCTCGGCTACACCATTTTGTTGAGGGGTGTATGGTGCGGAATATTGGTGCTCAATCCCCTCATCACTCAAAAATTCTTCCAAGGTGTAGTTCTTGAACTCGGAGCCAATGCCACTTCTTATTGCCAAGATAGCCATGTTGTATTTTCTTTGGGCTTGCTTGGAAAAATCAATGAAGGTGGCCTTCGCCTCGTACTTGAGGAAGAACACCCACGTGTATCATGAGTAATCATCAACAATGACAAGACCATATTTCTTCCCACCAAGACTCCCATGATGGAGACCCGAAGAGATCCACATGAAGGAGCTCCAAAGGCCTTGAAGTTGACACAATATTCTTGGGGGTATGCTTTGCTTGATATTGCTTCCCGGCTATGCATGCACTACACACACGATCTTTCTCAAAATACACGTTTGTTAGTCCAAGGATGTGTTCATCCTTTAGGAGATCTTATATATTTCTCATGCCAACATGGGCTAGCCGGCGATGCCATAGCCACCCCTTGTCGGCCTTGGCAATTAGACAAGTTGCATGGTAAGTACTCTTTTTCGATAAATCAACCGTGTAAAGGTTGCCATCCAACTCTCCAACAAAGGCCACTTCGAGAGTATCTCTCATAAAGACTTTCACACTTGTTAGACCAAATAGTGTATCATAACCAACGGAAGCTAATTGACGAACGGAAATAAAATTGTATCGAAGGGATTGGACAAGCATGACATTTGCAAGAGACATGCCATTAGTAATATCCACCTTGCCCAACCCAAGTACCTTTCCCTTGGAACCACCACCAAAGACAATGCTCATATATGGTTGAATAGCATCCATGAAGTCCTTGAGAAAACGGCTTTCTCCGGTCATATGATTGGTGCATCCACTATCAATCACCCATTTGACTCCACCGGAGAGAGCGTCCTACACATAGATTTAGGCTTTGGTTATAGGTTCCCATTTTGCAATGGGACCTCTAAGGTTAGTAACAAGGGTCTTTGGAACCCAAATAGCATAGAAACGGAAAGCATTACAAGGCCCAATGAATTTGGCAAACACATCTCCATCCTTTTCCTTACGGAGCACATAGGATGGAGGCATCTCTTCTTGTTGGGAATGGACTTGCCCCTTGTGGCCTTCCCACTCCCAACACCAAACTCATCAACCTTCTTCTTACCTTTGTCCTTGTGCCCTTCTCGAACAAAGATCACCTTTTGAGGAGTTGATCCCTTGCTAAGGGTGACATCCTTTGTCACACTCGTACTTGGATAAAAATCAAGACCCTCCTTAGCAAAGGACTCCTTGTGATGGCTTAGTACATCGGTTAGGTTTTTCTCGCCTTGGGAAAATGTCAAGAGACCCTTCTTAAGTTGAGCATGAAGAGCTAAGTTCTCCTCAATGAGAGATGCTTGATCAAGAGTAGAGTTAGTAGCACAAGCATCAACATTTACAATAGTGGGAGGAGACATCTTAGTAAGTGTTTTTATTGGAGCAAGTTTGTGAGCCTCAAGATTCTTCTTAAGGGTGGTGAGTTCATCATCTTTTGTCTCGAGAGACAAGGTGAGTACCTCAACATCCTTAGAAAGGGAGGTGTTTAGCTCAACAAGCTTGCTCATATCATTAGCAAGTTCCTTACAAATTTCATTAGCCTTTTTCAAGGAGGCAACATGCTTGTCATTTAAGTCATTTGATGTGTGGACAACTTTGCACAAGTTATCATTTTGAGCCTCCTCAAAGTCTACCTTTCGCTCAAGGAGAGCATAGTTCTCCTTTTCCTCGATGAGAAGGATTTGAAGATCCTTAATGGTTGTGGAGTGCTTACCCACCACATCCATAATCAATTGAAACATTTTGAGCTTGTTGCCTTTGAGAGAGCTCATCATTTTGTTCACTTTAGCAAACAACAAATCTTCACAAGTGGCATTTGCATCATCACCTTACGCATCATGAAATTCATCATGAGGTTCAGAAGAGAACATGAAAGACTCATCAATAGGAGTTACCTTGATCTTGGCCGAGGAGGAGGGAGTGTCATCATCAACCAACTTGGCCATGAGACACTTGTGTGCATTGCCGGTTTAGTCACTCATGTAGTTGTAGTTTACAACTTCACCTTCCTTGTTGAGGAGCTTCAAGGTCTTTTGTGAGCAACTCCGGCCACACCACCAACATCCTCGGGATCGGACCCTTCTAGGGCCAACAAGGCTTTCTTCTTGAACTTGTTGTTGAGAGGATTCGGGAGCTTCTTGGCAACTTCCTTCCGAGGAAATCGAGGCTTGTCCTCTCTCTTCTCATACGGACAATCCTCCGCAAAGTGTCCCGGTCTCTCAGAGTTGTAGCAATTTCTTGACTTCTTCTTTTGGAATCTTCCCTTGAAGTCCCCTTTGGTGAACCTCTTCACAAAGAGAGCCCTATCATCATATGAGGGAGTATCATCGGACTTATCATCATCTTCATACTCATCTTCTTCCTCATCATCATCAAACTCCTCGAGCCTAGCCTTGAGGGCAAGGTTTGAGGATGTTCCATCATATGTGGCAAGTAGTCTCTTGGACTCCTTTATGTGTTCTTCATATTGCAAGAAGGTTGCAATCACATCATCCAGTGTCACCTTGAAGAAGTCGGGCATACGCCTCAATTCCCACACCATTTGATGCGAGTATACCATGAGAGAATTCAACATCTTGTCTACAAGGTAACGGTTGGTGATTTGATATCCATCCAAAGATTTCTCACATGTGAAGGATTGACATGTGCGGACAGAACTTTGAGACGCATATGAAGTTGTTGGGGCGTCTCATCTTTATCCATGTGAAGGTTGTGCAATGCATTCTTGGCGGTCTCATATCTTGTCATTTGTAGAGAACCGATACCGGACTTGGCAATGAGAAGAGTATCCCAAAATTCCTTGGCATTGGTGATATGGAGAAATGGTGCTCGAGTCAACTCATCCATTCCCCTTTTCAACAACCCAGTGGCCACAAGGTTGAGGTGTTTGTCAAACACTTCACTGGGTGTAAGGTTGTTTGGGTCAACCGGATAGTAACCTTTGCCGGAGTCGATGAGGTTCCACATTGGTTCACACACAAACCTAAGATAATCAGCCATAAGACTTTTCAGATCGAAGAATTTAGTAGTCTCGGTTAGTACCGACGGATTGCCATTGAAATTATACTTAGGTTCCACAAGCTTGGGGGTAGGATAGTCCCATTGGTAGGGACCCCCTCTTTGCAAGGGAAGTTCGGAACCGGGGTGCACAAAGGTCGCGTGTGGGGACCTTGGGGCCGCACCACTTGACGTTTGTGACTCCGATGTCGTAGCCTTCATCTTTGCAAAGGCGGCTTCCATATCCCGTTTCTGTTTTTCAAGAGCTTGTACCAAATCACTTGAAGTGAAAAATTTAGGTTCCTCAATTTCAACGGAAACATTCCCCGTGGAGGGGGAACCGCAAGTTGTGCGGAGGCACGTCGTTCGGCCGCCAATCTCTCGGTTTCCAAATGAGCGGCATCCGCAGCAATTGCGACCTTCTCCACGCCGGGCCCCAAACTTTCTGGGATGTCGTCCTTGGTCATCTCGCTCTAGGGCGGTTAAGCCACAAGATTAGAGCACGAGGCTCTGATACCAATTGAAAGGATCGAGATAGACCTAGAGGGGGGTGAATAGGTTATATTACAAATTTTAACACTACTTAGAAATTTTAGGAAATAATGAGGAAGATAAAGATGTGCCTAACAGTTGCAAAGGTGACCTAAATATGACAAGGGAAACAACAAGCACAATATACTCAAGTAAGAGAGGGATAAATAGAAGGTAGCACAAGTAAAAGGGGAAAGAGTAGGGATAACCGAATGACGCGAAGACAACAATGTATCCCGATGTTCACTTCCTTGGAGGGAAGCTACTCACCATTCGAAGAGAGTGGGTGAAACCACGAAGGCACACCAACGCCACGAAGGCTCACTCCATTCCCATTGAGATATCACCACGAAGGCGATTCCCTTAAAGGTGGTCACCAAACCCTCACAAACTCAAAGGGGGTAATCACAATGGTCGATTCCTCTCCGAAGAACTCCTACCCGCCTAGGAGTCTCCAACCTCCAAGAGTAACAAGATCAATGGGGAAAGCTCAAGACTTGCTCAAAAATGCGATTTGCTTTGGTTGAAAGATGGGGAAGGGCCGGATCTATCACGGGGTGAAAGATCTGACAAGAACTCTCAAGGGTCTGTCCGGAATCTGAGATTTGGTGAGGGAGAGAGTGAGAGGGAGCACTTGTGTTCTTGTGTGTTTGCAAATGAAGTGGTCAACCCTCACATGTGGTGGTGAGGTGGTATAAATAGTCCAAGGGCTGAAATGGCCGTTGGAGCATTCTGCCTGCATAAGTGTCGGACGTCCGACATATACCGGACGTCCGAAACTTGCATATCGGACGTTCGGTTTGCTCCGGACATCCGAAAATACACAGCATGCGCAGATGCACACAGTTGAAACAGAGTCCAGTAACCAGGTACAGGACATCCGATGGGCGCCGGATTTCCGATAAAGTAGAGTGAAAACCTACTGACCCTTCGGACCCTATTGCCGACACCAACCGGACGTCCGATCACCGGACGTCCGACAGGGACCGGATATCCGTTATAAATAGGCAAAAGACCACTGACCTCTCGGATCCTAATTCCGACGATGACCGGACGTCCGAGAGCTCGAGGTACCGGACGTCCGACGGTGACCGGACGTCCGATGTGTGCATGTTATAGCAGACTGGTTAATGAGTGAGTGACATGGAATTTTTGGTTTGTTTGTTAATAGTCTGAGCAAGACCTAAGCAATAAACCCACTAATCCCCTCTTAATAGTGCGGGGATCCCTATACTCAAGATAACCGAAAAAGCTTACACTTCAACTCCATTGGTTCCATATCTCGAGCAATTGATAACGTCAATGGTCCATGATCCACCATCACAACGAACCGAGGACTAATACCTGAGATATACTTGACAAACATTATTAGTCCCCTATATGTATATTGTCATCAACATCAAAATATGATTAAGGGCGTGATTGCACTTTCAAAAACCGATTTAATCTTATCGGTGACAACCAGAAAGTTTATGCACTGATCCATAAGGATCAGCGTAATGGAGAAGCAGCCGTCTTCGTTGAAAGATTGAACCATTCGAAGGAGTCCACCATGAAATATCACTGCTTGCGAGCGCACGCCTAATCTCTCCGCCCCGAGGAGCTGGTAGGAATCTACGTTGTACTCTGTCTAATTCATCCCGAAGGGCTAACTTCAGGAGGATTGAAGTCCAAGAAAGTGATTCAATTTCATAGGAATTAATGTGTATACGTAGTTGTGAGCGTCTGTGCCTGTACTGTCTTCTCAAAAAAAAGTCCAAGAAACTGATTCGAAGAAAAGGCCCAACCATCCGTTGAAGCGTCATCCCTGCAAAAACTAAATACCCTAACATATCTACTAGCTGAAGTCGAGGCACCTAAAATCTCCACTCTAACATCGGCTGATGAAACGGCCTACGAAGAAAAGGTGAATTTACGATCTCATTAACGAAGATCGAAGGGATGAATGATTTGCCCTAATCGCCTTGCCAAAGGGGGAGAAAGACTTGTTGATGAGGAATGTTAATTTGGGTTTTAACGAGTCAAGCCTGTGATCAATAAGAGACATTCGTTGTTTCTCTATTAGCAGGACATGTCGCCTCCTGCTTAAACATTTTGAATCAAGGAAAACATGGTCACCAATGTGCTTCGATTGTTTTTTTAACTATATTGCATGCACCTTGTTTTTCTTATATATTTGTGTAAAATCAAAGTAAAACAATGAACTTCTTATCTCTAGACATGAACCATTTTAGTATCGCATCAGAATTTCTTCCAGCCTCGACTTGTTAACACTTGGAGTTGATCCTTTAGGCCTTGTTTGGTTAGGAAATATTACACGTGGTTTATGGTGGAACTCGTGCTGATCCACGGGGGGCAGAAGAATCGCCTCCGAGTGGTGGATAAAATCCACCGGAAGCAAGCGCAAAAAGCATATGAAGATCCACGTTGCTGGGTGGATTTAATCCACGGTGGATTAGCTCTTGCATAACCAAACAAGGCCTTACCGGTTTCGCGCTAACATGTTTTCCAGAATCGGGCGGTTAACGCCACCGTCTCTGGCGTTGAGCGATTTTACTCTCTGAACTTGAGTCCTTTTAGATTTGAACTAGCATTTTTTGCCGGACTCAAAGGTTAACGTCATGGTCTTTATTGTCGATTCCTTATACTCTCTAGAGTTGACCTCTGTTGTTTTGCGCTCTAGAATTTTCACCAACCTCGGGTGTTTAATGTCATTATGGATGTTGTTGGGATGTTATACTCTTTGGACTTGACCCCTTTCAGTTACGCACTAGAATTTTCCCAGACTTGAGCGGTTACCAGCAAGGTAGATGCTTCAGAGTTGACTCCTTACAATTTTGTACTAGTATTTCTGCCAACCTCGCACGGTCAACATTATAGTATTTCGAGTTGACCCATTTTAGTTTGACACTAGCATTGTTGTCTGCCTCGAGTGCTCTCTGGCATTCCGCCCTTTCAATGTCAAAGTAGCATTCCAACCTGAGGAGGTCAATGCCATACTCTCTGGCATTTATATTTAACATAGTTGCCGAAGACTATAGAATTATCCTTGAAAATTTTGTTTTGCTCATGATGATGGTAGGTTCTTCACTGTCAAGGTATGTGGTACAAACATAGTCAATTTTAATGCGACGGGTGGCCGCTTTGAGAAAAGGTTATGTTTGATTAGTTTTGTTAGGGAGTGGTTACTTTGTTAAAATTCCAAAAATGACAATTTTGTAAAGAAGATACAGTCAACAAGACATCCTCTCTTTTCAATTTGCACGACATGATCACCTCCTAACCAAGGTCATATATTTTGCACAAGGAACCATATGAATCTTTGGCATAGATCATGTGGACCAAGGATTACAATTACACAATTGTTTTTGTCACTCTTTGTACACTATGACTTTGTTTGATTTCTAGCAAGATGTTAGACTCCGTGAACAAACTATCTTGTATTGTATGCACCTTCACTTTTGTTAAATAAGTATGAAGTTCATGTAAATGAAAATACCGCATTTGCAAATCCATATGTTGTTTTTTGGTAGGATTTATTTATGGTATTCTAATCTATGTATTTAGGGTTAGTTTTTCTAGGTGGCTTAACAAATAAACTCCCTCTCCCAACTTCAAAAAATAAGTCAGATCTTGAATCTGTCGAGACTTCTAAATTGTATTAGATCTGATTTATAAGGGGGAAATTAGCTAAACCTTTCGTTAGTAGGCTATACCAAAAGGGGAGATATTTGTGGATTTGTATTAGATACAACATTTAATATTATAAGTCCGCAATTTTGTCAGTATTTTATGGATATGTACACATAGCATATTCACACATTATTTCAGATTATACGAATCTTTTAAATGTGATTTCCAAAATTCTAAAATTTTACGGGCCTTCAAGCACGGGGATTCAAACGATGCACTCCAGTAAAATCTCTAGAACACTGCACATTAGATACTTATCTTTATACATTTCATTACAAGCATATGCTTCTTTGCTATTTGTGCAGAATTCACAGTTGAGTTTCTGCGAAACATTTTGTAAAATAAGCATAATTCATAACTGATCATAGGTTTTCCACGAAAGGTTACAGAAATAACTTTCTACCTGTTCTCTAGTTTTATTTGTATTTTTCACTGCATAAGAATGAGATTCTTGCTAGGTTTGAAAAAAGGGGTTCATGTGTATCAGGTTCCTATTTCCCAGTTCTGGTTGAATCTACCCATCAAGCCATGATACCATCAAACCAACATGCGCCAACATTGCCAATTGATTTGCTGGCCTTGAAAGATAAGCATCTGTGGCTTTTCGCTAACCAGCAAATCATTTCCATAATCTGCCTGAAGATAACCCAAAGATAAAAAATTTAGGTGTATATCATATAGATCTAAGACTTGCTATGCGTGTACTGTTGGATATATTAGCAATTTTCCAAGCAATTTAATCCCTAGATAAATCATGAACATGACGCATGCAAGATTAATCTTATACTGATACTTAACCATGCAACTCAGATCTACGTAGATAACACATAAATGTACGCAGACAATAAGCATGGCATAGATAAAAACAACGATGAACGGGGTGAATAGATCATACCCTCCGTTCGGCCAGATCGCAGCGGCGGATGCGCTGCTAGCAGCAGCAAGTTCGTCGGCGATCTTCTTGGCGGCGGCGGCTTCCTCCTGAGCGAGCTTCTCGGCGGCGGCCTTCTCAGCTTCGGAAGACATGGCGACGTAGAGGAAGTAGTCGAAGTAGACGAGCCGGAGCGGAAGCGAGCAGTCGCGTCGTAGACGCTCCCCAAAAACCTTATTGCTCCTCTCCCGGTGCAGGATCGCAAGGAGCACGGTTTCGGAGGCCTGCTCTCCCGCACAGCCGTGCACGCGGCGGACGGGATGGGATCGCCGGAGGCAGCAGCAGTGCGTGGAACGACGTGTGCGGTGCGCGAGGAAGAACAGATGCGATCTATTCTGTTGTGTGACGGCTAGGGTTGCCGCGGCTCCTTTTATACACAGCCGAGGTAGGGCGACGTGGGACTGGATACCCGCGACCGAGTCGGCCCACGATTGACGTCTCAGATCGTGCAGCGGTTAACTCGTGATTAATTGCATTAACTAAAATTAATGCCAATTAATTAGCCGTTTCTGACTGGCAAAAATTAAGCGCACACATGACATAGGTTTTAGCTCGGCTCGGCTCAATTCCGCAAACCGCGGCGCGCGCGCGCGTCGTGACGAGGCGAGGCGAGGCGTGGCGAGGCGGGCGGCGGAGGAGGAGCGCGCGTGAGCTCTCACTCTTCTACTTGCTCAATAGCATGTAGGAGAGCCCACCTTATAAAGAGGTGCAACTCCCCCTCCACTTCCGGGGTGGGACTAAACTTAGCACCACACCCATGTCATTTTCCCCACATGGGCCCTTAGAGATTTTCTGAAATTGTTAGATGGGCCTAAAGCCCATGCCTTATTTCAACAATCCCCCACCAGATCTCAAGGTCCCATGGTGTTGTCCTCAGTTCCAAACACTGTTTGATATATCAGTATTTTTAGTGGAGACCAGTTAAGGTTGAACATCCACCTAGAGCAAAGAATTACATTCCTCCACAACTGAACAATGGACTATGCCTTGAATTGACAGTTTGGCGTAAAGAAGTTTCACTCCTTGTCTTACCGATACTAGGCTGCCGAAGGCTGACCCCGCGGGTGGAGCATATTAGTCACACTCCTTGCCTATTCATGAGCTTCCTAGAGATTACCCTATCTCATAGACTGTGACCAGCAGTCGGGCTCATATAGGTGTGTTCTTCCAGAGATCGCTCTGTAGGATAGCATCTCGCTTGTGAAAGCCTCAGAACACATTAAGACAAAAGTCAACCTACCATACAGTTACCGAGAGTATTGCATCTCCAACGGAGTGGGTAATAAAATTACTCTCCTCAGTTAACCCCTAGCTTGTTTTCCCAGGTCCTATTCCACGGGATCTCCGATCATGTAGGTTGGGTTACCACCACGGCAACTCATGTGGGTCTCATACCCATCTCCCTCGATGCATTGTCTATCACAATACGTGACAGACCTTTGGTGAAGGGATCTGCCAGATTCTTAGCCGATTGGATGTAATCCAATGCTATTACTCCGGAGTTTCTCAAATGTCTGACAGACTTCAATCTCCTTCTTATATGCTTTGTGGATTGCATGTTGTCCTTTGAACTCTTTGCTTTAACAATCACCGTTTGATTATCACAGTTCATAAGGATAGCCGGAATCGGCTTTTCAACCACTCGCAAGTCCATCAAAAGCTCTCGAAGCCATTCTGCTTCAGTGCAGGATTTATCAAGTGCTGTGAGTTCTGCTTCCATTGTCGACTTCGTTAAGATAGTCTGCTTGCAAGACTTCCATGAAACAGCGCCACCTCCAAGTGTGAACACATATCCACTTGTGGCCTTCATCTCATCAGCATCAGAAATCCAATTTGCATCACTATACCCTTCAAGTACCGACGGGTATCCGGTATAGTGAAGTCCATGGCTCATTGTACCCTTTAGATAGCGCATAACTCTTTCAATAGCATGCCAATGAACATCTCCCGGATTTGAGACAAACCGGCTCAATTTGCTCACAGCAAATGCGATGTCAGGCCTCGTAGCGCAAGCTAGGTACATGAGTGATCCAATCACTTGAGAATATCTCAACTGATCTACAGCTGTGCCTTCGAACTTTCGAATCCGCACACTTGGATCATATGGCGTTGGAGAAGATTTGCATTCTGAATATCCAAAGCGACTCAGAATCTTCTCAACGTAGTGGGATTGCAAAAGCGTAATTCCACCCTCATTATCTCTCAATAGCTTGATGTTCAAGATAACATCAGCCACACCTAGATCTTTCATCTCAAAGTTTTGAGATAGAAATGTCTTAACCTCCTCAATAACTTTGAGGTTGGTTCCAAATATCAGTATGTCATCAACATATAAGCACAGTATAACTCCTTCGCCCCCACCATGGCGATGGTATACACATTTGTCAGCTTCACTTACAAGGAAACCAGCAGATGTCAAAGTTTTATCAAACTTCTCATGCCACTGCTTAGGTGCTTGCTTCAGGCCATATAAAGATTTCAATAGCTTGCACACCTTTCCTTCCTGACCATCTACTACAAAGCCATCTGGCTGTTGCATGTAGATTTCCTCGTCTAGCTCTCCATTTAGGAAAGCCGTCTTAACATCCATTTGATGGACGAGAAGACCATGCGAGGCAGCCAACGAGAGTAATACTCGAATGGTTGTCAGTCTGGCCACCGGTGCATAAGTATCGAAGAAATCTTCTCCTTCCTTCTGGGTATAGCCCTTAGCCACGAGCCTAGCCTTGTATTTTTCAATACTGCCATCAGGCCTAAGCTTCTTTTTGAACACCCATTTACATCCCACAGGTTTGCAACCATAGGGACGATCAGTGATTTCCCATGTTCCATTAGCCAAGATGGAATCCATCTCGCTACGAACCGCATCTTTCCAGTAGTCCGCATCTGGTGATGCATAAGCTTCTGAAATAGAAGTGGGAGTGTCATCCACGAGGTACACAATGAAATCATCACCAAAGGACTTTGCAGTCCTCTGTCTCTTGCTCCTAATAGGAGCTTCATCGTCCTCCTCCACAGGATTATCATCATGAGTTCGTTCATAATATTCCATCGGAATGGCGGGTTCCGGAATCTCATCAGATTCCTGTCTAGAAGCGCTTTGCATATCTCTCATGGGAAATATATCCTCAAAGAATGTAGCATCTTTAGACTCCATAATCGTACTGACCTTCACGTCAGGTACCTCAGATTTCACCACTAGAAATCTATATCCAACACTGTTCTTAGCGTAGCCCAGAAAAACGCAGTCCACGGTCTTTGGTCCAAGCTTACGCTTTTTGGGAATCGGCACATTGACTTTCGCCAAACAGCCCCATGTACGCAAGTATGAGAGTGTCGTTCTTTTCTTCTCCCATAATTCATAGGGAGTGATCTCGTTATCCTTCACGGGAACCTTATTCAGGACATGACAGGATGTCAATATAGCCTCCCCCCACCATGCCTTGGATAAACCCGATGTATCTAACATGGCGTTAACCAAATCTGTTAGAGTACGGTTTTTCCGTTCGGCAACCCCGTTTGATTGGGGTGAATAGGGAGGCGTCCTCTCATGAATAATTCCATGTTTCGCACAGAAAGAATTAAAATCATTAGAAAAGTACTCTCCACCACGATCAGACCGAACCCGTTTAATCTTTTTCTCAAGTTGGTTCTCAACTTCTGCTTTATAGATTTTAAAATAGTGCAGAGCCTCATCTTTAGTGTTTAACAGATACACATAGCAAAATCTAGTGGAGTCATCTATCAATGTCATGAAGTATTTCTTTCCACCTTTAGTCAACACACCATTCATCTCGCATAGATCAGAATGTATGAGTTCTAGTGGCGCCAAGTGTCTCTCCTCCGCAGCCTTGTGGGGCTTGCGAGGTTGCTTAGCTTGCACACATGCATCACACTTAGAACCTTTGGCTAAAGTGAAACTCGGGATTAAATTCATCTTAGCTAGCCGCGTCATACAACCGAAATTTACGTGACAAAGACGTGAATGCCAAATCTCAGATTCATCAACGATAGAATGTATATGATTCACGACGTTATTACATAAATCCTCTAGGGAAAGGCGGAACAGACCTCCGCATTCATAACCTTTACCAATGAATAATCCATATCTAGACAAGATTGTTTTATTCGACTCGAATACTAATTTAAACCCTTCTTTACATAGAAGGGAGCCACTAACGAGATTCTTTCTGATATCGGGGACATGCTGCACGTTCTTCAGCCGCACGGTCTTTCCCGAAGTAAGCTTCAGATCGACCGTACCAACACCAAGAACAGAAGCATGTGCGCCGTTCCCCATCAGTACGGACCTGGTTCCTGTGGTCTGGTAAGAAGAAAACAAGGATATGTCAGCACACACATGAACATTTGCACCCGTGTCAACCCACCATTCAGTAGATTGATAAACTGAGAAAACAGTAAATAAATTACCGTACCCAGATGCACCATTGTCCGTGTTGCCCATGACCACATTGACAGAACTGGAATTCTGCGCTGGCCTCTTATACTTGTTCGGGCACTTATTAGCCCAGTGCTCCAGTGAGCCACAAGTAAAACAACCATCATCCTTCTTGTTGTTCTTCTTTCCCTTCTTCTTGAAGGTAGTACTCGGTTGGACCTTCGGTTGGACCTTGTTCTTTCCCTTGAACTTATTCTGAAAGTTCTTCTGCTGCACCATGTTGGCAGTAAAAGTTCCCTCAGCCCCCTTTTGGTGTGAGTCTTTTGCCCTTGAGTTCTGCTCCACACTCAGATGGCCAATAACATCCTCAACTGAGAATCCTCGCCTCTGGTGCTTCAGAGTGGTGGCAAAGCTCCTCCAAGATGGAGGGAGTTTAGCAATTATGCATCCCGCGACAAACTTGTCCGGTAGATCACACTTGAGGAGCTCAAGCTCTTTCACGATGCACTGTATCTCATGGGCCTGTTCCAACACAGGACGGTTCTCGACCATCTTGTAATCATGGAACTGCTCCATAGCATACAACTCGCTCCCGGCATCAGTTGCTCCGAACTTTGCCTCGAGTGCACTCCATAAGTTCTTGGCATCACGCATATGTAAATACGCGTCGACTAATTTGTCTCCGATCACGCTAAGAACTGCTCCAACAAAGACGATGGAGGCGTCCCTGAACGCCTTCTCCTGTAGAGGAGTAATCGTTCCAGTGGGAGTCTCTCCAACGACCCAGAAGACATTCATAGACGTGAGCCACAAAATAGTCTTTGTTTGCCAACGCATAAAATTTTGGCCCGTAAACGGGTTCGGTTTCAGTGTCGCAGCAAAACCAGGAGATGAAAATTGCCTATAAAAATAAGGTTTTTGGATTGTTGGATATATTAGCAATTTTCCAAGCAATTTAATCCCTAGATAAATCATGAACATGACGCATGCAAGATTAATCATATACTGATACTTAACCATGCAACTCAGATCTACGTAGATAACACATAAATGTACGCAGACAATAAGCATGGCATAGATAAAAACAACGATGAACAGGGTGAATAGATCATACCCTCCGTTCGGCCAGATCGCAGCGGCGGATGCGCTGCTAGCAGCAGCAAGTTCGTCGGCGATCTTCTTGGCGGCGGCGGCTTCCTCCTGAGCGAGCTTCTCGGCGGCGGCCTTCTCAGCTTCGGAAGACATGGCGACGTAGAGGAAGTAGTCGAAGTAGACGAGCCGGAGCGGAAGCGAGCAGTCGCGTCGAGTCGGCCCACGATTGACGTCTCAGATCGTGCAGCGGTTAACTCGTGATTAATTGCATTAACTAAAAATTAATGCCAATTAATTAGCCGTTTCTGACTGGCAAAAATTAAGCGCACACATGACATAGGTTTTAGCTCGGCTCGGCTCAATTCCGCAAACGCGTCGTGACGAGGCGAGGCGGGCGGCGAAGGAGGAGCGCGCGTGAGCTCTCACTCTTCTACTTGCTCAATAGCATGTAGGAGAGCCCACCTTATAAAGAGGTGCAACTCCCCCTCCACTTCCGGGGTGGGACTAAACTTAGCACCACACCCATGTCATTTTCCCCACATGGGCCCTTAGAGATTTTCTGAAATTGTTAGATGGGCCTAAAGCCCATGCCTTATTTCAACATGTACGGCAACCAACGTACAGTGCAGAATTATGATATTTGCAAATAACGAGCTATGGGTTGCTTCTGTTTTGCACCTTCTTGCTCGGTCTGCCTAAAACAATAGTACTACTAGCAAAGTTAAAAGAAGCAACCAGAACTTCCACAGAAGAAGGGTTTAAATCCAACTGATAATTGTATAAGCAAAGTTGTTTTCTTTAGTACCCGAAAACAAAGTTGTTTTTCAAGAATTCCAGAACATTGACGAACTATTCTAGAGAACATTCCAGAAGTTGCAACTCTTGAATAATTTACAGCTCAATGAATAAAACCAAAAAACAGCTGTCCTTCCGGAACATAAAATTATACATAAGTAGTACTGTACAAGCATTCCTGCTGCCTAGTGCGAAGGCGCCTGCGATGCCGCGATGGTGCTCGTCGGTGGCAGCGGAGCCCTGGCGGCTCGGTGTGGCGGCGGGCCTTGGGCGCCGCCCATGTGGGTGCATTGGGAAGCGTTGTGGCGGAGTCCATGAGTCCTATGAGGAGTGGTTGTGCGAAAATCGTCGCAACAAACGGTGCACAGGCAGAGATTGATTGCTAGTAATCAATCTGCTTTCTTGAAAGGTAGGTTCATACTTGTAAGTCTGGTCACTGCTGATGAAGTGTTGCATTCTGTTCACTCCGCTGACTAGCAGGCCCTAGTACTTAAACTAGACCATGAAAAAAAATCTTTGATAATGTTAAACCAGAATTCCTTTCTGAACTCTTTAGATTAGAGGTATTGGTAGCAGATGGCTCTTCTGGATACATAATATCACTCATGGAGGCTCTGTGGGAGTCAAATTCAATTGTACTGAGAGTGGCTTCTTTACCACTCGTAAAGGGCTTAGGCAGGGGGCCCTTTATCTCCTTTACTCTTCAACATTGTGGTTAATGCTCTAACTAGGATGTTAGCAAAAGCTGCTAACCAAAATCTTATTAGTGGTTTGTGTCCTGAGGTGTGCCCTGGAGGCATCATTTCCGTCCAATATGCTGATGATACTATTCCATTTTTAGATAAAAACCTTGAACATGTTGACAATCTTAACATTGTTCTTAGTTGCTTTGAGCATGTTTCTGGAATGAGGATAAATTATAGTAAGAATGAGCTAATCCCAATTAATATGGATGAAGATGAAACCTCCCCTTTTATCAAAAGCCTTGGTTGTTGCAAATGGAACTTCCCCAATAAATACTTGGGTGTACCTTTACACCATGAGAAGCTTAGTAGGGAAGATACCCAACCACTAATTGATAAGATTCTGAAAGGAATAGCTAGATGGAGAGGCAAGCTCCTCTCATATAGAGGAAGCCTTATCTTAATCCAGGCATGTCTAGCTAGCATTCCCATCTACTTGTTTTTCTTCAAATTCCCCAAGTGGGCCATAGAGATGATTAATTCTCAAATGGCTAACAGCCTTTGGAATGATTTTGAAGGGCAGAGGAAAATCCATTTAGCCAATTGGAGGCTAGTTTGCATGAAAGGAAGTTTGGAGGTTTAGGTATCCCAAACTTACAGGAGATTAAGATGTGCCTGCTGGGCTCATGGGTCAAGAGATGCGGAGGGGGAGGGTAAGATACGGAAGATGGTCATTGACAAGAAATATGTCTCGACTAGGAGAGCAAATATTTTTGTTCCTAGCTCCAACCCCAATATCTCTAGATTCTGGAAAGGGGTAAAATCCACCATACAGGCTCTGAAATTTGGTTACAGGTAGTCTGTGGGGAATGGTACTAAAATTAGGTTTTGGGAAGACACCTGGTTTGGTAATCCCCCCCCCCTCCCCCCTTCTGTTCAATTTTGTCATGTCTATGTGGTCTGCAATGAACAAAATATTTGCATGGCAGATGCCTGGGATGGGGTTAATTTGAAGTTAACAAACTTAGGAAGAGACTAATAATCAAACCTCTGGATTGTGTAATTGTTGTGAAAATGAATCCATCGATCACCTCTTTTTTGGTTGTGTGGTTGCCAAAAACCTCCGGTATTTTGTCATTGTACCTTCGGGGTCAACATTGGAGATGATTTTGTATTTGTAGGCAGATACTCGTTGTCAAATTCTAGAAATTCTTCTCTGAATACGTTTGCCTCTGCACTAATGTGGTGTTTGTGGAAACATAGGAACTGTATGATTTTCGATAACACGGTGTGAATGTCCATGAATCATGTGTGGAGATCTATCCTTGGTACCATCAGGTTCTAGTTGGTACTGTCGCCGGAGGCCTGCGGGGAGAGAATGGTGAGTTTCACCAGTTCACTGGAGGGGATGATCAGGCGATTCCAGTTGATCCTCAGTGGCTGAGGTCTGCTGGCTATGTGCGGAGTTCGAGACATCTGTTGTTCTCCACTAAATAATGATCGCATCAAAAGTGGAGTTGTGACCTCAAGTCCAGTGTCGCCGCTGGGCGCTTACTGGTCTCCAAGACCAGCGTCGATTGGGCCACCCCTGAAGACCATGAAATATTCGCTGATGTGAGCATCAATATGCCGTTACGCCTGTTGTGTGTGGCTCGATGAGCATAATGTTTTGCTCTGCTTTTGTTACTTTTCTTAGTCATATCTGTAAGATTTTAACTCTTGCTGGCAAGAGAGCTGTACTCGACTCGTCTGGTTTTGTTTCAATGGAATGAAGTCGGGGAGTTGCTCCCAGTTTATCTAAAAAACAAGCGATGCACATTATCGAGTTTGTAGGTGCGAGTGGTGGTTTCGGGTGGTTTGATGTATGTTTTTGTTAAATCAATGTTGAATCTATAATACCTAAATAGTTCATCCCCACTAACCTATTTATCTTAACATGCATCACTAACCTATTTATCTTAACATGCAAGCTATCCACATCATCAAGTAGGTCCACCATGTATAAACTCTTTCCCATTAATTCTGAAAGCACATGCTACCATTAATTTCACATGTGCATGCAACCTATACCAAATAAATAAATAAAAAATTATGCACTCAGCTTTATGATTTATAAGCGATATTTTTAATTAGAAAAATCAATTATGAGTACCTCGCATTCTATTTTTTCATGCGACAGTTTTCTTTTATGAATGCACATATGTAATTGCTATCACTGTTTTAGGTTAAACCAAGGGTGACATCTCTATTCAGTGTTGTTTTTATCTCATATTATCTCACTGGTATATTGTTAAGGTAATAAATTAATAAAAGAAAATTCATACTCATTTTTAGATTTTTTATCAAAAGAATTAGATTTTACTTTAAAAAATATTTTTTCCAAAAAAAAATTATAATCAAATTATATTATGTTTCATATTTTTCATATTTTAAAATATTAAATTATTTGTTAACAGTTCTCGTAGCAACACGCGGGATATCATTTAGTAATTAATAAAGATAGATGCGTGCATCGATTGATGTAGAGATTGAGAATTTCAACTGTTTTTTCAAGAAAAAACTGTACTGAATTTTATTTGTCAACTGCACAAATTTGCTCCAGATCTATCTCCTGTTTTTTTTACCATTCCGAGTGTATAGATTTGTTAGTGAAAAATTGTAGTAATAGTTACTTTTTCACATATACATTGCAACATCCCTTTCACATGTGACACAAAAAATCAACGTGGACAAACTTAAAATATGATTCAAAAAGCTCATACGTGGGTAAAGGGGACGTTACAACAATTTTTAGATATAAATTGGAAAAGCTAGAACTTAAACTCAAAACCTCAGACTCTGATGCAATGCAATGTCATGATGCACCTTATCTCTATTGCATAGCTCAAGGAACATATATATACTCCACACTTCGGTATAAAGGGAATAAACATAACCTAATAAGGACCCGTACACCTATACTAATACTCCTTAACACAACCTACATACCTTTCACAATATTATGACCTAGGCAACAATTTGTCACACGGCAAACAACTATTAATGAAGCCTCAGAAGTTCAAATCATACACTTGTGATCAGAAATTTTCTGCAGTAATTCTACCACAAATGGTAGTCTTATCGTTCCAGTGAGACCTCAGAGTGATCAATACGCGCTACAGTTCACAATACATTGATGTCTAAGTACAGCAGTATCTAAGAAGATACTCAAGCAGTACATAAATTATGTTCTACATTACATATATATCTCCATACCAAGTATCTTGGAGGACTGGCATAGAGGGCAGAAGCTCAGCTTGCTCTCGCACTCTTTGCACAGGCAAAGATGCCGGCATGGCAGCAAGAGCATGCATGCTTCACTTGATTTACACACCCTACAGGCCGTCAGATCCTTGGAGTGATTATTCTCCTTGGGCATCAGTTGCAAATTAACGGCGCCACCATTGCAACAGGACGCAGTATCATCTACCTCACTGTCGCCGCAGCCTTCCTTGAAGTCCTTGCTCTGATGAGCACATACCTGTTCCAAGTTGTACTTGAGTGCGTTGATCATGCTCTCGTTGTACTTAGCCCTTTGCTGCCATGCACCAACTTCCCCTGCCATTTGTTTAATCTGCTCCTCAAGTTCCGAGTTCCTTTTGTTAATATTCTGCACTTCTGACTCTTTATCGCGTATTTTTCGGAGGATCTTGTCTTCAACAGAGGCCAGCGCTTCAAATTGCTTTGCCTGAACTTTCTCCAATATAGACTGCCTCAGGCGCTCACTCTGCCAGTTAAACATTTTTTTTGTTAGAAAACTACAATACTTTGAAGTATCCAAACGAGTTCTCCTTTTAACAGTATTGATTGTGATGATACCTGCATGACGTTCAACCCAACTATTCATAATCCTAACTGGAAACAAATTCGTGGTGGTAGGATCAAATGTACTACTTGTTCAACCGCGCTGGCAATACTTGCTTCCTTGCCGTCTCACGTTTCAAGTGAATCTTTTCTTTTTGACGTTCCACTAACTCTTTTCCCCTCTCTCGTTTCTTTGAAAAGTTTCTTATCACAAAGGAATAAATGAACGTGTACAAGTATTTTTTAATTCGCGGAGTGTGATTGCTCGCCGGACAGACCGCCAGAAAAACTTTATTTTGTCATCGACCGTGTTGCTGTCAACACAGAAAGTCGACAACTCAACTGAGCACATGCGAGAAAAGCATCTCTTCTTTGTGTTAGTTTACATATAATATAGTAGCCCATACCCCCTCTTTCTATTTTTCTATCCACTTCGATAATAAAAATATCATGTGGCAGCAAAATAAAAGCAAGCTCTAAGTCCCTATTATTAGCAATTAATTTCATAAAATAACTTAATAACAGAGTTTTATATGAGCCAAACAAACTCAATGCTGATAAAAAGATGTAATTTATTTATTAAATGGATAATCTGACCAGTACTGAAGGAGAAAATTGAGATAAACAACCCAAGTATGTCCCATCAACTGAAAAAAGAGAGGGTCTAAGAACACAGCTACTACTCAAAAGGCATTGATTCAATAGTATTTCATCGAAATGAAATTTGTCTTGCACTTTTTAACCATTAAGCAAGGAGAGGACGTAGAGTACGCTAATAGGCAGGCCGTATAAACTGTAACTATGTCTGATTGAATTTCTTGTAGTACTCCATCCGATTTGTTGAAGCCCAAGTGCACATGTGTAGTGCTGGTGGTGGTGGGTTAGCCCCACACTGGAAAGTTACTATGGACTGCACTAGCATATTAATGCTTGAGTATCCAAATGTAGTAACTATGAGGCGATCGGGGATCCTATGTGGCAAAGCAAGGATGAAAATCCAAGAGCTGTGTCACATGTGTAGACCCCGGATGTGGGCAGTTTTGGGCCCTTGGATCATGTGACATCTCAACATCCAAGCACTTCATCCCTGGACCACGTCTATCAGAATGGTAAACATCTACTGCACATCAGGTTTGATCTGGTCCAGGAGCAATTAGGGAAAGTGGATGCAAGGTTGAGAGGAATCCCTTCGGTATCCATCTAACAAAACTGACACAGATAAGACAAGTGGTTACTAAGAGGCGAGTGCGGAATCTACATTGGTGGCAATCATTGAAGTTAACATGAATCCAAATCTGGCTACAGAACATTGGTTAATTTCTGGCTGACCAAGACATTGAAAAGGTAAAACTGGGCCTCCAACAGCTAAGAATGCAAGAGGAAGTAAGTGGATTTTCATGTTGAATCATCTGGCTGTAGTCCAGGCTATTGTATGTTTGCGCCGCCAGTGAAAGCATGGGTCGGCATGGTCAGATAGATCATTCTCCCTCTTGTCAATGATGAGCACCAGCAACGGCTGCAGAATATACACCAGCAGCAGATGCCACTTCAAACATGGAACCATAGTTTAAAAAGGTGTAAGCACACCTAGGCTCTAGGCAGTAGCAAAATGCTTAGCGCTTAAGTGTGCTCTTTGGTCAGAAAAGCGCAAGGTGGCGGAAAAACACAGAATTAACACCTAGCGTTTCTTTAACTTTGTGTGGGACCATGTATGCACGACTCCCGTCGCCTCCTCTGACATGTATTCAGGTCTGCTCCATCTGCTCGGTCCGGTCCAATTGCAAATTAAGACGAGCGCTACTGTTTTACTCAGGTTTTGGTGTCTGTTAGGTTCCTGGAGACTAACCCCAAGGTGTGGACAGTAGATCATGTACTCACTGTAGTCGAGTGTTCAGATCTCATTTGGGATTATGTTGGACTGGGATTCAGTTGGTCGAGTCCGTTGATGCTAATGTGGTGTAACATAACTAAACGAGGGGCAAAAGGGGGAGGTGATTGAGAATTGGGTGTTATCTAACTGAACCACAAGATTTGGGTGGTACCAATGATAACTACTCAATTTTTTCATCACTAATACTCCCTCTTTCTTATGTTTAAGATTCACAAGGTTTTCATCACTAATACTCCGCCTTTTTACTCACGAGAGCTTCCACTGATCGAGAATTGTTGCTTGGCCTAATGAGAAAAGAAGAAACCACTAACATTAGAAAAAAGTGGAGTGAAGAGACAATCTATATGTGTCCTTCAGCTGCAGAGACCATATTGGCCTGACAAAGTTAACGCTTCACTAATTACCCCAACAAACCCTCGTCAACTGATAAAAAAGACCGCATGTAAAGCATAGATTGGATTGCACAAATCAAATCCCAGAAGGTTCGAGAGGTCATGACCTGGGCCCTGATGAACCGGTCCATATCAGCATCTAGCCGCTGGACCTCACGGGAGATATCGTCGTCCAGCATCGGCAGCAGGAGCAGTGGCGAATCGCCTGAGGAGTTCCCAGCGCCAGCGCCGCCGCCTCCATGGCGGCGGTCCTCCAGAGAGAGCGCGAGGCCCGTCGACACCGCCGAGCCCGTCTGCAGGAAGTCGATAGACGACATCTGCGAATTCTCCCCCAGCAGTTCCTGCTCCCTCGGCTGCCTCCACCCCATACCCGCCGCAGCCGTCAGCCCCGACGCGTCCACCACTATACAAAAAATACCAAAATCCAAACCCTCAAAAATCAGCGTCAATTCTCAATCGAATTTTCATGAGGAAGGGGGGAGATTCGCGGGGAAAAAAAACTTACGCTGCGGCTGCCCAGCCTGGTCGGGGAAAGCGGGCGGCGCGTTGAAGAAGGCGAGGGGCGCCGGGATCTGCCCATCGACCGGCACCGGCAGCGCGTTCCTGCCGAAATTCCACGGGCATTAGGAAGGGGATTTTTAGCGCGGCTCTTACCGTGAGAAAGCAAACAGAGAAAATGGCGCGGAACCAGAATTGAGACGGCGCACCTGAAGGATAGAGGCGCCGGCTGCTGCTGCGGCGGCGGCGCCGCCGCGGGGTGAGGCTGCTGGAGAAGGTGGTGGGAGAAGAAGGCCATGGCGAGGAGGAGGAGGAAGGTGCGCGAGAGGGGAAAGGGGCAGGTCGCCTCGTCGGAAAGGAGAGAGGAGAGAGAAGGTAAAATGCGGCTGTGCACTTAGTGCTGGCAATTGGCAAATGGTGTGATTTGGCGGCCTTGCTTGGAGTAGATGTGCGGCTGGCGTGTGGGGTCATGCACCCTGGAACCCGCAAGGTCAGTGGGATATTTCTGTGTTCCCGTGCTTCATTGGATTTTGAGATGGATTTTGTTTACGAAATCACTATGCATACGATATCTTCCTGTCCGATTTTCGTACGAGTCTGTGATCGACGGATGCAACCCATGCAACTAAACTGATGGATGGCCGTGAACATGTGTCGTACAGAAATCGGAAAACATGAGCTTTTGCCATGTACTGTCCGTGAAGGCCGGTTTTAGGATTTAAATCATGTATTTTCTTCGTAAACTAATATAAAATATTTTAAATCACTAGTTTAGTTATATAAAATATTTTACTCCCTCCGATCCATATTAATGGACTTAAGTTTGTTTAGATACACATGCATCTAGTTTAAATACTTAACTAGATACATACGAATTTAGACAAAGTTGAGTCTATTAATATGGATCGAAGGTAATATATTAATTTACAGAGGAAGTAAAACTCAAAGAGAAAAATAAAGTATGGCACAAAAAAAATATTTGCATACATGCATTTAAAAAACGAATGGACTTATTCACGCGTGCAAAGCGCTTCGCAATGTAATTTTCTTTTTCAGTTTCTAAGGGCTCCCAAAATGCATTGTTTCTTAGCACAATATCATAGAAGCAATAAAAATTTAAGATATAGTCTCCACAATGCATTGTTTCTTAAAGATTGTATCTTATTTAATGATTTTAGCTTAATGCATAAATGTGATTGGTCTAACCATGCTTTTTGCATATGACCACGTGCAAGGGTTGTATCTTAGCTAAGATACAACCTCTCTCTTTTTCTTCATTAAATACTATGCCGTATAAGCAAAATATCTATAATTTCGTGCTAAGATACTAACATTGGGAATGCCCTAATTGGAACTTTGAATACTTTCCTAGTTTGGAAACCCAAATTGAAACATGCGCGCGCACCAACGAGGGCGAGTTAGCCTCCAACATTTAAGAGAGACCATGATAAATAGTTAGAATTTATGACAATTACAGAGTATTTGGCTACCATTCAAAATGCTACAGTAGTAGACCAAAGGTGTTCCATCGAATGAAGTCATGGATGTTACGGCCAAACCCTAAACAAAAAAGATGGTCTTCAAACACATAATAGAAAAGAAAAAGATTAAAACAACAGGGATCATACTAGGAAGCATTTTGATATACTTTTTATGGTTTACGTAGAATCTCATAAACCGAATAATTAGGATGTTTAAGTGGTGCACTTTGGATTTGTGACTCTGTAATAGTTTTTGCATTTTAGATCAGATTGGATCGCTTCATAGTAAAAGAACATCGATTTACAAATAGAACCATATATGAAGCTTGATATATACACTAAGACACCAAAAAGAATATGCATGCCACTATGAATTCTAAACTCAACATATATGTGTAGTATTGATCCCAACTTTCGTGCTCTTATACAATGATAAAAAAACATGGGATCATGAAGAATGTGATAACGAGTTTTAGAATATTCATTCAAAATTTAGTCAGTAAACTACAGTTGAAATGTTACTTTACTTTAGTTCTTCTACTCTAGTTTCAAATACCAAGTTATAGCCATTTTCTAGATACATAAATATACCAATAACTTTTATTAGGGTTTCTTTGATTCTTAGTGTTTTAGGGCTTCTTTGGATCACACGATTACAAAACATAGGAATTTGATAGGATTGCAAGTGCAAAACAGAGTATTACAAAACAGAGGAAAGCTAAATAGTCATTTGGATGGGACAAAGTAAAAGTGTCTCGATACTACGCACATGAGTGTAAAAAAGAGGTTAGAGTTGATGTTGGAATTCCTATGGAATTGTGGTGTAGGAATGCAATCCATAGAAATTTTGGAGGTATCATTCCTTTGATCCAAAGACATTCCTTAGGAAAGAATCCTAAAATTCCTATGTAAATCCTTCAATCCAAAGAGGCCTAAAATGTAGGAATAAGAAAAAAGGGTTCCAATGTCATGTTCATTTAAAGTCTACATGATTTTGATATATTTGATGGGAAAACAAGGGGCAGACGGTCGCACACCACATAGTATAATACGTGAATATCAAGTCCTGAATTGTACTTAATTCAAACTAAAACAATGTATATTTTTTCATTTGAAAAGGTTACTATGCAACTAGTTTATTCAACAAGTATATACTCCAACGATGGGAAATTTTACAATTGTTTCATTCCCAACATAGAAACTCATCAAATGCCAAAGAAAGTAATTTTCTTGTCTTCTGCAATTATATGTTCAACCAACAAAGTAATTTTGTAATTGATCTTACAAATATGAAATATGCAAAAAAATAGTTTGTATAAACTTAACAATAGTAAGGATTATGAGTTGTACCACAAGGTTTGAGATGACCGGCAGATTGTTATGGTCATATCAGTTGTGATTGGCAAGCATGAGGCTATTGAACGTGCTATCTAACCATTGTCGATGCTCAACAAACCATCCGAACCTTTGAGCCCTAAATGATGGTTGTGGCCAAGAGCTGGTAGGAAGTGATGATCGTTTTATGTGTATCTCTGGTGCAATCTCCATATGCAATGTGAGTTTATCCATCTAATAATTCCTATCATAAAATAAGGCGCCCGGACAATTGATTTCTTTGGAAACTTGCACTCCTTTACTCATATAAAGTTCATATGGGATACAAATGCCATCAAGCGGACTTGTCAGTCACATCCGGCGTCCACACTCATCTCTAAGAGCACTCTGAGACAATATGTGAGCTTCCATATTCGACCATCTTCTTTCATGTATAAAGTTAGTTTCATCAAAAATTCACAGCGAGTCGATATTTCATGTACAATTTGGTCATATGAACCTTCAGTGTCTTCCTGTATTAAGGTGATCACCGTTAGGCAGTCACACGACACACATGCTTGTTTGATTAGAAGATCATTTGCTAGAGATAAAGCCTCTCGGCAGACATGTGCCTCGAGTCCCTGAATTTGTTCATGCAAAAGTAATGGTCATGCTAGAGCATGTGCATGACTGCGAATAGTGATAAGGGTTATCACTGCTGGTTGGATCTTGTCCGTCGATTGCAAATCAGCAATGAAGCTGTCAACAAAACAACTGGTAGAATCAGATATGATCATATATAGCTTTCATCCACGATGTCAGATCGCCCATAAGGTAACAAATACCTCACTCAAAAGATTATGGGGTAGATTTTCTATTAGCGTGAATATCCAATCCTTCAATTTATTTCTGTGTCTGAGCCACCACCTCTTGAACTTTATCTCAAACATCGAATGCTTTCCACAAATCCTCTGCTCCACATACTAGACACTAACCATTCTATGACATGTTTCTGTGGTGCATCATGTCGCTCTTGGGAATAGAATGTTTCGTCATCGCAACAAAAACACACCGATCTTCGAAGGTCCATGAACTCGCCATATTGAAGTCCATTGCTTTCTCTCCGTATTCCCACCAGAGTTCAACGTCGAACCATCAAGCCACGCTTTCCTAGTAACCTTAGTGTTGACTAAAATCCTATACGTATAGTGGACGAAGAAAATTCCCTTGTTATATAATGTCATTACCAGAACCCCCATTGACTCCTCGTGTTTAGAGATGTTTTTTATAACATGATTATCCATAGAAAAGAAAGCCTGCCTCAGTTTTTCTCTATCACATGTCGAGGTGAGGCGTTTATAAAACCACTCATCCTCAATGGAGGATCGATCTATAAGAATGCAGTGGTCACAGTGACCCCTGCCTGGACAGCCAATTTTTCGTCCATGGGGTAGTATCTTTTCTTATCTGTTTAATGAACACTAATTGACTCTACCAGTAAACTATGGATAGACTATACCAAAGTATTAACCCATATTAATTGGTCGCCGCCAACCCCTAATGGATGTGCACTCATTGATGCTAATCAAACTAATAGTATCGATCATCATAAATACTTGTGGCGACCTCCTCTTAGATCCTTAAGCGTCGGTCGACGCACTAGTGCTCGCATGTTAGATTAGAGGGTTGCGGTCACAAATTAGTGTTTTACTCGCTTCGAGTCGCTTGCCCGTTCACTTTTCTTGCGGGTAAATTTTTTCAATGGTTTAGGGGGGAAACCATTTCCCTGTTTTTTTATATGTCTCAAGATTCATAAAAAAATATGAAAGGGCATGTGCCCTTATGTTTGGTTTTGGTAATTGATGACAATCTTTATGGACTAATGGTTTCCTTGAGTTATATTTTAAGGTTTGTCCATAGGCAATGCTTGAAGATCATATGGTGGCTTCAAGGTTGTAGGATGAAGATTTCGTGTTGACCAAGGTGTTCTTCATGGAGCTATCCAAAGATTGGTCAAGGTGATGTGTGCAAGGTCAAGAGGAGCATCACAAAGATATCATATGCTTGGAGCTTGCCGACCATTTGGTGATAATGGTCGTGTGAAGATGTGCCTAAAAGAGGCTCACCCATAATGGAGTATGGGGGAGCTTTCTACAAGTCTTCATCGAGCCGGCGGAATCAAGGAAGATGATCCAACTTGAGGCGGGCATGATCGTCATCATCAAGCTCAAGTGGATTATGCGCAAGACAAAGGTTTGACTAGATAGGTGTCTAGTTTACCGGTCTCTTGGTAGTATTTAGGAGACCGTGTTATAGGCTAGGCCGAGTCGTTCGTGGAGAGCTCAAACCTTTTGCATCCTTGGCATCATCTTTATTGGTTCTTGTTTGGCTTTTCTCTTTGTGAGTTTTGGAGCTTGTGGTCTTCTTCATGACAAGCTCTTGTTCATCGAAAACGGATTTCATATGCATCTTCTCTTATGATTTTCGATGCGGGAGATTTGCCGGTTATTCTTGGTTAGAGGTTTCACACCTCTATGTGTTTGGCATTTCTCCCTTGCCACTTTGAAATATTCCCAGTCGTGATTAGGCAGCTCTGTTCGTTATCTTTCCATCAAGCTTGAGTTTGCCTTAATCGGAGTTCATTTGCAGAAGTTGTGGCAGTTCAGGGTTTGCTTGTTTTATTTGGAGTTCATCTGTTGTATGGCATGGGCTCCCTGGTTCTGCCAGGGCGGTAGTACCGCTCTTTGAGCGGTAGTACCGCGCCACGTGTAAGGCCCGATATGCGGTACTATTCCAGATCTAGGTGTTTCCACCCAGATCTGGGGACGAAGCACATATCGGTCCCACCGCGACATATGACAAAGCCATATGCCCCGGATTTCCAACATGATATCACAACATTACAGATACAAGGATACAACATCCCATACAATCGGCATACATCTGCCTCAAATACAATGCAACAGCGGAAGATACATGTCTGAGTACAGACTACAATCAAATGCCTAGTGGCAAAGAGAAAAACATCGATCCCATAACCACACGGGTCCAGGCCCTCCGCCGGGATCCGCCTAACTAGTCGTCGTCGAGCCTCCACGTGAAACATCGATCACCATACCTGTTGTCGATCAGAACCCTGAAAAGAGTTTGAGGGTAGTATCATGAGTACAGAGGTACTCAGCATCCAACTGTAGTGGTCATCTGACCCAGCAAGGACTTCATCACTCGTCATTCTAGGACAACTAGTAGTTTACGGTAAGGAAGGGGTAAGTGGTGTGGTTGCTGCCGCACTAGCATTTATGAAGTGGCTAACGATCTAGAGAGTAAGATAAGAAGCCAAGCAATCGATGAGGAATCGCCTCCAACAAGTCTGCTATCCACCTACTACGCAAGCATAACACCTATCTTATCCTTGTCCTCCTCTTCGCATCCCGACGAAGAAGAAGCAGTCAAGGCACACACGCGTTGATCAAGTTATATTAAAATTATCTCAGTTGTTGTTGTCTATGAACAAGGAGTAGGTCTCAAGTCGTCCATAACCGTGGACACGGCTTCTCGAAAAGATTTAACCCTGCAGGGGTGTACCAACTGCCCATTACAAGGCTCCGCACGCACGTCCATCTCTCTCAGTTGCTACCCATCATAGGCAACCATTTTATGATTTAGTTCCAAGAGATCCGAAACGACAGGTCCCTCTAACTAACAACGAACAAATCCGGGTGGCCCCCAGGGAGTCGACACCCAATCCAAAAGCTGGCCACACTCTCGGATCGGACTCTTTCGTCTCAACAGGGTTTGGGTTACCGAGACGCCTCACGTGAGACCTCGGGCCCTCGCCGGTCAAAGGTGGACCAACAGGGAAACCATGTCTCCGCTGGTCCGGGTTGTTTAAAAACTGCGAGGGGATCCACCAAGCACACACACGGGGTTTCAAATGGTAAATCAGCTCGGGCCACCACTAGAAATGTTTGAAGCTAGATAGGTAAGAAAAGGGGACCCCATAAAATCCCCACACGCGGTTAGGCACGCTCAGTCTTAAAACCAATACCCGGAACTCGGATCCTAGGTGACTCGAATGGAACAAAGCGTCGGGGCGGGATAGCCTAGACCTTCCATCCTTCGTCGAATATAGTCAACATTATAATAATCATACCATCAACAACAATATAATAATGTGATATCCCAAACCAAAGAGTAACAGGGTAACATCGTAGCATCCTAAGCATGCATACTAAGCAGGGGCTGAGCAACGAGCAATAGTAACATAGCAGTACAAGGTTTGCTGGGAAGGAACATGACTGTATCGGTTTGAAAGAGGTTGTAAACATGTGGTAGGATCAAACATCGAACCTAACCTATACTAGCATGCAAACCGCTGGTTGAAATAGAATGGATCATAAGTAATGTATAGTCCTTGCCTGTTGATAAGTCGGGTTCCGAAGGTGTAGTTGATCGCAAACTCGCGTCGTCTCCGAGAGGTACCGCGAGGCACACAAGACGGTAAACACTGGAAAGCAATCAACGAGCAAGCATCTATTACTACGAAGCAAACACGAGCAAGCATCAACAATAAGCAACACGAGACATCGCACCTACCGTCGAGAGCGGTTACTAACAATTTAAGTGGAGTACTCATCACACACGACGATACCGCACGTTTACGGTGGTTCAAGTTGTTTAGCTACACAAGGTGAGCAAAAGGTTGTTAACATGGCAACTCACTCAAGCATGGCATATCAAACAAGCATAGCAAAAGTTGAAGCACAAGTAAACTATCTAATCTAGTCATTTTAAGTGGGGGTAAAACCTAGACATGGCAGCTATTGCGGACCCCATGATAAATATTGCATTTGATACTATTTTGCCCTAAACAATATTTTATTATTTTTATTAGCAAGCAAGAACAGCAAAAACACAATCTACATGCAATTCTAGTCAAGTTACAGATAAGAAACATTTTAAACAGAGCAACGGTTAAAAAGATATTGCAATAACAGTTTACAGTGGCAAGCAGTAGTAGCAAGCAAACAACATGTAAACAAAGTTAAACATGGCAAAGGAGCACAAATTATTAAACTAGACACAATTCTAAGCAAGTTTCATATTTTACGCGTCGCGATCGGAGCTACGGTTAAAAAGTTACGGGTACCGCAAAAAAAACAATACAATCTGCCAATTAAATAAATAAATAAAAACCTAGCAACAGAAGAAAAAAACTAAACAGGCCGAAACTAGGCTATTTGGGCCCAACAGAAAAAAAAACAGAACTAATAAAAAAATAAAAAAAGGGGGGCAGCCTCACCGTGTGGGCCGAGCCCATGGAGGCGCTGCACAGGCCGTAGAGGCACGTGGGCCGCGCTGGGGCAGGCCGGCCCACAGCGGCGGTTGGTGGCGACCTGGCCCAGGGGGCAGTCTGCTCGCCTGGATCGGGGCAGGGGCGACATCCCCGAGCGGGAGCTCGCCGACGGCGGCAACCAGGCTCGTCGGAGGAGCTGCGCGCGGAGGCTGGGGCGGTAGGGACGCTAGGTGAGGGCGGCGACGCGGATCCAGGGCGGCGTGCGGGCTCCCTCCATGGCGCGGCGAGCTCGGGATGCCTCCCATGGCGCGGCGGCCCGCCTGAAGTTGGCTCGTCCACGGCGGCCAAGGCGGTGGCGCGCTGCACAGGGAGAGGAGAGCGTCGTGAGAGCGAGGGAGAGAAGAGAGGGAAAGAGAGGGAGAGGGAAGGAGGAGGTGCGCCGGCAGCGGGCGGCTCGTCGGTGCGGCGTCCGTGGAGGCGACGGGCGGCGCGGGAGCCCACGGGCTGGAGAGAGAGGAGACTGGAGGTGGAAGGCAGGGCGCTGACGTGGCGCGCTCTGGTCCGTCGATCTGCGGATCCGACGGCCAGAGTTGCTCTGGAATTAGGGCTTTGGGATTTGGGGGTATTTTCGGGCAGATCTGAGCAAACTCAGGGGGGTGGCTGCAAAATTGGCTAGGGGAAACCCTAGAAATGGGTGGGAGTGTGGTGGTATTTATATAGCCCCGGTGGCTGGCAGTTTGCAAAAATATCCCCGGTTTTTCTCTCTCGCGCGCGGTGCTCACGTTTCTGACCGCCGGGGGTCCGCAGCACCTCCGATTCGGGTAAAACTTCGAACTGAGCGATCAGTGCGTCGATCCGGAGGCATTCACCTCGCGCTGGAACCGTTCCGAGAACACTTTCCGGCGCGCTATAAAAATAACCCGTTTAATTATTAAACGGGGTTTTTCGTTCCGTTGGCTGCGGCTGGTCTCGTGCGATTTTCGCGACGGTGATCGGGCGAAACCCGGTGTCGCAAGGGTCGAGTGCCAGGGTGGCAAGGTTCGGTCTCCGTCCGGTACGAGATAAGAGGGGGAAAAATAATCGCCGATCGATAAATCGGGGATGCAAACACCGCAAACAAATCAGTCAATCAAACAATTCACACCGAAAACAATTTTTTAATTTTTGTGAAAACTGGGCTGTTACACCACGGTAGTACCGTGGGAGAGTACCGCACTCACTACCGTAAGTCCACTGGACTTTGCGGTAGTGGGCACGGTACTGGCCCCCGGTAGTACCGTGGGGCGGTAGTACCGCTCCCAGTGCAGTAGTACCGTGCCACGGTAGTACCGCGGGCAAGTACCGCACTCACTACCGTAAGTCCACTAGACTCTGCGGTAGTGGGCACGGCACTGGGCTTCGGTAGTACCGTGGGGCGGTAGTACCGCTCCCGGTGCGGTAGTACCGCACCACGGTAGTACCGCTCCCCGAGCGGTAGTACCGTGGTTGGTGGGCTGCCAACGGGTTCCAACGGCTGGATTCGTGGGGGACTATAAAAGGGGGTCCGTCTTCTTCCTTTGTCCCCACCGGTTTTGTGCAAGTTCTTACCCCCATTGTTGACCTCTTTGAGCTTGCTTACTCTCTTCCCCTCCTATGATTCTTGCTCCTTTTTGAGGGAAAAGAGAGAGGAGGTCTAGATCCACATTCTCCACCAAGCCATCTCCCCTCTAAGTGAGGGGAACCTTGTGGATCTAGATCTTGGAGTTCTTGGTGTTCTCCTTGTTCTTCCTCTCATATTCCTCCATAGCTTTTGTTGCTTTGGTGGGATTTGAGAGTTGGGGACTTGATCACTTCGTGTGCTCTTGCCATTGCATTTGGTGCATTGGTTTGAGTTCTCTCCGAGGATTCTTTGTAGTGAGTGAAGTTGTGAAGATAGCTACTCTTGAGTGCATTGGCACTCTAGAGCTTGTTCCTCGTGGGTGCGTTGGCACCTAGAGGCTTGGTGTTACGGAGCTCAATCATTGTGGTGGAAAGCTTCGGGACGCTACGGAAGCCTCCAATTCGGTTGTGGAGATTGCCCCGAGCATTTGTACGGGTTCGGTGACCGCCCCCAAGGGTTGCCATTTGTACGGGTTCGGTGACCTCCCTCAAGTGTCCTAATAGTGGAATCACGGCATCTTGCATTGGCAAGGGCGTGAGGAGTAAAAGGGTGGCCCTCGTTGGCTTCGTGTGAGCATTGTGCTCCTCACCCTCTCCAAACGGAGACGTAATTCTCGCAAGAGAAGAAACTTCGGTAACAAGTCCTTGTCTCCATCGGCTCCACTTGCGGTTATCTCTACCCTTACTTTGAGCAAGCTTATTACATTGTTTATCTTGTGCTTTATCATATTATTGTGCATTGCTTGTCCCATAGGTTGTTCATCTAGTCAACCTATTTACTTGTGCACCTACTGTGTGATAGCCTTAGTGCTCTTGTTATATATCTTGCTATCACTTAGTTGTTTATCTTGCTTAGTATAAGTTGTTGGTGCACATAGTTGAGCCTAGCTTATTTAGGTTTCTTGCTTGGCAAATTAAACGTTAAGTTTTATTCCGCATTTGTTTAAGCCGAAACCGTAATTATTTTAAGCGCCTATTCACCCCCCCCCTCTAGGCGACATCCACGTCCTTTCAAAATGCATATTAATAACTGAGTTACTAACAGCGCTTACCACACTATATAAAAATGCATATTGTATGAAGGTTCAAGCATTAAATAAACGGATTAAAGATGTCATGAATTTGAAATATATATTCATGAATTTGAGGAAATATTCATGAAGATCATGATTTTTTTAATGTTCACCCATTTTCTTATGCTTTTGTAACCATCTTAGTCAAACAATTAGTGGTCAAATTGAAAAGAATGGGGGAGAGGGGATCTTCTTGCCTCACACCCTTATGACTTTGAAAATAAGACTCACTTGAATTATTCAATTTGATGCTCACAATACAATTGTATAAAATACTTTGCACCCAGTTACGCCACACAAGATCAAATCTTCTCATTTCTTAACTTGTGGCATTCCAAGAGAAATTCTTAGTTTGCCTTGTCATACGCCTTTTCGAAGTCAAGCTTGCACAATCGATTTTTTTGGTGAGTATGATGTATGATTTCATGTAAGAATAGGATGACATTCATATTGTTTCTCTTCTTAAGAAAAGCATTGTGGTTCAAACTAATCAGCTAATCAACAATCTCATCAACTCTAATATCCATAGTATTGCAAGTTTGTCTAGATTTGGCATTCACCAAAACAATACTTTACCATAGTATTGTAAGTTTGTCTAGATTTGGCATTCACCAAAACAATATGTTACCCTCTAAGAAGATGAGACAACTATTGTGCCTCAACACATAAATGAGTGTTTGAGCATGAGTTGCTCACATCAAACCATTTTGGTAATACAACATATTACATGCCATCATTGTTTATGAGCACATCACATTTTAGCATTTAAATCTCCCATTTATTTTGAATGCCGTTAATTGCAACTAAGACAATGATATTAATTTACCTGATGAAAAGATCACCTCAAGATATCAGTCCAATTGATGAAATCCTCAGGTCGTGCATATACACATAAGTTGCACGTTTGCATATATATGTCATGTGAGTCACAAGTAAAAAATGGTTTTTTTTAGATAAAAGACTACGAATTAACAAAGCCATCAACCGGCCATGCTTACAAGGAAACGGATTACAACGATACAACACCACAACGGAGCGACTGGAAGATACAATGGAGCTGTGTGGACAGCTTACAACGCAACGCACACTAGAGCACATGATGAATACAATGGGAGTCCTGCTAGAATGTCGAAGCCCGCTGCAAAACGGCGCCGCAGACAGAAGAACAAGAAGCTACAGGGAGCAGTCGGTGGCCTGAGAGGGGGTGAAATGCTTGAACCCGGGCCCAAGCGACGTCGAACATCACGCTCCCAGCACCAAAGAGGAACTCTTTCCTCTCGCCTGGCTCGAAGGCGCCGCACCGTCAGATCGCTGGCATTCACCCTAGAACAAGAGCGGACGCCGGTCGTTGCCCCATCGTGGCAGTCACCCAGCCCTCGCCGCGCCGTGGACAAACACCACAACAGCACTGTCATCACCCTTGCTCACCGTTTGCAGAAGGAAAACCGCCGGGAGGTCGTCGAAGATGCCGAGCGCCCGCCACCCACGTCGCCCCTCACCCGGGCCAGATGCCCCAGCCGGCGCCTCCAAGGAGGGCACGGCGCGCAGGACGCCGCCGTCGGCCAACCCAAGAAGGGGTTTTGGGATTTCTCCCGAGATCTGGGCCGGGGTGGAGAGGAGAGACCTCGGACACACCTCCAAGGAGGACGCGGCACGTGCGCGCGCCACCATCGTCGTGGCCGGAGAGTCGGCCAAGGGTTTCCCCCAACCTCTGACCAAGTCCACCGTACCAGCCAGCCCCGGATCTAGCGACCAAAGTCGCATCCGAGCGGAGGGTAGGAGGGGGCAGGGGAGGAACGCCGGCCTTCAGATCCGACGCGGAGGGAACCACGCCGCGGCCGCCCGCCGACTCCGCGCTGCCCGCGCAGCCGCGGACGCCGGCCACCGCATCCCGCGCGCACCACCTGTCGCAGAGGTAGCGCCGCCTCGCCGTCCGGGGCCGCCGCCCCGGCTTCCGTGATCCTTCGAGGGAGCTCGAAGCGACGTTGCGCCCCACCGCCACCATCATCGGCGGGCGGCCAGGGGGAGGGAGGGATGGGGGCTGACGGCGGCGGGGGAAACCCTAGTCTCCCTTAGGAGGAGGACGCGAGGGCCGCGGGGGGGGGGGGGGCTTTTTTCCTTGTGTAAAAAAATGCTTTCATTTTTGAATGATCACAGATGGTGTATGTTTTGGACCCTTTAAACAAACTATATAATTTATGACTCGTTTTTATTTAAAATGGTGTCACATTAACTTCAGTTAAATGTGTTTATCTTTTTCTAAATCATTTTTCCATATACTTATCAGTTTTATTGCTCTCAAAATATAAAGCAAGAACACTCTTGTATTTGTTTTTCATTCGTTTTTCTTTTTTAACACATACTAGGACAATGCCCGTGCGTTGCAACGGGATATAAATATTTTTGCACGTTAGTTCATGTTTAACCTTCTTATATTAATGTGATTGTATAAATAAAAGTAGAGGTTATATATATGTAAAGATAAAAATTATACGATAAGTTAATCAATCAACAATATATGAAAGGTTTAATTAATGTGATTAAACATTAGTGAGAAAATTTAATTAACGTGATTGAATGACGCATGGAAAGATATTAATGCTTCTGATTGAGCGGCATAGTACTCCCTCCGTTTCTTCTTACTCCGCATGTAAGATTTATCCAAAGTCAAACTTCATAAGGTTTGACCAAATTTATGCTAAAAAGTGTCAACATGACAACATCAAAGTTATATAATAGAAAATTAATTTCATGATGCATCTTATGGTATTCATTTCATTTTATGAATGTCGCTAGATTTTTGTAAAAAGTTGGTCACACTTTACATGGTTTGATGTTAAGCACCGCTGACCAACAATGTGCCCAGATTGATCACCCTCTTCATCGTAGGATTAGGTAATGATTTTTCGTTGGATGAAATACCACACAACACGCATGAATTGTCTTTTTTCCAGAAGTCCTTTTCTATGCCCCCTCAACATAAAAAAAAGATCCACCCTGCACACGCCACCCATCTACACTCGCAAGAGATGCCTCGCCTAGGAGGGTTGGTGCTCGTTGTTGCCACCACGACTTCATTTACCCGGAGTGTCGTCATTACAGCTCACAACATCGCCGACCTTCATTTGTAGCATCATCGACCTTCTTTTGTAGCATCGCTAGCATTCATTTTAACGATGTGTAGAACTATCGTACATGGCTGCACGGACTGTCGTCAGTTGTGGCATAATGGGCAGAGATCCTAGCATCGTTGTTGGCAGACATGTACACTTGCTCATATATTAAGTTATAGTATATGAGATCGTCTCACCCTTTGTTAAATAACAAATAATGCACAATAATAATCAATATCATACATAAGATATATATGGATGAAGTGGTCATAAAATGAACAAACTGAAATTGATAGTTCTGTGTACAAATGAACGAACCAATTAGTTGAGCAATTGGATGGATCATCTTACGTTGGCTCTCAAGTGCACGAGGATCATGCTGATCACGCCATCGACATTTGTCACGGTTGGCATTTGCCAAATTCCCCGTGCATGACCTTTGATTCATCTTTAGAACCGCTATAGTAGGAGGGCGAGGGGCCAATGTCAAACGCGGCCCTGCACTTGCTCGCATCGCCGTCGTTGACGTCGAGGAGCGTGATAGTGAAGAATCTGATTCGAGCAAGAGCAAGACGAGACATTACTCAAGCACCTTGAGGTTCATGCAGGCGCCATGAAGGTTGTAGTTTGTCTGCTTCCCAATGTCGGAGTAGATCGCGAGCGTAGCTATCTTGAGCTCCCAGGCGCGGCGGCCGGACCATTGTGGCAGCATGTTGAGGGAGTCTAGGACATCCACGAGCTTCGCCACGGGGGCAAAGGCCTCCCGGATGCGCCGGATGTAGTTGTCATCCAGTCGCGAAGGACAATGCAACGAGAAACGTGGCCGAGAGGTCGAAGGAGGAGACGAAGCGCTTGTGGATGTCTCCCGGGTAGATGAGGGTCTCCAAGCGCTTCAATGTCCCAGCTGAAGAACAGTAGAACACCTCGACGTACATGGCGCCATCGGGTCAAGCAGTCCGAGGCGAGAGAGATAGAGAGAGACCTACAAGGAAAAATCTCATGAAGGAAACCTACGGTACGTGCCCTGATCTTTACTCCCTTATTTTTAGGATGGGCTTCCCGTAAAATTGGTCCATGTAATCCCGTAAAATCCTATGGTGCGTACAATCTTGGTATATAGCGAATAAACGAGACGACCGAGGAAAACAGAACGCTGGGAGGAAGGAAAATTCGTGAGGAGATTGCTCAGCGCGATTATTTCGGAAATCACGCGTGGGAGTTGGACGATGGTCAGGTCCAAACGAAAGGAAAGTTGAACGAAAGTTTTGATGGACGACGTAACGATACATTCTTTTTATATAGGAAAAAGGAAAGAAGATTATGTGTGACCGAAGCAGCAAAAACCTTACCGGACGCACATTTCGAAAACAGTTATGTCTAGAAGCACATAATAAAAGCAACATGTTAATTAGGAATGAATCTAGCCTTCCCTCATTCACATCCAACGTCCATTATGCTGCTGATTCAATGGTCACCGAATGGTCTGATGGAAAAAATATGCAGTCTGATTCCTAACGGCATCCTAATTAATACTGTAGTGTTTATTAACATTCCTTGCGTGTGTGAATTGGCAATTTAATTGCATGGGTAAAAGGAAAGAGTGATATAGAAGGAAAGTGATCATGTGTGATACAATTGCAGTGATCTTGGGTGGTTTATTTGCATGGATGAAAGGAAAGAGTGCGCGCTACAAAGGAAACTGGTGCCGCGTGGTTTAATTGTTTTGCTTTGGGCGCAATTTTATTAGTATTAGGATGGCTGGTGGGGTATATACGGTTGACGAAAATGTTGGCAAAACGTGGAGAAGGGACCGTGAGGAACGGTTAGCCTTTTTTTAAATAGTAGAGATAGAGATTATGCATCTCTCTTAACACAGTTGTCGCATCAACGCCTGAGGCATCATCTAGTTCTATATTTCTTTATTTATTTTGCTTTGTGCACCTTGATCATATTCTATAGTTTCACCCAACCAACCGATATAAGAATCCTAAACACTTTCCTCCTATTTTTATTTTATTTTGAAACAAGAGCGGCCTTGAAGGACCTAGACTATATTTGACAAGGAAGTGAACAGTATAAGCCAAGAACAATAGTTCTACGGTATTTTCAATTATTTATAAGAAAGTAAAAAATATGAACATTGGAGATAAAAGGAATAAAATAGAAGAACATTTATAATTTCCTCCTAGTACTGTTTCAATTTCTTTTCTTCTTTTTTGCAAGAAGAGCAACTACTCTTGTTTTCAGTTGGTCTTCATCTCAACTAGGTCTTCCTTAGAATTGGAGTAGGTTGAGCAACTGTTCTTCTATTTTATTCCTTCTATTTCCAATGTTCATATTTTTTTACTTCATTTACTTCATATAAATAACTGAAAATACCATGCGACTATTGTTCTTGGTTCACGCCATTCTCACTTCATGTAGACAAACTAATGTATTTTTTGTTTTTTAACCATTGTATCCACTTGTTTATAAAAAATGGTTGTTTCCATCTATTTCCTGGTTGAATTCACCATTAAGCGAACAATCAATTACAAAGCACACAATAAAAAGTGTAGTAAAATTCACATTGAACAACAGGAAACCAGTACAAGGACAAGATTTGACTCCATCCAGGACAATTCAGTATGGCAAAGCGATGATGAATACAGTACATAAATCACATCAGAAACAAGCTACATAATATATACTGGACATACTAGACTCTTGACAGCATCACAATGATTTTACTCTCCTGAAATTGAAATACACAACCGAAGTT
The DNA here is from genome assembly GCA_950022295.1 of Bromus sterilis. NCBI lineage: Eukaryota > Viridiplantae > Streptophyta > Magnoliopsida > Poales > Poaceae > Bromus > Bromus sterilis. Next base: position 85,945,161 of record OX465595.1, on the reverse strand, counting down.
CTTCACTTCTTCTGTCATTAAATGTTGTTATTTGTTAACACATCATCCGCAGCAGGATCCACAAGCAGGGAGAGCACCTGAAATTAGATAGGTTTGGTTCAGAAATCCCAAATACACCATCCTGAACAAAAAAACAAAATCTGGAATTTCAGAAGTTAGGACTCACTACTGTTTGATTGGAGGTCAGATAGTGTCCGAGGACCACGAGGGCCACCTCCGCCACCACCACCACCACCAGGACCTCCCCCACCAGGCCCACCATCCCACTTCTTACCACTACCATATCCTTTCTTATAGCTGTCTGTTTTCTCAATCTACAAGATAAGATGCAAGAATTATTTGTGCTTTTAACTCATGGAAAAACATGGTACTAAAGGCAAATTTGACAATAAAAAAATAGTTCAGTCAGTTTAATACTTATTACTTACAGAGAACATCGTGAGGAAGAACATTCTGATGAAGTTTATAACAGCCTTACAGAAGTCAGGGATTATGCTTAGTCTCCATACTGTCCGTTTGCCTTTCACAACACCTGGAATACAATAAGAAACAAATGAGATTGATGGTCACAATCTACTTGAATGAAACCCCACTTACATACGGACCTAAGACCAAAAGAAAGTCACGTAATCATAGAAAAGATCAATGCCAGAAATGAATCCGAACATATTCAACAACCATGCGATTATATCTACACAAGGGTGAATTGTGTAACTTTATACCATGTTCATCATGCAAGTCAAAGTACATTGTAAACCTTGCATGCTCAAAAGTGACCAATCATTTATGAGTACAACACACCGTGAATGCTCCAAATTATATTTTGGCTTCAGTAAAAAGCCAACGGATGTTCAAAAGTGGCCAAGTGCCTTCAAAATGCCACCTCAAATTTTTCTGTGTTCTTAGGAACTGACGGATTGAACTGCTAGCACAAATTCCAAGATCCGCTCTATAAGTGCAACAATCCAAGACATTGCTCAGAAATGAGCATGGGGTCATGAAGATGCACTTAAGGTCTGAATTTCCACCAAATGAATAGCAGTTATATTTTACTCTAAAATTGAATAAAAATATAAAGTCTTAATAAAGTCAGGTCAATAAAATTATATCCATTACATAGAAATCAATTAGAATGTCATTCCTTAGGTCTGACTTGCCTAACAGATGCTTTGAACACAGACCTGTTAGCTCGCAGAATTATTTCATGAAACAGTGTCCCTTTAAGGAGACAAATTTGAGTGACAACTAAATAATCTAGAAATGTTGCTGTTAGTGGTGTTAACAAAAGGAATCATCATCCCAGCAAAGTGCATGTGATAATACTAGTACAGCTTACAAACAGTAGAAAACAAGAAACTAACAATTGTTTACTTCCATTGGTTCATTGGACTGTGGCAGCAACCTGTTTCACTCAAAACTCATTTCTAAGATCACTTCTTTTCTTCAGTGCCCCAGTTGTGGTTCTGCTGAAATTGGACTACTATGGGCACACACCAAAAACACAAACATTTACTTATGATGGTTTAGTAAGGACTATCTCAATTGAGACATGAAATATCATAACAAACTTGGAAATCTCTAACACAAACTTACAAAAACATCTCAGGCATTTTTATCTGTCTGTAGACTTCCATCAAATTCGTTTATCAAGATGGAAAGAACTCGTCAATTATGTGGGCAAAACCTCAACATGGTGCCACCAGAATAAATCAAAGCTATAGGCCTACTGTGCTCAAAATACCTATTAAAAGGAAGTAGTACCACGATCCTCACAGCCAGTGTAATGTCTATTCAAAAACCCATTGATGATTGAAAGGACCCCTATCGACTAAAGTGGCCCGTGAGTTAATTGCAATGAATATGACATATTGCACTTGTCTAAGTAGGCGCACTTTGCCTCGTTCACACATAGTCAGCACTCATCGCCTCCTTAAAGGTTTCAGGGGAACTGCTAGTATCAATATGTAGTGTACAACAGTACAAGAAGTCAAGAATGCAAACCACTAATGCGTTACCAGTCTATGGAGGTCGCATTCTATGTCTTGCTACCTGGATATTTTTCACAAAATTCCAATTGAACAGCAATTATACTGAAGGGCTATTCATTTGGCAAGATCCCTCTCAGCATACAACCTTGGGCAATCAGCCAATCTGACTAGGTTTTTCCTTACAATCTCAAAACAAACATACAGGTGTGAGAAGGAAGGAATCCAGAAGATGATATCCTTCAAATGATTCCTGTAGCAATACAGTAGCTGATGATGTTTGTCTAGAATACTAGATTAGACCGACCAGCCTGTTCTGCTCGTTGCTGTAGCATTCGATGAATTTACACGACTAGGTGCCATAAGTACCAGAGAAACATGACCATGGGAATCATCTAGATGAAATATTTGACGAATCGAACAGGCTAACAAACTCTGGAGCACGAAATCACAGATCAAAATTTCCACGGTGGATAGAGACCACGAACAGATCTTATATGTAATCTACAGAATCGGAACAACGGATTACCTCTCTCGACGTAAGCCATGGTCGCGCTCGCGCTCGCGCTCGCCGGATCGCCCTTGCCGCCCTCCTCGATGGAATTTAGGATCAAATAATTGCTGGCTCGGGGAGAAGAAATAAAAAGGGGAGGGGCGAAGTGAGAAGGGGATTCGTGAACCTTCCGCGTGGGAAGACCGGCTCGAGAGGGTTGCGGGGCGCGTCGCTTATTGGCTGTTGACTCGTGGACGGTGGATCCGGAGACTTGTATATTTCCTTTTCGGTTAAGCGAGCACCACGTCATCTGGTGCTTTGTGAGCCGTCCGATTAATGACATGAGGCTGAAGATGAACTTACATTTGTCATTGACAAGTCCGGCAATTGCTCAATTGCCATCGGACATACCAACGTTGCTCTTAGACCGCTCCCAATGATCCATCTTGGATAGGTGCTAAACATGTCAATAAGCCAAAAAATCCTATGTAGCAATGTAGTCTCTTCTCTATCTCTATCTCTACTATCTAAAAAAGGCTAACGGTTCCTCACGGTCCCTTCCAAGTGTTTTGCCAGCAGGTTCGTCAACCGGTTTATTTTCTTTCACCACGCCTCTTCATCGAGTTTTTCGTCCAACCGGTTTTCTTATCCCACCAAATCTTATTTAACCACACCTTACCATATGCGACTTGAATGATATTAACATCTTTCCATGCATAATTCAATCACGTTAATTAAATATTTCCATATATCATTCAATCATATTAATTAAACCTTTTCATATGTCGCTAAATCACATGAATATGTTGTGAGGAACACGAGGATTTATTTCCCCGTTGCAACGCACGAGCATTGTCCTAGTTAAATAAAAAGAGAGTAGTTTGGTGGCCCAAGAGAAAATGGTGCTAGTTACGGGCTAAAAAAAGGCTAACGGTTCCCCACGGTCCCTTCCAAGTGTTTTGCCAGCAGTTTCGTCAACCGGTTTATTTTCTTCCACCACGCCTCTTCATCGAGTTTTTCGTTCAACCGGTTTTCTTATCCCACCAAATCTTATTTAACCACACCTTACCATATGCGACTTGAATGATATTAACATCTTTCCATACATAATTCAATCACGTTAATTAAATATTTCCATATATCATTCAATCATATTAATTAAACATTTTCATATGTCGCTAAATCACATGAATATGTTGTGATGAACACGAGGATTTATTTCCCCGTTGCAACACACGGGCATTGTCCTAGTTAAATAAAAAGAGAGTAGTTTGGTGGCCCAAGAGAAAATGGTGCTAGTTACGGGTGCAAAACATTAAAAATGAAAGGAACTAGGCTATGCATGCAAGACTTTAGTTGCTAAACAATTAAATTAAACAGTCTTAGCAACAACAAACTAAACACCAATGCATTGGAGACTGTAGTTACTTAAAACATTAAATGTTTTTAGCACCTCACTTAGCACCTTTGCATTGGAGGAAGCCTTATGTCACTTAGGCCCTGATTGGATGGCCGTTTTGCTCCGTTTACACCTGTAACATTTACAGGTCTTAATACGTCTGTATATTTTACAAATAGAAAATGTATGGTATCTTTTGATATACATCTGTAAAATAAATACAAGTGTAAATATTACACCCATACCAAGAGGGGCCTTACAGACTCATTTTGTTGTCAATTTGAATCCCTATGAGGTTTGATGCGGGCGCCACCATAAACCAAAAGCACTCCGTTGATGGGACAATAGGTGACCTCAAAAAAATACCCCCAAAGATTGAAATGAGGTCGGATTCTCCGAAAGAACTCACACATAGTTATAAAAGTAAGCGATGTACAAGATGTTGTTCGGGATAACTTGGTGAAGTTGAAGACCATTAAACACGAACATGCCTTGCACCCATGAACTGAAGGGAAGACAGAGCTCGCGATACAAAAAGGAAGTATGGACAATACGGTCCCATGTAGCCGTAGCGAGAATGACATCACCTGGAGAAGCAAGACACCAACTTAACACGCAGCGACCAGGAATGAATCCCACAACTTCAAGTATGGAAATATGGTGATGTTTCCTCATTGAAGATGTCAAGGCGGTGGCATCAACGACATCTACAACGACATCTTCATCCAGATTTAGCCACGATGGCAGCGCCCTGTTTGCAGCGACAAACTTTTTCCGAAATCGACATTGGGTTTGCACTTCGTCATCTAGCGTGTGCCAGGCGCAGATTCGAATATAGGGTCCGAAAGCAAGAAGGGAGCAGTGAGCGGAGGAAGAAGATGCGAGCAAGAACGGAGGGGGGTAGAACGCTTCATTGTTCCCCTCATTATATATGGATCATGATGCGCATGCTCCGATATATGGGAGGGTGCGCATGGAAATCAAGGTGTTAGAGGATTTTTATTTATTTTATTTATGGAAAGAAGGAAAAATCGACAAGAATCTTCGGATACAAGGTTGGTCCACAACCTCGGTCGCAATAAATACAAGAGTCGAAGTCTCTAAAAAGCTCGGGGACTTCTTCTAGGAGCCTGCACGTAAAGAGAGCCCAGACTTTCTTCAATGACAACTAAAGAGCCCGTCCGGACTTCGAATCTCTAGAAGATAGAAGCTCGACACACTGGGAATTCAAACTCCAAACAAACTAAGATCTAGGACTAAATTTCAAGTCTCAAGCTATCCTCATCATAACCTTATATATGAGAGACGAGGCCTAAGATTACAAGGTCGTGTCGACCTACAACTATGAAATAACAGGGAGTCCTAGCCTTGTTCGTCAAGTTAATGATGCTTAGATAAGGAGAGCTCCATGTTGGATATATGCTCTAGAGGCAAATAATATATGATTATTCCAATATATCTAAATAAGTTCATGACCAGTTTCATACTGTGCTGGAACTGTATCAGTGAAACAATGATACAGGTGTGGTATAGAAACAACCAGAGTTCCTAGTGAGCCTCTCATGATGACTAGCTTATCGTCAACTGATGATTGTGGTTTCATGATCATGGACAATCAAGTCAATTGACGGTAAGGTCACCTCATTGAATGAATGACGTGATGAACATTACCCAATGCAAGCATTGCAACATGATCAAATAGTAAAAGTTCAGTGTTGTAATTATAGAACGTAGTAGCCTGTTCCTTTGACCGTGAGATCACGCATAATTGCTATCTTCTGAGGATGCTTTGACTGCATTAACCGTCACACTGAAATATGGTGACCATAAAGGTGTATCTTGGGCTATCCGATGGGATATGTTGAGGAGTGTTGATTCAAGAGCGGGATTTGTCAATACATATAATGGAAAGATACTTCATGGCCAACTCGGTGAGATTGCATCCATAAAGCTGCGCAGCGTGTGACTAGGTCACAAGGATGAATATCACGGAACGAGTGAATAAAGATTTGTCGGTAACAAGATAGAACTAATGCATTGGATGCAGTTGATCAAATCTTGGACTAATCTAGTATCGCATGACAAAGGGAATGATATACAACGTGAACGGTCCAATCGGTTACTTCCGGAATACACATGGGTCATTATGGGCATCCAGGTCCCGCTATTGATCATTGGTCGTAGCCTTTGTCTCGGTCATGACTGGAGTGTTCTCGGACCGTAGGGTAACACTCTTAAGGGATCGATGAATATCGGAGACCTATTCGGAACTGTCAGAGTTACCGGAGAAGAGAGAAAGACGTACCAGAAAAGTTCAGTATACGCACCAGAAAAGTTACCGGAGAAGAGAGAAAGCCTCAATCCCCTTGTCTGGAACCTGTGTTGGGATTGAGGCTTCTCCACCATACGCACGCCGTCGTGCTGCTGCAACTCTGGTTCCGGGAGGTCTACTTCCGCCACTTTCGCTGGATCGGAGAACGGAGGTCGTCATCGAGTCCGTACGTGTGCAAGTACTACAAGGTGTTGCACGTGCGGCACTACCACCCAACAGGGTGCTAACACAGCCAGGGGGCTGTGAAAGGTTTACGGCTTCATCAACCACGTTTGCGGGAACGTTTCTCGCGTAACGGACTACACCCCGAGGTATGTTTCCGCAAATCTTTCCGTTACGGCATTACAACTAGATAGATCTTGGGTTAAGGGCGACGCTAGTTAGAAAAATTATTGTTTTCTGCTGCGAGACCCAACAGTGGTATCATGAGCTAGATCTATGCTTCGTTTTGCTGTGCGGATAGAACACATCGGGGATGTGGGCGTTGATTCTACGATTGTTACCCTCTCACGTGTACTTGTTATATCTGTGGCATTGTTTGATGAAGCGGCCCCCGACCGACCTTACGCGTACGCTTACGCGAGACTGGTTCCACGCTTGACATACGGCTTGTACCGTATAAAGTGGCTCTGGAGGGTGTCTGTCTCTCTTACTTTAGCGGATATGGCATTTGCAACGGAGGGCCCCCTACGGGGTGTAATAGAGACAATCTATAATCAGCGTTGTGGTTCAATGTTCGTAGAAACGGTTGATCTACGAAAAGCCCTAGCAGCCACGTAAAACATGCAATATACAAATATAGAGGCGTCTAACTTTATATTGCAGAGGGGGCTATTGTTGTGTTGCTTAATCTTGATGTAGTGATAGCTTTGCTATGTATTACTAGAAAGTAGTAAACGTTCATCATGATGAAACAAACTTAAATGGAGACACTGTAGACTTAGTGCCACCATGATCATACATCTTAAAACTTGCTAGTATAGGATACACGACGGTAGCATTAAATAAGATGATCCCTTATAAAATGCCAAACATAAGTATTCTACCGAAGTGTGCACCATCTGGAAGGTTCTCTTTATGATAGGCAGGCCGTGACGATCGGGTGTCATACATACATTAGAATTCGCATGAGTTTGGGCCTGGCAAGCCTGGCATATGTCGATATGGCCTTGCTAAGCATCATATAACACTAAGGTCAATTTGGCGAGCCTAGCATATGCAGATATGGCCTCGGAATACTAGAGATCGAAAGATCGAGCATGAGTCACATATAGGATGTGATCGCACAAACTAGTTGTCTACCTTTGAAACTAATCCGTCGGCCGTTGTGATATTCGAGGACAGATAGTGAATCTGGATCATGTAATCACTAAAACTTCTTAGGGATGATTGTTTTAGTGTGAGCTCATCTATAATATGATTACTATGAACTCATTGTTATGAACTAGTCTTAATTGTTTTCCTTGCAAATATTTTGTAAAAAAATTAAAATGGACATGAATCAGTATCATGGATTGGTTACTTTCTTACGTGGTGATAGACTTAAAGATGATGGGTCAAATTTCGTTGATTGGTACTTATACCTTAGGACTGTGCTCAAGAGAGCTAACCTCTTGTTCGTGATACAAGAGCGTATGGGAGACCCTCCAGTAAACAACATGGATGAAAAAGTAATGCTTGATTACCATAATCGTCAAAGGATTTACGCCATGGTTAAAAGTGTCACAAAAACTAGCTTCCCGCAAGATTTACGTGAACAATATGCGGATATGGACACGTTTGACACAATCGACATGATGAAGTCATTGTTTATACATCAGTTCAGAGTGGCCAGATTTGAGTTAGAAAATGAGTTTCTTACTACAAAGATGGAAGAGAACACTTGTCTGAAAACTCACGTAGCCAAGATGCATGGGATACATCTGAAACTCGTGGAGGACTTTGACTATTGGACCACAGAGGAGTCTGCTATAAACACGGTGCTACACTCGCTTCCACCGAGTTACACAGACTTTGTCCATGACTATGTCGGAAGAGGTGAAAGCCTTCAGTTCTTTGAGTTCATGGCCAACCTCCGAGATTTAGAGGTTGAACCCATTGAAGGAGAAATTGTTGATTGAGAAGGTATATATTAGATATACTCGTTACAAATGTTTGTTCCCTTATACAACATTTGCAGTTTAATAAGTATTTGATACTTGTTCTGTTTTATGAAAACAGGACCTGTCGTTGCATGGACGGGAAGAGGTGCGATCCAGGATTGATGGCAACCAAGACAGTTGATGGCCACCAAGATTTCACCAAGACATCTATTATAGGATTATACTTAGAGTATTAGATAAATCTTTTGTAATCGATTAAGTATGAACACTTAGTGATATGTCTTGCATCTCGCAAGACAAAGTTATTCATGTTTTGAGACAAGTCAGTTGTTCCAGTTTGATGAATAAAGTGTGCTTATACTATGATTACAACTGAGTTTATATTATGATAGAAGTATTTATAAAACACCATAATTGTCAAGTGATATTCAATGTTTAATGATTAAGTTATTATGAATAACAATAAGGTCAAAAGTCATAACTATACTAAATGCATGAGATGAATTCATAAATGATGAAGTCATTAGATACTCGATCTATTAACTCATGAATTTATTATCAACCAAGATGACTAATGACGGAGTTCTAGCAAAGTAGAACTTGCGCCAAACATTGTACATAAATGATGTATTAACCAAGCGCATGAATAATCATTAAAGATGCTTCGCATGATTAATTGAACAAGGCATTCAATTAAGATCATAAATCTGATATTACGGAATCACAGTGAAGTTGGATATAAGAATACAAATCACCATGATGTGATCAAAGTGATGAGTATTATAGTTGACATAAATGGGAGACTTGTGGAAATAATGCCACAAATTACGATGGAAGTTTAAAGTGCTCAAGCACCTAAAACCATTCGTAGTCATGCTAAAATGTAGTGTGGTCTAAATACATTCCCCTTACGCTGATGCTATTGAATGAACAAAGTTGTTATAATTTATTAAGTTAAAACACCCACTTCATGAAATAAGGAAACCATTCTAAATTTAATGAAGCTGATGACTCCATATGATGATGGTGTTATAAAGTTTCTAGAAGTTTTATATGATATAACTTTCTTTCTATTAGAGTTGTGAGCAATTGTAAAACACACCTTCCCAAATAGCAAAACTTGTATTGCTTGAATTGGTGAATGATAAGATGGTTCTCAAGGAATAAACCAATGGGAGAAAAGTTAATTCTTTGACCAGGGTGATTGACCCTGCCTCCAGATAACAGAGTAACGCAACGGAAAACGTTCCGCTGAAATGACTCCATGAGAAGAGGAAATATGCTATTGATAATGATCATGGTATATTAGTTAAAGCCTTAGTTTAAAAATAAGAAGATTGTCATGAATACGTTCTGTACAGAACAATAATCATGAGTCTTCTTAAGTGAAACAAAAGGGACACTGCTCATAAATTACGAAGGATTGATGGTTACCTAGGAAACGAGGAGAAATGAAATCATATTGAGTTGCATATGGGATGGCTCACATCCTATGAAATAAAGTAGTTATTTCACATTCCGAATAACCAGGAAGTTATTAAGAATGATGCAACACATAAAGGCATGATTTGGCACATAAAAGATGTTATGGATAAATTCAATAATGATTGACTACGGAAGCGTAGTAATGCTAAATCAATATGGGTATTTCATTCACGAACACTATGAAGGGACCATAGCTTGAAATTGCATCACATTCAAATTTGGAATTTGAAGAGAAGTAGCAATTGGCATAACGAAAGAATGTTTCGATAAGATGGACCATAGTACCTCAAGGCAGAAACTCTCAACCTTGATTTGATCAAGTGATTTTGAAGTAATCAAAATATTGAGATGGACTGCAATTTCATGAAACTGAGTGGGAGCTTTGGAGACTTCCTAAAAACTTGGAATGCAGAGAGCATTTTCTGAGTGGGAGCTTTGGAAGCAATATTATTATGTCTGACATAATTAGAATAGAATCTTAATAAAATCTTACTTACGGATATATGTCGGATATATTTGAGTGGGAGCACAATGTCAATTTCATATATATACGATGATATATGTGAAAACAATCTCATATATATATATACGTTGATATACATGGAGATTAAGGCTAATCAGATGAAAGGATTACGAGAATCTTATATGAACGAAATACAGATGTGTCACACACTAAAATCTATAAGGATAGATTAGGACACTTGTAATGAACATCAAAAGGATTGGAATGATATCCTAAACAAGAAACGGTTCTTGTGGCTAGGAATTATATAAAGGATGTAAAACCTTAATATCACAAAATAATGTTTTAATGGAAGAATAGGGATGCACTTTGTCTCAAGACATGTGATCCTATATGATCTTTGACATATGATTCTGCCATAAAACGGAAGTTGTGAATCCAATAACAGAATGACTTAAAAGTTCTTAGAAGAAGAACAGGTTCCGATGTGCTTGGTTGGCAAAACACAGAACCTGAGAAAAGTCCAAGCATTCAGTATCTGAAGAGAAACTGAGGACAATACTCTAAATGATAGAAAAGATAATAGACTTGAATGTAATACTGGATTATGTTTGCAAGCCTTATTATGGGTCTATATGAATTAGATATATCACCAAAAGGAATAGAAAGGAAATGTGAGCTATAATTTCACGAACAAAAACTCTACAAAATATAAATATCTACTTAAGGAAGTAGAAGGTTGAATAAAGTTTAGCGTAAGAAGTTTAGACTTCTGGCTGAGTGTATTTTTCAGTATACATGACTATGGGAGTCCTAGGGACTAAAACCATTTTGTCATTAGAGAATACTGTAAAATAAGAAGTCTCACTCTCCCACCAAACTTATAATTCAAGCATTATTAGATAATGAAGGGTATATCAAGCAAGTTCACCAATACCTGTTGCAAAGGAACATACGAATCTGAACGGGTACAGATCATTGACAAAACCTCTTCCATGAGCAAGCATGATCAATAAACACTTATATGATAATATGATTATGATCGAGAAAATATGCAGCTAGGTTATTTGCTATCTAGTGCAAGTGGGAGACTGTTGGATATATGCTCTAGAGGCAAATAATATATGATTATTCCAATATATCTAAATAATCTCATGACCAGTTTCATACTGTGTTGGAACTGTATCCGTGAAACAATGATACATGTGTGGTATAGAAACAACCAGAGTTCCTAGTCAGCCTCTCATGATGACTAGTTTATCGTCAACTGATGATTGTGGTTTCAAGATCATAGACAATCAAGTCAATTGACGGTAAGGTCACCTCATTGAATGAATGACTTGATGAACATTACCCAATGCAAGCATTGAAACATGATCAAATCGTAAAAGTTCAGTGTTGTAATTACAGAACGTAGTAGCCTGTTCCTTTGACCGTGAGATCACGCATAATTGCTATCTTTTGAGGATGCTTTGAGTGCATTAACCGTCACACTAAAACATGGTGACCAGAAAGGTGTATCTTGGGCTATCCGATGGGATATGTTGAGGAGTGTTGATTCAAGAGCGGGATTTGTCAATCCATATAATGGAAAGATACTTCATGTCCAACTCGGTGAGAATGCAATCATAAAGCTGTGCAGCGTGTGACTAGGTCACAAGGATGAATATCACGGAACGAGTGAATAAAGATTTGTCGGTAACAAGATAGAACTAATGCATTGGATGCAGTTGATCAAATCTTGGACTAATCTAGTATCGCATGACAAAGGGAATGGTATACAACGTGAACGGTCCAATCGGTTACTTCCGGAATACACAGGGGTCATTATGGGCATCCAGGTCCCGCTATTGATCATTGGCCGTAGCCTTTGTCTCGGTCATGACTGGAGTGTTCTCGGACCATAGGGTAACACACTTAAGGGCTCGATGAATATCGGAGACCTATTCAGAACTATCGGAGTTACCGGAGAAGAGAGAAAGACGTACCAGAAAAGTTCCGTTTTGGTCCGAAGGTTGTTCGGAGTGAGCTGGAAGGAGTTCCAGATCATCGGGAGATGAAATAATATGTATTATTAATTAAGTGAATTAATAATTAATAACATTTTATTTATAATTAAAAAGTGCAATGGGCCAGCTTTGGGAAAGAAGCCCATTAGGGGAATAAAGGAAAAAGAAAAAAAAGAGAGAGAGGGAGGCGCCATGGGCCCTAGGGCCCATGAGGGGTGCGCCCCCCTCCTCCCTTGGCCGGCCACCTCCCCCTAGCAAGGGACTTTAGTCCCACCTTGCTAGGGGAGAGGGGTTGACTCCCTCCCCTCTGCCTATATATAGATGGGCAGGGTGCACATATTTAATACACAGAAATTCGTGAGAAAATAAATATTACTCCGAATTGAAATCGGTTTTCACCGGTCTTCTCCCCTCTCCCGTCTCTCTCAAGCCGGGGTCCCCTTGTCTGGAACCTGTGCTGGGATTTAGGCTTCTCCACCATACGCACGACGTCGTGTTGCTGCAACTCTGGTTCCGGGAGGTCTACTTCCGCCACCTTCGCTGGATCGGAGAACGGAGGTCGTCATCGAGTCCGTACGTGTGCGAGTACTACGAGGTGCTGCACGTGCGGCACTACCACCCAACAGGGTGCTAACATAGCCAGGGGGCTATGAAAGGTTTACGGCTTCATCAACCACGTTTGCGGGAACGTTTCCCGCGTAACGGACTACACCCCGAGGTATGTTTCCGCAAATCTTTCCGTTACGGCATTACAACTAGCTAGATCTTGGGTTAAGGGCGACGCTAGTTAGAAAAATTATTGTTTTCTGCTGCGAGACCCAACACTCCATGCTTCGCACGTAGACATTATGTGGTGTGCACCGAGGGCTCCTTGGCCCGTCGGGCAGTCCGAGTTAGATCTGTATGGGCCACCCCCGGTATAGCACACCATCAGCCGCCAGAGCCTATCGCGGAAAGATTATCCATGCATTTTTTTATTACACGGTTCATCATGTTCTGTGTGTACTATGCATCGTCAACACAATGCATGATGGCGACAATTGACAAGTGTCTCTTATCGTGCTTACTGACATGGGTTAGGTGGTCTTTTTTGTCAACTATGATACCCCGCGCGTTGCTATGGGAACTATTAAGAAATCTCTACTATTTAAAAAAGGCTAACGGTTCCTCACGGTCCCTTCCAAGTGTTTTGCCAGCAGTTTCGTCAACCGGTTTATTTTCTTCCACCACGCCTCTTCATCGAGTTTTTCGTCCAACCGGTTTTCTTATCCCACCAAATCTTATTTAACCACACCTTACCATATGCGACTTGAATGATATTAACATCTTTCCATGCATAATTCAATCACGTTAATTAAATATTTCCATATATCATTCAATCATATTAATTAAACCTTTTCATATGTCGCTAAATCACATGAATATGTTGTGAGGAACACGAGGATTTATTTCCCCGTTGCAACGCAAGGGCATTGTCCTAGTTAAATAAAAAGAGAGTAGTTTGGTGGCCTAACGGGGATCAACCCTGGCAAATCCCATGGTCATGGACCCTGGGTTAATCATGAGAGGCACAGGTTGGACGATAGCTCGTCGGCTAACAGGAGGAGACGTTCCTGCTCGATATTATTGCTTGGAGATGCTATTACAGGTAAGGCCAAGGCTAGTGCGCACAAGGCTAGGGTTACAGATTGTGTATTGGATGATCTTGATGTCTCCCCTCCTAGCCTTTATATAGTCGGCCGGGTCTCGGGGAGTCCGTCCTAGATTACAGATAGTATTTCCTAACTCTAAGCTTGCCTTGCATGCCAGGTTTAAACCTTCCTTATTAGTCGTGGACTCCTATGTAGGTGCCACAAGTGGGCCAAGGCTAGGCCCAAGCGGCGTCCTTGTGGGTCTTCTGTCTTCGGGTACACTAGGTAGGCCCATCCGTAGGAGTCGTGGGGTCACCCCCTCGTCAGTAGCCCCCGAGTGCCTGGGGGACTCGAAGAGTCGCGCAGGGACTCGAGTCCATTCTTGCGTCGTTTCGATGTATGCACGGTTTAACCGCAAGTTGTTGGCACTCTAGGGCCATGACAAAACCTGTTTCGAGGGAATGCTAAGCTGAAAGGTCCCAAGGAGTCGACTAGTCGAGCCTTGGTGAATTGCGCTAGTGGCAAATACCGCGGTAGCCCAATCAAACGCACGTCCCTCGACATGAGCTTGGAACACAGGTGTCGAGCAAAATTCATGCCGCCGCAGGTCTTACAGTGATCAATTGCCGCCAGTAAAGTTCATAGCCTAGGCGCGTCCGCCCGGCTTTTTCTATCATGCAAGCGCATGGAAAGGATTGGGAGTGAAATCGCTCTGCGGCAAGTCCCAGCCCGGCCGATCTGCGCAGCGGGGTCTTACCTACACACTAAGCTTGCGTGGCATCTGGGTACAGTGTATCGTGTTCCAAGAATATGTATTTTTTATTGAGGCACGGAGCCTAGTTAGTAATGCACCCACTTGGAATAAACAATCAAGTGAGCTGATTTAGCGGTCACTCGCGGAGCTTTCGTCGAGTGCTCGGGCGAGGAGTAATGTAGAGGAGTACTTGCTCGGGAGGACTCCGAGTGCTCGGGCATTCAGATTTCTACGAGCAATCACTCGAGTATCGCATTCGCTCTCGGGGTGAGGGAGCACCTGATACTCAGGGACCGTACGATCTGGCGAGTGTAAGTCTGCTTATCTTGTGTCGCGGTGAGGGAGCACCTGAAACTCTCATGGGTGCGAGTAATCACTCGAGCACGTCTTTTTTCTTCTAGGTGAGGGAGCACCCGAGACTCTCATGGGTGCGAGTAATCACTCGAGCACGTCTTTTTTCTTCTAGGTGAGGGAGTACCCGAGACTCTCATGGGTGCGAGTAATCACTCGAGCACGTCTTTTTCTTCTAGGCGAGGGAGCACCCGAGACTCTCATGAGTGGATACGCTCCCGATGGGAGTTAAATATATTTGAAAAATGTATTTGAGTTAGTAAAAACGGTGCTTGCAGGATGCATTTTCTTTTGCGCTGCCACTTTGATTTACCTCTTCTTTGTAAGGATAACGATCTCCTTGCTGGAGGACCGTCAAAGATGCTCTGTCTGTGAACCGTCATGTCTTCATGACCGGTCATAATGATGGTCTTTGTGGCGTGTTGCAGCCGCCTGTTGAGTTACCGATGCGCGCATTGAAAACGCGCGAGATTTGACGCGTCCAACGCACAATGCCGCCGTGTGAAGGCATCTTTGTCTCGGAATTCGAATCGCCCGGCATGCTTGGTCTTTGAATTGATTGCTGCCGTTGTCTGGGCTTCTGCGTGCCCTTGGGTTTGTGCTATAGATAGACCCCTCTTCTTCATCTAGCAGCAGTGTTCGTCTTCTGCCCATCTTGCTCCTCTTCTTCATCTTCCTCTTCTCATGAGGCCCTGATATGTCCAAAACGTATCTATAATTTATGCTTGCTCCATGCATGTTTTATGTGATATTGCTATGATCTAGATACACTTTCATACACTTTTGATCATATTTGGACTAACCTATTAACTCAGTGCGCCACAGTGCCAGTTCCTGTTTTCTGCTGTTTTTCTATTTCAGTTTTCCCCCATATAAAAAGTGCTCCAAAAATTCGGGAAAAATCAGATAAAAAATCAGCGTAGAAGAACCTTCCGGAAGGACCTGAGTGGGGCCAGAGGGCCACCACCAGGGGTCCAGGCGCCCTGGTGGCACGCCCCAGGGGCTGGCCGCGCCAGGGGGGCGCCTGGACCCCTGGTGGCCCCCCTGGCTGCCCCCCTTCGCCTATATATTCTCCGTGACGAGAAAACCTCGAGGAGAGAACCCTTTTTCGCGATCTCGCCTCTGTTCCGCCGCCGCCGCGCTTCCGAGATCGGGAGCACCAGCAGACCTCTTCCCGGCACCCTGCCGGAGGGAGGGCCAACCTCCGGGAGTCTCCTCTCCACCATGGATGCTTCCCGGATGTATCGTGGGTAGTTTCCTTTGGACCATGGGTCCGTGATCAGTAGCTATGTGATGTTCTCCTCCCCTCTATGTTCTTCATGGTTTAGACCTCGTGAGCTGCCCTACATGATCGAGGCACTTTTTGTAATATTTCTGCTGTTGCTATGCTGAATTTGATGGGATCTGATGGATTATGGGATTATGTTCAGATTGTGATTGAGTAATATATTTGGTTCTTATCTCTTGTATTTTTTTTCTTGAGGAATTCTTGCATGTTCTCCGTTGTTGTTTATTGCTTTGGCCAAGTAGTAGGTAGTAACCCCAAGAGGGAACGTTATGCTCGATTGTGGGTTCATGCCCCCTGATGACACGCTTGAGTGACAGAAACATGAGTCTAGGGGATGTGCTGTTGCCACAAGGGGGAAAACAACGATGTTTGTAACCGCGGTTACAAGGATTGTTTACTTTACGCAAAGTGCTTTTTAATGCAGTTGTCTGTTGCTTTGGGTTTACACTTTGGGTGGGGCTCGCAACTTAATACCAGCGAGATGTTCTGGATAGATATCTCAAGGTGGATGATTAGTAGTAGATGCAGTTGGATTTCGGTCTACTTATTTTGGCGTTCTGCCCATGCTTTTGAGCCTCTTCCTTTCTTTTGTAGCATAGTTAGCATTGCGGTGCGTTCATAATCCTGTCAATTGCCCTTCTGTAGTTTGTTCACCTCGCATAGCAGTTTTATCGTCTTTTGGGAGAGAGACATCACGTATCCCGGTCCATATCTTCATCACTGTTTCCACGCTCATTTACTTTTCTGCTTTTACTTTCAGTTGCTATCATTATCCCTTGTGTTTGATCCTTTGTGAACAACAAGACTGGAGAGATTGACAACCTCTCTGAACTTCATTGGGAACAAAGTTATTTGTGTCTGTGTGCAGGTCCGCGTCAGTTGCGCCGCTGACACCTACTTATCATCTCCGGAGTCCTACTGGAGACAAACCTTGGTATCTTTACCGAGGGAAATTTGCTGCTGTGCTACATCACACCTTCCACTTGGGGTTTACCAACGAAGGGCGAGAAATCACTATCATCACCTCGCGCATCAGGCCCAAGCGAGGTGCAGGTATGACTGGCCGCGGTAGTCGTACTCCGCGCTCCTCTCGCAGCGGCCGTCGTGGTGCGTCGTCGACGCCTTCCTCCTCTTCCTTGGTGGAGGGTTTTGGCGCTATGATTTCCTCCTACGCGTCCGTGGCCGGGACGCCGCTTGCATTCTTCTTCCTCCTGCATTTTCTGCCCTTGTTTCTGAGCGTAGTCTTGATGGCTTGCTGCTTCGTCTTCAGGGGTGCACTCGATCTCCTTCTTATGTTGAGTTGGAGATCGATAGTTCCGCTTGATTTTTCTTGGCTTTGGCTGGAAGTCGTTTGCTCGGCGTTTGAACTTGCGTGATGGTGATATTCTTTATTGTCGTTTTGATGGCGAAAATACTCTCACCATCCGCACTTTTGACCCGAGCGGCAATCGGATGGATCCGTACTGGCAGGAGACAAGCAGCGATAATTCTGGCAGGTCGGGGAGTCCTTCGCCCATGTCTTCAACAGCTTCCTCCTCCGGCGACTCCTCGGGTTGTGATACTATGCCCTCCAGCTCTGAAGAGGACCTCGACGTCAAGCCAACCATCTAGCGGGCACGCCAGGCGTCCTTGTAGAACTGGAGGCAGCGGCGTCGTCTGTGCCGGCAGCTCGGGTGGAGCTGGAGAAGAAGCTGGTGGAGCATCGGCTTCGGTGCTTCGCAAATAAGTCGAGCTTCACCTTTTGTTATGTCATTGACATCATGAGCCGGCTGCTTCGACTCCTCCTTTGTCTGTGATGATGCTCTTGTATGTAGCGCCAATCATCTCAGCATGGGCACACATGTAAAAAGTCGTAATTCCGTGGGTGATTGTTGCTGTAGTCTTGTCGGCTGCTTGTATCTTTGTAACTAGGTTAGTCTCCCTGTAACGAGGATTGTCTTCGAGTAATGAGAGATGCCTTCTATCCAATGTACTCGGGTCTTGTTATGTGTTCGAGTCCTTTGCAATGTGACCTGTCTTCGAGTCCTTGTTGTATGAGCTGTTTGTGAAAAAAATTCAATGAGAGTTGTCTTTGAGTCCATCATGCCCTTGTACTGTGGATTCTATCGGGTGCGCGACAACGCTTCTGATGGGAGTAGCCCCCGAGGCTACGTTCGAGTCGGAGAGTCGAATGTAGGCTGAGATTTGTTACCTTTGTTGTTCTCCCGTTAATTACCGTCTTGTGTCGGGTGCGCGACCGCGCTCCCGATGGGAGTAGCCCCCGAGTCTTTAGGTGATCGTTGGCGATCAGGTGAATACTAAAGGATTGTCTGTGTCCTGTGCTCCATCCATATTTCTCCAAAGTACTTGGTGTTCCACCTGGTTGTAGCCGTGTCTTCTCTTTGATTCCAAACGGTTTTCCGCAAGTGGCGCTTATTGGGAGGTTTTTTACTTGGACCCTTATTTTTAAGTTTACGGGCTGCGCGGGAGATGGTAGTGTTTCTCCGGGGGAGGTATGCTCGAGTCCCCGGGCTTTTGAGGTAAAGATCGCGCAAGCGATGATGGCGCCTCTCGGGGGGAGTTGAGCCCCCGAGTGGTTGAAGTAAAGATCGCGTGAGCGATGATTACGTCTAGCGGGGGGAGTTAGTACTCGAGCCCTCGAGTGCTTTATGTAGAGATCGCGTGAGCGACGATAGCGTCTCTCGGGGGGAGTTTGTACTCGAGCCCCCGAGTGCTTTAGATAAAGATCGCGTGAGCGACGATAGCGTCTCTCGGGGGAGTTTATACTCGAGCCCCCGAGTGCTTTAGTTAAAGATCGCGTGAGAGACGATAGCGTCTCTCGGGGGGAGTTTGTACTCGAGCCCCCGAGTGCTTTAGGTAAAGTTTGCGTGAACAACGAGCGTCTCTCGGGGGGAGTTTGTACTCGAGCCCCCGAGTGCTTTGAGGTGGTAGTATTTGGGCGACACCATTTTATTGCGTCGAACGGTTACATGAGTTGCGAGTCGAGCATGACTTGGTGAAGACTATGGGTAGAACAGGCGTAGGTTCGCTACGTTCCATGTTTTTCCCACGTCCTCGTCGGTCTTCGGGTTCTTCGGTCTGTAGGCGCCTCCTCCTATGACTTTGAAGACTATGAACGGTCCTTCCAATTGGGGGGCAAGCTTGTGAACTTTCTCTTGTATGAGCCGTAGGACAAGGTCGCCTTTGTTGAAGGTTCTGGTGCCCAGGCGGCTGCTTTGGTAGGTGCGCAGCTTGTCTTGGTATCCCTCTGACCTTGCTAGGGCTGTGTCTCTTGCTTCGTCTGCTGTGTCCTTGTCATCTTGAAGTGCTTCTTCTGCTTCCTCTTCTTCATACCCCGAGATCCGGGGTGCCCCGAATTTGAGGTCATGTGGTAGTTGTTGGAAATATGCCCTAGATGCAATAATAAAATGTTATTATATATATATTTCCACGTTCGTAATTAATGTTTATATTTCTGTGCTATAATTGCAATGACCCTGACTATGAGATTCAGAAGAAAACTCACTTGCATGTGTGGAAATGTAAACACCAAGAGTTCCTGGTTTAGCCTCTAAGACCAGCTCATGTGCTAACTGATGATTACGTTTTCTTAATCATGGACATTGTTCTTGTAACAAGGATGTCAGTAGCAATGGGAACATATTGTTAGCAGAACAATGATGTTGAACCGACCCCAGTATTGAATGATATACTTAGAGATCACATCGTAACTACGTTATAAGTCATATCATGAAATGTTATCATATACGTAATTCCTTAGACCATGAGAGTATCGAGTTGCTTCACACAGGAAGACATGCTTTGGTTCTTAGATGAATCCTCCCGTAAATGGGAAGTAGTAAAATAAGTTCTGGGTATGTCAGATGGTGTGGCTAGTGACTGTGATAGTTCAAGAATGGGATTTGCTCCTTCACGATGAAGAAGATATTCACTTCGGGCCCACTCGGTATGACGGTATCCATTATAGTCTGGCCAAACGCATTGTGATTCAGTCACGGGGATACCGGAATACGATAACGAGAAAATGGACAAACGAGCAAAGAGGATAACGAGTGGCTTGTGTTCAAGAAGTTGTTACACATGGGTGCCAAACATCTCTCCTCTAACTTTGTCATATATCACGAAGCAAAGGGAATGGTACATGAATAAACATAATGGTTCACTCGAAGTTTCTTCGTGTATGTGCGGGAGTCAACATGGGTGTCCATGGCTCCGCTGTTGATTATTGGCTATTGACGAAAGGCTGTTGACCTATGTCCGGAAGATGTTCTGAGTCATGTCCGCATTATACCGAACCTATTGGGTCACACACTTAACGAGCAGTAGTCTGTTAGAATACTAGTATGGTAGAAGGTTTAGTGGAAGCAAAGCAGAATAGTTCATACGGGTACCGGAAGTAGTTCCGGAGATTTATGGAATAGTTCATAAGGGCACCAGAAGTAGTTCTGGGTATTTAGGATATGTTTGGATCTCTCTGGAGTAGTCCCAGGTGGTTCCGGAACATATGAAAATGGTAATGGGAAAGTTTACGATCAACCGGAATAGTTTCGGTGATCGGTGGACAACTTAAACAATATGTTGTGTTCACCGGACATAATAACCTTTGCCCGGATGGCTCCGAAACCCATTTATATGGCTCCGAAACATTCGTTAGAGGTTTCGGAAGGTATTGGAAGTGCTCCAAAAGTGTCCGGAATGTCCCGAAACAGTCCCGGTAGGTCCCGGAAGGTCCTGGAAGCTTCTAGAAGGTTCCGGAAGGTTCCGGGCAGTACCACCCACTGCCCTGCGCCCCTGGCCTTGGGGGGCAAGCCACCTAGGCTGCCCTGGCCGGCCAGGTGGTGGGGGCGCACCAAAAAGGGGTGGGAGATCCTCCAGGTGGGATTTCCAAATACCATTATGGAAGGTTTCCGGTGGGAAGGTATGTGTAGGTTTGGAAGGCTTGGGAGTCCAAGTTGGACTCCCAAACCTCCTTGAGCTGCGCCCTAGGCCCCTTGGCCACCTATATAAGGTGAGCCAAGGGTGGGGGGAAGACACACAATCAATCCCCAAGGCCTATGCGCCACCCTCCCTCCTCTAAACCCCGTTGCTCCACTTTTAGACCCTGGTTTAGACGCTGTTCTAGATCGGAATCCGTTAGGGTTTTCTCCCTCTAGTTTTCTCGGTGGCGTTCATCTCTGGACGGCGGAGCGCTGCTGGATTGCTGCTACGGGATGTGTGGATACTAATGGAGGGGTCGTACCTTCGACCCTTCTTCGAGGAGCTTGTTCATGGGACTTGTCCGTGGGACTAGATCGCGGGACTTGTTCGTGGGATTGATCGAGGGACTGTTCGTGGGAGAACTTGAGAGATCTACTTCCACTACGTCCACGAGCTTCACCAACTCTACTTCCGCTACATCGGTTGGTGAGCCATGACCTAAAACCTTGTATGCAATCTTCTTGGATGATCTTGGGTTCTTGATTCGTAGGCCGAAATTTTTTGTTTTCTACTACGTTTCCCAACAGTGGTATCATGAGCGATCCTTGGTTAGATGCATGTTTAGGTAGATCATATGTGTGATATGAGGCATTGATTTTCTTGTTGCTTCCCTATCATGTGATTTTTTCTATGCTTGATGGCAAGTTGAGGTTTTGCTACAAGGAATGAGTTTTCCATCGATCCCTCTATGCTGCTTTCAGTATGCCGGTTGCCTTGATCATGGTCTACATCAAACTCCTTGGATCTCATCTTAATCTCGCAATAGAAGATTTAACATGGAGGGGCTTGTGGATTTTATGAACTCAAATCCACACGGGGGTCACGCGTTGAACGAAGTTTGGCTTGTGGCATTAGTTGCTACACGCACCCCGTATGTTAAACTAGCAGCAAACGAAGTATCGTGTTTTGTTTTGTCTAGGGTTTCTCATTTTCCTTGTAAACCTGCTTAACAACCACGATAAAAGTTGCAACAACCCGTGTAGATGGCGATCTAACTCGTTTTTGCAGAGTATGCACGTGATGTGGTATAGCCTTCAAGATTTGCAATGTGTTTCTATGAGATGCTATATGTTATGTAATATTTATTCGCGACCTGCGTGTCGTGGTACGGCATGATGACTGGAGTCATATGATTGTCACTTAATTATGGCCTGCGTGCCAGAACTGTTTATTAGCTCGAGGCAAAGCAATAGATAGATGCAAAGGCGATGATCTACGATGCGGAGGTGGACCCCGACGCACATGCCGGAAGTCGTGGTGATGTTCCCGGCGCCAAGGACAAAGTTGTTGGACACGGTGACTTCAACCACGACGACGTGAAGACAATGAAGACTTCACGAAGCAAAGGGCTATACTATATCACAAAATTTTATGAACTGCCTGTGATGTTTATCCCTTTGATGCACCCTTGTTTGATGCGCGATAGTCGTATTTTATTAGGGTGATCTCTCGCAAAACAATATCAAGTTGATAGTGTTCTTCCAACTGTAGCACCGTCTATACTATGTTTCACATTGGAGCAGGTCATGTCACATGGGTGCACACGGTGTGACGCATAAAATACGGGTGTGTTAAAAGAACACACAGCACATTACACTTGGTTATCTTGACGGTTTGGATAAAAGTTTGCTACCGGAACACGCCCATCGAAAGATGAACAAGAATCACCTTTGGCGTGATTGGCAAGTTGGCCTACCGGTCCAGTCTAAGTCATCAGTGATGTCACATCAATGGCGGACGATTGGGTTGGATCTTGAATCACTCCAGCATCAATTACGAGAGATATTGATCTAAGTGGGAGCGCACTAAGTGATTAAATTGATTAATCACAAGTGCAACTTAATTATGAACAAAGTCTTAGTATTTGCATTATCGTTGTAGAATAATGGCTCGCGTTACCACCTTCCCAATTGATTTTGATTAACTGTTTTATCTGGTAAAAACTTTACGATTGGTACCGTATTGTGAGGACTATCCTCAATAGTGTCGAGAAGGAGCTTGTCCTATCGCAAATTTTTGATGCTCTCCCGCTGATTCTATGGATGATGTGACTTATGTCCATAATCCAAAATGCTAGAATTCCACGACAGCTAAGTGCATTGTCTTCACCACCATGAAACCCGAACTTCGAAAAGTTTGGGATAGTTATGTTATATTCATGGAACTGAAAAATAAGTTTTCAGTAGTAAGACAATTAATGTTGGATATAAGATATCTAGTACAATGTATGATTGTAAGCATTAGTGAAAATGTTCATTGTGCTCTAAACAAAACTGATAAGTGTGGGATCCAGAAGAACAATGATCATATGATGATGAGGATTAAGGGAAAGGAAGTTCCATAGGGTGTTAGTAAGACTTACACGCCGGAAAGTCCATGGCCTGCGCCACCCTTGATCATGTGTGATCTTCTGTGAGTAGGAGTGACATTGGAAATAGAACTATGATACGTATAAAGGAAAAACGAAAGAAGACTGGAATAACCAGCTCAGAAATGAAAGTCATACGGAGTTATAGATGAATTCATTGCTGGTCAAGAGATGTAATTCTTGGGAATCATGATTAAGCAGTTAATTGTGGATTCTGTATATTGTGATTAAACTGTTGATCACCGGAATATCACATCGATTTCATATTGTTGCAACTCGATGCAAGAAATACTATGGCCTTTATGACTAGCTAATGATGAGTTTTGACACGCTCGGGAACACGGTAAAAGGTTTACTATACCGTGTGTTGACTCTATGATTATCTTCATAATTCATTTTAGAGTTGAGTAAATTGTTACTACACTTTAGCCTTGTTGCAAAACATCATTTTGAATCATGTTTGTTGCAAGAGAGTTGTTCAAAGCTATGAATAACGTAAAGGCCATACTTCCATTATGAATAGGGTGTATGTTATGAATCTTGATAATAATACTGAACATCCATAACACTGACGCTAAACGTCGCAAGACTGACAGAAATACCACATAGATGTGGCACTGCCGTTTATCACAAGTGACATAACATGCATGAAGAATTTCCATAAGTGATGGACTTTCGAGTCATATGATTATGAATCACTTGACGCTTGCGATCTTTGTCTCGAAGTAATGTGACTAAAACACCGTTAATAGGCCATACATGAACGGGCAACTAAACCATTGGTAATCATACATGATGATGTGTGTAGTCCAATAAGTGTAGTTGTGTGCAGTGGATTCCCTATCTTCACTCATGAGTTGAAGTAGATATGTGGATATCTGTTCAATAGAGACATACGTCTGAAATCTTTGAAATGTTCAAGGAATTTTAGAGTGAAATAGAAATTCATTGTAACAAGAAAATAAAGCTTCTGCAAATTAGATTGTAGAAAGTAATATTTTAGTTACAAGTTTAGTGAACGTCTGATGAGTTGTGAAGAACTGTCATAACTTGCGTCTCCCGGAACATCACTATGAGTAAAGTGTTCGAGAGATGTAATCAAGCCATGTATGACACGGTAAAGATCAAATATGACGTTTATCAATTTGCCATTATACTTATTAAAGTTATGCGTTAGTGACTACGGTTTTTACACTGAAAAGAGCATCATCAAATCTGTTGAAATGACACCATATTAGATGTGGTATGGACTGTTAAAACCATGTTGTCTTTTCTTAAAATTTAGGTATATGAGGCATATGTTTGACATACTCAAAACCCAAAATCAGATAAGTGCTACTTTGTTAAGGTTATGCCAAAAGTTTTGGTATTCCTCTATCACTACACAAAAGCAAAACTGTTTTCTGTTAAGAACAATGTGTTTTGAAGAAAAAATAGTTTCTTACAAAAGAGTGAGTGGGAGGACAGTGCAACTTGTCAAAGATTGTTGAATCTTCAGAGGAGTGCGCAGTTGAACCACACAGGTTAGACAAAAATCGTACAAACATTCATGATATGTAAAACGAGATATTGTTGTTCGACAATGATAAACCTGTGATATACAAAGAAGCGTTGATGGGCCCTGACTCTGGGATTTGGCTAAATGCCAAATAATCCGAGATAGTATCCATGGAAGTAAGTCAAGTTTTGAACTTGGTAGACCCTCGGAAAGACTAAAAGTCTGAAGAATATATATATGGATCTATAATTGATTCGGATGAAATTGTTTTATCCATAAAGCTCAACTCGTTGGAAAATTGTTTTCTAGCAAGTTCAAAGGTTGACTACGGCGAAATAGTGTCGACCGTAGAAATGCTTTAGTCAGTTCGGGTTATACTAGCAATTACTACATATCTCATTTATAGGATATGGTAGAATGAACGTCAAAACAAAGTTCCTACATGGAAATATAACAAAGGACGTATACGTGATACGACCGGAATGTTTTGTCGATTCAAAGGATGCTAAAATAGATGCAAGCCTTGGATATCCAGTGATGGACTGGAGCTAGCATAATGGAGTTGGAATTTTCGTTGTGATGAAATTGCCAAAAGAGTTTGTTTTCATCAGGAATAACGAAGATGCTTGAATATTCAAGAAAGTAAGTGGGAGCTGAATAATATTTCTAAAACCTTATGTAGATGACATATTGTTGATTAGAAATGATGTAAATTTCTTGACACGATTAAGGACTTCGTTGGAAATAGTTTTCAGTTGAAGAACTTGGGCTGATATAGCATTAGTATTGAGCATAGTGATCTATGAAGATAGTAAGTGTCTGATCATGCTAAAGCCAACACTACATATTGACATGATACTAAAGTAGTTTAGTATGAAATGCCAAGAAACATGTTCTTGCCGAAGTCGTGGTGAAAAGTTGTTTGCAGAAATCGGTGTTGATGAACACAGATAAGCAAAAACACGTGAATTGAATTCCACTCACCCGTGTGTTTGGATTAATCATGTACACCATAATATGTAAAACGACCAGATATGTCCAGTGCTTCAAAAGGTTATGAGAAAGATACCAAAGTGATCAATATGTTGATCATTGGACAAACAGTGAAAAGTTAAACTTATGATAGATAAGATATGTTTCTCGGAAAATGGAGATAATGAAGAGCTCGTTGTAACAAGTTACACCAGCTGAATTTTTGATGTAAACAGTTACACCAATTCAGTCTTCATACTTACTCCAACCGATTTTCGATTTTAATTGGGATTATGTGTTTCACACGTAAGGGTGGCACAGTATGAAGGAACTGTGTTAAGTTAGATGCTGTGGCGAATTCTACAACAGAGGCTAAGTATATTGTTGCTTAAAGAACTAACAAGGGAGGGTATTTTGAGTCATCAGTTCATTTATGAACATGGTATGGTTTCCTAGATGCTTGAAGCTCATGGAACATTGACGAATGATTTCATGACTTATTCTGAAGGAACCAAGGTCCTGCCAAATGATTCAAACATATACAAAGCTAAACTGATAAAATTAGTAAATTTTATGATAGCGTGAAAAACGCGAAGATATGCAAGATACAAACGGGCCTGAAGCATCAGATCCGATGATGAAGTCTATACCACAAATGAAGCATGTATTACACCGGTATGCCATAGGTGTAAAATGCTCAAGCACTGATAATATTATTGACTCTAGTGCAAGTGGGAGACTGTTGGAAATATGCCCTAGAGGCAATAATAAAATGTTATTATATATATATTTCCACGTTCGTAATTAATGTTTATATTTCTGTGCTATAATTGCAATGACCCTGACTATGAGATTCAGAAGAAAACTCACTTGCATGTGTGGAAATGTAAACACCAAGAGTTCCTGGTTTAGCCTCTAAGACCAGCTCATGTGCTAACTGATGATTACGTTTTCTTAATCATGGACATTGTTCTTGTAACAAGGATGTCAGTAGCAATGGGAACATATTGTTAGCAGAACAATGATGTTGAACCGACCCCAGTATTGAATGATATACTTAGAGATCACATCGTAACTACGTTATAAGTCATATCATGAAATGTTATCATATACGTAATTCCTTAGACCATGAGAGTATCGAGTTGCTTCACACAGGAAGACATGCTTTGGTTCTTAGATGAATCCTCCCGTAAATGGGAAGTAGTAAAATAAGTTCTGGGTATGTCAGATGGTGTGGCTAGTGACTGTGATAGTTCAAGAATGGGATTTGCTCCTTCACGATGAAGAAGATATTCACTTCGGGCCCACTCGGTATGACGGTATCCATTATAGTCTGGCCAGACGCATTGTGATTCAGTCACGGGGATACCGGAATACGATAACGAGAAAATGGACAAACGAGCAAAGAGGATAACGAGTGGCTTGTGTTCAAGAAGTTGTTACACATGGGTGCCAAACATCTCTCCTCTAACTTTGTCATATATCACGAAGCAAAGGGAATGGTACATGAATAAACATAATGGTTCACTCGAAGTTTCTTCGTGTATGTGCGGGAGTCAACATGGGTGTCCATGGCTCCGCTGTTGATTATTGGCTATTGACGAAAGGCTGTTGACCTATGTCCGGAAGATGTTCTGAGTCATGTCCGCATTATACCGAACCTATTGGGTCACACACTTAACGAGCAGTAGTCTGTTAGAATACTAGTATGGTAGAAGGTTTAGTGGAAGCAAAGCAGAATAGTTCATACGGGTACCGAAAGTAGTTCCGGAGATTTATGGAATAGTTCATAAGGGCACCAGAAGTAGTTCTGGGTATTTAGGATATGTTCGGATCTCTCTGGAGTAGTCCCAGGTGGTTCCGGAACATATGAAAATGGTAATGGGAAAGTTTACGATCAACCGGAATAGTTTCGGTGATCGGTGGACAGCTTAAACAATATGTTGTGTTCACCGGACATAATAACCTTTGCCCGGATGGCTCCGAAACCCATTTAGATGGCTCCGGAACATTCGTTAGAGGTTCCGGAAGGTATTGGAAGTGCTCCAAAAGTGTCCGGAATGTCCCGAAACAGTCCCGGTAGGTCCCGGAAGGTCCTGGAAGCTTCTAGAAGGTTCCGAAAGGTTCTGGGCAGTACCACCCACTGCCCTGCGCCCCTGGCCTTGGGGGGCAAGCCACCTAGGCTGCCCTGGCCGGCCAGGTGGTGGGGGCGCACCAAAAAGGGGTGGGAGATCCTCCAGGTGGGATTTCCAAATACCATTATGGAAGGTTTCCGGTGGGAAGGTATGTGTAGGTTTGGAAGGCTTGGGAGTCCAAGTTGGACTCCCAAACCTCCTTGAGCTGCGCCCTAGGCCCCTTGGCCACCTATATAAGGCGAGCCAAGGGTGGGGGGAAGACACACAATCAATCCCCAAGGCCTATGCGCCACCCTCCCTCCTCTAAACCCCGTTGCTCCACTTTTAGACCCCGGTTTAGACGCTGTTCTAGATCGGAATCCGTTAGGGTTTTGTCCCTCTAGTTTTCTCGATGGCGTTCATCTCTGGACGGCGGAGCGCTGCTGGATTGCTGCTACGGTATGTGTGGATACTAATGGAGGGGTCGTACCTTCGACCCTTCTTCGAGGAGCTTGTTCATGGGACTTGTCCGTGGGACTAGATCGCGGGACTTGTTCGTGGGATTGATCGAGGGACTGTTCGTGGGAGAACTTGCGAGATCTACTTCCACTACATCCACGAGCTTCACCAACTCTACTTCCGCTACATCGGTTGGTGAGCCATGACCTAAAACCTTGTATGCAATCTTCTTGGATGATCTTGGGTTCTTGATTCGTAGGCCGAAATCTTTTGTTTTCTACTACGTTTCCCAACAGTAGTACTGCCTCCGCCCCGTACACCATGAAGAAAGGCGTGTACTGGGTTGTGGTATTTGGGGTAGTGCGCATGCTCCATAGTACTGCAGGGAGTTCTTCTATCCAGTTGCCTGCGGCCTGCTCGAGTGGTGCAAGGAGCCGTTTTTTTATTCCTCCGCATACTAGGACATTTGCTTCTTCCACCTGGCCGTTGGACTGCGGGTGCGCGACTGATGCGTAGTTAATTTTGATACCCAGTTCTTCGCAGAAGTTCTGTAATTCTGCCGCGATGAAGTTCGTACCATTGTCCGTGATGATGTTGCGTGGTACCCCGAACCTGAGGATGATTGATTTGATAAAATTTACTGCCGTGAGGGCTGTGGAGCTGGTGATGGGCACTGCTTCGATCCATTTGGTGAACTTGTCGACTGCTACTAGCACGTGTGTTCTTCCTCCCTTTGATGATTTCTTGAGCGGGCCCACCATGTCGAGTCCTCAGGTGGCGAACGGCCATGATAGTGGTATGGTCTTGAGTTCTGAGGCTGGAGTGTGCGGTCTGTTGGCGAATTTTTGATAAGCGATGCAACGCCGCACGATGTCTTCTGCGTTTTGCATGGCAGTCGGCCAATAGAGTCCTGCTCGAAAGGTTTTTGCCACGAGTGCTCGACTGCTGGCATGATGCCCGCAGGTGCCTTCGTGAGTCTCCAGTAGAAGGGCTTTGCCGTCTTCTTCGTCTATGCACTTTTGGAGTACCTGAGAGATACTGCTCTTGTATAGCTTTCTGTTGATTATCGTGAATGCTTTGGATCGTCGAACGATGTGTTGGGCTTCTGCAACGTCTTGGGGTAGGGTGCCTTGTATTAGGAATCTGAGGAGCGGTTCTCTCCAAGCCGGGTCTTCGGGTGCGTTTTGCTCTGGCTCCTCGACTGCGTTGTTGCCTTCTTCATTAGCGGTTGGGTCCGCTGCTTCCGCTTGCACTTGTTCGTTTGTGTTACTATCTTCTGTATCTGCTTCTGGTCCGAGTTCCTTGATTGTGATGATGATCTCGCGTACGTAAGCCTGGACGTTTCCGCCAATCTGGTTTCTGACACGTGCTTGCGTCATTTGCTGGTATATTGTTCCTGCATTGTTTAGACCGAAGGGCATTTTTTGGCGGCGGGATGTGCCGCGGGGTGAGGTGAACGAGGTGTGCTCTTTGTCTTCTTCCTTCATCCTGATCTGATTGTGTCCTGAGCAGGCGTCGAGGAATGATAGTAGATCGCATCCTGCTATCGAGTTGGTTATCTAATTGATTCTTGGCAGGGGTAAGTGATCCTTTGGGCAGTATTTGTTGACTGGCCCGTAGTCGACGCACATCCGCGGCACGTCTGTGTCTTTCTTGGGGACCAACACAGGATTGGCGATCCAAGTGGCTTTCTTCGTCTCTCGGATGAATTGGGCGTCGAGTAATCGGTTGACCTCCTCCCGGATTGCTCTGCGCTTGGGTTCTGAGAATCTTCGCAGTGCCTGCTTCACTGGCTTGGTGTTTGGCTTGATGCGCAACGCGTGTTCCTCGAACTCGCGCGGTATTCCTGGCATGTCGGCTGGGCACCAGGCAAAGATTTCCCGTTCTTCACGGAGGAAGGCGTTGAGGGCAGTCGCTTGCTCTTCCGGGAGGTGGGCGTACACGTGGACTATTTTTTCTGGGTCCGTCGGGTGCACTTGGTGGGTGACCGTGTCGCTGTCGATGCTGAAGTCCCGCCCATACTCTTTTGACTCGCTTCGACCTGCTAGCGGAAAGATATTTTTGTCTGT
Source organism: Bromus sterilis (assembly GCA_950022295.1). Classification (NCBI taxonomy): domain Eukaryota; kingdom Viridiplantae; phylum Streptophyta; class Magnoliopsida; order Poales; family Poaceae; genus Bromus; species Bromus sterilis. The sequence continues at coordinate 85,914,412 of OX465595.1, read as the reverse complement.
CGCCATGGCTATTTCTGTGAGTTCTTGCTCGGCTCCAAAGGTGTCGGAAACTTTGTGAAAATCGCGATCACATTGGTCTGATTTGGTGAAGCTCCCGTTGACTGTAATGACGCTCGCGGATCCTAGCATCTTGAGTTTGAGGTAGGCGTAGTGCGGGACCGCCATGAATTGCGCGAACGCTGGTCGTCCCAGTATGGCGTGGTACTGCGACTGCCAATCGAGTACTTCGAACTCGAGGGTGTGTCTTGTGAAATTGCGTCTGCTGCCAAAGACAACTTCGAGCTCGATTATTCCAAGGGAAGTAGCCGCTTCTCCTGGGACTAATCCGTATAACACGGTGTTTGATTTTTTCCATACTGATCGTGGGATCAGCATCTTGTGTAGGGTGCTGACGAAGATTATGTTCATGTTGCTGCCCCCGTCCATGAAGATTCTTTCCATGTCGTACCCCCCGACTTGAGCATCGACTACCAGGGGCGCGTGCCCCGGCCTTAGGACTGCAGGTGGGTGATCGCTCTGGGAGAACGTGATACTAGTTTCTGCGTCGTGTAGCTGGTAGACTTCGACTGTGTTTAGGTTCTCGGCTTCTCTGGCTTGCAGGGTGTAGGCGTCCTGTTGGGCTTGCAATACCCTGCCTTTTTGGATCGTGTACACCTGTCCTTGAGTCGACGACTGCTCGGTTCATCGGGTGCGCTTGGCTTCTCGTTGTTTTTCTTCCTTGAGGCTGTCGGCGAGTTCGTTGAACAGGCGGCAGTCTCCCAGAGTGTGACCCGATCTGATGTATCCCCAGTCGTCTTCGAAGCAGTGGATCGTGCAGGGTCCTTCTAACTGCTCCCTGACCGTCAGTTTGCTGGATCCGGCGTGTCGTTTCCTCCCTGAGATTCGGAAGATCTGTGCATGATCCGCCGGGTGCTCGTGGACTCGCGGTTCGATTTCGATCCCCTCGCTCAGATTCTGGTTCTTGATAATGTTGTCGAATTCGTCTGGTCTTCGATCTGGGTCGTAGTATTCTCCGGTCTGAGTCTCAGAGTCGCTGTCCTGGCGGGCGACAGCTGTCCGGGCGGCAGCGGGTCGTCGAGTGGTCGGCGAGCGCGTAGATGCATAGTGCGACTCGTCGAGTGGGGCCTCTTCGTGGAATCCTCGCGCCTATCTTCTAGGTCGTCGATTTTTCCTTCGTTGGCGGTGATCTTGGCGATCGCTGATCTCGAGCTCGGAGTTGGCGTCTTTTGGTGCGGCGGGTGCCTGGGTGGCGGTGGGTCGTCGAGTGGTCGGCAGGTCCTCTGCTTCGAGCTATAGCTCGTCGATCGGGATCTCTGCGTAGAACCCTCGCGCCTCTTTTTTGGTTCGTCGGTTTTTCCTTCGCTGGCGGTGGACTCGGTTGCGGCCATAGTACGGCTGCAGGCCGAGCGATCTCGATGGAGCGGCAGAGATTTTTGCCGTGGTCTTGAATTCTTCGAGTGGATTGGATCGGCTTCTTGCTCTTGAGTTGTGGCTTGCTGAAGACGGAACCGCCGAGATCGTAATTCCAACCTGTGTAGTTCCCACAGACGGCGCCAATTGACGGGGATCAACCCCGGCAAATCCCATGGTCAGGGACCCTGGGTTAATCATGAGAGGCACAGGTTGGACGATAGCTCGTCGGCTAACAGGAGGAGATGTTCCTGCTCGATATTATTGCTTGGAGATGCGATTACAGGGAAGGCCAAGGCTAGTGCGCACAAGGCTAGGGTTACAGATTGTGTATTGGATGATCTTGACGTCTCCCATCCTAGCCTTTATATAGTCGGCCGGGTCTCGGGGAGTCCATCCTAGATTACAGTTAGTATTTCCTAACTCTAAGCTTGCCTTGCATGCCAGGTTTAAGCCTTCCTTATTAGTCATGGACTCCTATTTCGGTGCCACAAGTGGGCCAAGGCTGGGCCCAGGCGGCGTCCTTGTGGGTCTTCTGTCTTCGGGTACACTAGGTAGGCCCATCCGTAGGAGTCATGGGGTCACCCCCTCGTCATGGCCCAAGAGAAAATGGTGCTAGTTATGGGTGCAAAACATTAAAATTGAAAGGAACTAGCCTATGCATGCAAGACTTTAGTTGCTAAACAATTAAATTAGCCAGTCTTAGCAACAACAAACTAAACACCAATGCATTGGAGACTATAGTTACTTAACACATTAAATGTTCTTAGCACCTCACTTAGCACCTTTGCATTGGAGGAAGCCTTATGTCACTTAGGCCCTGATTGGATGACCGTTTTGCTCCGTTTACACCTGTAAATTTACAGGTCTTAATAGGTCTGTATATTTTACAAATAGAAAATGTATGGTATCTTTTGATATACATCTGTAAAATAAATACAAGTGTAAATATTACACCCATACGAAGAGGGGCCTTACAGACTCATTTTGTTGTCAATTTGAATCCCTATGAGGTTTGATGCGGGCACCACCATAAACCACAAGCACTCCGTTGATGGGACAATAGGTGACCTCAAAAAATACCCCAAAGATCGAAATGAGGTCGGATTCTCCGAAAGAACTCACACATAGTTATAAAAGTAAGCGACGTACAAGATGTTGTTCGGGGTAACTTGGTGAAGTTGAAGACCATTAAACACGAACATGCCTTGCACCCATGAACTGAAGGGAAGACAGAGCCCGCGACACAAAAAAGGAAGTATGGACAATACGGTCCCATGTAGCCGTAGCGAGAATGACATCACCTGGAGAAGCAAGACACCAACTTAACACGCAGCGACCAGGAATGAATCCCACAACTTCAAGTATGGAAATATGGTGATGTTTCCTCATTGAAGATGTCAAGGCGGTGGCATCAACGACATCTACAGCGACATATTCATCCAGATTTAGCCACGATGGCAGCGCCCTGTTTGCAGCGACAAATTTTTTCCGAAATCGACATTGGGTTTGCACTTCGTCATCACGCGTGTGCCAGGCGCAGATTCGAATATAGGGTCCGAAAGCAAGAAGGGAGCAGTGAGCGGAGGAAGAAGATGCGAGCAAGAAAGGAGGGGGGTAGAACGCTTCATTGTTCCCCTCATTATATATGGATCATGATGCGCATGCTCCGATATATGGGAGGGTGCGCATGGAAATCAAGGTGTTAGAGGTTTTTTGTCTCTCTTATTTATGGAAAGAAGGAAACATCGACAAGAATCTTCAGATACAAGGTTGGTCCACAACCTCGGTCGCAATAAATACAAGAGTCGAAGTCTCTGAAAAGCTCGGGGACTTCTTCTAGGAGCCTGCACATAAAGAGAGCCCGGACTTTCTTCAATGACAACTAAAGAGCCCGTCCGGACTTCGAATCTCTAGAAGATAGAAGCTCGACACACTGGGAATTCAAACTCCAAACAAACTGAGATCTAGGACTAAATTTCAAGTCTCAGGCTATCCTCATCATAACCTTATATATGAGAGACGAGGCCTAAGATTACAAGGTCGTGTCGACCTACAACTATGAAATAACAGGGAGTCCTAGCTTTGTGCGTCAAGTTAATGATGCTTATTTAAGGAGAGCTCCATGCTTCACACGTAGACATTATGAGGTGTGCACCGAGGGCTCCTTGTCCCGTCGGGCAGTCCGAGTTAGATTTGTATGGGCCACCACCGGTATAGCACACCATCAGCCGCCAGAACCTATCGGGGAAAGATTATCCATGCATTTTTTTATTACATGGTTCATCATGTTCTGTGTGTACTATGCGTCGTCAACACAGTGTGTGATGGCGACAAGTGACAAGTGTCTCTTATCGTGCTTACTGAGATGGGTTAGGTGGTCTTTTTTGTCAACTAGATGATACCCCGCGCGTTGCTATGGGAACTATTAAGAAATAATCTTATGTTTTAAGACATATGAGAGAAAATTTGATGAAAAATCCAGAATTGAGTTTGATTTTTCTGTTAATTTAGTTACTTGACAATATAACTGTGAGATGATATGAGACGAAAACAACGTTGAGAGTAGAGACAGTTAAGAGGTGTTCACCCTTGGCTAAACCTAAAATAATGATAACAACTATGAATGTGTATACAAAAAATGTCACATAGAAAATAAAATGCGACATAACTCATAATTTGATTTCTATAAAAATGTTGAGGTTGAGTGCATAAAAATATATTATTTATTTGTGATATAATGCATGCACATGCAAAGTTTAATGGGAGCATGTCCATGAAGAGTTAATGAAAGAGTTTTTATATGATGAACCTATTTAATGATGTGGATAAATTGCATGTCAAAATAAATAGGTTAGTGGGGATGAACTATTTAAGTATATAATGCATGCACATGCAAAGTTTAATGGGAGCATGTGTGTGAAGAGTTAATGAACGAGTTTTTACATGATGGACCTACTTGATGATGCGGATAGATTGCATGTCAAGATAAATATGTTAGTAGGGATGAACTATTTAGGTATTATATATTATAGATTTTATCTGTAATGGTCTTTTCTAGAAACTAGGTGATACCCCGCGCGTTGCGGCGGGACATTAATGGGCAAAATAGTTTAAGAGAGATGAAGTGCACTCTAGACTAATTGAAAAAAGAAGAATCTTTGAGACTCATTATCTGTATATACGACAGGCTAATTGAGTCCTTAAATCTAAAAAAGGAGTCTTTCCTTACTTCCTTAGAACAAATTTTACCACTGAAGTACAATGTTTTTCAGTCATTGAAATATTATGTTTGACAGCTCCTGTGAACCACAACAACTACATGTATAGGAAGTAACATCATAATAAAATGATAATTTTCTTCAAATCATTATCCTAGAAATTAAGCTCATAACTTTTCTAACATTTCAATCTGAAGCACCCTTATAAAATCCCGAGATGAAGCGCTAGCTTGTGATTCCAAAAACCAATATCAAGATATTGAAAGAAAAGAACAAAGGTGATTGTGCATTATTATATCTAACAATATGTTTCAGTTTGCATCAACATTACTATAGACTTAAGAGATTGACAAAATATACTCCCACAATAACTCTTGGAACAATTTTGCATGAACAGAATCAAGTCTGAGGAAACAAAATTAATGTACTACTCCAGGAAGCGTACCTGTACGAAGAATCAAAGATCTGCCAAAAATCTTTTCTCAGTGATGAAACCAACAGGCATGGCATATTACTATAGTCACTTGGATAAAAATACATAGACCTATTATATCCATCCTATCGAACAAAAATCAATCTGTAAAATAAGAGTATCAGTTTATCAGGCAAAATGAAAGATTACTCATTATTAATGCTACAAATGACAGCTAATTTTTGTTAATCAAAGAAACAAACGAACAATATATAAAAATATATGCAATTGCCTGCACTGTAACCGAAAGATAAAGAGTCAGCCTGTGCATTCGGTTTTTTCGGTTCGGTTCGGTTTATACGGTTTTCAGTTTATACGTTTTGTATACTTCGGTTTATACAGTTTTGTACATAGATACGGTTCGGTTTCGGTAATAACCATTTGTTATCGGTTCGGTTTCGGTAATAACCAAAATAACCAAAGTTGACGCGAATTTGAAGTCATCACAAAATTTATTACATGATAAAATGATATACACAGGCACACATCACATGAAATTTGTTGACACAAATGAATTTTCAAAACAACAATACAATGGCAATATGACATACAACCATTCAGCAACACATAACTTTTATTCAATAATAGATTGATAAATCTACTGTGAAAAAATTATTGTGAGAAAGTTGTAGGCCATTTGGCAAATTAGCTGTACTAGTAAGTTTGCACATGCAACGCACATCTTAGCTAACACATACTCCCTCCGTCCCAAAAAGAATGTCATGGTTTTAGTTCAAATTTGAAAAAAAAAAATCTAACCATGTATAGGATAACTCTTCTTAATTGTTTTGTAATTTCACACAAAATGCATAGTACCTACTTCCCGTATCATTCATAATTCGAAAGATCATTTTTCATGAATTAATATTCTCATTTAATCAAATATTACACATCTTTTACATACATTGCATCAAGCGCACACTCTCTTTCCAACGGATATTCCAATTGCATCACGGGCATACTTTCCAAATGCATAGAGCCCCAAACGACAATCTTGTGTAGATGAATTTCAGTACATGAATACAACGTTGAATAAGAGTTCCAATAAACATCAATCTTTTTTTTTTGAATCAATGCCCGATCTGGATCGGGTCAGCAGAGTTGAGCAGAGCAGCTAGCGATCTGAACTGGATCGGGTCAACAACTACCGGCGCCAGCCCACCATAGGGAAGAAGCGGCTGGCGACTGGAGGCCGGAGGGAGACTGGAAGGCAGACATCGGCAGCAACGGCCGAGGCGTGCGACAGATCGGAGGGCGGCCGGCTGCAGCACGGGCCGACGAGGCCGGCAGAGCAGGACGACCGGCGGCTAGGGGTAGCAGGCGCTGCACGGATGGGGCTGGCGGCGGCGGAGACGGTGCCGTGCAGAGGACGCCGCCGCGCCGGAGAAGCCGACCGCCCAGACGCTGCAAGCTCCGCCGCCGCTGGCTCTCCCTCCGCATCGGGCTGCGAGTTGCGACTCGCGTGTGTCGCGTGACTTGAAGTTGGGCTCAGCGTCTGGGCAGCTTTCAGCCTTTCAATCCTAAAAAAAAACTTAGGCTGCTTTCGGTTTTGTTCGGTTAACCGGTTATAATGCAAGAAGTTAATAATTAAAGATGTTCAAATAAAGTGTTAACCAAGAAACACCCTGAATATGAACGACAATTATACATCAACATTGTCGTAATCTCCTCGTGCTGCTCCAATTCTGCACCAAATTGCATACAAAATAGAAAGTAGGAGAATATTAATATACTGGACTCATCTAATCATTGAACATTTCAAGGTGAATATTCATCGTTGTAAGAAATTTTAGAACAACAAATTGTAAGACTGTCAATCTGAAATTTCTGAAACTATAGCAGTATTGATAAGCCAGAAATACCTTAGTACGGCAAGATCTATGACTGTTAAGAATCTGATTGTCTCTGTAGACAAAGACATATAATTTTTTTGTCCCGGCGGGCTGTAGCAGCCCAAGCTCCTCGGCAATGTAGGACAGTAGGTGTCTATCTGGATGCAGTGGACGATGGGGATCACTACCTTGTGGGATGGCGAGATCCTCACGGGTAGAGGATGGTGAGAAGAACTTTCGGTGCGGTGTGAGTTGCAGGTTCGATCCTGAATGGCTGCGAACAATGCAGATGACATCACACATAACTTCAATCTAGAAAGAGCTCTAGATTCAAATCTAGAAAGAGTTCAACTTAGCGAAGAAACCAAAAATCAAGAGAGGAACCCCGACCTTATGGCATCCTTATTACCTCTTGATACCCATCATGGCGAAGCCTCTAGCCGAGCTTCTTGATACGCGAGAGATGATAACGGCTTCTCGCCCTTCGTTGGTAACCCCAAGTGGAAGGTGAGATGTAGTATAGCAGCAAATTTCCCTTGGCAAAGATACCAAGGTTTAGATTGTCTCTAGTAGGACTCCGATATCGACAAGTAGGTGGTAAAGTGAACAATGGCGCCGTTCACAACCTCAGGGTTGCTTACTTTACCTGGACCTGCACACACAACAAGTAACTTTGCTCCCAACGAAGTCCAGAGAGGTTGTCAATCTCCCCGGCCTTGTTTTTTACAAAGGATCAAACACAAGGGATAAAGGATAATAGTGACTGCAACTAGAAAGTAAAAGCAGAAAATAAATTGACCGTGTAAACAGTGATGAGAATATGGATCGGGGTCCCATGATGTTCACTAGTGATCTCTCTTCCAAAAGACGATAAAACTGCTATGCGAGGTAAATAAATCACAGCTGTAAAATTGTAAGGATTAAAAACACACCGCAATGCTAACTATGCTACAAAGAAAGGAAGAGGCTCAAAAGCAAGGGCAGTACGCCAAAATAAGTAGACCGAAATCCAACTGCATCTACTACTAATCATCCACCTTGATATATCTATCCAGAACATCTCGCTGGTATTAAGTTGCGAGCCCCGTCCAAAGTGTAAACCCAAAGCAACAGACAACTGCATTAAAAGAACTTTGCGTAAAGTAAACAATCATTGCAACCGTGGTCACAAGCACCGTTGTTTTCCCCCTTGTGGCAACAACACATCCCCTAGACTCATGTTTCTGTCACTCAAGCTAGTCATCAGGGGGCATGAACCCACAATCAAGCATAACGCTCCCTCTTGGAATCTCTACCTACTACTTGGCCAAAGCAATAAATAGCAACGGAGAACATGCAAGAATTCCTCAAGAACAAAAATATATAAAATATAAGAATCAAATATATTATTCAATCATAATCTGAACATAGTCTTATAATCCATCAGATCCCAGCAAACTCAACATAGCAGCAACAGAAAGAATTACATATGTGCCTTGATCATGTAGGGCAGCTCACAAGGTCTAATCCATGAAGAACAAAGAGGGGAGGAGAACATCACATAGCTACTGATCATGGACCTATGGTCCAAGGTAGACTACACACGGATCATCCGGGAAGCGTCCATGGTGAAGGAGAAGCTCCCGGAGGTCAATCCTCTCTCCGGCAGGATGCCGGGAAGAGGTATGCTGGCGCTCCCGATCTTGGAAGTGCGGCGGCGGCAGAACAGAGGCGACATCACGAAAAAGGGTTCTGTCTTCCGAGGTTTCCCGTGATGGAGAATATATAGGTGAAGGGGGGCAGCCAGGGGGCCACCAGGGGTCCAGGCGCCCCCCTGGCGCGGCCCCACCCTAGGGCGCGCTGGGAGGGCGCCTGGGGCCCTGGTGGGTCCCCTCTGTCCCCTCCTAGGTGATTCCCGAAGCTTCCGGTATGCTGATTTTTATTTTATTTTTCCGGATTTTTTGGAGCAATTTTAATATGGGGGAAATCTGAAATAGAAAAACAGCAGAAAACAGGAACTGACACTGGGGTGCACTGAGTTAATAGGTTAGTCCAAATATGATCAAAAGTGTATGAAAGTGTATATAGAACATAACAATATCACACAAAACATGTATGGAGCAAGCAGAAATTATAGATACATTTAAGACGTATCACTTCTTCATATCGAGCATGGGGAAGGCTGGATGGGAAGGAAATCCAAGCAAGACCATGGCCTCATTTTACTCCAAAAGTTAGCCAAAAAGTGTTGTGGCCTAAACTGTTGGAAGGCGAGGAGTGATGGAGATGCTTGATGAAGCATTGCTTGAGATTAAACACGAATGCAGTATGCAGCAAAGAAAATGAACCACATAAACTAGGATCAAATACTTTAGCACGGAAAACTCTGGATCCAGATGGTACAACAATTTATGATGGAATTTTGTGGAGGGGAGTGGCCAGAAGGAGAGAGCAGGGTAGTCGGACTGGTTGGGAAGGCACATGATATGGCAGCTGCGTTAGTGCTAGCATTTTCGAAGCTGGGGAGTCGCGGAAGGTGCCGGACGAAGGTAGAGCGAACGCAAGGGATGAGGGAGGTTCAGCCCGTGAGCTGCAGATCTGACCATCTGTAATCAATCAAAAGGCTGAACAGATTTATGATGACGTGGCTGAATGTGAGGGCAAGAAAAAAAAGTAGTGGGGTGCTCCTATTTAGATATAGTAGATTCGTTGAGGAGTACCTCTAAAATATTCGTTGAGGAGGGTGGTATAAAACACCAAAAGTTCCAAGCACCCCGCTAACCTTCGCAAATGTGTGGAGATGTATCATCCTCTAAGCTTCGTAGTCGGAATCAATAACGTTCACACGTTTTCACTATACCTATGTGGCATCACGATAATATATCCAACCATGAATTGATTAACCTTTCTCACCTCAAGTCCATCTATGTAATGGGGTAGCCATCGGTAACAAGGTTATGTCAGATAGCGGAGGAGCTGCGCGACAGCTCGACGACACCGACGAGGAGTCCACGAGGGGTCTTTGAGGCCACATGTTTTCCTATAGCAAATGGCACTGCACTGCCCGCGCCCATGTCACGCTTGTGGAGTGGTGTCCATGTGTTCGAGATTACCTCGTCTGCTTCCGCAAGATCCGCTCTTGCGAGTTGCATTGTAGTACGTCCTATAGCAGTAGTGAAATCGATATGGACATTACAATACATCCAGTTGAAGCTCAAAGTTACGTGCTCGTGTACATTTAATTTCCTATTTCTAAATTCTAAGTTTTTTTATAGGTCGGATTGTTGGGATTCGGAGTAGAAAACAAAAAAAAATCTGGCACTACGAAAACCAAACCCAAGAACGGATCTAGGAAGATGCAGATAAGGATATCGATCTTGTTACCTTCTTGCAACCGTTCAACGGATGCACTCTCTCGTAGCGTAAGATGTTGATGGAGAGTCAAAGAAGCGTGAAGATGAACAATCCCACGAACAGATCTAATCACCGTGGAGTCCCTCGAACAAATATCAAACGCACGATCTCTCTACGGTTTATCCACACGTACAGTGTAGGTGATCCGTTAGGGCTCCTCCATCCAGGGCTCGGCGCCACCGGAGTAGAGAGGAGGGAGGAGCAGCCCTTCGGGGTTATGGTGGAGATTGGGTCTAATGAGAGGGAGAGAGAGGGGGCAGCCCTTCGGGAGAGAACAATCTGAATTGTGTCTTGAAGGGGTGCCCCCACCTCCTCTATTTATAGGGGGAGGGGGAGGGGAGCCACCTTGGAGGAGGGGGAAGCCATAGGGGCTGCGCCCTAGGGTTGCGCCAAGGGGGAGGGGGAAGCTTCCTGGAAGCTCCCCCAAGGTGCCCTTCCCTCTTGGGCTCCCTTGGCCCATGTGCTCCCTCCCCACTTGGGCCTTCCAAGCGAGAGGGAGCCCATTGATATTAAATTCATTAATTTAATTTCAAAACCTTTTCGAAATACATAATAAATAGATATTAAATATATCTAGACCAACTCGGAACTTTTCCGGCCCTTCGGTTTTACCCGGTTTTGTTAAAACTCTTCCCGGTACCTTACCGGTGTCGGGACCCGGGTTTAGCGTATGCAAGACTCGCTACAACACAATCATATGGAGAGCCAAGAACCATACCCACTTGTCTAAGCAGACAAGGCCAAGCACAAAACGTTCTCGGAAAGCATCGAACGTGAGGGGCATCCCATCCAGGCCGGATGATCAACTGAAATGGGTCCTCATCGTCCGCACACAAGTCTAATGATATGGGTGGTGAACTCCCATACTCATAGACAAGTCGCCTCAACCATACTATCGATTGTATTATAACCCTTACATAGACTTACTCCAGCCCGATCACTTAGTCGGGGTCTAGGGCGGGCTCGATCATACATCAAAGTGTGCACGTGACAGAGTCATGAGCAATCGCATCGCGATGCCCCAAGCTGCGCACATCTAAGGGCCACTTGGTGTATAAAAGACCGCCAGCCAGATCACAACTAAGGTCTCGAAAACCCATACTAAGACATGCATGTTATAATCATACACGCAACACACATGCCTTGTATGAACAACAGGTATCATTGCAATTCTCTACAAAGTATACAACTTTATTGATAACTCTTACAGAGTGCACACAGAGATCACGAGACCGTGATCCAACATTACAACAAGCATGCGGAAGCAAATTATGTCTGGGTACAGACAAGTTTAACAAGTGGCTTAAGAAGCCTTATTTAAACACAAGCCCTCCACGAGGGAACCAGTCTGCTGACTGGGACTACACTAGCTTGGTCTTCAGTCGTCGAGCTCGAGGAAGAATCCACCTTCGGGGTCAGTGGGTTCATCTAAAACATAGAATAAGCAAATGTGAGTACAAAGTCGTACTCAGCAAGACTTACGTAGGAGCTATGCTACTCATGCACATGTATCAAGGTCAAGGGAGGTGGGGTTTCAAATGCAGAAGAGCCAGATTTGACTTGGCTAGTCCTAAACTACGAGTACCAGACTTGAGGTAAGAAGCGTACATGAGTCCACTACATGTCTCCAACCAATTACACCACTATGGTGTAGGGCCCGATATGCGGCACTGTTCCAGATCTAGATGTTTCCATCCAGATCCGGGGACGAAGCACATATCGGTCCCACCGCGACATATGACATAGCCATATGCCCCGGATTTCCAACATGATATCATAACATTACAGATACAATGATACAACATCTCATACAATCGGCATACAACTGCCTCAAATACAATACAACAGCGGAAGTTACATGTATGGGTACAGACTACAAGCAATTGCCTAGTGGCAAAGAGAAAAACATCGATCCCTATAACCACACGGGTCCAGGCCCTCCACCGGGATCCGCCTAACTAGTCGTCGTCGAGTCTCCACGTGAAATGTCGATCACCATACCTGTTGTCGATCAAGAACCCTGAAAAGAGTTTGGGGGTAGTATCATGAGTACATAAGTACTCAGCATCCAACTGTAGTGGTCAACTGACCCAGCAAGGACTTCATGACTCGTCATTCTAGGACAACTAGTAGTTTACGTTAAGGAAGGGGTAAGTGGTGAGGTTGCTGCCGCACTAGCATTTATGAAGTGGCTAACGATCTAGAGAGTAAGATAAGAAGCCAAGCATTCGATGAGGAATCGCCTCCAACAAGTCTGCTATCCACCTACATACGCAAACATAACACCTATCCTATCTTTGTCCTCCTCTTCGCATCCCGACGAAGAAGAAGTAGTCAAGGCACACACACATTGATCAAATTATATTAAGATGATCTCAGCTGTTGGTGTCTATGAACAAGGAGTAGGTCTCAAGTCGTCCATAATCGTGGACACGGCTTTTCGAAAAGATTTAACCCTGCAGGGGTGTACCAACTACCCATTACAAGGCTCCGCACGCGCACCCATCTCTCTCAGTTGCTACCCATCACAGGCAACCATTTTATGATTTAGTTCCAAGAGATCCGAAACGACAGGTCCCTCTAACTAACAACGAACAAATCCGGGTGGCCCCCGGTGAGTCGACACACAACTCAAAAGCCGGCCGCGCTCTCGAATCGGTCTCTACCGTCTGTCGCAGGTTTGGATAGCCAGTTAATCACACATGGCAAACCGGGTCCTCAGCCGGACAAGGTGGGCCAGCAAGGGAACTATGTCCTCACTGGTCCGGGTTGGTTTAAAAACTACTGGCAGCTGACCAGCACACACACGATTTCAAATGGTAAATCAGCTTGGGCCACCACTAGAAATGCTTGAAGCTAGGTAGTAAGAAAAGGGGACCCCATAAAATCCCACACGCGGTTAGGCACGCTCAGTCGTAAAACCAATACCCGGAACTCAGTTCCTAGGTGACTCGAATGGAACAAAGCGTCGGGGCGGGATAACCTAGACCTTCCATCCTTCGTCGAATATAGTCAACATTATAATAATCATATCATCAACAACAATATAATAGTGTGATAGCCCAAACCAAAAGTAACAGGGTAACATCGTAGCATCCTGAGCATGAATACTAAGCAGGGGCTGAGCAACGAGCAATAGTAACATAGCAGTACAAGGTCTGCTGGGAAGGGACATGGTTGTATCGGTTTGAAAGAGGTTGTAAACATGTGGTAGGATCAAACATCGAACCTAACCTAGACTAGCATGCAAACCGCTGGTTGAAATAGAATGGATCATAAGTAATGTATAGTCCTTGCCTGTTGATAAGTCGGGTTCCGAAGGTGTAGTGGATCGCAAGCTCGCATCGTCTCCGAGAGGTACTGCGGAAGCACAGAAGACGGTAAACACTGGAAAAGGAAATCAACGAGCAACCATCTATTACTACGAGGTAAACACGAGCAAGCATCAACAAGAAGGCAACACGAGACATCGCACCTACCGTCGAGAGCGGTTACTAACAGGTTAAGTGGAGTACTCGTCACACAAGACGATACCGCACATTTAGAAAGGTTCAAGTTGTTTAGCTACAGGTAATTAACAAAGGTTGTTAACATGACAACTCAAGCAAGCATGGCATAGCACACAAACATGTCAAGAGGTGAAGCACAAAGTAAACTATCTATGCTAGTCAATTTAAGTGAGGCACAACCTAAACATGACATAACACTAAGTGTCGCACGATGATTAAAACATTTGGTACTGTTCTGTCCTAAACCATATTTTAGGTTGGTTAACAACATAAAACAATAGCATAAACAAAAAGTACACGAAAAACTAATCAAGTTACATATAAAGAACACCCAAACGGAGTTACGGTTAAAAAGATATAAGCAAAACAAGTTTGGAACACAATCTGCCAACATCAGGAAGCACACTTTATAGTATTGCATAAACAGGATAATCATTGCAAACATGCTCACAAATGATATGGAACTAAAGTAGACACGACAGGGAAGACATGTCAAAAAGAATCATGCAATTAGGCATCATAGATCAAAAGATATTAAGCATGCAACATGGCATCGGGACGTTACAGACTTAGTGAAAAACAGAGGCGGCTGTCAAAAACAGCAGCATAACAGCTTTGGAGCTAAAAATATATATGACCAGAAAGCATATCATGACAATGCAATACATATAATGAAAATAGACATGATATTTAACAATATGCAATTGAAATCACTCAATTCCGATAAACGGTTGCGACGCAACCGTCACCCGAAGTTGCAATAAATTAACAGTTTCAGCAACACATTAACATCATGATCACCACTTTGGAGCAAGATTTAATTCCTTCTATAAACCCTCCTAGCCTACCCAGCTTCTCAGCCGATCCACGTCGGCTATGAATAGTACTCCTTACGGGTGGGGCCATCCAGCGAGAAAGATAAGCCCGAGCGCCGCAGCCGCCTCTCGCTTTCCCCCTTTCCTCTCCTCCGTCCTCTCCTCTCGTCGCCGCTGCTCTCTCAACCCTAGCCGCCTCTAACCCACCCCACCCCACCCCGCGCTGCCTCTCGACGAAGACGGGAGGAGGTGAAGGCGGTCCAGCAAGGGGATGCGGGGAGGCGAAGATGGCTTCCGGCGGCGACCCATCGAGCAGCGGCGGCGGCAACGCACAACGGTGAGGGCGCTAGCCTGCTCGCGCACCCAGGGTGAAAACGTAGGTCGCCCCACTCCCCAATCAGCTCGCCCCACTCCTTCTCAATCCCCGCCGCCTCTCGTCCTCCCCAATCAGGGCCTCCTCTCCTCCTCCCCAATCCAGCGGCGGCAAGGCTGTGGAGGGCGGCCAGGTTGGGGTCGAGGCTTCGATCCGTTTGCGGTGCCGTCCGTCGACCTAGGGTTGCAGCTGCAGGTGAGCCCTCATTCTCTTTGTTTCTCTCTTACCCGGTCCTCTTCTCTTCCTCACTGCTCCTCCCCTCCTCCAATCTCTCTTGTCCAAGGACGGTGGAGACGACGTACACTGGCTAGACAGGCCACATGATGACGGCTGGTCTAGCATCCACGACGAACGAGGAGGGGTCGAGCATAGGTGAGTTTTTTCCCTCGCCTCATCTTTCCATGGTGATCTGAGCTTAGATAGGCTCTAATGGCTAGATGAACCACATAACAAGTGGCTAAGAGGGGTGGAAAGGGGTCACTTTTGATTTTTTTGGTCTGTCTGGTTTGTCTCAGATCTGCGAGAGAAGAGACCCACCCCGGCGATTGAAAAGGGACGATCCACTTACAGCAATAAAGGCACAGACTGATTCAAGCGAGGTTAGATTTCTGTTGGAAGTGTACTTCATTTGCAGTTTACATCAAAATAATAACTAAACTTTGGATTGCAGATAGTGAGCTATATATACTGGTTTTATACCTGCTCTGACCATTCCCCCCAGTCCTAATTGCATAGGATTTTGTATCTGGTAATATTCTAATGAAAATTCATGTTTTGCTGTAGCCTTCGTGTAATATATGTGCTAGCCTAGGTTTTAATCCTTTGATAATATATAACTATTGCCAGATTGTGATATGAATGCACATATGTCTTTTATTATAAATCAAGGTCAACTTTTATAACCCCTACACCGATTTCGTTTTTCCTTTCGATCCGCAGCTTTGCGAATAATATGTAGGCGGCTGTGTGCTCTTATCTGGTTTGTAGAAGTGTGTTAGTTGTTGCATTTGAATTCATGTTTTCTGTTATGGATTATTTACATGTTCAGTAAGCTTAGTAATTTCTAATAAATATATATATGGAAACACCATAGTTTCAGTTTTCTTTATTCGACAGTCTGAACAACAGTTTTCAGTTTCATGCATGTCACAACACCTGTCAATGGACATTCAGAAAATATGTAATCAGCTTTCAACAGGTCCTGCATCGTCTACTAATAATTTATCTTGACAACCTTCTCAGGTTAATTCTCAATCTATCACCACCACAACATGCAGTTCTTTACCTTCGCTGAATAGACAAAGGCAATGACCACCCTTTTGAGTATTGTTGTTCTTAAAGAATTAATCCAGCAGCAAAAGAAACAATTGAAATGACATTCACTAAAATGGCTATTACAGAAATCAAGGATTATGACATGTATTTCAGCAAGCAATTATTGAGCATATAAGAAACTATTTTGTTATGCTAGGAGGTGATCACATAAAAGGCATGTCATTACATATACCATAGAAATTTGGGAATGCATGATACATGTTGATATCCCTAGACCTGCCACTGTTGTATTCTTCTCCTTCCATGCCGCCTTCGCTTCCTGTAGCAATTCTGTGCAGCTCTTATATGTATAACCCTCTATATTTTTCTTTATTGAGCGCGCCCTCGATCCAGACTCAGCAGGAGGAGGGGAGCAGCAGCCGCGCCGGCCTCATATGAATTTAACGGTGATGGCTTACAAAGAGAGTTCACAAGAATTTAATTAGATTTTCTATAATATTACTGAGTTCAGTTGTTGCTGAATTAATTAGGTATCAATTACTAAACAAAAATAAAAATGCAGTATGCTTGCACTGTTTATTTTTTAGTTTTTTGTTGATCCGTAGGATTACTTGCCAGCTTGCGGAATAGCCATTCAATTTTTTCTTTTAGGAAATTCTTTGGGCGCATGCTTTGATATTTGTATGGTCACACGGAGTGTAGAAAGAAAAATACATTGTATTATACTATTTACAGTGCAATCTTTATTCCCTTTTCATACCTTGTGTGTGCTTTCTTCTTACTATGCAAAACTTTTTGTAATTTTACATGTAATTGGTTCTCCCTTCTAAGAATTTGTTGTGCTTAGCCAATTACACTCATCTGTAGTTTCTAAAAGTGTTCATTGATTTGGGAACACATCTGCAGGTACACATGAATCTCTTATCCAGATTCTAGCTACATCCTTCACCACAACAATATCAGGCTGTATTGAAAAGTGTATTATTGCTTATATAATGAATACATTTAGTTCAGATGGTCATTTTTTGGATTCTCATTGCTCTTCTTTTGTTCATATGGTTGCCTATTGAATGCTCGCTGCTATCTTTGGTTCATATGGTCATCGGCTGGACCCTCACTGCTTTCTTTGGTTCATATGGTCGTCGAATGGACTTCGTTGGTTCACATGGTCGCCTATTGTACGGTCACTGCTATCTTTGGTTCATATGGTCTTCGATTGGATGCTTGCAGTCTAAATGATCTCATTATCTATGGGTCGATTATACAGGTATGATATTATTAGTGGAACCTCTACTATATCTATTTGATGTATGCTTCCAGAGAATACTTGTTTCATGCGAATAATTTCCTTGTATGTTAACATGGCATGGCTAATTAGTAGCTGCACGGCATTTCTTAACAGCCCGGTGCAAACCGATGCTTACAATATCCGAATATTGAGATGTGTGTGATACTAATTACACTACCATCATTACACTAATTGACAACGAGTAAAAAAGGAAAAAGCATTTGATAGCTACTGCTTGGTGTATGGCCTAGGTTGGTTAGAGAGGTCTGAGAGAGAAATAATAAGTCTGGAAACTAGGAAGGGAAGTAGATTTGCTGAGGTTCATTTCTATTTGATTCGTTATTTCGCTACAAGTTTCTGTTTGTGGAACCATGCTAGCTGAACATATAAAAGTTATTAAATTTCTTAGTTTGCTTGTTTGGTTAACATGTCAAGGCCCAAGGAGATATAAATGAGCATGAAATATGTAGTTGGACATGTAAAGATTGTCTCAGCTCAAGATTTCCTAAACTTAAGAGCAAGTTTCAACCAAATTGTATCATTGCAGCGCTAAAGTTAATTCATTTTTGCCTTCTTCCCGTTCTGCACATTTTGAGAAGATTCAAAATATATGTTATTGCTGCATTGGTAAAACCCTCTTAGGAGAAGATATTGTTTTTTGTATTCATTAGTCTACTGCAACTGTTAATTCTAACCTTTTCCTTCTTCTAAACAGCCAAAATGTTATTTGCAATGTTCTTCTACGAACCTAGGATTTATTCTTCAAGTCTTGTCGCTTAATATAATCTCAATCTCACTGACTGCAAACTAGCTTATATGAGCATCGCAGGTGAGATTATCTCATAGGTCATAGCCCTTCAGAAGTTGCTGCTATTCTCTGTTCTAGGCCACATCATGTTGGTAGAAAAATAGTACAGGGTCTAACACCTTTGCCTCTACTATTTCTTATTATCCCTACTATTGCAAGGAAAAACATATTTTCATGTTCTGGGATCCTGAGTTTTTGTTCTGAGAAGTTTCTATATATCCTATAAAAATATTAGTGTATTCACTATAAGTTCTTTTTAGAAGCTAAGACTCTTCCATGAACACATTGTCTTTTGTTGTTTAGTATACATTTCACCTATAGGTCCACTTGCCGCTTTGTTCTTTGGGCTCCTATAATGTCTCCTAGATAGCTTGAATTTCCCTATTTACCAGAAATAAGCTCAGCTCTATATTGATTCAATTTACATGTATTTCGCCTGTATGGTACATGGGATTTGCGTCACAGTCCAGGATAAATTTAGGAGATTCCCACTGTATGAGTCAATTGCATACGCTACAAGTCAGGTCAAAATGATTTACATGCTTACTGATTCAAAAGTAGGTTCCGCTTCCCATTCCCTTCTCCCCTCCTAGCCACTCCATTGTCGCTGTTTTGGCAAGGCAGTGCTAGCTGTCGTATGCTAGCCTAATTTTATGAGCAAGGCCAGCTGCTTGCGATGTTGCTACGCCCACCAGGAAGCGGTGGAAGTCGCGCAAGGCCGAACACCGGGGCCCTTTGATCCAATGAGATCCCTGCCGCCAGCAAGCGCATCACCCGTGGATCCGACCAGTAGAAGCCTCGATCTGCTTCCACTCAGGTACATACTGCTGGGATCTTCCACAAACCTGTATTTGATATAATTCAATCTTTTAGTGTTCTTCTAATGCAAAAAAACAACCTTGTGCTTCAAAAACACACAAATCTTCAATCTGACTCATGCATGTTCAAAGACCACCCTCTTATCTCAAGTTATCATGTTGTTCATTTCTCTAAGTTGCCATGAACTGCTAACTGAATTAGTTGGTGCAGTTATAAGTGTGCTCCTAAGAATGTGTGTCTAGGATTTTAATTTATTTATTCGCACATGGATGCTTGATACCTTTGTTCTTTTCTTTCAAATGATACGCCCTGCTAAATTAAATTGGTGTGGGCTGCATTATAGTTCTGTTATAAGCAAGGTTCATGTGTAGAACCTGAATTAAATCAATGTTGTGCATTATTTGTTTACTCAGCAAAGTGTAGATGCCATAAACAATGTGCCTGTTACTTTAGTCCGATACACATTTGATTTGTTTATTCCCTATTATAATCTTAATGGTTGTTTCCTGTGTTAGCTCCCTTCTTTTTTTGTTATGATTCCTGTGGTTACATAATTTCAATAGAACTGCGATGTACATGGGCCTACTAATAGTTTTTTGCTGGTTTAATTGAGGCATTCTAATAATTACCGACCCATATAACAGCCAAGCAAGTTCAATAGCTTACCCTTACTCAGTTCTATGAAATTCATATCCATATGTCTACATGCTTCCTTTACATTTCACAGAGAAGAAACAAGCGCTCACACTACTATGCCTACTATGCAGGGCATAACCATTCAGATAGAAGAAACAAGCGCTGACACTATGTCATTTGAAGATGAATTCACCACTAATAGTTACTCCAATCAAAGTGATATAAGTAACTCTGATTTTGAAGATAAGATCGGTATTGTGAAGAAATAAGTGCTTTTGTGAAGTCTTTGGGCTACTGCTATGTTGCTGTCCTTAACCTTACAAACTCCTTAAGTATGTAAGCTCCCATTGTAAATGCCAGCCTCTAACTCAGTATGTACTGTGTTATTATGCATATCATCAGCTTTCAATAGTTGGTTACCTATCAGCTCTATTATTATGTATATCCTGCGCTATCAGTTACTGTTAATGATTATGCCTCATCTCGATTCAAACTACATTTCTATGAGTACCTGGTTTTCTGTAGCCCCTTGCGCCATTGGCGCAACGGGTCATCTAGTATAGCTAAAGCACCCAAACATGACAAGTTAAAGCATAAAAATGAAGTACACATGATGCTTAACACATAGGAAAAAGAATCAATGCAATAGGCCTCATGGATTTGACACAAGCATCAACCAAAGTTGCAATAAAATAACAGTAGCAACACACTAACAGGAAATAATAGCAATTAACAACCTGATGCCCACTTCAACACAGATTATCAACATCAAGATGGCCTCAAATCAAAATGCTCACAAAAGATGGATTGCAGTACACACAATTCTAAGCAATTTTCCTTTTGGGCGCAACGCGATCCGGGCTACGGTTTACTCACAATTATCGTTGCAAAACTGAATCAACAGCAAAATTTTCTCCAGACTTAGCAAAATAAATAAAAAGGAAAAATAATGCTCAGGAAAAAAAAGAGGGGACGACCTAACTTGGGCCGACCCATCAGGTGGCTGCGATGGAGCAGCTGGGCGGCGGCGAGGGGCGCGATGGCGGGGTGGCCTGAGGTGGCGAGGCGGGCCTGCGGGGGCCAGGAGAGGAGGCGCGCTGCGGTCGGTTCCCGCCGGTGGCTGCTGGATCGAGGGCGGCGCGCGGTGAGCTCGGACGGGGACCATGGCGTGGCGGCGACACTGAGGTCGTCGTCGGCGGACCTGCGGGCAGAGAGGGAGGCGGTGAGAGTTGAGGGGAAAGGAGGGAGGAGAGGAGAGGAACCAGAGGAGAGGAGGGCGCCGGCGGCGGGCGGCGGCCTGGCCGGAGTCGAGGCGCGGCGGCGGCTCCAACGAGCGCAGCGGGCGGTGCGGCCTGGTTCGGCCCGCGGCGGCGGCGGTTGGGCCCTGCGGGGCCCGGTTCGGCTGGAGCTGCGGTTGGGGGCTACGTGTCTCCAGAGCCACTGATCTGCAGATCAGACGACTCAGATTGGTCTGAGGCTAGGGTTTGCGAAAATGGAGGGCTTGGGGCAGAATTTGGAGCAATTTGGAGGGGGTGGCTGCAATTTTGGACTACGGAAACCCTAGAAAGGGGTGGGAGTGTGGTGGTCTTTATATAGCCCAGGTGGCTGGCAGTTTGCAAAAACATCCCCGGTTTTTATCTCGCGCGCGCGGTGTTTACGTTTCTGACCGCCGGGGGTCCGCAGGACCTCCGATTCGGGTAAAACTTTGAACTGCGTGACCAGCGCGTCGAGCCGGCGGCAATCACCTCGCGTTGGAACCGTTCCGAGAACACTTTCCGACGCGCTATAAAAATAACCCGTTTAATTATTAAACGGGGTTTTTCGTTCCGTTGGCTGCGGCTGGTCTCATGCGGTTTTCGCGACGGTGATCGGGTGAAACCCGGTGTCGCAAAGGTCGAGTGTCAGGGTGGCAATGGTCGGTCTCCGTTCAATACGAGATAAGAGGGGGGAAAATAATCGCCGATCGATAAATCGGGGATGCAAACACCGCAAACAAATCAGACAATCAAACAATTCACACCGAAAACAAAATTTTTAATTTTTGTGAAAACTGAGCTGTTACAATACAACACCACCAACAAGGGATCTCGTCCCGAGATCCAGGATGATCCTGGGGAGAGAAAAGAGTCGACGATCTTCAACACCACCAACAAGGTACTCTGCTCCATGTCGACGTCGAACTTCGGTTGAGATAAATTTCCGCAGAGAGACGACATCGTCGAAAAAACGAAACCGCCAGTGTCAAGAGGAAGAGAGACACTTCAAGGCGACGATCAAGGGAAGTACTCTCACTCAAATCATGAGGATACTGGGCAAGAGGAATGAAGTCAACGGATGACCAAGATGTTTACCCAGAGTCAGAAGAACTAAAGGTACTACAAGATTTCCCAAACCTGAGATCGGAATCGAGACAATACGCTGCAAGCAAGGCATTGTAACGGTTCCGAAACTCCACACTCTCGAGATCCTAAAGTTTGAAAGAGATAAGACGAGAATAAAACACTTACGACACTTTTCCTGACCAGAGCATGGATAAGGAGTAAAAAGATTTCTACTCTCCGATAACTAACTTAATAACTACAAAATAGTTTTTTTTGTCTAGACTCGACTTCGGCCAGAAAAGGGATCCTACGCTCGGTAAGGCTCTCATACCAAGTTGTAAGGCCCGATATGCGGTACTGTTCCAGATCTAGATGTTTCCATCCAGATCCGGGGACGAAGCACATATCGGTCCCACCGCGACATATGACATAGCCATATGCCCCAGATTTCCAACATGATATCACAACATTACAGATACAAGGATACAACATCTCATACAATCGGCATACAACTGCCTCAAATACAATACAACAGCGGAAGATACATGTCTGGGTACAGACTACAAGCAATTTCCTAGTGGAAAAGAGAAAAACATCGATCATCATAACCACACGGGTCCAGGCCCTCCGCCGGGATCCGCCTAACTAGTCGTCGTCGAGTCTCCACGTGAAACATCGATCGCCATACCTATTGTCGATCAAGAACCCTGAAAATAGTTTGGGGGTAGTATCATGAGTACAGAAGTACTCAGCATCCAACTGTAGTGGTCAACTGGCCCAGCAAGGACTTCATCACTCGTCATTCTAGGACAACTAGTAGTTTACGGTAAGGAAGGGGTAAGTGGTGAGGTTGCTGCCGCACTAGCATTTATGAAATGGCTAACGATCTAGAGAGTAAGATAAGAAACCAAGCATTCGATGAGGAATCTGTTGGATATATGCTCTAGAGGCAAATAATATATGATTATTCCAATATATCTAAATAAGTTCATGACCAGTTTCATACTATGCTGGAACTGTATCAGTGAAACAATGATACATGTGTGGTATAGAAACAACCAGAGTTCCTAGTCAACCTCTCATGATGACTAGTTTATCGTCAACTGATGATTGTGGTTTCACGATCATGGACAATCAAGTCAATTGACGGTAAGGTCACCTCATTGAATGAATGACATGATGAACATTACCCAATGCAAGCATTGCAACATGATCAAATCGTAAAAGTTCAGTGTTGTAATTACAGAACGTAGTAGCCTGTTCCTTTGACCGTGAGATCACGCATAATTGCTATCTTCTGAGGACGCTTTGAGTGCATTAACCGTCACACTGAAACATGGTGACCATAAAGGTGTATCTTGGGCTATCCGATGGGATATGTTGAGGAGTGTTGATTCAAGAGCGGGATTTGTCAATCCATATAATGGAAAGATACTTAATGGCCAACTCGGTGAGATTGCATCCATAAAGCTGCGCAGCGTGTGACTAGGTCACAAGGATGAATATCACGGAACGAGTGAATAAAGATTTGTCGGAAACAAGATAGAACTAATGCATTGGATGCAGTTGATCAAATCTTGGACTAATCTAGTATCGCATGACAAAGGGAATGGTATACAACGTGAACGGTCCAATCGGTTACTTCCGGAATACACAGGGGTCATTATGGGCATCCAGGTCCCGCTATTGATCATTGGCCGTAGCCTTTGTCTCGGTCATGACTGGAGTGTTCTCGGACCGTAGGGTAACACACTTAAGGGCTCGATGAATATCGGAGACCTATTCGGAACTATCGGAGTTACCGAAGAAGAGAGAAAGACGTACCGGAAAAGTTCCGTGTTGGTCCGAAGGTTGTTCGGAGTGAGCTGTAAGGAGTTCCAGATCATCGGGAGATGAAATAATATGAATTATTTATTATTAAGTGAATTAATAATTAATAACATTTTATTTATAATTAAAAAGTGCAATGGGCCAGCTTTGGGAAAGAAGCCCATTAGGGGAATAAAGGAAAAAGAAAAAAGAGAGAGAGAGGGAGGCGCCATGGGCCCTAGGGCCCATGAGTGGTGCGCCCCCCTCCTCCCTTGGCCGGCCACCTCCCCCTAGCAAGGGACTTTAGTCCCACCTTGCTAGGGGAGAGGGGTTGACTCCCTCCCCTCTGCCTATATATAGATGGGCAGTGTGCACATATTTAATACACAAAAATTCGTGAGAAAATAAATATTACTCCGAATTGAGATCGGTTTTCACCGTCTTCTCCCCTCTCTCGTCTCTCTCAAGCCGGGGTCCCCTTTTCTGGAACCTGTGCTGGGATTGAGGCTTCTCCACCATACGCACGCCGTCGTGCTGCTGCAACTCTGGTTCCGGGAGGTCTACTTCCGCCACCTTCGCTCGATCGGAGAATGGAGGTCGTCATCGAGTCCGTACGTGTGCGAGTACTACGAGGTGCTGCACGTGCGGCACTACCACCCAACAGGGTGCTAACACAACCAGGGGGTTGTGAAAGGTTTACGGCTTCATCAACCACGTTTGCGGGAATGTTTCCCGCGTAACGGACTACACCCCAAGGTATGTTTTCGCAAGTCTTTCCGTTACGGCATTACAGCTAGATAGATCTTGGGTTAAGGGCGACGCTAGTTAGAAAAATTATTGTTTTCTGCTGCGAGACCCAACAGTGGTATCAGAGCTAGATCTATGCTTCGTTTTGCTGTGCGGATAGAACACATCGGGGATGTGGGCGTTGATTCTACGATTGTTAGCCTCTCACGTGTACTTGTTATATTTGTGGCATTGTTTGATGAAGCGGCCCCCGACCGACCTTACGCATACGCTTACGCGAGACTGGTTCCACGCTTGACGTACGGCTTGTACCGTATAAAGTGGCTCTAGGGGTGTCTGTCTCTCTTACTTTAGCGGATAAGGCATTTGCAACGGAGGGCCCCGTACGGGGTGTAATAGAGACAATCTATAATCAGCGTTGTGGTTCAATGTTCGTAGAAACGGTTGATCTATGAAAAGCCCTAGCAGCCACGTAAAACATGCAATATACAAATATAGAGGCGTCTAACTTTATATTGCAGAGGGGGCTATTGTTGTTTGCTTAATCTTGATGTAGTGATAGCTTTGCTATGTATTACTAGAAAGTAGTAAACGTTCATCATGATGAAACAAACTTAAATGGAGACACTGTAGACTTAGTGCCACCATGATCATACATCTTAAAACTTGCTAGTATAGGATACACGACGGTAGCATTAAATAAGATGATCCCTTATAAGATGCCAAACATAAGTACTCTACCGAAGTGTGCACCACCTGGAAGGTTCTTTTTATGATAGGCAGACCGTGTCGATCGGGTGTCATACATACATTAGAGTTCGCATGAGGTTGGGCCTGGCAAGCCTGACATATGTCGATATAGCCTTGCTAAGCAGCATATAACACTAAGTTCAATTTGGCGAGCCTAGCATATGCAGACATGGCCTCGGAATACTAGAGATCGAAAGATCGAGTTGAGTCACATATAGGATGTGATCGCACAAACTAGTTGTCTACCTTTGAAACTAATCCGTCGGCCGTTGTGATATTCGAGGGCGGATAGTGAATCTGGATCATGTAATCACTAAAACTTCTTAGGGATGATTGTTTTAGCGTGAGCTCATCTATAATATGATTATCATGAACTCATTGTTATGAACTAGTCTTAATTGTTTTCCTTGCAAATATTTTGTAGAAAAATTAAATTGGACATGAATCAGTATCATGGATTGGTTACTTTCTTACGTGGTGAAAGACTTAAAGATGATGGGTCAAATTTTGTTGATTGGTGATGGCTTCTCGCCCTTCGTTGGTTACCCCAAGTGGAAGGTTTGAGATGTAGTGCAGCAGCAGTTTTCCCTCGGTGAAGATACCAAGGTTTGTCTCCAGTAGGACTCCAGAGATGATAAGTAGGTGTCAGCGGCGCAACTGACGTGGACCTGCACACAGACACAGATAACTTTGTTCTCAACGAAGTTCAGAGAGGTTGTCAATCTCTCCGGTCTTGTTGTTCACAAAGGGTAAAGCGCAAGGGATAATGATAGCAAGTAAAAGCAGTAAAGTAAATAAATCTTGGAAATAATAATGAGGATATGGACCGGGATACGTGATGTTCACTAGTGATGTCTCTCTCCCAAAAGACGATAAAACTGCTATGCGAGGTAAACAAATTACAGAAGGGCAATTGACAGGATTATGAACGCACCGCAATGCTAACTATGCTACAAAAGAAAGGAAGAGGCTCAAAAGCACGGGCAGTACGCCAAAATAAGTAGACCGAAATCCATCTGCATCTACTACTAATCATCCACCTTGAGATATCTATCCAGAACATCTCGCTGGTATTAAGTTGCGAGCCCCACCCAAAGTGTAAACCCAAAGCAACAGACAACTGCATTAAAAAGAACTTTGCGTAAAGTAAACAATCCTTGTAACCGCGGTTACAAGCACCGTTGTTTTCCCCCTTGTGGCAACAGAACATCCCCTAGACTCATGTTTCTGTCACTCAAGCGTGTCATCGGGGGGCATGAACCCACAATCTAGCACAACGTTCCCTCTTGGAGTCACTACCTACTATTTGGCCAAAGCAATAAACATTAACGGAGAACATGCAAGAATTACTTAGGAACAAAAATATAAGAGATAAAAACCAAATATATTACTCTATCACAATCTGAACATAACCTCATAATCCATCAGATCCCTCCAAACTCAGCATAGCAACAGCAGAAATATTACAAAGGTGCCTCGAGCATGTAGGGCAGCTCACGAGGTCTAAACAATGAAGATCAAAGAGGGGAGGAGAACATCACATAGCTACTGATCACGGACCCATGGTCCAAGGAAAACTACTCACAAGACATCCGGGGACCATCCATGGTGGAGAGGCGACTCCCGGAGGTCAATCCTCCCTCCGGAAGGGTGCCGAGAAGAGGTCTTCTGGTGCTCCCGATCTTTGGAAGCGCGGCGGCGGCGGAATAGAGGCGAGTTTGCGGAATAAGGTTCCTCTTCTGGAGTTTTCCCGTGACGGAGAATAAATAAGCGAAGGGGGGCAACCAGAGGTGGACCAGGGGCCCCAGGCGCCCCCTGGCGCGGCCAGGAGTGGGGCCGCGTCGTGTGGCCGCCTGGGCCCCCTGGCTCCCCTCTGGCCCCTCCCGGGATCTTCTCGAAGATTCCTGTACGCTGATTTTTCCTGTATTTTTCCCGGAATTTTTCTGGCACTTTTTATATGGGGGAAAACTGAAATAGAAAAACGACAGAAAACAGGAACTGGCACTGGGGTGCACTGAGTTAATAGGTTAGTCCAAATATGATCAAAAGTGTATGAAAGTGTATCTAGATCATAGCAATATCACACAAAACATGCATGGAGCAAGCAGAAATTATAGATACGTTTTGGACGTATCAACGTCCCCAAGCTTAATTCCTGCTCGTCCTCAAGTAGGTAAATGATAACAACATAATTTCTGTGGTGACATGCTAGCAACCATAAAATAACTTTGAAAAGTAAAGCAATCAAGGTTAGAGATTCAATTCAAGTCATAACATGCAAGAGTCTATATTAGCATTGAAACAAGTAACAAAAGAATAATAGGTGCAAGAGCTCTCATTGTCCGTGACTCGAATGTCTCCAAATGGTGTTTGCGTTCAAGAAGGGGGATAGCGAATACGAGAAAAAGTAATTTTTGTGTTGAGAACTCAATCTACTAAATTTTCACACTTGTTCTTCTTTCTGGAATCTTATCTTGACTCGTCCCCAGACCACTAGCCAGGTACAAGTCAATTTGATCCACTCTTTTTCGATATTTTGAGCACTCATGCAATGGATGAGCGTAAGCACGGGAGTTGACACTGAGGATGGCAAAGAGAGAAGTACGGTGGAGGAGGAAGACAAAAAGGATGAGAAAGGCTCACATCAATGAGGACAATCATAGGCAAGGGATGCCAAATGATAGATATGATGTGAGGAGTAGGGATTGCCATGCAACGGATGCACACACGAGCTAAGAAGCTCTCCAAAGGAACTAGTGGGGGTGCATCTAACTTGCTCGCTCATGAAGACCTAGAGCTCGTTTGAGGAGGCTCATCCTTGGAATATGCAAGCCAAGTTCTATAGTGTGAAGGTCCCCACATAGCTATATGCATAATGATCATCTCTATGGAGTACAAGGATATAAAGGGAGTACTAGTGTGGATCTCTCAAAAGGATAGTAGTGTTGCCCCTTTCTCTCTTTTTATTTCTTTTTCTATTTTTTTTCTATTTTTTTGTATTTTTTTGTGGCCTCAATGGCTCTTTCTATGTAACTCTCATTTGTCCTCTTTGGGATCTTTTAATGTGTCCACTTTGGGATCTTTTCCTCACTTAAGGGCAACACTCTATTTTACAAGAAGGTAAAGGAGATCTTTCACACTTTACAAGGTACTCAAAACATAAAAAAGATGTAACTATCATGATGTATGCAATGTATGTCGCTGCCAGTGTAGCAAGAACATGTATGACATGAAGATCAAGTCATGAAGAGGTGGAAGTTGCATGGCATTATAACTCGGAAAGGCTATGGAAATGCCTTGATAGGTAGGTATGGTGGCTGTTTTGAGGGAAGATATAAGGAGGTTTATGATGACAGAGCGTATCATGCCAAGGGTTTGGATGTACCGGCGAAGGTGGACACCAACTCTCGGAGTGAGAAGAAGGCAATGCACGGCACGGGAGAGGCTAGCAAAATATGGGAAGGTGGAAGTGTCAACTTTCAATACTTACATTAGTCCGAAGAACTCATGCCCTTATTATCGGTAACTCTCAATCTAAGAAGGAGGTTCACAAAGAGACAAGTACCCCGAGGAGGAGTGTATGGGGTTTGGTTATCCTTGCGCATCCTCGACTCATGGTACGTGAGTGTTCTCTGATATTCGACTCCTCAGAAGAGTAGTGATCCATCTAGTAGCTAGAGTTCTCAACTAGTTTTGTAGGTTTTTAAAATACACACGGATTGCCCAAAATACGACACCTATCACTAATAGGCAAGAGCTCTTGACACCAAAAGTTCAAACATTACTCACAACAATACCTCAAAACTATTGCAAGTTACTACTAAAATTAAATAGCAACCTCAATTACCTACTTTCAAAACAAGACACAACTCAGTGCAAGAACCAACTCTCTTTAACAAGATAAACATGAAAACTAAAAAGAGTTCCAGCAACAAACTAAACAAAAGCCAAGGCTCTTGCTAAAGACAAACTAAGACTAAAACATGGCAGTAGCTATGAAAAGATAAAGAACACACAACAGCAAAAAGATAAGCAGGAAAAATCCTATGATGTGTTCTAAATTTTGAAAGTGGAGCGTGTTTCTCTCCCACACAAAGTAAGACGGGATCTAACTTTTATGAACAACAAGCAAAGCTAAAGAAAACTTAAAAACAAAACCTAAGAGTGAGATGCTCCAAGCATAGCACATAACGCATGAAGTGATAAAAATATAGTGAGACGAAGGACGAACTAATGATTGTTGATGGAGAAGGGGATGCACGGGGGCATCCCCAAGCTTAGACTCTTGAGTCTCCTTGAATATTTGTTGGGGATGCATGGGGGAATCCCCAAGCTTGAGCGCTTGACACTCCTGGATCTTCTTTCATCATCTTCCATCGCACACTTGAAAACTCCCTTCATACATAACTCATCATAAACTGATTAGAGAGGTTAGTACCCTTAATAAATAATTTTTCCCCACTGGATATAAAGATATTCTTGAAGAGCTACTGTTTCTCAAGAGTTCCAAAAAGTTTTTTCAAAGAAAAAGCAAGCTTAAGGTTTGCAAAAGTTAGGAGAGACAAAACGTGGCAGAATATGTGAAAAACAGAACAGCAGATAGTAAAGAATTTTTTAGGGGATCTTCTGCAACTCAAATAAAAAAACTCAGAACATACGGATGTTTATTAATTGTATAAATCATACTGTATAAAAATTTCAGCTCAAAAAGATGAACTGGGATTTTTCTGGAATTTTTCTGGTCACGAGGACAGAATCTGTTTTCTGGACAGCATGTCACAACTTTTACTTCCCTTGCCGTAAGAGGCTATAACTTGGCACAAAGCTGAAAAATAAAGATACAATGATGTTGCTACATAAGTAACAATCATCAAGACACAAAAAAAGCAAAAAGAAAACACCTAAATTCGTTGCTGGCTGCCTCCCGAAAGCGCTTCTTTAAAGCCATTAGCTAGGCATAATGCAAAAGAAGAATCAAGTTTTATCAAGAGAAAGAGAATAACTAGCCCGTGTAACGGACTCAAAAGGTAACTTGATTTTCTTTCTAGGGAAGTGTTCCATCCCCTTTTTGAATGGGAATTGGAATTTTATATTCCCCTCTTTCATGTCAATAACCGCACCAACGGTGCGAAGAAAAGGACGTCCCAAAATAATTGGACACAAAGGTTCACACTCTATATCCATAACAATAAAATCAACGGGAACATAGTTGTCATTGACAATGATAAGAACATCGTCGATCTTCCCCAAAGGTTTCTTTACGGAAGAATCAACAAGACGAACACCAAAAGAACAAGGCTCAAAGGGCTTCAATTCAAACATATCAAATATTCTTTTGGGCATAACGGAGGTACTAGCTCCAACATCACATAAAGCATAGCAAGAGAAATTATTTAATTTAATTTTGATCATAGGGTCCCAACCATCATCTAGCTTCCTAGGTATGGAGGCTTCTACTCTAAGCTTCTCCTCCCTAGCTTTGATGAGAGCATTTGTGATATGCTCCGTGAAGGCAAGATTAAGTGTGCTAGTGTGGGGGTCTCTAGACATTTTGTGTAGCAAACTGATAACTTCTGAGAGAGTGCAACTATCAAAATCAATATCACTACTATCAAAGGTGGTAGTAGTGTCATCTAGGCTCACTTGTTTGAAACCCTCTATGTTCATAGGAGTTTCTTTTTCTACGGTTGAGGTATTAGCATCACCATTAATAGGTCGAACGGGACTAGGAGTGCATTGGGTGCTAATAGTTTGGGTGTCCTCAACAATTTGGATAGTGGCAACTGTGTGGTGTGTAGGAAGGCTCTTAATTCTATCCTCTTCCTCTTTTTCTCTAGCCCATCTTTCTTTAAGTTTAGCCATCATCCTAATATTTTCATTGATTTATAACTGGATAGCATTAATAGGAGTGGCCTTATTCTCCTCAAGGGGAGAGGTTCTTATTTTAAGCATCTCAATATCAAGGGCTAAGCTTTCTACCTTCAAAGAGAGATTATCTATTTTAGCTAATTTCTCCTCTACATTTTTGTTGAAGGCTTTTTGGGTAGTGATAAAGTCTCTAAGCATGCTTTCTAATTCAGAGGAGGGGTTCTTGTTGCTAGGATAGGTATTGTTGTTCCCATAGCTGGATGGAAACGGTCTAGGATTACGAGCAAAATTTCCCCTATAAGCATTGTTGTTGAAGTTGTTTCTAGCAATAAAGTTCACATCTACTTGTTCTTGGGCAACCAAAGAATTTAAAGGAACATCATGAGGATCAATAGAGGGTTGCTTGGTAAGTAGAGACATAATTAAGTCAACTTTTTCATTGAGGGAGGTAATTTCCTCGACAGAATTTACCTTCCTACCTGTTGGAGCGCGTTCGGTGTGCCATTGGGAATAATTGGTCATCATTTCATCGAGAAGCTTCGTGGCAGCACCAAGTGTAGTTGACATAAAGGTTCCTCCCGCGGCCGAATCTAACAGGTTCCGCGAGGTAAAGTTCAAGCCTGCATAAAAAGTCTGGATAACCATCCAGGTAGTCAAACCATGTGTAGGACATTTCTTAACAAGAGATTTCATTCGTTCCCAAGCTTGGGAAACGTGTTCATTATCCAATTGCTTAAAATTCATAATATTACTCCTCAATTGGATAATCTTAGCAGGAGGGTAATACTTCCCTATAAAAGCATCTTTGCACTTATCCCAAGAATCTATGCTATTTCTAGTCAAAGATTGAAACCAGATTTTAGCATCTCCCCTTAAAGAGAAAGGAAAGAGCTTGAGCCTAACAACATCACCTTCTACTTCTTTATACTTTTGCATATCACATAATTCAACAAAATTATTCAAGTGTAAAGCAACATCATCTCCAGCACCAGAGAATTGATCTCTCATAACAAGGTTTAGCAAAGCAGGTTTAATTTCATAAGAGGTAGCTGAAGTGGCAGGTGTGGCAATGGGAGTGCAGATAAAGTCTTGGTTGTTGTGACTAGTGAAGTCACACAACTTGGTGTTTTCAGTGGAACCCATAGTAGCAGCAAGTGTGGCAGATTTTTTTGTAAATTTTTTGATAAAAGACACAAAGATAAAAACTGAAAGGTAAACTAACAAGACTAAAAAAAAGGTAAAGGGTAGTGTGCAACTCCCCTATCTTAGCACTCGGAGTCCCCGGCAACGGCGCCAGAAAACTTGCTTGATGGCTTCTCGCCCTTCGTTGGTTACCCCAAGTGGAAGGTTTGAGATGTAGTGCAGCAGCAGTTTTCCCTCGGTGAAGATACCAAGGTTTGTCTCCAGTAGGACTCAAGAGATGATAAGTAGGTGTCAGCGGCGCAACTGATGTGGACCTGCACACAGACACAGATAACTTTGTTCCCAACGAAGTTCAGAGAGGTTGTCAATCTCTCCGGTCTTGTTGTTCACAAAGGGTAAAACACAAGGGATAATGATAGCAAGTAAAAGAGTAAAGTAAATAAAGCTTGGAAATAATAATGAGGATATGAACCGGGATACGTGATGTTCACTAGTGATGTCTCTCTCCCAAAAGACGATAAAACTGCTATGCGAGGTAAACAAATTACAGAAGGGCAATTGACAGGATTATGAACGGACCACAATGCTAACTATGCTACAAAAGAAAGGAAGAGGCTCAAAAGCACGGGCAGTACGCCAAAATAAGTAGACCGAAATCCATCTGCATCTACTACTAATCATCCACCTTGAGATATCTATCAAGAACATCTCGCTGGTATTAAGTTGCGAGCCCCACCCAAAGTGTAAACCCAAAGCAACAGACAACTGCATTAAAAAGAACTTTGCGTAAAGTAAACAATCCTTGTAACCGCGGTTACAAGCACCGTTGTTTTCCCCCTTGTGGCAACAACACATCCCCTAGACTCATGTTTCTGTCACTCAAGCGTGTCATCGGGGGGCATGAACCCACAATCTAGCACAACGTTCCCTCTTGGAGTCACTACCTACTACTTGGCCAAAGATATAAACAGCAACGGAGAACATGCAAGAATTACTTAGGAACAAAAATATAAGAGATAAAAACCAAATATATTACTCTATCACAATTTGAACATAATCTCATAATCCATCAGATCCCTCCAAACTCAGCATAGCAACAGCAGAAATATTACAAAGGTGCTTCGATCATGTAGGGCAGCTCACGAGGTCTAAACAATGAAGATCAAAGAGGGGGGGGGGAGAACATCACATAGCTACTGATCATGGACCGATGGTCCAAGGAAAACTACTCACGAGACATCCAGGGAGCATCCATGGTGGAGAGGAGACTCCCGGAGGTCAATCCTCCCTCCGGCAGGGTGCCGGGAAGAGGTCTTCTGGTGCTCCCGATCTTCGGAAGCGCGGCGGCGGCGGAATAGAGGCGAGTTTGCGGAATATGGTTCCTCTTCTGGAGTTTTCCCATGACAGAGAATAAATAGGAGAAGGGGGGCAGCCAGAGGTGGACCAGGGCCCCAGGCGCCCCCTGGCGGGGCCAGGGGTGGGGCCGCGCCGGGTGGCCGCCTGGGCCCCCCTGGCTCCCCTCTGGCCCCTCCCGGGCTCTTCTCGAAGCTTCCTGTACGCTGATTTTTCCTGTATTTTTCCTGGAATTTTTGTGGCACTTTTTATATGGGGGAAAACTGAAATAGAAAAACGGCAGAAAACAGGAACTGGCTCTGGGGTGCACTGAGTTAATAGGTTAGCCCAAATATGATCAAAAGTGTATGAAAGTGTATCTAGATCATAGCAATATCACACAAAACATGCATGGAGCAAGCAGAAATTATAGATACGTTTTGGACGTATCAATTGGTACTTATACCTTAGGACTGTGCTCAAGAGAGCTAACCTCTTGTTCGTGATACAAGAGCGTATGGGAAACCCTCCAGTAAAGAACATGGATGAAAAAGTAATGCTTGATTACCAGAATCGTCAAAGGACTTACGCCATGGTTAAAAGTGTCATAGAAACTAGCTTCCCGCAAGATTTTCGTGAACAATATGCGGATATGGACACGTTTGACACAATCCACATGATGAAGTCATTGTTTATACATCCGTTCAGAGTGGCCAGATTTGATTTAGAAAATGAGTTTCTTACTACAAAGATGGAAGAGAACACTTTTCTGAAAACTCACATAGCCAAGATGCATGGGATACATCTGAAACTCGTGGAGGACTTTGACTATTGGACCATGATACGTCCCAAACTTATCTATAATTTCTGCTTGCTCCATGCATGTTTTGTGTGACTTTGCCATGTTTTGCTTGAACTTTCATACACTTTTGAACATATTTGGACTAATCTATTAACCCAGTGCACCCAGCTGCCAGTTGTTGTTTTCTGCTGTTTTTGTATTTCAGGTTTTCCGTCCATTAAAAGTGCTCCAAAAATTCCAGGAAATCAGATAAAAAATCAGCGTCGCGGAAGCTTCCGGAAACACCAAAGAAGCGGAGGGGGGCCACCACAGGGACTCCAGAAGGGTCCCTGGCGCGGCCCCACCCTAGGTCGCGCCAGGGGGCCTTCTGGCTTCCCTGTGGATCCCCTCGACACCCCCCTTCGCCTATATTTACCCCTCGGGGTGGAAACCCCTAGGACGGACTCCTTTTTCGCGATCTCGCCTCTGTTCCGCCGCCGCCGCCGTTTGAAGATCGGGGCTGCCTGGAGAAGCTGCTCCGGCACCCTACCGGAAGAAGCTACCCCCTCCGGGAGACCATCCATAGCCATGGATGCCTCCCGTATGTACCGTGAGTAGTTTCCCTTGGACCATGGGTCCGTGACCAGTAGCTATGTGATCTTTCTCTCCCTTCTTTGTGCCTCCACTTTTGAGTCCTCGTGAGCTGCTTCACATGATCGAGGCATCTATGTAATTTATGCTGTTGCTATGCTGAGTTTGTTGGGATCTGATGGATTATGAGACTATGTTCAGATTGTGATGAGTAATATATTTGGTTCTTCTCTTTTATATTTTGTTCTTTAGTAAATTCTTGCATGTTCTCCGTTGCGGTATTTTCTTTGGCCAAGTATTTTATTTGCAACTCCAAGAGGGAGCGTTATGCTTGATTGTGGGTTCAGCCCCCTGATGTCTAGCTTGAGTGACAGAAACATGAGACTAGGGGATGTGTTGTTGCCACCAGGGATAAAACAACGGTGCTTGTACTTGCGGGTGCAAGGGTTGTTTACTTTACGCAAAGTTCTTTTAATGCAGTTGTCTGTTGCTTTGAGTTTACACTTTGGGTGGGATTCGCAACTTAATACTAGCGAGATGTTCTGGATAGATATCTCAAGGTGGATGATTCGTAGTAGATGCAGATGGATTTCGGTCTACTTACCTTGGCGTACTGCCCATTGCTTTTGAACCCTTCCTTTCTTTGCAGCATAGTTAGCATTGCGGTGCCTTCATAATCCTGTCAATTTCCCAACTATGATTTGTTTACCTCACTAGCACTTTTATCGTCTTTTGGGAGAGAGACATCACTAGTGAAAATCACGGGACCCCGGTCCATCTTCATATCATTGTTTACACCCTCAATTTACTTTCCGTCTTTACTTTCAGTTGCCATTATCATTATCTCTTGCGTTGATCCTTTGTAAACGGCAAGGCTGGAGGAATTGACAACTCCTCTGTACTCGTTGGGAGCAAAGTTATTTGTATCTGGGTGCAGTTCCAGGTGAAGTAGCAACCTCGGCGCCACTGTTCACTTTACCACCTTCTTGTATCCTTCAGAGTCCTACGGGAGACAAACCTTGGTATCTTTGCCAAGGTAAAACTTGCCGCTACTCTACTATATCCAACCCTGCACTTGGGGTAATCAACGAGGGATTGAAGAGTATAACACTCTCTTGACAGAAGCTATTTTTCTGGAGCCTTGCCGGGGAATCCAGCCTACAAGATAGGGGAGTTGCACACTATCTTTTACCTTTGCTTTTTAGTCTTGTTAGTTTACCTTTCAGTTTTTACTTTTGTGTACTTAATCAAAAATACCAAAAATGTCTGTTACCCTTCTGTGACGCCCCCAAAATCAACCCGTGTACAGTAATCATACACGCAGGGTACACAGCTGAGATTAGGGTGCCACGGTGAGAATATCACAGCACAACACTAAACACAAAAGGATAAGCAAATATGTTACAATACCAGGGATCACGAGGATCCAAATACATAAGTCATAGAAGCCATAATATCTGGGTACAAACATAGTTAGTCAAGTTTTGCCTTAAGAAGGCTAGCACAAATGACATCAGAGATACAGATCGAAAAGGCGAGGCCTCCTGCCTGGGATCCATCGAACTACTCCTGGTCGACGGGGAACTCAACGTCGTAGTAGTCGCCTCCGGGGTACTCCTGCTCCTGGGCTCCAACGTCGACTGCAGCGGCCGATCAGGCAAAGCGAAAAAGGGGAAATAAAGCAAAGGTGAGTATCTAGCATACCCGCGAGTCTTACGTCCTCTATTAAGCATTATGCAATTGTATCAACGGAAAGAAGAGGCTGTATATAGTGGACTGCAAGATAGAAATCAGAATAAGGGTAAGAAGCTAGGCCTATCGAAGACTAGCATCTTCCGACGAGTCTTGCAGCATGAGGTAAGAATCAGCCAACAGTTTATATAAAGCATAAAGTAGCAATGCTGCAGAAGTTGCTGCAGCATTGTATAATAATAAGTTGTAATAATTAACAATGCCTCTGAGTTTCCTCCTCGACTCCCCTGCGAGGAAGCAAACCCAGAACCATACAGTTTAATAGTAATAGTTTGTAGTGGTAAGATCCAGCTTCAGCATAAAGCGTCCTGTTACCGTGGACACGGCTATTCGAATAGATTAATCTTCCCTGCAGGGGTGCACTTTTGTTACACTACACGCACGGATCTCCAGGGTGGTGGGAACCTTGTTAAGGAACGCTCCACCGAGGCTATCCGACACTTCGTAGCCCATCTTTCAAACTCAATAGAGAGGCCATCCGCCGGTCTAAATCCTAAGTACGCCGGGCCTTGGACCCAAACCCGAACGTACTCCTGCACGGTGCGTGGCTGGCCGGTGAAGTTAAAGAAAATCCAAATAAGACACCACCGCACGAGCAAATAAGACAACACCACTTCTCGGCGCAGGCCGCGGTACTGCTGACGTCTGAAGAGTCCTCGGACGACACTACGAAGCAGAGGAGCCCATAACACGTAATTCCCACGGGTAGGTAGTGCGTACATGGCATATAGCAACCTCAAGACATCTACTGGACCATTAGCAATTTTATTAACTTGCGGGACAACCGTTATCGTTGCCCCGACTTAACTGACCCGCAGACAACGACAGCAGCCAGGACCACCAGTACATCGGTGCCTGCCCTGTCGTCCCACCAAGTCACTGGGGTTACCAACAAGGTGAACCGTCTCCTTACCTTGTCTCGCGTGTGCTCCTGGAGGAGCTCGACTTTCGTGGTTTGGTAGCTCTCGCGGCCAACGATCAGGGGCCAAGCACACCGGTACACTGGTCGTACCCTCCCTGTCGTCCCGTCGCAATACCACTCGCGGGCACCGTTGGGTCGCCCGACTTCTGACCTGAAGGACAACCGTTACTCAGGTACCTAGAGCGGGCATACAAAGTCAGCAACGAGTGGAGTACAAGGATTACTCCTTGATAGTTCACACTTGATGGTGACTCGGCAGAGCCGAGATAGGGGCCTGAGGCAGTGTCTGCATAGTACCGTACCTGTGCAATTATAATATTATATCGTATCCGCGTTCACTCCCCTGAGTGATCACATCCCGCTATCTAATCCTAGCTAACAATGCGCAGGGCTCACTGCTGAATATTGCATAATAATAATAGGCTGCATAGGATAAAGGAGGTACATCAAGGGCGACAAAAACAGGCTATGCAATTGAATAGGATAGTAACGTAGCAGCAGCAGTAACAATGCCTAGTGCAAGAAAAAGTACGGAAAGATAGGAGATATCTGGGGAAG
This sequence comes from Bromus sterilis, assembly GCA_950022295.1. Lineage (NCBI taxonomy): Eukaryota > Viridiplantae > Streptophyta > Magnoliopsida > Poales > Poaceae > Bromus > Bromus sterilis. The sequence goes on along the minus strand of OX465595.1, from coordinate 85,875,987 downwards.
AGAATGGATCTGCTTGCCTGGAAGCTCGACGGTAGGGGTAGGGTCGTCGACGAAGTAGTCGTACTCAACAACGGTGTAGTCGACGGCAGCAGCGGGGTCTACCGGAGATTAAGGGGGGGAAGAAACAGGAAATACAAAGCAAGCATATACAAACAGATGCATGACATGACATATGCAATGTTAACGGTGTTTTAACGCAGTGCAATGTATTATGCTCGGGGCAGAAATTCATCCGGGGATGAACTGTCAGCTCCGGGTGATTACCGGACAGGGTGTCCGGAGGAGGGAGATATCATGCCGGAGGTGTCGTGGACATCCGACACATGTGTGGGTGGTGTATCCGGGTTAGTTGATCTATTCCGAACAACTTTCGTGTTCAAAATAAATTCATCCGGGTACTTTAGCAGTACCGGACAATTTATCGGACAGTCGGTCCGGAGGGGGGGCGGTTCGATGTTTGTTGTGTTAGAGGGGTGTGATAAACATACAGATAGCGTATTCGTATTTGTTTTATTTTTCTGATGAATTTTCATGTATAAAGTTTTTGAATCTGAGTTACGGTTTAAAAGTTATTGAATTTCAAAGTTTAAATCATTTTTAAACAATTTTCTGAATTTCTTTTATTATTAAATTCCAACATTATCCAAAACATTATCCACAACAGTGCCAGAGCTCGATTCCGGCGGTGAAACTTAGCATGGATGGTACCGTTCGAAAGAGTGGATCACGACGAGATGATTGGTGGCGGGGGAGGGTGATGGGGTGGACGGAGTTGAGCACGGGCTCAACAATGGCGGAGCCGCGCGTTGGGCTCCAATGGCAAGTTCCATATCGGGGCGAATTTGAGCGCGCCAAGGGGTGGGATGGAATCCACGGTGCACTAGAAGCACAACGGGTCCATAAGCGTGGCTAGAACGGCTCGGGAGCACGGATACGACCAACACGTCGGCGGCCGGAGCAAAGCGGAAGAGGGGAAACGCCTACGAGCCTATCGAGCACCTACGGACAGTTGGCGATGACAGAGGTGCTCACCACGAACGCGTCGGGGTTGGTAGCGGGCTCGGGGAGGGGCTGAGGCGGCCGGAATCGGTCGCCGATCTCGGCGGCTGGAGCTTGAAGACGACGGAGATGCCGAGTGCTGTGGTGGCTCCCGGCGGCAACGGGCTGCACTGGAAGACGGGGTCGACGGCGGCGAGTGTGATGGACACGATGGCTTGGGCTAGTTCGTCGAGTGGCCGCGGTTGTTCACGTGACGGCGACCATGGCGGCGGGTGAGGTTTTGCCCCGGCGATTTCGTGGCGTGAGGTGGGGGAAAATGGGCTCGGGCGCGATCCACAAATTGCGGGGATCTTCTTTATCACGGCGCCGAGTCCACGGGCAGGGGGGCGGCAGGTGATAAGGGGGCCAGCCGGCAGTGGCCTCGCCGGCATGGGCACGACATGGCCACAGTGTCGGGAGGAAGAAGACAAGGGGAGGGGTTCGGGCCAGGTGGGCCTCGCCTAGGGCGAGGGATAATCTTTCTGTTTTGTTTTAATTCTTTTCTCTTTTCTGTGCATCTGTTTGTTATTATTTTGCAAGCTTAGGCATTTTTGTAAAATGCACAACCTAGTTCATAATTAGTAATATATATTCCTAGGGTGCCACAAAAAGTTTAGGCTTAAAATAAAACCATTTACTATTTCTTTATAATATTCAATTGTCAAATGGTGTTGTTTTGCTTGGTGTTTGAATTGTTCGAATTTTCCAGAGGCATAATAAAATACCATAACCACATGGACATGACCCACTGATTATTTGTGATTTAATAAAAGTGGTTGTATAATTTTTTGGACAAGTTTTATTTGCAACATTATTTTTACTATCAACAAAAAGGCAGTTTGGATTTGATTTGATTCAAATTTGATCTTGGCATGATTTAGCAACAGTAATTGTCATTAGCAAAAGGATTACTGTTACAGAGAACTGAGGGTGTTAAAAATCTCCCCCACTACAAGAATTCTCGTCCCGAGAATTTAAGTGGTAGCGAGGAAAAGATCGGGGTATTCATCGCGAAGGCGATCTTCGCGTTCCCAAGTGGCTTCATCTTCAGAATGATTCGACCACTGAACCTTGAGAAGCTTGACGGTCTTGTTGCGGGTTCGACGTTCAGACTGATCGAGAATGCGGCTCGGATGTTCTCGATAAGTCAAGTCTTGTTGCATCTCGATCATATCATGTTCCACTTCGTGGATAGGGTCCTTGAAGCAGCGACGGAGTTGCGACATGTGGAAGACATCGTGGACTTGGGAGAGGTTCGACGGCAATTCCAACCGGTATGCCACGGGTCCACTCCTGGAAAGGATACAGAACGGGCCAATGTAGCGAGGAGCCAACTTTCCCTTGATACCAAAGCAATGAGTGCCCCTCATGGGAGTGACACAGAGGTAAGCGTATTCACCAGGTTGATACTCCATTTCCCGGTGTTTGCGATCATAATTTCTCTTCTGACGAGACTGGGCGGCCTTGAGATTTTCTTGCACAACGCGAACCTGATCTTCAGCTTGTTGGACAAGATCCGGTCCGAAGTAGGGTCGTTCCCCATTTCCTGACCAATTCAGGGGGGTTTGACATTTACGTCCGTATAGAACTTCGAAGGGGGCCATCTTCAAGCTAGCCTGATAGCTACTGTTGTACGAGAATTCAGCGTACGGGAGAGATTCCTCCTATTTCATGCCAAATGAAAGGACACAAGCGCGAAGCATGTCTTCCAGCACTTGATTGACTCGTTCAACTTGGCCTTGCGACTGGGGGTGATAAGCGGTGCTGAGAGACAGACGAGTCCCGAAGGCTTCCATGAAACTCTTCCAGTATCGTGAGGTGAAAAGGCTGCCACGGTCTGAACTGATCTCCAGCGGAATACCGTGGAGTGACACAATCCGGGAGATATACAAGTTTGCTAACTGACTAGCAGTAATCGTCTCCTTGACCGGCAGGAAATGATCAATCTTGGAGAATCGGTCGATGACGACAAAGATGGCATCGTTACCTTTCTGTGACTTTGGAAAACCGGTGACGAAGTCCATTTCGACTTTTTCCCACTTCCAATCAGGAGGAGGGAGTGGTTGCAACCAGCCAGCAGGTTTCTGATGTCCGGACTTGACGCGACTGCAAACATCACATTGAGAAACATAGCGGGCGATGTCTTGCTTCATGTAAGGCCACCAGTACCGTTGACGAAGGTCTTTATACATCTTGGTACTGCCAGGGTGGATTGACAAGGGAGAATTATGGGCTTCTTCCATGATATCCGGACCACAGTTAATGATGGCCGGGCTCACAGGAACTACTAAGCGGCCCTTGAAGTACATAGTATCACCATCATTGGTATCAATGGTAAAAGAGGAGGGCTTTCCTGCTGCGATGTCTTGCTTGATCTTCACAATGTTAGCGTCAAGAGGCTGTCTACTGTTGATGAGGGTGTCGAGGCTTGACTCGAGAACCAGGTTGTTAACGTAACCTTGAGGAACAATCTCGAGGTTCAGCTTGCGAAGCTCTTCATACAGATGTGGTTGTTGTACCGGAACTTCAAGTTCAGAACAGTAAGCTTTGCGGCTCAAGGAATCAGCCATCACATTAGCCTTGCCAGGGGTATACGAAATATCCATGTTGAAGTCGGCTATTGTCTCGAGCCATCGTTGTTGACGAAGGTTCAGGTCTGGTTGAGTAAACATGTACTTAAGACTTTGGTGGTCGGTGTAGACCTCACAACGATTACCGACGAGGTAATGTCGCCACAATTTCAATGCATAAATTACTGCTGCCAATTCGAGATCATGTGTTGGATATTTGTCTTCGTGAGCACGCAACTGACGAGATCCATAAGCAATCACTTTGCGCTCTTGCATTAGGACACAGCCTAATCCTTGACGAGACGCGTCGCAATATATCACGAAGTCCTTCTGAGTACCAGGGGGAGCGAGCACCGGGGGAGAAGTTAGCTTGTCCTTGAGCTCTTGGAAACTTTCTTGACATTTATCTGTCCACTCGAACTTGACGCCTTTGTGAAGCAGATTAGTCAGAGGCCTGGCAATCTTGGAAAAATTCTCGACGAAACGGCGGCAATAGCTAGCGAGCCCGAGGAAACTGCGGACTTGCTTGACGGTCTTGGGAGGAGTCCAGTCAAGAATAGCCTGGATACGTTCTGGGGTGACGGCAATGCCATCCTTGGAAATCACATGTCCAAGATAGGTTACTTCGGGAAGCCAGAACTCACACTTAGAATACTTAGCGTAGAGTTCGTGTTCTCGAAGCTTCTCCAGTATAAGACGAAGATGTTCAGCGTGTTCTTCTTCATTCTTGGAATATATCAATATATCATCCAGATAAACCACGACGAACTTGTCGAGGTACTCCATGAAAATATAATTCATCAATCTGGAGAAGGTGGCTGGAGCATTGGTTAAGCGAAAGGACATGACGGTGTACTCGTATGAACCATAGCGAGTAATGAAGGCAGTCTTCGGAATGTCCTCATCACGGACTCAGATTTGGTGATAACCCAACCTCAAGTCGAGTTTAGAAAACACCTTGGATCCGGCAAGTTGATCATACAGATCATTGATCCGGGGAAGTGGGTATTTGTTCTGGATGGTGGCTTGGTTAATGGGTCGATAATCTTGGACCAATCGGTTTGTCCCATCGCTCTTCTTGACAAAAAGCGAAGGTGCTCCCCAAGCTGAGGAACTGGGGTGAATGAATCCTTTCTGAAGTGCCTTGTCTATTTCCTCCTTAAGTTCAAGGAGTTCATGTGGCGGCATCTTGTAAGGACGCTTGGCAATAGGAACAGTGCATGGCTTCAAGTCGATGACGAATTCAACTTCTCTGATCAGGGGTATTCCCGGCAGTTCTTCTGGGAAGACGTCGGGAAAATCGCGAACTACCGGAATGTTCTCAATTCCTTCCAGAGGTGAGATATTCAAAGCATTCATCATAAATATCTGTGTTTCAGCATTACGGGTAATTCAGGTGGTGTGGTTAACAATCTCGCCGGAGGGGTGAAAAAGTTGGACAGACTTGGTGCCACAATAAAGTGCGGCATCGTGAAATCTCAACCAATCCATTCCCAGAATGAGGTCTATGGTGGAAGACGTCAGGATGATGGGGGAAGCAAGGAATTCAATTCCTTCAATTTCAACTATGGTTTCGGGCACTATCTTGGTGGTTCGGCATTGCCCTATCGGGGTGCGAACAACCATCGGTGGGTTCATCTTTTCCAACGTGAAGTTATGCGACAATGCAAATGCTTCCGACATGAATGAATGCGATGCTCCTGTATCAAATAAAACAGTAGCAGGAACGGAATTAACGAGAAGGGTACCCATCACGGTAGCGGGTTGTTGCTGAGCTTCTTCAACATTGATGTTGTTAGCATGTCCACGAGCATAAGCAGCATACCCAGTGTTATAGTTGGGGGTCCGGTTGTTTCCACTACCATTTCCGCGGCCAGCGGGGTGAACTACCAGTTGCTTCTGTTTCTGGGGGCACTCTTTGGAAAAATGCCCAGGTTGGCGGCACGTGAAGCATAGTCCATCCTGAGGATGAAGGGGGGTAGCATTGGGTGGTGCTGGCAGAGCTCTTGGCATCTGCGGTGGCGGAGGCAGACGGGGTGCAGCATAAGACGGCCTTGGAGCAGGGACAGCTGAATGGGTCACACTGGTAGGGAGCCAGATACGATGCTTCTACGTTGTGCCCGAAGATGAACCAACGTCACGATAACGCTTCAGAGAGTTCTTGTGCTCCATCTGGGCAGTCTCGACGGTGATAGCCTTGTTCACCATGGTGGCGAAGTTGGCGAAATCATGAACGGCAAGAGCGAGCCTGAGGTCTGGGTTGAGGCCACGACGGAACTTCTGCTGCCTGCGAGCATCAGTGGTGATCTCCTCTTCCGCATAGCGAGAGAGGTTGAGGAACTCGCGCTGATAGGCTTCAACAGTCATGTTGCCCTGAGTGAGGTTGCGGAATTCCTCCGCCTTATGATCCATGATCCCCTGAGGAATGTAGCGGGCGCGAAAGGCAGACTGAAATTCAGCCCAGGTGATGACTTCTCCAACTGGCAGGGAACGCTTGTGGGTGCTCCACCACTGAGCAGCGGCGCCTTTCAGGTGATAAGACGCAAAGTTCACATAGTCGGTTGGATCGACATTAGCATACTCCATCTCGTGAGTGATGTCGCGAAGCCAGTCATCAGCATCCAACGGCCGAACAGTGTTGCGGAACATAGTGGGGTTGAGGCGGGTGAAGTCGTGCAGAGTCACGGTGGCGTGCTGATGGTGGTTCCCATTCTGATTCGGCTGGGGGAACTGAGCCATGACATTCTCCATGAACTGACGGTTCAGCTCGAACTGCTGCATCATCCCGACCATGTAATCTGGCGGCGCAGGTGGGTCGTTGGCAGCACGACCACGTCCACGACCACGACCACCACGACCAGCCATCCTGCTAGAATTTAACAGGGGTATTTCAACGATGAAAATTTAACGAGATACCGGAATCAAGCATGAAGTAAAGCGACAACGAAGAGGAGGCGCGGATATATATAGGAGTAGTCATATAAGACATACACATTTACACACGGAGTCAATCGAAAATCGGGCAGCGTAACGTCGTAGAAATTAAGGAAAAAGGACTCACTAGGCGGCGCACAGACCGCGGTAAGGATTACACGACGCGACATAGATTCCACTATGTCAATCACGCCGCAAGAAAAATGTTGGCCACAGGAGTTAATGCCAGAGGACGCGCGGCCTGCCCAGAATGAGAATGGGATCCGCGGTCCGGGACCTGGGGTAGAACTCCTGCGACACGACTCAATCAATGGGGGAAGCACCAGAACGCCGGGTGGAATCAAGAGAACGTGATCCTAATGTCAGAGTTTGTAAAACTTACCAGCAAGGTTAAGAGAGCAGAGTCCCAGAGCATAGGTAAGGAGAAAAGGATCCTAATACCATAGATATCACACGTAGTGACATCGATGTGGGCCCGTAAGCCAAATATTAAGTTAGCAAAATAGTTTTTCAAAGTCTAGACTCAAATTCGACCAAGTAGTGGTGGGGTGGCTTTCTACAGGCAGTCGGCTCTGATACCAACTTGTGACGCCCCCAAAATCAACCCGTGTACAGTAATCATACACGCAGGGTACACGGCTGAGATTAGGGTGCCACGGTGAGAATATCACAGCACAACACTAAACACAAAAGGATAAACAAATATGTTACAATACCAGGGATCACGAGGATCCGAATACATAAGTCATACAAGCCATAATATCTGGGTACATACATAGTTAGTCAAGTTTTGCCTTAAGAAGGCTAGCACAAATGACATCAGAGATACAGATCGAAAAGGCGAGGCCTCCTTCCTGGGATCCACCGAAATACTCCTGGTCGACGGGGAACTCGACGTCGTAGTAGTCGCCTTCGGGGTACTCCTGCTCCTGGGCTCCAACATCGACTGCAGCGGCCGATCAGGCAAAGCGAAAAAGGTGAAATAAAGCAAAGGTGATTATCTAGCATACCCGCGAGTCTTACGTCCGCTACTAAGCATTATGCAATTGTATCAAAGGAAAGAAGAGGCTGTATATAGTGGACTGCAAGATAGAAATCAGAATAAGGGTAAGAAGCTAGGCCTATCGAAGACTAGCATCTTCCAACGAGTCTTGCAGCATGAGGTAAGAATCAGCCAACAGTTAATATAAAGCATAAAGTAGCAATGCTGCAGAAGTTGCTGCAGCATTGTATAATAATAAGTTGTAATAATTAACAATGCCTCCAAGTTCCCTCCTCGACTCCCCTGCGAGGAAGCAAACCCGGAACCATACAATTCAATAGTAATAGTTTGTAGTGGTAAGATCCAGCTTCAGCATAAAGCGTCCTGTTACCGTGGACACGGCTATTCGAATAGATTAATCTTCCCTGCAAGGGTGCACTTGTGTAACACTACACGCACGGATCTCCAGGGTGGCGGGAACCTTGTTAGGGAACGCTCCATCGAGGCTATCCGACACTTCGTAGCCCATCTTTTAAACTCAACAGAGAGGCCATCCGCCGGTCTAAATCCTAAGTACGACGGGCCTTGGACCCCAACCCGAACGTACTCCTGCATGGTGTGTGGCTGACCGGTGAAGTTAAAGCAAATCCAAATAAGACACCACCGCACGAGCAAATAAGACAACACCACTTCCCGGCGCAGGCCGCGGTACTACTGACGTCTGAAGAGTCCTCGGACGACACTACGAAGCAGAGGAGCCCATAACTCGTAATTCCCACGGGTAGGTAGTGCGTACATGGCATATAGCCAACTCAAGACATCCACTAAACCATTAGTCATTTATTAACTTGGGGGACAACCGTTATCGTTGCCTCGACTTAACTAACCCGCGGACAACGACATCAGCCAGGACCACCAGTACATCGGTGCCTGCCCTGTCGTCCCACCAAGTCACTACGGTTACCAACAAGGTGAACCGTCTCCTTACCTTGTCTCGCGTGTGCTCCTGTAGGATCTCGACTTTCGTGGTTTGGTAGCTCTCGCGGCCAATGATCAGGGGCCAAGCACACCAGTACACTGGTCGTACCCTCCCTGTCGTCCCGTCGCAATACCACTCGCGGGTTCGTTGGGTCGCCCGACTTCTTACCTGAAGGACAACCGTTACTCAGGTACCGAGAGCGGCTATACAGAGTCAGCAACGAGTGGAGTACAAGGATTACTCCTTGATAGCTCACACTTGATGGTGACTCGGCAGAGCCGAGGTAGGGGCCTGAGGAGGTGTCTGCATAGTACCGTGCCTGTGTAGTTATAATATTATATCGTATCCGCGTTCACTCCCCTGAGTGATCACATCCCGCTATCTAATCCTAGCTAACAATGCGCATGGCTCACTACTGAATATTGCATAATAATAATAGGCAGCATAGGATAAAGGAGGTACATCAAGGGCGACAAAAGCAGGCTATGCAATTGAATAGGATAGTAACGTAGCAGCGGCAGTAACAATGCCTAGTGCAAGAAAAGTACGGAAAGATAGGCGATATATGGGGAAGAGAATGGCTCTGCTTGCATGGAAGCTCGAAGGTAGGGGTAGGGTCGTCGACGAAGTAGTCGTACTCAGCAGCGGTGTAGTCGACGGCAGCAGAGGGGTCTACCGGAGATTAAGGGGGGAAGAAACAGTAAATACAATGCAAACATATACAAACAGATGCATGACATGACATATGCAATGTTAACGGTGTTTTAACGCAGTGCAATGTATTATTCTCGGGGCGGAAATTCATCCGGGGATGAACTGTCAGCTCCGGTGATTACCGGACAGGGTGTCCAGAGGGGGGAGATATCCTGCCGGAGGTGTCGTGGACATCCGACACATGTTTGGGTGGTGTATCCGGGTTAGTTGATCTATTCCGAACAACTTTCGTGTTCGAAATAAATTCATCCGGGTACTTTAGCAGTACCGAACAATTTATCGGACAGTCGGTCCGGAGGGGGGGGGGGGGCGGTTTGATGTTTGTTGTGTTAGAGGGGTGTGATAGACATACGGATAGTGTATTCGTATTCGTTATATTTTTCTGATCACTTTTCATGTATAAAGTTTTTGAATCTGAGTTACGGTTTAAAAGTTATTGAATTTCAAAGGTTAAATCATTTTTAAACAATTTTCTGAATTTCTTTTATTATTAAATTCCAACATTATCCAAAAATTATCCACAACAGTGCCTGACATGTGGGACCCATATGTCAGCCTCGGTTTATTTATAAATCTTTTATTTAGATTATTCTGACTAGTGGGGCCCAACAGTCAGTGACTCAGTACAACTAATCCATTTTATTAAGTAAACTTGGTAGTGGGACCCAGGTGTTATGGACACATGTTTATTAAGCAGTGAATTTAATTTTGGATTAACTTAATGACCTATGGCCCACATGTCAGTGGCACACAGTGCTAATTTCAATTTTATTTAAACTGAGACAATTATCAGCGCCCGGGCCCACAGGTCAGTGACATCGGGGCGGGGGTTAGCTGCTAATGATGTTTCTGACTGGGGGGGGGTCCACATGGCAGTGACGGCGGTGAGCTCGTCGGCGACAAAGCACCGACGAGGCCGAGCCAGAGCTCAATTCCGGCGGCGAAAATTAGCGTGGATGGTACCGTTCGAAAGAGTGGATCACGACGAGATGATTGGTGGCGGGGGAGGGTGATGGGGTGGACGGAGTTGAGCACGGGCTCAACAATGGCGGAGCCGCGCGTCCGGCTCCAATGGAAAGTTCCATAGGGGGCGAATTTGAGTGCGCCAAGGGGTGGGATGGAATCCACGGTGCACTAGAAGCACAACGGGTCCATAAGCGCGGCTAGAACGGCTCGGGAGCACGGATACGACCAACACGTCGGCGGCCGGAGCAAAGCGGAAGAGGGGAAACGCCTACGGGCCTATCGAGCACCTACGGATAGTTGGTGATAACAAAGGTGCTCACCACGAACGCGTCGGGGTTGGCAGCGGGCTCGGGGAGGGGCTGAGGCGGACGGAATCGGTCGCCGATCTCGGCGGCTGGAGCTTGAAGACGACGGAGATTCCGAGTGCTGTGGTGGCTCCCGGCGGCAACGGGCTGCACTGGAAGACGGGGTCGACGGCGGCGAGTGTGATGGACACGATGGCTTGGGCTAGTTCGTCGAGTGGCCGCTGTTGTTCACGTGACTGCGACCATGGAGGCGGGTGAGGTTTTGCCCCGGCGATTTCGCGGCGTGAGGTGGGGGAAAATGGGCTCGGGCGCGATCCACAAATTGCGGGGGTCTGCTTTATCACGGCGCCGAGTCCACGGGCAGGGGGGGCAAGTGAGAAGGGGGCCAGCCGACAGTGGCCTCGCCGGCATGGGAGCGACATGGCCACAGTGTCGGGAGGAAGAAGACAAGGGGAGGGGTTCAGGCCAGGTGGGCCTCGCCTAGGGCGAGGGATAATCTTTCTGTTTTGTTTTAATTATTTTCTCTTTTCTGTGCATCTGTTTGTTATTATTTTGCAAGCTTAGGCATTTTTTTAAAATGCACAACCTACTCCATAATTAGTAATATATATTCCTAGGGCGCCACAAAAAGTTTAGGCTTAAAATAAAACCATTTACTATTTCTTTATAATATTCAATTGTCAAATGGTGCTGTTTTGCTTGGTGTTTGAATTGTTTGAATTTTTCAGAGGCATAATAAAATACCATAACCACGTGGACATGACCCACTGATTATTTGTGATTTAAGAAAAGTGGTTGTATAATTTTTGGACAAGTTTTATTTGCAACATTATTTTTACTATCAACAAAAAATGCAGTTTGGATTTGATTTGATTCAAATTTGATCTTGGCATGATTTAGCAACAGTAATTGTCATTAGCAAAAGGATTACTGTTACAGACAACTGAGGGTGTTACACCTTCTTTTGTGGTTAAGTATGTTAGGAGTTGGTACTATGAGGGATCCCGAAGTCTTGGATTTCCATCAAAGGAACGGGGATAATATGAAGAAGGCATGGGACAGAATTTCTGAAGCACATAAGGCAAATATGCCTTGGTTACCTATAAGAATTGTGCTTAGAATTTTTTTACTTTGGCCTTTTTAAGTGGTGTAAGCACTCTCTTGACCTTATAGCTGAAGGAGACTTTTTAGAGTGTGATGAAGCTATAGCTCTTGAAATTATATATGGTTTATCTGGTTATTTGTTTATGATGGTCTTAACACTGTTGTAGACAGAATTGCTATTATTGAGAAGAGACTTGATACTCTAGACTTAAAAGAAGTAGAAAAGTTAAATCCCCCTAGAGAGGAGATTTTGGAAATAGAAAATGACTGGGAGCCTTTTGTTAGGGTAGTTATCTCTAATCAAAACTTCCTTGCTTTTGTGACATTGGATCTACAGTTTCTATAATGCCAAGCTTTATTTATGATTCTTTGTACCTTGCAAGCATGGACAAATTTCCATCTTTCCATGAACATTTTAATGGTGATATTTCGAAGATATAGGGAAGATTAAAATATGTCCAGGTCATGTTTCTTAAAAGGAGTATAGAGATTGACTTTGCCATCATAAAGGCCAATAAAGGAAATATAGTGCTTGGAAGGGACTTCCTCCGAGCCATGAGAGGCTTCATTGATATAGGTAAAGGACAAATACGTTTGCGTGGTAAGGCAAAAGGTACGTACCCCTTCCCTCGGAAGAACAAGGATGATCTTATTGAAAACCCTTTTGAAATCCTTGGTGAACCTTCCGATGATTTTGGAGAACTTTGATCCTTTTTGCTTTAAGCCTAGCTAATGGCTCTAAAGAAGCGCTTTCGGGAGGCAGCCCGCAACGAATTTAGGTTTTTCTTTTTGCTTTTGTTCTGTTCTTAGTGGTCTTGATGATTGTTACTACTGTAGCAACATCATTGTATCTTTACTTTTCAAGCTTTGTGCCAAGTTTAGCCTCATATGGCAAGGGAAGTAAAAGTTGTGACATGCTGTCCAGAAAACAGATTCTGTCCTCGTGACTAGAAAAATTCCAGAAAAATCCCAGTTCATATTTTTGAGCTGAAATTTTTGCACAGCGTGCAATATACAATTAAGAAACTTCCGTTTGTTCTGAGTTTTTTGATTTGATTTGCAGAAGTATCCCTAAAAAATTCTTTACTACCTGCTGTTCTGTTTTTCACAGATTCTGCCACGTTTTGTCTCTCCTAACTTTTGCAAACCTTAAGCTTGCTTTTTCTTTGCAAAAACTTTTTGGAAATCTTGGGAAACAGTAGCTCTTCAAGTTTATATTTATTTGCAGTAAGGGAAAAAATATTTTATTAGGGTACTAACCTCTCTAATCAGCCTACAATGAGTTATGTATGAAGGGAGTTTTCAAGTGCGCGATGGAGGATGATGAAAGAAGATTCAGGAGTGTCAAGCGTGCAAGCTTGGGGATGCCCCCATGCATCCCCAATAAATATTCAAGGAGACTCAAGCGTCTAAGCTTGGGGATGCCCCCGGTGCATCCCCTCCTTCATCAACAATTATCAGTTCGTCTCTCGTTGCACTATATTTTTATCACTTCATGCGTTATGTGCTTTTCTTGGAGCGTCTCGCTCTTTAATTTTCTAGGTTTGTTTTGATTTCTTTGTTGTAGTAACAAGTTAGATCCCAGCTTACTTACTCTTTTTGTGTGGGAAAGATACACGCTCCGCTTGAATTAGAACTCCTTATAGGATTTGCATGCTTATTCTTTGAGCTGTGAGCTGTTCTTTTTCTTTTCTTAGCTGCTGTTCTGTTTAGTTGTAGTGCTTTAGTTTTTTCTAGAGCTTTTCTTTTGTCTTAGGTTGAACTTTCTATAGGTTGCATGTTTTATCTTGTTAGAGAGTTTGCCTGTTGCACTGAGCTCTGTGTCTTGACTGAAAGTAGGTAGTTAAAGTTGCTATTCTCTTTGTAGTAGTGACTTGCAATAGTTTTGAGGTATTGATGTGAGTAATGTTTGAACTTATGGTGTCAAGAGCTCTTGCCTATTAGTGATAGATGTCGTATTTTGGGCAATCCGTGTTTATTTTCAAAAACTACAAAACTAGTTGAGAACTCTAGCTACTATATGGATCACTAACCTCTAGAGGGTTCGAATATTAGAGTACACTCGCGTGCCATGAGTCGAGGATGCGCAAGGATAACCAAACCCCCATACACTCCTCCTCGGGGTACTTGTCTCTTTGTGAACCTCCTTATTAGATTGAGAGTTACCGATAATAAGTGCATGAGTTCTTCGGACTAATGTGAGTATTCGAAAGTTGACACTTCCACCCACCTATACTTTTTCTAGCCTCTCCTGTACCTGGCATTGCTTTCTTCTCACTCCGAGAGTTGGCGTCCACCTTCGCCTGTACATCTAAACCCTTGGCATGATACGCTCTGTCATCATAAACCTCCTTATATCTTTCCTCAAAACAGCCACCATACCTACCTATCAAGGCATTTCCATAGCCTTTCCGAGATACATTGCCATGCAACATCCACCTTCTCATGACTTGATCTTCATGTCATACATGCCACTTGCTTGATCGATGAGCCGCATGCTAGTTGGGCCTTTCCCTAATCATTGCTACATGACGCGCTAGTATCATTGCATATCCTGCTACCCTGGCAGAGGCATACATTTGCATCATGATAGTTACATTTTCTTTATGTGAGTACCTTTGTAAAGTGTGAAAGATCTCCTATATTCTTGTAAAATATAGAGTATTGCCCCTAAAGTGAGGAAAAGATCCCAAAGTGGAAAAAATCAAAAGATCCCAAAGAGGACAAATGAGAGTTAAATAGAAAGAGCCATTGAGGCCACCAAAAAAAGTACAAAAAAATAGAAAAAGAGAAAAGAAAAATAAAAAGAGAGAAGGAGGCATACTACTATTCCTTTTGAGAGATCCACACTAGTACTTAATCTTCTATCCCTTGTACTCCATAGAGATCATCATCATGCATATATCTATGTGGGGACCCTTCACACTATGGAACTTGGCTTGTATATTCCAATGATGAGCCTCCTCAAACGAGCTCTAGGTCTTCTTGAGCAAGCAAGTTAGATGCACCCCCACTAGTTCCCTTGGAGAGCTTTTAGCTCACATGTGCATCCGTTGCATGGCAATCCCTACTCCTCACATGATATCTATCATTTGGCTTTCTCTCGCCTATGATTGTCCTCATTGATGTGAGCCTTTCACACCCTTTTGTCTTCCTCCTCCACCTTCTTTCTGTTTCGCCTTTTAGGTGTCAACTTTCTTGCTCACGCTCATCCATTTTATGAGTGCTCAAAATATCGAAAGGGAGTGGATCAGTTTGACTTGTACCTGGCTAGTGGTCTGGGGATGAGTCAAGATAAGAATCCAAAGGAGACGAAGTGTGAAACTTTAGTAGATAGTTGTTCTCAACAAAAAAACTTTTTTCTCTCGTATTTCCCTATCCCTTTCTTGCACGCAAACACCATTTGGAGACATTCGAGTCATGGACAGCAAGAGCTCTTAAACCTTTTGTTCTTTTGTTACTTGTGTCAATGCTAATATAGACTCTTGCTTGTTAAAACTTGAATTGAATTGCATGCTTTGATTGCTTTACTTAAAAAGTCCTTTTATGGTTGTGTGGCATGTCACCACAGAAATTATGCTTGTTATCATTTACCTACTCGAGGACGAGCAGGAATTAAGCTTGGGGATGTTGATACGTCCCAAAAGTATCTATAATTTCTGCTTGCTCCATGCATGTTTTGTGTGACTTTGCCATGTTTTTCTTGAACTTTCATACACTTTTGAACATATTTGGACTAATCTATTAACCCAGTGCACCCAACTGCTAGTTGCTGTTTTTTGTTGTTTTTGTATTTCAGGTTTTCCGGCCATTAAAAGTGCTCCAAAAATTCCAGGAAAATCAGATAAAAACCAGCGTCGCGGAAGCTTCCGGAAACACCAAAGAAGCGGAGGGGGGCCACCACAGGGACTCCAGAAGGGTCCCTGGCGCGGCCCCACCCTAGGCCGCGCCAGGGGGCCTTCTGGCTGCCCTGTGGGTCCCCTCGACACCCCCCTTCGCCTATATTTACCCCTCGGGGTGGAAACCCCTAGGACGGACTCCTTTTTCGCGATCTCGCCTCTGTTTCCCCGCCCCCGCCGTTTCAAGATCGGGGCTGCCTAGAGAAGCTGCTCCGGCACCCTACCGGAAGAAGCTACCCCCTCCGGGAGACCATCCATAGCCATGGACGCCTCCCGTATGTACCGTGAGTAGTTTCCCTTGGACCATGGGTCCGTGACCAGTAGCTATGTGATCTGTCTCTCCCTTCTTTGTGCCACCACTTTCGAGTCCTCGTGAGCTGCTTCACATGATCGAGGCATCTATGTAATTTCTGCTGTTGCTATGCTGAGTTTGTTGGAATCTGATGGATTATGAGACTATGTTCAGATTGTGATGAGTAATATATTTGGTTCTTCTCTTTTATATTTTGTTCTTTAGTAAATTCTTGCATGTTCTCCGTTGCGGTATTTTCTTTGGCCAAGTATTTTATTTGCAACTCCAAGAGGGAGCGTTATGCTTGATTGTGGGTTCAGCCCCCTGATGTCTAGCTTGAGTGACAGAAAAATGAGACTAGGGGATGTGTTGTTGCCACCAGGGATAAAACAACGGTGCTTGTACTTGCGGGTGCAAGGATTGTTTACTTTACGCAAAGTTCTTTTAATGCAGTTGTCTGTTGCTTTGAGTTTACACTTTGGGTGGGATTCACAACTTAATACCAGCGAGATGTTCTGGATAGATATCTCAAGGTGGATGATTCGTAGTAGATGCAGATGGATTTCGGTCTACTTACCTTGGCGTACTGCCCATTTCTTTTGAACCCTTCCTTTCTTTGCAGCATAGTTAGCATTGCGGTGCCTTCATAATCCTGTCAATTGCCCAACTGTGATTTGTTTACCTCGCTAGAACTTTTATCGTCTTTTGGGAGAGAGACATCACTAGTGAAAATCACGGGACCCCGGTCCATCTTCATATCATTGTTTACACCCTCAATTTACTTTCCGTCTTTACTTTCAGTTGCCATTATCATTATCTCTTGCGTTGATCCTTTGTAAACGGCAAGGCTGGAGGAATTGACAACTCCTCTGTACTCGTTGGGAGCAAAGTTATTTTTATCTGTGTGCAGGTCCAGGTGAAGTAACAACCTCGGCGCCACTGTTCACTTTACCACCTTCTTGTATCCTTCGGAGTCCTACGGGAGACAAACCTTGGTATCTTTGCCAAGGTAAAACTTGCCGCTACTCTACTATATCCAACCCTGCACTTGGGGTAATCAACGAGGGCTTGAAGAGTATAACACTCTCTTGCCACCAGACCACAGAGGAGTCTGCTATAAACACGGTGCTACACTCGCTTCCACCAAGTTACACAGACTTTGTCCATGACTATGTCGGAAGAGGTGAAAGCCTTCAGTTCTTTGAGTTCATGGTCAACCTCCGAGATTTAGAGGTTGAACCTATTGAAGGAGAAATTCTTGATGGAGAAGGTATATATTAGATATACTCGTTATAAATGTTTGTTCCCTTATACAACATTTGCAGTTTAATAAGTATTTGATACTTGTTATATTTTATGAAAACAGGACCTGCCGTTGCATGGACGGGAAGAGGTGCGATCCAGGATTGATGGCAACCAAGACAGTTGATGGCCACCAAGATTTCACCAAGACATCTATTATAGTATTATACTCTAGAGGCAAATAATATATGATTATTCCAATATATCTAAATAAGTTCATGACCAGTTTCATACTGTGCTGGAACTGTATCAGTGAAACAATGATACAGGTGTGGTATAGAAACAACCAGAGTTCCTAGTGAGCCTCTCATGATGACTAGTTTATCGTCAACTGATGATTGTGGTTTCACGATCATGGACCATCAAGTCAATTGACGGTAAGGTCACCTCATTGAATGAATGACGTGATGAACATTACCCAATGCAAGCATTGCAACATGATCAAATCGTAAAAGTTCAGTGTTGTAATTATAGAACGTAGTAGCCTGTTCCTTTGACCGTGAGATCACGCATAATTGCTATCTTCTGAGGATGCTTTGATTGCATTAACCGTCACACTGAAATATGGTGACCATAAAGGTGTATATTGGGCTATCCGATGGGATATGTTGAGGAGTGTTGATTCAAGAGCGGGATTTGTCAATCCATATAATGGAAAGATACTTCATGGCCAACTCGGTGAGATTGCATCCATAAAGCTGCGCAGCGTGTGACTAGGTCACAAGGATGAATATCACGGAACGAGTGAATAAAGATTTGTCGGTAACAAGATAGAACTAATGCATTGGATGCAGTTGATCAAATCTTGGACTAATCTAGTATCGCATGACAAAGGGAATGATATACAACGTGAACGGTCCAATCGGTTACTTCCGGAATACACATGGGTCATTATGGGCATCCAGGTCCCGCTATTGATCATTGGTCGTAGCCTTTGTCTCGGTCATGACTGGAGTGTTCTCGGACCGTAGGGTAACACTCTTAAGGGATCGATGAATATCGGAGACCTATTCGGAACTATCAGAGTTACCGGAGAAGAGAGAAAGACGTACCAGAAAAGTTCAGTATACGCACCAGAAAAGTTACCGGAGAAGAGAGAAAGCCTCAATCCCCTTGTCTGGAACCTGTGTTGGGATTGAGGCTTCTCCACCATACGCACGCCGTTGTGCTGCTGCAACTCTGGTTCCGGGAGGTCTACTTCCGCCACCTCCGCTGGATCGGAGAACGGAGATCGTCATCGAGTCCGTACGTGTGCAAGTACTACGAGGTGCTGCACGTGCGGCACTACCACCCAACAGGGTGCTAACACAGCCAGGGGGTTGTGAAAGGTTTACGGCTTCATCAACCACGTTTGCGGGAACGTTTCCCGCGTAAAGGACTACACCCCGAGGTATGTTTCCGCAAATCTTTCCGTTACGACATTACAGCTAGATAGATCTTGGGTTAAGGGCGACGCTAGTTAGAAAAATTATTATTTTCTTCTGCGAGACCCAACAGTGGTATCATGAGCTAGATCTATGCTTCGTTTTGCTGTGCGGATAGAACACATCGGGGATGTGGGCGTTGATTCTACGATTGTTACCCTCTCACGTGTACTTGTTATATTTGTGGCATTGTTTGATGAAGCGGCCCCCGACCGACCTTACGCATACGCTTTGCTATGTATTACTAGAAAGTAGTAAACGTTCATCATGATGAAACAAACTTAAATGGAGACACTGTAGACTTAGTGCCACCATGATCATACATCTTAAAACTTGCTAGTATAGGATACACGACGGTAGCATTAAATAAGATGATCCCTTATAAAATGCCAAACATAAGTATTCTACCAAAGTGTGCACCACCTGGAAGGTTCTCTTTATGATAGGTAGGCCGTGACGATCGGGTGTCATACATACATTAGAATTCGCATGAGGTTGGGCCTGGCAAGCCTGGCATATGTCGATATGGCCTTGCTAAGCATCATATAACACTAAGGTCAATTTGGCGAGCCTAGCATATGCAGATATGGCCTCGGAATACTAGAGATCGAAAGATCGAGCATGAGTCACATATAGGATGTGATCGCACAAACTAGTTGTCTACCTTTGAAACTAATCCGTTGGCCGTTGTGATATTCGAGGACGGATAGTGAATCTGGATCATGTAATCACTAAAACTTCTTAGGGATGATTATTTTAGTGTGAGCTCATCTATAATATGATTACTATGAACTCATTGTTATGAACTAGTCTTAATTGTTTTCCTTGCAAATATTTTGTAAAAAAATGAAAATGGACATGAATCAGTATCATGGATTGGTTACTTTCTTACGTGGTGATAGACTTAAAGATGATGGGTCAAATTTCGTTGATTGGTACTTATACCTTAGGACTGTGCTCAAGAGAGCTAACCTCTTGTTCGTGATACAAGAGCGTATGGGAGACCCTCCAGTAAACATCATGGATGAAAAAGTAATGCTTGATTACCATAATCGTCAAAGGACTTACGCCATGGTTAAAAGTGTCACAGAAACTAGCTTCCCGCAAGATTTACGTGAACAATATGCGGATATGGACACGTTTGACACAATCGACATGATGAAGTCATTGTTTATACATCAGTTCAGAGTGGCCAGATTTGAGTTAGAAAATGAGTTTCTTACTACAAAGATGGAAGAGAACACTTGTCTGAAAACTCACGTAGCCAAGATGCATGGGATACATCTGAAACTCGTGGAGGACTTTGACTATTGGACCACAGAGGAGTCTGCTATAAACACGGTGCTACACTCGCTTCCACCGAGTTACACAGACTTTGTCCATGACTATGTCGGAAGAGGTGAAAGCCTTCAGTTCTTTGAGTTCATGGCCAACCTCCGAGATTTAGAGGTTGAACCCATTGAAGGAGAAATATTTGATGGAGAAGGTATATATTAGATATACTCGTTATAAATGTTTTTCCCTTATACAACATTTGCAGTTTAATAAGTATTTGATACTTGTTCTGTTTTATGAAAACAGGACCTGCCGTTGCATGGACGGGAAGAGGTGCGATCCAGGATTGATGGCAACCAAGACAGTTGATGGCCACCAAGATTTCACCAAGACATCTATTATAGGATTATACTTAGAGTATTAGATAAATCTTTTGTAATCGATTAAGTATGAACACTTAGTGATATGTCTTGCATCTCGCAAGACAAAGTTATTCATGTTTTGAGACAAGTCAGTTGTTCCAGTTTGATGAATAAAGTGTGCTTATACTATGATTACAACTGAGTTTATATTATGATAGAAGCATTTATAAAACACCATAATTGTCAAGTGATATTCAATGTTTAATGATTAAGTTATTATGAATTATGAATAACAATAAGGTCAAAAGTCATAACTATACTAAATGCATGAGATGAATTCATAAATGATGATGTCATTAGATACTCGATCTATTAACTCATGAATTTATTATCAACCAAGATGACTAATGACAGAGTTCTAGCAAAGTAGAACTTGCGCCAAACATTGTACATAAATGATGTATTAACCAAGCGCATGAATAATCATTAAAGATGCTTCGCATGATTAATTGAACAAGGCATTCAATTAAGATCATAAATCTGATATTACGGAATCACAGTGAAGTTGGATATAAGAATACAAATCACCATGATGTGATCAAAGTGATGAGTATTATAGTTGACATAAATGGGAGACTTGTGGAAATAATGCCACAAATTACGATGGAAGTTTAAAGTGCTCAAGCACCTAAAACCATTCGTAGTCATGCTAAAATGTAGTGTGGTCTAAATACATTCCCCTTACGCTGATGCTATTGAAGGAACAAAGTTGTTATAATTTATTAAGTTAAAACACCCACTTCATGAAATAAGGAAACCATTCTAAATTAATGAAGCTGATGACTCCATATGATGATGGTGTTATAAAGTTTCTAGAAGTTTTATATGATATAACTTTCTTTCTATTAGAGTTGTGAGCAATTGTAAAACACACCTTCCCAAATAGCAAAACTTGTATTGCTTGAATTGGTGAATGAGAAGATGGTTCTCAAGGAATAAACCAATGGGAGAAAAGTGAATTCTTTGACCAGGGTGATTGACCCTGCCTCCAGATAACAGAGTAACGCAACAGAAAACGTTCCGCTGAAATGGCTCCATGAGAAGAGGAAATATGCTATTGATAATGATCATGGTATATTAGTTAAAGCCTTAGTTTAAAAATAAGAAGATTGTCATGAATACGTTCTGTACAGAACAATAATCATGAGTCTTCTTAAGTGAAACAAAAGGGACACTGCTCATAAATTACGAAGGATTGATGGTTACCTAGGAAACGAGGAGAAATGAAATCATATTGAGTTGCATATGGGATGGCTCACATCCTATGAATAAAGTAGTTATTTCACATTCCGAATAACCAGGAAGTTATTAAGAATGATGCAACACATAAAGGCATGATTTGGCACATAAAATATTTTATGGATAAATTCAATAATGATTGACTACGGAAGCGTAGTAATGCTAAATCAATATGGGTATTTCATTCACGAACACTATGAAGGGACCATAGCTTGAAATTGCATCACATTCAAATTTGGAATTTGAAGAGAAGTAGCAATTGGCATAACGAAAGAATGTTTCGATAAGATGGACCATAGTACCTCAAGGCAGAAACTCTCAACCTTGATTTGATCAAGTGATTTTGAAGTAATCAAAATATTGAGATGGACTGCAATTTCATGAAACTGAGTGGGAGCTTTGGAGACTTCCTAAAAACTTGGAATGCAGAGAGCATTTTCTGAGTGGGAGCTTTGGAAGCAATATTATTATGTCTGACATAATTAGAATAGAATCTTAATAAAATCTTACTTACGGATATATGTCGGATATATTTGAGTGGGAGCACAATGTCAATTTCATATATATACGATGATATATGTGAAAACAATCTCATATATATATACGTTGATATACATGGAGATTAAGGCTAATAAGATGAAAGGATTACGAGAATCTTATATGAACGAAATACAGATGTGTCACACACTAAAATCTATAAGGATAGATTAGGACACTTGTAATGAACATCAAAAGGATTGGAATGATATCCTAAACAAGAAAAAGTTCTTGTGGCTAGGAATTATATAAAGGATGTAAAACCTTAATATCACAAAATAATGTTTTAATGGAAGAATAGGGATGCACTTTGTCTCAAGACATGTGATCCTATATGATCTTTGACATATGATTCTACCATAAAACGGAAGTTGTGAATCCAATAACAGAATGACTCAAAAGTTCTTAGAAGAAGAACAGGTTCCGATGTGCTTGGTTGGAAAAACACAGAACCTGAGCAAAGTCCAAGCATTCAGTATCTGAAGAGAAACTGAGGACAATACTCTAAATGATAGAAAATATAATAGACTTGAATGTAATACTGGATTATGTTTGCAAGCCTTATTATGGGTCTATATGAATTAGAGATATCACCAAAAGGAATAGAAAGGAAATGTGAGCTATAATTTCACGAACCAAAACTCTACAAAATATAAATATCTACTTAAGGAAGTAGAAGGTTGAATAAAGTTTAGCGTAAAAAGTTTAGACTTCTGGCTGAGTGTATTTTTCAGTATACATGACTATGGGAGTCCTAGGGACTAAAACCATTTTGTCATTAGAGAATACTGTAAAATAAGAAGTCTCACTCTCCCGCCAAACTTATAATTCAAGCATTATTAGATAATCAAGGGTATATCAAGAAGGTTCACCAATACCTATTGCAAAGGAACATACGAATCTGAACGGGTACAGATCATTGAAAAAACCTCTTCCATGAGCAAGCATGATCAATAAACACTTATATGATAAGATGATTATGATCGAGAAAATATGCAGCTAGATTATTTGCTATCTAGTGCAAGTGGGAGACTGTTGGATATATGCTCTAGAGGCAAATAATATATGATTATTCCAATATATCTAAATAATCTCATGACCAGTTTCATACTGTGCCGGAACTGTATCAGTGAAACAATGATACATGTGTGGTATAGAAACAACCAGAGTTCCTAGTCAGCCTCTCATGATGACTAGTTTATCGTCAACTGATGATTGTGGTTTCACGATCATGGACAATCAAGTCAATTGACGGTAAGGTCACCTCATTGAATGAATGACGTGATGAACATTACCCAATGCAAGCATTGCAACATGATCAAATCATAAAAGTTCAGTGTTGTAATTACAGAACGTAGTAGCCTATTCCTTTGACCGTGAGATCACGCATAATTGCTATCTTCTGAGGATGCTTTGAGTGCATTAACCGTCACACTGAAACATGGTGACCATAAAGGTGTATCTTGGGCTATCCGATGGGATATGATGAGGAGTGTTGATTCAAGCGCGGGATTTGTCAATCCATATAATGGAAAGATACTTCATGGCCAACTCGGTGAGATTGCATCCATAAAGCTGCGCAGCGTGTGACTAGGTCACAAGGATGAATATTACGGAACGAGTGAATAAAGATTTGTTGGTAACAAGATAGAACTAATGCATTGGATGTAGTTGATAAAATCTTGGACTAATCTAGTATCACATGACAAAGGGAATGGTATACAACGTGAACGGTCCAATCGAATACTTCCGGAATACACAGGGGTCATTATGGGCATCCAGGTCCCGCTATTGATCATTGGCCGTAGTCTTTGTCTCGGTCATGACTGGAGTGTTCTCGGACCGTAGGGTAACACACTTAAGGGCTCTATGAATATCGGAGACCTATTCGTAACTATCGGAGTTACCGGAGAAGAGAGAAAGACGTACCGGAAAAGTTCGGTGTTGGTCCGAAGGTTGTTCGGAGTGAGCTGGAAGGAGTTCCGAATCATCGGGAGATGAAATAATATGTATTATTTATTAATTAAGTGAATTAATAATTAATAACATTTTATTTATAATTAAAAAGTGCAATGGGCCAGCTTTGGGAAAGAATCCCATTAGGGGAATAAAGGAAAAAGAAAAAAGAGAGAGAGAGGGAGGCGCCATGGGCCCATGAGGGGTGCGCCCCTCTCCTCCCTTGGCCGGCCACCTCCCCCTAGCAAGGGACTTTAGTCCCACCTTGCTAGGGGAGAGGGGTTGACTCCCTCCCCTCTGCCTATATATAGATGGGCAGGGTGCACATATTTAATACACAGAAATTCGTGAGAAAATAAATATTACTCCGAATTGAGATCGGTTTTCACCGGTCTTCTCCCCTCTCTCGTCTCTCTCAA
The DNA here is from genome assembly GCA_950022295.1 of Bromus sterilis. Lineage (NCBI taxonomy): Eukaryota > Viridiplantae > Streptophyta > Magnoliopsida > Poales > Poaceae > Bromus > Bromus sterilis. The sequence continues at coordinate 85,851,630 of OX465595.1, read as the reverse complement.
GCCGGGGTCCCCTTGTCTGGAACCTGTGCTGGAATTGAGGCTTATCCACCATACGCATGCCGTCGTGCTGCTGCAACTCTGGTTCCGGGAGGTCTACTTCCGCCACCTTCGCTGGATCGGAGAACGGAGGTCGTCATCGAGTCCATACGTGTGCGAGTACTACGAGGTGCTGCACGTATGGCACTACCACCCAACAGAGTGCTAACACGGCCAGGGGGCTATGAAAGGTTTACGGCTTCATCAACCACGTTTGCGGGAACGTTTCCCGCGTAACGGACTACACCCCGAGGTATGTTTCCGCAAGTCTTTCCGTTACGGCATTACAGCTAGATAGATCTTGGGTTAAGGGCGACGCTAGTTAGAAAAATTATTGTTTTCTGCTGCGAGACCCAACAGAATCGCTTCCAGCAAGTCTGCTATCCACCTACATACGCAAACATAACACCTATCCTATCCTTGTCCTCCTCTTCGCATCCCGACGAAGAAGAAGCAGTCAAGGCACACACACATTGATCAAATTATATTAATATTATATCAGTTGTTGTTGTCTATGAATAAGGAGTAGGTCTCAAGTCGTCCATAACCGTGGACACGGCTTCTCGAAAAGATTTAACCCTGCAGGGGTGTACCAACTTCCCATTACAAGGCTCCGCACGCACACCCATCTCTCTCAGTTGATACCCATCACAGGCAACCATTTTATGATTTAGTTCCAAGAGATCTGAAACGACAGGTCCCTCTAACTAACAACGAACAAATCCGGGTGGCCCCCGGTGAGTCGACACCGAACTCAAAAGCCGACCGCGCTCTCGAATAGGTCTCTACCGTCTGTCGCAGGTTTGGATAGCCGGTTAATCACACATGGGAAACCGGGTCCTCAGCCGGACAAGGTGGGCCAGCAAGGGAACTATGTCCTCACTGGTCCGGGTTGGTTTGAAAACTACTGGCAGCTGACCAGCACACACACGGTTTCAAATGGTAAATCAGCTTGGGCCACCACTAGAAATTCTTGAAGCTAGGTAGGTAAGAAAAGGGGACCCCATAAAATCCCACACGCGGTTAGGCACGCTCAGTCTTAAAACCAATACCCGGAACTCGGTTCCTAGGTGACTCGAATGGAACAAAGCGTCGGGGCGGGATAGCCTAGACCTTCCATCCTTCGTCGAATATAGTCAACATTATAATAATCATATCATCAACAACAATATAATAGTGTGATAGCCCAAACCAAAAGTAACAGGGTAACATCGTAGCATCCTGAGCATGCATACGAAGAAGGGGCTGAGCAACGAGCAATAGTAACATAGCAGTACAAGGTTTGCTGGGAAGGGACATGGCTGTATCGGTTTGAAAGAGGCTGTAAACATGTGGTAGGATCAAACATCAAACCTAAACTAGACTAGCATGCAAACCGCTGGTTGAAATAGAATGGATCATAAGTATTGTATAGTCCTTGCCTGTTGATAAGTCGGTTTCCGAAGGTGTAGTGGATCGCAAGCTCGCATCGTCTCCGAGAGGTACCGTGGAAGCACACAAGACGGTAAACACTAGAAAATGCAATCAACGAGCAACCATCTATTACTACGAGGCAAACACGAGAAAGCATCAACAAGAAGGCAACACGATACATCGCACCTACCGTCGAGAGCGGTTACTAACAGGTTAAGTGGAGTACTCGTCACACACGACGATACCGCACATTTAGAAAGGTTCAAGTTGTTTAGCTACAGGTGATCAACAAAGGTTTTTAACATGGAAACTCAAGCAAGCATGGCATAGCACACAAACATGTCAAGAGGTGAAGCACAAAGTAAACTATCTATGCTAGTCAATTTAAGTGAGGCACAACCTAAACATGGCATAACACTAAGTGCCGCACGATGATTAAAACATTTGGTATTGTTCTGTCATAAACCATATTTTAGGTTGGTTAACAACAGAAAACAATAGCGTAAACACAAAGTACACGAAAAACTAATCAAGTTACATATAAAGAACACCCAAACGGAGTTACGGTTAAAAAGATATAAGCAAAACAAGTTTGGAACACAATCTGCCAACATCAGGAAGCACACTTTAGAGCATTGCATAAACAGGATAATCAATGCAAACATGCTCACAAATGATATGGAACTAAAGTAGACATAACAGGGAAGGCATGGCAAAAAGAATCATGCAATTAGGCATCATAGATCTAAAGATATTAAGCATGCAACATGGCATCAGGACGTTACAGACTTAGTGAAAAACAGAGGTGGCTGTCAAAAACAACAGCATAGCAACTTTGGAGCTAAAAATATATATGACCAGAAAGCATATCATGACAATGCAATACATATAATGGAAGTACACATGATGCTTAACAATATGCAATTGGAATCACTCAATTCCGATAAACGGTTGCGACGCAACCGTCACCCGAAGTTGCAACAAATTAACAGTTTCAGCAACAGCAGCACATTAACATCAGGATCACCACTTTGGAGCAAGATTTAATATAGCTAAAGCACTCAAACATGACAAGTTAAAGCATGGAAATGAAGTACACATGATGCTTAACACATAGGAAAAATAATCAATGCAATATGCCTCATGGATTTGACACAAGCATCAACCAAAGTTGCAATAAAATAACTGCAGCAACACACTAACAGGAAATAATAGCAATTAACAGCCTGATGCCCACTTCAACATAGATTATCAACATCAAGATGGCCTCAAATCAAAATGCTCACAAAATATGGATTGAAGTACACACAATTCTAAGCAATTTTCCTTTTGGGCGCAACGCGATCTGGGCTACGGTTTACTCACAATTATCGTTGCAAAGCTGAATCAGCAGCAAAATTTTCTCCAGACTTAGCAAAATAAATAAAAAGGAAAAATAGTGCTCAGGAAAAAAAAGAGGGGACGACCTCACTTGGGCCGGCCCATCAGGCGGCTGCGATGGAGCAGCTGGGCCGCGGCGAGGGGCGCGATGGCGGGGTGGCCTGAGGTGGCGAGGTGGGCCTGCGGGGGCCAGGAGAGGAGGCGCGCTGCGGCCGGTTCCCGCCGGTGGCTGCTGGATCGAGGGCGGCGCGCGGTGAGCTCGGACGGGGACCATGGCGTGGCGGCGGCACTGAGGTCGTCGTCGGCGGACCTGCGGGCAGAGAGGGAGGCGGTGAGAGTTGAGGGGAAAGGAGGGAGGAGAGGAGAGGAGGGCGGCGGCGGCGGGCGGCGGCCTGTCCAGAGTCGAGGCGCGGCGGCGGCTCCAACGAGCGCAGCGGGTGGTGCGGCCCGGTTCGGCCCGCGGCGGCGGCGGTTGGGCCCTGCGGGGCACGGTTCGGCTGGAGCTGCGGTTGGGGGCTACGTGGCCTCTCCAGAGCCACTGATCTGCAGATCAGACGGCTCAGATTGGTCTGAGGCTAGGGTTTGCGAAAATGGAAAGCTTGGGGCAGAATTTGGAGCAATTTTTGGAGGGGGTGGCTGCATTTTTGGACGAGGGAAACCCTAGAAAGGGGTGGGAGTGTGGTGGTCTTTATATAGCCCAGGTGGCTGGCAGTTTGCAAAAACATCCCAGGTTTTTATCTCGCGTGCGCGGTGTTTACGTGCAGGACCTCCGATTCGGGTAAAACTTCGAACTGCGTGACCAGCGCGTCGAGCCGGCGGCGTTCACCTCGCGCTGGAACCATTCCGAGAACACTTTCCGGCGCGCTATAAAAATAACCCGTTTAATTATTAAACGGTGTTTTTCGTTCCGTTGGCTGCGGCTGGTCTCGTGCGGTTTTCGCGACGGTGATCGGGTGAAACCCAGTGTCGCAAAGGTCGAGTGTCAGGGTGGCAAGGGTCGGTCTCCGTACGATACGAGATAAGAGGGGGAAAAATAATCGTCGATCGATAAATCGGGGATGCAAACACCGCAAACAAATCAGACAATCAAACAATTCACACCGAAAACAAAAATTTTAATTTTTGTGAAAACTGGGCTGTTACATATGGTGCCTTTCTCGACTTCCCCACGAGAAAGCACGCCATATCACTCACGCTTATATTGGCAAGTTTTATAAGTATCCATTTCAAGTTGTCTAATAATCAAGCTAAGCTTTCCAAGCAGTCCTTAACCACGGACTCGGCTATTCGAATAGTTTTGGTAACCCTACAGGGGTGTACCGCTACACACACATGATCATCAGTTACCGCCTTTGTACTCGACACCATTCAAGAAGTGTCGGCGAGGATGCTCACCACAACTGTTACTTCATAGCCGATCTAGTCCAAGAAAGCCGCCTACCTGGGTTGGCTACCACTATCGTGAACCCGGCCGGTTTACCGAAGTGGACCCAGATGATGTGTGCGTGGTGCATAAGCCGGTCTCGGCTGAGCCGTTCTCTCACTTAGCAGCCAGGCCACAAACCTACCAGAACTCCGAACTACTGCGACATCTGGACATCGAAAGGGATGAGTTAGTAGGCTGAGAGGGGTCAGTGAGCCCAATGTGTGGTTGTACTCTTCATCTTGGATCACCACACAAGAACTCGGACTTAGGGCAGTGTTCAACGAGACAACCCACCGTGTACTCCTACATAGCCTCTCATCGTTCACCTTGTATTAGGGTAGATTCACCAACATTTCCACCATCATCAACATGATTGCTACCATCCCGACTCACATAACAATATCATCATTGTAACACTCTAAGCATGCAATAAGCAGTAACAATTGCAGGGGCCACATGATATCAATCAACTCCTACATTTTCTAGGATTGTGGTTTGCTTACTACTGTGACAAATGATAGGTCATGCAAAGGAATGGGTTCATCTATGCGGTTGAAACGTAGCATGGTAATCATCCTAAACTATGCATAAGCGAGATTGAGAGGGAAGTGGGATTTTATCGACATGATCAATGGGGGTTTGCTTGCCTTGCTGACGAGGATCAGGTTCAGGGTCTTCAACGAAGGGGGCAGCCTCCGGTTCCGGTTCCACTTCTACTCGACAAACAACAAACAAGGAAGCAAAGTAAATACAATGCACAAGCACAAGGTTGAAGGTTGAAACTTGATGTATATGCTTCTGATGTGTGAGGGAATTCCATTTAAAAGGAGTGTATTGCAAATGAATTGCAAATTCAAACTCCATTTTGAATTTAAAAGGAATTCATATGCATTGTTCTCTTTGTTCCCCCATTTTAAAATGGTCAAACATGAAAACAAAGTGCATATTAAGAATCCTTGCATTTTTCTGATAATTTTACATATATTATATGTTTAATTTGGAGTTAAAATGAATTAGTTATGAATTTCCAAAGTTTAATTCATTTTCTGGATTTTCTTGAATTGTTTTAAAACAAATAAGCATTTCTGCGTCACTGTGATGTCATGCTGGCGTCAGGGGGGGTTCTGACCAGGGGGTCCCACCTGTAAGTGTCACTGTGGTCAATTAAAACGTTTTGTTTTGAATTAGATTAACCCAGAGGTTAATTAGGGCCTAGGGCCGACATGTAAGTGTCTCTGAGGGGGGATTAGCACTTAAGCTAATGACGTCCATGTCATCTCGCCGGCGGCTAGTCGCCGGTGGCAACCCGACGCGGCGGCGTCCACGAGGACGGCGTTCCAGGGGGCTATTCGAAGCGCTTCTTCCTCCAGATCGAAGCCCATGACCTTGCGCACCGATTGGGACCAACTCCATGTGCTGGGAGGCTCCGTGGACTCGCCGGCGACGAGCTTTGCGGCGACAGTGGCACGACTGCGAGGCGAAACTCACTACGGTGCATCAAACGAAGCGGGGTTGGGTGCATTTGAAACAGCGGAGCAACGCGAATGCGATGGACAAGGTCTAGAGCTCGATTTCTTAGCGGGAGCTCGCCGGCAACGACCACGGCGACGAAGTGCATCGGCTCTCATGGTGGATCCGGCTACAGCTGCGGGGAAGGCGCGGGATAAGAGGGGTTTTGCTCAGAAGCTCACCTTGAGTGCAACGGCGGTGACGGCTTGCTCGGGGAGGTCCTGGTGGTGGAGAATCCGGCGATGGCGTGCGACGGCCGTAGTTGAAGAAGGCGACTCGATTCCTTGGCTCCAGGGGCTCCGCGCTCCTAACTTCTTGCAGGGTGACGAAGACAAAGACGGCGAGGAGGACGGACAAGCTCCGGGGACCTAGCTCGGGCTCGGGCTGCGAGTCGCCATGGCCATGGCCTACGGTGCTCTCGGGGTTCCTCGCGGGCGAGCTATGGAGAGGCGGAGAGGTGATGGGAGGAGGGGGAATGGACATGGCGGGTTCCACTGCGTCTCCAAGCGCGACTAGAACGCTCGGGAGGCGCCAGGCAGGCAGGCTGGTGCTCGCCGACGTCGGCATGCCCTCCACCGAGGTGCTTGTCGACGCGGAGGGAAGACGACAAGGGAGGCTGCAGGCTGGGCCAGGCTAGTGGGCCGCGGGCGATGAGTTGGGCTTCTTCAGGTAAGCTTTTCTGTTTTTATTTTTCTGTTGAATCTTTCCTTTCTTTAATTTCTTTTATGTATTTGTTTTGTCTTAGCTAAATTAAATAGCTAGACATTTTATAAAATGTTGAAACTTTTTATATGGCTCCACAGTATAATAGACTATCCACTTGTAAAGTTTGAACATTTTTAAAATTCAACTTATTTGAACTTTAATTCAAATAGGGGTTTAAATTTAAATCCATGCTCATGTTTGAATATTTGAAAAATCTATGAGCATGAGGTTGGTCCCACATCACTTGATATGTGATCACACTCATTTATGAGACTTTTCAAAAATGCAAAAGGAATTTTTGGAGCAACTTTATTTCTGGCCATTTGAATTAATTCATCTAGGGGGTGTTCCTTCTCCCATTTGAGTTTGAATTTGAATTCCATTTGATTTTCTTTGATGAATGCAAGGTGACTCTGATCCTAGCACATTACCTAATAGAGGGTTCTGACAACTCGCCCCCACTCAAAAGAATCTCGTCCCAAGATTCAGAAGTCTGCGGGAGGATGGAGGGGTACTCGGCACTGAGACGGTCTTCTCTTTCCCACGTGGCTTCTTTCTCGGAGTGGTGTGACCATTGCACTTTCAGAAATTTAATCTTCTGACGACGAGTGACACGCTCTGCTGAATCAAGAATACGAACGGGGTATTCTCGATAAGAAAGGTCATCTTGGAGATCAAGCGTTTCATGGTCGACTTCGCGGATGGGGTCCTTGAATCAATGCCTGAGTTGTGACACATGGAATACATCATGTACTCGGGAAAGGTGCGGGGGAGTTCAAGTTGGTAGGCAACTTCTCCACGTTTAGCAAGAATGCGGAAAGGTCCGATGTAACGTGGGGCCAACTTGCCTTTGATACCGAATCGTTGGGTTCCCTTCAGAGGAGTAACCCAAAGGTAAGCCTTCTCATCCAGATTGTAGCTTTCTTGCCTATGATGACAATCATAGTAGCTTTTCTGACGAGACTGGGCTGCTTTCAATTGATCACGAACAATGCGAACTTGCTCTTCTGCTTCCATGATCATATCCGGTCCAAAGAATTGTCTTTCACCGGTTTCTGACCAGTTTAGGGGTGTTCGACATCTTCGTCCATATAGGAGTTCAAAAGGAGACATGTTCAGACTAGATTGGAAACTATTGTTATAAGCAAATTCGGCGAATGGCAGAGACTTCTCCCAATTCTTTCCAAATGATATAAAACAAGCTCTGAGCATGTCCTCGAGAATTTGGTTAACCCTTTCGACTTGACCGCTAGACTGAGGATGGAAAGTTGTACTAAAGGAGAGATGAGTTCCCATAGCACTCTGAAAGCTTCCCCAAAACCTAAGGTGAAAAGGCTACCACGATCAAAATTGATTTCCAAAGGAACACCATGAAGGGACACAATTCTAGAGACATACAAGTCCGCTAACTGGCTAGCAGTTATAGACTCGCGAACTGGAAGGAAGTGTGCAACTTTGGACAGTCTATCCACCACAACGAAGATGGCATCGTTTCCTTTCTGGGTTTTTGGAAAGCCAGTGATGAAATCCATACTGACTTTGTCCCATTTCCACTCTGGAATAGGCAAAGGTTGAAGTGTACCAGCAGGTCTTTGGTGTTCTGCCTTAATGCGACGACAAACATCACATTCGGCAACAAATCGAGCAATGTCTCTCTTCATCCTAGTCCACCAAAATCTCTGGCGTAGATCTCAGTACATTTTTGTGCTACCGGGATGAATCGAGAGGGGTGTGTCATGGGCTAGCTTGAGGATGAGTTGCCTTAGTTCCCTATTCTTAGGTACTACCAAACGATTTCCAAAGAATATCGTTCCTTTGCTATCTGTGGAGAAACATTTAGCAACTCCGCTAGCAATGTTCTCCTTGATCCGGCGAACACCTCGTGCACGCCTTTGGGAAACTATGATTTTCTCCTCAAGAGTTGGTTTCGCCACCAAGGTAGAAAGATAACCATGAGGAACAATCTCAAGATTGAGCTTACAAAATTCCTCATGAAGAAGTGGTTGACACTGTTGTAACATGAGGTTGTTACAATACGACTTACGACTTAGTGCATCAGCCATGACATTGGCTTTGCCTGGGGTGTAAGCAATTCCTACGTCGTAATCTTTTATCAACTCAATCCAGCGTCTTTGCCTGAGATTAAGATCTGGCTGGGTGAAAATGTATTTGAGGCTTTGGTGGTCGGAATAGATCTCGCAACGATTACCAAGGAGGTAATGTCGCCAAGTTGTCAGGGCATGAACTACGGCAGCGAGTTCAAGATCATGGGTAGGATAGTTCTCTTCATGTGGACGCAACTGGCGTGAAGCATAAGCTACCACATGTCTATCTTGCATAAGTATGCATCCTAACCCTTGCCGTGAGGCGTCACAAAAGATCTCGAAATCCTTTTTGGTGTCTGTAGGCGCAAGTACGGGTGCAGAAGTCAATCTTCTTTTTAGCTCTTGAAAGCTTTCCTCGCACTTGGGAGTCCATTGGAATTTCTTATCTTTCTTGAGGAGTTCAGTTAGAGGCTTTGCAACTTTAGAAAATTTCTCGACGAAGCGGCGACAATAGCTTGCTAAGCCAAGAAAACTTCTAACTTGCTTCACCGATTCAGGTGGAGTCCAGTCAAGGACGGCCTGAACTCTCTCGGGATTCACAACAATGCCTTTTGCAGAAATCACGTGGCCTAAGTAGGTCACTTCTGGTAGCCAAAATTCACACTTGGAGAATTTAGCATACATGCGATGCTCTCTAAGTTTCATCAATACCAGCCTGAGATGTTCGGCATGTTTTCTTCGTTCTTCGAGTAGATGAGAATGTCATCAAGATAAACTACAACAAATTTATCTAGGTACTCCATGAAGATCAAATTCATCATGCGCGAGAAAGTGGAGGGGCCATTGGTTAAACCAAAGGACATAACGGTGTACTCGTAAAGACCATAACGAGTAGTGAAAGCCGTTTTGGGAATGTCCTCGTTTCGGATTTTGATTTGATGATAACCTAATCTCAAATCCATCTTGGAGAAGACAGAGGATCCAGCAAGTTGATCATAAAGACCATTGATCCTGGGCAGTGGGTACTTGTTCTTTATCGTCGCTAGATTTAGCGGGCGATAGTCTACGCACATCCTTTCTATTCCATCTTTCTTCATTACGAACAGAACGGGGCAACCCCATGTCGATGAGCTAGGGCGGATGAAGCCTTTTTCCAACAAAGCTTCAAGTTGGATTTTTAGCTCAGCTAACTCACATGGGGCCATTTTGTATGGGCGTCTGGAAATTGGTGCGGTTCCTGCATAAGATCCACTATGAATTCTACACATCTGTCGGGTGGCATGGTTTAAGGGGTTGGGTTACTGGATGGTTTTCTTGAGGATGACCATGGCCTACCAGGGGCTACAACAGATATGTCAGACTAGCAAAGTACCCCGACACAATGTTTAGTGTGGCCATTCTGGCTAGGAAACATCTAAAGTGGGAGGAAGAGCTACACATGAATCACTATAGGTTTCTAGAACAAAACTTACAACAAACTCTATGGAACTGTCGGGCATGCCACCTAATAATTCTTCTAGAAAGACAACCGAAAGGGGGAGAAGGATTTTTGCAAATGCATCAGATTATGAAGAAACTTGGAATGACTCGGACAGCATAATGGCTGTAATTTTAAGAGAAAACAATTTCTTACAACATGAAAACATCACTTACATACGATGTAAGAAATCAGGAAGCACAACAACGCTAGTAAACCGAACACAACTTTCCTACGGCTACAAGGAAGCAAACAACGAGATGTTCTAGAAAGACATAGATGAGCCTAGTCCTATCTTCCCGTAGAACAAGATGAGGGTGACTCAGAACTCAGAACGATGAAGGTAAGGAGAAAAAAAGAAGCCTTACGTTGTTCCCTTATATACCCAGAGTAACTATATAACTATAGCAAGCTAGACTCGACTTCGGCCAAGGCTGATAATCCTACAGTCAGTCCTGCTCTGATACCAAGTCTGTCGGGACCCGGGGTTAGCGTATGCAAGACTCGCTACAACACAATAATATGGAGAGCCGAGAACCGTACCCACTTGTCTAAGCAGACAAGGCCAAGCACAGAACGTTCTCGGAAAGCATCAAACGTGAGAGGAATCCCATCCAGGTTGGATGATCAACTGAAATGGGTCCTGATCGTCCGCACACAAGTCTAATGATAAGGGTGGTGAACTCCCATACTCATAGACAAGTCGCCTCAACCATACTATCGATTGTATTATAACCCTTACATAGACTTACTCCAGCCCGATCACTTAGTCGGGATCTAGGGCGGGCTCGATCATACACCAAAGTGTGCACGTGACAGAGTCACGAGCAATCGCATCACGATGCCCCAAGATGCGCACATCTAAGGGCCACTTGGTGTATAAAAGACCGCCAGCCAGATCACAACTAAGATCTCGAAAACCCATACTAAGACATGCATGTTATAATCATACACGCAGCACACATGCCTTGTATGAACAGCAGGTATCATTGCAATTCTCTACAAAGTATACAACTTTATTGATAACTCTTACAGAGTGCACACAGAGATCACGAGACCGTGATCCAACATTACAACAAGCATGCGGAAGCAAATTATGTCTGGGTACAAACAAGTTTAACAAGTGGCTTAAGAAGCCTTATTTAAACACAAGCCCTCCACGAGGGAACCAGTCTGCTGACTGGGACTACACTAGCTTGGTCTTCAGTCGTCGAGCTCGAGGAAGAATCCACCTTCGGGGTCAGTGGGTTCATCTAAAACATAGAATAAGCAAACGTGAGTACAAAGTCGTACTCAGCAAGACTTACGTAGGAGCTATGCTACTCATGCACATGTATCAAGGTCAAGGGAGGTGGGGTTTCAAATGCAGAAGAGCCAGCTTTGACTTGGCTAGTCCTAAACTACGAGTACCAGACTTGAGGTAAGAAGCGTACACGAGTCCACTACATGTCTCCAACCAATTACACCACTATTGTGCCTTTCTCAACTTCCCCACGAGAAAGCACGCCATAGCACTCACGCTTATGTTGGCAAGTTTTATAAGTATCCAGTTCAAGTTGTCTAATAATCAAGCTAAGCTTTCCAAGCAGTCCTTAACCGCGGACGCGGCTATTCGAATAGTTTTGTTAACCCTGCAGGGGTGTACCGCTACACACACATGATCATCAGTTACCGCCTTTGTACTCGACACCGTTCAAGAAGTGTCGGCGAGGAAGCTCACCACAACTGTTACCTCATAGCCGATCTAGTCCAAGAAAGCCGCCTACCTGGGTTGGCTACCACTATCGTGAACCCGGCCGGTTTACCGAAGTGGACCCAGATGATGTGTGCGTGGTGCATAAGCCGGTCTCGGCTGAGCCGTTCTCTCACTTAGCAGCCAGGCCACAAACCTACCAGAACTTCGAACTACTGCGACATCTGGACATCGAAAGGGATGAGTTAGTAGGATGAGAGGGGTCAGTGAGCCCAATGTGTGGTTGTACTCTTCATCTTGGATCACCACACAAGAACTCGGACTTAGGGCGGTGTTCAACGAGACAACCCACCGTGTACTCCTACACAGCCTCTCATCGTTCACCTTGTATTAGGGTAGATTCAGCAACACATTTCCACCATCATCAACATGATTTCTACCATCCCGACTCACATAACAGTATCATCATTGTAACACTCTAAGCATGCAATAAGAAGTAACAATTGCAGGGGCCACATGATATCAATCAACTCCTACATTTCCTAGGATTGTGGTTTGCTTACTACTGTGACAAATGATAGGTCATGCAAAGGAATGGGTTCATCTATGCGGTAGAAACGTAGCATGGTAATCATCCTAAACAATGCATAAGCGAGATTGAGAGGGAAGTGGGATTTTATCGACATGATCAATGGGGGTTTGCTTTCCTTGCTGACGAGGTTCAGGTTCAGGGTCTTCAACGAAGGGGGCAGCCTCCGGTTCCGGTTCCACTTCTACTCGACAAACAACAAACAAGGAAGCAAAGTAAATACAATGCACAAGCACATGGTTGAAGGTTGAAACTTGATGTATATGCTTCTGATGTGTGAGGGAATTCCATTTAAAAGGAGTGGATTGCAAATGGATTGCAAATTCAAACTCCATTTTGAATTTAAAAGGAATTCATATGCATCGTTCTGTCTGTTCCCCCCATTTTAAAATGGTCAAACATGAAAACAAAAGGCATATTCAGAATCCTTGCATTTTTCTGATAATTCTACATATATTATATGTTTAATTTCGAGTTAAAATGAATTAGTTATGAATTTCCAAAGTTTAATTCATTTTCTGGATTTTCTGGAATTGTTTTAAAACAAATAAGCATTTCTGCGTCACTGTGATGTCATGCTGGCGTCAGGGGGGTTCTGACCAGGGGGTCCCACCTGTAAGTGTCACTGTGGTTAATTAAAACGTTTTGTTTTGAATTAGATTAACCCAGAGGTTAATTAGGGCCTAGGGCCGATATGTAAGTGTCTCTGAGGGGGGATTAACACTTAAGCTAATGACGTCCACGTCATCTCGCCGGCGGCTAGTCGCCGGTGGCAACCCGACGCGGCGGCGTCCATGGGGACGGCGTTCCAGGGGGCTATTCGAAGCGCTTCTTCCTCCAGATCGAAACCCGTGACCTTGCGCGCCGATTGGGACCAACTCCAGGTGCTGGGAGGCTCCTTGGGCTCGCCGGCGACGAGCTTTGCGGCGACAGTGGCACGGCTGCGAGGTGAAACTCACTAAGGTGCATCAAACGAAGCGGGGTTGGGTGCTTTTGAAACAGCGGAGCAACGCGAATGCGATGGACAAGGTCTAGAGCTCGATTTCTTAGCGGGAGCTCGCCGGCAACGACCACGGCGGCGAAGTGCTTCGGATCTCATGGTGGATCCGGCTACAGCTGCGGGGAAGGCGCGGGACAAGAGGGGTTTTGCTCAGAAGCTCACCCTGAGTGTAACGGCGGTGACGGCTTGCTCGGGGAGGTCCTGGTGGTGGAGAATCCGGCGATGGCGCGCGGCGGCCGTAGTTGAAGAAGGCGACTCGATTCCTTGGCTCCAGGGGCTCCGCGCTCCTGATTTCTTGCAGGGTGACGAAGACGAAGACGGCGAGGAGGATGGACAAGCTCCGGGGACCTAGCTCGGGCTCGGGCCGTGAGTCGCCATGGCCATGGCCTACGGTGCTCTCGGGGTTCCTCGCGGGCGAGTTGTGGAGAGGCGGAGAGGCGATGGGAGGAGGGGGAATGGACGTGGCGGGTTCCAGGGCGTCTCCAGGCGCGACTAGAAGGCTCGGGAGGCGCCAGGCAGGCAGGTTGGTGCTCGCCGGCGTCGGCATGCCCTCCACCGAGGTGCTTGTCGATGCGGCGGGAAGACGACAAGGGGGGTTGCGGGCTGGGCCAGGCTAGTGGGCCACGGGCGATGAGTTGGGCTTCTTCAGGTAAGCTTTTCTGTTTTTATTTTTCTTTTTAATCTTTCCTTTCTTTAATTTCTCTTCTATATTTGTTTTGTCTTAGCTAAATTAAATAGCTAGACATTTTATAAAATGTTGAAACTTTTTATATGGCTCCACAATATAATAGACTAGCCACTTGTAAAGTTTGAACATTTTTAAAATTCAACTTATTTGAACTTTAATTCAAATAGGGGTTTAAATTTAAATCCATGCTCCTGTTTGAATATTTGAAAAATCTATGAGCTTGGGGTTGGTCCCACATCACTTTATATGTGATCACACTCATTTATGAGACTTTTCAAAAATGCAAAAGGAATTTTTGGAGCAACTTTATTTCTGGCCATTTGAATTAATTCATCTGGGGGGTGTTCCTTCTCCCATTTGAGTTTGAATTTGAATTCCATTTTATTTTCTTTGATGAATGCAAGGTGACATTGATCCTAGCACATTACCTAACAGAGGGTTCTAACAACCGGGTCCCGAAACGGTTCCGGTTTTCTCATCGATCATAACCCGATCACTCCGAGACTTTCGCGGTGTGATAAATACATGCTCCTATCACTCTAGTACTCTACAGATCATCTACCTTTAAGTGTGTGACCCCATAGGTTCGGTAGGATACGGACATGAACCGGAAACTTGTTTTCCCACGGAACAATAACCGATAGCGGAGCCATTGACACCCATAACGGTTCCCATACCTACACGAATATAAATTCGAGTGAACCATAAGCTTAACATGCCAGTCCTATTTTCTTCACGATACTATAAAAAACCTGAGGTGAGATCTATTAGGTATCCGCATAATTAACCATTAGCCATTATACCAAGTCATCCTCCTTGTTTTGTTCCATTTTTCTCGTTTAGTATTCCGGTATCCCTTGTGATCAATTCACAGTGTCTGGCCAGACGATGTTGGATGTCGTAATACCGAGAGGGCCCACAGAAGTTCTCTCCATCGTTAGAGGAGAAAATTCCCAACTCAAATCGTTAAGTCCCTTGACACACTTTCAGGTGTGAGTGATCAAAGCCGTTATTGCCACGCCTGTTACGGGTGGTGTTGGGACAGTGTCAAAACCCACCCTCCGGTATGAAGTTACGAAAAATTATTATGGTCATGAAGGACACATGCATATTAACTTTAGATGATTTTACTTATCACATGGAAACGATGTCATCTTAGAGTAAATCATACAATTGGGTCGGTTCAGCACCCTTGTTCCGGCAACAATGTGCTCCCATGTGTTACCGGCATTTCCAATGCCCTATAAACAGGAAAACATGTCATCCATAACACATGGGTTAGTCCTAGAGGCAGACTAAGAACACTTTGTGTTTATACTCTACACCTGCATATGGGTTTTCCTTCGAAGGCAGTTAACATGCTACTTGGCAAACCTCCGCATAGGCCATTGCAGTTATAGCATAGACATATAAACATTAATAATGAACTTGGAATTATAATAATACAATTTATTATTGCCTCTAGGGCATAATTCCAACAGTCTCCCACTTGCACTAGAGACAATAATCTAGTTGCATGGTTTACTCAGACCAATGGAATTTTGGTCTTCATGCTCGCTTGTGGTATAGACTTCGCCACTGAGCTTAACGCTTTTAGGCTCGTCTCAATCCTGCTTATCTTAATGTACCCCTTCATCCTTTATGAAGTATTTAAAGATAGGGCACTATTGTTAAACATGTTTGGACTACAGTGAGCTCTTAGCTTACTTTTCTTTGATCATGATGCTCATATCAAAATATGGTTTCTGTAGATCAAGCGTTCGAAACTATGCCAATCACTATGATGGTGTTCTTGATCCAAATACCCTCCTATGCAACTACTAGAGTTTCCATGTTTCACGTCTACGTTGTAGAAATCCCGCTATGTGCCTTAGCTTGAAAAACAATTTTTAACATCCTATTTTGGTACTTAGCTATAGACCGAAAAAGGAAAAATATTACAAATAATTATGAAATTTTATTTCATCAATTTGTAATGAACTCTTTAGTTTTCCTCATAGAACCTTTCTTCATCTGAGGTACTTCAAGAGAACTAATCTACTATTTAGATTACTTTGGTGCTTGTTGCACTTTCAGGATATCCAATACCTTAGTGCTTTATTTTGCTAAAATATTTATTCTCAATCACTCATATGTTATTCACATATATGATTAGAATCGTGCTCCCACTTAATTCCATATCTTATATGATTATTGATGAAATAATAACTTTTATAACTTCATCAAAAACTATTACTCCAGCTCTGTGATATTTGCTTCAACTATGGACTGATCTTTGAAGCATTCTCACTTTTACTAATATCGTATAGATCATTAAATCCTTTCAGGTTGTATCATGCATACACCCTTTGTTTAATTTTCTCAGAAGAAAAATCCATATGTCATACTTCAGAAGTATGTCACGATTATCAGTAATTTTCCATATGAACATTTGCATCACTACACATATTGTAGTCAACCTTTTGAACTCTATCAAAAAACTTATTTTTACGATAAGTTGAGCAATATTAACGATTAAGCTATCGTCTATGTTCATATCTATGAAAGTCAAATCCACTCTAATGATCAGGTATCCTTAGGAGGGTTTTACCAAGTTCTCAACTTGATTTAGATGGATGGCTTTCATATAGTTTTTATGGTTTTTAAGCCATACAGTGGATTTAGTGCTCGTCATGGTTTCTTGTAGTTCACAGGTTTATCACACTATAGAACCACCTTGGTCCAACGTGAATTTACAAATATGTGTGATACATCATAAGACTTGATCATTTCATCTCTTGAACACATTTCAGAGTTTCATCATTCCTTTTCATCAAATGTAGGAATTTCTGGTTTGCTCACAGAGTTTATCTCTAGAACGAGTTTCTGAGTTTCATTCTGTAGAACCAAATGATTCAATGTAATCATTATCAAGTTATTAGTACTCCCACTTAATTGTTTCAAGAGAGCAATTTTCTCAGGAAAAATCTCATGTCCCGTGATAAACATTTTTCCCGGGTATAGTAGTGGAAGTGTTGTTCGTAACATGATGTTTCTACAATACTTATATTCTGGATCGAGTATATTCTAAATACATCTCCGAAATTATGAAACAACAGTTGGAGTTCTTATCCATGTCGTATTCTTATAGGGCATTGTTTCAACAAACATATGATGATGCTCTATTTAGTTCGTAAGTGGTTTCTCAAAAGCGTTAAGAAGTATAGTAAATGGGATTGTGGTTTAAGTTCATCACCGACCTCACCATGTCATGCTGGAATTCATGGTAGAAAACAATTTTAATTCCAATATGTCATATAGGGCTTGGTTATGCGTCAAGATACTCCGTAGATATACGGGGTTTCAGGTGACGTTAGTTTATGAACTGACTTCATACACTCGATGATGTTTGCTAAATTCTTTAACTCATTTATTTTACGATCAGATCGTCAAATATTTGATCTATGTGTGATGGTTATTCTCTTTGTGAGTTTTGAACTTATTCAAAATTTCAGATATTATGTCTTGTCTAAATATCGGTATATCTATACAAGTCATTATCACAAAGTTTTATGTAAAGTACTGTTTATTGGTTCTCCACACATCGTTATGTGTTATTACCAATAGTTTACTAAACACTTGAACAAATGATTTTGTTTATTAGAAAAACATTGCATGTGTCAAATGACTCAAAGTAAAGAGATTGAATGACTTCATCGATATGAAGCTTCCGTATGCGCTTTGTTCTAATGCGACTAAGTCATTTATGCTATTACAATAATGGCATTATCATCACATAACTTAATTTATTTAGCAACCAAGAAAATAGACATAACATCAAGATTTCAACTTAAATAATTCACCACGAAGGGTGACATTCAGAAAGTAATAATTTTTGAACAACCATTATTTAAAACGTGGATAACACATCCACCGTGCAGACGCCATAATACGATATTAATGTTTTACACGACCTCTGAATTAAATAACTTTTATTCAAACTCTAAGATAAATCTTGATAGACGAACATCGACGGCCTTGGGTGACTTGGGCACCACTTCCGACGCAGACTTGCACTTCATTCGTTCTTCTCCTTTGGATTCTGAGAATTCCCTGTACCGATTTGCGAACCATTAGCAATCGATATGGTATCAATTATACCTATGAAGATGAAATAATGAAATTGTCTATTATCTTAGTATAACTTATTTATACCTTTGGTGATCATACCACTTTTCAGATCTCCCAGATACTTCTTGCAATTCCTCTTCCAGTGCCCCTTGTTCTTGCAGTAGTGACACTCAGAATCTTTAGTTGGGCCAGTCTTGGTCTTTACCTGAGCTTTGTTCTTACCACCGCTCTTGGCATTTCTGCCTTTGCCCTTCTTCTTGAAACTGGTAGTGTTCATCACAGCCAACACGTGGCTTGGATCCTTCTGCATAGATGCTTCCGCAGTCTTAAGCATAGCGAACAATTCGTCTGTGGTCTTGTCAAGCCCATTCATGTTTTAATTCATGATAAAGCCGTTGTAAGACGGAGGGAGTGACGCAAGGAGAATGTCAGTGCCGAGTGTCGTAGGGATCGCAAATCCCAGAGCATTCAGCCTCTGTGCGTAACCAACAAGTTTGATCACGTGCTCGCTTAGAGAGCTATCTTCTGCCATCTTACATTCCCACAGCTGCTTTATTACCTCGTAACGTTCAGTTCTAGCCTGCTTCCGATACAGAGCGTTCAGTTGTGTCACCATGTCAACAACGTAGAAGTTCTCAAACCGTTTCTGAAGCTCTGTATCCATGCATGTATGCATCAAGCATTGTACTGTGGTGTGGTCATTTACTTTAGTCGCAAAGACGTTCTTATCGTCCTGCGATGCATCCTCAGCGGGAGCGGCTGGGAGAGCTTCTTTGAGAACATAGTCCTTCTTAGCAACTTTGAGGACAAAACCAAGATTACGGAACCAGTCCGCATAGTTCCCCCCATTTGCAGCAAGCTCCTCTTTTTCAAGCATCGGTCGTAAGCTAAAAGCATTGTTGTTGCGGGCCATCTCTCTACAATGATATAAACAGATTGATTTAGACATGGTTCAAAATTAATTGCATTAATCTTAACAAGTTTAATCTAATGCTCCCACTAAAAAAACAATATCTCTCAAAATTGATCTTAGGGTAATCAAGATCCGGATCAATACTCCTGCCACCGGTGTAACACTCAGCCATGGAGGAGATCAACCCGGTAGGTCTAACTAAACCAATCATAACCGACTTATGACTCTTGTATTAGTCTTTCGACACTTGTGCTCCGAGCTTAGATCGGATAAGCTAGAACGTCAAGACAACCAAGCGCTATTGTTGTGGAGACAACTCAATCCACCCGCCTCTTTGTTACCTTTCCGTTGGTACTCGTGTTACACGACGCACCTCGGGTGGCGTTTATTACACACGGTTGCAAGGTTGGGAGAGCACGAACTTCTTGATATTTTAAGAGAGATCATCCTATTAAAATTATGACTAGTGTGCAATCAAAACAGGCAATGAAAAGGATTAACATCACAGGCAGTTTAATGGATGTGATATGGTATAGCCCTTTTCTTCAAGAAGCTCCAAGCACCATGCTTTTCTTTCTTCATCTTCTTTTGGCAGAGAGCATCACCTCCACGCACGACATGTCATCAAGCATCATGACGTATGATCATCATCTTCATGTAGATACTACAACTATTGCTAGCATCTATTCTATAAAAAGAAAATTACATGAAGTTTGGCACGCAGGCCGAATAAATGACAATCATATGGCTCCAGCCATCATGCCGTACCATGACATGCAAGTCATGCAAATTTAACATGTACAAAGTATAATCATCTCATACAACTTTTATCATGACGAAGACTATACCACATCACATGTTCCTGCAAAAACAAGTTAGACGTTCTTCTACTCGTTCTTTGCATCTTTTACGTGGCTGCTAAGGTTTGCAAGGCAAAACGTTTTGCTAGCTACGTAACCATGTAAAGCACAATATTCAAGTTGCTAGATTAACACTCGGGGCGTATGAACTATGAGACTACAATTTAGTCTCATGACCCATACTGAACAATCGTCAATACGCGTGATCCCCGTGCTAGATCAACAATCTAACACGCCCCTTTTGTTACACAATTCTCCACACCAAAAGCAAGACCCAAATCATCTTCGCGCGACCAGCATACTCAAGAGCAGCATAGAAGGACCCCGAGCGGCAAGATGTTTGTAACAAAATCAAGCAATGCAGGAGGGATCAACTTGTGCAATTAGAGGGGAAGCAACTTGAAAGCTCAAGAATGATCAGAGGGGGAGGGGGTGAATGATCACTTCTAAAAATTCTAAGGAACTTAGAAGGAAATCATGTAAACATCGTAGGACTAAAGACATCTCGAAGGAAATACAGTATCGAAAGTAATGCAAGGCTCGAAAGGATTTGGAGCGAAGGAAAACATCGAAGACAAACAGGCTACGAGAAAATACTTGAAGTAAATGCTAGAAGGAAAACGAGCCTGACACAGCGATGTTTGGTAAACCAGTTCACACTCTGCAAAGTGCTACGTCTGGTTGGAGGGACTGGTGATTGAACACCTGGAGCAAAACTCTCTCCGTCCTATTCTCCACTGCAACAAACTCCTCGAGCTTGTCCAGTTTTCACTCGTGGTAGATGATTCAGGACATCTCCGAGACCTTTACAAACTTCCTTCAGCAGTGACAATTTCTCTTCGACTGCTTGACAGGCGACGCCTAACCGTCTAGGAGACTTGCAGTTCTCCAAGATAAAAAGATCGGCTAATCTCGACCTAAGTCATAGTGAATTGCTCAACTCAACTCAGACTTGGGATTTTGGTTTTCTCTCGATGAATCTCTCTTGGGATGCTCTCAGACTTCTGTCTTAGAATCTTCAGTGGAGCAGCCAACCCGAACTGGCGGGTGGGTGCGGGGTATTTATAGTTGGCGATCCCGATGGGTAAAATGACTGAAGTGACCCGATGCAACCGCTTGACGCGTGTCCACAACGGTCGGATTCCAATCACTGCGCAACTTTACTTGAGGAACAAGTAAGCTGACTCACCGAACGAGTTCTCTCTCGAAGGCACGAAGTGCAATGACTTTGCCTTCGAGCTATTCGCTCGACTCGGTGAGATTTCTCTCGGTAGGCTTTTGTGGGTTTTGGTTGAGCAGAGCAGATTCACTTCGACAAAGATCTCAACTAGCAAACCCCTCTTAATAGTACGGTTTTTCCTACGACTCAAGAAATAAAGAGAAACTAGCAAAAAGACTAAGTCTTCGATCAGCTTCAGCTTTCTCCTCGTTGCGCTTTTGCTCGAGAGAAACATCTTCTTCGACAACATTTTTAGGGGTCGTCTTCCTTCAAAGGCTTCGGTAGATGACTGCAGATTCACTGCAGTGAGTTGTCCTTCGACCTTCTACATGCAAACTCCATTCTTTCGGAACCTAAGTATCTGTTTATGCTCGAAAACAATATTAGTTCCACTTCTGCTTTGTCTAACAATGTCCAAAACCTTCGGGGGCAAAACTTGCTCTTACACAACTAGAAGATTCAGTTTAGATCTATTATCAAAAAACCGCGCACAATGAAAATTTTGTGCAATGCCCGTTCATCACTTATGAACTCTAGATCGAACATGCATCTAGCACTAGACTAGCTCTGATACCACTGTTGGGATTCGGAGTAGAAAACAAAAATATGAATCGAAAGTTTGAAGAAACTACTCAGAAACCTCAAAAACAAGAGTTTATCGAATGGAATGCGAAACCCTTAACCCCGTAGGCAAACTAATTTCTTCGATGCCACTACATCTCCCCCTTTTTGTCACAACGTACAAAAAGATCGAGAGAATAGGGTCGAAAGAAAGCCCTACTCGCGACGCTGGCTCCGGCGACGACGAGAAGATTCGGCGAGCGTTGGAGCACGACGAATTGGACGAGCGCCTGGAGGAGTGATCTTCGTGCGGAAAGAATGTTGATCTCCTGAAGATTCCAGTTGCGATTCCGGCGGGGTCCTGGGGCTTCGAGGAAGTGGCGAGTGAGCTCTGGGTTGACGTTGAGTAGGAGCTTCTTCTTCTTGCTCGGAGTCAGAGGATAAATTGTCCAAAGTGATATGATAATAATCATCGACACTTAGCACATCTCTGTTCTTCGGTAGACGAGGGATATTGGGATCCGGTCGATCTACTCGATCATCATTGGTCCAATTCCTGTTCAGATGGGGAGGATATTCTTCGAACCCGCAACGTTGAAGTTGACCGAGGGAATTGAACTTCCGAAGACCTTTCCAATCACGGCGAAGACATTCACGCAGCATCTGATTGTTGTTCATGGTAATGTTATGCAAGTGATTGATCTCATCCATCAGAGCTTGCTTCTGAATAAAATCTTGATCGATGTGATGTTGAAGCATTTGCTGGGACCGAAGGGAAACTTCCATATGATGCACTGGCTTGATAAACTTCGAGCGAATATTGCGCTCAGTTAAGTGGGCGCGGATGCCAGTGTGCTCAGCAAAAGGGTCGTTGGGTCGAGCAACAACCTGCAATACTTCTCGAACAGGTGGAGTGAAAATCTTCGGGTAAATGGATACGGGGAATGGCACGTCCCGAGAGTAATTGCAGATTGCCATCAGCCATGGTGCATATGGCTTGTGGGAGTTGTGGTCATCAGCACAAGACACTAAAGTTCTGAGGAAGTAGTCTTCAAAATCGAAGGGATGACCGTGGACTAACTTCAACAGAGCAAGTTGCATATCATTTGGAATTGGAAAATTATCGTGCACATCAAGCATTGGCATCAAAGTTTTCGAGAGAATATAAAACCATGCCTTTGCTTCAAATACCAAGTGTCTTGGCTTCGGCTCAGTGGGGTAGTGATCTCCCACGACTTCTGGATCCATCAGCGTAGAGAATTCAGCAGGAGTTGCAGCAGGTAAATCATGAAGTTTGTGAGGTAATCCTTCGAACCGAGGTAAATTTATGATAGCCAGAAATTGGTCGACAGTCATGTGAAAAACTTGGCCTTGAATCATATAGTCAAATTTCCATGTCTTCGAGTTCTCAGGATCTCCAGAGACATAAAGTGTTGCATAAAACTGTTTGATAAGCTCGGGATTGTAACCACAATCGAGAGCAAACATCTTGTGAGCATGCAGGCTATCAATTGTCTCGGCAATGTTCTCAAAACAAGTAGTGGAGTACACGGAAGGCATATCAAGATATTGATGCTGGAAAACTCTTGCCTTGTTGTACAACACACGAGTATAGTAGATGGCTTGCTCTTGGGTCCAAAACCGAAGAGAATAAGCACTTCTGGGCTTCTCGTAGGGATTGGTACCGAAGAAAAATGGCTTGTGTTCGCGCCTTTTGAAGATGGGACCTCCTCGAGGAACATCTGAGCGGAACAAAGGCAGCATTTCTCTCGGATGAGCAGAGTGAAGCAGCTCATCAATGGGAAAAACCTCAGCAGCATTATCTGGCATCTGGAACTCTGGTTCAGCAGGTCGAGAGATTGATGATGGAATGTTTACGATATCCTGAGCCGGAATGACTGCAGGAGCATTCTCCTCGGCCTGAGCTACGACGGCATCTCCTTCGTCGGTTTGAGCATTTTGTGCGGCCTCTTCAATTTCCATGGCCTCCAAGTCTTCATTAAATTGAGCAAACGCATCAACCATTTCTTCGTTCGAAGAACTGGATGAGGAGGATGAAGAATTATTACTTGAACTGTCATCTCCAGAACTATTGCTTACGACAGGATCTCGTCGAGAGGAAACTGTCGTGATGTCAACATCAACATCTTCTCCTTCAGGCATAGTCCGGGCAGAAGAGTAATCTTTCTGGACTGGAGTTTCTTGCTCGACACGAGCAGCTTGCTCGGTCTCTGCATGAGCTTGGATTTCAGTGGCGGGGATGGTCGATGGAATGACATGAGGTGGAGATGGTGGGTTTGGAGGTGGTGGCGAGGCTTTTGGTGGTGAGGGTTGACGGGGTGGAGATGGAGGTGGAGGTGGAGGTGGAGGTGTTTGTTGTCGGGGTGGAGGTGTAGCTTGACGAGGGGGTGGAGTTGTTTGTCGATGCGGTGAATTTGTTTGGCGAGGTGGTGGAGTTTTCTTACGGGGAGGAGTGGGTTTCTTGGTGGGGTTTGGTTCAGTTTCTTGTCGTTCTGTGGTAGCAACGACCTCGGTGGACTTGGCCTTCTTTGCATTCTTCTCGATCTCTGGCGTCCCACGCTCAGAGGTTGGGGCAGCAGACTTTCTCTTTCGAGATTGTCTTTGGAACAGAGCATCATTATGCTCTTTGCAAACGACAGACACAACTTGTTTTACCTTGTCAAACACAGCAGTTAAATTTTCTTTCTGAGTCCTCCTGGAAGCTTCAGCAGATGCAATCTTGGACTTGAAAAAATTTCGGGACTCAATGTCCTCGGTTTCCTCTTGGAGTTGCCTGGTGTAAAACCTGACTTGCTCCTTATCTTTTCGATCCTGGGTGATATAACCTTCCCAGCGGATCATGTATCGAGCAACATGCTCTTGGATTTCAGCAGGAACATCATCCTCGGAAGTGACTTTGCTCGGTGTAGTAGCCATCTTCCAGAGAATGTGAGATATATGTGCAGCATCCCAAGGAGCATTGGCATTTGATTCTCCTTCATTGGAACTCTCTTCATCGGCACGAGGACCGGAAACAGCAGGTGCAACAGAGGCAGGAGCTGGTGCAGCTCGAGGAACTGGAGCAGCTTGAGCCTTCTGTCTTGCTTCCTTCGCTTTCTTTTCGGCTTCCTTGGTGGCTTTGGCAGCAGCAATGGGTTTTGAGACCACTGCTTTCTCCTTCGAGGCACTAGGGGCCTCAGCATTCTTCTTCGAAGCACTAGGGGCTATTACCTTTTCTTTCGTGACTGTGGGAGTCACAACTTTCTCGGTGACCTTTTCTTTCGGGTCACGAGGGATAGTGCCTGCAGAAACCTGTCGTCGATATTTTTCACTGACCAAATGAAGAATGCCAAGTTGTTGGGCAACCAGAGCCTTTTTATGCTCAGGCTGACTGTGAAAGTTCAGGAGCTTGGCATTAATCAATTCTTTCTCTTCTTGTTCCTTTTGCTTGGCCAGCCTTTCCTTTCGCTGAATAAGCGTTTCATCATCTTCACCAACTTGAGCTTGCTTTCCCTTCGATGGAGCCGAAGGTTTTGGTTGGCGAGCAGGAACAGGTGGAGCAGATGAAATAGGTGGATCTGTGACCAAGTTGGTCAAGTCAATATTTCCTCGAGGAGCCTGTGGAGCAGGCTCCTGGATCCTTATACCTCTACTGCTCGGCTTTTTCTTCAGAGGTAAGTCCTCGACATCAGCCTCTGTACCAGGGTCTTGATCATCTGAATTAGCTTCTCCTTCGGAGCTTGCATCAGGAGGTGAAACTATTACAACCTTTTTCTGTCTCTTGGCTGACTTCTTGCCACCCTTCGGTTTGGCGCTAGGGCCAACTTCTTCGGCAGCTTTAGCAGCTGCTTCTTTTCGAGCTTTAGCTTCTCTTCTCTTTTGTGCTCGAGCTTCTCGAGCTTCAACGAGCTCTTTAAAATCAGCAGGTGTTTTGAGAGCTGTAGGGTGAGCATCAGCAGGAGGAGGTGGTCGATTAAATTTCGTCCACTTTGGCCTTAGAGCTTTGACATCAACCCAAGGATTCTTCATAGCAAACAGCCTCTCCCAACGAGGAATAAGAGACTTGTATTCATACCAACGAAGAGCTTGAAGTCTCCGAATCTCTTGCAAACGATTCTCTCTTGTACGATCATCCTCAGATCCTGGCGGCGTTCTCAAATTCTTCTCAATGATTACTTCCTCAGACAAACCTTCAGAGTTATTGGTGATTCTTGTTCGGCCTCCCACACGCTTGGGAACTCTAATATTTCCTTCGTTACCAGACATTTTCCTGCGAAAAAGAAGGATACGAGGGAATATAGGAAAGTTGTGAACAAGTACCAACAATTTCGAGGAAAAACATTTTGAATGCAGCAATCTTATCGAGAGATTTGTCTTATCGCAAATTTTCATGAAAGTGCTAGGCTAGACTTTCATCGGGTGGAAATCTAACGAAGAACTTGTATGAATAAATCGCACAAGATTAAATCTATCGAAACGATACTGTAGGATTTGCCTAAGTGAGAGAATCCGAGGGATTTCTTACCAAGGACAGATGGGGAATCGACAGAAAAGCTAGAAACAGATTTCCCAAGTTTCAAAGATCCAAACGGATCAAACAGACCTAAGAGAAATTAGAAAAAATCAACACAAAAGCTGGAAACGAAGAACAGAACGAGATGAATCGACTCCAGAGCCACACATACCCTATCTTGGTGATGTGAGGCGACTACGGCGACGCGGATGATGATCTTCGTCGATGGGAATGCCTCCGGCAGCTTCCTTCCGGCAGTTAAGCGGCGAGGGAGTCGACGGCGACAAGACAGCACGGCGGCGCGCGAGAGAGAGAGCTTCTGGAGGCGAAGAGACGAAGTCGAAGGAATAGCGATGTCTAAGCCGGTGGAGTGGATCAGTATTTATAAGGGGAGGTCTGACAGAGCTGTCAGATCTGATCCAACGGCGCAGATTTCGCGTCTCTCCGAATTCAACGGACGGATTTTGTGGCGGTAATCGTGGGAAATCCCAACGAACCGAAAGAAAGTTGCTCCACGTCCGAGACCAAACTCATCGAACATCGAGTATAAAAGTAGATAAAACTTCGATAGATTTTCCTTCTGAATCAATGTCATTCGAAGGGAATCTTGATCGAGTACAATATGTACATGTTCACGAGAGAGAAGCACAGAATAGGGTAGGGATAGAATAGAGGGAAAACAGGGTCCGATACTTAGTCAATCCGAGATAAAACAGCTATAAAAACTCGGAGTGATAAGTGTATAGGACAACACCAAACGAACAAAATAAACGAAAAAGAAATACGACAGAAAATTAACGAAAGTAAACTACAATAATAAGGTATTATACATAGTACCGATAGTTATGATCTTACTGCACATTGCGTGAGTCCAAGATGTTCAACTCACACCTCAGTGTACAGAACCTCTTTTCATCCAAGGGCTTTGTGAATATATCAGCCAATTGTTCTTCGGTGCGAACATGACTGATAACAATATCTTCTCGCTGAACGTGATCTCGAAGAAAATGATGACGAATATCAATATGCTTCGTTCGAGAGTGTTGCACTGGATTATGAGCAATTTTGATTGCACTCTCGTTATCACAAAGCAATGGAATTTTCTTCACAAGAATACCATAATCTTTCAGCGTTTGCTTGAGCCACAGAATCTGAGTACAGCATGAACCGGCAGCAATATACTCGGCTTCAGCCGTAGAAATAGATACACAATTCTGTTTCTTCGAGGCCCAACAGACAAGAGATCTACCGAGAAAATGACATGTGCCTGAGGTAGATTTCCTGTCGACTCGATCTCCAGCCCAGTCAGAATCTGAATAACCAACGAGATCAAACTGGGCACCTTTGGGATACCAAAGGCCCAAGGTTGGAGTGTGTTCCAGATATCGAAGGATTCGCTTGACAGCAATATGATGAGATTCCTTCGGATTTGCCTGAAAACGAGCACACATACATACTGATAGCATAATGCCAGGTCTAGATGCACAAAGGTAAAGAAGCGAACCGATCATCGAGCGATATTTCTTCTGATCGAAAGGTTTGCCCTTCTCATCTGCATCTAGATGAACATTCGTAGGCATTGGAGTCTTGATAGTTTTGCAACCGACAAGATCAAACTTCTTCAGGCAATCTCTGAGATACTTCTCTTGAGAAATGAAAGTACCATTCTTCTGTTGACGGATTTGAAGCCCGAGAAAGAACTTCAATTCTCTCATCATTGACATTTCATATTTCTTCGACATCATACGAGCAAATTCTTCGCTAATATCAGGGTTAGTACAGCCAAAAATAATGTCATCGACATAAATTTGACACACAAAAAGATCATTTTTGTATGCACGAGTAAAAAGAGTCAGATCAGTTGTTCCTGGTTTGAAGCCCTTCTTAAGAAGAAAATCCTTCAGTGTTTCATACCAAGCACGAGGTGCTTGCTTTAACCCATATAGAGCCTTGTGTAATCTGTACACCTTATCAGGATTCTTCGGGTCTTCAAAACCTGGTGGCTGCATAACATACACTTCTTCTTCGATCTCACCGTTAAGAAATGCACTTTTGACATCCATTTGATATAGCAGTATACCATTGTAATTGGCAAAAGCAAGCATGACACGAATGGATTCCAGTCGAGCAACTGGGGCATAAGTCTCACCAAAATCAATACCTTCGATTTGAGTGTAGCCTTGTGCAACCAGTCGAGCTTTATTCCTTACCACTATGCCATCTTCATCTTGCTTGTTGCGAAAGATCCACTTTGTACCAATGATATTATGCTTCGTGGGATTAGGTCTATCGACAAGGGACCAGACTTTATTTCTCTCAAACTGGTTAAGTTCTTCGAGCATAGCAGTCATCCAATCTGAGTCCTTCATGGCTTCATCGAATTTTGATGGTTCTAGCATGGATACAAACGAAAAATTTCCACAGAAGTTAGCTAATCGAGTACGAGAACGAGTGGTGGGACGACCTGGTAAACGAATCTCTTCGAGAATTGAGTCGACATCCACTCTTCTTCGAACACGAGGAAAAGTCTCTTCATCTTGTGAATCAGGTTGATCTTCGGGATCAGCTTGTCCTTCGAGATCATTTCCTTCGGGTTCAGCTTGTCCTTCGAGATCAGCATATTCTTCGTTTATGCGTTCTCCTTCGACCTGTGCATCATTTTCTTCAGGATGTTGATCTCCAGCGCCCCGGGCTATGTGTGGGAACATTGGACCATCATCATCCCTATTGGCTTGTTGAGCATTTCCTTCGACAGGCCGAATATCTCCAATAGCCATGAACCTGATAACTTCATCCAAAGGAGGTTCATCCAGGTTAAGAGGTAATTGCTCCTTTTGAGAGCCGTTAGTTTCATCAAATCGAACATTTACGGTTTCTACAACTTTGCCAAGATGTGAGTTGTAAACTCTGTAAGTGTGAGAAGTTGAACCATAACCTAGAAGAAAACCTTCGTGAGCCTTTGGGGCAAACTTGGAGCTGTGATTCATGTCTCTGATATAACATGGAGCACCAAAAACCCTGAGATAAGACACATTTGGCTTTTTACCAGTGATGAGTTCATGTGAAGTTTTCTTCAGAAACTTATGCAGATAAACCTTGTTGATGATATGACATGCAGTGTTGATAGCTTCGGCCCAGAACCTGACAGGAGTCTTGTATTCAGCAAGCATTGTTCTGGCCATTTCAATAAGTGTTCGATTCTTTCTCTCGACCACACCATTTTGTTGCGGTGTATAAGCAGCCGAGAATTCATGAGTAAAGCCATATTCATCAAGAAAATCTTCGATATGAGTATTTTTGAATTCAGTACCATTATCACTTCTGATATGCTTGAGAGATAATTCATATTCAGTTTGAGCTCTCTTTGCGAAAGTTTTGAAAATTTCAACAACCTTGCTCTTGTCATCTAGAAAGAAAACCCAGGTGTATCGAGAGAAATCATCAACAATAACCATACCATACTTGTTACCTCCAAGACTAGCATAATTTTGAGGACCGAATAAATCCATGTGAAGTAATTCAAGAGGACGAGTAGTAGTCATGACGGTTTTTGCAGAGTGATGTTTCTTGGCAATCTTTCCAGCTTCACAGGCACTGCATAGACGATCTTTATCGAATTTCACATTATCAATTCCAACGATGTTCTTCTTCGAGATAAGAGTTTGAAGATTTTTCATCCCTGCATGACCAAGTCTTCGGTGCCATAACCAACCAGAAGTGGCTTTGGCCATTAAACATGTGGACACTGCAGGTCCCGAAGAAAAATCAACGACATAAAGATCACCTTTGCGATATCCTTCGAACACGAAGGAATAATCATCCTGTGAAAAGACAACACAGCGAGACGCAGAAAACAGTACAAGCATACCCATATCACAAAGTTTCGATATAGACATAAGATTATATCCTAGAGATTGTACAAGCAAAACCTTATCAATGTGCTTGTCTTTTGATATAGCAACTTTACCCAAACCAAGTACTTTCCCTTTGTTGTTGTCACCGAAGGTAATATATTTCTGTGAAGATTCAGACAGTTTTTCTTCGGTGAACAAATCTTTGTCTCCGGTCATATGATTTGTACATCCACTATCCATGACCCATTCGGATCCACCGGAGACATAGCCCTGCAGAAGAATTAGTTCTTCTTAACCACCCACAAACGAGCAGGTGATTTAGAAGGCATGGTAGAGCTAGATGGGGCAGCAATATTATATCGAACAGGATTGCATTGTCGATCAGGACCATCAAGCACACCATAAATATAATTCCTCGGTGAGGGGTTAGAGTAACGATGGGTAATTGCAATTTTGGTGCGATTGTCACGATGGCGATAAACATTTCTATCTATTCGATAGTAATCCTTCTGGGGAACATTTGAAGCGGGCACCAAGGGTTCATTTCTATCCTCGAGAGAATAGTAGTGATTCGGTGGTACCGAGGATTTTCCCTTCATAGAATGGTTAGGGGGCAGTTTTTCTACGAGAGATTTGCGAACCCAAATCTGTCGCTTATAAAAGCCATTCTTTGGAGGAGTACCAACGAACTCAGCCGACACCTTTCCTTCCTGATCTTTGACAAGCTTGTAGTCAGAATCAAGTGATTCATCAACAATAGTTTTGTCAATTTTGCAACTGAAACCTGAAAGGTTAGCAATATCAATGGGCTTTTCTTTCGCAAGAACCCAGACAGTTTTAGGATACTGTTCGGGTTTCCAGTAGGTTCCATCAGGATTGATTTTCCTTTCGAAGCCAACTCCTTCGTTACGAGGATTTCTGTGAAGAAGAGCCTTTCGAAGGATATCACATAAGTACTGGTGTCCCTGCACACTTTTGAACATGCCTGTTTCAAATAAATTTTTCAACCTGAGGAGTTCCTCGGTAATGGTTTCCTCGTTCGAGGGATTAGCATCATCAATAACAATAGGTTGCTTTCCTTTCGATCTCTCATAAATAGACTCAATTTTACTTCGTTCCAAACAGGTTAAGCAAGGTGAAACAGATTCATTTTTATCTTCTGAGCCCTGTTGAGCCATGAGAGTGAGATTTACACTTTCCAACTCTTCATTAGCCTCTCTCAGTTTCTCGAGAGCTATTTTCCTTTGAAGGAATTCGTAGGTTAGCTTCTCGTAGTCCCCTGAGAGAAGTTCATGACGAGAGGAAAGTTCATCATACTTTTCCTTCAGAGCTGCATGCTCGTTAGTCAAAGTTTGACCCTTCTCAATCTCATTGATCAACAGAGTCTCAGATTTTTGAATAGTTTCACTTAGAGAATCTAGTTCATCTTGTTGGATAGAAGCAATTTTAGCAAGTTTAGCATAGCTTATCCTAGAGTCACTTTCATAAGCAGATCCATCAGAAGTATCGTAGGATTTCTTAGATGAGGATACCTTAGCCTTGGCCATGAAGCAGTAAGCGGGAGATTCATCTTCACTGCTCTGGTTGGAGAAGAATGAACTTGAATTCTTGTTCGAGGCGAATGCTATCCCAGCAACACCATCAGATTCAGAACCAGAACCAGATCTTGACTTTGATCCTGCTTCAGAACCGGATGCTTCTTCTTCAGAGTTCATCTCTTTACCCAGATAGGCTTTGGCTCGGTGCGAATTCTTTCGACGAGAGGAATGAGATTTTGATGAAGAACCCTCTCGATGCTTGTGATACTTCTTCTTCTTGTCATCATCAGAACCATCTTTCTTGTCTTTTCTGGACCTTGAATCATATTTCTTCGAATCGTGATTTTTGCTCGATCTGTAAGACTTGCTCGAAGAGCTGCTGTGAGAGTGCTTTGATTTATGTTCAATTTCCCAGAGAGGACAATCAGCGATGAAGTGACCTGGCTTCTTGCACTTGTAACAACAGTTATCTTTCGCTGAAGAGTTTCTGGATGATGATCGATGTTGAGATGAATTACTTGAATGTCTTGAAGAATAGTTTTTCTTCGGTGAAGAGGAGTTCCTTCTCTGAAAGCGATTGAATCTTCTCATTATCAGTGCCAGATCTTTTCCAATGTTCTCGGGGTCATCAGAGGCACCATCAGATTCACAACTGGCTTCAGGAGAGGAGTGATGTGAAGCTCTGGCTTTGAGTGCATGAGATTTTCTTCGACTCCCATTGACGTCACGTTTCTCATCTTCTTCCATCTCGAAAGTATTAAGCCTTTCAAGAATATCAGCGGCAACCATATCCTTGAAATCAGTTCTTTCCTTAATCATCAGCACAATGTGATCGAAGGAATCATCAAGAGAACGGAGCAAGGTTCTGACAATAATCCGATTGGTAATTTCATCTGCACCGAGGGAAATCAGTTCATTTGACAGCGCAGTGAGTCTGCTGTATATAGAACAAACTTTCTCTCCCTCGTGCCTCTTGAAACGATAGAACTTGCTTCGAAGGGTGTCAATTCGAGCATCTTTCTGAGTAGAGACACCTTCACCAATCTTCTCGAGATAATCCCAAACACCTTTGGCCGAAGGAATATTCTTGACCTCATGATATTTTTCAGGAATCAGATGATTTGTGATGAATACCCAGACTTCAGCATCAAGGGACAACTTCTTAGCCTCTTCAGGAGTGATGGCATCACTGTCCTTGACAGTTACACCATTCTTGACAACTTCCCAAGCGGCAGAGTTGATAGCCATGATATTCCTCTTCATTTTGTCCTTCCAATAGGGATAGTCCTTCCCATTGAATATAGGGATTGGTTCCCCCGAGCGAACAGCTGCAAACGACATTCTTGACAACACTCCAGGTTGTTAGACCAAAATACGCAGAGCGTAGGGAGTGCCTAGCTCTGATACCAATTGAAAGCTCAAGAATGATCAGAGGGGGAGGGGGTGAATGATCACTTCTAAAAATTCTAAGGAACTTAGAAGGAAATCATGTAAACATCGTAGGACTAAAGACATCTCGAAGGAAATACAGTATCGAAAGTAATGCAAGGCTCGAAAGGATTTGGAGCGAAGGAAAACATCGAAGACAAACAGGCTACGAGAAAATACTTGAAGTAAATGCTAGAAGGAAAACGAGCCTGACACAGCGATGTTTGGTAAACCAGTTCACACTCTGCAAAGTGCTACGTCTGGTTGGAGGGACTGGTGATTGAACACCTGGAGCAAAACTCTCTCCGTCCTATTCTCCACTGCAACAAACTCCTCGAGCTTGTCCAGTTTTCACTCGTGGTAGATGATTCAGGACATCTCCGAGACCTTTACAAACTTCCTTCAGCAGTGACAATTTCTCTTCGACTGCTTGACAGGCGACGCCTAACCGTCTAGGAGACTTGCAGTTCTCCAAGATAAAAAGATCGGCTAATCTCGACCTAAGTCATAGTGAATTGCTCAACTCAACTCAGACTTGGGATTTTGGTTTTCTCTCGATGAATCTCTCTTGGGATGCTCTCAGACTTCTGTCTTAGAATCTTCAGTGGAGCAGCCAACCCGAACTGGCGGGTGGGTGCGGGGTATTTATAGTTGGCGATCCCGATGGGTAAAATGACTGAAGTGACCCGATGCAACCGCTTGACGCGTGTCCACAACGGTCGGATTCCAATCACTGCGCAACTTTACTTGAGGAACAAGTAAGCTGACTCACCGAATGAGTTCTCTCTCGAAGGCACGAAGTGCAATGACTTTGCCTTCGAGCTATTCGCTCGACTCGGTGAGATTTCTCTCGGTAGGCTTTTGTGGGTTTTGGTTGAGCAGAGCAGATTCACTTCGACAAAGATCTCAACTAGCAAACCCCTCTTAATAGTACGGTTTTTCCTACGACTCAAGAAATAAAGAGAAACTAGCAAAAAGACTAAGTCTTCGATCAGCTTCAGCTTTCTCCTCGTTGCGCTTTTGCTCGAGAGAAACATCTTCTTCGACAACATTTTTAGGGGTCGTCTTCCTTCAAAGGCTTCGGTAGATGACTGCAGATTCACTGCAGTGAGTTGTCCTTCGACCTTCTACATGCAAACTCCATTCTTTCGGAACCTAAGTATCTGTTTATGCTCGAAAACAATATTAGTTCCACTTCTGCTTTGTCTAACAATGTCCAAAACCTTCGGGGGCAAAACTTGCTCTTACACAACTAGAAGATTCAGTTTAGATCTATTATCAAAAAACCGCGCACAATGAAAATTTTGTGCAATGCCCGTTCATCACTTATGAACTCTAGATCGAACATGCATCTAGCACTAGACTAGCTCTGATACCACTGTTGGGATTCGGAGTAGAAAACAAAAAAAATTCCGGCACTACGAAAACCAAACCCAAGAATGGATCTAGGAAGATGCAGATGAGGATATCGATCTTGTTACCTTCTTGCAACCGTTCAACGTATTCACTCTCTCGCAGCGGAAGATGTTGATGGAGAGTCAAAGAAGCGTGAAGATGAACAATTCCACGAACAGATCTAATCACCGTGGAGTCCCTTGAACAAAGATCGAACGCACGATCTCTCTACGGTTGATCCACACATATAGTGTAGGTAATCCGACAGGGCTCCGCCGTCCAGAACTCGATGCCACCGGAGTAGAGAGGAGGGAGGAGAAGCCCTTCGGGGTTATGGTGTAGATTGGATCTAATGAGAGGTAGAGAGAGGGGGCAGCCCTTCGGGAGAGAACAATCTGAATTGTGTCTTGAAGGGGTGCCCCACCTCCTCTATTTATAGGGGGAGGGGGAGGGGAGACACCTTGGAGGAGGGGGAAGCCCTAGGGATGCGCCCTAGGGTTCCCCTCCCTAGGGTTGCGCCAAGGGGGAGGGGGGAAGCTTCCTGGAAGTTCCCCCAAGGCGCCCTCCCCTCTTGGGCTCCCTTGGCCCATGTGCTCCCTCCCCACTTGGGCCTTCCAAGTGAGAGGGAGCCCATTGATATTAAATTCATTAATTTAATTTCAAAACCTTTTCAAAATACATAATAAATGGATATTAAATATATCTAGACCAACTCGGAACTTTTCCGGCCCTCCGGTTTTACCCGGTTTTCTTAAAACTCTTCCCGGTACCTTACCGGGTCCCGAAACGGTTCCGGTTTTCTCATCGATCATAACCCGATCACTCCGAGACTTTCGCGGTGTGATAAATACATGCTCCTATCACTCTAGTACTCTACAGATCATCTACCTTTAAGTGTGTGACCCCATAGTTTCGATAGGATACGGACATGAACCGAAACTTGTTTTCCCGCGGAACAATAACCGATAGCGGAGCCATGGACACCCATAACGGTTCTGGCGAGGGGGTGACCCCACGACTCCTATGGATGGGACTACCCGGTGTACCCGAAGATAGAAGGGCCTGCAAGGAGTATCGCCTGGGCCCAGCCTTGGCCCACTTGTGGCACTGACATAGGAGTCCACGACTAATAAGGAAGGCTTAAACCTGGCGTGCAAGCAAGCTTAGAGTTAGGAAATACTATCTGTAATCTAGGACGGACTCCCCGAGACCCGTCCGACTATATAAAGGCTGGGGGGGGAGACGTCAAGATGATCCAATACACAATCTGTAACCCTAGCCTTGTGCGCACTAGCCTTGGCCTTCCCTGTAATCGCATCTCCAAGCAATAATATCGAGCAGGAACGTCTCCTCCTGTTAGCCGACGAGCTATCGTCCAACCTGTGCCTCTCATGACTAACCTAGGGTCCCTGACCATGGGATTTTTCGGGGTTGATCCCCGTCAATTGGCGCCGTCTGTGGGAACCGCACAGGTTGGGAACGCGATCTCGGCGGCCTCACCAGCATCTTCAACACCCGCCAACGCGATGACTCCACCAGCACCCTTCGATCTGACGACCCAGGCGGAATCCGATCTGTTTGGATCCCTCGGTTTCATGGCTCATCTTCCGACTCTCTGACCAGTCTTCGCTAATCTATGCTCCAACATCAACCTGATCTTCGAAGCATATCAGATCTACATTAACCATTGGGGCGCCCTCCGCCTCACGGACGACACTCGAGCATCCGCGACGACATCTACGGCAACAATCGAAGCGGTCGCCACCCGCGCGGCCACCCTTCGAGCCAGCCGCGACTGCCCACCCAACCCAAGACTCCACGTCACCCGCGGCCGCTCGGGTGGACCCTCGGCATGGAAGAGCAGCATTACACGCGCGAGCAAGAAGGCAGTCAGGGCACCATCGCAGGTGTTCATGGCAGAAGCCGACGCACCAACATTAAACGGCAAGGGCCAAGACGACGACTCGAATACTCGCCAAGATAACCAAACCAACGGCAGCACAAAAGATCCCGGAACCACCAGCAAGACCGTCGTGAATCTGGGAGCAGTGGGAAGCATACCAATGAAAGTACCACAGGGACAAGAACAGAGCAACCACAAGAGCAACGAGCCATCAAGCAGCAAGCAACAAACCCCGGGTGCGGCGGATGACCCACCCAGAGAGCGAATATACCTGTCCAAAGATTCAATGGCCAGAGTAAGGGACGCAGTCAAACACGTCAAGCTACTACCAGCAAACGCAACAAGGGACGAGCTCAGGGCATACAACAAAATGGCAAGCGAGCTAACCCAGCAAACGAAACAACGGCGCCTAGAGACGGAGAAGCTAGAAAGGGCGGCCGCCGAGCAGAAAAACAATCGCAAGCCACCTCCCAGGTGCAACTCTCCCAATCACGGCTCCCCTCTCTACACTAAATCAAAACTCAGGAACCTGCGACGAGCAGAAAGGGAGAGAGTGGTTCGGAAGCTCGACGACGAATTCAAGCTAGAAGAGGAGGACGATGAAGAGCAACCCCTCACACCAGCAGAAGCCCTTATAAGCGCCCGAGACTACCTATCTCGCGCCCAGAAAAGTAGGAAGAACAGACCAGACCGCAACACATCAATAGCCTTGCAGATAATGAAAGATGCCATCGCTGCCTCAGCACCCAAAAAATCAAGTACAAGGCGACCGACCCGCGAGAGGACACCAGACAGGGACCCCAGCTCACCCGACGACGACGACAGCAGCGATGACTGGCGCAAATGCTCCGGAAAAAACAAGAAGCACAACAGCGACAACAGGCGCCGCAGCAGTCGACTAGAAGCGTGCGACGACATCACGCAGAACAAAGTCAACCGCAGCCAGCGAAGACGCGCATCACGTGAAGAGTACTCGACGAAGAAGCTTCCGACGAATAAATTGAGCCATGCGAAGCATTGTGCTTCACGCGTTCTATACGCGAGACGCGAATGCCGAGTGGGTTCAAATTGAACTCCACAACGCTAAAATACAATGGACTCGAGGAGCCGGAAGCATGGCTCGACGACTACTTAACAGAAGTTAAGTTTCGGCGAGGGCCAACGTCACGGCAATGCAGTACGTGCAGCTCATGCTCGAGAGCTCGGCACGACACTGGTTGAAGAATCTCCCGTGAGGGTCCATCAGCTCATGGAGGCAGTTCCGCGGAGCCTTCATAGAAAACTTTAAATCTACATACAAGCGACCAGCATCGCTCGAGGAGCTGCGGGCATGCAAGCAGGGAACCAGGGAAACCTTGCGAGCCTACATCCAGCGGTGGACCATACTCAAGAATTCAGCAGAAGACATATCAGACGAAAGCTCAATCGACGCGTTCAGGCGAGGCCTGCAGCGCATTGAATTCAAGGAACAGCTCGGGCAGATGAAAGTACGAACACTCGCACGGCTGCTAGAGCAAGCCAACAGCTGGGCGGACGGCGAGGATTCCGTTCGCAACGAAACAGAAATCCACATCGCACGCTCAGAACACGACTACGACTACCACAATGGAGAAAGAGGACTCAACCGACAAAGGAAGCGATCTAGGCGCAGTTTCTACGACGACAGAGGACCCTACATGGTCGCCGCCGGCTTCCCAGATGACAGAGATGGCATGCATCGTGACGATAGCAGAACACATCGAAGAGATAACCCTGAAGACGCGCCCCAAGCTCAGAAACGAGACTGGAGGACGAGGCAGCCGCGCGACAACACTAGAACATACAGCTCAGCCAAAGAACAACTCGACGGACCGTGCTCGATACACGGATTCAGAAACGAACGAGGGGAGCTCAGATCAGGGCACACCCTCAGGAACTGCAGAAGCTTCAACGAGTTGGCCGAGGAAAAAAGTCGATCTGCGACAACAGCGACTCAGCCACTCGCGAGCATAGCAGTCGGGCCCATCGCCCACAATGCACCACCTGCCCCTCCTCCGCCAACAAGGCAAGTGGCTGCAATCCAGGAACGACGCAAGACACCAGAAGAAGAGGAGAAGTATCCAGAAGCCCACGACAGGATCTACATGATACAAGAAGGCAGGCCTTCCAATAGGCAGCAGAAGCAGGTCACAAGACAAGTTTTTCTCTAGGCCTCCTCGCACCCCGCTGTCCCGGAGTACTTGCGCGGGTCCGAGACAGAAATTACTTTCTCCCGGGAGGACCACCCGCCAGCCATCCCTCGACTAGGACACGCCGCACTAGAGCTCGAGGCCAGAATTGGAAACTACGACATGTCACGAGTGTTCATGGACGGCGGTAGCGAGATCAACATCATCTTCACCAGGATACTCGACGAAATGCTAATCCAGAGCTCTGCGCTCAAATCCTCAGGCACAACCTTCCATGGGATTGTGCCAGGAAAAGCAGTCTACCCTCTGGGAAAAATAAACCTGGAGGTGGTCTTTGGCAATGCGACCAACTTTCGCAAGGAGATCCTAGACTTTGAAGTGGTCGACTGGAAGTCGCAGTACCACGCAATCCTCGGGCGACCAGAATTCGCCCGCTTCATGGCAGTACCACACTATGCCTACCTTAAGCTAAAAATGCCAGGCCCACTGGGGTCATCACAGTCAGCGGCAGTTTCTTCAGGTCCGACCGTTGCGACAAAGAATTCCACAAGATATCAGAGGCCTTTGGAGCTCACCAAGCTAGCAGAACCACGAGACTCGCAGAAGAAGCGCTCCCATAGAAGAAGATACCACCTGAAGGACCCGAGCACTCGGAGAAGAAACTACCTAGCCCTTAAGGTTACCACGCCGTCGTTTTAAATAAAGGGGACTGTCTTCATCAGAACCCCCCCCTCCTTACTAACTGTAAGAAACAGCAGGAAGAATATTGAAAAATATTTTTCCAAAAATTGATTCATTGGCACTCGGGGGCTCGCCGCAGCAGCCACCCCCGAGGCGTTCTTCGCAATCGCGACATAAAAATTGGCACTCGGGGGCTCGCCGCAGCAGCCACCCCCGAGGCGTTCTTCGCAATTGCGACATAAAAATTGGCACTCGGGGGATCGCCGCAGCAGCCAACCCCGAGCCGTTCTTCGCAATCGCGACATAAAAATTGGCACTCGGGGCTCGCCGCAGCAGCCACCCCCGAGGCATTCTTCGCAATCGTGACATAAAAATTGGCACTCGGGGGCACGCCGCAGCAGCCACCCCCCGAGGCGTTCTTCGCAACCGCGAAACAAACGAAATTAGCACTCGGGGACTTGCCGCAGCAGCAAAAACCCCTTACTACAAAACCAAGACAACAAAGGAGTACAGTACAACAAGAGGAAGAATATACAAAGCAAGGAAAGCACCTAGCCCCCAGGCTCCATCTTCGCCTTAATAAGAGAACCCAGATAACGATCGTTCTCTTCGCAAACCCGCTTCACAACTTGACGCGCAGGCTCATCGACCGCCGCGTAGTGCTCATCCATCAGGTGATCCCTACCACCTGGAGGACCCTCCACCACTTGAGAAATATCAGCTCCCGGTCAATGACTATGGACCAAGCCCAAGGCAGCCCGAGCTCCAGCATGAATCTGATGATCCATCACGCGACGCAGCTCTGCAGGCTGAGAAAATACGCGGCAGAGCGTCTCAAAGGACGATGGCACCACCTGCAGCGGATAAAACTCAGAGTGGATCCCGCCCAGCACCCGTTGACAGTACCGCAGAGCAGCAGACACCCGCTCAACTCGAAGACGAAGCACAGCAAATGCTCGAGCACGAGTCCCATCTGCCCAGAAAGGATTGTTCGCCTGCACATCAAGGTCATCCAGCCACGACAGTTCCGATTGAACGACCCTCTCTTCATCCCGGGACCGCCCCGCCAGCACTTCGAAAAACAGGATCAAAATCAAGACAACGACAGAAAATCTACTAAATGCAGTTGAGCAATCGAGCAGAAGCCAAACTCACCCCACAGGAGGTCAGACAACTTCACCACCCATGAAGCAAGGCTATCCAGCACGGCCTCAGCGCGCTCGCGCTTGGAGCGATGGACTGCTGCAGCCCCCTTGAGGCGAACAACTTCCTACTCAGCGTTTCTCAGCCTCAAGCACACGGACTCGTACGCACCCTCGCGAGCGTCCTCCTTCAATGAACTCCAAGCCCGAAGAACGCCCGGGGCGGCCTACCGCAAAACGAACAAAAAGAAAGGAAAATCAAGCACAAACAGCAGGAATGGCCAAGCAGTTATTCCGATAAAACTAGCACAGATTCACCACCACAAAGGAGGCATATTACAACCAAAAGTTTCAGAAGACACGACATGGCTACAACCCCCCTTGCCCGCAGAGGAGGGATACTGAGCATCCACAACTTTTTGCAGGCGACGAGCCAGAACTGTGGCTCGCTCACTCTGCTCGTCGGTGTAATCAGGGACAGTCTCAACTAGAGAGTCGTCAATGGCAATTCCATGCCCCATAAGAACAACAAGGGACGTGGAAAGACCACTCACCACATTCTCGCCAACTAGCTCCTCCAAGAGATCCCCGCCATCGCCAAATGCAACAACGCGGGCGTCTAGACCAGCTGGCAACTTTGTGCCCTCCGGCATGAGGTGCTCATGAACAAGACCAACAAGAGTAGAAGCCCGGGCACAGACACCCTTGGCAACATCAACAACAGCCGACATGGCATCCACGGCCCCACGGAGAACTCCAGACCCCGTTGCAACCACTTTCGTCGCACTCGCACCCGTAGAGGCTGCACCAGGAAACCAAAATTACTACGGGAAGACAAA
Source organism: Bromus sterilis (assembly GCA_950022295.1). Lineage (NCBI taxonomy): Eukaryota > Viridiplantae > Streptophyta > Magnoliopsida > Poales > Poaceae > Bromus > Bromus sterilis. Next base: position 85,810,545 of record OX465595.1, on the reverse strand, counting down.
GAGACAAAGCGCCCATCAAAGGAACGACGACTTACACACAAGCGAGTCCGCCAAGACCCGAAGACGCTCGCACTCGACCGCCTCCGCATGCACGAGCGCCTTCTCGGCCTGACGCAGGCGTACCAGCTCCTCGTGCTGATCGTGCAGCTCTTTCTCCTTGGAAGCCAAAGCAGCCTTGAGATCGGAAATTGTTCTTTCTGCCTTCTCGACCTGCTTCTCGGCAGTTTGGCGACGGTCTGAGAAACAAGACATCACTTAGAACAGAGGACCCAGCAGTTCAAGCACAACGGTACAGGAAGAAATACTTACTACTCATGGCAGATAAAGCATCCTGGGCAGAATCATGGGCCTGTTGCCAATGCTCAGCTTCGACCACCAGACGCTCACAATGCTGGAACACCGGTTATTCAAAGAAATCAAATATTAAGACAGAACCAAAGCAAGACTACAACCAACCGCAAGCGCTTGCTTGCAGCCTCGGGGGCTACTCCCATCGGGAGCACTGGTCGTGCTCCCAATGACGATACAATGCAAAGACAGAGCCAAGGCAAGACTACAATCAACCGCAAGCACTTGCTTGCAGCCTCGGGGGCTACTCCCATCGGGAGCACTGCCGTGCCCCCGATGACAAAAACTACACAAGCAAACAGGAAACAAACTCACCAGCCCAGCTATGCAGTCGAAAAAGCGGACTTTATCTTCAACGGCGAGATCCAGACGGCCCAAGTAAGGATGACCTAGAGCAGCAGGCTTGACATCAGGAGCAACAACACCAGACGCTACTGGCGGAGCAGCAGCAAGAATCACACCCGCAACCGAGACAGCAGGAGTCACCGATGGTACGGGCTGACCAACAGCAGCCGAAGAATCCCCAGTATGCTTGGCGGCTACCCCAGAGTCAGTCGACTGTAGGTCGACAGTAGCCGCACTGGTGGAGGAAGCAGCCGGAGCAGTCACAACGCTACAAGATAAACATCATCAGAGAAAAAACTAAGGAAAACAGCCCCGGCAAAGTCAAGCATATTCTTACCCGCCACGCGCATAGCGAGTACGCAACAACCTCCCAAACCTGGGCCTTTTGCAGGCAACAACAGGAGGAGACGGCTCAGCGGATGGTGCAGACAGAGGAACAGCACCACTCGTCACGTCAAGATCTTCGACGCCCGAAGGACGTGGCCACTTGACACGAAAAGGAGCCGATTCCTCACTATCTCTGGTCTCCGGCAGCCCGGCCCCCGTGGACTCGTCAGCACCAGTGGCACCCACGAGCACGCTGACATGCACACTCAGAGCAACATCGTCAGCAGCGGAAGCATCTGGCTCTTCGCGAATATCAGCATCCTCCGGCTGCGGAGGGTTGCACAACACAGGAACGTGACCCTACACAGCAAATAGCATCATCAGCAAGTAGTCAAGCAAACATCTAAATCGGACGAGAAACTCAAAAACGCGAACCTGCGGCAGTGCGTGATCAGAAGAATAAGTAAGGACAAAACCCATCTCAGAAACACTCGAGCATTTGGTCACATGCTGGATCCGGGCCAAGAGGCCATCGGCATTAAGCTCCTCGGAGGAGAATCTCGTTGAGTCCTCGAATCCCTCATACTGCCAAATGGGACGGGCTCGATACTGCAATGGCTGGACGCGCCTCCCAATAAAAACAAAGATGAGCTGCCCACCGGTCAAGTTGTCCTTAAAAAGAGCGACCCTCTCCAAGAATGGAGCCACTACAGACGACTCCCCCGCAGACAAAGAATGGGACCATGAAGCCCTCTTGACCACTCGTGCCTCGGGATTAAAGGGAGCGAGACCAAATCGCTGCCCAGCAACGTGTTGATCCTTCAGATAGAACCAACTTCTCCGCCAAGCACTGACGGAGTCAAGCATCTCCAAATCAAAGTACGAATGTTTATCCCTAATGGATATACCCACCTTGCCCCACAGCATACTCAGAGTTCGTCCTTTTTATACAAAAGAGGCACTTCCAGAGCCCCCAATGGGGATAGATCCCCAAGAAGGCCTCACAAAGGGTAATCAAGCAAGCAATGTGCAAAATCCCATTGGGAGTCAAATTATGCAGCTGAAGCCAATATAAGTACAGCAAACCACGAACAAAAGGGTGAATCGGAAGGGCAAACCCGCGAGGGAAGAACGCCTGAAAGCACACCCGCTCATCTGCCGTCGGAGCGGGAACCGGCTCATCCCCCGGAATCCGCATGGCATCTCCCACCACCAAGCCATCAGCCATCAGCGAGCCGAGATCTACAGCCCCAAAGGTCGAGCACTACCACTTGCCAGACATCTTAGCCGACTCCGGAGCAGCACGGGAGCGCTTGGTCCTAAATTTCGCAGCAAGCAGCAAAAGGAGGAAGGTGAAGGCTCAAGAACAGGGGAAAAACAGAAGCGAGAGGAGGAAGGGAATGCCTGGGTAAAACCTAAAACTTACCCAGCCGCCCGGTATTTAACCAACAGCCAGGCGAGAAGGGGCGCTGTTCAATTCCAGCCTCCAGTAAACGTGGCACGATCCCACGGCAGGCGGAAAGCATGGAAAACCCAATCGGCGCAGTAACAACACCGCCCACTACGCGCGCAAAAAGAGGACCATGATCACACGACGCGAAAATTTCGGCGGGACAGCGCCAAGTCATTTCCTTTGACAGGCTACAATGGTCAAGATGCCAGAAAACCAAGCCAGCGTCACATCCCAACAAGGCGTATCGAGTACGCTTCCCAGCCTCAGAGTTTCCACCTTTTAAATATTTTTCCGATGGGCAAAACATTTTACTCCCATCGGGAGCATCTCCACTAGAGTTTCGGGTGTTCCCTCACCTAAAGAATAAATATGTGCTCGAGTGGTCATTCACACTCACAGAGTCCCGAGTGCTCCCTCACTCGAAAGAAGAAAAAACGCGCTCGGGTACTTTATCACCCGAAAGGAAAAAAGACGTGCTCGAGTGATTACTCGCACCCATGAGAGTTTCGGGTGCTCCCTCACCACGACACAAGATAAGCAGACCTGCACTCGCCGGATCGTGCGGTCCGAGAGTATCGGGTGCTCCCTCACCCCGAGAGCGAAGGCGATACTCGAGTGATTACTCGCAGAACTCTAAATACCCGAGCACTCGAAGACCTCCCGAGCAAGTACTCCTCTACATTACTCCTCGCCTGAGCACTCGACAAAGCTCCGCGAATGACCGCTAAAACATCTCACTTGATTGTTTGTTCCAAGTGGGTGCATTACTAACTAGGCTCCGTGCCTCAATAAAAAATACATATTCCTGGAACACGATACACTGTGCCCAGATGCCACGCAAGCTTAGCGTGTAGGTAAGACCCCGCTGCGCAGATCGGCTGGGCTGGGACTTGCCGCAAAGAGATTTCACTACCAATCTTTTCCATGCGCTTGCATGATAGAAAAAGCCGAGCGGGCGCGCCTAGGCTACGAAATTTACTGGCGGCAATTGATCACTGTAAGAACTGCAGCGGCATGACTTTTGCTCGACACCAGTGTTCCAAGCTCATGTCGAGGGACGTGAGTTTGATTGGGCTACTGCGGTATTTGCCACTAGCGCAATTCACCAAGGCTCGACCAGTCGACTCCTTGGGCCCTTTCAGCTTAGCATTCCCTCGAAACAGGTTTTGTCATGGCCCTAGACTGCCAGCGACTCGCGGTTGAACCGTGCATACATTAAAAACAACGCAAGAATGGACTCGAGTCCCTGCGCGACTCTTCGAGCCCCCCAGGAACTCGGGGGCTACTGACGAGGGGGTGACCCCACGACTCCTATGGATGGGCCAACCCGGTGTACCCGAAGATAGAAGGGCCTGCAAGGAGTATCGCCTGGGCCCAGCCTTGGCCCACTTGTGGCACCGACATAGGAGTCCACGACTAATAAGGAAGGCTTAAACCTGGCGTGCAAGGCAAGCTTAGAGTTAGGAAATACTATCTGTAATCTAGGACGGACTCCCCGAGACCCGGCCGACTATATAAAGGCTGGGAGGGGAGACGTCAAGATGATCCAATACACAATCTGTAACCCTAGCCTTGTGCGCACTAGCCTTGGCCTTCCCTGTAATCGCATCTCCAAACAATAATATCGAGCAGGAACGTCTCCTCCTGTTAGCCGACGAGCTATCGTCCAACATGCGCCTCTCATGACTAACCCAGGGTCCCTGACCATGGGATTTTCCGGGGTTGATCCCCGTCAGGTTCCCATACCTACACGAATATAAATTCGAGTGAACCATAAGCTTAACATGCCAGTCCTATTTTCTTCACGATACTATACAAAACCTGAGGTGAGATCTATTAGATATCCGCATGATTAACCATTAACCATTATACCAAGTCATCCTCCTTCTTGTTTTGTTCTATTTTTCTCATTTAGTATTCCGGTATCCCTTGTGATCAATTCACAGTGTCTGGCCAGACGATGTTGGATGCCGTAATACCGAGAGGGCCCACAGAAGTATCTCTCCATCGTTAGAGGAGCAAATTCCCAACTCGAATCGTTAAGTCCCTTGACACACTTTCAGGTGTGAGTGATCAAAGCCGTTATTGCCACGTCTGTTACGGGTGGTGTTGGGACAGTGTCAAAACCCACCCTCCGGTATGAAGTTACGAAACATTCTTATGGTCATGAAGGACACATGCATATTAACTTTAGATGATTTTACTTATAACATGGGATGTGATCTCAAAGTGAATCATACAATTGGGTCGATTCAACACCCTTGTTCCGGCAACATTGTGCTCCCATGTGTTACCGACATTTCCAATGCCCTATGAACAGGAAAACATGTCATCCATAACACACGGGTTAGTCCTAGAGGCAGACTAAGAACACTTTGTGTTTATACTCTACACCTGCATATGGGTTTTCCTCTGAAGGCAGTTAACATGCTACTTGGCAAACCTTCGCATAGGCCATTGCAGTTATAGCATAGACATATAAACATTAATAATGAACCTAAAATTATAATAATACAATTTATTATTGCCTCTAGGGCATAATTCCAACACGGATTGGTGTACTTGGATTGTAAAATTGTAATACGCGAGGTGAACACCATCCATGTTCAATCTGAAGGGATCGAGTTACGAAAAAGGAAATGTAAGACGTGGACATGGGCCGTCAGTTGGTTAATCTAACCCGTTGAACGAAAGGAAGCCCAAACAAAAGTATTAAGTTGAAGCGGATAAGCCGGATCTATCCTATCTATATGAGCACCTTTGAGATCGTACACAAATACATTAAAGAAAATAGGATTGCAAGTGCTTGAACTTTGATGGGCTGATTTCGTCACAAGATTTAAGTTAGGCTCAGTTCATGATTACCTTTATTAAAAAGATGCAGGTAACTAAATCGTTAGCATGAATAATACTCCCTCCGTTCCAAAATAATTGTCTCAACTTTGTACTAGAGCTAGTACAAAAGTTGTACTAAAGTCACAACAGTTATTTTGGAACGGAGGGAGTATTGAACAATGAACTTCTTCTTGCTCTTCTACTTCTCCTCCCAAGTCTGTTCTTCCAAAAACCAGGTCATGATAATTGGCTCGCAGCAAATTCAAAAAATAATTGGCTCGCAGCTGTTCATCTCCACACCAAGTCATGATAATTGGTTTGGTATCCTCCTGGATCACTTTATGCTTGGTGACCTGTACATCTTGCATCCATGCCAAGCAACGAAGACATGCGACTCCCAAACTAGAAAATACTAGTAGAGTGCCCGTGCGTTGCCACGGACTTTTGATTTTTTTTATTGGAGAACGGTACAGCGATAGATAGGTGTGTTTGTCACCGAAATCATAATGCACGCATCAAGTCAATTTTTTCCCCACGATAATAGTCTCAAAAATGATTATATAATAATAATTTATTTAAAAACAACATTATCAAAGCACTTATTAAGTTTTGCATCAAGATAGCACAACTCCAGTCAAGTAGTAATTCAAGTTCACTTTTCTTATAATGTAAACTCATATAAATGTAATTTAACATTTGTGTCCATATAGATCAAATGATCCAACTTAACATCTGCATCAAATTAAGATCTACTTGATGCGCTTGAGAAATTCTCGCACAATATCAGGAAAGTTCTCTTTAGCTTCATTCATATAATGTTTGAGCAGATATAATAAGAACTGGATTCTCAACTCATATCCATCCTGCACAAACAATATATGACTCGGTATTAATACTTCATGTCAAAGGTACTAAAATGTGTAACAGAGAGTACTCACCATGATAACCGGACGAACCAATTTTTTACCGTTCCACCAAAGCATGAAATAAAAAACAAAATAGCCAGACGCATCCCTGCAATTTATTAAATCAATATTACCTTGAATATAGTGATAACAAATGCTTATATTTAAAATATTATGATAATGAAATATATAAATTTACCCGTCCATGCTTGTTGAAATACCAGGCGGGAATACACGTTGCCATTTAGATATATCTGAATTCCATCGGTGTTGCTTTATTTCAAGTGCGTCATTGAATTCCCTCGCAAATCTTTGTAATTTCACTAAATAACTTAGATTTTTAACCTCCAGCAATTGTGATATAAGGATAGGGTCCAAAATATTTACACGACGTGCATGTTTATCGATAACATACAACATGTATCGACCGACGGATGCATATGGGAGATAAATCTAGAAGTGGTGGCTATTAGAAACAATAAACTATGACAACCATGAAAACAGTGGACAAAAAATCTTACTTACCATGTTGCACGATGAGATATTGTAATCATTACAGAAAATAGGATTGCAAGTGCTTGAACTTTGATGGGCTGATTTCGTCACAAGATTTAAGTTAGGCTCAGTTCATGATTACCTTTATTAAAAAGATGCAGGTAACTAAATCGTTAGCATGAATAATATTGAACAATGAACTTCTTCTTGCTCTTCTACTTCTCCTCCCAAGTCTGTTCTTCCCAAAACCAGGTCATGATAATTGGCTCGCAGCAAATTCAAAAAATAATTGGCTCGCAGCTGTTCATCTCCACACCAGGTCATGATAATTGGTTTGGTATCCTCCTGGATCACTTTATGCTTGGTGACCTGTACATCTTGCATCGATGCCAAGCAACGAAGACATGCGACTCCCAAACTAGAAAATAAAAATTCCCCAAATCCAAAAGTGACATATCCCCTAGCTATTCTGAACCGAAATGCACCTACTCGCAACCCATCACACCGACTCATGCCACCTCCGTGCATGTCGGGATATATTTTCGGAGCAAATCCATTAAGAATTTAAGATCACTTTTCCGTCTGCATGCAAACCAGACCAGAATCTCTCCCAGTCCATCGCCATGGAAGAGAAGAAGCCGCGGCGGCAGGGACGCGATGGCATCGTGCAGTGCCCGCACCTCTTCTTCGCGGCCCTGGCGCTGGCCCTGGTCGCCATGGACCCGTTCCACCTCGGCCCGTTGGCCGGCATCGACTACCGGCCGGTGAAGCACGAGCTGGCGCCGTACAGGGAGGTCATGCAGCGCTGGCCGAGGGACAACGGCAGCCGCCTCCGGCTCGGCAGGCTCGAGTTCGTCGACGAGGTGTTCGGGCCGGAGTCCATCGAGTTCGACCGCCACGGCCGCGGCCCCTACGCCGGGCTCGCCGACGGCCGCGTCGTCCGGTGGATGGGGGACCCCGCCGGCTGGGAGACGTTCGCCGTCATGAATCCTGACTGGTAAATCGAAATGTTTCAGAATTCTGTTATCCGTTTACTCAAGGAAAGAAAATCCATAACTGAAATGTTTCTTGGAAACAAAGGTCGGAGAAAGTTTGCGCTAACGGAGTGGAGTCGACGACGAAGAAGCAGCACGCCAAGGAGCAGTGGTGCGGCCGGCCTCTGGGGCTGAGGTTCCACAGGGAGACCGGCGAGCTCTTCATCGCCGACGCCTACTACGGGCTCATGGCCGTCGGGGAAAGCGGCGGCGTGGCCACTTCCGTGGCGAGGGAGGCCGGCGGGAACCCGGTCCACTTCGCCAACGACCTCGACATCCACAACAACGGCTCGATATTCTTCACCGACACGAGCACGAGATACAGCAGAAAGTGAGCCGAGTGCTGCGGCCGATCTCCTTCTTCGCTCTCGAGATGCTGCGTTTGAATTGACTATGACTGATTATGCAGGGACCATCTGAACATTTTGCTAGAAGGAGAAGGCACGGGGAGGCTGCTGAGGTATGACCCAGGAACCGGTGCTGTTCACGTCGTGCTCAACGGGCTGGTCTTCCCAAACGGCGTGCAGATCTCACAGGACCAGCGATTCCTCCTCTTCTCCGAGACAACAAACTGCAGGTAAGACAAAAACTCAGGTTTTCAACTCGAAGATCGAGCAGAAATTCAGGAACTGATGACGGCTCATGCACGGTAGGATCATGAGGTACTGGCTGGAAGGCTCGAGAGCTGGCCAGGTGGAGGTGTTCGCGGACCTGCCGGGGTTCCCCGACAACGTGCGCATGAACGGCAAGGGGCAGTTCTGGGTGGCGATCGACTGCTGCCGGACGCCGACGCAGGAGGTGTTCGCGCGCCGGCCGTGGCTGCGGTCCGCCTACTTCAAGATCCCGGTGTCGATGAAGACGCTGGGCAAGATGGTGAGCATGAAGATGTACACGCTTCTCGCGCTCCTCGACGGCGAGGGGAACGTGGTGGAGGTGCTCGAGGACCGGGGCGGCGAGGTGATGAAGCTGGTGAGCGAGGTGAGGGAGGTCGACCGGAGGCTGTGGATCGGCACCGTTGCGCACAACCACATCGCCACGCTCCCTTACCCGTTGGACTAGAGGGAGTGTTTAATTTGCTGGTTTTAAATTAGCAAAATGATGTGTATGAATCTATGGTTTGTTTGTTTGTTGGGTTCATTTGATGATCATGTTGTGAATTTGACGGTCAATTCTTGGTATAAGTGGCACATGCGTATGTATCATAAGGGTTGGGTGTGCTTCACGGCACCATTGTTGTTTGTTCGGATTTCACAAAATAAAGATTTGCTTGATGTGTGGAAAAAATGATGAAGTGTATTTCTTCTTCTTTATAACGCGATGATACCCCGCACGTTGATGCGGTAACTGTTAACAAATAATTTAATGTTAAGAATTTAAGTATTAAATTTTTTTTGAAATAAAAATTGTTTATAGTAAAAAATGTAAGAAAAAATGATGAAAAAACTAAAAATGATTGTATTTTATTTTATTAATTTATTGCCTTGAGAATATAACGGTGACGGTGAAACGATATGATATGGAGACAACGTTGAGTGGAGAGGGTAAAGCTAAACCTAAAAATAAATAGCAACTACATATGTGCATTAATAAAAGAACTTATCCCACAGAAGAAGAAGAATGCGAGGTAACTCATAATTTGATTTCATATAAAATCGCTTTTAAATCGCGAGGCTAGTGCATTTTTTTAGTATTTATTTGTGATAAATTGCAAGCGCATGCGGATTTAACGGAATCATGTGCATGAAGAGTTAGTGAAAAATAGGTGGACCTACCTGATGATGTGGATAACTTGCATGTCAAGATAAATAGATTAGTGGGGATAAATTATTTAGGTATTATAGGTGTGATGTTTTGGCACATGCGTATGTATCATAAGGGTTGGGTGTGCTTCACTGCACCAGTGATGTTTGTTGGGATTTCACAAAATAAAGATTTGTTTGATATGTGGGAAAAATGATGAAGTGTATTTCTTCTTCTTCTTTATAATGCGATGTTTGGGCGGGCCTTTTCTAACATTGTGATTTTATATTATCTGCTAATAAATTCATATGCATGTGAGGAAATTTCTTGCCCTCGCGGCCGTAATTGGTGCTAGCATGTGACAGATTGTTTTTTTTACCAGGTGATGAGAATGTTTGTGAGATTGATGTGTTTTTATAAGCTGATTGTTGATGACTAATTTGAGAAATACTTGACCTAATCAAAATTGTGAACCAAATTCAAAATTAAACACTTCAATCAAATGTTAGAGCTCGAAAACTAAGGACCATAGCACATTTAAAATTTTAAATATAAGGTTCTGTTCGGACTGAAAATTTATACCCGGTTCAAACAAGATATAAAGGTAGATAATTATCACAACATGTAATCTGCATGACATCCTTAAGCAAATAATGGCCATTTAGTGAGCCAACAAAAATCCTTGAAATAACGTTGTCTTGATTTATGCTCCAATGTTTATTTTAAATATTGATTGAGTTTTTCCATAAGATTTTAATTCACACCAAATTCTATAGCTATTCTCTTCCAAGCCTTTGTCCCAAATTACTCAATGATCACCATGTGGTTAAAACATAAAAAATGGTTCATTACAATTTGTTTTGGCAAAAAACTAATAAAGTACTATATTTTTCAAACCCTAAGTTGGAGGTTTGAAGTACAAGTAATTATTTTTATAAAATATTATTTATTAAAAATATTTTAAAAGTCTTTGTAAAAGGCCATTGTTTCCATAAAAAATAAAAAATAAACTTATTTGAAGTCATTATTTAAATTGATTTTAAAAAAGGTTAGAAATGACATTTAAATAGGAAAAATATTTGTTTCCTTCTAAAAAATCCCGAAAGACATGAAACCTTATGTCGTCATTTTGAACATCATATATGATATTCACCACATGGGCATGGTCGAAATTCTGAAATTAGCACCATCAAACACCTTTTAGTCAAAACCATTTTTGGATGCTAGCCTCACCAACAATATTAAGAAAAATAGTAAAATTATGGGGTAATATTTTTTCTCCCCAAGTTTCACCTTGGCATTGGACGCCCTTGCTTGTTTGCTTAACTTCACCACTCCTCTCGGCCAAAATCATTGTTTTGACCTTTTAACGTATATTCGGACCCTCATGGTGAGAGATAATATCTTACTCCTGCTTAATTTTGATTATGTAGGGAAGAACACCTCGTGAGAGGAGGTTATAATGTGTCTAAGACCTTGTTTGTTTGGGCTTTTGCTTTTTCTTTTGCAACTTTTACACTTTGGTCAAAAACCATAAAAAGGTCCAAAAGCACCTGTTTAGAAGCTTTTATGACTTTTCATGAATCAGCATGACAATATTTATCTTTGAAAATAATGAAATCTCCAAAACACCTATATATAAGATTTTATGGTTTTTTAACTAAAATGGAAAAGCTGTAAAAACAGAAGAAAAAACTCAAACAACACAGGACCCAATGTTATCACATATCGAGATTGATAACTAGAAGTCCATGTCCCTATACCTATCCCGGTTTCATCTTATATATGGTGGCAAGAACTAGAGTTACTTGATCAAACCGATCTTTAATTTGAAAAGAACAGAGAATCCTCTCCTTGTTCGTCAAGTTGATGAGATTTCTGCAAGGTGCACTTCATGCAGCACAGAGAGGCCTACCGAAACATATACTACTGAGGGCTATTAGACTGGCCTATTTTTAATTTATTATATTTTTTAAACTTCTTTTGGAAGAAATTACTTTATTAATTTGCAACCATAGTTATCAATATTTATAAAAGTATATATTAATTTTTGAATTTATATATTTTAAGGGCTAATTTTTAAGTTAGGTACCTGGGTTGCAAGTAAAATTCGGGTGCAATGAGAATACTTTTCCTATGTGTTCTAAAAAAAGGGAACAATTTGTGTTGTTTGGGTTTCTTTCCTTTTTAGACAAAGAAAGCCCATCCAGACAAGCCGCCTTTGGGAGCAACTAATTAGGAAGTACTCGTTCGCAGCCCGCTCCAGCGAACAGCGCCACGTGTCGCGCTCACAGCGATCCCTCAGGATTTCATTTTTTTATTTTTGTGTACGCGTTTTTGATGTTTAAAATTGATTTTTTCGGTGGTTTTTTTGACTTTTCCGGTTTTCGCACGTTTTTTCTATACGTTTTGGTAAAAAAAAAAGAGACACGACCTTACCTCCGCGGGAGGCACGATGCCTCGTGCCTCAAAAAACAGGAAAAACAAAAAAACGTGAAAAGGCACTATCGTGCCTCTAAAAACAGAAAAAACAGAAAAACGTGAAAAGGCACTCGTGCCTCATTTTTTGAGGCGCTCGTGCCTCTTTTTTGAGGCACTTGTGCCTCTAAAAAAACAGGAAAAACAAAAAAGCACCAGAACGCGCCACTTGGCGTGCGCGCGAAGCGCCGGAGAAAACGCGGTACTCGTTGCAACGAGTACTCTTAAACTAATGATTTCGCACACACTCTCTCTCTTCTGAGAGGGGGGATCAGTATGTTGGGCTAGGGCCGGGCCGGTCGAAGGACCTTCTAGTAAAACCGACCGACTCCACCATCAGAGAGGCCGCCGCAACAAAACATTATCGAACAGAGAAAACACGGAGGTTTGGCGATTCGACGACACTCTAGAGGCGGCCAAGCCGAGCAGACGCCATGGATCGGGAGTGGGGCTCCAAGCCCGGCAGCGGCGGCGCCGCCACCTCCCAGAATGAGGCCATCGACCGGCGGGAGCGCCTGCGCCGCCTCGCGCTCGAGACAATCGACCTCGCCAAGGACCCCTACTTCATGCGAAACCATCTCGGCAGGTAATCCCCTCCCTGCGAAACCCTAGATTATTCGCGCTCTCGATTCGATTCGTTTCGCATCGCTCCGCTCGCTGATTCCGCTCGTTTTTTCCTGTGTCAAGCTACGAGTGCAAGCTCTGCCTGACGCTCCACAACAACGAGGGGAACTACCTCGCGCACACGCAGGGGAAGCGCCACCAGACCAACCTCGCCAAGCGTGCCGCCCGCGAGGCCAAGGACGCACCCGCGCAGCCCCAGCCAAACAAACGCAAGCTCGCGCCCCGCAAGTCTGGTCCGTAAAGAATTACTTCCCTCTAATTTATTTTCGTTGTTCACCTGAGCATTTTAGTAGTAGAATTAAGATTCTCCTAAGTTGCCTTGACTTTGCATGGTTCCACAGTCTAGGGCCTGCTATTTTTGTTCTGCAGATGCTTGGTCCATGTTTGTTTTATTGATTTCATAATGTCATTGCACTAGATTTGTTCAGAATACTTGAGTGAGTCATACTCGGTCAATTGTTTTTAAGGCATCCTGCATTAGACGCTTAGGTGACGATTAGGCGATAAGGCGACTTGGCAGCACCTTACAAATATGCTCGCCTCAGGCCCTTAGGCGCGAGGCGCCTAGGCGCTAGAGAGGGTGGTGCTTGCCTTAGGTCGCCTTACCGCCTTATAAACAATGTACTCCGTCGCATATAACCTTGAATCTCTTTATTTTTGTTATGAATGAACTTGACGTTTTGAGCAAGGCAATGCTCGTATCAGTGGACTTTTCGGTCTTTTTGAAGATCTTGGTGGTATTTCAAGTTTTATCTCGATGTGAACTCATCATGTTTTTTGGGTGTTCAATGTTGCAAGCATGACAGTCATGGACTGTGAGCAGGATGGATGGATATCATTGTGGATTCATAGTGCCAAACTCGCCCCATCAACTAGCAATCTTGTACATGGCTTTGTGTTATGATAATTTTAGGCATGAGAGTGAGACGGCCAAATTAGAGCGTTTTGGTGGATAAAAAAATGTGAACATTAGCTGCACAGTAGTACAATTGTTTAGGCGTTTCTGTAACTACTATAGTTTTCAACCCTCAGGAAAGAAGAGACTCTACCAGCTGCTTCTTTCTTTATTGGAGTTAACTTTTGTTGATCAATTCTTGAACACTGATCGTGCATTGATATAGTCTTCTAAAACATGGTGTCCACTGTTAGATGTGGTATCGAAGTATCGATACATCAATAAAGCAACAATGAAAACTAAGTACTACCTCTGTCCCATAATGTAGTACTCCCTCCGATCCACAATAAGTGTCACTCATCTAGTATAAAGTTTGTACTAGCTTAGTACAAAATGAGCGACACTTATTATGGATCGGAGGGAGTATCATTTTGTAAACTAACATAGTTTGTAAAATGATACTACATTATGGGACGGAGGGAGTACCACATTCCAATAATAAATATCCCTTGATTAGTTGAAGGGATTCTGACTGTTTTATAAGGTTGATCTTGGGTTGCTCAGTTGTTACCAAATCTACATAAAGAGGATACACCTAAAACAGCCTTCAAAAATTGGGATGGACTATTTAAATATAGTCATATGCTTTTTGGTCTTACCGAACTAATGGCCATTGGGGCATTAACATTCATGTTTGGAACATTGGACACATCTGATAACTTCCTGTGGTACAGCAATTTCCAGAATAACATTTTGACAAGAAAAATCTATAGGAAGTTGGGCTTAATTTTGTTCTAACGATCACTGAAATGTTCAAATATCAATGGCATTGTTTCTTTACAAGCTATTTAGACCATTGTATTCTGCTTCATTGTGGCAGTACAGTTATGCTATTTTGTTTTCTGAGCCTACGCACTTATCCTCATAAGTTATAACTCTGTTTCCTTGCTTTGCAGTTAAGATTGGCAGACCTGGGTATACAGTAACTAAACAGTATGATCCTGACACGAAGCAGCACTCATTTCTTTTTGAGGTTAGTATTTATGTGTTTGTAGTACTCATCTTGTTCTCGGAGTTAGTCAATACAGGATTTTGTACATGATCAAATAAGTTTACTTTACCATCTTCCTGTATCTTGGGACATTGTTTTGTACGTTTTTCATTCATGTCATGTCATGTAGGCATCTGAATTACAAATGGCAAGGATCTTATACTGATACCAGTTAAGTTCGGTTCGTTTCCATCTTTTTGTATACTAGTATGATCCTTGTATAGTTTCACTTGCCTCACATTGACATACTAATTTTACAATGCTATCTAGAAGTTTATCTTTTGATTAAGCAGCTTATTGAAGAGTTAATACATTATACATTCACAATAGTGATTTAAAAAAAACATAGTGATGAATAGCTAAATAATCAGTCAACTTCCCTTACCATTTTCTTTTGTTATAAACATAAACAACCATGCACACTTGGATAGTGGAGTGATACATTTTGGCATATTGTTTTCAGATCGAGTACCCTGAAATCGAAGATAACAGCAAACCAAGACACCGCTTCATGGCATCGTATGAACAGGTAATAAAGCTAACTTGTGAATCATTAGCATGATATATGTTGCTTTACTGTTGTACTCTTCCATTTGCTAATGTACTGCTATTGTTGTACAGAAAATTCAATCTTGGGATAAGAGGTATCAATATCTACTTTTTGCAGCGGAGCCCTATGAAATCATTGGCTTTAAGGTGTGCATCTCTTGCAAAGTTCAGCTCCATCAGGCCCATTTATCTAATGTATATGTACTTACACTGCTTGTTGTTTGCAGATACCAAGCACTGAGATTGACAAATCAACAAACAAGTTTTTCTCGTATTGGGATCCGGATAAGAAGTCGTACATTGTGAGTTTTTCTATGCAGTTTTTTGCAATTTCATTTAGCTGCCTTTATAAGGAATATTAGTTTAACAGCTTTCACAATATCTTTGATAACAGCTGCAACTATACTTCAAGCCAAGACTACCGGAAGTTAACAGACAACCAGCAGCTCCTGGGACTGTGCCAAATGGGACAGGGGGGCCTCCTGGTGCTCCACCAAGGCCACCATCCCAGCCTCAGGCTCTGCCGCCGCCTCCACCTCCACCGAATGCACCTATGGGAATGCCCCCTAGGATCCCGCCACCACCAATGATGGGTGGTCTTCAACCTCCACCCCCTCCACCTCCGCTTGCAAATGGTCCTCCGCGTTCCATACCACCCCCACCTCCTTCTGGTGGTGCAATGGCTAACTTTACTCCTGGAGCAGCCCCACCACGCCCTCCTCCGATGCAAGGCTTTCCTGGACCCCAGCAGTAGGTTGTCTGAGTGGCAGCAAGAGAGATCAGGCTACAGATTTTGAACACTTGCTTTATCCAAACCAGTATGTTTGCCACATGCACAACATTGTTGTCTGAGATGTTACTGTATTTTGTAAGCATGTTAAATTATTTAAGTGCGCTTTGGAGCAAACTATTTATATGTTTATCTGTTGTCATCTCTTTATAATTTCGTTTTTTGGACGTTACCACTTTGGCAGGCTATTATAGGATTGTCATATTACAGGGCAAGCATTATATTGTTTGGTGTATGTTTAATCCGTGTAAACGTTGATTTACGAGTACTGTTTGTGAAGCAGTTCACAACCTATATGCTCTAAAGCTACTCTACATGAAACCGATGTCAGTAATCTGATGCTAACTTTGGTTGCTCACAAGTCACAAAGATAACACTCATACAAGTGCTGGCCTTGAAAACTACTTTTATCTACAATGGCGAATTCCAGTGCACTTTACCTAATGTTAGGTTTAGAGGGTTAAGATTGGTTGCTACATTTTGGATACTTCACCAACTTTTCAATCCTTATATGTTCCATTCTACCGATTATGCAGACTGCATAAACAGGCCAGTGAAAGCACATGACATGTTCGAAATATATTCAGATGATTACGCCAATGTGCCAGATTAAATATCTGAGGCTTGTCTCGTTCCTTATATGTTTTCCAACTTCCAAGGGGTAGCAACAAAAAACCCTTGAAAGTGAAATGTCCTAACAGGCTAAAACAAAATGTCACAACGTCCATTTAACACTTCATCCTCGGATGCTGGAGCTCCTGCAAGAACCAGAGCAGCTCCCGGGGTGCCGGTTTATACATCTACTTCGGTTCCAAATGGCTCAGCACAAAACCTTCCTGGTGTGATCAGTTCTCCTTTTCATGATCCACTTGGTGCAAAGTAGTGGCAGCATGACAACTAGAGCTGACTCCCCCGGTGGTTGGTCTGGAGAATTAATCACAAGCAACCATGAGAACATTTGGTATTGCGGCATAAATTGTTGATGACGACAGAGATGCATGCACTATACAGCAAGGGCTACTTACAGTCCAACAAATACTTTAAATGCGTCGTATGTTGCCCATTGCGCTCCAGTAAGAGTACCGACCATAATAATACGGAGTGGAAGGCCACGAGTGAAAAGACCCCATAGCCCAATGGTTGTTATAGCCTGGAAGTGCAATCAGAATAGTTCAAAAATTACTATCGATACCATAACTGAATACCATCTGACAGCAAGATGGGTGTAAGCTATATAGTTACCAGTTCAGAGCGTTTTAATTATTTACTGGGATAGGATTTCCAACTTACATCTGCCACAGTGGCTCCCTTTGCATTGTTGAGAAAAGACACCAGGTTGTCTGCAGGATGAGAGATAGCAGCACACAAGACTCCAGCCATGTACCCTCCTGCAAAACTCACTGCTAGCTGGAGCGGTTTACTGCATTTATCTTTTGGTTTTGGGACAGCATGCTTATACACCATCTCAACAATCGTCTCAAAGCAAGCAAATTTCATCATAGTGTCTGCAAGGTATTGGAAAAGACGATCAGGGTGCACACCTTTTCAAAAAGGCTATAAAGATGACTGCAAAACTCTTCCATAGACATGTTGAACAATCAAGTACTTTATCCATGAGCAACGCACTAAACCAATTATCTTTCTTCCCTTTGCAATTTGCCAACAAGTATCATGCTTTGCATATATTTTTATGGATACCACATGTCCGCCAGGTTGCTACTACATAACTGTCATGTCACCAAACAAATCAGTTCACAATGACCGGACATGTATGGTTTGAGTTGAAACCACATCGAGCTCTAACTATTTCACTTGTCATATTTCTCCATCTGTTCTCTGTACATTGAGTTGCTTAATAACATGGAAAAGCGTGGCATCCACGTTAGCTAGAATCACTTGTTAACTAGAGTGTAGGGTCAAAAGGTCATTTTTTCTAATAATAATAATCAAGTGTTAGGACAACTATAGATGATTTGGGTTGCATATGTTTCATAATAGGAAAATAAATAAAATCAACTAGGCTTTTCATGGTTGAGCAAGGGCTGAAAGGTCTAAATTACAGAAATTAGGTACTGCCAAACTTCTAGACGGCCTGATTCTATACAAAAGCAGCAACGGTAAATGACTAGGCTAACTCAGTTTCATGCATATTCTGGAATCAAGCCAGGCTCAACTCTATGTCCCCATGAAATTTCTAGCCTTTTAGCACTTTATTAAAGAATCACCGTAGATAATATTATGATCTCTAAAATTATTTGCGTCAGAAACGAGCTAAAAGTAGAATCTGGTTTCAAAATATTCAGCGTTACTACTATTGTTCGGTCACAAACTATTCAACCCTTGGAATGCAAATATAATAGGAAAATATAAGCTGTAATGCATTCGACTCACAAGGAATTTGGCGGCCCCAAAGAGGAACTATTCCCTTGTAAAGCCTGAAATTAACATATGTCGTTAAAGAGTGTTCTGTAGTATCTTGAATGGACCTAATCATAACATAATCAACACAGGACATGTAGTATCTATACCCGAAGGCGCCTTCGGACCGGACAAGCTTAGGAAGCCCATCAGTTAGGCATCGAGCGAATCCCGGTTGTGTCTGGATTCGAACCTTGACAGCTTCCATGGGGCAGAGAGCTAAATCTGCAATTACCTCAGCCGACGCCGATGCAGCAAGGTAGATGACGGTCTTCAACTTTTCAGCATTCTCAGGGCCGGCAACGTCCGAGTAGCATTTCTTGAAGTACTCGTAGAAACCAAACTTGCACGCGCCCTGGCTACTGTACCCAACCAGCGTGGCCATCCAGCCTTTGAAGAAGCCACCAAGACCTTGCTCTTGGAGCAGCACACCGAAGCCAGACGAGATGTCCCTGTACTTGCTAGGGTTAACCTGCGAAGAGCAATTCCTGTTAGACATTATTACGGGGGAAGCAAGAAATTTGGACGGGAGCAACGAGGGAGAATGCTTCAGTTCAGAGACCTGCATATTGCACTTGACGAGGTCGAGCGGCGTGACTGCGAGGTGGGTGAGGCCGGTGCTGAGGACCCCGCCAAGGGCGCAGGTGGCGTAGAAGAGCGGCGTGTGGAGCTGCACCGGAGGCGGGACATCCGGCTCCTCCGACCTCCGTTGGGCCGCTCTGCTCCGCCTCGCCCTCCGGTCGCGGACGGCGATCTCCCACTTCTTCCCGAGCTGCTCCGCGTTGGCGGCGAGCGAGGCCAGGAGGCGGTCGAGGGGCAGCGCTGCCGTGGGGCAGCCGACCTTGTCGCGGCTCGCCATGCGGGGACGTGAGCTGTGAGCTGGGCGCGGTGCACGGGAGGTCGTCGCGGTCGGAGACGAGCATGGTAGGGGGGGGGAGCAGCGGGGAGGGGGGCTCGGGCGAGGGCCGCGGGTCCAGTAGTGGTACTACTGCTCCGCAAGCTGAGCTGAGCTTGAGCTGAGGTGAGACCCTTCGTTGACCCCTCCTCGCCCGCACCGGCGGCTGGCGGAGACGCGAAGTGGCGTGCGGCGGCTGCTTTTTGGTGGGACGCCGACGCGAGATTTGGGTGCGGATTGGGTGGCGAGATGCTGCCGCGGAGGACTGGAGCGCACCGGGCGAGACGGACCCCACCCGCCTCGACAGGAAAATAATCCGACACGCCACGAAAAAATTGCGGGGTCTGTGATCGACGGAGAGAGAAATATGCCGCGGTCGTGCATCGCCACAGTGAATAGCTCTCCATCGATACATCGTCCCACAAATCAACCTGGCCATTGCTCAGGCCGGGCCGGGCCTGACAAAGCCCGACACAGGAAAAGCTAGGCCTGATCCCGGCCCGGCCAACAATCTACAAAATCGGGCCTAAGCCCGGCCTGAACCCGACAAAACCCGACTCGGCCCGATCGGCCCGGCCTGATCCTTCGTTATTTTGCGTTTTTTGCAGACCCGAGCCCAGCCCGACAAGCATGTTTGGCACGAAATTCAGGCCCGTGCCCGGCCCGACATGTAAGCCCGGCCCGGCCCGACTCGAGATTTTCGGACCGGGCTGCATCGGGTCGTCCGGGCCGGACTGTCCATGGCCAGGCCTACCCACAAATGACAGTCCCCTAAAAAAAGGACAGTATGGTTATTCGGTGAAAATGTACTCCTTTCGTTCTAAATTACTTGACATAGTTTTAGTTTAAATTTGAATTAAAGTCATGTCAAATAATTCAGAACGGAAGGATATAATATAAAGGGTAACGATACCCACCGAACGTGTGGGCAGGAGAGTGGCAATCCGAATGGTTTTTATGACAATTTTAGTTACATGTGAATGACAATTATGACCGAAAATTGCCATGTATTATCAAAAAATGTCATCTATTAATTGAAAATTGTCATCTACCACTAACTAAAATTGCCATCAAAATCATTCGGATTTCCACCCTCCCGCCCACACGTTCGGTGGATATCAGAGTCCTAAACTTTTTATTAGTTTAAATCAAATTATTTCCTTCGATACCTATGCATATTATGCTTAGGACTTTTTATCATGACACCTTTAGGTGGTGCAGACACTCTTTAGATTTATTAGCCGGAGTAGATTTTTATGATGTGAAGAAACTAAGGCTCTTGATATTATAAATGGTTTATTTAGTTTCTTTGTTTATAATTATGGTGTTGATGTTATCATAGGTAGACTTAATAATATTGAGAGGAAAATTGATGCTTTAAATTTGGAGGTAGATAAACGCACACAACATGAGAAATATCTTGTAGAAATAGAAGATGATTGGTGATATCTCTAAGATTGTAGGGAAGGTTAATAATACCCAACTTCAATTTAGGAATAAAGACACCGTTGTTGATTTTATCATATTAGAATCAACAAATCAAGGGAACATAGTACTTGGAAGGACCTTTCAAAAAAAAGCTATGAGATGCTTTATTGATGTAGGGAAAGGACATATACGCTTCCGTGGGAAAGCCAAAGGTAAGTATGTCTTCCCGAAGAGCCTTTTGCCAATTTTGACGATCTTTATGATGGTTCTATTGATGACACTTGATATTTTTGCTTCTTGCCTAGCTAAAAGGTGTAAAAGAAAGCGTTTATTGGGAGGTAATCCAAAATATTTTTTACTTTTAGTTTTAGTGTATCTTGATGTTTGTTACTAATGTAACAACATCATTGTATCTTTATTTTCAACTTTGTGCCAAGTTCTAGCCTCTAAGAGCATCTCCATCCGTTCGCCCCCCAAGCCGGTTTTCGGCGCTATTTTAGCGCCGCTTGGGGGGCGCTCGGGCGGCGAAACCGGCTTGGGGCGGCCGACCCCCCAGCCGCGGCCCCAAAGCGGCCCCCAAGTCGGGTGGTGCCGGCGCAGATTCGGTCCAGATTTGACCCAGAAACGGCGTAAATTCATCTTTTGAACGCAAATTCAACACGAAAACATGAAATATCAGCACAGTTCGGCACAATTCGGCGCACAACGTGGAATACAAACACATAGTTCGGCACAAATACAAATACAAATCAAACTAGGCATTGCCTTTGCGCATCCATAAATGATCCACTAGATCTTCCTGCAGTTGACGATGCACGTGCGGGTCTCGGATCTCCTGGCGCATGTTGAGATAGGCTGTCCAATCTGGTGGTATCTGGTGATCAACAACTGCAAGAGGCCCCTGGTTGAGATATGGTTCAGAGTCATACACTGGATCCTCTTTCTCGCTCTCAATGATCATGTTGTGCAAGATGACACAACAATTCATCACCTCCCACATTTGATCTTTCGACCAAGTCTGAGCGGGGTACCGGAAAACGGCAAATCGAGATTGGAGCACCCCAAATGCCCGCTCGACATCTTTCCTGCAAGCCTCCTGGCACTTGGCAAAGTGGGCGTACTTCCCTCCTGGCATAGGGTTTGAGATAGTCTTCAAAAATATCGGCCATCTTGGATAGATGCCATCTGCTAGGTAGTATCCCTTGTTGTACTGGTGCCCATTGACCTCGAAGTTCACCAGAGGAGCATGACCTTCGACAAGCCTGGCAAAGACATTTGAGCACTGTAGGACGTCGATGTCATTGTGTGTTCCTGGCATGCCAAAGTAGGAGTGCCAAATCCAGAGATCATGTGTAGCAACTGCCTCAAGTGCCACATTGCAGTGACCTTCTGCGCCTTGTACATCCCCTGCCAAGAAAATGGACAATTCTTCCATTCCCAATGCATGCAATCGATGCTTCCAAGCATCCCAGGAAATCCTCTTGCTTCATTCTCTGCTAGGATCCGAGCAGTGTCTTCTGCATTGGGTGCTCACAAGTACTATCCTCCAAAGAAGCCCACCACTGCTCTGCAAAACTTGTACATACACCCAAGGGCGGTGGACTCGGCCATGCGTGCATAGTCTTCCTGTTGATCACCCTCCGTATGCAAGCATCCTCATGGCCGTTGTGAGGAGAATCCAACTGTGCCGGTGCAATCTTTCTTGCAAACGAAGTAGTTGGCGTACTCTCGGAGTGAATTGACAATGCGAAGAAAGAGCTTTCATCCCATGCGGTACCGGCGCCGGAATACCTTCTCGCCTGCAAGGGAACATCGAAAAAGTAGTCGGAGTAGAGCAAGTAGTAGCCCTCCGAACGACGCCTCTCCTTTGCCTTCCGGCGTCCCATCTTGGAGCCGCCTCGCTGCGGTGCCGTGTTGGCGCCGAACAGGCCGGGCAAGGCGGCGAGCATCATGAGGTGCTCGTCGTCCTGGTCACCGGCGGCGGCCTCTTCTCCTCCATCAGCGCGGCGAAGAGCGACTCGTCGTCGGAGTCCATCTCGGCGCAGCAATTCGCCGAACACCTGGGGCGCGGGGTGGGTGCGGCCAGCCGCCGGTGGTCTCGGCTGGTCGCGACGCGCCGGCCAACCGCCCCTGTACTAGGCAAGGCTTGGAAGGGGGCGGTGGGGTGAGCAGTGGCGTGTTTGGAGGCGGCGCAACGGCTATCTTGCGGCGGCGCGACACCGGCAGTGGGGGAGAGGCGGTCGATTTTTTGGGCGGTTTGCCCTGCCAGTGGGCCAGCCGGGTCTTTTCTCTTCGTCCGGCGCCCCCAAGCGACCCCTAGCGCGCCGGGTCGGCTTGGGATCGCCAGACTCAAAATCGGCCCAATCCGACGCTATTTGGGCCCTTGGGGGAGCGACTGGGCGGATTTCGTCCGTCAGACGCAAATAGCGTCGGCTTGGGGGCCTCTTGGGGGCGCGGTTGGAGATGCTCTAATGATAAGGGAGTCAAGAGCTGTGACGTGATGTCCACAAAAACAGATTCTATTTGCTTCATTGCAAAAATCGCCAAAAATCACCAGATCATCTTTTTTACCTGAATTATTTACACAACATTCTCTATATAATTGGTAAACTTTCATTAGTTTTGAGTTTTTTTATTTGAGCTACAGAAGTACCCTGGAAAAAATAAGTTTCACCTGTGGTATGTTTTCTCAGATTTCTGCCTTGTTTTGCGTTTTCATCTTTTGGGCATTTTGTTCATGGTTTTTCTTTGGAGAAACCTTAAACAACGTTGGGGGACAATACCTAATGTTTAAATTGAGTGTTTCATTGTGTTTCAATAGTATCCAAGTGAAACGTTATTATTTATTAGCACTAACCGCTCTAATCAGTTTATGAGAAGTTTCGTGTGAAGGAAGCTTTCAAGTATTACGAAGGAGATGATGAAAGAAGATCAAGGAGTGCTAAAATATTAGGGATTATTACTCCCGTGCCCTAGTTCCTTAGTCTTGCTCAGCCATCCCCACACCCTAAAATTTAGCTCAGTTTTCCCCACTCGCTTGTCTGAAACTCTCACAAAATCCCAAACTGCACGTTTGCCGTCGAGTCAAGCTTTGACCGTTATCTCTGACGAGTGGGGCCGGCCGCTGGACCTAACAGGCGGGGTCGCGTCGAAGGGTCCTTCTTTGACCGTTGCTTACTTATGTGTGGGGCTGCAGGGAGACACGTCGGATGAGCTTGTCTGCAACTGAAACCAGATCGAGCCACTCTGCCGCCGTTGTGTCGCCTTCGCCGCCGTCATGCCCTCCGCCACATCTACCCCCACCCCATCTGGATTAAGCAGCAATGTCGAGGGAGGACCCGCTCCGGCCCATTGGTAGAGGATAATTCATGGATTACCCGTGGGTGAGCATCATTTCCTCTCTAATTGATGCGCTGACTCGTTTTTTATGTCGTATTTGACCGATCGTCGCGCGAATTTTTCCAATTTTGCTGGCCTAACTCGCCCTTATTTGTTAATTGAATAGGATTGATCCTGCTCTTGCTTTCCGGGTGGCGGTTAAAATGGAAGTTAGTGTGCTGCTTGGTAGAAAGCCGCATTTGATCAATAGTTTTTTCTATAAAAAGGTGGTAGAAACGAGCATTTCGTTCCAAGCTTTTCGGGATGCATTCAGTTCTCCTCCATATGGTTGGACTGATGCCGATGTTTTTGAACCGAAATATTTCAACGGTTTCGAGCAACAATTTGTCCCACTAACTTGTGACGAGCATTTGGGATTGCTCTTCACTTTGAATGCTAAAAGGCGCTTCGGTAAAATTATTGTCGAGGTGCTTCAGCCACGGGGCAATGAGTGGGATAGTGGGAAGAGTGTTGGGAAATCTTCTGTCTCTGCTAATAGCGAGCGCCTCAGCACTCCCTGTAGGTCGAGACCAAGCAGAGCTAGTGGTTCTGAAAGTCACAATATGCCTGATGCCTCCTGATACGTCCCAAACGTTTCTATAATTTCTGCTTGTTCCATGCTCTTTTGGGTGACATTGCTATGTGATTTCCTACACTTTCATATCTTTTTACACATATTTGGACTAACCTACTAACTCAGTGCACCCAGTGCCAGTTTCTGTCTGCTGATGTATGTGAATTGCAGGTTTTTACCCATATTTACAGAACTCCAAAATTTCCAATAAAAATATATAAAAATCAGCGCATCAGAAGACTCCAAAAGCCCAAAGTGGGGCTAGAGGGGGGCCAGGCCCCACCCAGGCGGCCAGGTGACGCGGCCCCACCCCTAGACGCTCCAGGAGGGCGCCTGGGTGGGGCCCACCTCCCCTGGTGCCCCCCTTCGGCCTATATTTACACCTCGTTCCAAAAACTCTCGGGAGGAACCCCGCATCGCAATTTTCACCTCAGTTCCGCTGCCGCCGGGCTTCCAAGACCGGGAGCACCAGAAGACCCCTTCCTGGCACCCTGTCGGAGGGAGGATTGACCTCCGGAAGCTTCTCCACCACCATGAGCGCTTCCCGGATGTGCCGTGAGTAGTCCCCCTTATACCATGGGTCCATGATTAGTAGCTATGTGATGTCTTCTCTCCAATCTTGTGCTTCAATTCTTAGCCCTTGTGAGGTGCCCTACATGATTAAGGCACCTATGTAATTTTCCTGTTGTTGCTATGCTGTGTTTGTTGGGATCCGATGGATTATGAGATTATGTTCACATTGTGATGAGTTATATATTCGGTTCTCCTTTTATATTTTGTTCTTGAGTAATTCTTGCACGTTCTCCGTTGCTTTTTATTGCTTTGGCCAAATAGTAGATAGTAACTCCAAGAAGGAGCGTTTATGCTTGATTGTGGCTTCATGCCCCCCGATGTGTAGCTTGAGTGAAAGAAACATGAGACTAGGGGATGTGTTGTTTCCACCAGGGAGAAAACAACGGTGCGTGTAACTATGGTTGCAATGGGAGAAAACACTTTGGGTGGGGCTCTCAACTTAATACCAGCGAGATGTTTCGGATAGATATCTCAAGGTGGATGATTAATGAGTAGATGATGATGAATAAATTGTCTACTTTTCTTGGCGTACTGCCCATACTTTTGAGCCTCTAACTTTCTTTGCAGCATAATTAGCATTGCGGTGCTTTTAAAATTCTGTCAATTGCCCAGTTGTAATTTGTTTACCCAGCTTAGCTATTTTATCGTCTTTTGGGTGAGAGACATCACTAGTGAACATCATGGGACCCCGTTCCACATTTCCACCATTGTTTGCACCTCAACTATTTACTGCTTTATTTCCTTTTCGTTGCAATTTCCACTACTATTTCTCGCTTGTGTTTGATCCTTTGTAAACAACAAGACCGGAGGGATTGACAACCCCTCTGTACTCATTGGGAGCAAAAGTTACTTGTTGTGTGTGCATGTCCAGGTCAAGTAAGAAACCTCAAGTTTGTAAACGGCGCCATTGTTTTCTTGCCACCTTCTTGCAGGATTTGGAGTCATCCTGGTACGATAACCTTGGTATATTCATCGAGGGAAATTTGTTGCTACGCTACATCTCAACCTTCCACTTGGGTTAACCAGCAAGGATCACTACTTCAGTGCCATCACCTCGTCTTGTGCCAATTCTCCTGTCGCTTCTGCAGCCAATGTGGAACAAGATGCAGAGCTAGACGAGGAAGTGCCTCGGCTTGATGATGAGATGAGAAGATGTACCCTGAACTTGTAGATAAAGTCAGCCAAGAAGCAATGGAGGATCAATATCAGGAGGAACCTGTCACTGGTGCTAGATTTTATGACACTGAAGATTAAGAGAGGGAGGAGAACATTGACAACTTAGTAGATGAATATGATGGTGATGACATGCCAATAATTGAGTGGAACATGGAAAATCCCCATCTTGTTGTTGGCATCGTATTCCAGTCGATGGTGGACTGTCGTAATGCAGTGAAAACATTCTGCATTCTAACTGAAAATGATTATGTGATTATCAGGAGTGAGCCAAAAAGGTTTACCGCTAAATGCCCATACCCCAGGTGTAGATGGAAGTTGCATGCATCAAATATGTTGAGGAGCAAGATTATTCGGGTTCGTGTATATATTTTATTGAGTGATTCTATTTTTAGATAATCGTGTGTTGTTTTATTAACTATAGTTGGCATCATTTTTTATTTTGTTTCAGATAAAAAAGAATGAACACGAACACACTTGTCCACCTGGAGGGGGAGGGGGAAAGGTTAAAACAAAGCTAGCAAAGACTAGGTGGGTGGCAGATGTAATCTTGGATTGGTTGAGACAAACACCAACACTTGGTCCAACAACACTCCATGAAAATATATTTGAGAAGTACTAGATTGATATTCCTTACATGAGGATTTTTTATGCTAAGGAAATAACTCTTGACAGGATTAATGGTTCATGGAATGAGAGAATTCAGTTGCTTTATACATATAAAGCCGAAGTGGAAGCTGCTAGTCGAGGGAGTGTTGTAGAGATTGACAAGCATACAGTTAAATACAAAATAAAAGGAAAGTCATTTGAGAAGTAGTGCTTCAGGAGGGATTTTGTTTGTTTCAAGGCTTGTTGGAAGGGATTTCTGGATGGTTGCAAGCTCTATTTGGCCATTGATGCAACTGCTTTGAATGGAAGATGGAGATGGCAGCTAGTGGCAGCTTCTACAGTTGATGGACACAACTGGTTATCCCCAGTTGCATTTGGTGTGGTGGAGGCAGAGTCGGAGGAAAGTTGGGTCTGGTTTATGCAACAGTTGCACAACATTATAGGTACACCCCTAGGTTTAGCTATACACACATATGTTTGCAAGGTTTTGGAGAGTGCAGTAGAAATTGTATTCCCTGGAGTTGAGCATAGGGAATGTATGCGACACCTTGATCAGAATTTCAAAAACAAGATCAAAGGTAAAATTTATGATGAGAATCTATGGCCATCATCATACACATGAAGTGAGAGGAAGCATGAGCACCATTTGAGAGTTTTGTATGCTCACAACACTTTGGTGAAGGAGTACATGGATGCACATCATGGAAAGTTGTGGTCTAGAAGCAAATTCAATGAAATATGCAAAGTAGACTATGTGACCAATAACTTGGCAGAGTACTTCAATGAAAAGATCAAATCAGTGAAAGGGCTTATGTTGTGGCAAGCATTTGATAAGATTAGGCAGATGATCATGATAAAAAAATGGATCTTCGCAAAAGAATTGCAGAAACACAATATGTTGGCCATTTGATGCTGCCATCTCTTATTAAGGCATTGCATGCCAAGGCAAGAGGACTTAGAATGAAATGCATTCGATCTTCCACATACGAGACAGAGGTAACATATATTGATAGTAAAGATAGGAAATGGAGGTATCCAGCGAACCTAGCAACTAGGGAATGCAGTTGTAGGCAATGGTAGATCCGTGGGAAGCCATGCATACATTCCCTACATCTCATGACTGTTATTGGGGGTGAAGAGGGTGAAGTTGATCAGTACATATCTGAATATTTCTCTGTTGCCAAATTTAGGGTTGCTTATGCTTCCAATGTGCCTGCACTCTTGGGAAAAGACCAATGGAACATAGTAGATCCAGGGTTCAAGCTCTTGGGAAAAGACCAATGGAAGACCAAGGAAAAACAAGTATAGAGCAGGTGAAGAGGGTCGTGTTCCGAAACAACGTATGTGCAAAAAATGTGGAATCCTAGGGCACATTGCTAGGACTTGTACCAATGCAGTGGATGCATCATTTGGAGAAGAGGAACAATGGGAAACAACAAATGCAAAGGAAAATGCAGTTGAGGAGAATGTAGCAAGAGAGGAGAATGCAGAGGAAATTGAAGCAGCAACTTGGTATGTGTGCATCCTTCTCTTTTTTATTCATTTGTTCTTTTTCTTTGATGGCTTGTAACATTATTTTTGTTGTGATCCAGCTCTGAGTTAATTAGAAGAAGCAAAGGAAAGAAAAGGCCTAGAGATGAAGATGCTTTGGTTGAAACATCATATGAATTTGAAGCCATGGCTTAGGTTTTGAAGCCTTACGGGATGAGGAAGAAGCTATGGTTCCTTTCACGATTGTTGAGCCTGCAGATGACCGACAAATGGTCATCACTTGCTCGGGCAGTGTTCCATCAGCATCTCCAACCCCACCACCCCGAGTGAAGAGGAACAAAAAGATGATTCAGCACCCTATCCCATTTAGGGAAACCAGGAGAAAGACGGTGAAGCCATCCGGGCACACAAGGAGCAAGTCAAAAATTTGAATTTGAACTTTGAAAACTTTGAGGTCTAAGGTTCTGTTGTCAATTTGGAGTATTGTGAAAACTTGAATGTGTAATAATGCTATTTGTATGATGTAATAATGCTAGTATTGTGAAAACTTGAAGGTTTGTAAAATTCAAATTTCAGACAAAAATTGACTTTGAACCAATATTCGAATTTGAACCAAGATCCATATTTGAAGTCATTGCTGTGTGGTGTGATGTTGCTATGTTCTATTAACCAAAATTTGAGGTAAAGTTTCTTTTCCGTAGTGAAACTCGTAGCAATGACAAATGTGTTAGAAATGATCTCCAAAGCTAGGGTAAATGACCCCATTTGTAATCAATCCTTTTTTTTGACCTTGTCTAAACAAGCCAAATATTTTTCAGTAAGAGTTATTAGTTCTATAGAGTGTCAATTCGAAGTCTTAATATTTACTGAATTAAACTTCATATATTTTTATATTTTTTTGTTTAAAAGGATGCTTTAATAGAAAACCGTATGGAAAACAGTTCAAATTTTGAAAAATGAAAAAATAAGTTCATATCCTTCTTATTCACTTAAAGATAACTTTGCCGATTTTTTCTGATTTATTTGAATTTTTTGGAAACCTAAACCTCTCTCATTGTCCTCCTTGAATTCGATACATCGTCGTACGTGATCCTCTTTTTGTGAAGGAGTTTTTACTCAAATATTCTAACACCAAGTTTCTTATTTTTTTTGTCTAAGCCATGTCACATAAGACGACATTATGCGCAAGTTTTCCAAAAAAAAAATTTGAACTAGTTCTCCCCATTTTAAATTGATTGTGATACCTCAATTAAAAAGATGATTTTTGGTAAAATTATCCGTTACTATTTCTTATAAAATGACGAACCATGAATGTTTCATCATTTTTTGATTTTTTTGAATTAGTTATCGTCATTTGAATGTTGGTCAAACCTAAGACAACCCAGTTGACCAGCTGTAAACCCTGCAACATCTCTTCAAACCCTAGCTCCAAATTATAGTCGTCCGGTCATACCCTAGCTCCAAATTACGGCCGTCCCATAGGTTCTTCTAGAAGGATTCCGTTGGCACGCTCCTCTCCGTTGGATCGGTTGGCGATCTGCGTCGCTCGATCGGGTGGCCATCCGTGCCGTTCGATCATTTGGCGATCCACGAGCACCCTCCTTATCCACGCGACGAGAGACAGAGCAGCCACTCTGCCCACCACCATTGCCTCCTTTCTTCTGTTCCTTCTTCTACCTCGATGAGACCACCACTAATATGTGTCTTCTTCTCCGGCGACGAAAGCCATGTCCAATGCCACTTCAGCCTCCCAACCCTCGTGGCCCGTGTATGTTACAGTGTCCATGGAGCCATGTCCTGAATGCCCATGCACCGTTCCATTGAGACAGTGGACCTCGAAGGAGAGAAAGAATGGAAACTATGGGTGCGACTTCGTCAAATGTGAAAGCAAGCGAGAGGGAAATTTTAGATCTCATGTTTCCGCTCTGATTTCCATCATTCTTGATCTGAATTATTTTTATTTTTCATTTTATTTCGTTCATGATTTTGTTTCAGATCATGGAGAAATGCAATTATTTTGAATGGCTATATCACTACGTTACGAGGCTTCAACGGGAGGGCTTGCTTGATTTGAAGGATTTGAATGGGGCCGCAAGCCGGGATCTCAATCCGCCGCCAGCCGTGGATAATTTGGTCTCTCACAGTGTTGCTTCGATAGTGGTGTATGCGGATCTGAAGAGGGAATTAAAGAAGATGAACAAGAATTTGAAGCATATGATTGAATTGAAGAAGCAGGCCAATCTGATATCTTTAGGATTTTATTTTTCTGTAGTTGCTCTAGGACTTTCTTACTTGTTGGTCATCTCTCGTTAAGAGATGTTATTACTGTGGTGTAAGCTTAATGTGGTGTAAGTTTAAACTCTGTCTCTGAATCTCTGAATCTATTTGGATTTGCTTACCCGATCTCTGAATATCAATAGTTGTTAGTTTTTGACAGCTTCAGTTTCTTCAGAACACACCACACCGAGTGCAAGAAAACAAAGGGTTGTTGGCCCAAACCTAAACGAAGATTTTGTTGGGCCGTGGCAAGGGGTGACTGTCAAACTACCCAACCCACTCCCAAAGATAAAAAAAGACCCACACAAAATAGTGCACGGGATGGATCTGATTTTTTCGCTTTATTTATTTGATTGCTCCTTTTTACGTTCGAAAATTAATCTCCAAAACAACATTTCAAAAATTAGCCACCAACATTTATTTGATTTATCTTTCATGCAATATGGCCACCAACATTTTCAAAAATTAGCCACCAACAATTATTATGATTAACATTGCAATATCTCCATGTGACATGGTTGCACGCTTCCTCTCCTACTTGTCACACTCTATGGTGCATGTTGCATGCTAAGGGATGTAGAGGCAACCTCCAAGCTTGTGATTGGATTAAAATAAAAATATCCCATAAAAATAATATCTGGTCCTACTTGTCACACTCTATGGTGCATGTTGTATCCCTATATTATAGGGTCATTATATGTGCATGTTGCATGTCGTAGGGATCACCATAGAGGCAAAGGTGAGCTTTATCATACACTGTGTGGTTTATATCAAGTTTATAGTCAGAGATCACCATGCTATAGTTCACATTTTTTTGCTCTTTTTGCTCTAGCTATTGTATCCTTTTTTGACAGATTTGATTATGTTGTTTCTAATAAAATCCATATATAACAAAACATGAACAAAAACTTCATAATTTTTTGGCTCTTTTTGCTATAGCTTTTGTATATTTTTTGACAGATTTGATTATGTTGTTTCTAATAAAATTAAAATATAACAAAACATGAATAAAAGCTTCATTTTTTTGCTCTAGCTTTTGTATCCTTTTTTGACAGATTTGATTTTGTTGTTTCTAATAAAATTCAAATATAACACATCATGAATAAAAGCCCTTTCATTCTAGCAAAAAAATACAATTATAACACAAGCATACCATAGATATATAAATAAAAGTTCTTACATATAACACGATATAACACGAGGCAAGTTCATGGTACAACTTAACAAATGATACAATAATAGTAGTAGAAATTAAAAGCCCACTAGGGCAACACTAGAGCATCTCCAGCGCCATCTTCACCACAAACCTGCCTGCCTTCAGCGCCATCTTCAGTAGTCCTCCTCCATGTCGTTCTCGCCGATGTATTAGGGGAGGCTGTGCATGGCGTTGGAGGCATGGAAGGTGTTGTCGACGTCGGTGAAGATGTTGTAGGTTATGAAAGCGATGAACTTGCAGCCACACAAAAATACCTGCCCGAGAAGATAGAACGCGTCGAAGCGGTTGGTGAAGTGCGTGAGCAGCCCGATCATCGGAGAAGATGCATTAGGACGCATCTCGTCCAGGAGGAACATGACCGGAGAGCCCTGCCGGAGGTGGCCAAAGCCCGCACAGAGGAACGCTCGGGCCAACTCCCTAGGACCCCTCCTGATATGGGGTGGCCCGATCTTCTCAGTAAGCGTATGGTGAATATGAGGGCGATGCTAGATAACTTGTATGTAGCCGATGAACTCTCCTCGCTAGATCCCTATTGCCAATGCGACAACTCTCTACCCTTTGGATATTCACAACTTCACACACTTGCGCAACGTAGCCATCGACCACGAGACGATAATTTGCAATCTACTAATTCCCAGTGGAACAACAGATCACACAAAACTTGAAGTAGCAACACTTCAGATCGATACGAATTGAAGTATATGATTCAAGATGAAAGCTTGGAGATATTCTCTAGAACTAGGGTTTATCTAAACGTGGTCTAACCCTAAAAGTCATAGGGGGTCCTATATTTATAAGTAAGGTTTCCAAACAGGGACACATGGGCCGCAACCCTTAATTCTACGCGCAGGCATCGGGCAGGTCAGACGGTCCGACCTGTAACTCGGACGGTCCGACCTCAGGATGGACGGTCCGACTTGTTACTCGGACGGTCCGACCTATGCAGTAAATACCACTGATGTCGGTCCTCGTAAGTCGGACGGTCCGACTTGATACTCAAACGGTCCGGGCTCGGGTTGGACGGTCCGACTTGAAGTCTGGACGGTCCGACTTGGCCAGTAATTCCACTGATCTTCGGAGGCATATTTAGGACGGTCCGACTTGAAGTTTGGACGCCCGACTTGGTGTCCCGGACGGTCCGACTTGCAATCCGGTCGTCCGACGCCTTCAGCAAATCCTCCTTTGCTTCATCTTCGTGCAACTCTTCTCCTCGTTCAACTTGCCCTTGTTCCATGTCTTCTTCTTGTATAACTCCTTGGTACCTGATAACACATATATACAAGGACTTAGGCAGTATAAAATCATCACTAAGTAAAACATCAGATTCTATGAGGAATAAGTTCACCTATTGCTCTAGTAGCTTTGCACGAGCTCTTGTAATAGGTCCGATTCTGATTTCATTGGACTTAGTCATCATTGGTTCTTCATTAGGTGTTGTAGGTGCGAAGGTAGTAGGGATGACCTCATCATCTCCCCCCCTTTCAAAAGGCGTCGACCTCGACGCTCCAAGGTATCTCCATCATAGGGTGACAAATCAACAACGTTGAAACTGTTGCTAGCACCTCCAAACTCAGCAATGGGTATATCAATCGAGTAGGCATTGTCATTGATCTTGGCTAACACTTTGAAAGGACCAGCACCACGTGGCTTCAACTTGGAATTCCGCATATCTGGAAACCTGTCCTTGCGCAAATGCACCCAGACCTTATCTCCAGGCTGAAAAAAACTTCCTTCCGTGACTGGTTCCGTGCAGCAACAACGTTCTTACCTTGCTTCTCAATAGCCTCTCGAGTTTTCTGATGAATGTGCTTCACATAATCTGCTCTTTTGGATGCCTCCATATTAACTCTTTCCTGCAATGGAAGAGGCAACAAATGAAATGGTGCAATAGGCTTAAAACCATACACCACCTCAAAAGGAAAAAGCTGAGTAGTAGTGTGTACTACCCTGTTATAAGCAAACTCAACATGTGGCAAATACTCCTCCCATTCACGCAGATTTTGCTTGATCATAGCTCGCAACAATTGTGACAATGTTCTATTTACCACCTCCGCTTGACCATTAGTTTGAGGATGACATGTAGTGCTGCACATCAACTTTGTTCCTAGCTTTCCCCAAAGTGTCTTCCAGAAGTAGCTCACAAATTTCACATCCATGTCAGAAACAATTGTCTTGGGCAATCCATGCAAGCGTACAATCTCCCAGAAAAACATATTAGCAACATGCGACGCATCATCGCTCTTATGGCATACAATAAAGTGTGCCATCTTAGAAAATCTATCCACTACCACAAATATACTATCATGACCATGTTTAGTACGTGGCAATCCTAACACAAAATCCATACTAATATCTTCCCAAGGAGTGGTAGGAGCCGATAGTGGAGTATACAAACCATGAGGCTTCAGCTTGGACTTTGATGTGTTGCATACAATGCAACGACGAACAAACCTGTCCACATCACGCCTCATCCCGGGCCAATAAAAATGGTCAGCAAACATGAGTAGCGTCTTCTCACGCCCAAAATGACCCATCAAGCCTCCAACACGTGATTCCTGCAACAAGAGTAAACGCACAGACGATTCTGGAACACAAAGTTTGTTAGCACGAAACAGAAATCTATCATGTATGTGGAAATTGTCCCGTGCGTTTCGAAGCACACACAAACGACATGGTTCAGCAAAATCAGGATCAGTTGCATATAAATCACACAAGCTCTCTACACCAGGAAATTTAACATCAAGATGTGTCAATAACATGTTCTTCCTAGATAGAGCATCAACAACAACATTATCTTTCCCTTTCTTATGTTTAATGATGTAGGGAAAAAACTCAATGAAATCAACCCATTTAGCTAAGCGCATATGCAAGTTAGATTGCGCTTTCAAGTATTTCAAAG
Organism: Bromus sterilis; assembly: GCA_950022295.1. NCBI lineage: Eukaryota > Viridiplantae > Streptophyta > Magnoliopsida > Poales > Poaceae > Bromus > Bromus sterilis. The sequence continues at coordinate 85,775,745 of OX465595.1, read as the reverse complement.
TTTCATGATCAGAATGTATGATAAATTCTTTTGGCCACAAATAATGTTGCCAAACCTCAAGAACTCGAACAAGTGCATACAATTCTTTATCATAAACAGGGTAGTTCATTCTAGCACCAGAAAGCTTCTCACTGAAATAAGCAATAGGTCTACCTTCTTGCATCAACACACCACCAATGCCTATACCACTAGCATCACATTCAACTTCAAATTTCTTAGCAAAATCAGGTAATGCAACTAATGGTGCAGAAGTAAGCAAACGTTTTAGCTCATCAAATGCAAGATCTTGGGAAACACCCCAAACAAAAGGTACACCTTTCTTAGTCAATTCATTCAAAGGTGCAGCAATAGTACTAAAGTCTTTCACAAAACGTCTATAAAAACCAGCAAGACCGGGAAAACTTCGTACTTGGCTAACATTCATGGGAGTAGGCCAATTTTGAATTGCCTCAATTTTAGAAGAATCTACTTCTACCCCATGCTTAGATACAACGTATCCCAAAAATATGACCTTATCTTTTGCAAATGTGTACTTCTCAAGATTAGCATATAATTTAGCATCACGCAACACTTGCAAAACTTGTCGAATATGATCAAAATGTTCAAATTCAGTGCGGATGTAAATAAGTATATCATCAAAATACACAACCACAAATCGACCAAGAAACTCCCTCAAAACATGGTTCATTAATCTCACGAAATTACTAGGAGCCTTAGTAAGAGGAAAAGGCATAACTAACCACTCATATAAACCAAACTTAGTTTTGAAAGCAGTTTTCCATTCATCCCCTTCTTTCATCCTATTTTGATGGTATCCACTACGTAAATCAATTTTAGAGAAAATAGCATCACCACTCAATCCATCCAGCATATCCTCTAAACGGGGAATAGGATGGCGATATCGAATAGTGATATTATTTATTGCTCTACAGTCTACGCACATACGCCATGTACCATCTTTCTTAGGAACGAAACTAACAAGCACATCACAAGGGCTAAGACTGACACGAATATACCCTTTATCCAGAAGTGCTTGTACTTGTTGTTGAATCTCCTTCGTCTCTTGGGGATTGGTCATGTATGGTGCCCGGTTGGGAAGTGTAGCACCCGGTATAAGATCAATTTGGTGCTCAATACCACGTAATGGTGGTAATCCCGCTGGTACCTCTGCCGGAAACACATCATAAAATTCCTGCAAAACATTAGACACACCAGGAGAAAGAGGATGCTTATCTTTAGAAAGCAAAACCTCGCCTTTGTACATAAGGCAAGTGGCATGGCTGTAGGATCCTCACTAAATTCTCTCATGTCTTATTTGGTGGCTAAGATAAGCAAACTAGGCGCTCTCACACTTTTCGTTATAGAATCACTCACAACTATTACATTGTTTTCTCGTGTGGGTCCTAAATTAACCTCAACTTTCTGACGAGACTCATTCATAATTTGCTGTGGGGACATAGGATGGAGATTAACTTTCTTGCCCTTGAACTCCAAGTGATATGTATTGGCTCGGCCATTGTGTTGCACATGGCGATCATATAACCACGCCCGACCGAATAGAAGATGGCAAACTGTCATAGGCACCATATCAAAATCAATGGAATCCTGGTATGGGCCTATCGAAAAATTCATGTGCACCATATGATTCACCTTCATCTCACCACTATCACTCAACCATTGGACATAATATGGATTTGAGTGAGGTAAGTATTTCAAATTCAGCTTGGCACATAACTCCTTGCTTGCGAGGTTGCGGCAGCTACCTCCATCGATGATCACTTTGCAAGCTTTGTTGGGACCAACTAATGCCTTGGTCTTAAACAGATTACATCGCTGAGAATCAGCATGTGGCTGCACAGTGAGAGCACGTTGTGACACAACAATAGTAGGAGCAGGCGACGGAAAAGCATCCATGCCTTCTTCGCTGTTGTATCCTTCTTCATCAAACGCTGCTGGGTCTTCATCATCACCGGTTTCATACTCGTCGGTTTCTTCATTAATGAACATGACCTTTCGGTTCGGGCAATCTCTCTTGAAGTGGCCCGGATTACCTCGAGAGTGACAAGTCATCTCGCGATTGCGAGTTGTAGACATGTTGGATCCTGCACTAGTGGCAGGAGCAGCTGGCTTCTTGGCCATAGAACCATTGGAGGATGGCTTGGAAACTGAAGAAGAAGCCCGAGTATTGGCACCATAGTTCTCCATAGGCGTGGCAGACGGTGTCCTTGGAGAAAATCTGCTAGATGGTGAGTATCTTGACTTCAGCTGTGCCTCTTCTGCAAGCTAGGATTCAGCCTCCCTTGAAAGATGCAATAGATCATTCATATTATAGTATTGGTGATGCCGCACAATACTCTTGATGTTAAATTTCAGCCCATGGAGAAAACGTTGCATAGTCATCTCAACCTCTTCGCGAACTCGTGCACGTTGCAACAACATCTCCATCTCCATATAGTATGCATCAACGGACATAGTACCTTGCTTCAATTGTTGCAATTTAACAAAAACTGTTCATAAGTAATTAGTGGGAACAAACCGAGCTTTCATGGTCGCCTTCATGTCACGCCATGTACGAATAGGCTGCCCATCGGTTTCGTGTATCTCGATCAACACACTCTCCCTCCAACGCAAGGCATAACCGTCAAACTCGGAGGAAGCAAGCTTGATCTTCTTGTCCTCCGAATAATCATGCAAACGCCATAATTTCTCCATCTTAAGCTCCCATGTGAGGTACTCTTCCACATCCGTGGAGCCTTCAAATTTGGGAATGTTAAACTTGGGCTTTCTCAAGACATCTTCTTCCTGAATGGGTAGACGATGCGCACCAAAACCAAGTTGAGGTTGGCGAAACGGCCCTTGAGAACCACGCCCACGACCCTGATTGCCTCGCAAATCAGCATTGTCGCCATGGACACTACCATCATCTTCCTGAGCGTCCGATTGGCATTGTACAATAGCTGCTTGTATGCCAGTGACAGATGTTGTCATTTTTTGTAGGCTCTGATGTATAGCAGTAAGTTGGTGTTGCATAGTGGTGACTGCAGCTTCAGTCGCGTCCACTTTCACTTGGACCGCATGAACATTTGTATCAATCGCATCAGTGGATTTAGTAATCATCCTAGTCAAGTGATCACGAAGACCTTCATATGCCTCCCATGTAACTGGCGCATCCTTGCCTTGTTTCTGCATCACATCAAAACTACCTTGAGACATGATTAGTAGGTTAGTGCACTGAATCAAAATCTTTTGGTGGACACTCACAACTCACTCAAAACTGACAAGAAAAGGTGAATCTTACCGTTCGAAAGTGAATAGTAATGCGTACCCGTTCGGATGGAGGACTAGTGCACAGATGTGATGAAGTGAATACCCGGGTATAAGAAACCGTCACACGACAAAACAGGATTATGTAGTGGAGATATAGGTATGGATCCCTATCTACACCAATTCATAAATCCTAGTGCTGATCGTATGCCAAGAATTTCTACGGGAAACACACGCGGTGGAGACCAACTGGGCAAAATCAAGTATGAAAATGAGCGCACAATATGTGTGGCGGAGTAATGCTCGTGTTGCAATTGCACAAGAGAGAATTTCTAGGAAAATCTCAAAGTGTACGGGCACAAGATTTCTCAATCTACTAGTGCTATGAACGTGGTAGAAAAAGTAACTCGAGGCTGCACAAAATATGTCATCAACTTTGCCTTTTCTGTCTCTTTTTGCTAGGCTTTTTGCTAAACTCTTTCCTTTTTTTGAATCTTTTTCTCTTTTTTTTGGATTTTCTGACTCAACTTGAAGTAAACAGTAACCAAACTCAACTTTGCACAAACCACTTGATGCACGTCAAAACCTATATGAGCAGCCCGTAGAGCAAAGATATGCTAGTCTCAATAGGAAAGTGCTACACAAAAGAAAGGCGGACTATGGCTATCAAACAAAGACACAATCTAAAGGGTAAATAGAAAGCTAAGAAAAAAATAACTAAACACAACCAAAACAGACACACTCCGACTTGTGGAACACAAATAGAAGAAAACTAAGACTCGATCAAAGACAAGTTACGCAAACTAGACGGCGACCAACAACTAAAACTTGGAAAATATGCAATCCAGGTTAAGCCAAAACACTAAACCCTAATATTTTTGTATGCCTTTTTTTGGATAGGACGAAACAAAAACAATCTACGGGGGATTTGGTGGGTTCTTACCGAGGGGACACTGGAAATCTGATACCAAGATGATATGGGGTGGCCCGATCTTCTCAGTAAGCGTACGGTGAATATGAGGGCGATGATAGATAACTTGTATGTAGCCGATGGACTCTCCTCGGTAGATCCCTGTTGCCAATGCGACAGCTCTCTACCCTTTGGATATTCACAACTTCACACACTTGCTCAACGTAGCCGCCGACCACGAGACGGTAATTTGCAATCTACTAATTCCAAGTGGAACAACAGATCACACAACACTTGCAGTAGCAACACTTTAGATTGATACGAATTGAAGTGTATGATTCAAGATGAGAGCTTGGAGCTATTCTCTAGAACTAGGGTTTATCTAAACGTGGTCTAACCCTAAAACTCATAGGGGTCCTATATCTATAAGCTAAGGTGTCCAAACAGGGATACATCGGCCGCAACCCTTAATTCTGCGCGCAGGCATCAGGCAGGTCGGACGGTCCGACCTGTAACTCGGACGGTCCGACTTGTTACTCGGACGGTGCGACTTATTACTCGGACGGTCCGACCTATGCAGTAAATACCACTGATACCGGTTGTTGTAAGTCGGACGGTCCGACTTGATACTCGGACGGTCCGGGCTGGGGTCGGACGGTCCGGGCTAGGGTCGGACGGTCCGACTTGAAGTCCGGACGGTCCGACTTGGCCAGTAATTCCACTGATCTTCGGAGGCATATTTTGGACGGTCCGACTTGATGTTCGGACGTCTGACTTGGTGTCCCGGACGGCCCGACTTGCAATCCGGTCGTCCGACGCCTTCAACAAATCCTCCTTTGCTTCATCTTCGTGCAACTCTTCTCCTCGTGCAACTTGCCCTTGTTCCATGTCTTCTTCTTGTATAACTCCTTGGTACCTGATAACACATATATACAAGGACTTAGGTAGTATAAAATCCTCACTAAGTAAAACATCAGATTCTAGGAGGAAGAAGTTCACCTGTTGCTCTAGTAGCTTTTCACGAGCTCTTGTAATAGGTCCGATTCTGATTTCATTGGACTTAGTCATCATTGGTTCTTCGTTAGGTGTTATAGGTGCAAAGGCAGTAGGGATGTACTCATCACCTACACCTTGAGTTCTCCCAAACACGCAGCGTGGTCTCCACGACGATGCCGATGGGGTACCTCTTCTCCGGCATGGTGGGTGGGAAGCGGAAAGTGGGGCCTTGTATTGCATCTTGTCTAGTCGCATCGCTTCGAAACTTCTTTGGAGTTGGATGAAGAAGAGGAGCTGTGGAGATGGAAGTTGTGGAGAAGAGATAGAGGGATGGGTGATTTAAATAGAGGGATGGCTGGGCTCGATATGCCATGGGTTTTAATTGGCAAATTACTCGGAGCGAGCCACTGAATTGACGCGAGGCATTGAATCCCGACGCGAGCCATTGAATCGACATGAGCAGCAAGAAAGCTGAAACGATGGGGTTGCTAGCCAGCAACGTCCATCTGTGTGGCTAAAACGCGTGCTCCCTGGCGAGGAGTTGCTAGACACGTGTGCCCTAGCTTCGCTGCATGCGCCCTAGCGTGGCTTAAACGTTGCCGCTCTAAAACCCGCCGCTCTGAAACGACGCTGCTCTGAATGGAGGAGACGCGAGAGCATGTGGTAGATGTCGATCCATGGCTGCATGCCGGTCCGTGGCGAGTAAATGGTTGTACCCTGGTGTCGCACGCGTGGTGCCGAAAAGAGAGGCTAGGCGTGAGACGCGATGCAAGCGTCGCGCGCGAGGTGAGGCAAGGCTACATCCCTGGCGGCACATGCATGCATTCATAAGAAGTCTAGATCGAGCGCATGCATAATAGGCTCAGGCTACATGCAATTAAGAGCGGCCCAACAGCCCAACTGTCCAACCAGCGCCACAAACCCACCTGTTAGGTTCAACGGCTGAACACTCCACTGCCAACATGGCTCCACTCGTCAGAGTTAATGGTCAAAGCTTGACTCGACGGCAAACGTCTAGTTTGGGATTTTGTGAGGGTTTTGGACCAGCGAGTGGGGGAAAACTGAGCTAATTTTTAGAGCGTGGTGCTCAGTGAGCAAGACTAAGGAACCAGGGGAACAAATACAAAACCCCCAAAATATAAAGCTTGGGGATGCCCCCGTGGATCCCATTCTTCATCAACAGTTATAAGTTCGTATTTCTTAGCACTATATTTTTATTGCTTCACATGTGATGTGCTTTGCTTGGAGCATCTCGCTCTTTAATTTTCAGTTTAGTTTTGTTTTTTGTTCATAACAAGTTGGACCCTAAAATGCTTTGTTTGGGAGAGAAAGACGCTCCACTTTTTCCAAGAATGCTCATAGTTTTCACTTCTACCTTTTAAAGTTTTCAATCTTTATTTTTAGCTTGCTGGCATGTTTAGTTCTTGTTTTTCATGTTTATTTCTTTCTAAGAGCTGAGAATTAGAATTTCTAGAACTCTCTTGAGTTTCATGTTTATCTTGTTTAGAGAGTTGGCTTTGTTGCACTAGGTTTGTATCTTACTTTGAGTATGTAATCAAGGTTGCTAAGTTTAGTTAAGTAGTAACTTGCAATAGTTTTGAGGTGTTGATAAAAATAATATTTGGACTTTTGTGTGTCAAGAATCAATCCTATTAGTGATAGGTGTCGTATATTGGCTCAACATGTTTATTTTCAAAAACTACAAAAAATTAGTTGAGAACTCTAGCTACTGAGAGGATCACTAATCTTTGCGGGATTGTAAAAGAGTTCCCTCACGTTATCATGGCTTGAGGATGCGCATGGATAGCCAAACCCCCAAACACTCCTCTTAGGGTGCTTGACTCTTTGTGAATCTCCTGACTAGATAGAGAGTTACTGATAATAAGTGAATGAGTTCCTTTGACTAATGTGAGTATTCGAGTGTTGGCACTTCCACCATCCATATTTTTCTAGCCTCTTTGGTACTGTGCATTGCCCTTTCTCATCTTGAGAGTCGGTGAAAATTTTGCCGGTGCATCGAAATCCTTGGCATGCTACGCTCTGTCATACATAACCCTGATTATATCTTCTTCAAAACAGCCACCATACCTACCTAGCATGGCATTTCCATAGCCATTGCGGGACCTTACACCATAGAACTTGGCTTGTATATTCCAATGATGAGCCTCGTCAAAAGAGCTCTAGGTCTTCTTGAGAAAGCAAGTTGGATTCACCCCCACTAGTTCCATTGGAGAGTTTTCATATACTCATAGCTCATAGTGCATCCATTGCATGGAAATCCCTACTCCTCACATCATATCTACCATTAGGCCTACCCTCGCCTAAAGTTGTCCTCATTGATGTGAGCCTTTCTCACTTTTTGACCTCCTCCCCCATCATTAATATCTTTTTCATGCTAAGTGTCAATTAATCTTGCTTGCGCTCATTCATTGCATGACTGCTCAGAATCGAAAGGGAGAGGATCGAATTGACTTGTACCTGGCCGACGGTCTAGGGATGATTCATAATAAGATTCCAAAGAGGCCTTGTGTGAAATTTAGTAGATTCAGTTCTCAACAACTAATAAGTATTTTTATGCTCTAAACCCATCTCCCATTTTGCACGGGAACACCGATTCAAGACATTCGAGTCACGGACAGCAAAAGCTCTTACACCTTTATGTTCTAACTTTGCTAGTTTCAATACTAGATATAGACTCTTACTTTTTATTATCTTGTCTTGATTTACATCTCGTGCTTGTTGTACTTTAAAGTTCTACTTATGTTAGTAACATGTCACCACAAAAATTATCTTTGTTGTCATTTACCTACTCGAGGACGAGCAGGAATTAAGCTTGGGAATCTTGATACATCCCAAACGTATCTATAATTTTTTCTTGTTCCATGCTTCTTTTGGTGACATTGTTACATGTTTTGATGCACTTTCGTTCCATTTACAATATATTTGGGACTAACCTATTAACCTAGTGCCCAGTGCCAATTTTTGTCTATTTTTGTCAGTGCAATGCAGAAAATACCTGAAAAATCAAAGTGCTCAAAAAAATCCAGAAATTCTTTTACAACGGAAGACTCCAAAAGCCTGAAGCTGGGCCAACCCCTAGCCAAGCGGCCAGACGACGCGACCAGGGGATAGCCACGCCCCCTAGCCGCATGGCCAGGTGGGCCCACCCCTGGCACCCACTTTGGCATAGATTTACCCCCGTTTCTGAAAATCCTCGAGGAGGACCCTGTTTCGCGATCTACGCCAATGTTCCGCCGCCGCCGCTATTTCAAGATCGAGATAAGCAGAAGTTCCTTTCCTGCCACCCTGTCGGAGGGAGGATTGATCTCTGGAGGGTCCTCCATCACCATGATTGCCTCCGGGATGGATCGTGAGTACTCCCTCCTTATACCATGGGTCCATGGCATCAAGCTAGTTGATGTATTCTCTCCAATCTTGGGCTTCATTGTTTAGACCTTGTGAGCTGCCTATCATGATCAATGCATATTTGTTATAGTTACTATGTTGTTATGTTGTGTTTGCTGGGATTCGATAGATTTTATGTTCAGTTTGTGGAAGTAATATATTTTGTTCTCTTGTATATTTGTGTTCTTGAGTAGTCATGCATGTTCGCCATTACTGTTTCTTGCCTTGGCCAAGTAGTAAGTTGTAACTCCAAGAGGGAGCGTTATGCTAGATAATGGATTCATGCCTCCCGATGTGTAGCCTGAGTGACATAAACATGGGACTAGGGAATGTTTTGTCGCCATTAGGGGTAAAACAACGGTGCTTATGACCACGTGTCATAAGGATTGCTTACATTACGCATAGAGTGTTAATGCAGTTTTCTGTTGCTTCGGGTTTGCAACATTAGTTGTGGGTCACAACTTAATACAAGCGAGATGTTCTGTATAGATATCTCAAGGTGGATGATTAGTAAGTAGATGCTGATGAATAAATGGTCTACTTGTCTTGGTGCAATGCCCATACAATTGAGCCTTTTACTTTCTGTAGTATAATTAGCATTGCGATGCATTTATAATTATGTCAATTGCCTAGCTGTAATTTGTTTGCCCAACATAATTGTTTTCCATATTTTGGGTGAGAGACATCACTAGTGAGCACCATGGTACCCCGGGCCATATTCCCATCATAAGTAACACCATCACTATTTACTATTTATTTCCCTCTCGTTGCATTATTACTTTTCCATTTGCGTTTAACCTTCGTAAACAACAATGCCGAAGAGATTGACAATCTCTATGTACTCTTTGGGAGAAAAGTTACTTGTATCGTTTGTGCAGGTCCACAAAAACCCATCAACTTACGCGCCATATTTCTGACACCGTTGTCACCTACTTATTGAGTTCAGAATCCTACTAGAGACATAAACCTTGGTATCTTCACTGAGGGAAATTACCGCTATCTGCATCATAACCTTCCACCTGGGGTAACCAACGAGGAGGTGTTATCTACACCGATCACATGTTCATTATAAAGTTGTCTAAAGTTCATAACACTAATCCTTAATTGAATAATTTTAGCAGGGGATAATACCTCCCAATAAAAGCATCCTTACATTTATCCCAAGAATCTATGCTATTCCTAGGTATTTTTAGGAAATCGCCGATGTGGCAGGTGAAGCAATAGGATTGCAAATAAAGTCATTATTGTCGTTACTTGTGAAGTCACAAAGCGTTGTATTTTCAGGAGAACTCATACTAGCAGCAGCAACCTAGAATAAGGTAAATACATTTATTTGGTTTTTGGATAAAGACACAAAAGCAAAACTAGAAACTGAAAGGTAAACTAACAAGACTAAAAAGAAAAGGTAAAAGGTAGTGTGCAACTGCCCTATCTTGAAACTTGAAATCCCCGGCAACGACGCCAAAAATTATTCTGATGCGCCGGTTGATGGGTATAGTCTTTTGTTTGCTTCTCTGGCAATGTCGTCTGAAATTACCTTGATGGATGCAGATAACACCTCCTCGTTGGTTACCCTAAGTGGAAGGTTATGATGCAGATAGTAGCAAATTTCCCTCAGTGCGAGTAAAAGACCTCAACTCCGAGGAGGAACTACTCCCGCATCATCATGGGGAGGAAGCAACATTGATGGAGATGAATCCGGGTACACTTCCCCGCCTCGGCAGTGTAAGGCCTATGCGGTAATGTTCCAGATCTAGATGTTTCCATCCAGATCCGGGGATGAAGCACATATCGGTCCCACCGCGACATATGACACTGCCATATGCCCCGGATTTCCAACATGATATCACAACATTACAGCTACATGGATACAACATCTCATATAATCGGCATACAACTTCCTTAGTACAATACATCAGCGGAAGGTACATGTCTGAGTACATACTACAATCAAATGCCTAGTGTCAAAGGTAAAACACACCGTGCCCACGTCCACACGGGTCCATGCTCTCCGCCGGGATCCACCTAACTAGTCGTCGTCGAGTCTCCACAAAGGGGTCCAGAAGAAGGATTGTTGAGCTCCTCTGAAGTCCAAGATCGTTTGCATAACGTGCGTAAAAGAGATAAGAAGGGGTGAGCTATATCAACAAGTCAGATAACTAAGTTATCACAGTAAGATGGGGGTAGTGGTGAGGTTGCAGCCGGACTAGGAATATACGAGTGGCTAACGTTCTATTTAGAGTAAGATGAGAACCAAGCAGTCGATGAGGAATCGCCTCCAACAAGTCTCCTATCGGCTACTTACACAAACATAACACCTATCATATCCTTGTCCTCCCCTTCGCATTCTGACGAAGAAGAAGCATTCAAGGCACAGACACACACACACACACACGTTGATCAAGTTATTAAGGTTATCTCAGTTGTTGTCTATGAATAAGGACTAAGTCTCAAGTCGTCCATAACCGTGGACACGGCTTCTCGAAAAGATTTAACCCTGCAGGGGTGTACCAACTGCCCATTACAAGGCTCCGCACGCACACCCATCTCTCTCAGTTGCTACCCATCACAGGCAACCATTTTATGATTTAGTTCCGAGAGATACGAAACGACAGGTCCCTCTAGCTAACAACGAACAAATCCGGGTGGTCCCCGGGGAGTCGACATCCAATCCAAAAGCCGTCCGTGCTCTCGGACCGGCCTCTTTCGTATCAACAGGGTTTGGGTTGCTGGGACACCTCACATGGGGCCGGGCCCTCGCCGGCCAAGGGTGGACCAACAAGGAAACCATGTCTCTGCTGGCCCAAGTTGTTTTAAAGGATATCTTCTAGGAGCGACCCGACAGACATATATGCATGGTTTGCAAATGGTAAATCATCTTGGGCCACCACTAGGACTGTTCGAAGCTAGGTAGGTAAGACAAGGGGACCCCATAGAATCCCACACACGATTAGGCACGCTCGTCAAGTGACACAATACCCGGAACTCGGATCCTAGGTGACTCGAATGGAAGAAAGCGCCAAGGCGGGATAACCTGACTTTCCATCCTTCGTCGAATATAGTCAACATTATAAAAATCATATCATTCACAACAATATAATAATGTGATAGCCCAAACCGAGGAGTAACATGATAACAGTTGTAGCATCCTAAGCATGCATACTAAGCAGTGGTTAAGCAAGCAAGGTACATGGCCAAACAATGGTCTGCTAGGATGTGGAGTACATGGCTCTTTGGGTTTATTTGAGAGGCATAGATATGAGGTGGTAGGATCAAGTGATACTCTCTCCTCGTTGGTTACCCCAAGTGGAAGGTGAGATGTAGGATAGCGGAAAATTTCCCTCGGTGAAGATACCAAGGTTTGTCTCCAGTAGGACTCCAGAGATGATAAGTAGGTGGTTCGGCAAGTGATGCGCCGTCTGAAAATAATCACTTGTTGTACCTGGACCTGCACACAACACAAATAACTTTGCTTCCCAACGAGTACAGAGAGGTTGTCAATCTCTCCGACCTTGTTGTTCACAAAGGATCAGCACAACAGATAATAATGATAATGGTGATAGCAACTAGAAAGTAAAAGCAGCAAAATAAAAGATCGTGTAAACAGTGATGAGAATATGGACCCGGGTCCCGTGATGTTCACTAGTGATGTCTCTCTCCCAAAAGACGATCAAACTGCTATGCGGGGTAAACAAATTACAGCTCGGCAATTGACAGGATTATAAACACACCGCAATGATAACTATGCTACAAAGAAAGGACGAGGCTCAAAAGCATGGGCAGTACGCCAAAATAAGTAGACCAAAATCCAACTGCATCTACTACTAATTATCCACCTTGAGATATCTATCCAGAACATCTCGCTGATATTTACTTGCGAGCCCCACCAACAGTGTAAACCCAAAGCAACAGACAACTGCATTAAAAAGTACTTTGCGTTAAGTAAACAATCCTTGCAACTGCGGTTACAAGCACCGTTGTCCCCCCCTTGTGGCAACAACACATCGCCTAGACTCATGTTTCTGTCACTCAAGCGTGTCATCGGGGGGGGGGGCATGAACCCACAATCGAGCATAACGTTCCCTCTTGGAGTCACTACCTACTACTTGGCCAAAGCAATAAACAGCAACGGAGAACATGCAAGAATTACTTAGGAACAAAAATATAAAAGATAAGAACCAAATATATTACTCAATCACAATCTAAACATAATCTCATAATCCATCAGATCCCAGCAAAATCAGCATAGCAACAACAGAAAATTACATATGTGCCTCGATCATGTAGGGCAGCTCACAAGGACTAAACCATGAAGAACAAAGAGGGGATGAGAACATCACATAGCTACTGATCACGAACCCATGGTCCAAGGGAAACTACTCACGGCACATCCGGGAAGCATCCATGGTGGAGGGGAATCTCCCGGAGGTCAATCCTCCCTCCGGCAGGGTGCTGGGAAGAGGTCTGCTGGCGCTCCCGATCTTGGAAGCGCGGCGGTGGCGGAACAGAGGTGAGATCATGAAAAAAGGTTCTTTCTTCGGAAGAATCCCGTCACGGAGAATATATAGGCGAAGGGGGGCAACAAGGGGTCCAGGCGCCCCCCAGCGCGGCCAGACCCTAGGCCACGCCAGGTGGCCGCCTGGGACCCTGGTGGTGGCCCTCTGGCCCCACCCAGGTGTTTCCAGAAGGTTCCTTCACACTGATGTTTTATCCGATTTTCCCGAATTTTTGGAGCATTTTTAATGTGGGGGAAACCTGGAATAGAAAAACAGCAGAAAACATGAACTGGCACTGTGGTGCACTGAGTTAATAAGTTAGTCCAAATATGATCACAAGTGTATGAAAGTGTATCTAGATCATAGGAATATCACACAAAACATGCATGGAGCAAGCAGAAATTATAGATACGTTTGGGACGTATCAACATCCCCAAGCTTAATTCCTGCTCGTCCTCGAGTAGGTAATTATAACAAACATAATTTCTGTGGTGACATGCTAGCAACCATATAAGAACTTTGAAAGTAAAGCAATCAAGGTATGTGATTCAATTCAAGTCATAATAGGCAAGAGTCTATATTGGCATTGAAACAAGCAACAAAAGAACATTAGGTGCAAGAGCTCTCGCTGTCCGTGGCTCAAATGTCTCCAAATGGTGTTTGCGTGCAAGAAGGGGGATATGGGAATACGAGAGAAAAATTTGATTTTGTTGAGAACTCAATCTGCTAAAGTTTCACACTTGGTCTCCTTTGGAATCTTATCTTGACTCGTCCCCAGATCACTAGCCAGGTACAAGTCAATTTGATCCACTCCTTTTCGATATTTTGAGCACTCATGCAATGGATGAGCGTAAGCACGAGAGTTGACACTTAGGATGGCATAGATAGAAATATGGTGGAGGAGGAAGACAAAAAGGGTGAGAAAGGCTCACATCAATGAGGACAATCATAGGCGAGAAAGCCAAATGATAGATATGATGCGAAGAGTAGGGATTGCCATGCAACAGATGCACATATGAGCTAAGAAAAGCTCTCCAATGGAACTAGTGGGGGTGCAAAGAGAGAATATGGTGGAGGAGGAAGACAAAAAGGTGTGAAAGGCTCACATCAATGAGGACAATCATAGGCGAGAGAAGGCCATATGATAGATATGGTGTGAGGAGTAGGTATTGCCATGCAACGGATGCACATGTGAGCTAAAATCTCTCCAAGGAAACTAGTGGGGGTGCATCTAACTTGCTTGCTCAAGAAGACCTAGAGCTCGTTTTAGGAGGCTCATCCTTGGAATATGCAAGCCAAGTTCTATAGTGTGAAGGTCCCCAAATAGCTATATGCATAAATGATCATCTCTATGGAGTGCAAGGATAAGAGGGAGTACTAGTGTGGATCTTTAAAAAGGATAGTAGTGTTGCCCCTTTCTCTCTTTTTATTTCCTTTTTCTCTTTTTTATATTTTTTTGTATTTTGTTGGTGGCCTCAATGGCTCTTTATATTTAACTCTCATTTGTCCTCTTTGGGATCTTTTATTTTCCCACTTTGGGATCTTTTCCTCACTTAAGGGCAACACTCTATTTTACAAGAAGGTATAGAAGATCTTCACCCTTTACAAGGTACTCAAACATAAAGAAGATGTAGCTATCATGATGTATGCAATGTATGCCTCTACCAGTGTAGCAGGAACATGTATGACATGAAGATCAAGTCATGAAGAGGTGGTTATTCCATGGCAATATATCTCAGAAAGGCTATGGAAATTCCTTGATAGGTAGGTATGGTGGATGTTTTGAGGAAATATATAATGAGGTTTATGATGACAGAGCGTATCATGCCAAGGGTTTGGATGCACCGGTGAGGTGGATGCCAACTCTCGGAGTGAGAAGAGGGCAATGCATGGTACGAAAGAGGATAGCAAATATGAGGAGGTGGAAGTGTCAACTTTCAATACTTACATTAGTCCGAAGAACTCATGCACTTATTATCGGCAACTCTCAATCTAATGAGGAGGTTCACAAAGAGACAAGTACCCCGAGGAGGAGTGTATGGGGGTTTGGTGATCCTTGTGCATCCTCGACTCATGGTATGTGAGTGTACTCTAATATCTGATCCCTCAAAATATTATCGATCCATCTAGTAGCTAGAGTTCTCAACTAGTTTTTGTAGGTTTTTGAAAATAAACACGGATTTCCAAAAATATGACACCTATCACTAATAGGCTAGAGCTCTTGACACCAAAAGTTCAAACATTACTCACAACAATACCTCCAAACAATTGCAAGTTACTACTAAAATTAAATAGCAACCTCAATTACCTACTTTCAAGACAAGACACAACTCAGTGCAACAACCAACTCTCTTAACAAGATAAACATGAAAACTAAAGAGAGTTCCAGAAACAAACTAAACAAAATCCAAGGCTCTTGATAAAGACAATCTAAAACTAAAACTAATCATGACAGTAGCTACGAAAAGATAAAGAACACACAACAGTAAAAAGATAGGCATGAAAAATCCTATGATGTGTTCTAGATTGAAGTGGAGTGTTTTTCTCTCCCACACAAAGTAAGCCGGGGTCTAACTTTTTATGAACGGCAAGCAAAGCTAAATAAAACTAAAAAGTAAACCTAAGAGAGAGACGCTCCAAGCATAGCACATAACGCATGAAGTGATAAAAATATAGTGAGACGAAGGACGAACTGATGATTGTTGATGAAGAAGGGGATGCACGGGGGCATCCCCAAGCTTAGACGCTTGAGTCTCCTTGAATATTTATTGGGGATGCATGCGGGCATCCCCAAGCTTGAGCGTTTGACACTCCCGAATCTTCTTTCATCATCTTCCCTCGCACACTTGAAAACTCCCTTCATACATAACTCATCATAAGCTGATTAGAGAGGTTAGTACCCTTAATAAAATAATTTTTCCGCACTGGATATAAAGATATTCTTGAAGAGATACTGTTTCTCAAGATTGCCAAAAGGTTTTTGAAAATAAAAAGCAGACAGAATCTGTTTTCTGGACAACATGTCACAACTTTTGCTTCCCTTATCATAAGAGGCTATAACTTGGCACAAAGCTTGAAAATAAAGATACACTGATGTTGCTACAGTAGAAACAATCATCAAGACCACTAAAAACATAAGTAAGAACATCTTGGGTTGCCTCCCAACAAGCGCTTTCTTTTACGCCTTTAAGCTAGGCATAAAGCAAAATATCAAGTTGTATCAATCGAACCATCATCAAGATCATCGAAAAGCTCTTCAATTGTACAAATAGTCTTAAGAGGTCTTTCAAATAAAGGCCTTTGAAGATACTTCTAGGGAGAAAACCAAAAGGCAGAAAATCAATGGGAGTTTCATTTATAAAATTATCTAAAAGGGGTATCTCTTCCAAAGTTTTCACATTTTCAACTCCCTTGGCAATAGGAGGGTTATTTTTAGGTCGGGGAACCTTAGGGACATAATTGAACTTAGGTTCCTTTCTTGCCGGAGTTTCTACTTTTTTGGTTTGATTGAGGAGAAAGTAGTTCCTAGAGTATTAATGATTTCCTCAATCTTATCAATCCTAGAAGGATCCATATAATGGGATTTGATGGTCTCCAAAGTTTTAATAATTTTAAGCATGGAGCTATCAAGCATATTCAAATTCCCTTGAATCTTGCGATCCAACTCATTTATCCTAGTTACACTTGGCATTTCTAATTCTATCTTCTTGTATGCTAGCAACAGGGCGATTTCCAACGAGATTTTCAATAACATTAAGAGACTCCCAAATCGGGGCTTCTAGGAAATTCCCATTGGTGGCAGTATCTAGAATGAACCTATTCCAAGGAGTAATCCCAACATAAAAAATTCTAAGTAGGATAGTAGTGGATTGCTTCTTGGTGGCTCTTTTCTGAGAATCATTAATTCTATACCAAGCATCTTTTAAACTTTCACCACCTTTTTGTTTAAAGGTTAGAACCTCTGTCTCAACAAAGGCAAAAGGACTAGACATAATGACAGCTACTAGCAAGATAAATATATTTTTTGTGATTTTTGATATAAGACACAAAGATAAAAACTGGAAGATAAACTAACAAGACTAAAAAGCAAAGGTAAAAGATAGTGTGCAACTCCCCTATCTTAGCACTCGAAGTCCCTGGCAACGGCGCCCGAAATTTTCTTGATACTCTCTCCTCGTTTGTTACCCAAGTGGAAGGTGAGATGTAGGATAGCGGCAAATTTCCCTCGGTGAAGATACCAAGGTTTGTCTCCAGTAGGACTCCGGAGAGGATAAGTAGGTGGTTCGGCAAGTGATGCACCGACTGAAAAGAATCACTTGTTGTACCTGGACCTGCACACAACACAAATAACTTTGCTTCCCAACAAGTACAGAGAGGTTTTCAATCTCTCCGGCCTTGTTGTTCACAAAGGATCAACGCAACAGATAATAATGATAGTAGTGATAGCAACTAGAAAGTAAAAGCAGGAAAATAAAAGAGCGTGTAAACAGTGATGAGAATTTGGACTGGGTCCCGTGATTTTCACTAGTGATGTATCTCTCCCAAAAGACAATAAAACTGCTATGCGAGGTAAATAAATTACAGCTGGGCAATTGACAGGTTTAAAAACGCACCGCAATGCTAACTATGCTACAAAGAAAGGACGAGGCTCAAAAGCATGGGCAGTACGCCAAAATAAGTAGACCGGAATCCAACGGCATCTACTACTAATTATCCACCTTGAGATATCTATCCATAACATCTTGCTGGTATTAAGTTGCGAGCCCCACACAAAGTGTAAACCCAAAGCAATAGACAACTGCATTAAAAATCACTTTGCGTAAAGTAAACAATCCTTGCAACCGCGGTTACAAGCACCGTTGTTTTCTCCCTTGTGGCAACAACACATCCCCTAGACTCATGTTTTTTCACTCAAGCGTGTCATCGGGGGGCTTGAACCCACAATCGAGCATAACGTTCCCTCTTGGAGTCACTACCTACTACTTGGCCAAAGCAATAAACAACAACAAAGAACATGCAAGAATTAGTTAGGAACAAAAATATGAAAGATAAGAACCAAATATATTACTCAATCACAATCTAAACATAATCTCATAATCCATCAGATCCCAGCAAAATCAGCATAGCAACAGCAGAAAATTACATGTGTGCCTCGATCATGTACGAGATCATGAAAAAAGGTTCTTTCTTCGGAAGAATCCCGTCACGGAGAATATATAGGCGAAGTGGGGCAACCAGGGGGGCCACCAGGGGTCCAGGCTCCCCCCGGCGCGGCCAGACCCTAGGCCACGCCAGGTGGCCGCCTGGGACCCTGGTGGTGGCCCTCTGGCCCCACCCAGGTGTTTCCGGAAGGTTCCTTCATGCTGATGTTTTATCTGATTTTCCAAAAAAATTGGAGCATTTTTAATGTGGGGGAAACCTGGAATAGAAAAACAGCAGAAAACATGAACTCTCACTGTGGTGCACTGAGTTAATAAGTTAGTCCAAATATGATCAAAAGTGTATGAAAGTGTATCTAGATCATAGCAATATCACACAAAGCATGCATGGAGCAAGCAGAAATTATAGATACGTTTGGGATGTATCATCAAGCAACCGTTCTATCCTATACCTAGGAAAAGTGATCTGAGAGTTATAAGCATGATATATTCTCCCCCTTACCTGATGAGAAGACGAAGTCGAAGGTGTAGTCGATCGCACGCTCGCAACGTCTCCGAGAGTAACCGCGGGAGCACACAAGAAGGAAACACTGGAAAGGCAATCGACGAGCAAGCATATATTACCACGAAGCAATCACGAGCAAGCAACATCAAGAAGGCAACACGAGACAACACATTACGGTATCGCATCTACCGTCGAGAGCGGTTACTAACAAGTTAAGTGAAGTATTCGTCACACACGACAATACCACACATTTAGCAATGGTTCAAGTTGTTTAGCTACACAACATGATCAAAGGTTGTTAACATGGCATCTCACCCAAGCATGACATCTCACGCAATCATGGCAAGAGGTGAAGCATAAAGTAAACTACCTATGCTAGTCAAGTTAAATGGGGTAAAATTCCTAAGCATGGCATATCACTATTACCCCACGATATTTTAAGCATTTGGTACAGATCTTCCCTAAACCATATTTTAGATTGGTTAACAACAACAAACAATAACATAAACACAATATAAGCGAAATTTTAGTCAAGTTACATATAAAGAACATTTTTATTGGAACAACGGTTAAAAAGTTACGACCTATAACATTTACCGTGGCATGCGATGTAAATATCAGTGAAACAACATGTAGACAAGTGCAAACATGTCAAAGGACAAAATGTTATTAATCTACGTGAAAAACGGAGCAACTTTCATGTAGAAAGCGTCTCCATCCGAGCTACCCGTGAAAAGATATTCGCGTCTCAAAAATAATAACACAATTCTGCCAAAATATAAATACAGAAAATTAATAAAACGCTATCGGGACGAAAGCTACTGTAACAGTTCTAACAGGCGAGCGATAACAAATAAACTACGCCTATGGGCGCAACACAGAAGAAAATAGAACTGGGCCAAGCCCAACAGAAAAACAAATAAAAAAGAGAAGGGGCGCCTCACCTAGCTGGGCTCGGCCCAGGTCGGATGCGTGTGTGCGGGATTGTTGGGCGCCGCTCGGGGCGCTCGGGCAAAGTGGGCCAAGGGGCGCGACTGGGCCATGAGGCGCGCGAGGCGGTTAGGCCGTGGGTGGCACGCCGGCTAGGCCGCCTGGCAGCGAGGTCCACCTAGCGTGGCGAGCAAGCAACGAGGGCACGGAGCATTGCGTCTCGTGCTCGGCTGAGCCGAGCCAAGGCGGCTACGGCCGGCAAGATTCCGCCGGATTGACGCACTAGATAACTTCTCGCCCCTCGTTGGTTACCCCAAGTGGAAGGTTAGATGTAGCGTAGCAGCAAATTTCCCTTAGCGAAGATGCTAAGGTTTAGGATCGAACAGTAGGACTCCAACAGATACAAGAAGGTGGTGAAGTGAACAATGGCGCCGTTCACAACTCAAGGTTGCTTACTTCACCTGGACCTACACACACAACAGATATCTTTGCTTCCCAACGAGTACAGAGGAGTTGTCAATTCATCCGGCCTTGTTGTTTACAAAGGATAAAACGCACGGGATAATAATGATAGTGATAGCAATGAAAAAGTAAATAAAGCAGTCAATTGATAGCGAATGTAAACAGTGTTGGAAATATGGACCGGGGTTCTATGATGTTCACTAGTGATGTCTCTCTCCCAAAAGACGATAAAATAGCCATGCGAGGTAAACAAATTACAGCTGGGCAATTGACAGGATTATGTGCACAAACCAATGCTAATTATGCTATAAAGAAAGGAAGAGGCTCAAAAGCATGGGACGTACGCAAAGACAAGTAGACCGAAATCCATCTGCATCTACCTACTAATCATCCGCCTTGAGATATCTATCCAGAACATCTCGCTGGTATTAAGTTGCGAATCCCACCCAAAGTGTAAACTCAAAGCAACAGACAACTGCATTAAAGAACTTTGCGTAAAGTAAATAATCCTTGCACCCGCAAGTACAAGCACCGTTGTTTTCCCCCTTGTGGCAACAACACATCCCCTAGACTCATGTTTCTGTCACTCAAGCTAGTCATCGGGGGGCATGAACCCACAATCATGCATAACGCTCCCTCTTGGAGTCACTACCTACTACTTGGCCAAAGCAATAAACAGCAACGGAGAACATGCAAGAGTTACTCAAGAACATAAATATCAAAGAGGAGAATCAAATATATTACTCAAACACAATCTGAACATAATCTCATAATCCATCGGATCCCAGCAAACTCAGCATAGCAACAACAGAAATATTACATAAGTGCCTCGATCATGTAGGGCAGCTCCCGAGGTCTAATCCATGAAGAACAAAGAGGGGAGGAGAACATCACATAGCTACTGATCATAGACCCATGGTCCAAGGTGGACTACTCACGGTTCATCCGGGAAGCATCCATGGTGGTGGAGAAGCTCCCGGAGGTGGTTCCTCCCTCCGGCAGGGTGCCGGGAAGAGGTCTTCTGGTGCTCTCGATCTTGGAAGCGCGGCGGCATCGGAACAGGGGAGAGATCGCGAAAAATGGTCACCGTCACGGAGGTTTCACGTCACGGGGAATAAATAGGCGAAGGGGGACAAGCAGAGGTGGGCCAGGGGCTCCAAGCGCCCCCCTGGCGCGGCCCAGGGGGTGGCCGCGCCAAGTGGCCGCCTGGGCCCCCCTGGCCCCCCTCGGCCCCCACTTTGGATCTTCTGGAAGGTTCTCGTACAATGATTTTTCCTATATTTTTCCCGGAATTTTTCAGGCACTTTAAATAAGGGGGAAACCTGAAATTGAAAAACAGCAGAAAACAGGAACTGGAACTGGGGTGCACCGAGTTAATAGGTTAGTCCAAATATGATCAAAAGTGTATGGAAGTTCATCAATATCATAGCAATATCACACAAAAGAGGCATGGTGTCACAACCCCAAGTTAGGTATGTGCTAGAATTGCAAGTCACTTTGCATCATGATAAAAATTTCAAAAGAAATTGAAATGGGAGAGAAAAACCCCCAGATGAATTTAATTCAAATGGCCAGATAAAAAGTTGCTCCAAAAATTCCTTTTGCATTTTTTAAAAGTCCCATAAATGAGTGTGATTACATATAAAGTGATTTGGATTCAAACCCATGCTCATAGATTTTTCAAATATTCAAACAGGAGCATGGATTTAAATTTAAACCCCTATTTGAATTAAAGTTCAAATAATTTGAGTTTTAAAAATGTCCAAACTTTATAAGTGGCTAGCTATATTTATTTTGAAGACATATAAAAATTTGGAGAATTTATAAAAATACTTTGCTATTTTTTTGCAAGGTAAAACAAATAAACAGAAAAGAAATAAGAAAGAAAAACAGAAACCTTACCTGTCGCACAGGGCGAGGCCCAACAGCCGGCCCAGCAGCCTTCTCCGTTGTCTTCTACCTCCCCGCGCCTCCAAGCTGCTCGGTGGAATGCCACCGAGCCAGCCGAGCACGCCACGGCCTCCGCAGCCTCCACCTGCCCCTCCCAAAGCTCCTAGACGCACCCCGCAGCTCCTGGACGAGCCGCACGTCCATTCCCCCCCTCTCCTGGTATTCCCCCTCTCTCCTAGCGCAAGAACGCCGTCGTCCGAGAAGAACCGCAGCACGGCCACCATGGAAACTCGTGTCCGGAGCCCGAGCTAGGCCTCAAGATCATGTCCTTCGTCTTCACCGCCGTCGTCTTTGTCGAGCCGTGCAGGGAATCGAACCCGGAAGCCCCGAGCGCGACGCCAGCTTCAAGGTTCCGTCGCCGGCCGCCGTGAGCACCTCGCCGGAATTCGTCGCCTCCAGAGCCCCTACGACCCCGCCGTTCCCTCCAATAGCTCCAGGGTGAGCAGCATCCCGTTTCCCCCCAACTTATTGCCTCCTCGTTTGACCTCTAGCTCGATCCGCCATGGGAGCCGAGCGAGCTCGCCGCCATGGTCGACGATATGCTCGCTACTGTGCTCTGCTGACCAGCCCAGCATGTCCGTCGCGTTCCTGAGGTTCCCAGCAACGCGTAGCACTAGCACACGCCCGCGGAGAAGCACTATGGCGACGTCTTCATCATCACCGAGCCACGGCCGCCACGGGAGTTCGTCGCCGGCGTCACTCCAGTGCTCCCCGGTGACGCCGCCGTGCCCTGGGTGAAGCGCGCAAGCACGGGGGTTCGTTTGGTGGCCGCGGCGTACCATTTGGTCACCGGAGTCGCCGTCCAGTGTGTCGCCGCCGCGTCGGGACGTCACCGGCGTCTAGCCGCCGGTGTCTTGATGACGTGGGCGTCATTAGGAGCTAACCATCCCTCTAATTACAACCCAGAGACACTGACAGTGGGCCCCAGCCCACTAATTAACCAGCGGGTTAATTTAAACAGAAGGGTTTATCCCCCGGAGACATTGACAGGCCGACCCCACACGTCAGACCCCCCACGTCATCTTGACGTCATGCTGACGCAGTAAAGCAATTAAATGATTTAATCTAATTCCAGAAAATCCATAAAATAGCCAAATCTTTAGAAAATCATAACTAATTCCATTTAACTCCAAACTGGGAAAATAATATGTCTAAAATTATCAGAAAAATCCAAGGAATATGAATATGGACTTTGTTTGTATGTTTGACCAATTTAAATTGGGTGAAAAGTGGCAAACATCCATATGGTTTTAATTTGAATTCAATTTTGGAGTGAATTTGCAAATGACTTTGCAACACACTTCTTTTAAATGATTTTATCCAGACGTCAGAGGCTTTACCTCACCTCTACAACCTCATTTCATGATCAACCATTTCAAATGAACATTCAAGGGTTAAAATGCATTTGAAATTCATCGATAAATCAAATGGAGTTTGAATTTGCATTTCAAATGCAATATACTCCTTTTAAATGGAATGCTCAACACCTCAGTACCATGAACATCACCTTATCCAATTGATCATGTGCTTGTGCATTGTACCTTATGTTGATCACTTTGTTTGTATTGTTTGCTCGGATAGAAGTGGAGCCGGAACCAGAGGTCACCCCCTTCGTTGAAGACACTGTCACCGTAACTGAACCACGTCAGCAAGGCAAGCAAACCCCCATTGATCATGTCTATAAAATCCCAATTCCCTCTCAGTCTCGCTTATGCATGTTTAGGATATCACCTTGTATCGATTCTACCGCATAGTTGAACCCATATCCGATGCATGACCTATCATCTTGTCACAGTAGTAAGAAAACCACAATCATAGCTGACATAGGAGTTGTTTGATATCATGTGGCCCCTGCAACTATTACTGCTCATTGCATGCTTAGAGTTTACAATGAGGATGCTTTTGATGTGAGTCGGGATGATAGTGAACATGGTGTTGATGAAAGTGAAACTGTGTTGGTGAATCTACCCTAATACAAGGTGAACGATGAGAGGTTGTGTAGGAGTACAAAGTGGGTTGTCTCGTTGAACACCGCCTAAGCCTGAGTTCTTGTGCGGTGATCCAAGACGAAGAGCACTACCACATGTTGGGCACGTGGACCCCCGCTCAACCTACTAACTCACCCCTTCTCAGTTCAATGAATCGCATTAGTTCGGAGTTCTGGTAGGTCTGTGGCACGGTCTGCGAAGTGGAAGAATGGATATTCAGACCGGCTTGGGACCCTGCACACATCTTCTGGGACCACATCGGTAAACCGGTCGGGTTCACGATGTGGAATCCAACCCAGATAGGCGTCTCCATTGTACATAGTGGTGTAATTGGTTGGAGACAAGTAGTGGACTCGTGTACGCTTCTTACCTCAAGTCTGGTACTCGTAGCTCAGGACTAGCCAAGTCAAAGCTGGCACTTCTGCATTTGAACCCCACCTCCCTTTACCTTGATACATGTGCATAAGTAGTATAGTTCCTACGTAAGTCTTGCTGAGTACGACTTTGTACTCACGTTTGCTTATTCTATGTTCTAGATGAACCCCCTGACCCCGAAGGTGGAATCTTCCTGGAGCTCGACGACTGATCAAGCTAGTGTAGTCCCAGTCAGACGACTGTTCCCTCGTGGAAGGGCTTGTTTATAGATAATCTTCTCTAAGACATTTGTTAAACTTGTCTGTTATACACCAAGTGGCCCTTAGATGTGCGCAGCTTGGGGCATCGCGATGCGATTGCTCGTGACTCTGTGACGTGCACACTTTGATGTATGATCGAGCCCGCCCTAGACCCTGACTAAGTGATCGGGCTGGAGTAAGTCTATGTAAGGGTTATAATACAATCGATAGTATGGTTGAGGCGAATTGTCTATGAGTATGGGAGTTCACCACCCATATCATTTAGACTTGTGTGCGGACGATGAGGACCCATTTCAGTTGATCATCCGGCCTAGATGGGATGCCCCTCACGTTCGATGCTTTCCGAGAACGTTTTGTGCTTGGCCTTGTCTGCTTAGACAAGTGGGTACGGTTCTCGGCTCTCCATATGATTGTGTTAAAGCAAGGTTTGCATACGCTAACCCCGGGTCCCGACACATGGAGCAAGCAGAAATTATAGATACGTTTTGGACGTATCACGGATCTGCTGCGGCTGGTGGCTGCGGCGGCGCGGATGGGCTAAAACAGGCGCGACAGCGGGCGGATCCACCAGATCTGGTCAACGGTGGCGACGACATGGACCGAGGGCGGCGGACCTTCAAGCGGCGTCCATGGAGGCCGACGTGCACGACAAGAAAGAGAGGGATCTTAGAGGAGGAGGAAATTGGGGAGAGAGAGGAACCGCGAGGGGAGGGCGTGCGGCACGGGGAGACTCACCGGCATTAGCTGCGAGGACGACGGTGCGGCGCACGGGAAGCGGAGGAGCTCCTCCACGGGGCTTCAGACGGCGCCTCCCAGATGGGCCGCGGCGAGTCCGGCCCTGCGGGTTTCGGAGAGGGCTGGGAGTCGGCTGGGGCGACGTGGCCACCTCTAGATCCCTCGATCTGAAGACCAACGGTGGGGATGATTTCAGATTTAGGGTTTCAAAAATTGGGGCTAGGTGGAGGAAAATTTGGGTGTTTCTCAAGGAGGTGGCTGCGAATTGTGTTTAGGGAAACCCTAGAAGGGCTAGGAGAGTGTTGTGGTCTATTTATAGGCTGGCCTGGCTGGCAAGTTTATGCAAACGCCCCCGATTTATCTCTCTCGCGTCCGACGATTACGTTTCTGACTGCGGGGAGTCCATATGACCTCCAATTCGGACGAAACCTCAAACCACACGCTCAGCGCGGCGAGCCGATCACTTATACCTCACTTCGATATTGTTCCGAGAACATTTTTCGGCGCCCAATAAAATAATTTGTTTAAAAAATAAACGGAGTTTTTTGTTTCGATGGCGATGGCTGGTCTTGTGCCGGAAGTTGTGACGGTGCTCAAGTGAAACCCGGTGTCGCTAAAGGTCGTGTGCCATGGTGGAAAGGTTCAGTCACTCATACGACACGAGAAAGAGGGGGGAAATATATTCACCGGATAATAAATCGACGAAGAAAATACTGCAAACAATTCTAACAAGCAACAAATAAAGCAACAAACATTTTTTTTAATTTAGGTGAAAATCCCGGGCTGTTATAGGCAGGGTGTTGGAACAGTAACTTCTCGTCACATGAAGCTTATTGGAGATGGTGGCGGAGATCGGAATTTCTTCTGGAAAAGAAGTCTGTATTTTTAGGGTTTTCGCGTCCGAGGGTAAATATAGGCCAAAGGGGGCCCTGAGAGGTGGGACCAGCCACCCAGGCGTCTTGAGGGCGTGTCCCCCCTGGGCGCACCCTATGGCCGCTTGGGGGTTGGGGGGCACCCCTAGAGCTCATCCTTCGGCTGGAGGTCTCTTCTGACGAATAATAATTTTGGTATTTTTTCTCGATTTTTTCGAGCACTTTGATTTTACAGAATGCCTACATGATCAAGGCATCTATGTAATAGTTTCTGTGTTGCTATGTTGTGTTTATTGGGATCCGATGGATTATGAGATTATGTTCAGATTGTGATGAGTTATATATTTGGTTCTCCTTTTATATATTAGTTCCTGAGTAAAACTTGCATGTTCTCCGTTGCTTTTTATTGCTTTGGCCAAGTAGTAGATTGGAACTCCAAGAGGGAGTGTTATTCATGATTGTGGGCTCATGCCCCCCGATGTCTAGCTTGAGTGACAGAAACATGAGACTAGGGGAGGTGATGTCGCCACCAGGGAGAAAACAACGTTGCAATGAAATTTGCGAGAGATCCGTAGGTCGTACGGAGTTGCGCCCAAAATGAAAAGTGCTCAGTTTTGTGTGATCTAACTTATGAATTTAGTGAGTCAAGCCATTTGAGGCCATCTAGATGTTGTTAATCACTGTTGAAGTGGGCACCAGATCGTTAACTGCTGCTACTTTCTGTTAATTGATGTTGCTTTTATTTTCTTGCAACTTTTATGGATGATTGTGTCACATCCATGAGGCCTATGCTGTTGATTCTTTCTTGTATGTGTTAAGCATCATGTGTACTTAAATTAGATGCATCCATTTGCCATGTTCACCTGATGTAGCTATTTTATTTCTTGCTCCTAAGTGGTGACCCTGATAACATGTGATGTTGTCTATATAAAGTTGCTACTTTGATGCCTTATAGTTAGTGATCCATGCCTCATATGCTTTAGCTCCAATGTAATTAATTGCTCCTTGTTATGTGTACTTTGATTCCATGCTTTTCTTTGCCATGATATCTTTGATGTACATATAGTTATCAAGCTCCCAAAGTGCAACCCTGCTGTTTGCTGTCACATGCCCTTTTTTCACTAAATCCCTATACGAGTAGTATTTTCTTGCATTTTGCATGAGTTACAATTACTTGTTCCTGATGCTCATATACATGAAACTTTGTTTCCATGCCTTCCTTGTCATGTCCACTATTGATCCACATCATTTTGGTGCATGTTGGCATTCAGTAGCTAATTGTTTCATTGCTCTAAAGTATGCTCCCCGATGTTAACAGCATGTACCCGTAAATTGTGATGCTTGTATCTTTTTAACCGTAACTCCGTTTGGGGTGTTATTTATATGTAACTTGACTAGAATTTCATGTAGATTGTGATTGTGATATTATTTGATGTTGTTAAACAACCTAAAAGATGATTTAGGCAGAACAGTAACAAATGCTTAAATTTGTCGTGGGGTACTTAGTGGAATGCCATGTCTAGGATTTTACCTCACTTAAATTGACTAGCATAGATAGTTTACTTTGTGATTCACTTCTTTCCATGATTGTGTGATATGACATGCTTGAGGAGATGCCATGTTAACAACCTTTGCTCATGTTGTGTGGCTAAACAACTTGAACCATTCTAAATGTGCGGTATCGTCGTGTGTGACGAATACTCCACTTAACCTGTTAGTAACTGCTCTCGACGATAGAAGCGATACCGTGGTGTGTTCTCTCATGTTGTCTTCTTGATGTTTTTTGCTAGTGATTGCTTCGTAGTAATAGATGCTTGGTCGTCGATTGTCTTTTCCAGTGTTTACCTCTTGTGTGCTTCCGCGGGTACCTCTCGAAGACAATGCGAGCTTGCGATCGACTACCACCTTCGGTTTCGTCTTCTCATCAGGTAAGGGGGAGCATATATAATGTTTATAACTTTCAGCTCACTTGCGCCTAGGTATAGGATAGAACGATTGCTTGATCCTACCACCTCATATTTGTGCCTCTCAAATAAACCCAAACAACCATGTTCCCCACATCTCATCAAATCATGTACTGCTATGTTACTATTGCTCGTTGCTCAGCCCCTGCTTAGTATGCATGCTTAGGATGCTACTTATGTTATCCTGTTACTCCTTGGATTGGGCTATCACCTTATTATATTGTTGTGGATGATATGATTATTATAATGTTGACTATACTCGACGAAGGATGGAAGGTCTAGGCTATCCCACCGCGATGCTTTGTTCCATTCGAGTCACCTAGGACCCGAGTTCTGGGTATTCCGTCTCTTGACGAGCGTGCCTAACCGCGTGTGGGATTCTATGGAGTCCCCTTGTCTTACCTACGTAGCTCCAAACAGTTCTAGTGGTGGCCCAAGATAATTTACCATTTGAAACCGCGTGTGTGCTTGGTTGGTACCCCAGCAAATTTTAAAATAACCCGGGCCAGCGAAGACATGGTTTCTCTAGTTGGTCCAACCTGTTCGGCTAAGGACCCGGCCTCATGTGAGAGTTAACCGGTAATCCAAACCTGCGACAGATGGTAAAGACCAGATCGAGAGCGCGGTCGGCTCCTGAACTGGACGTCGACTCACCGGGGGCCACCCGGAATTGTGCATTGTTGGTCAGAGGGGCTATGACGTCCGGATCTCTCGGAACAACTCTTCAATGAGTATCTTTAACGGGCCCGAATGAGAGGGCCAGCGTACATGCGGAGCTTATAATGGGCAGTTGGTACACCCCTACAGGGTTAAAAAAATTCGAGAAGCCGTGTCCACGGTTATGGACGACTTGAGACCTACTCCTTGTTCATAGACAACAACAACTAAGATAATCTTAATAACTAGATCAAAGTGTGTGTGCCTTGACTGCTTCTTCTTCATCGGGTGATGAAGGGGAGGACAAGGATAGGTGTTATGTTTGCGTAAGTAGCTGATAGCAGACTTGTTGGAGGCGATTCCTCATCAAATGCTTGGTTCCCATCTTACTCTAAAATAGATCGTTAGCCACTCATACATTGCTAGTGTGGCTGCAACCTCAACCACTACCCCCATCTTACCGTGAGAAGTTAGTTACAAGACTTGTTGATATAGCTCACCCCTTCTTTTCTCTTTTACGCACGTTATGCAAATGATCTTGGATTTCAGAGGAGCTCAACGACCCTTCTTCTAGACGCATTCTCGGAGACTCGATGACTACTAGTTAGGTGGATCCCGGCGAAGAGCCTGGACCCGTGTGGTTACGGGAATGGTGTGTTTTACCTTTTCCACTAGGAATTTGATTGTAGTCTGTACTCAGACATGTATCTTCCGCTGATGTAATGTAATTAAGGCAATTGTATGCCGATTGTATGAGATGTTGTATCCTTGTAGCTGTAATGTTGTGATATCATGATGGAAATCCGGGGCGTATGACATTGTCATATGTTGCGGTGGGACCGATATGCGCTTCGTCCTCGGATCTGGATGGAAACATCTAGATCTGGAACAGTACCGCATATCGGGCCTTACAACTTGGTATCAGAGCCTTACCGACCGTAGGATCCCTTCTCCGCAGAAGTCGAGTCTAGACAAAAATTATTTTGTAGTTACTAAGTTAGTTATCGGAGAGTAGGATATTTTTACTCCTTACCCTTGCTCTGGTCAGGACAAGTGTCGTAAGTGCTTTAAGTCTCGCCTTATCCCCTTCAAACTTTAGGATCTCGAGGTGTGGAGTTTCGGCATAGTTACAATGCCTTGCTTGCAGCGTATTGTCTTGATACCGATCTCGGGTTTGGGAAATCCTGTAGTACCTTTAGTTCTTCCGACTCTGGGTAAACTTCTTGGTCATTCATTTCCATCCATTCCTCTTGCCTAGTATCCTCACGATTGAGTGAGAATGCTTCCCTTGATCGTTGCTTTGAACTGTCATTCTTCCTCTTGATCTCCCGATGGTTTCGTTCTCCGACATTGCCATCTCTCTGCGGAAAGTTTCTCGATGACAGTTCGACGTCGACATGGAGTAGAGTCCCTTGTTGGTGGTGTTGAGGATCATTGTCTCTCTTTTATCTCCCTCCCTCTCCCCCGGATCGTCCAGGATCTCGGGACGAGATCCCTTGTTGGTGGTGTTGTATTGTAACAGCCCGGAAATTCCACCCTAATTTAAAAAAATTGTTTGTGTTGTTGTTTTGTTGCTTGCCCGTAATTGTTTGCAGTGTTTTCTTCGCCGAATTAATAGTCGGTGAATATTCTCCCCCTCTTTCTTGTATCAGATGCGTGACCAAACTTTTTTCCCAACGGCACACGACCTTTGCGACACCGGGTTTCACCCGACCACCATCGCGACTTCCGGCACAAGACCAGCCATCGCCATCGGAACGAAAAACCCCATTTAATAATTAAATGGATTATTTTATTGGGCGCCGGAAAATGTTCTCGGAACGGTATCAAAGTGAGGTAGAACTGACGGGCTCGCCGCGCTGAGCAGTTGGATTTTTAGTCTACTTGTCTTGGCGTACTGCCCATACTTTTGAGCCTCTAACTTTCTTTGTAGCATGATTAGAATTGCGGTGCGTTTATTATTCTGTCAATTGCCCAGTTGTAGTTTGTTTACCCAGCTTAGCTATTTTATCGTATTTTCGGAGAGAGACATCACTAGTGAACATCATGGGACCCCGGTCCATATTTCCACCATTGTTAACACCTCACCTATTTACCGCTTTATTTCCTTTTCAGTTGCAATCACGACTACTATCATCCCCTGTGCATTTGATCCTTTGTAAATGACAAGACCAGAGAGATTGACAACCTCTCTGTACTCATTGGGAGCAAAGTTATTTGTTTCTGTGTGCTGGTCCAGGTCAAGTGAGTAATTTATCTCAAACGGCACCTTGCTCGTTTGACCACCTACTTGTCTTCCTTGGAGTCTTACTGGTTCGATAAACCTTGGTATCTTCACCGAGGGAAATTTGCTGCTATCTACATCTCAACCCTCCACTTGGGGTAACCAACAAAGGGTGAGAAGCTATTATCATCTCTCGTACCATTAGACCCCGATCCATATTTCCACCATTGTTTACACCTCCACTCATTTGCTGCTTTTATTTACCTTTCGTTGCAATCATCACTACTATTTACATCATGTGTTTGATCCTTTGTAACTGTAAGACCGGAGCGATTGACAACATCTCTGAACTCGTTGGGAGAAAAGTTATTTGCTTTTGTGTGCAGGTCCAGGTCAAGTGAGTAACTTATCTCAAACGACGCCTTGCTCATTTGGCCACCTATTTGAAGAACTTGGAGTCCTACTGGTCGATTAAATCTTGGTATCTTCATTGAGGGAAACTTGTTGCTGGCTACTTCTTAAATCTTCCACTTTGGGTAACCAACAAGGGGTGAGAAGTTATTTCCCGTCATCACGTAGTAACCCGATCCTTAGACCGTAAAGAACATACATAATCACTATCTCCGGAGGATTCTTAGATTGTATCAACCATTACACCATAACAGGGTGAGCATAAAGGTGCAACTCAGGTACTCCAAAGGAATATGTAGAGGAGTATGTATCAGAGCGAAATTTGTCCATCCGAGTGATGGATAGGTACTCTTGGCCCACTCTATGATATTGCATCATACAGCTTGCAAGCATGTGACTAGGTCACGGAGTTGCAATATCACAGGACGATTAAATATGTTTGTCAGTGACGAGGATGAACTAGGTATAGGATACCAACGATCAAACTTCAGACAAACAAAGTACCATAGAGACAAAGGGATTATGACTCAACGTTAAAGGTTCAAACAATGAACTTAATTCGTGGAAGCACAGGGGCCATCATGGACTGCAACCATGTCCCTCTTGTTGGTCATTGATCAGAGAGTGTCTCGGTCATGTCTGGAGTTATCCCGAATCGTAGGGTGTCACGCTTAAGGGTATTCGATGCATTTAGGATAGGTTCGGGATCACCGGAGAAATAAGAGAGAACTCCGGAATTGTTCCCAGGGTAATCAGAAATACTTTGGAAGTTTTGAATTGTTCAAAAATTTATTTAAATATGTTTTAGTATTTAATTAATGAATTAAATATTAAAATCTGATTTAAATAATTAAATAAAAATAAAAAGGGCGCATGGGCCTCAAGTGACCCATTAGGGGAAGGGGAGCCTTCCCCCTTGGGCCGTGCGCCATGGCAGGGAGGGTTTCCCCCTTGGCCGACGCACCCCCTCCCCCTTGTGGGTTTAGTTCCACATGGAAAGGGGAGGGGGGTTTGCACCTCCCCTTGTCCTATATAAGGAGGGGAGGGTTGCACCTTTTAAAGCATCCCAATTTGAGACATTTTCTCAAATCTCTCTCTCTCTCTCTTTCTCCTACGTTAGTAGGGTTCCCCTTGTTTGGAGCCTATACTGGGTTGGGGGGTTCTCCAGTATACGCACACCATCGCACTGCCAGAATCAGGATCTGAATACATCTTCTTCCGCTGCTCGCCTGGTTCGGAGCCCGGGGGAACATCACTTACACCATACGTGTGTGAGACTACGAGGTGTTGCACGTGCGGTACTCCTTCATCGCCGGGGAGGTCTTCAGCACGACTAGGAGGCCGTAAGGATCGCAAGTCTACGCCAGCCACGTTCGTAGAATGTTTCCCGCTTTCGGTCTTCAAAGGTATGAACACCGATTCCCTCTGTTACTTACATCAGCATAGTATAGGTCCTTGGGTTTGGGTGTTGTATGTAGAAAATTATTGTTTTCTATACCAAAGCACCAATAGTTGCATGTGGTAAGTTCTCTCTCATCTCTAATAGCCCATGCTTTGCATGAGGTCCAGTCGATGCTACAAGTCCCTCCACAAGTTCTCCATCAGCTTAAGCCCAGATGCAACATTGAAAAATCTAGCAAAGATTGTCTCCAAGAGTCCTCAATCCCTTACAACCCGCAAGCGTTATTGGGTCTCATCTTCTTGTGCTCTTGAACATCTTTAGTGGGCAGAGAATGCATCGCCAGCCTCCATAAGAACAAACGGACCTTGCTTGGAACCTCTGTGTTCCATAGCTGCGACCAAGCCTTGGTTTCTGTAAATCCCAAGGAAGGGGCTTATAAGCCCTCGAGCCACACTTCCCTTCTGCTCTTAATCTCTACCATCATTTTCTAGGTCGAGCGAACAACAAAAGAGCCATTTGATGTCTACGCACGCTTCTATTCTTGTAGACTATGTTGGGCCTCCAAGCGGAAAGGTTTGTAGGACAACAGCAATTTCCCTCAAGTGGATGACCTAAGGTTTATCGAACTCAGGGAAGTAGAGGTTGAATATGGTCTCTCTCAAGCAACCCTGCAATTAAGATACAAGAAGTCTCTTGTGTCCCCAACACACCTAATACAACTAGGAGTTGTATAGGTGCACTAGTTCGGCGAAGAGATGGTAAAATAGGAGTGATAGGTGTGGCAAAACAAGGTAATATAAATCTGTAATAAAAAGTGCAGCAAGCAAACATGTGACAAAAGTGAGCACAAACGGTGTAACAATGGTGGAAACGAGGCCTAGGCTTCATGATTTCACTAGTGGCAACTCCCAACAACATTAACATAGTCTAATCACATGATATTTCCCATAAAACATGCAATGGAGACGTACTCGAAGGTCATTCCTTTGTGGTCAAGAGAGGACGAGAATTGTGTAGGGCTACAAAAGCACACCTCAGAGTTCGTAGTTCCCATCTATGGATTTCCCAATGTCACAGCGGCCATCCAAAGAGAGTACCACAATCACCACAACATATCTATAGGATAGTCAAAGACAAGCACCAAAAGACTCTCAATCTTCAATCCACACACAAAAGAGGAAATCACTCATGAAAATATTCTTCTAACCCATGTCCAATAGACCGCTGTCACCATGGTCTCGGGGATTATACTAGATAGGATCAACTGAGTACGTCAAATCCAATACATAGAAGAAGGGGAAACATCATGGGATCACCCTAGATTAACATAGCCAATGATCACAACAAATATCACATCATGGGAGAGAGAGATAAACCACATAGATTAAGATACAAGCCTTAGCCCCAAGGGGGAACTACTCACACATGGACATGGTGATAGGGAGAGTTGTTGATGGAGAGGTTCAGCCCGGAGGAGATGAAGGAGACGGTGACGGCGGCGGCCACGGCGGCGGCGGCGCCCACGGCCATGGCCACGGCCCTTGGGGGCAGCGGCCCTTGGCCCCCTTCTTCTTCCTTGGAGATGGTCCAGTTGTGGAGATTGATCTCCCCCCTCAAGACGGCTGCCAAGGGGGAGGAAATTTCGTGGTGCCCTTTGACCTAGGTTTCCTCTCTTTATATAGACTTTCGGATTCCCGTCATCCAGATTACGTCTTCGGTATTTCGGGCCTCCAGGGAGCATCCGAACTCCGATTGGGCCGCATTTTATGTCTAGATCCACCGGAAAAAATTTACCTACAACTTTGTAGTTTTAAGTTTTTCCGTTTGAGGCCGTCTTCTAGCGTTTACGAGGTGATCTTTAAAACCTGTCTGGTAGGGACAGATTTCGGGAAAGTTAGAGTACAACTCTTACAAGGCTTCTTTTTATGATTTTTCCTTTATCCAAGTAATTCCTGCACATAAAGTAGAAAACAAGAAGTTGTGCACTCTTGCAACCATTAATAGGTGAGTTTTGAAATATGTTATAAAAATATATGAAAGTGTATCAAAAGCATAGCAATATCACACAAAACATGCATGGAGCAAACAGAAATTATAGATACGTTTGGGACGTATCACCATTTCATTCAAAGTTCCATCCCCACATACCCTGAATGTTACTTGTGCAAATATGGAACCCTAAAATTACTGGGACATCCAGTAGCAGAAACACACCTCTAATTCTGTTGACATTCCATGTAGCTGGCGGTGCATCTCGGGCACTAAGTGCGGCGGATCGTAAAACCGACACACGTACGGCCTCATCATCTCGGGACGAGGGAGCCAATTATCCTGCCATATGTGTGTATTCTCTCCGTTTCCCACCCGCACGATCAGACCCTACTTCAACACATCGCGCCCCGCTAGGATGGACCTCCAGATTTGGCTAGGGTGATCGCCAAGCTCCGCTTCTAGGATTATTGATGAAGGAAAGTACACACTTTTTAAAATCCGAGCACTTAGTGATGTTGGGTTTTGGAGGATGCGCCATGATTGTTTGGAGAGCAATGCAAGATTGACAATCTCAAAAAAATTTAAACCCAAGGCCCCACATCCCCTTCTGTTGTGTTATTACCTTCCATGAAGCCCAAACAGGCGCGTTGTGCCATCTTTGGAACCCCACCAGAATTTGCGAACCAACATGTTGAGGTTCTCACAAAGACGCCTTAGTAGCTTGAAGCATGCCATTGAGTAGACATGGACCTCCTGAGCAATATACTTCACAAACACTTCCTTGCCCGCTGTTGATAAAGTTTTCTCCATCTAACCTTGCACTTTGCTCCATAAAAAGTCCTTAAGACACTCGAAATCATCGTTTTTGGAGGATCCCACGTCAGAAGCCATACCCAGATACTCATTTAGTATCTCATTTGGGACCTGCAAAATTTCCTTGATATCCTTCCTTGTTGTCTCGGGAACACCCTTGGTGAAGAATAATGAAGTCTTGGTTTGATGAGAGTAGATCATAGATATCATTTTCCTCTCCCCATCTATGTATAGGCTTCAGTAGGCTGGGCTGGGCTTTGGTGGAATAAACTCTACACTTACACCTTACACACACATGCACAAGCTACATACATATCAAGGCCGTACATGAAATACTGGTGGCCCGATGCAAATCTAAAGTTACGTCATAGTTGTTGTTTTATTATTAATTATATTTTTAATATTAATTAATATAAGAATTACTTCTTGGAAAAATACTCTTTGTTTGCTATTTTCTTTTAGAAAAGTTGTCATTCTTCTAGCATTCATTTGTAAAAAAATCAATAAAATCTTGATAAACAATCTTCATTTTTTCTTATGTTTTCCATATCATGACACGACGGAAAAAAAAAACTACACATATGCGCAAATACAAGAAAGAACTACAAATATGATATACTCCGACAAAATGCCAAGGGATGGAACAACATCGAATTAGGCGAGTCAAAATGCACATGATTAAATTTGATTAGTGAAACTAAATAGTATTCTTCGGATCTATAATAAGTGTCGCTCATCTAGTACAAAGTTTATACTAGCTTAGTACAAAATGAGTGACATTTATTATGGATCAGATACTTTATTAAATTTGGGCTTAATATTTTATAAGGGCCTATGCAATCGTTCAGCTTGCACATACTATGTATGGACCTTCCTACGAATAATTTAATACTTTCTTCATTTCAAATTAAATGATTTTTATTTGTGTATATATGTAGAAGAATTTCATTGACCGGGAACAAGAAGAATTCTCGCGACCGTGTCTGAGCCCTCTTTTCCAAATCTTGTACTTCTACAGATTATATAATTTATATCGATTCGAAAGATTCTTTTGATCTCCTTTTTTGGTTCTCATAATTATCACATAATTAAAAAAAAAGGAATTTGTCGAAATTTTTATTTTTTTATTGTTGAATAATGCCAAATCAAAGCAAAAAAAATCCAAAAATCCAAAAGTAAAAAGGAAATGAGTTAGTTAATTCAATAAGCGACGCTTTAAGAAAGAAAAGAATTCCGAATGGAATGATTTTGAATATAAATTTCTTGGTAAAAAACCTTCACCCAATTTTGAATTGTCAAGACAAGAGCTTTATGTAAGAGTGGAAGCCCCAAAAGGTGAATTAGGGATTTATCTAGTAGGAGATGATAGCCTTTTCCCCTGGAGATGGAAAATTCGTCCACCTGGTTTTATTAATTAGATACATATGTGAACAAATAAAAATCATCTAATTTGAAACGAAAAGAATACGAAATTTGATTTTCTTTCACAAAGAACATCTTCAGTTTTTGCCTCGAAAAACATTTTTTAGAACCTTCTGCCTTAAAGAACATGGCACGGTGGCACCCATCTGATGGCGCACACTGTCGACGGTCTGGTCATTGGTGCGCACATCATCCATTATTATCGAGAGCAACTAGTTCTAGAGTACTCGTTCGTGGTCCGATCCAGCGAACAACGCCATGTCTCGTGTGCACAGTGTTCCTTCGGGATTTTGTTTTTTTAATTTTTGTGTACGCATTTTTGGTGTTTAAAATTGGTTTTTTCGTTGGTTTTTTGACTTGCCCGGTTTTCGCACGTTTTTTTTCTATACGTTATGGTGAAAAAAAATAAAAAAAAGAGACATGATATTGCCTTCGCGGGAGGCACGACCGTGCCTTCACGAGAGACACAAGTCGCTTCGTGCCTCCGTGAAAGGCACTCGTGCCTATAAAAACAGGAAAAGCTCCAGAACGCGCCACTTGACAACGTGTTGTTCATTGCTACGAGATTATTATTATTATTATTATTATTATTATTATTATTATTTTGCTACCAGATTTCTAAAACTAATGATTTCGTCATCATCAGGCGGGATGCCCGCTCCAACGGTTTCACGTTGGGCCAGGATGGAATGGAGGCCCAATTTGGAACACCAGCACTGAGTAGGAAGCCTCCTAGGGTTTGTCGGGGGACACGAAGCAGCGTCCGCCGCAGAAGGCTACATCTTCGGTTCAGTTCAAAATCTGGTGAGCTGCGCGGCTCTCATTCATACCCACAAATCACTGGCAAATAGAAATGGCGAGATCGGCACTCTACGTCGTCGCGCTGGCCGCGGCCGCCATCACGCTGGCCACGACGCAGGGGAGCTTCATCTACACCGAGGAGGACCTTGCGTCGGACGACTCCATGTGGGCGCTGTACGAGCGCTGGACCGCGCACCACGAGGTGGTGCGCGAGCACGGCGAGAAGGTCAGGCGCTTCCCCATCTTCAAGAACAACGCGCGCTGGATCCTCGACAAGTACGGCAACAAGGGAAAATCCGCCATCAACATCTTCGGTGATATGACCCACGATGAGTTCATCACTGTTGCGTCGGGGTTAAGGGAGAGTGACCAAGATGTGCAATGCAGCGGCACATTGGATCCCTTGGCCGAGGGAAGGGAGCATGTAATTCACTTGAAACATAATTTCCATACTTCATTTATGTCATGATTTCTAACATATTTTCCATACTTTATATTCTATATGCAGGTGCTAATTTCTGAACTGTGTAAGCAAAGTTCAGTTCGCGAGGCATTTGAAAGCCAGCCGTGACCCTTATGTACCTGAGTTTCAAAACCTGTGCTGTGCTGTTACAAGTCAATGGATACCAATTGATCGAGTCAATCTTCCCATGAAAAATAATTTCACTTCATTTCAACCCAATCTTACTTTCCAGTGGCAAGAGTAAAGGCCACAAAATTGTAAACACAGCTCAAATTAATAGTTGCTGCCTTGCAGATTTACCTTAAACATTCAGTTTCGATGTAAGCTGTATAAGAAACTGATTTTACATGAAGTCACATCTGGCTGGGATCGGCACCGGAACAGCGGCATGCACTGCGGTTGGACCGCTTAGGCCTCCCATTGCGCAACCCGGCTCACCTGGAGGGCCCCTTTACAGCGGAGGAGATGGAAAAGGTGATCAAGAGCATGCCTTTCGACAAGGCACCGGGGCCGAATGGCTTCACAGGG
Organism: Bromus sterilis; assembly: GCA_950022295.1. NCBI lineage: Eukaryota > Viridiplantae > Streptophyta > Magnoliopsida > Poales > Poaceae > Bromus > Bromus sterilis. Next base: position 85,736,761 of record OX465595.1, on the reverse strand, counting down.
CGGTTCTTTGCCACTTGCTGGGACATCATCAAGCCGGACTTCATGCGCGCTTTCGAGTGCTTCTATGGTGGAGATATGTGAGGTCTTCCGGCCATCAACAAGGCCATGGTCTCGCTCCTGCCCAAGAAGAGAGGGGCGCTGGACATTAAGGACTTCAGGCCGGTAAGCCTGATCCATGGCGCCATCAAAAATTTCGACAAGTTCCTGTCTGGCAGATTGGCGGTGGAGCTCCCGTACCTTGTGGGTAATCATCAAAGCGCGTTCGTGCATGGTCGGACCTTGCATGACAACTTCATGCTTGTGCAATGCACTGCCCGCAAACTGCACGTGCTCTAGCGGCCCTTCCTTCTTGAGGTCATGCGGGACATGGGCTTTGGCCCGAGGTGGCTCTCGTGGATTTGTGGACTCCTTGCAACCTCATCCACCAAAATCACAACCAATGGGATCCCGGGGCAAACGATCTTCAACTGTCGGGGTTTGCGCCAGGGGGATCCCATGTCGCCGATGTTGTTCATATTGTGCATGGAACCGCTATTTCGGATTGTGGAGTGCGCCTCCCAGGAGGGCTTGCTGGCCCCCTTGGCGAGACGGCTTTCTATGTTCGCGGATGACGTTATGCTCTTCGTGCAGCCCAAGGAGGGGGGCCTGCGGACCTGCGCGTCCATCCTTAGGATGTTTGGACACGCCTCGGGGCTGCACATCAACATGGCGAAGATCGCCGCCCTACCCATCTGTTGTTCCCCGGAAGACATGAGGATTAAGGATGGCAATTTTACCCGTGGGTACGGGTGCCCGCGGGTACCCTACCCGCATGGGTAGGGTATGGGTACATTTTATACCCATGGATAGTACCCATACCCTACCCATCAAGTTGTGGGTAGGGCACGGGTATAGCTTTGTACCCATGGGTATACCCATACCCTACCCATGTATATCATTGTACTATTTGACTAATCTCATGCGTATCTATACCATATACTATTTCATCTACTAAGTGGGTACCTATACCCTTTATAGATAATTTTTATGTATTCATATACCTGCTATTGAGTTGAGATTATTTTCTTGCCACTGTGCTACCAATGAATGTAAAAATATAAATATTTTTTGTACTATTTGATCTACCCAATGGGTACGGGTATCCTGTCGTGGGAAAGTCACGGCAGATGTCCGTAGAGTCGGACTTATCATGGGACCTTTGCTGCGAGGCGAATTCGAGGAGAGAGTCGACATAGACACGGGACTCGACGATTTACCCAGGTTCGGCCCCGTCGATGCGGTAAAGACCTACTCCTGCCTCTTGACTATTGTGGGATCGACTCCTTAATAGGAAGAGTCGATCGTATCGATTATAGTGGTGATGTTTCGCAACCTTAGTCTCGTCGAGATCTAGTTTATATCGCGAGTTGTCTAGTCCTGGCTTGAGATAAGTTCTGGCTCTGGTTCCCGTGGACCTCGGCTTATAAAGGTGCCGGGTCCCGGGATTCCTAGAGCCCGACTCCTACACGATGTGGAGTTCTATTCTACTTTACAAGTTTGCTATGTGCTATACAAGGTAAGTTGAATTCCTTTTAGGGCTTCAACCTTCACGCTTGGCACGCCAGACTCCTAGTCGGGTCTTCTTTGTGGGCCTTCATATGTAAGTCGGCCCAGAGGTTTCTAATGCCGGGTTTATGGCCTGATCCATCCCCCCGACATTAGCCCCCAGGATTGTTGTGATGCTTTAGTCTTCACAGCAATCTTCTTTATTTTCTTCATTGCCACCGGCTCTTCATCGATCAAGGCCCGACTTTATGCTTGGCATCAGAGTCGTCTCTCCTCAATCTTGCTTTGATTCCTTTATCTTTATGAAGTCGAATCTTCTGGTTGAATCAACTATCATTTTATGCTTCGTAGGAGCCGACGCCAATTCTTTTTAGCTTTACATCTCCTTTTACTTGAAGATTTTTTTCTTTTGACCTTTGGTCAAAGATACGGTTTAGTTTTTATGATCACACTGCCCGAAACGCCGGTTGGAGGCATTGATGTTTGTAGTGGGAATCGAGGAGTCTTTCCATGAATGCTATCTACCATGGGTAGTTATCCCATATTATTTATGGCATTAATGGATCCTCCCCATGAATCTACTATAAATATCCCTTGGATAGTTTGATCTTTCAAGAGCATCCATCTTCTTCTTCCTCCTCCTGTTTTCCCCATGGAACCTAAGCTAGAAGCCTCTTCTCCTTTGGCGTCCAACGAGCCCGATCCCCTTGCAAGTACTTGAGGTCGCGGCCGTGGTCGTGGCCGTGGTAGAGGTAGAGGAAGAGGTACTCGTGCTGCCTCTCCTTCTGAATCTCCCCCTTCTTCTCCTGAGAGGAGTGAGTTCTTGGTTCATATCCGGATGATTCGACGTTGGATCAAACTTCCTGAGTCTTTTTCTCAACTTGTGATTGACTCAACGCCTTCGGGTCTTTGGCTCCGATCTGATGGATATCCTCATGGGTCTGTCTGGGTGACGGTTAGATTTTCTATTCATTGAACCATGTTTTTTGAGAAGGGTTGGAAAACTTTTCTTCGATCTAGGAATATCTCAAGAGGAGACACCATTGTCTTCAGTTTTGATGGTGAAGACACCTTGTCGGCTAGGATCTTTGACTCGGATGGAGACCGAGCTTGTTGTTGTGTGGAGAGCTCCAGCGATGAAGAACTCCTTAGTGAAGAAGAAGCTTCAACGAAGGATGAAGCCGACTCTGAAGAAGATGTCTGAAGCTGTGTTTATTTTTCTTAGTAGTATATAGCCGAGTTTGGATTTTGCTTGTAAGGTTGCCTCCTTTGATGTAAGACCCAGTTGGTTTGATGAATGAAATTTATGAACTTTCATTGAGTCCACGAGTCCATGAGTCGGTTTTATTCCTGACTTGAAATGTTTCTCAGAATGTATGAGAGCCGATTATTTATGATAGTGTATGTATCTGTAGCCCCCCTGAGTCCATTCAGAATAATTGCGTATTGGTGATCGACTCATAGGATAGATCTACTTGTAGCCCCCATGAGATGGTGTGGTCACGTTTGCGTGCCGTACCAGGTCATGAAAGAAGAATTTTTTGCTTTGTGAAGCTTGTTTCGAAGTAATGTAGCCCCCAAGTGTCCGGTTGTCTTGCCTGCAGCAACCTGGGACTTACAATTTCTAGCATATTTCCGGAAGTCGGCACGTATTATATGACAAGCCTTTTGTGATAAAGAATTTTTGAAGTGTTACTCCCCAAGAGTCGGTGTACACAGTTGTGTGGCGTACCGAGTCTCTATTTGAGAAGAATTTTTGAAGTGTAGTCCCTATGAGTCGGTGTGTGCATCTGTGTGCAGTGCCGAGTCACATAGGTCTATCTTTTAATCTGCCAAGTTACATAGATATGTCAAGATGGGTTGTGTTCCCAACTTCCAAATAGGTCAACGAGAGCCGGTTCGACGAATGTCGATATATATATATATATATATGGCGAGAGCCGTCGCGACCGGAGTCGACTTTATATGTATGGCGAGAGCCGTTGCGACCGAGGTCGACTTTTATATATGCAGAAGATGTAATGAAAAGGTGTAGTCCCATGAGTCGGTATGAGCATCTTTTGTGTCATACCGAGTCATAGAGAATTTTTTGAGCTATAGTCCCCATGAGTCAGTATGAGCATCTTTTGTGTCATACCGAGTCACACAGGTTAATGCTCAAGGTATATTTTTTGGATGACATATAAAATGAAAAGAGTATGTGATGATGCTAATGTATGCAAAAGGAAAGTATGAAGGCTCGTATAGAAGTCGACTCTGGATTTAACGTGCCTCATCTTCTCGTATTTGGGATAGATTATTGGGTTATCCAGGAGTCGGGACTTCTCTGTAAGCCGGCTACATATGACTAGTGCTCCCTGTACTTAAGTCTGGACTTGGCAGGCATTGTTGTAAGCCCCCAAGGTATGTAGACTAAGTCGGGTACACGTAGATTGTATGAGTTTAAGCTATACAGGCCAAGGCGTGTTTTGCCAGTTCATGTATATGCCGGGATTTCAGATAAGAGTCGATGAGTGACATCGAGCCCCCCTACTGCCCCTGAATAAGCTTATACACTTTGATTTTTACATATATATGCCGAGTTTTCGGATAAAGAGTCAATGATTGTCATCGAGCTCCCCGATTACCCTGAATAAGCAATATACATGCTCAGTACCAATAAAGGGGTAGATCAATCCCCCAGGTCCCTGAGATATAATAATGCAATGTATGATGCAAAAATGTCATGAAACAAAAAGGTAAAGCGGAATCGATATGGCGAGAGCCGGCGCGACGAAAGTCGACTTTAGTTATGTGTGGCGAGGGCCAGTGCGACAAGAGTCGACTTATGTATATTTTGATGGCGAAAGCCAGCGCAACGAATGTCGGCTTATATATATATATTGTGGCAAAAGCCAGTGCGACGTGTGTCGACTTAGTGAAACGTACAATATTGTTCCTATTTCTACTCAAGTGTAATATGGACGGAGTTGTGAAATGTTCCACGGCCTGGGAGTCTCCTCCATGCTTGTGCGTGTGTCTGCCTTCTCGCGTATATCCACTAGGTAGTAGGATCCATTGTACAGGTTCTTGCTGACCACGAACGGTCCTTCCCAAGTAGAGGATAACTTGTGCATTCCATCTCTTTTCTGTATGAGTCGGAGCACTAAATCACCTTCCTGAAAAGTCTGACTTCTGATGCGGCGGCTATGGTAGCATCGCAGATCTTGTTTGTAAATAGTCGACTGAGCTGCAGCCAGATCTCGTTTTTCATCGAGAATATCCCAAGGCATCCTGTCTTGCTTTCTCGTTTTCGGCTTCTACATAAGCAGTGACTCGAGGTGTGTCGTGACATATGTCACTAGGGAGGACGGCTTCCGCTCCGTAGACTAGGAAGAAGGGCGTATAGCCTGTTGACCTGTTGGGAGTCTTCCTGATGCTCCATAGTACTGAGGGTAACTCCTCCTCCCAGCAACCCGGCGTCCTTTTCAAAGGGACAACGGGTCGGGGTTTAATGCCTCGGAGCAACTCTTGGTTGGCTCTCTCCGCTTGTCCATTGGACTGTGGGTGTGCCACTGATGCAAGGTCGAGTCGGATGTGCTCGTTCTGGGAGAATTGTTGCATAACCCCTTCTGATAGGTTAGAACCATTATCAGTGATGATGTTGTGAGGGTAGCCGAATCTGTATATGATCTTTTTCAAGAATTTTAGTGCTGTCGCAGCGTCACATTTGCTGACCGGCTCAGCTTTGACCCATTTGGTGAATTTATCCACTGCCACTAATATGTGAGTGTTTTTGTTGGCTGACCTTTTGAAAGGTCCCACCATATCAAGTCCCCATACTGCAAAGGTCCAAGTGATAGGTATCATCCTGAGTTCTTGAGACGGCACGTGAGCTTGTTTTCCATAGTGCTGACATCCATCACATTTCTTGACTATGTCCTCTGCATCCCCATGAGCTGTGACCCAGTAGAAGCCATGTCGAAAGGCTTTGGCTACAAGCGAACGAGAGCCAACGTGGTGTCCGCAATCTCCAGAATGTATTTCATTGAGGATGGCTCTACCTTCTTCTGGTGAAACACATATCTGAAAAACATCTGCGGCACTTCTCCGATGTAACTCACCATTGATGAGTACAAAGGATTGGCTTCTCTTGACGATTTGTCTGGCCAACATCTCATCTTGAGGAAGGATTCCTCGAGTCTTGTAATCCAAGTAAGGTATGACCCATGAACGTGTAGCATGAATTGCAAAAACTAAAGCCGGCTCTGGATCCGGCTCTGCTATGTCTTCCTCTGTTGGTGGTTGTACAGACGGCTTTGTTAGAACATCCAGGAATACGTTTGGAGGGACCGGCTTTCGTTGAGAGCTGAGTCGGGAGAGAGCATCTGTTGCTTCGTTTTCCCTACGGTCCACATGATCCACCTGATATCCAACAAAAAATCCGGCTTGTCTTTGCACTTCTCGTCGATAAGCTGCCATTATGGAATTTTTGGAATCCCATTTTCCTGACACTTGTTGAGAAACGAGATCAGAGTCGCCATAGCATTGGATCCAATTTATGTTCATCTCTCGAGCCAGCCGTAGCCCATGAAGCAAAGCTTCATACTCCGCTGCATTGTTAGTGCAGGTGAACTGCAGTTGTAGAACATAGCAGAATTTCTCCCCTTTAGGTGAGGTAAGAACCACGCCGGCTCCTGACCCTTGGAGTTGCCGGCTTCCATCGAAGTGCATCGTCCAATATTTGGTGAATGGCTTATCCGGAGATGTTTGGATTTATGTCCAGTCATTGATGAAGTCGGCTAACGCCTGGGACTTGATGGCCGTTCGCGGCTTGTATTTGATGTGATAAGCCCCCAACTCTATGGCCCACTTTTCAATCCTTCCCGTCGCTTCCCGGTTTTGGATGATATCTGCAAGTGGTGTTGAGCTGGCCACAGTTATGGGGTGCTCCTGAAAGTAGTGTTTAAGTTTCCGACTCGCCATGAATACACCAAGAACCAATTTCTGCCAGTGAGGATAGCGTTGCTTTGATACGGTCAAAACCTCACTGACGTAGTAAACTGGCCTTTGCAGAGGGTGCTCTTTGTCGGCTTCCATACGCTCAACAACAACCACAGCGCTGAATGCTCGATTGTTGGCGGCGATATAAAGTAACAAGGTTCCTTTGGTTTGGGAGCCGCCAAGATTGGAGCCTGGGATAGTTGCTTCTTCAATGATTCTAGGGCCTGATCGGCTTCGTCATCCCAGACAAATGTTTCTGATTTCCTTAGAAGTCGATACAGGGGGATTGCCTTTTCACCAAGTCATCTTATGAACCGACTCAGAGCGGCTACACATCCTATGAGTCGTTGGACTCCCTTTACTCGGCTTCTGAAGAGTCTTGACAACGTTGATTTTCTTTGGGTTTGCCTCGATACCTCTCTCTGATACTATGTATCCAAGAAGTTTACATGCAGGTACCCCAAAGGTGCATTTGGCCGGGTTTAGCTTCATCTAGTATTTGCGCAGATTTTTGAAGGTTTCCCGTAAGTCGCTGATGAGTGAGTCGGCCAATTGGGATTTGATCACTATATCATCCACATAAGCATGCACGTTGCGCCCAATCTGTTCTTTGAGGCAACTCTGCACTGTTCGCGGATATGTGGCTCCCGCATTCTTAAGGCCAAAAGGCATAGAAGTGTAACAGTAGATCCCGAAGGGAGTGATGAAAGCCGTTTTTTCTTGATCCTCAAGGGCCATCTTGATCTGGTGATAACCAGAGTAGGCGTCAAGGAAACATAGGAGCTCACATCCCGCAGTCGAGTCTATGATCTGGTCAATACGAGGCAGCGCGAAGGGATCCTTCGGGCAGGCCTTGTTTAAGTCTGTGTAGTCGATGCACATATGCCAGGTTCCGTTCTTTTTCAAAACGAGGACCGGGTTTGCGGGCCATTCTGGATAGAAGACTTCCATAATAAACTCGGCGGCAAGGAGCCGGGCTATCTCTTCCCCAATAGCGTTTCTCCTTTCATCGTTGAAGCGGCGAAGGAATTGCTTGACTGGCTTTAGTTTTGGATCTATATTTAGGTGGTGCTCAGCGAGTTCCCTCGGGACACCTGGCATATCAGAGGGTTTCCATGCAAAGATGTCCCGATTCTCACGGAGGAACTCGATGAGCACGCTTTCGTATTTATCAGATAATTCTGTCCCAATGATGAACTGCTGAGAAGAGTACTAGGGACAAAGTCGACTCTCTTTGTATCTTGAGCCGGTTGGAACTTGGGGTTGTTGTTGGGAGTCGGTTTATTCAGGATTGTGGGGTCTACCGGGTCTACCTTTTCTTGGTATACTGACAAGTCCTCTTTGGCACGAGTCGACTCGGCAAATTTGACGTGCTGTTCGTCGCACTCCACTGCCCTGGACCGACTTCCATCGACTGTGATTGGGCCATTAGGACCCGGCATCTTTAGTTTTAGATAGACATAACATGGCCGAGCCATGAATTTGGCGTAATCCGGTCGGCCCAAAATGGTGTGATATGGGCTCTCGAGTTTTACCACTTCGAAGGGTATGAGCTCGGAGCGGAAATTCTCAGCGTTTCCGAAAGCCATCTCCTGGTGAATTTTGCCTATCGAACGTGCCGACTTGCTTGGGACTATTCCGTGGAAAACGGTGTTGGAGGGTTGCAGCTGTTTTTGGGTCAGCCCCATCCTGCGGAAAGTTTCGTAGTAAAGGATGTTGATGATGTTTCCTCCGTCCATGAGCACTTTTTCAAGTGTATATCCTCCAATTTGTGGAGAGACTACTAGATCCAGGGCCCCTGGGTTCTCCACCACCGAGGGGTGATCATCCCTTGTCCAAGTGATTGGCTGCTCTGACCAATTAAGCCACCTGGGCCAAGACGGCTCTGCAGTCACAGCCATAGCGGCTCTCCGTTGCAGCTTCCTATCCCTCCTTCAACTACTGGTGGTGAAAACGTGATATGTTGCACGGTCATGGAGTTGTTTTGGGTTTGCTTGGAATCCAGCGAGCCCTGACTGATTCTTCTGGGTTCCTCCTCCGGGTCCTTGGTGTTGAGCTATTGCACCGGCTCCTTGGTAGCCAGGATTTTGGTTGTTGCCATTCTGGCCGGCTCCTCCACCTGACCCGGGAGGTCCCTGGTTCCCACGTCGTGCAAATTCTTTCATAAAATTGCAATCTTCCTAGGTGTGGTTGGCTGGGCGACCGGGTTTACTATGGGTTGGGCAAGGAATCTTCATAGCTGCTCCAAAGATGTTTGGGCGAAAATTTCCTTGCGACTTGCGGTAGTTGTTGCCCCCTTGCTTCTGTCTTTGGGAGCCGACATTTGTGTTGGCTACCAAGTTATAAGTACTCTGGTCGAGTCGCCGCTTGGTTTGCTGACTTTGATTCTGGGATGTTTTGCCGCCATTCTTGACCTTCCTCTTGAGTCGGCCAAGTTTGTGTACTAGGGGCTCGAACATGCAGTTCCTTTCCAAGACAATGACGGTTGTTTGGGCAGTGATGGTGTCCGAGGAGTGGATTATTTCTGCCACCCGTCGTGCCCAGCTCAGGGTCGACTCTCCTTCCTTCTGGACACAATGCTCCAAGTCGACAATTGTGGTAGCTCACCGACAGGTGCCTTGGAAGTTCCGGATAAATTTTTTCCTTGAGATCCGTCCAGGAGGTGACGGAGTTCTCCGGGAGATTTTTGAACCACGTGCGAGCCGGCCCTTCCAACATCATTGTGAGGTAACGGGCGCAGACTCCTTCGCTGGCTTGTAACATTTCCATGGCTAGGTCGTAACTTTCGATCCAAGCTGCCGGGTCCATATCAGTTGTGTAGTTCGCGATCTTACGTGGTCCTTTGAAATCTTGTGGTAGGCGTGTATTTCGTAGAGCCGACACCAGGCATCGGTTTCCCACGGATCTGCTGATGGAATCAGTGTCTTGATCTTGAGGTGGAGGTTGGAACATCTGCTCTACCCGATGTTCGGGGTAGAAGCTGGACGGTATGTCTTGGATCCTTATCACCCCCCGCGGGTCCGGCTGTGGTGGAGCTCTGCGCTGGCGATGGCTGCTCGAGCCGGCCGGAGGCGATGAATCTGCTTGCCGGCTCATACTCCGATACGGGGTCTCATGTAAGTATTGGAATCCCTATGAGTACTAGGATTGATGTGTGATTGCGGTTTTGAGCAGATCGATTGCCCCTCGAGTGGCCTGGTCCACCGGAGTGTCTCCCTGCGCAGGCATGCTGGCGAGGAACCGTGTTGCTGCCACCACATTAGCCATGGGGTTATTGAAATGATCCGGGGGCGTATGGAATCGTTCCTGTCGTGGTGATGGGACAGGTTGCCTTGGTGGCGTATACCCTGGGGGAGTCGACTGATGTATATCCTGGAACAGTCTCCGGGCCGGGAGATCAGCAGGGATCCGGCTCGCGGGTCCTGCGGGGCGTGCGTTGGCGAGACTTAGTCTCTGGGCTTCTATCAACTCCGACTCGTGTCGTAAGCGCCTGGTTTCTTGGGCGAGTTGGGTTTCTCTTTCCACCATTTGTGTGTTCTGGGAGTTAATTTCCCTCTGAATGCTCATCACTTGGGCCTTGAGTCCATTGACCCTGGTTCTCCAGGCTTGCTGGTTTTCAGAAGTCATCGGGGCAGCTAAGGCTTCATCCAAGGCGTTTAGGGCATCTGAGAGGACTTCTGCTCCCGTGAGAACTTCTGGTTGTTCCCTATCTGGATTAGGGGCCGTGTTGTGAGCCGTCTCTACATTCCGGTTCTGCGTTGCACCCTGAGACGGTTGGCTTCCCTGCTCTTCGGTGCCTTGGATGAAGCCTTAGTCTCGTCGAGATCTAGGTTATATCGCGAATTGGGTATGGTATGGGTGTGGGTACAGTTTCATACCCACGGGTAAGGGTATGGGTAGAATTTTGTACCCATGAACTATAAGGGTATGGGTATGGTATTGCTCTACCCTACCCATACCCTACCCATTGCCATCCTTAATTGAGGCTCGTCGGGGAGACCCTAGGCTGTTCTGCAGGCTCCTTCCCTGTCGCTTACCTAGGACTTCCCTGGCTCTGCGCAAGCTGACAACGGACCAGCTATCGGGCTTGGTAGATCAGGTGTCGGCGCGGCTGCCGCACTGGAAGGCGGCGACATTACCGAAGATCAGCAGGCTGATTCTGATCAAGTCGGTCCTCTGGGCTGTTTCGGTGCATACCATGCTGGCGTTGGAGCTCAAACCCAAGACAATCGACGCCCTGACGAAGATTTGCCGTGGGTTTCTATGGTGTGGCAGTGCGGAGGCTAAAGGTGGAAACTGCGTCGTGGCGTGGGACGTGGTATGCAGGCCCCGTTGGGTAGGTGGGCTTGGGATCCCCAATTTACGGTGGATGAACAAGGCTCTTCAAGCGCGGTGGCTATGGATCCAACACACAGATCCTTCGAGGCCATGGGCGGAGTTCAATATATCGGTGCCCAAGGAGGCTCGGGCGCTTTGCCTCGCGGCCATGAGGACAGAGCTTGGGGATGGCCAGAGTGCGCTCTTCTGGGAAGATAGATGGCTCCAGGGGGCAAGGATTGAGGAGTTGGCACCGCTTGTTTATGCCAACGTCCCAACCAGAACGCGTCGCACGCGCACGGTCTCCAGGGCGCTCCTCAACAATGCCTGGGCGCGGGATCTGAGACTGGATATTACTGAGGAAGCAATGAGGCAATTCCTAGAGCTATGGCTAAGGATGGCAATGGGTAGGGTATGGGTAGGGTAGAGCAATACCATACCCATAACCTTAAAGTTCATGGGTACAAAATTCTACCCATACCCTTACCCGTGGGTATGAAACTGTACCCACACCCATACCATACCCAACTCGCGATATAACCTAGATCTCGACGAGACTAAGGCTTCATCCAAGGCACCGAAGAGCAGGGAAGCCAACCGGCTCAGGGTGCAACGCAGAACCGGAATGTAGAGACGGCTCACAACATGGACCCTAATCCAGATAGGGAACAACCAGAAGTTCTCACGGGAGCAGAAGTCCTCTCAGATGCCCTAAACGCCTTGGATGAAGCCTTAGCTGCGCCGATGAATTCTGAAAACCAGCAAGCCTGGAGAACCAGGGTCAATGGACTCAAGGCCCAAGTGATGAGCATTCAGAGGGAAATTAACTCCCAGAACGCACAAATGGTGGAAAGAGAAACCCAACTCGCCCAAGAAACCAGGCGCTTACGACACGAGTCGGAGTTGATAGAAGCCCAGAGACTAAGTCTCGCCAACGCACGCCCCGCAGGACCCGCGAGTCGGATCCCTGCTGATCTCCTGGCCCGGAGACTGTTCCAGGATATACATCAGTCGACTCCCCCAGGGTATACGCCACCAAGGCAACCTGTCCCATCACCACGACAGGAACGATTCCATACGCCCCCGGATCATTTCAATAACCCCATGGCTAATGTGGTGGCAGCAACACGGTTCCTCGCCAGCGTGCCTGCGCAGGGAGACACTCCGGTGGACCAGGCCACTCGAGGGGCAATCGATCTGCTCAAAACCGCAATCACACATCAATCCTAGTACTCATAGGGATTCCAATACTTACATGAGACCCCGTATCGGAGTATGAGCCGGCAAGCAGATTCATCGCCTCCGGCCGGCTCGAGCAGCCATCGCCAGCGCAGAGCTCCACCACAGCCGGACCCGCGGGGGGTGATAAGGATCCAAGACATACCGTCCAGCTTCTACCCCGAACATCGGGTAGAGCAGATGTTCCAACCTCCACCTCAAGATCAAGACACTGATTCCATCAGCAGATCCGTGGGAAACCGATGCCTGGTGTCGGCTCTACGAAGTACACGCCTACCACAAGATTTCAAAGGACCACGTAAGATCGCGAACTACACAACTGATATGGACCCGGCAGCTTGGATCGAAAGTTACGACCTAGCCATGGAAATGTTACAAGCCAGCGAAGGAGTCTGCGCCCGTTACCTCACAATGATGTTGGAAGGGCCGGCTCGCACGTGGTTCAAAAATCTCCCGGAGAACTCCGTCACCTCCTGGACGGATCTCAAGGAAAAAATTTATCCGGAACTTCCAAGGCACCTGTCGGTGAGCTACCACAATTGTCGACTTGGAGCATTGTGTCCAGAAGGAAGGAGAGTCGACCCTGAGCTGGGCACGACGGGTGGCAGAAATAATCCACTCCTCGGACACCATCACTGCCCAAACAACCGTCATTGTCTTGGAAAGGAACTGCAAGTTCGAGCCCCTAGTACACAAACTTGGCCGACTCAAGAGGACTGTCAAGGTCATAGGAGAGCTCATGAACGCGGTTATCAAATACGCCGAGTTTGACAAAACCAAGGATACTGAACTCCAGCAGGATAAAGCCGTCTAGAACAAGAAAGGCGGCAAAACATCCCAGAATCAAAGTCAGCAAACCAAGCGGCGACTCGACCAGACTACTTATGACTTGGTAGCCAACACAAATGTCGGCTCCCAAAGACAGAAGCAAGGGGGCAACAACTACCGCAAGCCGGAAGGAAATTTTCGCCCAAACATCTTTGGAGCAGCTATGAAGATTCCTTGCCCAACCCATAGTAAACCCGGTCACCCAGCCAACCACACCTGCGAAGATTGCAATTTTATGAAAGAATTTGCACGACGTGGGAACCAGGGACCTCCCGGGTCAGGTGGAGGAGCCGGCCAGAATGGCAACAACCAAAATCCTGGCTACCAAGGAGCCGGTGCAATAGCTCAACACCAAGGACCCGGAGGAGGAACCCAGAAGAATCAGTCAGGGCTCGCTGCATTCCAAGCAAACCCAAAACAACTCCATGACCGTGCAACATATCGCGTTTTCACCACCAGTAGTTGAAGGAGGGATAGGAAGCTGCAACGGAGAGCCGCTATGGCTGTGACTGCAGAGCCGTCTTGGCCCAGGTGGCTTAATTGGTCAGAGCAGCCAATCACTTGGACAAGGGATGATCACCCCTCGGTGGTGGAGAACCCAGGGGCCCTGGATCTAGTAGTCTCTCCACAAATTGGAGGATATACACTTGACAAAGTGCTCATGGACGGAGGAAACATCATCAACATCCTTTACTACGAAACTTTCCGCAGGATGGGGCTGACCCAAAAACAGCTGCAACCCTCCAACACCGTTTTTCACGGAATAGTCCCAAGCAAGTCGGCACGTCCGATAGGCAAAATTCACCAGGAGATGGCTTTCGGAAACGCTGAGAATTTCCGCTCCGAGCTCATACCCTTCGAAGTGGTAAAACTCGAGAGCCCATATCACACCATTTTGGGCCGACCGGATTACGCCAAATTCATGGCTCGGCCATGTTATGTCTATCTAAAACTAAAGATGTCGGGTCCTAATGGCCCAATCACAGTCGATGGAAGTCGGTCCAGGGCAGTGGAGTGCGACGAACAGCACGTCAAATTTGCCGAGTCGACACGTGCCAAAGAGGACTTGTTAGTATACCAAGAAAAGGTAGACCCGGTAGACCCCACAATCCTGAATAAACCGACTCCCAACAACAACCCCAAGTTCCAACCGGCTCAAGATACAAAGAGAGTCGACTTTGTCCCTATTACTCTTCTCAGCAGTTCATCATTGGGACAGAATTATCTAATAAATAGGAAAGCGTGCTCATCGAGTTCCTCCGTGAGAATCGGGACATCTTTGCATGGAAACCCTCTGATATGCCAGGTGTCCCGAGGGAACTCGCTGAGCACCACCTAAATATAGATCCAAAACTAAAGCCAGTCAAGCAATTCCTTCGCCGCTTCAACGATGAAAGGAGAAACGCTATTGGGGAAGAGATAGCCCGGCTCCTTGCCGCCGAGTTTATTATGGAAGTCTTCTATCCAGAATGGCCCGCAAACCCGGTCCTCGTTTTGAAAAAGAACGGAACCTGGCATATGTGCATCGACTACACAGACTTAAACAAGGCCTGCCCGAAGGATCCCTTCGCGCTGCCTCATATTGACCAGATCATAGACTCGACTGCGGGATGTGAGCTCCTATGTTTCCTTGACGCCTACTCTGGTTATCACCAGATCAAGATGGCCCTTGAGGATCAAGAAAAAACGGCTTTCATCACTCCCTTCGGGATCTACTGTTACACTTCTATGCCTTTTGGCCTTAAGAATGCGGGAGCCACATATCCGCGAACCGTGCAGAGTTGCCTCAAAGAATAGATTGGGCGCAACGTGCATGCTTATGTGGATGATATAGTGATCAAATCCCAATTGGCCGACTCACTCATCAGCGACTTACGGGAAACCTTCAAAAATCTGCGCAAATACTAGATGAAGCTAAACCCGGCCAAATGCACCTTTGGGGTACCTGCAAGTAAACTCCTTGGATACATAGTATCAGAGAGAGGTATCGAGGCAAACCCAGAGAACATCAACGCTGTCATGACTCTTCAGAAGCCGGCCTCAGTAAAGGGAGTCCAACGACTCATAGGATGCGTAGCCGCTCTGAGTCGGTTCATAAGCCGACTTGGTGAAAAGGCAATCCCCCTTTATCGACTTCTAAGGAAATCGGAAACATTTGTCTGGGATGACGAAGCCGATCAGGCCCTGGAATCATTGAAGAAGCAACTATCCCAGGCTCCAATCTTGGCGGCTCCCAAACCAAAGGAACCTATGTTACTTTATATCGCCGCCAACAATCGAGCATTCAGCGCTGTGGTTGTTGTTGAGTGTATGGAAGCCGGCAAAGAGCACCCCCTGCAAAGGCCAGTTTACTACGTCAGTGAGGTTTTGACCGTATCAAAGCAACGCTATCCTCACTGGCAGAAATTGGTTCTTGGTGTATTCATGGCGAGTCGGAAACTTAAACACTACTTTCAGGAGCACCCCATAACTGTGGCCAGCTCAGCACCGCTTGCAGATATCATCCAAAACCGGGAAGCGACGGGAAGGATTGCAAAGTGGGCCATAGAGTTGGGGGCTTATCACATCAAATACAAGTCGCGAACGGCCATCAAGTCCTAGGCGTTAGCCGACTTCATCAATGACTGGACAGAAATCCAAACATCTCCGGATAAGCCAGTCACCAAATATTGGACGATGCACTTCGATGGAAGCCGGCAACTCCAAGGGTCAGGAGCCGGCGTGGTTCTTACCTCACCTAAAGGGGAGAAATTCTGCTATGTTCTACAACTGCAGTTCAGCTGCACTAACAATGCAGCGGAGTACGAAGCTTTGCTTCATGGGCTACGGCTGGCTCGAGAGATGAACATAAATTGGATCCAATGCTATGGCGACTCTGATCTCGTTTCTCAACAAGTGTGAGGAAAATGGGATTCCAAAAATCCCATAATGGCAGCTTATCGACGAGAAGTGCAAAGAGAAGCCGGATTTTTTGTTGGATATCAGGTGGATCATGTGGACCGTAGGGAAAATGAAGCAGCATATGCTCTCTCCCAACTCGGCTCTCAACGAAAGCCGGTCCCTCCAAACGTATTCCTGGATGTTCTAACAAAGCCGTCTGTACAACCACCAACAGAGAAAGACATAGCAGAGCCGGATCCAGAGCCGGCTTTAGTTTCTGCAATTCATGCTACACCTTCATGGGTCATACCTTACTTGGATTACAAGACTCAAGGAATCCTTCCTCAAGATGAGATGTTGGCCAGACAAATCGTCAGGAGAAGCCAATCCTTTGTACTCATCAATGGTGAGTTACATCGGAGAAGTGTCGCAGATGTTTTTCAGATATGTGTTTCACCAGAAGAAGGTAGAGCCATCCTCAATGAAATACATTCTGGAGATTGCGGACACCACGTTGGCTCTCGTTCGCTTGTATACAAAGCCTTTCGACATGGCTTCTACTGGGACACAGCTCATGCGTATGCAGAGGACATAGTCAAGAAATGTGATGGATGTCAGCACTATGCAAAACAAGCTCACGTGTCGGCTCAAGAACTCAGGATGATACCTATCACTTGGCCCTTTGCAGTATGGGGACTTGATATGGTGGGACCTTTCAAAAGGTCAGCCAACAAAAACACTCACATATTAGTGGCAGTGGATAAATTCACCAAATGGGTCAAAGCTGAGCCGGTCAGCAAATGTGACGCTGCGACAGCACTAAAATTCTTGAAAAATATCATATACAGATTCGGCTACCCTCACAGCATCATCACTGATAATGGTTCTAACCTATCAGAAGGGGTTATGCAACAATTCTGCCAGAACGAGCACATCTGACTCGACCTTGCATCAGTGGCACACCCACAGTCCAATGGACAAGCGGAGAGAGCCAACCAAGAGTTGCTCCGAGGCATTAAACCCCAGCCCGTTGTCCCTTTGAAAAGGACGTCGGGTTGCTGGGAGGAGGAGTTACCCTCAGTACTATGGAGCATCAGGAAGACTCCCAACAGGTCAACAGGCTATACGCCCTTCTTCCTAGTCTACGGAGCGGAAGCCGTCCTCCCTAGTGACATATGTCACGACACACCTCGAGTCACTGCTTATGTAGAAGCCGAAAACGAGAAAGCAAGACAGGATGCCTTGGATATTCTCGATGAAAAACGAGATCTGGCTGCAGCTCAGTCGACTATTTACCAACAAGATCTGCGATGCTTCCATAGCCGCCGCATCAGAAGTCAGACTTTTCAGGAAGGTGATTTAGTGCTCCCACTCATACAGAAAAGAGATGGAATGCACAAGTTATCCTCTCCTTGGGAAGGACCGTTCGTGGTCAGCAAGAACCTGTACAATGGATCCTACTACCTAGTGGATATACGCGAGAAGACAGACACGCGCACAAGCATGGAGGAGACTCCCAGGCCGTGGAACATTTCACAACTCCGTCCATATTACACTTGAGTAGAAATAGGAACAATATTGTACGTTTCACTAAGTCGACACACGTCGCACTGGCTTTTGCCACAATATATATATATAAGACGACATTCGTCGCACTGGCTTTCTCCATCAAAATATACATAAGTCGACTCTTGTCTCACTGGCCCTCGCCAAACATAACTAAAGTCGACTTTCGTCGCGCCGGCTCTCGCCATATCGATTCCGCTTTACCTTTTTGTTTTATGACATTTTTGCATCATACATTGCATTATTATATCTCTGGGACCTGGGGGATTGATCTACCCCTCTATTGGTACTGAGCATGTATATTGCTTATTCAGGGTAATCGGGGAGCTCGATGACAATCATTGACTCTTTATCCGAAAACTCGGCATATATATGTAAAAATCAAAGTGTATAAGCTTATTCAGGGGCAGTAGGGGGGCTCGATGTCACTCATCGACTCTTATCCGAAATCCCGGCATATACATGAAATGGAAAAACACGCCTTGACCTGTATAGCTTAAACTCATACGATCTACGTGTACCCGGCTTAGTCTACATACCTTGGGGGCTTAGAACAATGCCTGCCAAGTCCAGACTTAAGTACAGGGAGCACTAGTCATATGTAGCCGGCTTACAGAGAAGTCCCGACTCCTGGATAAACCAATAATCTATCCCAAATACGAGAAGATGAGGCAAATTAAATCCAGAGTCGACTTCTATATGAGCCTTCATACTTTCCTTTTGCATACATTAGCATCATCACACACTCTTTTCATTTTATATGTCATCCAAAAAATATACCTTGAGCATTAACCTGTGTAACTCGGTATGACACAAAAGATGCTCATACTGACTCATGGGGACTATAGCTCAAAAGATTCTCTATGACTCGGTATGACACAAAAGATGCTCATACCGACTCATGGGACTACACCTTTTCATTACATCTTCTGCATATATAAAAGTCGACCTCGGTCGCAACGGCTCTCGCCATACATATAATGTCGACTCCGGTCGCGACGGCTCTCGCCATATATATATATATATATATATATATATATATATATATATATATATATATATATATATATATATATATCGACATTCGTCGAACCGGCTCTCGCCGACCTATTTGGAAGCTGGGAACACAACCCATCGTGACATATCTATGTAACTTGGCAGATTAAAAGATAGACCTATGTGACTCGGCACTGCACACAGATGCACACACCGACTCATAGGGGCTACACTTCAAAAATTCTTCTCAAATAAAGACTCGGTACGCCACACAACTGTGTACACCGACTCTTGGGGAGTAACACTTCAAAAATTCTTTATCACAAAAGGCTTGGCATATAATACGTGCCGACTTTCGGAAATATGCAAGAAATTGTAAGTCCCAGGTTGCTGCAGGCAAGACAACCGGAAACTTGGGGGCTACATTACTTCGAAACAAGCTTCACAAAGCAAAAAATTCTTCTTTCATGACCTGGTATGGCACGCAAACGTGACCACACCATCTCATGGGGGCTACAAGTAGATCTATCCTATGAGTCGATCACCAATACGCAACTATTCTGAATCGACTCAGGGGGCTGCAGATACATACACTATCATAAATAATCGGCTCTCATACATTCTGAGAAACATTTCAAGTCAGGAATAAAACCGACTCGTGGACTCAATGAAAGTTCATAAATTTCATTCATCAAACCAACTGGGTCTTACATCAAAGGAGGCAACCTTACAAGCAAAACCCAAACTCGGCTATATACTACTAAGAAAAAAAACACAACTTCAGACATCTTCTTCAGAGTCGGCTTCATCCTTCGTTGAAGCTTCTTCTTCACTAAGGAGTTCTTCATCCCTGGATCTCTCCACACAACAACAGGCTCGGTCTCCATCCGAGTCAAAGATCCTAGCCGACAAGGTGTCTTCACCATCAAAACTGAAGACAATGGTGTCTCCTCTTGAGATATTCCTAGATCGAAGAAAAGTTTTCCAACCCTTCTCAAAAAACATGGTGCCATGAATAGAAAATCTAACCGTCACCCAGACAGACCCATGAGGATATCCATCAGATCGGAGCCAAAGACTCGAAGGCGTTGAGTCAATCACAAGTTGAGAAAAAGACTCAGGAAGTTTGATCCAGCGTCGAATCATCCGGATATGAACCAAGAACTCACTCCTCTCAGGAGAAGAAGGGGAAGATTCAGAAGGAGAGGCAGCACGAGTACTTCTTCCTCTACCTCTACCACGGCCACGACCTCTACCACGGCCACGACCACGGCCGCGACCTCAAGTACTTGCACGGGGATCGGGCTCGTTGGATGCCAAAGGAGAAGAGGCTTCTAGCTTAGGTTCCATGGGGAAAACAGGAGGAAGAAGAAGATGGGCGCGCTTGAAAGATCAAACTATCCAAGGGATATTTATAGTAGATTCATGGGGAGGATCCATTAATGCCATAAATAATATGGGATAACTACCCATGGTAGATAGCATTCATGGAAAGACTCCTCGATTCCCACTACAAACATCAATGCCTCCAACCGGCGTTTCGGACAGTGTGATCATAAAAACTAAACCGTATCTTTGACCAAAGGTCAAAAGAAAAAAATCTTCAAGTAAAAGGAGATGTAAAGCTAAAAAGAATTGGCGTCGGCTCCTAGGAAGCATCAAAGGATAGTTGATTCAACCAGAAGATTCGACTTCATAAAGATAAAGGAATCAAAGCAGGATTGAGGAGAGACGACTCTGATGCCAAGCATAAAGTCGGGCCTTGATCGATGAAGAGCCGGCGGCAATGAAGAAAATAAAGAAGATTGCTGCGAAGACTAAAGCATCACAACAATCCTGGGGGCTAATGTCGGGGGGATGGATCAGGCCATAAACCCGGCATTAGAAACCTCTGGGCCGACTTACATATGAAGGCCCACAAAGAAGACCCGACTAGGAGTCTGGCGTGCCAAGCGTGAAGGTTGAAGCCCTAGAAGGAATTCAACTTACCTTGTATAGCACATAGCAAACTTGTAAAGTAGAATAGAACTCCACATCGTGTAGGAGTCAGACTCTAGGAATCCCGGGACCCGGCACCTTTATAAGCCGAGGTCCACGGGAACCAGAGCCAGAACTTATCTCAAGCCAGGACTAGACAACTCGCGATATAACCTAGATCTCGATGAGACTAAGGTTGCGAAACATCACCACTATAATCGATACGATCGACTCTTCCTATTAAGGAGTCGATCCCACAATAGTCAAGAGGCAGGAGTAGGTCTTTACCGCATCGACGGGGCCGAACCTGGGTAAATCGTCGAGTCCCGTGTCTATGTCGACTCTCTCCTCGAATTCGCCTCGCAGCAAAGGTCCCATGATAAGTCCGACTCTACGGACATCTGCCGTGACTTTCCCACGACAGGATACCCGTACCCATTGGGTATATCAAATAATACAAAAAATATTTATATTTTTACATTCATTGGTAGCACAGTGGCAAATAATCTCAACTCAATAGCAGGTATATGAATACATAAAAATTATCTATAAAGGGTATAGGTACCCACTTAGTAGATGAAATAGTATATGGTATAGATACGCATGAGATTAGTCAAATAGTACAATGATATACATGGGTAGGGTATGGGTATACCCATGGGTACAAAGCTATACCCGTGCCCTACCCACAACTTGATGGGTAGGGTATGGGTACTATCCATGGGTATAAAAATGTACCCATACCCTACCCATGCGGGTAGGGTACCCGCGGGCACCCGTACCCATGGGTAAAATTGCCATCCTTAGCTATGGCCTAGAGTCACGGTAACCTCCCTGACCCCGGCGGTGCGCGATAGGACGTGGTGGTCATGGGAGGGGAGCGGATCGTTCTCGGCCAAGTCAGCGTATGAAGCAAGGTTCATCGCACTCGAGGTACCCCCCCACTGCCGCCTTCATCTGGAACTCGAGAGCGCCCTTGTGCTGTCACTTCTTCGCTTGGATGGCCCTCATGGATCGGTGTTGGACTTCCGACCGGCTGGCGCGGCGCGGGCTGCCACACCAGGCCAGCACAAGGAGACCATCCAACATTTGCTAGTGGAGTGCGTCTTCACGACACAGGTTTGGCTACATCTGTGCGACGCCCTGAGGGAGGTGACGACGATGCCGCGGCGGGGCGGCTCTTGCAGGAGTGGTGTGCTGGTTTGGCGCAACAGGGATGGCGAGGACATGCGACTCGGGCAATCTATGTGCTTGGTATGTGTGAGGTTTGGAAGCATCATAACGCAGTGGTGTTTGAGGGTGCTCACCCTTCGGTGTCGCAAGTGCTCAATTGCATTGCCAAGGAAAGTAAAGCGTGGAGTTGCGCGGGTCTTCTCCGTCGTTTACCACCAGATTTTCTCGCGCTAGCAGCTAGGTGGGAGGTTAGGGAGTAGTCGGGTTGTGTTAGCTGACGTGGACGGGGCAGAACCCGCATGTAATTCATGTAAACTCTGCCCTTTGGGGTTCTTCCCCTCCTTCTATATCATATGATGTGCACGCTTGTGCGTATTCGAGAAAAAAAAGCCTCCACAACCAATTGTCAGCAAGAAACCAAAATTAAATGGAAAAATACTTAGAAGCATGCACACCAAGAAATTACCAAAATGTTATCTCTGTTTTTTCTCTGAACTTTGTACTATTTATTTGAAAATCAATAAAAATAACACAACAGGGTCTTGCTGTTTCCCCTCAAAAAAAATTACCAAAATGTTAAAGTTAAACTCTATGTGCAGTTTGATTCCATCTGTTTGTTGAGTAAGTCTACATAAGTATAAATAAACAGTTAAATCAAAATTCGATTTCGGTTAGTTAAGTAAAGAAGATCAACAATTTCGACAACTTGATAGCATAGAAAAGCATCAATTGGACATCACTGATTAGAGAAATTAAGATGAGTGATGTAATGTTCACAAACATTTTGTTTGAAGCGGGAAGAAAATCTCACCTTGTAAATAAAATGAAGATAATCCAAGTGAACGATTCTTGAGATTTTGAAAACATTTTTGTCCCCTAGGGCGTGTTTGGTAGGTCTCATGGCCCTTGGCCCGCATCATTAGAGGAAAAAACGGGTTGTTTGGTTTCCTGGCCCGCGCACGCTACTGGTACATCGCGAACTTTAAAACACTCTAGGCCAGGCCAGAGAGGGTGCTCAAATCGACCATTTCCCTAGGGCTAGGCCCGTTCGAACGCGAGGCGGGTATGAGAGCATGGGGAAGGAGCAGGGGACGCCGCGTCCCTTTGGAGACACGTGCCATAAATCCCCTCACCGCTCACTACCTTTCTCTCACTCTCCCCCTTTTTCACCGCCTCCTCGTGTTCCAGCACGTCGACGGTTGCACTACCGTCGACGCAGGCGCTGCGACACCACCACGAGAAAGATCGGGGCGGCAACCGGAGCGCCTACTCCATCTCTGCTAGGATGGGCCATCACCAACCGCTTTGTCCTTTTCCGTCGCGTCGTGGACCTCGACCTCGGCTTCTTCGGAGATATGCCTTATAGGCAATCATGTGATGATGTTTTTCCCATGTATTCATGAGTTATGTATTGTCCTTGAACATCATCAATGATATGTATAAATAAGTACGTGACTTGTTTGTGAGACTACATATTGTATGATGATTGTTTTAATGGTCCCTAGTCGATAAGGTTATGCAGACACATATCCTTTGACTAGTATACAATTCGGTTGATGACCATATTTCACAAGTCATGGGCATAGAGATGCCAACCAGATAGTGTTGGATCAAACGATGAAAATCACCGAGTCGGACAGGCCCGCTTTGAGACACGGCGAGATATTGACATATGTTAGTCTCAATATAATGTATATGCCACATCCTTAGACCCGAGGCCCTCACATGTTCTCGGGATGAGGATCGACTCACTTAGGGTCTATCAAACGCTACTCCACCGGGTAATTACAAAGGTAGATTTCGGATGAGTCGTGATACATGTCGCGAGACATGGTTGATCAAGATGGGATTTTCCCCTCCAACTTATAGAGATATTATCTGGACCCTCTCGAGTGATAACATTCAGAAAGCATGGTCATGCGACATGGGTTAGGTGTTAACCCGATTCATGAATCTGTATCGTCACGATTTCGAGAAGAGGGGTCAAGCTACCAACAAGGGTGACAAGCACTCGCCTTGAGCTCATAACTATATATTGTGAGGCGAAGGGAATGCAACATATGACACGTTGTAAAGGTTCGAGTTCGTCTTATGACTTTCAGGTGAGCTCATAACCATGTGTGCGTGAATCTAGAGGGTCACACACTTAAGGGGTTGAAGCCTAATTCAGACTAGATCCTAATTAGATTGGGTTTATAGCTCATATGGACCTCTAGCATGGAAGCCCATAAGGAGGTTTATATAAAGGGGAGTAGGGCGTACTTTTTAGGGTTAACCCCTTTTCGGGATACCTCTGCCACAACCGACATTCCCCGCGCCCATGTTGTTCGTCCGGTTGGCGAGTGACGCTGCTTCGTGTATGTGTGGATACCTTGGAGGCATCACATCTGTAGTGCTAAGGACAGGTCGTGCGAGGGAGCCGCGAGGATTTGTTCGAGGGATCCACGAGGAGGAGACACTGACGTGCATCGCCACTTTTTTTCCGCTGCCGTGACAACGCTTCTAGTGGTAATCCATGATCACGTAGTCTATCCCCATCAGTATCATATTGATTGTGTGGTAGAAATTTTATTTTGACACAACAGGACGTGGATGCACAACAACGAGGGTGGGTGCAGGGCTGGAGTGGGAAAAATTGAGCCGGGAGGGGGATTTGAGCGGACCGGTGGGAGTGGGGGGGGGGGTCTGAGTCCTACATGTCTGCGCCCTGGAGTCCCATAAACCTCCCTCGAGTTTGCGTCAGAAATGCGGGAAAACGAACATACAGACCGGTCTGCGGATGGTTGCATGACCGGTTGTATGGTTGATCTAGTTCAGACAGTCCAATCCGAAAGGTATGAGGATCAACATTGAAGATGATCTAGTTCATTTTAAGTAGTACAATACTAGAGAGTAGAGATTAACCATACAATTTGGTGAGAAGTTTAATGAGTAAATTAAAGAGAAATTAGGTTAGAATGCAAGTCAATTAAGGTGATTGGTTATCATACGAGGATTGTTGGACGAAGAGATGATAAAATAGAAAAAACTGAATGGAATTCTAGGTTTTTTCTAGTTTTTTTAGGGGAGGCTGTTTCTAGACAGTATATAGAGAAATAGGAGAGATTTTCGATTCGCCAGCAGTTCCTGTCAGTGCCAGGAGAGATTTATTTTCTAGGGCTGACTTTCAACTAGGGAATCTAGAAACCGAAGACAAGCAACATCTATATATGTTAATTTACAACCAAAAAAGTCAATGCAGAGCGAGGTTTTTCTTTCAGACACTACAAATTTGTTTTGGACATCTAGGAAGCCTACGGCAAAAAAGATTTGTCGTGATTTTTTGGACATCTAGGAAGATGCTTAGGAGCTAGATGTTCGTGTAAAATTTAAGATTTTTTGGACATCTAGGAAGCTCACGGCAAAAAAGACAATTCGGTCCGAAATAGTGGCGTTTAAAGAAACTGCAAATTTGTTTTTTTTGCGGCGAGCTCTCCAGATGTCTGAACTCGTTCAAAATTTGCACGAACATCTCGAACGTAAACATCTTTCATCACAAAAAAAATTGAATTTTTTAAAGCCTTTTAATTTTAATTTTTTATCTTGTCGGATGTAGATGCATCCAGACACCGAATCGACGCTCCCGAGGGGCGAGTAGTATAGAGAAATAGGAAAGATTTTCGATTCGCCAACACTTCCTGCCAGTGCCAGGAGAGATTCCTTTTTTAGGGCTGACTTTCAACTAGGGCATCTAGAACCAAAGACAAGCAGCATCTACTAGTATTAATTTACAGCCAAAAAAGTCAATGCAGAGCGAGGTTTTTCTTTCAGACACTGTTTCATCACCATACAAGTGTCTGCGCAACACAGTCATCATTTCCACATTTGACTAGAAAGACTAGGCCGAGCTGAATGAAACCATCCCACACGATCCCGTTCCCGTTCCCGTCCGGCGTGCGTGCGTGTGGTGCCGGGAGAACGAACCTTTGTACGGAGGAAGCGCGCAACGCGGATCGCACCCCATGTGAACTGAACAACGAAGCCGCGTACCCCGAGCCGCGCTTTTGTACCACCCACCGCGTGTGCCCGAGCCCGCACGACGACGTATGGTGGCGCTGGGGTTGGGGTTGGGGTTGGGCGGAGGCGTCGTGACCCGGGAACGTGGACTTCGCTGGGCGGGTCACGTGGTCAACCAAGCAAGTCAGTGCGTTCGTCGGGGCCGTTGCCTTGCCCTCCGCAAAACAAACAAAAGCGACACACAGCCGAGACCCGGTAAAACTTCCGCCTGCCCTGCTCTCCCCTCCCCACCCTCTCTCTACCTCCTCGGCGGCTCCCTCGTCCTCCACCAGACCAGACCACCACCCGTCGTCGGTGGCCACGACGCCAGCGCAAAACATTCGGTTCGCCCGTGGGGGGGAAGCACCGCACCGGCAGCTTCAGCCATCTTGCTTCCGCCGCAGCTACCGTCCCTCCCGTCGTCCGCTCCTCGATCAGGTTGGTGCGACTACCCATTCGAGCTTTCTGGGATCCCGAGAATCTGGCTGCTGACTATTGTCGCCCTACAAATTTACTGTACAAGCTAGGGTTTAGCTCCCCTGTGTGTTCCCCTCGTAGACCGCCGCGATCCAGTGGAGTAATTTCATGTATGTGTGTGTGTGCGCGCGCGTTGGTTACTTAAATCGTGCTGAGATGGTTAATTTCGTCGCCTCCACATCTCCGGGCGCAGGTTACAACTGGCTTCGAGTAAAGGTCTCGGGGGATTCGGCGCATGGGGAGCTCCGCCAGCTGCCTGTGGAGCGGCTCCAAGTCGGGGCAAGGTCCAGATGCTCTAGTGGCTGGGGCGGCGTCTCCTCGTCCTGGTACGTTTCTGGAGAATTCTGAACCTGAATACTTCCCCAACATTTCTTTCGAGCTACCTGTGTCACTGTTGTCTGCAACTCAGGTTTAACTGAACCATTTCCTACACTAGAGGTTGTGTGATCCAATCAGAAATTATAGCATGACATAACATCTGGCAAGTTCATAAGCAATAGGAAAGATTAACGTGTCTATCTCTGTTTCTTCAACTAGTAACCGGAGGTTTTGTTATGTTTAATTATCTTATTGAGAGGATCTTGGTCATAACCATGGTGCCCTCAAGTCCTCAATTACTATCATGTTTATGTTTCAGTGTATTAGTTGTTTAGCTTTTTTTTTCCTTTTTAACTGCTAATGATGATATCACCTCTGAAAAAAAGTCCAGGCCATGTATTATCAAGATCAGGACGAAATATACAAGTCTTCTCCATGAAAGACTTGAAATCTGCCACACGGAATTTTCACATGATGAACTGCATTGGCCGTGGGGGTTTTGGACCAGTTTATAAGGTAGACCATTTGACCTGTTTCATGCATCGTATTGCTGCCTTCTTATTTTATACCCCCTCCGTACCGAAATATAGGTAGTTGGGAAGAGTTACATGAAGGAAGCCCAACAACCTATATTTCGGTACGGAGGGAGTATGTCGTATGTTATCACTGTTTATTAGTCATACTTTACTGGCAATGCTCTCTTTTAGAAGAATATAAATGACAATGATTCTCCTTCACTTAGGGAAACCTGAAAGATGGCACCCAAGTTGCAATTAAAAGGCTTTCAGATGAATCAAAGCAAGGAACTAATGAGTTCTTGACAGAGATCGATGTTATATCAAATGTCAGGCACCCCAACCTTGTAAAGCTCATTGGTTGCTGTGTCGAAGGAAACAACAGACTGTTGGTGTATGAATATTGCGAGAACAATAGTTTGTCAAATGCTTTGCTTGGTAAGTTTAAGAACGGAATTTTACTTGCACAAAGTCTGACTTGTGTATTAACTATCATAATCCTGTGTATTAACTTGTGATCAGGACCAAAGAATAGGTGTATCCCTTTGAACTGGCAAACAAGAGCTGCCATTTGTACCGGAACTGCTTCTGGTCTTGCATTTCTTCATGAGGAAGCACAACCACGCATAGTCCACCGTGATATCAAGGCTAGCAACATCTTACTTGATAAGACACTGCTTCCTAAAATTGGAGATTTTGGACTGGCCAAGCTTTTCCCTGATGCCATCACCCACATTAGCACACGTGTTGCAGGAACAATGTCAGTACCTCTCTAAATCTTTTGGTGTATTTATTTGCTTTTATAGTGGTAGAGTTTCTCCCAAGCAAATATCTTGTTGTACTTTTGGCAATGAAAGCGAAAATATTTCAACCAGCTGCCTTCAGTTATCCCCCCCCCCCCCCCCCCCAGTTGAACAAAACGACTGATGTGTCACTGCCAAGACTACTATTAGTTATATCTTGCTTTATCCGTAACGATAAACTTGTATCGATCTTTGAGGATATTATTTCTCCTGCAGGGGTTACTTGGCACCAGAATATGCACTATTAGGACAGTTAACCAAGAAAGCAGACATATATAGTTTTGGGGTGCTGCTTCTTGAAGTTATAAGTGGTGAAAGCAGCAGCAAATCGACTTGGGGGGAAGATATGCATGTCCTTGTGGAATGGGTAATTCACTTTCGCCTCTCCTTTCCCCATAGGCTTCAATTACCATGCTTGTATCAACTCTTGATAGCTGCAAGATCATAAATCTGTACACAAGAGTACTAGATATCCCCATGGTACACCCGCATCACATATTCGTGATGGTGATCCTATATTTTATTCTCTACATGTAGAAAATTATGTCCGCAGACATCTTTTCTTTTGTATAATTAACATGGACTGAACTGCAGACATGGAAGCTGCGAGAAGAAGGCAGGCTTTTGGAAATTGTTGATCCAGACCTGGAAGAGTACCCAGAGGAGCAAGTACTTCGTTTCATCAAAGTGGCACTTCTGTGTACCCAAGCAACAGCACAGCAGAGGCCATCCATGAAGCAGGTGGTCCATATGCTTGCTGCCGAAACAGAAATCGATCTGCAAAATGCCGTCCCACCTGGTGTGCTGAAAGAACCCCGGCGTAGAGGCGGTTTGGGGGGCTTAACACTGGACACGTCCTCAAGTGAAAGCACCAGAGCCAACGTTGCAGGATCCTGCAGTACGCAGACCAGAGACATGAACAGCTATCAGTTTAGCACAACCGAGGTTTCACCTAGGTGATTGTTTGCCACCTTCATCAGAAGGGCTACACACTGCCATGAGGTTTTTCTGCGATGAGTGCTGGCTACGTTTTTGTCGAAATGGAAAATTGCACATAATGTAGTTGAACCCCTCATTGAGGAGATAGACAGGATACTGAGGAGAGTAGCTGGGAACTGCCACGCTGTACATAATGTGCACTTCACTTTTTCTAAAGGCTAACACATGTTATTCTTTAGTGCGTTGCACGAACATTATGTCTAAACAGTTTCCCAACAAAAAGGCTGCATATGAGAAAGATGCCGTGAGGAACAGGCTGAACAGCTCCAGTGCATATAACCCTAGTCACTTACTGGTCGCAGTTTTAATGTCATAAGTTTACATTTATTCAGGTAGAGTGAACATATGGTGTAGAAATTATGATTAGCTTCTGCAGATCGTTTATACACTGTACTTTTGTTCATGGTGGGATGTTACAGTATGTAAATTTTACTGTACCGCACCTTGAGGATCCCATTTGGAACCAAAAGTTTCATGGGATTTACGCAAGAAACAGTTCCAAGGGTCAGGAGAAAAACTCCTGTGTACCAGACGAGTTACCCCCTACGTTCACAATTGTAAGATATTTGGGACGTCGGAAGTAACTTTATTTCTGAATGAGATGTATATGGACGTGTTTTAGTGTGTCTGTTCATTCATTTCAGCTCTTATGTAGTAGTTCATATTAAAATCCAAAACATCTTATATTTGTAAACGGAGGCAGTACTAAGCAAGAAATTATAAGTGTGAAAAATCTAGAACAAGTTAGCTAGAGCGTCGTTTTGTAGTGAATGGGTTGAAGATGCTCGTAATGAGTTTTGTTCATATTTTGTTGTATGATGTAACTCTTGTTACATGTAAATAAATGGGATATTTCGATTGTAAAAAATAAGAAATATTGTCCCACTGGAAAAAAAATGACAACACCAAAGATATATTTGTCCCACGGCAATTTAATTTGGTATACTAACAGAGGATTGTAAGAGCGTATTTGATTCATAGCTTTCTAAGAACAAAAAATGTAGTAGAAATTCATGTGCAGGACAGATGATTAGGAAAATCCATGTGAATGATTTTAGAATGCTTCGAAATTATTTTTGAGCTTTTTAGGAACGCTACTACAGTAACCGAAGGAATTCCATTGGCTAATTCCATTAACAGAAAATGCAGCTAAACTGCAATTCCTTAAGAACAGGACGTCTATGTTTCCCCACTGAAATTCCTTTGAATTAAGGAGGGCTTAAGAGTTGCAAGCATAGTTTAGATCATCTAGCAAGACACACTATATGCGTCCAATTAAGGCCATGAAAGTTTGAGCTTTAAGGACCAGATCCAGCTTTGCCAGTGAAGGTAAATCTGGAATCTAAAACAAATCAGTTTTGCCAATGAAGCTAGCTTTGCCGGTGAAACTGAATTTGGAATTTAGAACAAACAGTTATTTCAAATCAGCTTTGTCAGTAAAGTTGAATCTGGATTCAGGCCATTTTCAATGCAATTTTCTGAAGCACCTCAAAGTGTACTTTGGTGGCGAAGCTTTGCCACTAAAGCCAGTCCACAGGTGATTCGAACCAGTCAAAGCTAAAACAAACGCAATCTTATATCACTACGAATCAGCTTTGCCACTGAAGCGAATCCACAGGTGATTCAAATCCAACCTATGCTGAAACAAACAGGGCCCAAGACTCGTGTATCTTTAGATGAAAAAAAATCACCTTTTCCAATGAACAAAATAGATCTTATTATACATGGTTCCAGATTTATTCAATTAACAGAACGACAAAACGTTATCGCTTCTTTCTTCCTAACATGAATGGGTGAAGAACCATGAACAGCTAACAAAAATAACTTAATAGACACTCTATTCTTTGTCTACAAAAGCTGACTCGGCAAGATCAATGGCCCGAGCTAGAGCAGCCGCCTTATTCTCGCATTCTTTTTGCTCGTCATCTGGGATACTATCAGCAACAATGCCTGCACCAGCCTGAAGGTGAGCAACCCACTCTCGCCGCCTATCTGAGTTTTTGTATGAGAACATCGTGTTGTGGCTTGGAGCTGTTGAGAATACGATGGTGCGGAGAGCAAGAGCGATAAACATGTCACCGTCAAGTGATACCGCTCCTAAGCCACCACTGTATGGTCCCCGTCTTGTGACTTCCAACTGATCTATTAGCTCCATGGCTTTTACCTGGTTATGTCAAACAAACTTTTAGTAAGTAGCAGTTTATTTAGAAGAGAAAGGTGCATATTAGCATGAAGTTAATCAGTAAACCGAACGAGAATGGTTAAGTCCACCGGTAATTGCTAAAAAGAGTTCAGTGGCTATAGCTGACTATTGTATGAAGAAAAGACCTAAGCAATTCAATTGGATTTTACAACAGAGAGTAAAATAATTATAGTCTGAAAGAAATTTATACAGCGATCTATGTATCACGAATTCAGACCAACCATATGACAAATATTTTGAAGACGCAAACTAACAATATCCACTGTGAAGAGGCAAAATGATATACCTATACATGACAACAAAAATTCTTCATGGTGCGAAAAGGGAATAAAGTTGTCAAACAAGTGCTTGAAAAAAATAGAAACTGCCAAACTGGTTAAGCTGAAGAGTATATCCAGATAAGAAGATTGGAAGCAAGAGTTAACCTTTGGTGCCCCGCTGACTGTTCCAACAGGCAATGCTGCTCGTAGTGCATCCCAGCTTTCGAGTTTATCATCTAACTCTCCACTAACCTGCATAGAGTTCAAAGTAAAATTACATTGGTGTTCGACATAAATGCAAAAAGCTATAATCCCTTGTCAATCACCATAAAGGCCTACTTTAATTTTATTAGAAGTTCTAAAATGATAAACCAAATCCTTATGATGTCATCTACAGTGGAGATCAGTTATTCACAGTGCAAGCTTATTTGACCTATGAATTCTTTATTTTCTTTAATATGCCATAATGGAAAATGAAGACTAAAGTGTCAAATGGCAAAACCCATAGGTGTACAAATACAAGCAAAGAAATGAATTAGAAACAAAACGACTAGCTTATTTTGGTAACATGAAAATGTAATTTGGCAGATAGTTGGCATATACTGCACTTATCTAAACTCTATTGTTAACGTGATAACCAATAATAACTAGAGGGACTACTGCAAACTCCAAGTGTAAAATGGATGTGCCATATGAAACAAAGCTCACACAAGACGAGGAGTTTACCGTGGAGCTGATGTGCATAACATGGGAGTACCGCTCGATGTTCATCAACTTCTCCACCTTTACAGATCCAGATTTGGATACCTGTCAAGTCCATGCACTCATAAGAAAATTTTGCAATATTGCAGCGACAGTAGGGCTAACACGTTCCCTTTTGTAAGTCCTGGAGAATGCATGTGATTGCAGTATAATAAAGCTGACATTTATTCCGTGACAAGACAAAAAATAAAAAGATTGTCTCAGAATGTAGAGTGGGCAAAATGAATACATACTCTGCCAACATCATTCCTTCCCAAGTCTACAAGCATAATGTGTTCAGCACATTGCTTTTCATCACTTAATAGTTGCTCCTCTTGCAATTGATCTTCGTGCTCTGTCCTGCCCCTTCGGGTAGTCCCAGCAAGTGGTCGGTTAATAACCTTTCCCTATGTTTTTATGGACTAGATTAGCTATAGGACAATGATGCAGTCCGGTTAATAGCAATAAATGGGTCCACATACCTTCTGAACTTTTGTAAGAATTTCAGGACTAGATGCTACCAGGATACAGCCTCTTGCCTAAATGATAAAGGGGCGTTATTAGAACTTCAAAAGCAAATCAGTGCTTATACAATGTTACAACAGTTCACAATACACATTGTGACAACATCAAAATTTCTTATAATCAGATAAATGAATATACCCAAAAGATCTGGTAAATTTACCTGCACATAACCCATGTGTGGGCTTGGGTTGACAATTCGTAAAGCTCTGTAAACCTCAAATGGAGTGGCATATGTTCGCCTCTCAAAACGCTGGCTTAAAACAATCTGGAAAATGTTACCGGCCAGAATATGCTCCTTAGCCTGCATAACAGCACTCTTGTACTCATCACTTGTCATGGTTGATTTGTTCAAGGGTGTACCAAACTGGCGAGTATGCAGCTTGACAAATCCAGGAGAGAGTTTGGGGCTAGAGTAGAAATTAAATTGATATACAGTTGTGAGCACCAAATAGAAAAATAGAAAAATATTAGATTTAAGGAAAAGGCACAGCATATCTTACACATTTGCATTGTGAACTTTAGAAAGCATACGCTTCAACCGGGATCTGCCATTTTTGTATGCTGCCTCGGTGGATGCGTGCCGGTCCAGACTTACCCAATGGATGACATATACTTTCTGCAACAAGCACAGAGCCACGGAATTTGAAATGAATACAAGTTTTCGACTGGTTCAAAATGAGGGCCAACAGGTACATATATTTTGACTCATAAGTTGCAACCAACTGAACATGGAACAACAACAGGTTTGATTAACTTTATGATGTAATTTCATTTGATGCAGCAATGAGCTAATGACTAATGACCGGCTTGCACTATTTAGTTCAGTGTCCCTATGGTCACCATGCACGAGATGCATAAACTGACAGCAATGATTTAAATATATCAAATAATGTGAAAAAATTATTAAGAACGGTGGTCGTCCTAGCAATAACAAATCAGAACTTTGTTAAAGATGGAATGCTATAAATGGATATTGGGAAATTAAGCACCTTCTCAACATTGTCAAAGACAAGAACGTCATCGTAAAGCCCCAAGTGAATATCAGGAAGGTTTCTATCGTCCTGGGGAGCACCAGAGAAAGGTATCTTCTTCTTTTCGACATAGCGGACTGTATCATAGGAAAAGAACCCAACCCATCCACCTATCACAAACAAGAAGAAAAAAATGCAATTATTCCCATTTCAACATAAGGCAACGTCATATATTTTTCTTATATGTTTTGAGTTGATTTTGGTGGCTCACCACTGAAGGCCTCAGGGAGCTGGTCGATCTCCTGCGGATGCCATCCCTCCATTATGCTCCGGGGAACCTGCATAGGATCATCGACGACCTTCTCCGTCACCACACCCTTCTCGTGGTCCATGATGGTGACCTTGTTCTCCTTGGCCACCACCTCCATCACCGGGTGGGCTCCCACCATGCTGTAACGGCCCTGCAATCAATCCATTCCAGTTTCATAGAGTCATTCCAAGTTCCATGGAGTTATTCCAAGGATAAGAATCGTAATTCGTAAGGGAGGAGATTAAGGATGGGGAGACGTACAACGTTGGTGGTTCCCTCGGCCCCCTGGTCGACAGACTCGAAGAGGAAGCTGGGGGTGTCCATGTCGTCCTCGGGGACGAGGCAGCGGTAGGCGAGCACGGGGGTGAGGTGGTCCGACACGATGCACTCCCACACGGGCACCAGGTTGCCCTTGCCGTTGCCGGTCCCCCGCGCCGCCGCCTCGAAGAATCGCCTCCTCTCCTCCTCCTCCGCCTTCGCGGCGGCGCTCCCATTGATCACCGGGGTCGCGCTCGCGCTCGCGGACGAGCACCTCAAGCCGGCGCTCCTCCTCCCTCCTGCCGCCGCCGCTCTTGATCTGAGCGCCGCCGCCGCCGCTAAAGGAGTGGGGCGCGCGGCGAGGCGCGAGGGCGAGAAGGTGGTGGCGGCTAGGGATTCCATTGCGGATTGAATTGGCCTTCCGCTCCCTGCTCGGCAACAAGAGTGTACAGTGATGTATCGGATTTCGCGCTGGGAGAAGGAGATTGGGAGGCGCGCGTATAAATAAGGAGCTGCAAAATCCGGTGGAAAGTGGTGGTTGGAGGGGAAGACGAGGCTGGGTCCCGGCCGGCCGGCGGCTCTCTCGCGTGCTCTGGTTTTTGACTCTTGGGAGTGGATGACCACGAAACGATTTATCACATTTACGGCTACCAAATATTGTTGCCAAGATTTGGCATATCCTTGAATTCGTTGATTGGATAAGTCGGATTGGCGGCTAAATATGGAAACTCCTTCCTTACAACCAAAAAACAGCCGTAATTTTTTAGAAGGGGTTTTACTAGGCAAATAAAACCTTGCCATATAAATATACTTTCTCCGGTGGATGACATGTTATATCCATAACCCATTCGACAGTTGCCGCTTTATGTCCCATTTTATTTATGTTTTGACAATAAAAGACCTCTCTCTACTCCTTCTCCACCAGAGTAGCATCAGATACAATGAACTTAAGGACATGATCAGGAGGGGATTCTAGCCAAGTATCGGGAGAAGAGAACCTAACCAGTTTTGATAACTCAAGAGCTACACAATTACTCTCTCTAAAGCAATGCTGAAAGACAACATGAGTAAAATCCAATGACATGAAATAACAGTCATCGAACACCGCACTTGTTGTAGATGAAGAGCTCCCTTCCTTCAACGCCTCGACCACGTCTAGGTTATCTGATTCAATCTCAACTTTTTCGCATCCAACAGAATGTGCCAAGTTCATCCTGAACCGGACTGCTAAAGTTTCTGCCATAAAGGAGTTCATGCAGAATTCAATCTTCTCATTAGCAGTCGCAACAAAGCGCCCCTTGTGATCACGCAAAATTGCACCAACAATTCCCTGAAGAACATCATTTTTATCAATAATTTGCATCACTTAGTCTTATCGATTGTCCTGATTTTAACTCAACCGTCCTACCAACCTCGATACTCCTCGTTTTCTTTTCTTTTACTCGTTGGTTTCGATAAATCGATAGAGAAGATGTGTGTTTTTTTCTTCTGCAACACCACTGCACCAACTTGCGACTCAAACGTTCACTGTGAACATTTGTTGTTGCCATTGACATGAGCCATGTTCACCTTCATCTCGATGACCACCTGTGATTAGTGGTTTATGTTTACCTTTGCTAATATGATTATATTCCCTTTAAAACTTAAGTAATTATCATAGTTTATCAGCAGTTCTATTATTAATATGATTACAAATTAAAATTACAAAATAATCAATATTTTGTTGATCTATGAAAAATGAATATTTTGATAAAATTAAAAAGACGAGACGAATGGGAAGGAAGAATGGAAGACATGATGGATAGTAGAATTTACTATTTTTCTACGTACGATAGAAGAGACCAAGGTTCGGATCAGAAATGTGTTGCATGTTCATAATTGGGAATCATCAGGAGCAAATGTCTGAATTTTGGAGGGTTGGCCCAAATCCCCTTTTCATTGTTCGATCTGACGCACAAATCTCGGAGCAAAGAGTCGGGACATGTTTGATTTTTTTGTTCACACGAAAACAAAAGAAACGTCAACTGCTAATTTAATAGATAAGCCCACTGCATTGGCTAGGACATCTAGCTACCACCTGGAATACTTGGTTTCAAATACCATATCCTTCCTCTTTTCCTTCTTTTTTTTGTCAAGGGTGGCAAAACATGCAAAAATAGATACATGACAAATTTACAACCTATTTTTTCTATTTTGATTATGTGGCAAAATATGAAAAAAAAATAGATACATAAATTTTTGTTACTCCCTCCGATCCATAGTAATTGACGCACACTTAGTACAACTCTAGTACAAAGTTATACTAAGTGTGTGTCAATTAATTTGGATCGAAGGGAGTAATACATTTATTAATAGTTTTTGTACTTTACCATGGCAGTAATTGTTTTGAACCATGTCAACTTTATTTTATGGATCATGGCAAATTAACTTTTATGCACCATGCTAATTTTAATTTATGGCCAATAGAAATTTTACTTTTCAACTATGTCAATTTATTTTTGACCCATGGCGATTTTAGTTTTGGGATATGGTAAACTTGATTTTTTAGCATCATCAATTTATTTCAAATGGAAAATTTCACAAAAGGTAGTTTATCTTCACATAAAATTTCATGAGAAATTTACCGCTCTATTTTTTCCTTGATCACATAACAAAAAATTTGTGGGTAGATCACACATATCAGATTTTTTTTCTTTGAGGGTAGATCACATATCAGTTATAATGTTTAAATATTGTTTCGTATAAACTCATGGTAATTGTACATTATATGTAACTATTCATATTTTCCATGGTGGATCTTTTACATGGTAAAATTAGTATCATGACTTTTTTCCCGAAAATTAATTTTTACTTTTTGTATTAATCACGATAAACTTATTTTTCTCTCTAACTAAAGGACGCTTGAGGGTTGCGTTGAAGTTGAGATTTTAGCCAACATAATAGCGCTCCGTCTTCCTTACTAAGGAACAATCCCGTTCGCTCCCTCTACTC
Source organism: Bromus sterilis (assembly GCA_950022295.1). NCBI lineage: Eukaryota > Viridiplantae > Streptophyta > Magnoliopsida > Poales > Poaceae > Bromus > Bromus sterilis. The sequence goes on along the minus strand of OX465595.1, from coordinate 85,699,851 downwards.
CAAAACTGACGGTTGTTCCCTATTTGAATCCTTATATAATACCTAATCTATATGGAGCGGTCAGTCGCTTGTTAGCTTTTGGCACGATCCCCCCTCCACCGTTTGATCTGAAGCAGTGGAGATATGGCACTTCAGATCATATAGTAGTTTGCACGGAGCAAAACATAGCACGAACACCATTATATAAAAGCACATGCACATAGTGCAGTGGTTGCAAAAAAATGTTCGTAATGCATTGTAAATTTTTACAAGAAAAAATTATTCATGGTATTTTTTATCACACACAAATGGTCACATTGCATGGCAATTATAGGTCATGGAGCATGTCATTTTCTTCTCTTCAATTTATCATACTAAAGCACGCCAATTATAGGTCACAAAGCATGACATTTTTTTTCTTATTTGCAACATGATAAAAAAATCTTTTTTAAGGGAGCATGGTCTATGTGTTTTTTGGACATGGCTAATAAAGTTTATACAACATGGAAAATGTTTTTTTAACATGGCAAATGAAGTTTACGTAAAATGAAATTACGTAGCATGGTAAATATATTTTTACATAACATTTGTAGTATATACAGCAAGGCAAATGAAGTTATGTAACATGACAATGTTTCCTTTTTACATGTCATCCGAAGTATATGTAGCATGACAATTTTAGCAACGTAGAATGGCAAAAGTTTTTGTTTAAACATGGCATTTGTAGTACATATAGCATGCAATTTTAGTTACGTAGCATGGCAGAGGTATTTATTGGATACGGAAATTCTAGTTTATGCAGCATGCTAAATGGTATTTTAGTTTATATAGTATGGAAAATGTATTTTCTAAACATGGCAACTGCTGATCATGAAGCATGACATTTTTTCTTCTTGGGCCACATGGCAATTGCAATACTAAGCATGGCAAGTTATAAATCATGAATGGCAATTGATAGTCTCTACTCCTAAAAGGGGAGTTGGTAGGCTCGCCTCATCGGTTTATTTTCGCCTCACCTTTCACCACCCCCGTTTTACTCGATTTTTTCTTCCCCACATTAACAAAACCAAATCCCACTAAAAACCATACATCCAAATCACGTAGAGATAAATCAAATCGGTACTTTCCCAAAATCATGTCATGCATTAATTCAGTCAAATCAAATTAAATTAATAAAATCTCAATTACATCAAAACTTATCTTGTCTTTCCCTATCTGTATCTAAATCGAATCAAATTTTATCAGAAACTTGACGAAATCAAAACTTTCCCTGCCTTTTCTCATCCATACGTAAATTAAATTAAATATTACTAAAATCTATCTTTACTGTTTGTACATCCTATCATGAGGGGGCCCATCGATCGAAAGGCCATTCCCGTCACTCACGAGGAAACCGCTGCCGCCCTGTAAAACCTGCCCAATATAGACTCCTAGGTCGTCATCTCGTCTCCACGCACCTCTACAGCCCCCGTCCCCCACCACCGCGAACTCCAGGTCAAGCAGCCCTAGCAGCGCCTCCCCGTCAAGCGGATCCACCCGAAGGAGCCGCAACGGTACTCTTGCACGTTCTAGACTGGCTCTGTGTCGGGAAGCAGTTGCACATGCTTGTTTCCTACTACGATCGAGGTCATCATGTGCGTCACACCTGAAGACCTCCTCCAATATCGTCGGCCTCGCTTCCCTCGAGATCGCGCGCAGGAGCATGACGTCCTTCGACCTCGCCTGCCTCGCCCGTTGCCGGGGCTCTCCTCCGCGCCAGGCAGGCATGGTGCTCTTATCCTGACTTCTGAGTTCCCTGCAACACCGCCTGACCTGTACGAGGTAGATGGACGAGGAGGATGCCAGAGCCAACCACATGTGACCCCTCTGGTTGTATGTTTGAATTATGTGTGATTTGCTTTCCCCGTGTTGTTGCTTGCTTCATGTATGTTACGTTAGGTATTGTTGTTGTAATTAATCTTAATATTTGATCATATATGTAAGGAACTGATTATATTCATTTGTCGATACAAAGAACAACTGTAGGAGTACAGTCGAAAATACTTGAATAGTCACGTAGAGAAAACAATGTACTCTCCTTATTTTATTTATGCATGTTCTGTTTTCTCCTATAACTGACATGCTTGATACACATGTCTGAATTTCTAAAGGTTCAAGAGGATTTCTATGTTGCCAAAGAAAGAGATATGGATCAGTGTGTTATAACATAGTTGAAAGACTCAGCGTCATGTATCTTGAATCAAGCACATTATGCTTCTTACCTGCCTTTTCCTTATTGACGAAATTTGATCACATGACTATTTTCAGTTTTCTCAATTAACCTGAACTAGTCCTGGTTCATATTTCAACATTCAACATATTTTTTATTTGCAGCACGCTGTGGCACACACGGCTTTGCCTCATGTATTCTACATGCTTCAATGCCCTATACTTATTTTCCTAAGATTGCCTCCATGATTGACAAATCTAATGAGATCATTTTAATTGGTGACATATTTTTTTATTATGATATTGAGTGTGATTCCTCATTTATGACTTGGCCTATTTTGGTGTCCTCACATTGCTATGGCGTCCCGGCAAAGTGCACCGACTGCGAAAGGTTGTTGCTCCCGCCTCCCTCGGTAGTCGTATTTGGAGAGAGTGTACGCTTCTCTTCGCGAGCTGGCTATGCCATCATGCATGCGAGAAAGGAATAGAGAGGGAGCCTGCTAATTGGTAAGTGAAGCTCCAAGACGAAAGCCTACCAAACAACTTTTGCGATTTGTCTTCTACAAAATAGAATTTTTTTGCTTTACCATATAATACTCTGTAGAACGTTCAAACGTTGACGGAGGACAAGATCGTCGGCGGTAGCACGCTTGAGGACGACCAAGTGCTGATCTCCGCCAGTGCCTTTGAGGACGACGTGATGATAGAGGAAAATTGATCACACGATATCACTTTTTAAATAATGTTTCACCCCGTAGCAACGCACGGGCATTTACTACTTTACTGTGTTTTCTAGATCATGGCAATTGTTGATCATAGAGCATGACATTTTCTTTTCTTTGGCTACATGGCAATTGCCATACTAAGCATGTCAAATTGTATATCATCAATGGTAATTGATAATTTACTTTGTTTTCTAGATTGTAGCAATTGTTAGTCATGGCAATTACCATACTAAGCATGACAAGTTATAGATCATGAATGATAATTGATAGTTTACTACGTTCTTTAGATCATGAACTTTGTTAGCATGGCAGATCATGGCAAAATTCAAAAAAATAAGTTCCCTTAACATAATATTTTCCTGGCAAAATTAACAAAAAATAGTTGTGTTTTTACAAAATCGTATGGTAAATCTGCCATCAAAGTTTTTTCATTATAAATTGTCATGTATATAAAATTATTATTTTTAAGAATTTTGTTGTATATTTTTTTGCTATATCAATAAAACGCTAAAAAATGAGAGGAGTCAAGGATTCAAACCCAGATATTCTAGCAAAGAGCGAATAACCGTAACATTAGACTAGCACCATGTAGCTATGATTAGGGGAATGTTCGCGCGCTACTTAACCTAACGCGAACGACTACATATAAAATAAAGGGATTGATCCAACGATCAAATTCGTTCTCTTACCCCACATGATCGTGGAAACGAAAACGTTCATTTCAAGAGACTCAGGCGTGACTAATCGCTCCAAATTCCTGTCCTTTATAATAAAGCATTAAACTCTTGGCTGATGGGAGCGGGTCACGCGTTGAGACTGGATCCACGTGTGCATAGTCTGCCTCGTCATCAGATACACAAAGCGTCCCGTCTTATAAATAAATAAAAAGGGGACACTATATGTAGGCCGACGAATCTTTTTGAAAGATCCGCCACCTCGGTGGCCGTTACGTTTACGCATATCCTCTCAACTTAGTTGTTTAATACGTCTTGATCATTGCAACAAAGGCAGTATTGCGGAATCTTTTGCAATAAAGTTTATTTTGCAATTTTTTTGCAACATAGATGTTGTTGTAGATTTTTTTATCTTTATTTTTTGCAACATGATTGTTGTTGTGGAAATAAATTTTGAAAGACTTTTTATGTCTTTACGTTTTTGCAACATGAATGTTGTTACAAAACGATATTTTATAACATAGATGATGTTGCATAAAAAAATAACAGATTTTTTTTACGTTTTTATTTCTGTTGCAACATAGATGTTGTTGCGAAAGAATATTTTGCAACAGAAGTGTTTTGCAAAATGACTGTAATACATCTTTATCCATCGTCAAAGAAGTACGAATAAAAATCATTGGAGATAAAGCTAAGGCATGTATAATAGTGCTATTTTAGTTGTGCCACATAGGATAAGTGATGTGGAGAAAAAAGAAATTGAAAAAAGGCTTTGCCTTCTTTTATTTAAAAGATGATTTCTTAGCAATAATTATCTCATCACAAATTTATCAACCTCTAGTTATTATAGCTAAGCTAAGATAAAACACATTGTATATCACTTTTTTGTCATATTTAAATTATGTGGTGAAGCTAAGATAGATAGGTTTTATCAACCATTGTACATGCCCTAAATGAACCACTCATACACGTGTCACATGATGGTGGACGTTGACGAACGATCGACCGGATGAACCACGGCGTTTCCCTAATAAACCAAAACATTCGAAAAGAAATTAGATTGAGCATCTTGTATGTATTCCCGTTGTTCCATTTGGCCATATCCCTTCTTTTTTAGTACCAACCACTTGGGATCAATTCGTCCATTCAAACGTCAGCGCCTGAGCAGCGCCGGAGCCGGCTCCGGCGACGGGCACGACACGCCGTGCGGAGTGGCCCGGTCACGCGAGAATTCGCCGTGACGCGCTGTGCTGTGCGCACTCGTGGTTCCGTGCATAACGTTTCTTTTTCGTTTTTCCGCGAGTCCCCGCGTCACGACTCACGACGACGTGTACGCACTGGGCGCACCGGGCGCTGGGCTAAGGGAAGCTGCTCGGAAACGCCGGCGAGCGCCGGTGGCACCACGGCAGCGCGTCTGGTGGGTGGGTCGCCGTTCAACAACATTCCATGGATCACGAGAGTTCGATCCATTGCGCTTCCGGCTAATTTTCAGTGAGCCACCTCATCTCTGATCATTTTTTTAGAACACCTCATCTCTGATCTTGGTCATCAAGTTTTCCACCGAGAAAGTTCTATTTGGTCGGTGATCACGCAAGGGCGAATGCGTTCCCTCCTAAATTTCCCACGATAACAGGGGAATGATATACTGTCACTGTCACCTCACGAGTCACGAGCTAAGTAGTCCTTTTTGTTTATGTCTGATGTGGCTTATGTGCCACTGGTTATGAGTCTTATGTTTTTTCTTTTGACATCCAGTCCTATAATGATCTTGAAAAAGTAGTAGGAGTACTTCTCTCATATAAAATAAGTACCGCAAATTTAACAGGATATAGATGTATCTAGATGGTAAATGATGAGGGCCGGCCGCACCGGCCGAAATCTAGGCCGGTTGCCTTCCTCACGCACGGGAAAGCAACCACCACCGCTTCAGATCCCGCACGGAGCACCGCCGATCCGTTCTTGGTGCCGACGTCGCCGACCCCCGAGCGCATGTGCTCTCCTTTACCGCGGATTCTCGCCGCCGGCCCCCGTCCTAGTGCCTGCCGTTGGTCCTCATCCCCTCGGCCTCCAGCACCGGACGTCGAGCCACCATGGTTATTCCATCCTCCTGCTCCGACATGTCCTTGCCCTCACGCGCCGCCGCCTGCTGCCATGGCCGCCGCCCACCATTACCATGAGTTTTTGCTACGAGCACACACAAGAAGCTGCAACCGATAATACTGAATACTGCAATCGACGTCAAAAAAGTTACAATCGGCAGTTAAAAAAGCTTCAACCACGACGAAATATGCTGGATCGACCACTAACACAAAGAAAAGGTACAACCAGAGTTGAAAAAAGCTTCAACTGACGTTAGAAAAAGCTTCAACCGGTGGTAGTGGTTTTGCTATGTGTGGAATATCTAGTGATTTTTTTGTTATGTGTAATATTGCAACTGGTTAAACATTTTGTGTCCACTGTTTATGTTTTTGCTACTACCGGTGAGTGTTTTTGTTACAACTAAAAATGATGAAGTATGATTAGCGATGACGGGCTGCGAATTTTGTTGCAATCGACAGTAAAAATGTTGCCACTGGTGATTAAATCCGCTGCCACCAATTGATGGTAAATATGATACAAAATAATTTTTATTACAGTTTTTTGTTGCAATGGTATACAAACTTGAGAAAAAACACATAATTTTTTTTTGCTACATTTGTATCGCGAAAACTACAACCGGTATTCCAGAGCTACATCCACCCGCGTGCTTTTTTTTGCGAAGGGGTACACACCAATTTGGACTGTCGGACCGTCGAGATCAGACGGCTGCGCGGTGATCGACCCAAACTGGGCCGGTCGACCGACACCTAGTATCGTCTTACCTAGATTTAGTTTTACATCTAGATACATGCATATCTAAACAAATTTAAGGTATATTTAACGCGGATCCTCAAACCTTCCACAAAGATTTGGATTAGACTGTACAAACAAATTTTACTATCGAACGCGGTCCCGTATCTGTCCGCGGATTAGCCTGTCTATCCGTTTTCCCTGTCTATCCGTTTTCCTCAAAATTGACCCAAACCAAGTGGTGTTTTGCGGGAGTTGGAACCATAGAAACGCCCTCTTCTGACACCCTCGACCCACACAAAATCGATAATGCCCGCGCTTTTATAGTCATCCTCATTGATTCCACGCTAAAAATCCGCCATTTTCCCCTTTTACCCACTCTCTCTGCTGCCTCTCCATCATCCTCGTTGTTTTTGCTTCCACCGCCGCATGGAGACTCGGGAAGATCTGCCGGAGCTACCGAAGGTGGAGGATACGACCAAGGCAGACGCCCTCAAGATAAATTCAGCTTCACGGCAAACCCGGTGTGTCAAAGAGAAGGTTGGGCAAGAAGTTTCATTGGCGGACGGGCGAGGGCGGGGATGATCTACATTGGCTGGGCCTGGGAAGGTGGTGTCCAAGCCCTGGCCGGACGCGTACAAGCCGCCATACTATTTCACCAACAACCGGTTGCCACAAACCGACATGCCCTATATGGTCGACGTTGCGACGACACTGATCCATTTCACGAAGTCGCAACAGCTTGCCTGATCGTGCCCACCGGAAAATTTGCATAGTGCCCGCTCTCTGTTCATTGAAATGTCTCCAACTGCCGAGTCACATATGGAGAAAGATACGATGGAGATGATCAACGAGGGATGCTGGAGTGATATAGACTGGTTTGAACCGGTTCGCAGGCATATGCGGTATCCGTTTTAGGGGATAACGTTGAAAATGTCCTTATGATACTTATTTTGGGATTGATGGAGTAGTTAACGCAACAAACAGTGGTGCAATATTATTTTGCTTCCTCAATGTCCCTATGTAACTTTTAATGTTAGTTTTTTTGCTGTTTTTTTATAAAGGTCATATACAACTAAAAAAAGGTAAAGGTCATATATTAAATAACAAAAACTCCTAAAAACACTCTTACAAAAATCAAAAACACATTAAAAATGTGTGTGCGTCCATCGAGATATCCGTGGGCAAAGCACATGCATCTTTGGGCCTCCATCCATCGTGATCAAGAACACGTTCTTTGGTGTTTTCTTCTTTGGGCCTCGGCGAGTTGCCGAATAAAAGCTCCGTGCCTTAGCGTCAATGGCGACGATATTCATGGGTGCCGCGTTCTTTTTGAAGACGTCGTCGTGGATCTGCTCTTCGTGCCAAGGCTTCAGGTGAAGACCTCTGTCCGCCTGGACTCAGCAGCGACGACGCTTTGCGCCGTCTTCCCTTTTGAGAGCGTTCTTGCGGAGCTTAAATGTGTTAAGGGGTTGTGTAGGTGTGTGGCGATGGTTTGCGCCATCTTTCTTCTTGAGGGTGTTGTTGCGGAGCTTAGATGTGTTAGGGTGTTGCGTGTGTGTGTTCAGTTCTCGTGTTGCTTCTTGTTGATCGTATAGATACCTACATGCGTCAAGTATCTTAGGATCGACTTTATAAAAAGGTTACTTCATCGTCCTGTATAGTTCAGCTGTATACCTTGTTTCGATCATTTATCTATAAAGAATGCGAAAGTCTGTTTTCGAGGGTAAATCACATACCGCATATCGCCTAGGTCACGGTGCACGAGAAAAAGAACAATCTTCAGTTCTCCTTTTTGATGATTCAAACCAGGCATAATTTTTTTTAAAAGGGCATCGGTTGTTGCTCTCACTTTCATTTCTCCACGAGGTAAAAACACGAAAGCGATTTACGAGAAAACAATGTCCCGCACGAGCTAGCGGAGCACGATGAGAACACGAACGAGGAAAACGTGCTGCCGTGATTGTTCATTGGTGACTAATCGCCAGACGATAGATTTCGAATGTTGTCTATGGATTAACAGATTTCATGTCATTCCCTAAAAAAAATCCCTACAAAAAAACAGATTTCATGTCATGCGTGGCCCATGCATGGGACGATCTTCTTGGCCACTGGCACGGAAAAATGGAACCATCTGTAGACTGTACCTGAGCGGTATGAGTCCGTCGATGTCTCACGGGTGGCAACGGTCCGACGACGGTACCGACTCGTCCACGAAAAGCCATCCGACATCCGTATTTCTCAAGCTGAACTCGGTCCCGGCTTGACCTACTAGTACCAACAAAATCAGCACTTGCCATAGTACTAAACTAACACTAAAGCTTGCCGTATCTCAATGTCAAAGTGAAACAAAACTCGCCATATATCTCTCAAATGTGTCACGTGCTGCTCTTTGTCTTTGATCAGGTCCAGTCTGAGCGCACTGAGCACAACGGTAGCGGCGTTTTTGCTAGAGCCGTGTCGTTCCCATTGCAGGTTTAGAGCATATGCTATCATAATATTTATTTTAACTAACAAACATGCCCGTGCGTTGCAACGGGAGAAAAAAATCTCAAGCTTTAAACATAATAAACTCAATTCAAGATCTCTTTAGATGTCTATATTATATATTTAACATAGCGCTTGAACTGTGTTGTTGCTTATCTTCCTTACCGCCTTCATCGGTTATGGTTGTGGTGTGCACCTAATAGCAATGTGTCCGATGTGATGAATTTGAATGTGTAATCTTAATCACCGCACACACGCCTATCATTGAACCACACCATTGTAAGTGAATATCTGATAGTTTGAAAAATAATCTCGCCAAGTTAGATGTGACGTTTGCGCTTCTCCAGATATGATCTACATCATCCCTCATACACCCTCACATTTTTAAATTCTATTTTTGTTTATTTTAAATGTATCAACATTATTTTTATACACATATTTTTTAAATCACTTGGACGTTTTTGAAAGGCTTGAATATTTTTAAATATATGAATATATTTTCAAGCACGTGAACACTTTTTTTTAGTAATATGAAACTTATTTTGAGAAAAGGGAGAATATTTTTCTAATCATATGAACATTATTTTAATACTTAATCACTTTTCTCAAAACTACACAAATATTTTAAATTGCATGAAAGTTTCTTTAAAATTAGAGAATATCTTTCAAAAGGTTTAAATGACACAAAAAATTAAATGTTGAATTTGTAAAAAACGTTGGTGAATTTGGCTCGCGTAGAAGCGAGCTCAAGCTAGGTTATGAAGAAAAAAGAAAGGGTGCGTACATTGTTTTTAGAAAATAAAAAAACGGAAGGTGTATATCAGCCCAAGCGATGAAAAAAACAGGTGCAGATCGGGCCCAAGAAGAGGAAAGAACATGCTGATTGTATTGCAGGTTGATTTCCACTAATGTCAGGGGGTTTTCCGCAAATACCATTGAACAATTTTTCTTCTTTTTTCTCAGATTATATAGGACTACGGGTTGATTCACCTAAAAGGGAGGGGGGTTTCTGCAAAACCGTTAAAACGGAAGGAGAAACCCACCTCCCTTTATTATTAGGGAAAGATTTACGGAAATGATAACTGCCTTACGCCAGGTTCGAAACTTATCCGCCCGAACATCCAATCCAGCATCAATTCCTCGCACGAATCTTAAAGCTCCGAGTTAAAAAAATTAAGTGGTTTTCGTCCTAACATTTTTTTGCAGGTTTTCTCGCACTGGGCGAGATTTTTTATCTTTCGCCCAAACGAATTTGTGTGTTGTATAGCTTATTAACGCTTTTACTGTTTAGCCCCAGTTACTACAGTTCGATCCACTTCATGATTAGATATAACTATTTTCCGATGCTTATAATTTTAAGCGGTAGCTCGGATGGAAATGTATTCTACATGTAACTTGCTCAGATTTTTGTCTAGTTTCATAAAATTTGCTTGTTTTTATCATGTTTGCAATTTTTAAACATGATATTTCCATATTAATTACAAATGATACCATTTTTTGTAGATGAATTGTGTGATATCTAATTAATCGTAACTAATAGATTTTATTTTTATTTTTTCAGATATGACAATTATCATTGTGTGAAACCATTTTTATTTTTAGAACATGAAAATTATTATTTTTAGGACATGATAATTATTATTTCATGAGACATGTCAATTCTTATTTTGTGTGACATTACAATTATTTTTTGCTTGTCTTGGGGGTTCATATTTATTAAAGAAAGGTAAATATTGTTTGTGTGATATGACAATTTTTTTTCTTGTCAATTAATTTTTTTGTTTTAGAAATATTGAACATTGATTTTTTTTAGTAGAACATAGCAAATTTTTCACGGTTCCAATGGTGCAATAGGTTTTCAGCCTAATGGAAATTTTACCTTGCTTTTATTTTTGTAGATTATTTTTTATAGGTTGCGATGGATTTTGTTGGACAAACTATTTTTAAAATTATCAATGGCAAATTCTTATATTTATTGGACATGGAAATTCTTATTTGTAGGGCATGGTAAATTTTATTCGTAGGACATGACAATTTTTATTCATCGGACATGGCAATTCTTTGTTTGTAGGATATGACAAATCTTATTCGTAGGACACGGCAATTTTTACTGATAGGACATGGCAATTCTTGTTGGTAGGACATGGCAATTTTTATTTGTAGGTCATGTCAATTCTTGTTCATAGGATATGACAATTCTTATTCTCAGGACATGACAATTCTTACTGGCAGGACATAGCAATTCTTATTTGTAGAACATGGTGATTCTTACATGTGGGTCATGATACTTTGCGAAACATGACAATTTTTGTTGAAATTGTTTAACATGGCTATTTTTTATAGAACATGACAAATTTCATCATCGCAATTCTGTCATGTTTCTATTTTTAGATTGTTTTATTTAGGTTGTGATGGTTCTTTTGCACACGGTAAATTCTTATTTTCGCACATGGGCAACTTATAGTATTTTATTTTTTTAGATCATCCATGGCAAATTCTTTTTTCATGTGAGAGTGCAATTCTTATTTCGTATATAGCTTATTGGACATGAAAAAAAAATCTTTTTTTGTGTATGAGATGATAATTCTTGTTTGTCGAATATGAATTTTTATTTATTTTGCATGACATGACACGTCCCAGGCCAGCCTTGCACGTATTGTACCTACAGTGACAAACATTAATTAATGTAGCTACAATCAATGAAGCAACTCCACGCCACACCCCAGGCAGCGGCCCGGGTTGCCTGAGGCCCGACGCCGCCCCTGATAACCATCACACATGTGAACTCCTCACTGGTGACTCACATCTGGTTAGATTGAAGCTCCACCAAGCAAGGTCTCAAGTTGCCTACTGCTAGAAATAAGGACGACCCGTCTATATCGTCGTTGGCCATTGTCATGAGTCAATGATCGAAAAGCCTTCAATGCAAAATCGCCATTGATGTTGCATATCGTTGATGCCATCGTGGAAACGGAACCGTGTTAGCTTTGTAGGCTTTGCCCGACATCGGTGAGGGAAAAGGCTATGGCCCAGTTTGGATACTCTAACTCGGTTAGAGGTTAGAGTTAGATTTTAACTCTAGACTAACCCCAAACTAACTCTAACCAGAGAGGTGTTTGGATGGTGGGGTTAGATTGGCAATAAATGCACCATTCCAATCATTTGATTACTTTATTCAGGATTTTGTATGATGGAGGTAGTAGAAAAAATATCTTTTTGTGGGCCCATCTAACTCTAACCCAAATAAGCACCTCTTGGGTGGGTTAGGTTTTTTGGATGGGTTAAATGCATCTAACCAACTCTAACCCTCCTGTTTGGATGTTTTAGGGTTAGTTTGGTACAATCTAACCAACTCTAACTCTAACCCATGGATCCAAACAGGGCCTATATTAGTTCAGTCAGACCATGTTATTTAACGAAGCCTCAATCAAATGATAGAACATGTAAAAAATACATGAATCTTCATACATGATCTCACTAATATAGCATTGACTAAAACTTGATTAAATCTGATCAATTGAGATTTAGCAATCCTAAAACGGCCTTGTTAGGTCTCAGTCGACTGAGACTTCGTTAAGTCTCGGTCGATGTTATATTCATAAGATTTTACTTTGAGATCGGTGCAAAATTTTATTTTTGATTTTTTTTCTCTTACGTGTTATGTAATATGATTGAGACTTAGTTAAATCTCAGTCGACTGAGACCTAGCCACACCCATCCCAAAAACATATACCACTAGTTCAGTCGATACCTGAGACCTGAGATATGACCGAAGACAAGAGTAAGAGCTACAAAATCATGCCAACCACATTATACATAACTTATCGCCATGGGCATATGGCAGACTCGACACACTCGACATCATGGTGTACTAAGCTAGCGGTCGATCGGATCGAGAGAGATGGGGGCACCCAATCTTGAGCACCATTGCCTAGTGCTGATTGCTCTCACTCCATCCACTCGAACTGAGGTCGGCGGCGGCCCCAGTTCACGATCGCCGGCGGTGATCGAGTAACCAACCAACTGGTGACCACAGCCCACAGCCACCTACCTAGCGGAGAAGACGACGGGACAGGCAAGCAAAAGCGGGAAACGGCTATACACTGGTGCCCCATGCACATGCCACGTACGGCCCTAGCTGCTGTACATGATGACGAAGCACGGGAGCACGGCCCGGGGGTTGAACACCAGCAGCTCGGCGTCGTCCTCCACCCCTCGTCCGCCGCCGGCAGGCGGCACGGGCACCATGGAATCGTAGGACACCTTGTCGCCGTCGCCGCCGCGAACGACGCGTCCCGCCACGACGCGGCACACCAGCATGGCGCGGCGCACCTGCAGGAACGCGAACTCGCGCTCCACCTCCTCCGGCAGCGACGCGTGCGCCGCCCACCCGGAGGAGTAGGTGGCGATGCCGTCCACGTCCGCCTGCTTTCCGGCGAACCCGTGGCGGAGGATGGTGCAGGTGCAGCAGTAGGGGCTCCCGCACACGCCGGCGCCCAGGGAGCAGAGCATGGTGGCGCAGTGGAACCGCAGCCGCTCGTTGCCGTCGGCGATGCACCGCTCCTCCACCACCGCGGCGCCGTTGGCGTTGGCGCCCGCGGAGCGCCGGGCGGCGCGGGCGCGGACGAGGTCCCGGTACTCCTCGAAGCGGGAGAGCGCGCGCGGGTTGTGGTGGATCCTGAGGATGCGCCTGACGGCCGGCGGATGATCGCCGGCGCCGGACGCGGACGGGAGGCCCCAGCCGGCGAGGAAGATCATGCGGATGATGTTCATGCTGGAGTCGAGGCTGGTGAGCTCCGAGAGGGAGTGCTTCATCGCCTGGTGGAGCTCCAGCTGCTGCGGCTTGCTCAGCACCTCGCCGCACACCTTGCAAGCGAACAGGTCCGCGCGGGCGGCGAAGGACCTGGACAGCCGCCGGGTGGCCAGCGGCGAGCACGGCACGAGGGGGGTGACGCTGAGCGACTGTGGCGACATCGGGGACAGGAACGGCGACGCGCACGGCGAGGACGGCGTGGACAGAACCACCGACGCCTGACGCTGCGCCACGGACTGGGCAAACGGCGATGGCACGGTGGTCGTCGTGACGGCCTCCTCCTCCATCTCCTCCCCGGCCGGAACAGCAGCGTTCTTGGTCCCCGAGGAGGAGAAGATCCGGTTTACGTAGCACCGGAGGCTAGTGGCGAGGGACGAGACGTGCCTGCGCCTGGCCCTGGCCCTCTCTTCTCCAGCAGCGTTGGAGCACGACGCGGCCGGGGAGAAGGCGAGCGGCGATATCTTCCTCCTCTTGCTGCTGCCGCCAGTGCCGGCGCCGGCGCCGTCCTCCTCGCGCTCCTGCTGCGAGGCGGAGCCAGGGCCAGGCGAGAAGCAGCAACCCGCGTGGCCAATGTGGAGGAACATGAGGAAGAAGAGCGACAGGAAGCCGCGCAGCATGTCGCTGCAGCTAGCAGTAGCACCGCCCGCCATTCCCGGTCGCCGGCAGCTCAGTCGATCAGGCTCCAACTCCAAGTCAGACGATCATGGTCACGCAACGAGATGGCGAAGGCAAGGACGGACGGGGGTGGAAAGGGGAGGGAAAAGCGGGGGAGCTTAAAAGAGTGAGGTGAACGTGAGCAAAGGACGGGAGGAAGGAGAAAGGCGATGGATCCGGGGACGGGAACAGGGTGTCCGGGCCGGCCGGTACGCGCACGAACGAACTAGATAATTACTCTACTACTGTACTACCTAGGATGCAGATGCACCGCAGCTAAGCTGTGCAATGCAATTATGCATCACGCAAAGCGGTACAGTGGTGCACTGATCACCCTGATCTGATAGTGATGGTGGCATGGTGCTTGCCCACTGTCACTGTGCTCTTCCCGGAAGCCAGGGCCATGCGCCATTACACCGGAGAGATCGGAGATGGCAGACAGGGACGCGGGAATTGCAGGGACAAGGATGGATGGCCGAAGCCGACGTGCTACCGATCGAAGATCAGCTTGGCCTGAGGCTGATCGGGGTCAGATCGGGGTCGTCGGTGCACCGGACTCGATTGCAGATGTGTGGTGTGGGTTCAGAGGGAGCTGTACTGCGTCATTGTTCATCGCATCGGCCTGATCTGCGCTTGCAATTCTACCGGATGTGTCATTCAGTTGTCGGTCCATATATATATACGAACTTTTTAACGTACGGATTTTTGTTTGGTTAGAACAAAACCGCTAAATCTCGCCTGATCCATAAATATTTTATAGATGACCCGCAAAATCTCCTTCTGTGTGCTATATGTACGGGGCGTGGGATGAACGGCTTCTGAATTTATTTATTTATTTTGCTATCTTTCCCTATTCCGACGATGTTTCGGCTATTAATGTAACCACAAAATCTTTAATGTTGAATTGTTTTTTTAAATATAGCATATGCGATGGCGATTATGTTCTGCCAAGTTCGATTTGGTATCATATATTACTTTTAGAGCGAGGGTCATCTCACTTTTACAATGTCACAATTTGGTGGATCTACTAAAATTGCTCTCACGGTGTCGCCTCCTCTCTCTCTCCATCTCCATAATGCACCATCGCGTCTCGTCTCTCTTCATTGGCATTATTGTTACTCGTCTACAGGACCCAAGATTAGAAAAACAGTAACGGCAACGGGCTCCTCGTCAGCGGCGAGCGCGGCGGTCCTGCCCCTGCCGACTGCCGCGCTGCAGCTAAACCCCAAAGGGATAGTGATAGTGGTAGACGGGGCAACGGACGGGGGCAGGGTACAGAGGACGGGACAAGATACGCGCTGTTCCTCCTGCCCCGCTCCCGAACAAAACGGCAAAACGTGGTGCAGCGCCAGAGCCTGGCCGTGCACGCAGTGCACATCCCTCTGCTCTGCTCCGTGGCGGCTCCTTGCCCCCTCCCTCCCTCCACCATCGACAGAGAGAGGTGCCAGGAGGATGAGACCGGCGTTTACAATGCTCCTTGTGGCATAATGGCGGCTCCATGTGTGTGTTGTTGAGGCTGGAAACAAGGACAAAACAGATGGGAGGACACGTCCGCGGTCGCGGCATCATCTCTCTGCTTCCAGGTTCAGTGTACTCGAGTGTATGGAATCCGAGACGTTGCAAAGCAGTGTTGTTAACACCTCAAACCTGCGTCTAACACAAGAAAACGAATGATGCTGGGCGCAAAGACAAGTCAGTCAGACTCTCAGACAGACCACAGCTCTTGAGATTCGGTGCCATCACGGTGTCCTGCTGCTGCTGGTGGTGGGGCTATCAAGTAGTATCGTTAACACAATTCCTACTATTAATAAATGAGATTTTGTTAAACAAAAGAAAACTTGAGCACAGCACATGTATACAACGGTCCAACGAGATCAATCGAGTGTGATTCCAGGACCGGATCAACACAAAAGTTAGCAGGCAAACCAAGAATCCAAGAATTTTATCATTATCATCTTACAAAGCCACGGGGACTTCTTAAATGATGATGTCCAACCACAACTCCAAGCACACGTCAAAATTCAAAGGAGTTTCCAGCTAGTATGATGTGCTGTATGCGCAAGGCAAGTGTACAAATTAGTACAAGATGTGGATGAACAACAAAGTCTACCACTGAAGCAAGCATGCCTGACTCAGGGTGATCCACAGCCTACGATGCCTTAGCTTTTAATGTGGATAAAAAACAAAAATGACCTTGATTACCATTCAGTATTAGCCAAGGACTAGCACTATCATATGCTCAAACTGATCTAAGAATAACGAAAAACTCATAAGCTACCATGTGCATACAAGCTTGTCGCTATTTGAGTGCATCGATAAATTTTCTTGACGCAGCCACTTGGCCAACTGAAAAATGTACCAATGTTCTAAACAAAATGCACTGAATAGACATACTGTTTGGCTGCCATGTTTAATATATTAAGTACAGCATTAAATAT
Organism: Bromus sterilis; assembly: GCA_950022295.1. Classification (NCBI taxonomy): domain Eukaryota; kingdom Viridiplantae; phylum Streptophyta; class Magnoliopsida; order Poales; family Poaceae; genus Bromus; species Bromus sterilis. The sequence continues at coordinate 85,683,044 of OX465595.1, read as the reverse complement.
GAACGAAAGCTGCCTTTTGGAGTCAGTGTACTTCAGCTGTGATGCTACACAAAAACATGGCCCAGCTCAACAATTCATTTGTACCATCCAACATTGCAGAAATAAGCATCCTGACAATCCCCATAAATGATTGCCCATACTTGGATTCCAGCAAGTCAATATGAAATTCAAAAGACTATGTGGATGATCGAGCATGCTTGACCAACAGAAGATTGCAAGTCAGTGGTCGAATTCACACTACTTGAGACTTGAGAGACTACTCTTGCAACATCAGCAAAGGTCACAATCCACACTATAAGTTCTATGACGCTGAGTTTAAGATTATGATGCCTAGGCCCTGTTTGGATACTCTAACTCGGTTAGAGGTTAGAGTTAGATTCTAACTCTAGACTAACCTTAAACTAACTCTAACCAAGGAGGTGTTTGGATGATGGGGTTAGATTGGCAATAAATGTACCTTTTCCAATCATTTGACTACTTTATTCAGGATTTGATTGGTGGAGGTAGAGGGAAACTTAACTTTTTTTGGGCCCCACCTAACTCTAACCCAAATAAGCACCTCTTGGGTGGGTTAGATTTTTTGGGTGGGTTAGATGCATCTAACCAACTCTACCCCTCCTGTTTGGATGTTTTGGGGTTAGTTTGGTACAATCTAACCAACTCTAACTCTAACCCATGGAACCAAACAGGGCCCTAGTTACTGTTCTCCTTTCACAATAATTAGTAGGGTATAAGCCCTGAAGGCACATTAATGTTAATCCTTTTTCTTCCAATGAATATCCCAGTTTCCCCATCACTATATTTCCAAACAATATTTAACATTGCTATTCTGTAACTAACTAGTACTAACTTCTAAGAGTGCCGTGAAAAATACTCCCCCATGACACAATTGGCTATACAGGAAACATAAAAGATAAAACAGTTCTATGGGAGTTCTATGCAATGTTCAGGATATCGGTAACTGGTAGCTGCTTGGTCAGAGACTGAGTAGGGATTAACCGGCGAATCGGCCTATTAACGGAATTTATCGGTAACCATATATTGGTAGGTTAATAAGGATCATATCTATATATCGTAGGCTACATAGCAACATGCAATGCACTGATGTCTAAATATGCTATTGTATGTGTTGGTAGCAGCACAACAACATACATATACATCAGTATATTACCAGTCAGACATTTCACAGATCAAGAGCAGAGGATGTGCGCCAGTTCATGCGTGGCTGGGGTGCTAACCTGGGGGCTGATCTCAGGGCCCAGAAAGGGGCCCTCTTGGATCAGATCAAGGCCCTTGATCAACCATGCTGATACGGTGGGACTGTCACCGGATGGCTGGCTGCAGAGGTATTCTCTGGAGGCCTCCCTGATGGTGTATTCGAGGGTGAGGAGCTCTTTTGGCGCCACAGGGGTGGTCAAAACTGGCTCCTCAGGGGTGATTCTAACATGAGATACTTCCACGCCATTGCCAATGGGCGTAGGCAGAAGCACTCCATCCCCGTGCCTTTGGGCCAATGGTGTCCTACTAGAGGACACCGCCCTTAGTCTCGGATCATATTTACTCCTTTTATAAGGAGTTGTTTGCTGCGGAGCCTAGGTCTGGGGTCTGTGTGGCTATGAATTTTCTGGCCCTTGCCTGAGCTGGTGACTGCGGAAGAGAACATGGCTCTCACGGCTCCATTCACCTTGGAAGAGGTGGCGTGGCGGGTGCCCTGGCTACTATGAAAGCCGCCTCCACTCTGGGCCCCGATGGCCTCCCCGTCTCCTTCCAGCATTTCCGGCCTCAGTTTTAGCCGGTCATCATGCCTATGTTTCAGGAGTTCTATATTGGAACTCTGGATATGGCTAGGTTGAATTACAGGATCATTACCCTGATCCCCAAAGTAGTTGGGGCTACGGATATTCGGATATTCCACCAAATCATGGTGACTAACGCGGTTGAGCGGCTCTTTGGGAAGGTTACATGGTTAAATGGGCGGACTTGTGTTTAACCAAGCCACTTGGGGGCTTGGGGATCATTGCCTCCCGGCGTATGAATATAGCTTTGATGCTGAGGTGGGTGTGGTGCATCCTTAGTGAGGATGGCGGCCTTTGGCTATAACTAATTAAGGCAAAGTACCTTCGGGGCAGGCCTCTTCTTGCTTGCCAGACTCGGGCCGGATCCCAATTCTGGCGGGCCATTCAGATCATAAAGTGTAACGCCCCGGCCATACCCACCGGTTCCTGGCGTACGCCTGGCGGGATCTAGACTGTCCCCACAGACCAACACTAGTCTTTCCTGCGCACTTTGTCCTCACTCGTGCGCACCCGGGAACAACTTTCCGGTCGGTCACCCATCCTCAAATCGCTTCAAGCCAAGCACGCTTAACTTTGAAGTTCTTTGGATCTGGGCTTCCGGAAAAGAAGGCGCACCTTGTTGATATGAGTAGTCTTTCATTCCTACTAAGCCAGGATGTCACATAAAGCATGAGATCTGCTTGGGCCTTTCCGTCTGGGTTGGTGGCAGAACCGTTTTCTGGCTTGACCCATGGATTGGGGATAATCCTCTGCGTGCTTCCTTTCCTAGCCTCTTTGCGATTTGTTCTGACCCAGAGCTCGGGAGCAACTAATTAGAGGGTACCCGTTGCAGAGGTCACTTGCGCGCTCCGAGCGCGCCAAGTGTCACGTTCTGGCGCGTTTCGGTGTTTCTCTTTGGTCCCTCCGCGATCGGCACGTGGCACGTTCTGGACGCAACGCGCGCAGCCACAGCGTAGGAACAGATTCAGCCACAGTTTTTCGCGCAGCCACAGTTTTTCGCGCAGCCACAGCCCGGTTTTTCAGCCACAGTTTTTTCTGCCACAACCACAACTTTTGCCCAGTTTTTCAGCCACAACCACAGCTTATTTAGCCACAGCTGCAGTTTTTTCAGCCACGGCCACAGTTTTTGCCCAGTTTTTCAGCAACAACCACAGTTTTTTCAGCCACAATCACAGTTTTTTCAGCCACAGCTACAGTTTTTTCAGCCACAGCACTGCCACAGTCCAGCCACAGGTCCGCGCGCAGCCATAGTTTTTGTTTCGCGCGGGACACATTAAAAACGCGACACGTGGCGGATCAAGAGAAACGCCGAAAGTGACCTCTGCGGGGCCGCGCGGGAGGTTGCCCGCTAATTAGTGATTGACCCAGAGCTCCTGGTCGCAGCGGCCGGGGCTAATGGAAGCTGGAATGTCTCATTCCGGTGGACATTCGGCCCTGAGAAAGTTGGGTTTTGGACAGCTCTTAGGGCTATGCTTCCGGCCAAACGCCCTATGTGATCGGATCATGTATCCTGGTCTTTTGCCCCGTCTGGACATTTTTCGGCGGCTTCATCTTGCCGGGCCCTTTACCGGACTCCGACCATCCCCTGGGTGGACCACCTATGGAAGGCCCCCGTGCCTCTGAAGATTAAGATATTCATGTGGCAGCTTCTTCTGGACCTCCTTCCCTTTAGAACGGAAGTCCTTAAGCGGCAAGGCCCGGGCAATGGTATGTGCCCACTGTGTGATGTCCCTGAGACTGGACATCACATCCTGTTCGTGTGATCGGCGGCCAGATTCTTTTGGCGCTTTATCCGTGAGGCTCCGTGGCCCGATTGGGAGGCCACAGACCTGGCCAATAAAAGGAGAAACCTCTTTTGGCTAGTGTTCGTGGCCTTGGCCTGGACCCTCTGGACGATTCGGAACAAAACGGTGATTGAGCATGTCTTCCTGCGACGGGCCTCTGACATGATCTTTAAATTCTTGGCTTTCGTGAAGCATTGTCGCCCGCTCTCGAGGCACATGGATAGAGATCATCTCCTTCGCATGACTGAGGCCCTTACTTCTAAGGCACGACGCCTGGCTTCGTCTTATCCCGCGACTTGAGCTTTTTGGCGGAGGGCCCCTAGTGGCGTCTGCGATTTTTCCTCTTTCTTTTCTCTTTTCTATTGGGCTTTATGTGTTGCTGCCCCAGCTAGATCTTCAATTTGTGTGGTACTTGTGGATGTTGTTGTGGTCATCGCTTTATCTATAAAGCGGGGTGAAAGCCTATTTTCGGAAGAGGAGAGGAAAAACTCTGGGAGAAGGAATGCTAGGCCCAAACCTAGAGCACGGGGCGGCTGGAAGAAGGGAGGGAAACATGCTACATTTTGGACCAAATAAGCTATATACATTGGGTAGTTAATCAGGCCACCTGATATTTCGGCCTTTTATCGGCTGGACCAGTCAATGGGCTGAATAGGGGTTATTCGATTCAGTGAGGTGTCGAGTAGCAGTTAAGTTAAATACCGGTTGATATTTTGAACAGTGGTTCTATGGGAATATATATTTTTGACAGCAATGTTGTCGATTTTGATCGGCTGGACCAGTTAATGGGCTGAATAGGGGTTATTCGAGGTGTGGAGTAGCAGTTCACTTAAAAATCGGTTGATATTTTGAACAGTGGTTCTATGGGGAAAAAAATGCCAGCAATGTTGTCAATTTTGATTGCCTAACTAAGAGATCTCCCTAACTACTAACCCATGATTCTCACCAACTAGATACAGGAGGGCATGTGCTATACAATTATTATACAGACCGTTCAACTATAAGGTGGACCAAAATTGGTTAAAATTTAGCACAATTAGCCATCATGGATTCATGGTATCATCCCAGGCTTAGTTTTCAAGGTTTACACAACAGGAAATTGACAAATAGAGAAATACTACAACATCGATTTTTGCAGAGAAAGACTAGTATTATCTCTGTTCCAAAATGTGTCTTAGCATTTTTAGCAGTCAAAATTTTATAAGTTTATCTATGAACAGAGAGTTACTAGCAAGCAAAACATCAAATTATATTACTCCGTACTAGATTTATCATAAAATATAATTTTATAACTGATAATTATTTTATGTGAAAGTAACATGTTTTCATAGATATTGATGGTCAAAGTACCATTTCGAAGCAGTATCAATGTCCGACAAGACTTGCATTTTGAATTGAGGAAGTCATAATCTACAAACTATATAAGAGAAAGAGATAATTTTGCTCTCAGCAATATCAAGTCTTTTACCATTTTGAGGGATCAAACAGAAATTGATAAGTTGGCCTCAACTGATGATGGCCTGGCAGGATAATCACAGAGTAAGCTGAATGACAACATTGCACTATATTTAGGGTGCTAGAGACTTATTGGATAATGGTATTGTAAAAAAAGTAATCTCTTAGTGCTAAGGCTAAGGGATTAGAAAAATATATACTTATGCAAGAGAAGGTTACTTCAATCTAAGGCATGTACTCACATTGAATGCATCTGTAGAGGCAAGAAGTGTAATGTTACCACATCAAATTTTGTAAAAGTCGGACACAATAAGAGCCATATTTCCAGAACTGAATTAATGTTGAACAGAACAAAGAGAATATGAACATCATCCTGTACTGGACAGACCCTCGTTACTTCTTTTGACATAGCTGAATATGAACATCACCCTGTACTAGACAGACCCTTGTTACTTCTGAACTTTGGAAGAGAGTCGAACACACGAAGAGCCATATTTCAAGAAATGCACTCGTTACTTCTTTTGACAGACCTTCCTGGGTGGTCAGTCATAATTGCAGGGGAAAAACTGCTATGTCAGATAGATAGCACCGGCTAGGCGGGAACTCTCCCACACTTCCACAACTGGTATGCCTTCTCTGGTCACAAATAAGCGGTCTCCGCCCCCTTCCATCATCTCTATCATTCCACGCTTAGAATCTTCTTCAGTGTCCACATAGCTGCTTCTGAAACTATTTTCATTAATTCCTTCTCTGTCAAGTGTCTCCTTGGCTCCTGGCTGCCCCGGCAAGTTGGATGTGTCGTTTCGTTGTTCTTCCAGTCGGGACCAAACCTCCAATCCATCCTTCCGGCTGACAAACACCTGCGACTTGTAGCAATGCAGAACACTGCCATGACCCCCTCCACTCCCCTTTGGTCCTGATGACATGTACACCCAAGGGTCGTTGTCGAGGCGCCTCAGGTCTGCAACTCCAATATCTCCTGATTTTGAGCACACCTTGTAAAGCATCAGCCGCTTCACGTCCACATCTGCATCTGAAAATGCATCTCCAAACCTGCTGCTTCTCCCAGATCCCCCTGGCTCGCTTGTCTCCCAGACCACATTCCCAGATCGGATGTCCCACAGCCTCATGTACCCAGAATAGCCAAATGCCCCCGAGCTGACAGATGAAGCAAACACCAGCCCAAGCTCCTGCAGGTGCACTAGCCGATTCGGTGAAGATGACTTGGCCGCACTCCCAGTTTGCCGGCCAATCTCCTGTATGGGCTTCAGGGTTACAGGGTCAACCGCCAGGATGCAGTTCTCCCGATGTGGGCACTCGAATGTAGCGAAGATCGGTGAATTTGTGTCATTGGCATCAGCAGGAGGACGGGCGGCGATGGCGATGACCTTGGCTTTGAGGACGCGTAGGTCGGTCGGGTCTGACCATTCAACGGAGGCGACGTGCCAGCCTTCGAGGAGGTCGTAGACATGGAGGCCGGGGGAGGAGCTGGACCCGACCACGGCGAGGCTGGAGGGCAGCTGCCGGAGGGAGGTGGCGTGGTGGAGGTGGGTCCGGAAGGTGGTGAGATGGCCCAGCGCCGGGGAGTAATAGGTGAGCTGGCCGGCGCCGTGGGCGAGGCAGAGGGAGCCGTCGTGGTGCGCGGCGAGGGCGGTGGGGAAGGGCTCGGAGGCGGGGGACAGGGTGGAGGCGAGGGACGCGGAGAAGCCGAGGAAGGGCGGAGGGGAGAGCGCAGCGAGGAGCTGGGCGTGGAGGCCGTAGAAGAGAGCCTCGTCGAGGAGGACTCGGGCGGGGAAGGCCGGCGGGGAAGAGGGGGCGCGGATGGCGGAGAGGATCGCGGAGAGGAGCGCGGGGTCGCGGTCCACGAAAGTTGGGGTTGGGGAGGGATCGAGGGAGAGGGAGAGGGCGAGGGAGCTTGCCTCCAGGGCGAAGAGTTTGCCCCCCACGTTTAGCTGCTTCGCCGTGCCTTCTCCTCCTCCTCCTAGTCCGCCGGCGCCGGCGCCGCTGGTTACCATCGACGCTGGCGCTCACCAGTCACCACCACTGCTCCCTCTTTTTTTCAGATGCACTCTCCTCCTCTGTCTCGGAGAAACCCACCTATCTTTTGCTCCTGCTACTCTCTCTCGAGCAGCAATATTTCATTTCCAACAGGGTCTCATCCGAGCCGCCTCGATAACAATTTTCTAATAATTGAGTAAGTTGCTTTAGCACAGTGGCCCTGTTTGGATGTCAAACAAACCAGTTATCAAACTTTATAAAGGAGGATTCTTAGAAAAGATCCCCTATACTAACTCGGTTAGAGTTAGATTCTAACTCTAGACTAACCCTAAACTAACTCTAACCAAAGAGGTGTTTGGATGGTGGAATTAGATTGACAATAAATGTACCTTTTTCAATCATTTGACTACTTTATTCAGGATTTGATTGGTGGAGCTAGAGGGAAACTTAACTTTTTTTAGGCCTCACCTAACTCTAACCCAAATAAACACCTCTTGGGTGGGTTAGATTTTTTGGGTGAGTTAGATGCATCTAACCAACTCTAACCCTTATGTTTGGATGTTTGAGAGTTAGTTCTAGACTAACCCTAAACTAACTCTAACCAAAGAGGTGTTTGGATGGTGGAATTAGATTGACAATAAATGTACCTTTTCCAATCATTTGACTACTTTATTCAGGATTTGATTGGTGGAGGTAGAGGGAAACTTAACTTTTTTTAGGCCTCACCTAACTCTAACCCAAATAAACACCTCTTGGGTGGGTTAGATTTTTTGGGTGAGTTAGATGCATCTAACCAACTCTAACCCTTATGTTTGGATGTTTGAGAGTTAGTTTGATACAATCTAACCAACTCTAACTCTAACCCATGGAACCAAACAGGGCCAGTATTTCAATTGCATATTTTTTTTAAGTCAATGACATATTTATTTTTTAAATGATGTATATTATAGTTAAGATACAACTCTCTTAAGGGGGAGTGATACTACCCCTCAAATAGTCAATGGTTTATGGATAATTTTGAGCTTTCAAAATGATTATATGTAATATTATGTACGTGATGATCCACCCATATTTTTCATAGACTTGTATAGCTTACTGCACATGATTAATTTGTAAATTGGGTTATCATTAACATCAAAATCACTTAAGACTGAAAGTGCATTTTGCCCCAGGATCACGCCGATTGAATCTAGTAGTACGACAGTCATGTCCACCTCCGCGCAACAACATCGATAGACGACATATCTTTTGCGATGGGCTAACTTCTAAGACGTGATGGTCACGTATCGCATATAGGAAGATGACATCCACACCAATCCTAAAATGAGCTTCACGATGCGCGACAACCTTCGTGTCCTTGAAAGGATCCGGAGTCTCCCTGTTGGCGGAGTACAAACTTTCGGTGTTCAGCGACCTCCGTTACCTCGAGGGATCATCCATAAAAATCTTCAAATTTGATTAGGATTGGTAGTTAGGGTTAGTAATGTCAGTAGTTATGTTTAGACTCAGTTTTTGTTTGAATGTCCATAAAACCCTAAAAATATAATGAAAATTGAGTTGTTTGCAAGTCCTTTGAATGGATTTTGATTTATTTGAAACTTGCATTCAGAGATTTCCGAATTTTCAATGGAATTATCATTTGTTTAGAGATTCATATATTGCAAACTAATAAGGGAACCCAACTAACAAACTTGACATTACACTACAAACTAACATGTCGATAATTAACGACATGGGTGACTACAGATTATCGACGTCGACATGGATAATAGAAGAACGACTACTTGCCATCATCATCGTTCGAAATGAGTATTGTGTCGCCATTTTCGTTCGAGGGGAAGGAGTATATGCCGACGTCATTTTTCTTCCTGTCTTTCGCCTCTAAGGTGGAAATGGCCCGCGGATCAGCCGCCTCCGGCTCGAGTGAGGGTCTTTGTTCCGGCCGCCTGGTGGGTGATGGCCTCTTCATAAGCCATGCAAAGAGATGTTGCAAGGACCGCCTAGTCGAGTTGTTGCTACACCGCACGTCGGGCCTCCTTGGGATGGGCAGTGAGCACAAAAACACGTGCTCGTGCTCCTGTTGTTTACCCCGAGGTTGTTGTGGGGGTGCCCCTACATCATTTCGAACGTTGTCTCGTCCTTGACGTCCTCCGATCAATCTCCTATGTTTAGCAAAGAGATCCGACGTCGTGGGTTTTGATGTGCCGGACGAGTAATCGCCTGAGGCGAACGAGGAAGTGCCACGCTAAACAAGGAGGCAAATGCACAAGACTTGGAGCCACCCACGTCGGGCCATAGGGCCGCGGCGTCATTGCACAAACGTCCTCCTATCGAGGTCTGGTTTGTGAAAATCTTCCTCGCCATTATGTTGAGCTAGACTAGGGCTGACTCAGAACATTGAGTGGGACCAGCGGTGCTACCATGCCGACTGCGACGCCCCCAAAATCAGACCGTGTACAGTAATCATACACGCAAGGTACACGACCGAGATTAGGGACTCACGGTGAGATATCACAACACAACTCTACAAATAAAATAATACAAGATGTTTAATACAAGCCAGGGGCCACGAGGGCTCGAATACAACAGCTCGAAAGCACAAGGTTAGCGGAAGAAAAAGTATCTGAGTACAGACACACGAATCAAAGATGCCTTAAGAAGGCTAGCACAAATAACAACAGATCGAAAAGGCGAGGCCTCCTGCCTGGGAACCTCCAAACTACTCCTGGTCAACGAGGAAAACTCGACGTCGTAGAAGGCATCGGGGATCTTCATGTTACGGTGGTCGGCATCGGGGATCTCCTGCTCCTGGACTCCAAAGCTCCAACGTCGACTGCAGCGGCCGATCAGGCAAAACATAAAGGGGGAAATAAAGCAAAGGTGAGTATCTAGTACACTCGCGAGTCTTACGTCCGCTACTAAGCATTATGCATTGTATCAAATGGAAAGGGGAGGCTGTATATAGTGGACTGCAAGATAGAAATCAGAATAAGGGTAAGAAGCTAGGCCTATCGAAGACTAGCATCTTCCGACGATGTCTTGCAGCATGAGAAGAGAAACAACCAACGGTTCAATAGCAGAAATGTAATAACAATGCAGTAGAAGTTGCTGCAGCATTGTATAATAGTAAGTTGTAATAATTAATAATAATAATGCCTCCGAGTTCCCTTCCTCGACTCCCTGCGAGGAAGAAGACCCGGAACCATACAATTTAATAGTAGTAGTTTCTAGTGGTAAGATCCAGCTTCAGCATAAAGCGTCTTGTTACCGTAACACGACTATTCGAATAGATTAATCTTCCCTGCAGGGGTGCACTGGCGTGACTCTACGACGCTCGGATCTCCAGGTTGGCGTACACCTTGTTAGGGAACACCCCACCGAAGCTATCCGACACAAAGCAGCCCATCCTTCGGCAATCAACAGAGAGGTCATCCGCCGGACTATATCCTATGTACGCCGGGCTTTGGACCCTAACCCGAACGTACTCCTGCACGGTGGGTGGCTGTCCGGTGAAGCAAAATCAAAGCAAATACAAATACACTGCTCGAGCAAGAGAAGACAACACCACTTCTCGGCAATCAGCCCGCGATACTGCTGACGTCTGAAGACCCTCGAACGAGACTACGATGCAGGGGATCCCACACTCCTCGTCCCACGTGTAGGTAGTGCGTACAAGCCAAAAGGCTACTCAAGACATCCGCCGAACCATTTAGCATTTTAATTAACCTGCGTGACAACCGTTGTCGTTGCCTCGACTTAACTGACCCGCGGTCAACGACAGCAGTCAGGACCACCAGTACATCGGTGCCTGCCCTGTCGTCCCACCAAGTCTCTGCGGTTACCAACAAGGTGAACCGTCTCCTTACCTTATCTCGCGTGTGCTCTTGGTAGAGCTCGACTTTCGTGGTTTGGTAACTCTCGCGAGATACGAGCAGGGGCCAAGCACACCAGTAACGTCCGTTGTACCCTCCCTGTCGTTCCCGACGCAATACCGCTCGCGGGCACCGTTGGGTCGCCCGACTTTCTTACCTTTAAGGACAACCGTGGCTCAGGTACCTAGAGCGGCTATACAGAGTCAGCAACGAGTGGAGGTACGAGGATTAATCCTCGATAGCTCACACTAGATGGTGGCCCGGCAGAGCCGAGCTAGGGGACCTTAGGAGGTGTATGCAATGTATCGTACCTGTGCAGTTGTATATATTGTATCCGTGTTCACTCCCCTGAGTGGTCACGGCCCGCTATCTAATCCTAGCTAACAATGCGCAGGGCTCACTGCTGAATATATGCATAATAATAATAGGCAGCATAGGATAAAGGAGGTACATCAAGGGGCGACAAAAACAGGCTATGCAATTGAATAGGATTGTAATCGTAGCAGCAGCAGTAACAATGCCTAGTGCAAGAAATGTACGGAAAAGGTAGGCGATATCTGGGGAAGAGAATGGCTCTGCTTGCCTGGAAGCTCGGCGGTAGGGGTAGGGTCGTCGTCGACGTAGTCGATCACAGGGGCATCGGCAGCGGGCGTCGAGACTACCGGACAATAAGAGAGGGGGAGAGAAAAAATAAATACACAACAATCATAGCAATACAAATACAAGACATGGCAAACGCAAAGTTTATGGTGTTCTAACGCAGTGCAACGTGTTTTGCTCGGAGCAGGAATTCATCCGGGGATGAAAAACTGGCTCCGGTGATTATCGGACAGGGTGTCCGGAGGGGGAAGGTACCATGCCGGAGGTGTCATGGACATCCGACAAACTTATGGGTGGTGTATCCGTGTTAGTTGAACTATTCTGAACAACTTTCGTGTTTAGAATAAATTCATCCGGATACTTTAACAGTACCGGACAAATCATCGGACAAACAACCCGAAGGGGGAAAACTCTCGTGTGCGGTAAGTTAGAGGGGTGTGGTGGGTATGCGGCTAGCGTATTCAGAACGGTTGCATTTTTCTAAGCAACTTTCATGTATAAAGTTTTTCTATCGGAGCTACGGTTTAAAAGATATTGAATTTCTAATATTTAAATGCTTTTATAGAATTACTGGATTTTCTTTTATTATTTAATACAGACATTATCCAAAAGCTTATCCAGAGCAGTGTACTGACTGGTGGGACCTACATGTCATACATAGAGACATTTAAATTCAGTTTTATTTAAACAAATAACAGAGGGCCCACATGTCATGCACTGGATTTAATAAAATCAATTTAATTAGTTTAATAATTCAGTGGGACCCAGCTGTCATTGGAACAGTGGCATAAATAACTGGTTAATCTTAAACATGGGTTAACCTAAGGTCTGGGCCCATGTGTAAGTCTCAGGGGGGTTCTCTGGTTTAACTTAATTTGACAACTTAATTAAGGGGTGGGCCGGGCCCACACGCCAAAGGCTCAGGGGGGAGGGGTTGGTTAATCCCACGGGTTAACCACCCACGTCGTCGCCGGAGGTGAGCCACTGGGCGGCAACCTGCGGTGGCCGGAGTGGCTGCCGGAGAGGGGGGCGGAGAGGGCGGCCGGGCAGGTTCTCGGCGGGGCGCAGCCGCGCGCCAAGGTTGCTCAAGGCGCGACAGAGCACGGGGTCAGGCGCGACCACAGCTCGGACCGGCCATGGTGGACGGCGGCGGAGCACGGATACACGGCGGGAGCGGCCACGGGGCCTAGGCTAGGGGATGCTCGCGGTGAAATTAGGGAGAGGGAGGGGGTGTCCGGGCACACAGGGGGGGGCTCGAGGAGGTGTCGGTGGCCGGGGAAGTGTCGGAGTAGCGGTACGACGCGCGAGGACCGCAACGGCCGTGGCAGAGGGGATCGGTGCGGCGGCGAGCTGCAGGGCCTCCCGACGACGTTTCACAGCCTGGGGAGACGAGGATGAGCCAGACGAGGTTCCTGGACAGCAAGGCGCGCGCAGGAGTGGCCGGTGTCCACGACGGCGCACCGGCACGGCAACGGCGTCCGCGGCGGCTCCCGCGCTTGGAGGAGACAAGGAGCAAGGGGGGGGGTGGTGCCGGCGCGAGGGAGGTAGCGGGAGCGGGCTAGGGTTTCATGGGAAGGGGCTCGGGGGCTCGGGGTGGGGGGGGCTTATCCCCTCCGGTAGGCGGCGGATGGCCGCCACGCCATGGTCGGTGCCATGGATGGCCGCCACGCCCCTGCGTCCCCTCTAGAGAGGATGGGGAAGGCCCAGATGGGCTGGGCCGGCTGGGGAAAACGCTCTGAGCGTAACTTAGTCTTTTTCCAATTTTCTGTTTGCAATTAATTTCGCTATTGTTTTATTTTTGTAAAATGTGAAACATGTACCAAAATTAGTGATGCACTTTATAACAGTGCCACCAAAAGTTTTGTGTCCATATAAAATCAATTGCATTTTTGTTTTATTTAAAAGGGGTCAAATGCTACTGTTTTGCTATTGTTTTGATTTGTTTACAATATTTAAATGTCATAATAAATATCTATCGCCATGGCATCTTGGTCTATTGACATTTGTGCATTTTATAAAAATGTTTACACAATTTTCGGAACAACTTTAATTTCCACTTTTTTTTGATTCCAACCAAAGGGGTTTGAAAAAGATTTGATTCAATGATGATCAAGTCATGATTAATCACTGAGCTTAGTCATTAATAAAAAGTGATCACTGTAGCTTGACACCGAGGGTGTTACAAATCTCCCCCACTACAATGAATTCTCGTCCCGAGAATTTAAAAGGTAGTGGAAGGGGTAAAGCTTTGGTTTCGTATTCTAACGAGTCTTCCGGTTCTTGTTGTCCTTCTCGAAGAATTTAATCCTTCACGTTGACGTCTTCATTTCTCTGCATCAGTGCATCTCGACTAGTTTTCATTCTTCCTTCGGGGCTTCATCGTACCTGCGGATAGGGTCAGAAGGAAACTTAAGGGGGGGGGGTCGGATCAGTGCAAGGTTCATCCAAGGCTGACCAAGGGAATAGGGTACACCGTATCTCCCGAGTCTAATCTCAGGGGAATACATCGAGAGAAACAAAAGAAGGCATGAGAAGTTTCAAGCGGATATGCAAGCACACTCGATGATGATGACAGACGATGAAAAGGGGGTCCAGAGCACCAGGCATAAGCACTGAGTCTGTTATCAGACTGAATTCCACAAGGCAATTGACTCATGAATCGCATACGAGGTCAAGTACGTGGAATAACCTCGAGAACAGAAAGGTACAAGAGAGTCAGGTTTCGATCCTATGGAACTGTGAGTTATGGGCCCACAGTGAATAAGAAGGGTGGTGGCAAACAATGCGATCAAGTTGCAAGGTAAGTCAGAGAACAACTTGTTAGTTATGTCGGCAACAACATCAGTGCCAAGGGCGAGGGACGAAGAGAACCATCTTCCCGCTCGTTAAGACGAGGCGGACCAATTGGAAAAGTTCTCGTCCATCGGTGGTCACCGAAAAGCCATCAACAATTGTAACAGGTTGTACGGACAAAGTAGTACACCGGAGTGTTTACATCACCAGGGAATTATCACTGCTCGGATAATTTATATTCAAAGAAAGGTTAAACAGACCAATGGAAAGGAAATTTTGATGATACACAAGTATCAGGTGTATATCTTTCCCAAGGGAAAACAGTGCAAGATATACATGACCAAGTTTGTATTGGCAAGGAGTCAAAGGAGGTTGTCGATGATAACACAAATCATCGAGGGGCAAGGATGGTATTTCTCACCACGAATACAATTAACACCTGGTAGGAGCCAAGATGTCGATGATGACCACGACGCATCATGTCAAAAGGTTTCAAGAAAATACAATCGAACAACGGCGACATCAAGCAACAGGAATAGTGAAGCAAAAGTATTCGGTGTTCCCGGTTGACGACAACCCAGAACCATGAAATGGCTATGACAGGGATATGCGTTGTTTCATCACAATTCATAATATGTAGTGCAAAGGCATGATATCCTCGAGATACTAGGGGTAATACTCGAAGGTAGAATGGAGGATCATAGGTGCAGAAGAATTTATATCAAGGGGGTTAATTATCTTTACAAGAAGCTTTCATGATAAGTTATACATAGTATCCATGGGCATGAACACAAAGGTTCAGGGTCGACTCCCACTTCTTCAATGCATAGCCTTTCATTCACTTCTCGCTGTCGATGAATTTTTAGCGTTCAAAAATTTATCTTGCATAAAACCAGTAGGGTATGACCCGTAGAAGTTCATGGGTTCGCACAGATGGATGATGCATAGATGCAACCCGAAGGGACATTTTACGAATCTATACGACAATCCACAAGAACAAGAGATACAAGTTTGAAAGAAGAAGGCCGATGACACGGACCAGATGATACCATTTGCCAAAGGCATTTCGTATCAGGGGAAGCTCGTCAATGATTTAGAACACAAGCGGATGGCAGGTAGTAATCCACCAAAAAGGTCAGGCGGCGTATAGAGAGTCTGGGACGAGTATCGGTACTCAACCATAAGGAGAAAGAATACCAAAACATTGGAGGTAGAGGCATCGGAATAATTCGATGCTCAAGTACAAAGGAATTATAACTTCCAATAGGGGATATCAGAAGCAGATGTTCTGACCATGGTTATATAAGTTGAACGGAATTATACGGACAATCAACCGAGGTTTGAGTTACCGATATCCAGCTCATGTCTGGAATGACGTCTGAGCCGGAAGAATGGATTCCTAGGGATCAACTGATGATTGCGTGCACTCGCGCACACGATGATTCAACAGATCGGAATGGCAATGCCAAGGGAGGGTATCGAAGACCACAAGACAAACGGGATTAATCATAGTGCAAGCAGGCAAGAAGAATCTCCAAAGCAGTAGGCTACCGAGGATTGTTGCGAGATCGAATAGTATTTCAAAGTATTTTGGGGAATCACAGGAACAACTTAGGATGAACGGATCCTCGATAAATATGAGGAATTATCTGCAGGGTGAAAAGAAGTTGCAAGGCAGTAGACGCAAAGGATTTCCGAAACAACGGAAAGTATTTCGATGCATCTTGTGAACACAAGAGCAACTGGGATTGAATGGATGAACGAAAGGTGTATGTGGTTATACATACGGACTTATCAGTGGCAGGGAATGGTCAAGGTGTCGGCACAAATGGTCTCGGGAATTTATCGGAGAGTAATCTTCGAAATCTTCTCGTGAAGCAAGCGATCATCTGGAATGAGGGGCTCTCCGAAAGGAAGTAGTCACGAGAACCTAAAGTCAGAGTTAGCAAAATCTTTAACCCGAAAGGAAGAGAGAGCAGAGTCCTAGAGTAAAGGTACGGAGAAAAAGGATCCTAATACCACCCAGTTGGCGACGTGGGCCGATAAGCCACATGACACTGTTAGTAAATTAGTTTTGCAAGAACTAGACTCGACTTCGACCAAGGAGTTGGAAGGGGGTGTCCTACAGGAAGTCGGCTCTGATACCAACTTGTGACGCCCCTAAAATCAGACCGTGTACAGTAGTCATACACGCAAGGTACGCGACCGAGATTAGGGACTCACGGTGAGATATCACAACACAACTCTACAAATAAAACAATACAAGCTGTTTAATACAAGCCAGGGGCCACGAGGGCTCGAATACAACAGCTCGAAAGCACAAGGTTAGCGGAAGCAAAAGTATATGAGTACAATCACAAGAATCAAAGATGCCTTAAGAAGGCTAGCACAAATAACAACAGATCGAAAAGGCGAGGCCTCCTGCCTGGGAACCTCCAAACTACTCCTGGTCAACTTGGAAAACTCGATGTCGTAGAAGGCATCGGGGATCTTCATGTTGCGGCGGTCAGCATCGGGGATCTCCTGCTCCTGGACTCCAAAGCTCCAACGTCGACTGCAGCGGCCGATCAGGCAAAACATAAAGGGGGAAATAAAGCAAAGGTGAGTATCTAGTACACCCGCGAGTCTTACGTCCGCTACTAAGCATTATGCATTGTATCAAATGGAAAGGGGAGGCTGTATATAGTGGACTGCAAGATAGAAATCAGAATAAGGGTAAGAAGCTAGGCCTATCGAAGACTAGCATCTTCCGACGATGTCTTGCAGCATGAGAAGAGAAATAGCCAACAATTCAATAGCAGAAATGTAATAACAATGCAGCAGAAGTTGCTGCAGCATTGTATAATAGTAAGTTGTAATAATTAATAATAATAATGCCTCCGAGTTCCCTTCCTCGACTCCCTGCGAGGAAGAAGACCCGGAACCATACAGTTTAATAGTACTAGTTTCTAGTGGTAAGATCCAGCTTCAGCATAAAGCGTCCTGTTACCGTAACACGGCTATTCGAATAGATTAATCTTCCCTGCAGGGGTGCACTGGCGTGACTCTACGACGCTCGGATCTCCAGGGTGGCGTACACCTTGTTAGGGAACACCCCACCGAAGCTATCCGACACAAAGCAGCCCATCCTTCGGCAATCAACAGAGAGGTCATCCGCCGGACTATATCCTATGTACGCCGGGCTTTGGACCCTAACCCGAACGTACTCCTGCACGGTGCGTGACTGGACGGTGAAGCAAAATCAAAGCAAATACAAATACACTGCTCGAGCAAGAGAAGACAACACCACTTCCCGGCAATCAGCCCGCGATACTGCTGACGTCTGAAGACCCTCGAACGAGACTACGATGCAGGGGATCCCACACTCCTCGTCCCACGTGTAGGTAGTGCGTACAAGCCAAAAGGATACTCAAGACGTCCGCCGAACCATTTAGCATTCTAATTAACCTGCGTGAAAACCGTTATCATTGCCTCGACTTAACTGACCCGCGGTCAACGACAGCAGTCAGGACCACCAGTACATCGGTGCCTGCCCTGTCGTCCCACCAAGTCTCTGCGGTTACCAACAAGGTGAACCGTCTCCTTACCTTATCTCGCGTGTGCTCTTGGTAGAGCTCGACTTTCGTGGTTTGGTAACTCTCGCGAGATACGAGCAGGGGCCAAGCACGTCAGTAACGTCGGTCGTACCCTCCTTGTCGTTCCCGACGCAATACCGCTCGCGGACACCATTGGGTCGGCCGAGTTTCTTACCTTTAAGGACAACCGTGGCTTAGGTACCTAGAGCGGCTATACAGAGTCAGCAATGAGTGGAGGTACGAGGATTACTCCTGGATAGCTCACACTTGATGGTGGCCCGACAGAGCCGAGCTAGGGGACCTTAGGAGGTGTCTGCAATGTATCGTACCTATGCAGTTGCATATATTGTATCCGTGTTCACTCCCCTGAGTGGTCATGGCCCGCTATCTAATCCTAGCTAACAATGCGCAGGGCTCACTGCTGAATATATGCATAATAATAATAGGCAGCATAGGATAAAGGAGGTACATCAAGGGGCGACAAAAACAGGCTATGCAATTGAATAGGATGGTAATCGTAGAAGCAGCAGTAACAATGCCTAGTGCAATAAATGTACGGAAAAGGTAGGCGATATCTGGGGAAGAGAATGGCTCTGCTTGCCTGGAAGCTCGGCGGTAGGGGTAGGGTCGTCGTCGACGTAGTCGATCACAGGGGCATCGGCAGCGGGCGTCGAGACTACCGGACAATAAGAGAGGGGGAGAGAAACAATAAATACACAACAATAATAGCAATACAAATACAAGACATGGCAAACGCAAAGTTTATGGTGTTCTAACGCAGTGCAACGTGTTTTGCTCGGAGCAGGAATTCATCCGGGGATGAAAAACCGGCTCCGGTGATTATCGGACAGGGTGTCCGAAGGGGGAAGGTACCATGCCGGATGTGTCGTGGACATCCGACAAACGTATGGGTGGTGTATCCGTGTTAGTTAAACTATTCTGAACAACTTTCGTGTTCAGAATAAATTCATCCGGATACTTTAACAGTACCGGACAAATCATCGGACAAACGACCCGGAGGGGGAAAACTCTCATGTGCGGTAAGTTAGAGGGGTGTGGTGGGTATGCGGGTAGCGTATTCGGAACGGTTGCATTTTTCTGAGCAACTTTCATGTATAAAGTTTTTCTATCGGAGCTACGGTTTAAAAGTTATTGAATTTCTAATATTTAAATGCTTTTATAGAATTACTGGATTTTCTTTTATTATTTAATGCAAACATTATCCAAAAGCTTATCCAGAACAGTGTACTGACTGGTGGGACCTACATGTCATACATAGAGACATTTAAATTCAGTTTTATTTAAACAAATAACAGAGGGCCCACATGTCATGCACTGGATTTAATAAAATCAATTTAATTAGTTTAATAATTCAGTGGGACCCAGCTGTCATTGGAACAGTGGCATAAATAACTGGTTAATCTTAAACATGGGTTAACCTAAGGTCTGGGCCCATGTGTAAGTCTCTGGGGGGGTTCTCTGGTTTAACTTAATTTGACAACTTAATTAAGGGGTGGGCCGGGCCCACACGTCAAAGGCTCAGGGGGGAGGGGTTGGTTAATCCCACGGGTTAACCACCCACGTCGTCGCCGGCGGTGAGCCACTGGGCGGGAGCCTGCGGTGGCCGTAGTGGCTATCGGAGAGGGGGGCGGAGAGGGCGGCCGGGCAGGTTCTCGGCGGGGCGCAGCCGCGCGCCAAGGTTGCTCAAGGCGAGGCAGAGCACGGGGTCAGGCGCGACCACGGCTCGGACCGGCCATGGTGGACGGCGGCGGAGCACGGATACACGGCGGGAGCGGCCACGGGGCCTAGGCTAGGGGATGCTCGCGGTGAAATTGGGGAGAGGGAGGGGGTGTGCGGGCTCACAGGGGGGGCTCGAGGAGGTCTCGGTGGCCGGGGAAGTGTCGGATTAGCGGCACGGCGGCGAGGACCACGACGGCCGTGGCAGAGGGGATCGGTGCGGCGGCGAGCTACAGGGCCTCCCGACGACGTTTGACAACCTGGGGAGACGAGGATGAGCCAGACGAGGTTCCTGGACAGCAAGGCGCGCGCAGGAGTGGCCGGTGTCCACGGCGGCGCACCGGCACGGCAACGGCGTCCGCGGCGGCTCCCGCGCTTGGAGGAGACAAGGAGCAAGGGGGAGCGCGGGGGGGGGGGGGGGGTGCCGGCGCGAGGGAGGTAGCGGGAGCGGGCTAGGGTTTCATGGGAAGGGGCTCGGGGGCACGGGGGGGGGGGGGCTTATCCCCTCCGGCATGCGGCGGATGGCCGCCACGCCATGGCCGGTGCCATGGATGGCCGCCACGCCCCTGCGTCCCCTGTAGAGAGGATGGGGAAGGCCCAGATGGGCTGGGCCGGCTGGGGAAAACGCTCTGAGCGTAACTTAGTCTTTTTCCAATTTTCTGTATTTCTTTTCTGAAATTTTCTGTTTGCAATTAATTTCGCTATTGTTTTATTTTTGTAAAATGTGAAACATGTACCAAAATTAGTGATGCACTTTATAACAGTGCCACAAAAAGTTTTGTGTCCATATAAAATCAATTGCATTTTTGTTTTATTTAAAAGGGGTCAAATGCTACTGTTTTGCTATTGTTTTGATTTGTTTACAATATTTAAATGTCATAATAAATATCTATCGCCATGGCATCTTGGTCTACTGACATTTATGCATTTTATAAAAATGTTTACACAATTTTCGGAACAACTTTAATTTCCACTTTTTTTTGGATTCCAACCAAAGGGGTTTGAAAAAGATTTGATTCAATGATGATCAAGTCATGATTAATCACTGAGCTTAGTCATTAATAAAAAGTGATCATTGTAGCTTGACACCGAGGTTGTTACTCCGAATGGGCTATTTAAGTAGTGCCGACAATGGCGGGAGAGGTCTTTGGCGGGAAGGCGCAATGACAATGGGGCATCGTCACATGGTGTTGGAAATATGCCCTAGAGGCAATTATAAAATGTTATTATACATATTTCAACATTCATAATTAAGGTTTATATTTCTGTGCTATAAGTGCAATGATCTTGACTGTGAGATTCAGAATACAACTCATTTGCATGTGTGGAAATGTAAACACCAAGAGTTCCTGGTTTAGCCTCTAAGACCAGCTCATGTGCTAACTGATGATTATGTTTTCTTAATCATGGACATTGTTCTTCTAACAAGGTTGAACCGACCCCAGTGTTGAATGATATACTTAGAGATCACATCATAACAACGTTATAAGTCATATCATGAAATGTTATCATATACGTAATTCCTTAGACCATGAGAGTATCGAGTTGCTTCACACAGGAAGATGTACTTTGGTTCTTAGATGAATCTTCCCGTTACTGGGAAGTAGTAAAATAAGTTCTAGGTACATTGGATAGTGTGTCTAGTAATTGCGATAGTTCATGACTGGGATTTGCTCCTTCACGATGAAGAAGATATTCACTTCGGGCTCACTCGATATAACGGTATCCATTATAGTCTGGCCAGACACATTGTGATTTAGTCACGGGGATACCGGAATACGATAACGAGAAAAAGACAAACGAGCAAAGAGGATAACGAGTGGCTTGTGTACAAGAAATTGTTACACATGGGTGCCCAACTTCTATCCTCTGACTTTGTCATATATCGCGAAGCAAAGGGAATGGTACATGGCTAACATAAAGGTTCACTCGAAGTTTAATCGTGTATGTGCGGGAGTCAACATGGGTGCCCATGGCTCCGCTGTTGATTATTGGCTATTGACAAAAGGTTGTTGTCCTACGTCCGGAAGACGTTCCGAGTCATGTCCGCATAATACCGAACCTATTGGGTCACACACTTAACGGATAGTAGTCAGTTAGAGAACTAGGAGATGAAAAGGGAAAGGGTACCAGAATTGTTCCGGGTGGAACCGGAAGTGTTTTGGGTAGAACTAGAAATGTTCTAGGTGATGCCGAATGGTTTTAAAATATTCGATAATGGTCTCGAATGATTCCGTAACATTCAAGAAGAGTCTTGAAGTAGCAACAAGACATCCGTGATAGACTCGGAAGGTTTTGCAACATTCGGTAATAGTTGTGGAAAGGTTACGAAACATCGGGAAATTGTTCCGGGACTTCTAGAAATGTTTCGGGAGGTTCCGAGAGGTTCTCGGGAGCTTATCAAAGTATCCGAAGGGTTATGGAACTCTCCAAGATGCGGAAACCGAAGCTAGGCTAAGTAGGAAGGTGCACAAGGTCGTAGGTCGGCGAAAAAGGGACTTTCCTTGGGGGGCAAGCCCAGACGCCAGGGTCCCTGGCGTTTTTCCCCTAGACGCCGTAGTACGCGGCGTTTCGTACTGGAATCTGTGTTGGACTCCTCCTGGTGGCAAAAACCGACTTTGGGGAGAACCCTCGCCCAAGTCGCGACCCCTGGCTTCCACCTATATATTCAGGGGTAGGGGTAGCCCCAAAGAGACACCAGAAAAGCCCCAAGGCTGCCCCAGCTAAATCCTACGCGCTTCTAATTCTCTTCGGGCTAGATCGTTCTAGTCCGGACGCCGCTAGGCTCTTCTCCCTCTAGTTTCTCTCGGTGGCGTTCTTCTATGGACGGAGGGGTGCTGCTGGATTGCTACATCGGGATGTGTGGATATCGGTAGAGGGATCATACCTTTGATCCTTCTTCGAGGTTCTTCTTCTTCCTCGGAGATCATGTTCGAGGGACTTGTTCGTGGGACTTGATTGCGGGACGGATCACGGAACAGTTCGCGGGACGGATCGTACAACGGATCGCGGGATCGATATCCTCGTGGTTGGGAGGTCATTGAAATTCTTAGCTGCGGGGATCTACACCAATGGTCTTCACCAACTCTACTTATGCTACATCGGTTGGTGAGTCATGACCTAAAACCTTGTATGCAATCTTCATAGATGATCTTGGGTGATTGTTACGTAGGCCGATTTTTTTTCTACTGCGTTTCCCAACAGTGGTATCAGAGCAATCTATGAGTAGATGTATGTTTAGGTTTAGATCATATGTTGATATGAGGCATTGATTTTCTTGTTGCTTCCCTGTCATGTGATTTTTTCTGTGCTTGATGGCAAGTTGAGGTTTTGTTACAAGGATTGAGTTTTCCATCGATCCCTCTATGTTACTTTCAGTATGCTGGTTGCCTTGATCATGGACCACATCAAACTCCTTGGATCTCATATTAATCTCGCAATAGAAGATTTAGCATGGAGGGGCTTGTGGATTTTATGAACTCAAATCCACACGGGGGTCACGCGTTGAACGAAGTTTGGCTTGTGGCATTAGTTGCTACACGCACCCCGAACGTTAAACTAGCAACAGAGAAGTATCGTGTTTGGTTTGTATAGGGAACAACGTTTGCATGTAACCTGCTAATCAACCACGATAAAATTTGCAACAACCCGTGTAGATGGCGATCTAACTTGTTTTTGCAGAGTATGCATGTGATGTGGTATAGCCTTCAAGATTTGCAATGTGTTTGTATGAGATGCTATATATTATGTAATATTTATTCGCGGCCTGTGTGTCGTGGTACGTGATAACCCACAACTGCAGGGGATCGAGATAGTCTTCGCGGGTAAGAATAACCCAATTTATAGATTCGACTCAAGGGGAGCCAAAGAATATCCACAAGCTTTAACAGTGGAGTTGTCAGTTCCACCGCACCTGAGATACACTTACTTGCAACAAGATATTAGTAGTAACTGCGATATGGAAGTGGTGATAGCAACGGAAATAGTGGTGGTGAAATAGCGACAATAAAACAGCAAAAGTAAACAACTAGTAACCAGCAGAATTAAAAACACTGTAGGCTAGGGAGATGGATGGTTGGGCGCTGCATGGATAAGATATATCATGTATTTAACTTGGGGCAAGGCACACAGAAAAGCAATAATCATCTAGGCATAAATCAAACATCAGGAAGGTACCCCATAGGTAGTTGTACGTGCTTGCAATAAGAACTTGCACAACATCTTTTGTCCTACCATCCCGCTACGAACGGGGCCAAAAGGAACCTATGGAAATTAAGGTGCTCCTGTCAAAGAGCACCAGAACAAAGCATTAACAATCAATGGATACATGGAATCCTCAAACTATAGTCCATCCCCTTTGGTGTCCCAAGCTGTCACCTTTGGGATCGCCGGTTCCGGACTATAACAGGTGCATACAACTCATAGATAGGATCAAGAACACAAATATATTCATGCAAACACATAGGGTTCAGATCTGAAATCATGGCACTCGGGCTCAAAGTGACAAGCATTAAGTGCAACAAGTTGAAGTAGAGACGATAAACAACAATCTAGATGATAGACAACATGCCCCCAACAATCTGATAAACTATTACATGATCTAACTCATCCAATCCCTACCATCCCCTTTGCCTACAACAGGGAATTACTCACACATGGATGGAGAAGTCCTGGAGGGAGGATGGAGTGGTGATGATGATGACGATGGCGATGATCTCCCCTCACCAGAGGCCAAAACAACCTCCAGATTAGCCCTCCCGGAGAAGAACAGAGGGTGGCGGCGGCTCCGCGACGAGAATTGGGAAAAATACTTCTGTTTTGGGATTTCTCTGTCACGGGAATAAATAGGAGCCTCGGTAGGGCACTAGAGGAGGGGGGGAGTCCCCCAGGCGGCCAGAGGGCGCGACCCCACCCCTGGCCGCGCCAGGGGGGCGCCTGGGCCCCCCTTGGCTGCCCCCTGGTCCCACTTCTGGCACAGTGGCCCTTCGGGTGCGTGGATTTTCTGTGTTTTTTCTGGGAATTTTCTGAGACGTCCAAAAATCCATTTTCCTGCGCACAATAAAACCATATAGGCAGCTCTGCTAAAAACAGCGTTAGTCCGGGTTAGTTTCGTCCAAATCATGCAAGAATGAGGGCAAAACAATAGCAAAAGTGTTTGGAAAAGTAGATACGTTTGAGACGTATCAACTCCCCCAAGCTTAGCATATTCCTTGTCCTCAAGCAATTCAGTTCAACGAACTGGACGCGACAAAGAAAACTTTGATAAACTCTTTTTCTTCAATGAATGTATATAAGCATTTACTACGAAAAGAATTTAGCGAGTATCAAAACAATGCTATGAGGACAATGCACGAAGCAATCCTTCTTTCAAGTGATCAATCACAAACAACTAAAAGTAAATAATATGCTACTAAAAATCAAGACAAGACTACAATGCACAAAGCTTGAACATACTAGAGTGGTATTTCGCTAGCCTCCATGAGTGAAGCAAAACATAAATGCAGAAACTCCTCCGGAGTTTTAAAGGAGACTAGAACTAAGAACTTCAGAATAAATAATACCACAATCATGCAAAAGACAATGTAGTACTTTGGGACAATGCACATTACACTTAGAATGACAATTATGGTCTCCTAGTTGGTGCTTTGAAGAAAGAAGGTGGAGACTCTCGAACCGTGGAATTTGATGGAAAGGTTGAAAACCCGTGGTTGGAAGCAAAGACTAAACATGTACCAGAGCTCTTGGTTTTGAAAACAGAGATAAAAAGTGTTTTGGGAGGTGCATGCTTCTTCAACGAATGCTAGTAGAAAACTCAATCACCTCTTACGCTAGACATGTTTCGAGGAACGACTCCTAAGATGGAGACGATCACATCCCCTTAATCTCCTTTGTTTATCACTGGCAAAGTTTTTTGATTTCTCATAGACAAAGCGTGAAGGAGGGTTTGTTGGTTGTGATTATCTTTTGTGAGCTGGGCGCACTCATGCCAGTCCCTCCTCGTATTAGGGGTTTGCAGATTAGACATGCAATCCCGGAATAAAACATGTCTAACATAAGACGGTCATGAATCACCTACTACTTCCTCATGAGCTAAAGCAGAGGCACAACACAGGAGTGTTTTTGAATAATTTCGAGATGGTACAAGAAAGTCTCCGTTAGGATGGCCGGTAAATACCACATAGGAAGGTATGGTGGACTCATATGGAAAAACTGGTTTCAAGGATTTTGGATGCACAAGCAGAAATCCGCTTAGTGCGAGCGAAGGCTAGCAAAAGACTGGGAAGCGAACAACTAGAGAGCAATAACAGTCATAATCATGCAGAGCGACAAAGTAACATTGAATTGAGCATGAAAATGATACTACTATTTTGAAATTCAAAGATCATCAAGGCAAAGTAGACTTTTCAGTCATAAACATGTGTAAGCATGTGCCAAGTCGATCCAAGAATTCTCCAAAGGGAAATTCCACTTCAGTATGCTAAACTATGAACAATGCAATGCATGTAAATCATTTCAACAACACATTATGTACTCTAGCTATTTGAGATTAGCCACAAGGAAAGCATGAACACTGGGAAAGCATTGTAAACATAGCACTATGTTGCTACAAGCTGGTCTCTAGATCGTAAGTACAAGCATATGTACAAAAGTATAAACAAGAAGAGTTCATACCGGTTTTCTTTGTTGCATCCCTTTCGTCGATCTTCGTCATTACTGCCTTGTCACTTGCACGGTTGAACGTAGGAAATATATAATCAAGTGCAAATGCCATGACGGACTCGAGCTGAACTCTGCAACAAAGCAAACTAAAGAGAGGAAAGATTTTTTTTTTGGATTTTTCAAAGATTTAGCGAAAGAAAAAGGAAAGAGAAATCTTTTTGTTGTTTTTGCAAAATAAAAGAACAAAGAAGAACGGGCAAAAACTTCGAAAAGATCAAAGCGAACAAAATGAAAACGGATAATACAATGGAAAGGTGAGAAGGGAACGTACTCCCCCAAGCTTAGGATTTTGGCCTAAGTTGGTAGCAGCTACTGCCCCGAGGAGCCTCCTGCTCCGGGGTAATGGTGAGCCCAGGAGTCGTATGAGCCCTCTGGTGCGTACACCGAAGTCCACGGGTCCTCCCATGAGGAAGGCCCTGCGCTCCAAGCGGAAGAAGATCCCTCGCCATGCTCGGTGAAGGTCTCTCCCTGGAAAGGTGGGAACTCACCATGCTCCTCCTCATCGGGCACAACCCCCTCCATGGGGTTATGCGGCTGGTAATGAGCCATGAACTCATCGAACTGAATCTCGTTGAAGGACCATCCATTCCTGCGAGTGCTGTCAAACAAAAATGGTGTAGGTATATGGATCTCACGAGTAATGGTCCTTTCAAACCTCAAAATATAATCAAGGTTAACAAAGTGGGAAGTCATGGTAACAAACTTATTCCTCTTCATAGCCGCAAGATCAAGACTCGCGTATGAAAAGGGAACATCATCAGGATGCGGGGTGCGCTCAAGAGACTCAAGGATAAGTGTGGCATAAACGCCACCATATAAATCGCCTTTGTTACTGTTCGTAACAAGGCGCCGAGCAATCAAGGCACCCACATTATACTCATTCTTATCAGAGAGGGCGTTCACATAAATAGCGAAATCTGGTGCAGATCCATTACTCGTGTTGTCACGAGCTAACACCCCTCTAGCAAAAAAATACGCAAAATACCTGAGGTGTGGAAACTAAATGCTGGAAATCTTCGTAAGCCGAATGTCGGTCTCCTCCTGGCAACAAAGGGAGTTGAAGAGGGTCCTCAACCCGGAAGGTTGCATGGTCATCTTCGTTGTCTGACCAACGTTCGGCACACCTATTATATCACAAAACTGTGCCAAATACATGGTTATGAGATCATTATAAAGTTTGAACTCGACGGTTCCAACATCATGGTTATAACAAAAACTGTTGACAAAGCAGGAGGTAAGCTTTTTGTATTGTACCACACGGCATAAAGCTAGCCGTGTCAAACCTGCATTGGCACAAAGGCCATAAAATTCCTCCTTAATTCCTGCAGCTGTAAGAAAATCATCGCACGGATACATCATTGCGCATGATGGATTTGTGTCTTCCAACAGCTCCAGGGGCACATGATCTTCATTGTATCTCACCCTAACTGCTGAGGGTGAACCTGCAGCTCTAGTAACTCTATCGGAGCGCTCGGGCTTATTCTTCCCAAGCCACCCTTTTGATTTTCCAAAGAAACTCATTTATGATTTTTTTTACAATTCACAAAAACAAGGATTTAAACAAAGTGAGTTGAGGGAAACTACTGTACTCACTTCCCTAAGGCATAAGCTTTCATCAAAACTTTGAAAAATAAATTTCTACACATGCATGCAAGCTCATATGAACAACACCAAGAGCTACCAAATACTCACAAATGAAGCCACCAATAAAAAATCTAATTGGAGGGGTGAAAGTGTTATATACCAGGGAGTATTTTCTCAAAATCTCAGCTCGAATGGTGGGCTGTAGAGAGAG
Organism: Bromus sterilis; assembly: GCA_950022295.1. NCBI lineage: Eukaryota > Viridiplantae > Streptophyta > Magnoliopsida > Poales > Poaceae > Bromus > Bromus sterilis. The sequence goes on along the minus strand of OX465595.1, from coordinate 85,654,919 downwards.
ATCGAAAATCGCCTCCAAGAACAGCAAGAACGCAAGAACTGGAGTAGAACTCGTGTTTTTGGAGAGAGAAGAAGGAGGGGGAAGAAGACATACCTAGAGGTGGGGCCTGTGGGCCCCAGGCACCCTGTGGGCGCGGCCAGGGGCAGGCCACGCCAGCTGGCCGCCTGGGCCACTGATGGCCCCCCTGGTCAGCCCCAGGTGCCTCTGGGTCACCCCCGACATGGAAATTTTTATTATAATTTTGCTGGAATTTTTCTGACAACTTCACTGTTGAAATTTTTTCGAAGTTTATAAAGCTGCGAAACTTTCTGAAAACTTGAAGCAGTGATTAGAATTGTGAAGCTTCAAAAACATATAAACTTGGTACAATGAAAGATAAAAGCTAAAAGATATGCAAACATAACAACTTCTACTCTTTACTTATATAAAACTCATCTAATAGCAAGGTTGATCAAGTCCTACTACCAAACTAGCAATACATAGAGCAAAAAGTTTTCACTTACTATGAAGCATTCATGGTACCTTTACTTTAATGGATATTGTCCCCACCATAATGGTTTTGTATTTGTGGTGCACATGTAGAGGACAATCCCACTCACCAATCTTCACGGTCTCGATATTCTCTATAGAGTTGAGGTCATGCCTTTTGTCAATCTTCTTCGGAAAATACACCGTGTGTTCTTTATCATTCACATTAAAAGTAACCTTTCCTTTATTTCAATTAATAATAGCACCTGCGGTGTTAAGAAAAGGTCTACCAAGAATAATAGACATGCTCCCATCCTCGGGCATGTCAAGCACAACAAAATCAGTGAGGATTAAACAATTAGCAACTTCAACGGGAACATCCTCACAAATACCAATGGGAACGACTGTTGACTTGTCAGCCATCTGAAGAGAGATATCTGTAGGGATTAGTTTTTCTAAACAAAGTCTCCTGTAAAGAGGGAAAGGCATAACACTCACTCCTGCTTCCAGATCACATAGAGCAATCCTGACATAATTATTATTTATGGAGCAAGGAATGGTGGGTATACCTGGATCATCAAGCTTCTCAGTAATCTTGCCACTAAAAGAGTAGTTAGCAAGCATAGTAGATATTGCTTCGTTTGGAATTTTTATTTTATTAGTAACAATATCTTTCATATATCTCGAATAAGGAGGTAACTTAATAGCATCAGTCAAAGGAATTTGAAGAAAAAGAGGTTTCATCCACTCACAAAACTTATTGTAATGCTCTTCTTCTTTAGTTTTGAGAGACTTACCTGGAAAGGGCATGGGTTTCTGTACCCATGGTTCTCGTTCCTTCCCATGTCTTCTTGCGATAAAGTCTTCTCTAGTGTATTTCTTGCGTTTATCGAGTGCTTCTTCTTCTCGAGCTTCGGGCGGATCATTATTTTCACCATCCTTTTCAGGCTCAGCACCGTCTTCAGTCTCAGCATCGGAGGTAGATATACTATTTGGATCATTGGAATTGTCAGCTTCTTTGTGCTTCGTCTTTTTCTTCGGAGAGCTAACAATTTCTTCTTCCTGTATTTGATAATCTTGCTCGATCCTCTTCGGATGCCCCTCAGGATAGAGAGGATCTTGAGTGCTAGTTCCTCCTCGGGTTTTAATCCTGAAGGCCTGTATATCCTGTTTGGTATTATTAGCAAGCAAATCTTTTTGCACATTATAAATTTGATCAAGCTGAGTTTGAACCATATGAAAATGCTTCACAAGACATTTAACATCATTAACTGTTCTACCTAGAACATCAAGCAAGCTTTTGATAGCAAGGGAATTATAATGCAACTGACTTTGTATCCTCTCATTAAAGTGATTTTGCTTCATAATGAAATTATCAAGCTCATCTAAACATTGATTAGGAGGCTTACCATGAGGAATGTCACTTGCATTGAAATCTAAAAGAGAGTGTACCTCTACCATAGGAGGGTGAGTGGTAGGCTCACACAACTTCTCAATAGGGGGTAGATTCTTTACGTCTTCAGTTTTAAACCCCTTCTCTTTAATAGACTTCTTTGCTTCTTGCATATCTTCGGGGCTTAGGACAAGCATGCCCCTTTTCTTTGGTGGTGGAGGTGGTTCAGGGACGGACCAATCTTCGTGGTTCTTGGCAATCTTGCCCATTAATTCTTCTGCATCGTCCGACGTTCTTTTCCTGAAAACACACCCAGCACAACTGTCCAAATAGGATCTAGATTCATCAGTTGTACCAACATAAAATAGATCAATTAATTCATTCTTAGGAACTCCATGTCCTGGTCTAGACTGGATCAGACTGCAATACCTCCCCCAAGCTTTAGGGAGGTTCTCATCCTGCAACTGTTTAAAGTTATAAATTCTTCGTAAAGGAGCATGATGCATATGAGCAGGAAAGTACTTATCAACAAAAGAGTGAGCTAAGTCTTGAGGACTCCTAATGGAACCACATGGTAGTGCATCATACCATGCTTTAGCACCTTCCTTTAAAGAGAAAGGAAGTAGCTTAGTAACATAGAAGTTTCGTATCTTTTCATCTGTAGTAAACAAGCCACCTAACTCAGTGAGTTTGGTCAGGTGTGCGATAGCATCATCATTTTCTCTGCCATAAAAGGGGTCAACTTCAACCATAGATATAAGTGAAAGATCAACAGAGAAATTATAATCAGGATCATTGATGCATATAGGAGATGTAGCAAATTTAGGATCAGGAACAGTCTTGTTCCTCAGGGAGTGTTTTTCGAGAAGCTTCTTAATAGCATCAGGGCCAGAGTCGACAAACTCTGTTAGCTCCCTGCATAAATCATCATCAAGTATAATATAATCATCATCAAGGAGTCTCTCCTTGAGTTTACTCAAATCAGGATAATTGTAAGTTCCATCAAAAGGGTAGCAAGTATCGGGAATTTCAATTCCAGATATTTTTGCAGCAACAACGATCTATTTCTAAAGAGCGTGACTGAGTGAACCAATATCATCAAGAGTAGTGGAAGCATCATCAAAAGTATCGGACATAGTAATAGATTCAGTAGAAGCATCATGTGGTGGAGGTGAAGCAAGCTTACTCATAACTGAAGGTGAATCAAGTGTAGCACTAGTGTTCAGAACAGTACCTTTTCTCGTATGGGATGGTAAGATCGGGACCTTGGGGTCTTCTTTCTTACCCATAGCGGATAAATTGCAGCAGGTAAAATACTTCAAGTAGACTTGTGAATAAAGCTATGCTCCCCGACAACGGCGCCAGAAAACAGGCTTGATAACCCACAACTGCAGAGGATCGAGATAGTCTTCGCGGGTAAGAATAACCCAATTTATAGATTCGACTCAAGGGGAGCCAAAGAATATCCACAAGCTTTAACAGTGGAGTTGTCAGTTCCACCGCACCTGAGATACACTTACTTGCAACAAGATATTAGTAGTAACTGCGATATGGAAGTGGTGATAGCAACGGAAATAGTGGTGGTGAAATAGCGACAATAAAACAGCAAAAGTAAACAACTAGTAACCAGAAGAATTAAAAACACTGTAGGCTAGGGAGATGGATGGTTGGGTGCTGCATGGATAAGATATATCATGTATTTAACTTGGGGCAAGGCACACAGAAAAGCAATGATCATCTAGGCATAAATCAAACATCAGGCATGTACCCCATAGGTAGTTGTACGTGCTTGAAATAAGAACTTGCACAACATCTTTTTTCCTACCACCCCGCTACGAACGGGGCCAAAAGGAACTTATGGATATTAAGGTGATCCTGTCAAAGAGAACCGGAACAAAGCATTAACAATCAATGGATACATTGAATCCTCAAACTATAGCCCACCCCCTTTGGTGTCCCAAGCTGTCACCTTTGGGATCGCCGGTTCCGGACTATAACAGGTGCATACAACTCCTAGATAGGATCAAGAACACAAATATATTCATGCAAAAACATAGGGTTCAGATCTGAAATCATGGCACTCAGGACCAAAGTGAAAAGCATTAAAAGCAACAAGTTTAAGAAGAGATGATAAACAACAATCTAGATGATAGGAAACATGCCCCCAACAATCTGAGAAACTATTACATGATCTAACTCATCCAATCCCTACCATCCCCTTTGCCTACAGCAGGGAATTACTCACACATGGATGGAGAAGTCATGGAGGGAGGATGGAGTGGTGATGATGATGACGATGGCAATGATCTCCCTTCATCGGAGGCCAAAACAGCCTCCAGATTAGCCCTCCCGGAGAAGAACAGAGGGTGGCGGCGGCTCCGCGACGAGAATTGGGGAAATGACTTCTGTTTCGGGATTTCTCCGTCACGGGAATAAATATGAGCCTCGGTAGGGCACCAGAGGAGGGGGGAGGCCCCCAGGCGGCCAGAGGGCGCGGCCCCACCCCTGGCCGCGCCAGGGGGGGGCGCCTGGGGCCCCCTTGGCTGCCCTCTGGTCCCACTTCTGGCACAGTGGCCCTTCGGGTGCGTGAATTTTCTGTGTTTTTTCTGGGAATTTTCCGAGACGTCCAAAAATACATTTTCCTGCACACAATAAAACCATACAGGCAGCTCTGCTGAAAACAGCATTAGTCCGGGTTAGTTTCGTTCAAATCATGCAAGAATGAGGGCAAAACAATAGCAAAAGTGTTTGGAAAAGTAGATACGTTTGAGACGTATCAGTATGACATGATGACTGGAGTCATATGATTGTCACTTACTATGGCCTGCGTGCCAGAACTATTTATTAGCTCGAGGCAAAGCAATAGATATATGCAAGGTGATGATCTACGATGCGGAGGTGGACCCCGACGCACATGCCGGAAGCCGTGGTGATGGTCCCGGCGCCAAGGACATAGTTGGTGGACACGGTGACTTCTACCACGACGACGTGAAGACAACAAATACTTCACGAAGCAAAGAGCTATACTATATCACATAATTTTATGAACTGCCTGTGATATTTATCCCTTTGATGCACCCTTGTTTGATGCGCGGTAGTCGTATTTTATTAGGGTGATATCTCGCAAAACAATATCAAGTTGATAGTGTTCTTTCAACTGCAGCACCGTCTATTCTATGTTTCACATCGGAGCAGGTCATGTCACATGGGTGCACACGGTGTGACGCATAAAATGCGGGTGTGTTAACAAAACACTGCAATTATACTTGGTTGTCTTGACGGTTTGGATAAAAGTTTGCTACCGGAACACGCCCATCGAAAGATGAACAAGAATCACCTTTGGCGTGATTGGCAAGTTGGCCTACCGGTCCAGTCTAATCCATCTATGATGTCACATCAATGGCGGACGACTGGGTTGGGTCTTGAATCACTACAATATCAATTACGAGATATATTGATCTGAGTGGGAGCGCACTTAGTAATTAAATTGATTAATCACAAGTGCAACTTAATTATGAACAAAGCCTTAGTATTTGCATTATCGTTGTAGAATAATGGCTCGCGTTACCACCTTCCCGATTGATTTTGATTAACTGTATTATCTGGTAAAACTTTACGATTGGTACCATATTGTGAGGACTATCCTCAATAGTGCCGAGAAGGACCATGTCCTATCGCAAATTTTCGATGCTTTCCCGCTGATGCTATGAATGATGTGACTTGCGCCCATCAATACAAAATGCTATGAGTCCACCACAGCTAAATGCATTGTCTTCACCACCATGAAACCCGAACTTCAAAATGTTTGGAATAGTTATGTGATATTCATGGAACTGAAAAACTGTTTTCAGTAATGAGACAATTATTGTAAGATATAAGATATCTAGTACAATGTATGATTGTAAGCATTAGTGAAAGTGTTCATTATGCTCAAACAAAACTGATAAGTGTGGGATCTAGAAGAACACCAATCATATGATGATGGGAATTAAGGGAAAGGAAGTTCCAAAGAGCGTTAGTAAGACTAACACGCCGGAAAATCCATGGCCTGCGCCACCCTTGATCATGTGTGATCTTTAGTGAGTAGGAGTGACATTGGAAATAGAACTATGATACGTATAAAGGAAAAACGAAAGAAGACTGGAATACCCAGCTCAGAAATGAAAGTCATACAAAGTTATAGATGAGTTCATTGCTGGTCAAAAGATGTAATTCTTGGGGATCATGATTAAGTATTTAATCTAGGTTATGTATATTGTGATTAAATTGTTGATCACCAGAATATCACTTCGATTGCATATCGTTGCAAGTCAATGCAAGAAATACTATGGCCTTTATGACTAGCTGATGATGAGTTTTGACACGCACGGGAAAATGGTAAAAGGTGTACTATAGTGTGTGTTGTCTCTATGATTATCTTCATAATTCATTTTAGAGTTGAGTAAATAGTTACTACACTTCAGCCTTGTTGCAGAACATCATTTTGAATCATTTTTGATGCAAGAAAGTTATTCAATGTTTTGAATAATATAAAGGCCATACTTCCATTATGAATAGGTTGTATGTTACGAATCTTGATAATAATACTAAACATCCATAACACTGACGCTAAATGTTGCAAGACTGACAGAAATACCCCAAGTGTGTGGCACTGCAGTTTGTCACAAGTGACATAACATGCATGAAGAATTTCCATAAGTGATGGACTTTCGAGTCATATGATTATGAATCACTTGACGCTTGCTAACTTTGTCTCAAAGTAATGTGACTAAAACACCGTTTATAGGCCATACATGAACGGGCAACTAAACTATTGGAAATCATACATGCTGATGTGTGTAGTCCAATAAGTGTAGTTGTGTGCAGTGGATTTTCTATCTTCACTCATGATTTGAAGTAGATATGTGGATATCTGTTCAATGAAGACTTACGTCTAAAACATTTGAAACGTTCAAGGAATTTTAGAGTGAAATAGAAATTTATTGTAGCAAGATAATAATGCTTCTGCAAATTAGATTGTAGAAAGTAATATTTGAGTTACAAGTTTAGCGAATGTCTGATGAGTTGTGAAGAAGTATCATAACTTGCGCCTCCCGGAACACTACTGTGAGTAAAATGTCCGAGAGACGTAATCAAGCCATGTATGACACGGTAAGATAAAAAATGACGTTTATGAATTTGCCATTATACTTATTAAAGTTATGTGTTAGTGACTACGACTTTTACACTAAAAAGAGCGCCATCAAATCTATTGAAATGACACCATATTAGATGTGGTATGGATTGTTAAAACCATGTTGTATTTTCTTCAAATTTGGGTATATGAGACATATGTTTGACATGCTCAAAACACCAAAACAGATAAGTGCTACTTTGTTAAGGTTATTCCAAAAGGATTGGTATTCCTCTATCACTACACAAAGCAAAACCGTTTGTTGTTAAGAACGGTGTGTTTTGAAGAAAACATTTTCTTGCAAAAGGGTGAGTGGAAGGACAGTGCAACTTTTCAAGATTGTTGAATCTTCAGAGAAGTGCGTAGCTGAACCACACAGGTTAGGCAAAACGCGTACAAACATTTTGATATGTAAACGAGATATTGTTGTTCGACAACGATAAAACCTGTGATATACAAAGAAGCGTTGATGGGCCCTGACTCTAGGATTTGGCTAAATGCCAAATAATCCGAGATAGTATCCATGGAAGTAAGTCAAGTTTTGAACTTGGTAGACCCTCCGAAAGACTAAAAGTCTAAAGAATATATATATATATATATATATATGGATCTATAACTGATTCAGATGAAATTGTTTTATCCATAAAGCTCAACTCGTTGGAAAGATGTTTTCTAGCAAGTTCAAAGGTTGACTACGGCAAAGTTTTATCGACCGTAGAGATGCTTTAGTTAGTTCAGGTTATACTAGAAATTACTACATATCTCATTTATAGGATATGGTAGAATGAGCGTCAATACAAAGTTCCTACACGGAAATATAACAAATGACGTATATGTGATATGACCTGAATGTTTTGTCGATTCAAAGGATGCTGGAATAGATGCAAGCCTCGGGTATCCAGTAATGGACTCAAGCTAGCATAATGGAGTTGGAATTTTCGTTGTGATGAAATTTCCAAAAGAGTTTGATTTCATCAGGAATAACAAAGATGCTTGAATATTCAAGAAAGTAAGTGGGAGCTAATGATATTTCTAAAACCTTATGTAGATGAAATATTGTTGATTAGAAATGATATAAATTTCTTGACACGAATAAGGACTTCATTGAAAAATAGTTTTCAGCTGAAGTACTTGGGCTAATATAGCATTAGTATTGAGCACAGTGATCTATGAAGATAGTAAGTGTTTGATCATGCTAAAGCCAACGTTGGATATTGACATGATACTAAGTAGTTTATTATGAAAAACGCCAAGAAAGATGTTCTTGCCGAGGTCATGGTGAAAAATTGTTTGCAGAAATTGGTGTTCATGCGCACAGATAAGCAAATTGCATGATCTGAATTTCACTCACCTATGTGTTTGGATTAATCATGTACACCATAGTATGTATAACGACCAGATATGTCCAGTGCTCCAAAAGGTTGTGAGCAAGATACCAAAGTGATCAATATGTTGATCATTGGACAAACAGTGAAAAATTAAACTTATGAAAGATAAGATATGTTTCTCGGAAAAATGGAGATAATGAAAAAATCTTTGTAATAAGTTACACCTGCTGAAGTTTGATGTAAATAGTTACACAAATTCATTCTTCATACTTACTCCGACGGATTTTCAATTTTGATTGGGATTATGTGTTTCACACTTAAGGGGGGGGGGCAGTATGGAGGAACTTTGTCAAGTTAGATATTGTGGCGAATTCTATAACAGAGGCTTAGTATATAGTTACTTATTGAACTAATAAGGAGGGTATTTTGAATCATAAGTGCATTATGAATGTGGTATAGTTTCCTAGATGCTTGAAGATCATGGAACATTGATGAATGATTTCATGACTTATTCTAAGGAACCAAGGTACTGCCAAATGATTCAAACATATACAAAGCTAAACTGATAAAATTAGTGAATTTTATGATAGCGTGGAAACGCGAAGATATGCAAGATACAAACGGGCCTGAAACGTCAGATCTGAAGATGAAGTCTATACCACAAATGAAGCATGCATTACACCGGTATGCCATAGGTGTAAAGTGCTCAAGCACTGACAATATTATTGACTCTAGTGCAAGTGGGAGACTGTTGGAAATATGCCCTAGAGGCAATAATAAAATGTTATTATATATATTTCCACATTCATAATTAATGTTTATATTTCTGTGCTATAATTGCAATCATCCTGACTGTGAGATTCAGAAGAAAACTCATTTGCATGTGTGGAAATGTAAACACCAAGAGTTCCTGGTTTGGCCTCTAAGACCACCTCATGTGCTAACTAATGATTACGGTTTCTTAATCATGGACATTGTTCTTGTAACAAGGATGTCAGTAGCAATGAGAACATATTGTTAGCAGAACAATGATGTTGAACCGACCCCAGTATTGAATGATATACTTAGAGATCACATCGTAACAATGTTATAAGTCATATAATGAAATGTTATCATATACGTAATTCCTTAGAACATGAGAGTATCGAGTTGCTTCACACATGAAGATGTACTTTGGTTCTTAAATGATTCTTCTAGTTACTAGGAAGTAGTAAAATAAGTTCTGGGTACATTGGATAATGTGTCTAGTAATTGCGATAGTTCAAGACTGGGATTTGCTCCTTCACGATGAAGAAGATATTCACTTCGGGCCCACTCGGTATAACGGTATCCATTATAGTCTGGCCAGACACATTGTGATTTAGTCACGGGGATACCGGAATACGATAACGAGAAAAAGACAAACGAGCAAAGAGGATAACGAGTGGCTTGTGTACAAGAAGTTGTTACACATGGGTGCCAAATTTCTCTCCTCTGACTTTGTCATATATCGCGAAGCAAAGGGAATGGTACATGGCTAACATAAAGGTTCACTCAAAGTTTATTCGTGTATGTGCGGGAGTCAACATGGGTGTCCATGGACCCGCTGTTGATTATTGGCTATTGACAAAAGGTTGTTGTCCTACGTCCGGAAGACGTTCCGAGTCATGTCCGCATAATACCGAACCTATTGGGTCACACACTTAACGGGTAGTAGTCAGTTAGAGAACTAGGAGATGAAAAGAGAAAGGGTACCGGAATTGTTCCGGGTGGAACCGCAAGTGTTTTGGGTAGAACTAGAAGTGTTCTAGGTGATGCCGAATGGTTTCAGAATATTCGATAACCGTCTCGGATGATTCCGGAACATTCAAGAAGAGTCTTGAAGTAGTAACAAGACATCCGTGATAGTCTCGGAAAGGTTTTGAAACATTCAGTAATAGTTGTGGAAAGGTTACGAAACATCGGGAAATTGTTCCGGGACTTATAGAAATGTTTTGGGAGGTTCCGGGAGGTTCTCGGGAGCTTATCGAAGTATCCGGAGGGTTATGGAACTCTCCAAGACGCAGAAACCGAAGCTAGGCTAAGTAGGAAGGTCCACAAGGTCGTAGGTTGGCGAAAAAGGGACTTTCCTTCGGGGGCAAGCCCAGACGCCAGGGTCCCTGGCGTTTTGCCCCTAGACGCCGTAGTCCGCGACGTTTCGTACTGAAGGGAATATGCCCGAGAGGCAATAATAAAGTGTTTATTATATTATTCCTTGTTTATGATAAACGTTTATTTCTCATGCTAGAATATTATTAACCGGAAACGTTGATACATGTGTGTTTAATAAACAAACAATGGTTCCTAGTAAAGCCTCTCTTTTAACTAGCTCGTCGATTAACAGATGATCAAGGTTTCCTGATCATGAACATTGGATGTTGTTAATAACGGGATCATATCATTAGGAGAATGATGTGATGAATATATACCCAAACTAAGCATAACAATACGATCAAGTCATTTAGTTTATATTATTATATCTTGCATTCGAAGTAATCTTGTTCCTTAGACCATGAGATCATGTCAATAACTAATACCGAAAGAATACTTTAATGACATCAAACTTCACACCGTAACAGGGTGACTATAAAGGTGGTGTTAGGTATTCGGAAAGTATTAGTTGAGGCTCATGGATCAAGAATGGGATTTGTCCATCCAAAATGATGGAGAGATATACTCTGGGCCCTCTCGGTGATATCACATTGACACCGCTTGCAAGCACGTGACTAGGTCACAAGAATGTCATATCACAGAACGAGTAAAAGAGTACTTGTCGGAAACGAGATCGAACAAGGTATGGTTGATACCGATGATCGGATCTCGGACAAGTAAAATATTGCGAGACGACGTTGATGGTTCACACGATCACAAGATTCATCGTTGAATATATAGGAGTCATCACGGATCTCCAGATCCCGCTGTTGATTATTGACCGGAGAGGTGTCTCAATCATGTCTGTATTATTCGCGAACCGTAGGGTGACACACTTAAGGTTTGATGATGCATTTTGAGAGGATAAGGAATATTGAAGAATGTTTTGGACAACACCGAAATTGTTTCGGGTAAAACTGAAATAGGTTAAGGGGTTTTTGTCGGATGGTTGTTAATAGAATTAACAAATGATTCGAGGTGCAATGTGCAAATGTTTGTTAATAGGATTAACAAATATTAAATAAAGAAATAGAAATGTTTTATTTATTTATTAAAGAAAACCTTTGGATTTTCCAAGTGGACAATTAAGGGAGCATGGGTGGGTGTGAGTGTGGCTTCCACTCACATCAAGAGGGGAAGAGGTGGAGGCACCATGAGTTGGCCGCACCCCCCTCTTGGGCTGCCCACTCCTCCCCTATAAAAGGAGGGTGAGGGCTTCCCCTCCCATACACTTGCCTCACCTCCCTTCCTCTCCACCCGCTGCTCCATACCACGGTCTTCCGCTTGGCGAAGCCCTGACCGTGGGATTCTTCACCGCATCACGTTGTTGTGCTGCTGGATTTCCGGGGATCCTGTACTTCCGCTGCCCCGCTGGATTGAGGGAACTGAGGTCGTCATCAAGCTATACGTGTGACCGAGCACGGAAACGCTCAGCATACATCATCGCGATCTTGAGATCGGCAAGTGAACCACTACATCATCCACGAGATTTGATCTCGTAACGTTTTAAGTCTTCGAGGGTGAGTCTTCTATGACATCCTACTCGTTGCTTACATCTCCTAGATTAGATCTTGGCTTGTTGGTTGTTTATGCGTAGGAATTTTTTTTGTTTTCCTTGCTACGAACCCTTTAGTGGTATCAGAGCCTTGTCTATGCGTAGATGGTTTGTACGAGTAGAACACATATGGATGTGGGCGTTGATGATCATGGTTTTGCCTCCTTTTGTATCTTGGATCCTAGTGGCATAGTGGGATGAAGCGGCCCGGACTAACCTTACATGTCCGCGTACATGAGACTTGTTCCACGACTGACATGCAACTTGTATTGCATAAGTGGCTGGCGGGTGTCTGTCTCTCTCACTATAGTTAGGACCTAATCTACAACGGGTTGTTAAAAATATGTTTTATCAACGTTGTGGTTTATGTTCGTAGGTATGAACGGTTCTATCTTCGTAAGCCCAAGCCACGTAAAATATCCAAAAAGAAATTAGAGACGTCTAACTTGTTTTTGCAGGGCATGTGATGTGATATGGTCAATGTTACAAATTTGATGTATGAGATGATCCATTTTGTAAGTTATTGACATACCGGCAGGAGCCATATGGTTGTCTTATTATTTATGGCCTGCGTGCTGTATATCATATCCATGTGATATGTTGTAATTTTATGGACAATCAAGATGGAGGTGCCATGGACCTTGGTGCCACGCCGGTGGGATGATGAAGATCATACCATGATGCACAAGATGGAGATCAAGTGCAAGAAGGACCATATCATATCACATTATCCATGCATGTGATGTTAATACTTTTATGCATCTTATTTTGCTTAGACCGCGACGGTAGCATTATAAGATGATCCCTCTCAATTAATATCAAGATAATAATGTGTTCTTCCTTAGTATGCACCGTTAAGAAAGTTCGTCGTTTCGAGACACCACGTGATGATCGGGTGTGATAGACTCTACGTTCGCATACAACGGGTGTTTTCAAGCCTAGAATGTACAGACATGGCCTTGAAACACACGCAATACAATGGTTGTACTTGGCGAGCCTAGCATGTACAGACATGACCTCGGAACACGAACCGAAAGGTAAAGCATAAGTCATATGGATGATATGATGAACATGTCGATGTTCACCTTTGCAGCTACATCATCTCACGTGATGATCGGTTTTGGTGTAGTGAATTTGGTTTGTGTAATCACCAAAATGACTAAGAGGGATGTTGTTTTTGAGTGGGAGTTCATGGGATAATTTTTTGAATTAACTTGAACTTAATTTATCATAAACTTAGTCTAAATAGTCTTTGCAAATATGTTGTAGATCATGGCTGCACCTACCTTCAATTTCAATATGTTCATGGAGAAAGAAAAGCTAGCGAACAATGGTAGCAACTTTACCAACTGGGCACTTAACCTGAGGATTCTCCTCACCGCTTGCAAGAAGCTCTATGTGCTTGATGCACCGCTAGGTGACCAGCCCGCTGATGATGCTTCTGATGAAGATAAAAATGTTTATCTGACTCAAAAAGAAGACCACAATATAGTTCATTGCGACATCCTTTATGGATTAGAACCAGAGCTGCGAAAACGTTTCGAGAACAGCACTGCTTATGCTACAATGGGAGAATTGAAAATGATTTTCGATACCTATGCTGCAGTTGAGAGTTATGATGCTTCAGAAAAGTTCTTTAGCTGCATGATGGAAGAGAACAGCTCCGTCAGTGAGCACGTACTCAAAATGTCTGCGTACGCTGATAAGTTCATAGCCTTGGGAATAACGATTCCCAATGAGCTAGGGATACATCGTGTTCTTCAATCTCTGCCACCTAGTTACAAGAACTTTGTGATGAACTATAATATGCAAGGCATGAAGAAGTCTCTTCCTAAGCTTCTCTCGATGCTTAAAACTGCTGAAGTGGAGATCAAGAAAGAGCATCAAGTGTTGATGATCAATAAGACCACTAGTTTCAAGAAAGGAAAGAAAGGCAAGCCAAAGGGCAACTTCAAAAAGCTTGGCAAGTCTGTTTCTACACCTAAGAAGAAAACCAAGAATGGTCCTAAGCCTGAGACTGAGTGCTTCTATTGCAAGGGCACTGGCCACTGGAAGCGAAACTGCCCCAAATATCTGACAGATAAGAAAGCCGGCAAAGTGAACAAAGGTATATGTGATATACATGTTATTGATGTGTACCTTACTAGTACTCGCAGTAGCGCCTGGGTATTTGATACTGGTTCGGTTGCTCACATATGTAACTCGAAACAGGAACTGCAGAATAAGCGACCACTAGCAAAGGATGAGGTGACGATGCGCGTTGGCAATGGATCAAGAGTTGATGTGATCGCCGTCGGCACGCTACCTCTTCGTTTACCGTCCGGATTAGTTATAAACCTGAATAAATGTTATCTGGTGCCTGCGTTGAGCATGAACATCATTTCTGGATCTTTCTTAATGCAGAGTGGTTATTCCTTTAAGTCCGAGAACAATGGTTGTTCGATTTATATGAATAATATCTTTTATGGTCACACACCTGAGAAGAATGGTTTATTTCTTTTGAATCTTGATAGTATTGATACACATATTCATAGTGTGAATGCCAAAAGAATCAAGTTAAATGATGATATTGCTACTTACATGTGGCATTGCCGCTTAGGTCATATTGGTGTTAAACGCATGAAGAAGCTCCATTCTGATGGACTCTTAGAATCACTTGATTATGAATCATTTGAAACGTGTGAACCATGCCTTATGGGCAAGATGACTAGAACCCCGTTTTCAGGTTCTATGGAACGGGCGACAGACTTACTGGAAATCATACATACTGATGTGTGTGGATCAATGAGTGTATCGGCGCGCGGTGGATATCGTTATTTTGTCACTTTCACAGATGATTTGAGTAGATATGGATATATTTACTTAATGAAACACAAATCTGAGACGTTTGAAGAGTTCAAAGAATTTCAGTGTGAAGTTGAAAATCATCGTAACAGAAAGATTAAATTTCTACGATCTGATCGTGGAGGTGAATATTTAAGTTACGAGTTTGGCATGCATATGAAACAATGTGGAATAGTTTCACAACTCACACCTGCCGGAACACCACAGCGTAATGGTGTTTCCGAACGTCGTAATCGTACTTTATTGGATATGGTTTGATCTATGATGTCTCTTACAGATTTGCCACTCTCATTTTGGGGTTATGCACTAGAGACCGCTGCATTCACTTTAAATAGGGCACCATCTAAATCCATTGAAACGACATCGTATGAATTAGGGTTTGGAAACAAACCTAAGCTGTCATTTCTAAAAGTTTGGGGCTGCGATGTTTATGTGAAGAAGCTTCAACCTGGTAAACTCGAACCCAAAGCGGAAAAATGCATCTTCATAGGATACCCTAAGGAAACAATAGGGTACACCTTCTATCACAGATCCGAAGGCAAGATTTTCGTTGCCAAGAATGGATCCTTTTTAGAGAAGGATTTTCTCTCGAAAGGTGTGAATAGTAGGAAGGTAGAACTCGATGAGGTTATTGAACCTTCTCTTCTTGGAATGGCGAGTAGCGCAGCACCGGAAGTTGTTCCAGTGCCGACTCCGTCAGTTGAAGAGGGAACTAATGATCAAGATCATGAAACTCCAGAAGAGGAAACTACCGTGCTTCGCAGGTCAACTAGGGAACGTACAACTCCTGAACTGTATGGGAATCCCGTCTTAAACTTCATGGTAGATGGAAGTGATGACCCTGCGACGTATGATGAAGCAATGATGAGCCCAGATTCCAACAAATGGCTTGAAGCCATGAAATCCGAAATGGGATCCATGTACGAAAACCAAGTTTGGACTTTGGTGGACTTACCCGATGACCGTAAGGCCGTTGAGAACAAATGGATTTTTAAAAAGAAAACTGATGCTAATGGCAATGTGACCGTCTATAAAGCTCGACTTGTCGCAAAAGGTTTTCGACAAATTCAAGGAGTTGACTACGATGAGACCTTCTCACCAGTAGCGATGCTAAAGTCAGTTAGGATTATGTTAGCAATTGCTGCATTTTTCGATTATGAAATCTGGCAGATGGATGTCAAAATGGCATTCCTGAATGGTGACATTGAGGAAGAGTTGTATATGATGCAACCCAAAGGTTTTGTTGATCCTAAGGATGCTGACAAGGTATGCAAGCTTCAATGTTCCATTTATGGACTGAAGCAAGCATCCCGGAGTTGGAACCTCCGTTTTGATAAGGTGACCAAAGAGTTTGGATTTGATCAAACGTACGGAGAAGCTTGTATCTACAAGAAAGTGAGTGGGAGCTCTGTAGCATTTCTAGTACTGTATGTGGATGACATATTGTTGATTGGAAATGATATAGAATTGTTAAAAGGTGTAAAAGGTTATTTGAACAGTAATTTTTTGATGAAAGACCTCGGTGAAGAAGCTTATATATTAGGCATCAAAGTCTACAGGGATAGATCAAGACGCTTAATTGGACTTTCGCAAAGTACATACATTGACAAGATTTTGAAGAAGTTCAGAATGGATAAAAGTAAGAAGGGGTTCTTACCAATGTTGCAAGGCAAGACGTTGAGTAAGACTCAATGTCCAGTTACAGCAGAAGATAGAGAGGAAATGAATAAGATTCCCTATGCTTCAGCCATAGGTTCTGTCATGTATGCTATGCTATGTACAAGACCAGATGTGGCACATGCTGTTAGTTTGACTAGCAGGTACCAATCCGATCCAGGTTTGGAACACTGGGCGGCGGTCAAGAATATCCTTAAGTACTTGAGAAGAACTAAGGATATGTTTCTCGTGTACGGCAGTGAAGAGGAGCTCGTCGCAAGAGGTTACGTCGATGCTAGCTTCGTCACTGATCCGGATGACTCTAAGTCACAATCCGGATACGTATTTATTATGAATGGAGGAGCAGTAAGCTGGAGGAGTTCCAAGAAATCTGTGGTAGCGAGATCATCAACAGAAGCGGAATATGTTGCTGCCTCAGAGGCAACACATGAAGCAGTTTGGATGAAGGAGTTATCCGAACTAGGTGTGGTTCCGAGTGCTTTGGATCCAATGGTTATCTATTGTGACAACAATGGTGCCATTGCCAATGCTAAGGAACCAAGGTCTCACAAGAATTCCAAGCATATCAAGCGCCGTTTTCACTCCATCCGTGAGTATGTCAAGGATGGGGATGTGAAGATTTGCAAAGTACACACAGATCTGAATGTGGCAGATCCGTTGACTAAAACTCTCCCAAAGGCAAAACATGATAAACACCAGAACTCCATGGGTGTTAGATTCATTACTATGTAATATAGATTATTGCCCCTAGTGCAAGTGGGAGACTGAAGGGAATATGCCCGAGAGGCAATAATAAAGTGTTTATTATATTATTCCTTGTTTATGATAAACGTTTATTTCTCATGCTAGAATTGTATTAACCGGAAACGTTGATACATGTGTGTTTAATAAACAAACAATGGTTCCTAGTAAAGCCTCTCTTTTAACTAGCTCGTCGATTAACAGATGATCAAGGTTTCCTGATCATGAACATTGGATGTTGTTAATAACGGGATCATATCATTAGAAGAATGATGTGATGAATATATACCCAAACTAAGTATAACAATACGATCAAGTCATTTAGTTTATATTGTTATATCTTGCATTCGAAGTAATCTTGTTCCTTAGACCATGAGATCATGTCAATCACTAATACCGAAAGAATACTTTAATGACATCAAACGTCACACCGTAACAGGGTGACTATAAAGGTGGTGTTAGGTATTCGGAAAGTATTAGTTGAGGCTCATGGATCAAGAATGGGATTTGTCCATCCAAAATGACGGAGAGATATACTCTGGGCCCTCTCGGTGATATCACATTGACACCGCTTGCAAGCACGTGACTAGGTCACAAGAATGTCATATCACAGAACGAGTAAAAGAGTACTTGTTGGAAACGAGATCGAACAAGGTATGGTTGATACCGATGATCGGATCTCGGACAAGTAAAATATCGCGAGACAAAGGGAATTAGTTACGACGTTGATGGTTCACACGATCACAAGATTCATCGTTGAATATATAGGAGTCATCACGGATCTCCAGATCCCGCTGTTGATTATTGATCGGAGAGTTGTCTCAATCATGTCTGTATTATTCGCGAACCGTAGGGTGACACACTTAAGGTTTGATGATGCATTTTGAGAGGATAAGGAATATTGAAGAATGTTTTGGACAGCACCGAAATTGTTTCGGGTAAAATTGAAATAGTTCAAGGGGTTTTTGTCGGATGGTTGTTAATAGAATTAACAAATGATTCGAGGTGCAATGTGCAAATGTTTGTTAATAGGATTAACAAATATTAAATAAAGAAATAGAAATGTTTTATTTATTTATTAAAGAAAACCTTTGGATTTTCCAAGTGGACAATTAAGGGAGCATGGGTGGGTGTGAGTGTGGTTTCCACTCACATCAAGAGGGGAAGAGGTGGATGCACCATGAGTTGGCCGCACCCCCTCTTGGGCTGCCCACTCCTCCCCTATAAAAGGAGGGTGAGGGCTTCCCCTCCCATACACTTGCCTCACCTCCCTTCCTCTCCACCCGCTGCTCCATACCATGGTCTTCCGCTTGGCGAAGCCCTGACCGTGGGATTCTTCACCGCATCACGTTGTTGTGCTGCTGGATTTCCGGGGATCCTCTACTTCCGCTGCCCCGCTGGATCGAGGGAACTGAGGTCGTCATCAAGCTGTACGTGTGACCGAGCACGGAGACGCTCATCGTACATCATCGCGATCTTGAGATCGGCAAGTGAACCACTACATCATCCACGAGATTTGATCTCGTAACGTTTTAAGTCTTCGAGGGTGAGTTCTTCTATGACATCCTACTCGTTGCTTACATCTCCTAGATTAGATCTTGGCTTGTTGGTTGTTTATGCGTAGGATTTTTTTTGTTTTCCTTGCTATGAACCCTTTACGTACGGGAATCTGTGTTGGACTCCTCCTGGTGGCCAAAACCGACTTTGGGGAGAACCCTCGCCAAGTTGCGTCCCCAGGCTTCCACCTATATATTCAGGGGTAGGGGTAGCCCCAAAGAGACACTAGAAAAGCCCCAAGGCTGCCCCAGCTAAATCTACGCGCCTCTAATTCTCTTCGGGCTAGATCGTTCTAGTCCGGACGCCGCTAGGCTCTTCTCCCTCTAGTTTCTCTTGGTGGCGTTCTTCTCTGGACGGCGGAGCGCTGCTGGATTGCTACATCGGGATGTGTGGATACCGGTAGAGGGATCATACCTTTGATCCTTCTTTGAGGTCCTTCTTATTCCTCGGAGATCATGTTCGAGGGACTTGTTCGTGGGACTTGATTGCGGGACGGATCACGGAACAGTTCGCGGGACGGATTGTGCAACGGATCGCGGGACGGTTCGCGGTATCGATATCCTCACGGTTGGGAGGTCATTAAAATTCCTAGCTGCGGGGATCTACAGCAACGGTCTTCACCAACTCTACGTCTACTACATCGGTTGGTGAGCCATGACCTAAAACCTTGTATGCAATCTTCATAGATGATCTTGGGTGATTGCTACGTAGGCCAAAATTTTTAGTTCTCTACTGCGTTTACCAACACATGGATCTCGCTTGGTGGAAATCGTCGAACGATGACAGAGCAGAGAAGACTATTTTTAAAAGGACCCCAGGTTCACATGAAAAAATTAAACCAGACCCCATGATAACACGCGTCATACCATTATGGCATAGTCCTTGATAACACGCGTCATACCATTATAGACAAGATTGACAAAGAAGGTTTTCAACTTTTCACGATAATTTTCCATATTTTATGTCCCAAAATTCATTTTTTGTGAATCAAGTAGGACAAATAAGATTGATAATTTGATCTTTGCAATTTTTACACAAAGCAAGCCACATTGGAGGACTAATGTAAAAAAGTCATGAATATTAGAGGTATGTTACTATATCAATGGATTTCTAGACATTTATTAGAAGTAACTAAAATTTGACCTACAAGCATGTTCTAGTTTAGTCCTAAAAACAAGAAAAAATCATTTTAATCTATCATATTAGGATTCTAGGCACTAGCCACAAGAAATGTTAAAATAACAACCCTAACCTATGAAACGCCATGCTTGCAAGTTTGGCCCAATTTTGAAAAAAAAATGAAATGAAAAAAAATCCCAGAAAGTGTAATCATTTTTCATGGAGTCCTTTTATGTGTATTATTTTTTAAGAAAATGATAAATATGCAATACCGCAAACTAAAAAAATTCACAAAATGGTTTATATATATAAATATTCATGATTTTCAACCCAAATGACAATGCACGTGCTCATATCCATGGCATTTGCATGACCCTATCTGGCATAAACATGTGTCTTACCATCGTAAAGAAGACTGCCAAAGGGAGTTCCCGGCTTTTTTGTGAGAAAATATTTATTTCCCATTCTTTACTTGCAAAAAATGAGTTTTTTTGTGAAATGAGCATCACAAATAAGATTGGTAATTTTATCTTTGCAATTTTCACCCAAAATAGTGCATATTTGAGGCATAATGTAAACTTTTCATGAAATGTAGAGGTTTTTTCTATAGTCAATGGATTACTAGACAATTGTTGTAAGTAATTAAAATTTGAACTAGAAATGTGTTATAGTTTGGTACTAAAAACTGGTAAAAAATCATTTTATGCTATCATATTCGGATTCTAGGCACGTGAAATGTTGAAATAATCAACCCTATGTTGACACCAGTTTTTGGCACGATAATATTCATATACAAGATGGCCTCAAATGAAAAAGTGGTCTACATGAAGGAGTTCTATAATTTTAATATGGACATCTTTGTAGTTTGAGTCATCGTCATCCGAGACTATTTCAAGGGAGGAAACTATGTTCAGGACAACAAGACTATGGAATTCAAGGAAATATTTGGCTAATTACGCCCCCAAGATGGCTTCAAATGATAAGATTTATACATCGATTAGTTTCGTCTCGTCGAACCGGTCGATTTTTATATTTGAATCGTCCAAACCCGATTTCATATGACGAAGTTAGAGCCAAATCTATGTAGCACAGCTTAGGAAGACCGGTTCTGCCGCCCTACTACCGGCCGGCCAGTACTACCGGCCTAAGGGAGAGGTACTACCGTCCGACACGCAGAAACCATCTTGTAAGGGCCGGAATTGGGTCGGTTCCACCCCGATTGTTCCGGTAAAAATATATTTACCGGTACTACCGCCCGAGGAGCAGTACTACCGTCCTAAGTGAGCGGTACTACCGGCATATGCGCAGATTCGTGCAGATTTTCGAAAATCCGAGTTTGGCTAGAGTTTTTGGCATTATGACGGGAATCCAAGTTCGTGTCTTTCAAGGGAAGTCCAGCCGCCTCATATATAGATGAGAGGTGATGACTTATTGAACAACACACAATCGAACAAACACATCTACATCTTTTTACCCTAATTTCATCTCTCTCTCATGCTCTTTCGTCCTCGTTCTTCGTTTGTTCTTCTTATTGCAGGGCGACGAATCCACGAGGCCCTAAGGGCGAGAGAATCGACCTAGGGCAGCCCATAGCCGTCCTTCTCCCTGACAAGGTCCTACCCGGGAGTGTGGGCTTTCGAGTCTTCAAAAGCGCCCGTCGGAGTGCTTGTGTACCGCGCATCCGAACGGGTCTCCTTTGACGTGAGTTGCGGTGTACCACCCCCGGCGTAGAGGTTGCACGGTGATGTGTTCATGTGCGAACACAATTTTTGGCGACTCGGCTGGGGACGATAGATAAAGAATCATCATCAACCATGTCTAATCTCTCCAAGCCCACAAAAGTTAGCGCCGAGAACATCATTAAGCCCAGTCTTGATGAATTATTAGAGGAACATTGCCAAGCCTATGAATCCCTCAAAAAGCAGCATGAGGAGGCTTATGAGGCGCACAAGAAGCAGCGCGAGGAGGAGGCTTTGCAATCTTTTCTTGCAAATTTCAAGAAGGACCGCCAAGGCAACATCACTCTGGTTGGAGAAATAAGGTTCCCTCCCCTCGATGACAAACTAGATGAAATCACTGTGAGTAAAGTTTTTTCATGTCAATAAGTTGTTGTGATTGAAAGTATGGTTAGCAAAGGTAATGACATGGTGTTTCATGCATCCATAGCAAACACTAATGCTCAGAAAAATATTCCTCCGTCATCTAGTGGTATTGTTGGTGTATCTGTTAACCCAGAAAAACCTAATCCAACTTTACCTATTTCATCGGCACCTCCCATGCAACAACATTACAATTTTCTGATGAATTTTTATCCTAGCCAAACCAATCAACTTGTGACTGCACCTACATACCCTAATCCTATTACGAGTGTGACCAATTCGGCGTCCACGCCGAATCACTTTGCCACATCGCCCGTAAGTGCAGACATGTTTCGTCTTTCACCGAACTATGGCTCGGCGCCCATCTCACAAGTTGCACCATTAGCTACTTCTCATGTTGCTCCTATGTCATTGCCACAAGCATCATAATCTACCACGGATCTAATTTTAGCTATGCCTACCAAATATGTAATATTACTGCAGCCATTGTACCGTACATAATTTTTACCTCATTATGCACTAGGGGTAACATGGTGTTTTCCTACCTCTTTCATGAACAAAATGCACTAGAGTGTCATATAGGGAAAGAAATTTTGGAGAGAGGCCATATATGGAAGAAAATTTTCACCGATGTCAAATAAGGAACATGGTTTTAAGGGAGTGTCATATAAGGAATTTTCTCATTCTCTTATGGTCGCAACTAGAACATAAATTTCATGATCACTTTTATAGTGGCGACAATGAGCCTAAGTTGTCAAATATTACATCGGTTAGGCGAAAACATGATGAATCGGTCACAGATTATGTCAAAAGGGTTAGAGATATAAAAAACGATGTTATGGCTTAGCGATAACTGAGAGAGACTTGGCAGATCTTGTTCTTAATGGTTTGAAAACTCACATTAAAGAGAGGCTAGAAAGTTATGAGATTTTAAATATTAACCAAGTCTTGCAGAAAGCTTTGTCCTAGGAGAGTCGAAGTAAAGAGGTTCATAGGTCAACAACCTATCGTCCTAGAGTGCATATGGTTGATTACAATGATGATAATTCAGATGATGAGGCTGATGTCTATACCACTGAGTTTGTTTGGTCCTCAAAGGACAAGCCTTATACATGCAATGCTCATAAGCTGATTCGTAAGAATCGTGATGAGGAGATGAAGTTTACTTTTGATATATCCTAGTGCGATAAAATATTTGATGCTTTGTTGCAAGATAAGATGATTAGAAAATCACACACCTTACCGCCGTTTGAAGAGCTGAGACGGTGCGCTTATTGAAAGTATCATAATTCATTTTCTCATGCTACTAATGATTGCAATGTTTTTAGATGACAGATACAATTGGCCGTTAGTGATGGACGATTGAATTTTGCTGAGATGCAAGTGGATAAACAACCCTTCCCGATGAGCACCATGAACTTGTAAGGAAAGAAGATGTTAATTCGGCCTAACATAGCCGAATCTGCTAATAGAGATAATTTTGTTATTGGTGAATCCAGGAAAAGCAAGGAGGGCAACAAAGTCTTGGAAAGACTAGTTGTACTTGACAAGCAACCCGATGGAAATGAGGTAATAAAGATTACCATCAAAACTCCTACACTTGGGGGGCAACCACAAGTACGAGAGGATGCTCATGTTAAATTTATTAAACCCAAGAATTCAGAAGTTGGCAAGGGGAAAAGGAATGAATCTAGGCACAAGCGAATCGAGCCAACTTTTGATATGTTGTTGTCCAAGTATGTCAATCAAGTGGCCGGTTCTAGCTCTAATCGGCCATCAACTTCAAAGCGTTCAAGAATACCTCCGAAAGAAAGTCGACGCTATGCAAGGCCATATGGGTCATCACCCCCATGCGCCATATTACATGGGAGGCTTCAAGAGTGGTTGGGGGAAGCCACCAATGGCTCCTTATACTTTTCATATGGGGTGGGCAGCACCTATGAGGCCCGCTCATGGGAGGTTTTCTTTTTCTTCAAAAGGCCGTTTGAATCATGGTGATAATCGGCCATCACAAGTTTTTTCGAGCAAAGTCAATAGGACAGTGTGGTGTGTTAAGTCACCTAATGTGGAAATTTTGGAATTTGACAAGCAGAAGGAGATCGAAGAGTCGGTCGTTGGTAATCTAGCTAATTCTAATGATGACATTGTTGTTGTTCGGCAGGGTTCTATGGCTAATGATCATGAGGCTAGTGCAAATAAGGCCAAATATAGGGATTCCAGATGTGCTCAACCTAAGTGGTGTCCTACCAGTTTAACCGAGACAATGAAGAGGAGGTTGCAACGTATGAGGAACCATGAAAAGATAGAACGCGAAAAGGTGAAGAAAAGGGACAAATTATTCAATGGAATTCGTCCCATGCCACCCGCAAAACAAATATGGATGCCTAAACAAAAGGAAAACACATGTGCTTCTACGTTAACTGCAACAACACCTACACCATCAAAAAAGGATGATATTGTCCTTATTACATCGTCCATGCCACTTGTTACATCTTCTTCAACCATGAGACTTTAAATCCAATATATACCTTAGGAGATGAAGATGATATGGAGGATTATGAATTTGCGCATCCTCGGGGAGGTACGGATATTAATATGGTCTATTACTTACCTACTGAATTTCCTGTTGTAGATGAACAGGGAGATGTGGTTCAACTAGATTTTGGTCCTAAAAATGCCATATTCGAGAAACCAAAAGAACCGGTGAAACACTTGAAGCCATTGTACCTTAAAGGTTAGGTTAATGGATCACCGGTTGCAAGGATGCTATTTGATGGTGGTTTGTGGTAAATCTTATGCCTTATTCGGTCTTAAAGAAGTTGGGATTATATGATGAAGCATTGATGAAGACCAATATGGTGCTTAATGGATTTGAGGGTAAAGAAAGGACAGAGGACAAAGGTGTGATGTGCATGGAACTCACTGTGGGAAGCAAAACTTTGGCCACTACATTCTTCATAGCTGAGGTGCAAGGTAATTATAATGTCATATTGAGCCGTGATTGGGTTCATGCTAATCAATATGTGCCATCTATCATGAATCAATTCTTAATACAATGGGTCGATGATGAAGTAGAAGTTATTCACGCGGATAATTTGGCTCGAGTTGCTTTGGCCGATGCATCAATGGATTGGAATCATCCCGAGGTTACTTGCTTAACTGGACGTGATCTTTCGGAGTTTGATTTCCTTAGTGCTATAAGGAACGGATTTGTGTCTGTCTCTTTAAGACTGATTGGTGGCAATCGGCTTAAGGATAGGTACTTATCATCTTAAGCAAAGAACATGGTCGATATATGATTATCGCCCTAATAACATGCATGGCCGATGGAGTGTTGACATCGTCCTTAGAACCTATGTGGTGCAAATTATTTTTCGGCATGCAAGTTTTGTCGAAAAACAGGGGGTATGTGTGGCCACCAGTTTTTTGCACGACAATATTCATATACTAGATGGCCTCAAATGAAAAAGTGTTCTACATGAAGGAGTTCTATAATTTTAATATGGACATCTTTGTAGTTTGAGTCATCGTCATCCGAGACTATTTCAAGGGCGGAAACTATGTTCAGGACAACAAGACTATGGCATTTATACAACGATTAGTTTCGTCTCGTCGAACCAGTAGATTTTGATATTTGAATCGTCCAAACCCGATTTCGTATGACGAAGTTAGAGCCAAATCTATGTAGCATAGCTGAGGAAGACCGGTACTGCCGCCCTACTACCGGTCGGCCGGTACTATTGGCCTAACGGAGCGGTACTACCGTCCGACACGCAGAAACCTTCTATTAAGGGTCGGAATCGGGCCGGTTCCACCCCGGTTATTCCGAAAAAAAAAAATTTAGCGGTACTACCGCCCAAAGAGCAGTACTATCGGTTGGACGGTACTACCAGCCTAAGTGAGCAGTACTACCGGCATGTGCGCAGATTCGTGCAGATTTGGGAAAATCCGAGTTTGGCTAGAGTTTTTTCATTGTGATGGGAATCCAAGTCTATATCTTGCAAGGGAAGTCCAGCCGACTCATATATAGATGAGAGGTGACGGCCGATTGAACAACACACAATCGAACAAACAAATATACATCTTTTTACCCTAATTTCATCTCTCTCACGTTGACGAGGGGGTGACCCCACGACTCCTACGTGTGAGGCTACCTGGTGCGTATGAAGACAGAAGGCCCGCTGGGAAGCTACGACAAGCCCACGATTGGCCCAACCAAGCACCGACGTAGGAGTCCGCGACTAACATGGAAGGTGCAACTTGGCGTACAAGGCAGGACTAGAACTACGAAACCTTCACTGTAACCTAGTACGGATTCCCCGAGACCTAGCCTAGTATATAAAGGCTGGGAGGGGAGACGTCCAGAGGATCTCAATACGCATATACTCATCTTTGCCCTGCGAGAACTCGCCTTGTCTTCCACTGTAATCGCCCCCTCACGTAATAATATTGAGCAGGAAGTGCTTCTCCTGTTAGCCGACGAGTATCGTCCAACCTGTGCCATCTCTATGACTAATCCAGGGTCCCTGACCATGGGATTTGCCGGGGTTGATCCCCGTCAATTGGCGCCGTCTGTGGGAACTTCGCAGGTTGGAATCGCGATCTCGGCGGCCTCATCATCGACACTCGTCAAGGCAGCGACTTCATCAGCACTCATCGACTCTACGGTCCGGGCAGACTCCGATCTATTCGGATCCCTCGGTTTCATGGCTCACCTCCCGGCCTTTCGACCGGTTTTTGCCGACCTGCGCACAGGAGTCAACCTGATTTTCGGAGCATATCAAATCTACATCAACCACTGGGGAGCCCTCCGTCTCACGGATCGCGCTCGAGCACCCGCGATGGCAGATCCTACATCAACAATCGAAGCAGCTCCCGCCCGCGTGACGACACCGCGAGTCAGCCACGACCCCCAGCCCGACTACTCGAGTGGTCCCTGGAAGAAGCGCATCGCGCGCGCAAGCAAGACGACATTCAAGACGTTGTCCCAATTATTCATGGAAGACATCCACGAGCCAACCACAGATGGCAAAAACCAAGATGACGACCCGAGCAGTCGCCGGGACAACCACTCGAATAGCAAAGACAGTGATCCTGGCAACACCGGCCAGGTCACCGTCACGCTTGGAGAACCAAGAACCATACCAAAGAAAATATACCAAAGAGTGGAGCATAGCAATCGCAGGAGTGATGAGCCAGAAAGCAGCAAGCATTAGACCCCAGGAATAGTGAAAGAGGACCATCACGTAGAAAAGATCTACCTATCCAAGGAAGCAATCACCAGAATAAGGGACGCAATGAAGCGCGACAAACTACTCCCGGAGAACGCAACGCGAGACGAGCTCAGAGCATACAACAAACTGGCGAGTGACGCCACCAAGAGAGCAAGACAACAACGCTTAGAACTAGAGAAGCAAGGAAAGACCGCCATCGACTCAAGGAGCAACCGCAGATCACCTCCTAGAAGCGACTCCTCCGACTACGACTCCCCCATCCGAGCCAGGTCCAGATTCAGCAATCTGAAACGCACGGACAAGAAGAAGGTGGCCCACAAGCTAGATGACGACTTCAAGCTAGAAGAGGACGACGACGAGGAAGAACAACTCACGCCAGCCGAAGCCCTTTTCACTGCCCAAGAGTACCTATCTCGTGCTTAGAAAAGCAAGAAAGGCAACTTAGATCACAACACGACGATGGCGCTCAAAATAATGAAAGACGCCATCTCAGCCCCCAAAAGAGAAGGCGCAAGACGGGCTCCCCACGAGCAGACCCCGGACAGGGACCCCAGCTCACCCGACGACGACATCATCGACGACTGGCGCAAGCGCCCAAACAAAAATAAGAACCACGACAGCAACGATAACAACAACAGATGCAACAGCAATCGACGAGACGCACGCGACAACATAACACAAAGCAAAGTCAACCGTGGAAGACGAAGGAGAGCAGCCCGCGAAGAGTACTCAGATGAGCAAGCTTCCGACGAGAACGTAGAACCATGCGGAGCACTGTGCTTCACACGGTCCATACGAAAAACAAGGATGCCGAAAGGTTTCAAGCTAAACTCCACAACACACAAGTACGGCGGGCTGGAAGAACCAGAAGCATGGCTCGACGACTACCTAACGGCTATAAAATTCCAGCGTGGAACCAATATTACAGCAATGCAGTATATACAACTCATGGTCGAGAGCTCAACACGACACTGGCTGAAGAATCTACCACGAGGATCAATCGACTCCTGGAGGCAGTTCCGCAGTGCCTTCATCGAGAAATTCAAGTCCACCTACAAACGACCGGCATCACTCGAGGAGCTGAGAGCCTGCAAACAAGGATCCGGAGAATCCCTGCGAGCATACATCCAGCGGTGGACTATACTCAAAAACTCAGCCGAGGACATATCAGACGAAAGCGCTATCGACGCATTCAGGAGGGGCTTGCAACGCATCCACTTCAAGGAGCAGCTCGGGCAGATGAAAGTCCGAACACTCGCACGACTGCTCGAGCAAGCCAACAACTGGGCAGATGGAGAAGACTCCGTACGAAACGAATCGGAGATGCAGACAGCGCGCTCAGAACGTGACTACGACTACCACACCAGCGATAGAGGATTCGACAGAAGAAGAAAACGCCCGAGGCGCAACTTCTACGATGACAGAGGACCTAATATGGTCGCGGCCGACTTCACGGATGACAGAGAAGTCAGGCATCGCGATGACAGGAGAATACAGCACAGGGACTTCCAAGAAGAAGCACCGCAAGTTCAAAAATGGGATTGGAGAACAAGGCAGCCACGGGACGACGCTCGAGCTTATCGCTTGGCCAAAGAACAGCTCGACGGACCGTGCACAATACACGGGTTCAGAAACGAGCGCGGAGAGCTCAGATCAGGGCACACCCTCAGGAACTGCAGGCGATTCATCGAGCTCTCCGAAGAAAAAAGTCGATCCGCAACAGCAGCAGCACGACCTCTCGCAAGCGTGGCAGTCGGAACCATCACCCACGATGCTCCGCCAGCACCCGCCATACCAGCAAGGCAGGTAGCAGTAATCCAAGAACGAGGCACGACACCCGAGGAAGAAAAATACCCGGAAGCACACGGTCGGATCTACATGATACAAGAAGGAAGACCATCAAACAGGCAGCAGAAGCAGGTCACCAGACAAGTTTTCCTCGCAGTCTCTTCGCACCCCGCTGTCCCAGAATACTTGCGCGGATCTGAGACTGAAATCACCTTCTCCCGAGAAGACTACCCGCCAGCCATCCCGCGCCCAGGACACGCCGCACTGGTACTCGAAGCACGAATCAGAAATTACGATATGTCACGAGTCTTCATGGACGGCGGCAGCGGAATCAACATCATATTCACCAGAACCTTGGAAGCAATGCTCATCCAAAAATCAGCACTAAAAACTTCAGGCACAACGTTACACAGAATCGTGCCAGGGAAAGCAGTCTATCCCCTCGGAAAAATAAGTCTTGAGGTGATTTTTGGCAGCACGAGCAACTTTCGGAAAGAAACATTGGATTTCGAAGTGGTCAACTGGAAATCACAATACCATGCCATCCTAGGACGCCCAGCCTTCGCGCGTTTCATGGCAGTGCCACACTATGCCTACCTCAAGATGAAAATGCCAGGCCCGCGAGAAGTAATCACAGTTAGCGGCAGCTTCGTCAGATCTGACCGTTGCGACAAGGAGTTCCACAAAATATCAAAAACCTTTGGAGCACACCAAGCCAGCGGAGCCGCAACAGCAAAAGAAGAGGCTCTACCATAGAAACAAAAGGGAGCCACATCAGTTTTCCGTTCTTAGGGCTACTAAGACATCGATCCAAATTGTCGGGACC
Source organism: Bromus sterilis (assembly GCA_950022295.1). Lineage (NCBI taxonomy): Eukaryota > Viridiplantae > Streptophyta > Magnoliopsida > Poales > Poaceae > Bromus > Bromus sterilis. The sequence continues at coordinate 85,624,948 of OX465595.1, read as the reverse complement.
CAGGGTTAGCGTATGCAAGTCCCGCTACGACATAGTCATATGGAGAGCTGAGAACCGCACCCACTTGTCTAAGCAGACAAGGCCAAGCACAGAACGTTCTCGGAAAGCATCGTACGTGAGGGGCATCCCATCCAAGCCGGATAATCAACTGAGATGGGTCCTCATCATCCGCACACAAGTCTAATGATATGGGTGATGAACTCCCATATTCACCGACAAGTCGCCTCAACCATACTATCGACTATCTCATAACTCTTACATAGACTTACTCCAGCCTGATCACTTAGTCAGGGTCTAGGGCGGGCTCAATCATACCACAAAGTGTGCACGAGACAGAGTCTCGAGCAATCGCATCGCGATGCCCCAAGCTGCGCACATCTAAGGGCCACTTGGTGTATAAAAGACCGCCAGCCAGATCACAACTAAGGTCTCGAAAACCCATACAAAGACATGCATGTTATAAACATACACGCAACACACACGCCTTGTATGAACAGCAGGTATCATTGAAATTCGCTACAAAGTATACATTTTATTGATAAATCTCACAGAGTGCACACAGAGATCACAAGCATGTGATCCAACATTACAATAGACAAGCGGACGCAAAGTAGGTCTGAGTACAGACAAGTTTAACAAATGGCTTAAGAAGCCTTATTTAAACACAAGCCCTCCACGAGGGAACCAGTCGTCTGACTGGGACTACACTAGATTGGTCTTCAGTCGTCGAGCTCGATGAAGAAGCCACCTTCGGGGTCAGTGGGTTCATCTAAAACATAGAATAAGCAAACGTGAGTACAAAGTCGTACTCATCAAGACTTACATAGGAGCTATACTACTCATGCACATGTATCAAGGTAAAAGGGAGGTGGGGTTCAAATGCAGAAGTGCCAGCTTTGACTTGGCTAGTCCTGAACTACGAGTACCAGACTTGAGGTAAGAAGCGTACACGAGTCCACTACATCTCCAACCAATTACACCACTATGGTGCGTTCCTCGACTTCCCCACGAGAAAGCACGCCATAGCACTCACGCTTATGTTGGTAAGTTTTATACGTATCCAGTTCAAGTTGTCTAATAATCAAGCTAAGCTTTCCAAGCAGTCCTTAACCGCGGACGCGACTATTCGAATAGTTTTGTTAACCCTGCAGGGGTGTACCGCCACACACACATGATCATCAGTTACCGCCTTTGATCTCGACACCATTCAAGGGGTGTCAGCGAGGATGCTCACCACAACTGTTACCTCATAGCCGATCTAGTCCAAGAAAGCTGCCTACCTGGGTTGGCTACCACTATCGTGAACCCGGCCGGTTTACCGAAGTGGACCCAGATGATGTGTGCGTGGTGCATAAGCCGGTCTCGGTTGAGCCGTTCTCTCACTTAGCAGCCAGGCCACAAACCTACCAGAACTCCGAACTATTACGACATCCGGACATAGAAAGGGATGAGTTAATAGGTTGAGAGGGGTCAGTGAGCCCAATGTGTGGTTGTACTCTTCATCTTGGATCACCACACAAGAACTCGGACTTAGGGCGGTGTTCAACGAGACAACCCACCGTGTACTCCTACACAACCTCTCATCGTTCACCTTGTATTAGGGTAGATTCACCCACACATTTCCACCATCATCAACATGATCACTACCATCCCGACTCACATAACAGTAACATCATTGTATCACTCTAAGCATGCAATAAGCAGTAACAATTGCAGGGGCCACATGATATCAATCAACTCCTATATTTGCTAGGATTGTGGTTTGCTTACTACTGTGACAAATGATAGGTCATGCAAAGGAATGGGTTCATCTATGCGGTAGAAACGTAGCATGGTATTCATCCTATACAATGCATAAGAGAGACATGAGAGGGAAGTGGGATTTTATCGACATGATCAATGGGGGTTTGCTTGCCTTGCTGACGAGGTTCGGGTTCAGGGTCTTCAACAAAGGGGGCTGCCTCCTGTTCCGGTTCCACCTCTGCTCGACAAACAACAAACAAGGTAGCAAAGTAAATACAATGCACAATCACATGGTTGAAAGTTGAAAATTTATGTATATGTTTCTGATGTGTGAGGCAATTCCATTTAAACGGAGTATATTGCAATTGAAATTGCAAATTCAAACTCCAATTTGAATTCAAGTTAGCCAAGTTGTAAAATTCTATTGTGTGATCAATGTAATTCATATTGAAATGTGTATGATATGCCTCTGATGTGCAATTGAAATGTGATATGTTGCTATGGTTCAAGTTGCAAAAGCATTTGAAATGAATTTGATTTAATTCCAATTAATCCAAATAGCAAATGCTACTGGTCACATTTTAAATTCAACTCAAACATAGTTGAAAGTTGTATTTTTGGATAGATTATTTTCTCCTGATCATTTTTCATATATTATTTGTCAAATTTGGAGTTAATATGAATTTTCTATGAATTTTTAAAGTTTCAGCCTTTTTCTGGAATTTCTGGAATTAAATAAATCTTTTAACAGTTTAATGCGTCAGGCTGGCGCAAGGGTGACGTCAGGGGGGGGGGGGGCTGACGTGTGGGGTCCAGTGGTCAGTGTCACTGGGTTTAATCCCTCTGTTTAAAATTAAACAGAGGGGGTTAAGGCCTGGGGGGGGGCCCACCTGTCATTGACCTGGGGTCAACTAACAGGGGGGTTAGCCCCTAAATTAGTGGCCCCGCCGGCGGCTAGCTGCCGGTGGAACCAGCACGCGGCGGCGCACACACGGGATGGCGTTCCCGTGGTCCAAACGGTGCGCTGAGACCATCAGAAGAAAGCCCGTGCCCACGCGCACTCGTTTGAGCACCACGGGGCCACGGGGGGGGGGGGGGGTCACCAGAACGACGCCGGCGTTGAGCTTTGCGTCGGCAGAAGCACGGCGGAGAGGCAAAGCTCGCTACTGAACGCCATTTGGAGCGGGGATAGGCTAGATCGACGCAGCAGAGGAAGGGGAACACGAAGGACAAGGTTGCGGGCTCGGCTGCTTTACGGTTGCTCGCCGACGACGATCGTGGCGGCACTGCTCTCCGGCGACCATGGCAGAATGGGCTAGAGTTCGAACCGGGATGCGCCAGGTTGGGGGAAAAGCTTAGAAGCTCACCGCGGACTCGAAGCAGAGGTCAGCGGGCGCGGGGATGGGCTGGTGGCGACGAATAGACGACCTCAATCTCCGGCGGCCGGCGACGATTCGAAGAAGCCTGCGTCGTCTCTGGTCCAAATTGGGGCGCCTCCTTCTGCTAGTCGACGAAGCCGATGATGGCGAGCACGGGGGACACGCTGGTTCAATCTCTAGGTGACGTTGGCCGCGGAATCCATGGCGGGGTGCTCCGGTGTTCTTCGCGGGCGTCGGTGGAATCACACTGGAAGGGAGGGGAAAGCGAGCCGAGGTGGGGAAAATGGAGGAGGGAGTCGAGGGCGTCTCCGTGGCGCACTTTTGAGTCCTGGGGAGGCCTGGAAGCCCCTGGGCATCGAGGTAGCTTCCATGGCATGCTCGGCCTCTCCAGCGAGCTGCTTGGAGGCGTGGGGAGAGGGAGAAGACCCTGCTGCCCCTGGTGGGTTGGGCTGGGCCAGGTAAGTGGGCCAACAGGCCAGAAGCTAGGTAAGTTCCTTTTCCTTTTTCTTTCTGTTTTCTTTTCTGACATTTGTTTTGTCTTGGCTAAAAGAAATAGCTAGACTTTTTTTAAATGCCCCAAATTTTTATATGGCCTAAAATAATTATATCTAGCCACTTATTAAGTTTGGACATTTTTAAAATTCAAATTATTTGAACTTTAAATCAAATAGGGGTTTTTGAATTAAACCAAGGTCCTGTTTGAATATTTGAAAAATCCATGAGCATGGGGTGGGTCCCACATCACTTGATATGTGATCACACTCATTTATAAGACTTTTCAAAAATCAAACATGAATTTTTGGAGAAGATTTATTTCTGGCCTTTTGAAAAAAATTCATCTGGGGGGGGGGTTCCTTCTCCCAATTGAGTTTCAATTTGGTTTCAAATGATTTCTTTTGAAATTTTTAACATGATGCAAGGTGACTTTGATCCTAGCACATTACCTAACAGAGGGTTCTGACAAATCGCCCCCACTCAAAAGAATCTCGTCCCGAGATTCAGAAGTCTGCGGGAGGAAGGTGGGGTACTCGACACGGAGACGGTCTTCTCTTTCCCACGTGGCTTCTCTCTCAGAGTGGTGTGACCATTGCACTTTCATAAACTTAATCTTCTGACGACGAGTGACACGCTCTGCGGAATCAAGAATACGAACGGGGTACTCTCGATAAGAAAGGTCATCTTGGAGATCAAGCGTTTCATGGTCGACTTCGCGGATGGGGTCCTTGAAGCAACGCCTGAGTTGGGACACATGGAATACATCATGTACTCGGGAAAGGTGCGGGGGTAGTTCAAGTTGGTAGGCAACTTCTCCACGTTTAGCAAGAATGCGGAAGGTTCGATGTAACGTGGGGCCAACTTGCCTTTGATACCGAAATGTTGGGTTCCTTTCAGAGGAGTAACCCGAAGGTAAGCCTTCTCATCCAGATTGTAGCTTTCTTGCCTATGATGACGATCATAGTAGCTTTTCTGACGAGACTGGGCTGCTTTCAATTGATCAAGAACAATGCGAACTTGCTCTTCTGCTTCCTTGATCATATCCGGTCCAAAGAATTGTCTCTCACCGGTTTCTGACCAGTTTAAAGGTGTTCGACATAGTCGTCCATATAGGAGTTCAAAAGGAGCCATGTTCAGACTAGATTGGAAACTATTGTTATAAGCGAATTCGGCGAATGGAAGAGACTTCTCCCAATTCTTTCCGAATGAGATAACACAAGCTCTGAGCATGTCTTCAAGAATCTGGTTAAACCTTTCGACTTGACCACTAGACTGAGGATGGAAAGCTGTACTAAAGGAGAGATGAGTTCCCATAGCATTCTGGAAGCTTCCCCAAAATCTAGAGGTGAAAAGGCTACCACGATCAGAATTGATTTCCAAAGGAACACCGTGAAGGGATACAATTCTATAGACGTACAAGTCCGCTAACTAGCTAGCAGTTATAGACTCGCGAACTGGAAGGAAGTGAGCAACTTTGGAAAGCCTATCTACCACAACGAACATGGCATCATTTCCTTTCTGGGTTTTTGGAAAGCCGGTGATGAAGTTCATACCGACTTTGTCCCATTTCCACTCTGGAATAGGCAAAGGTTGAAGTGTACCAGCAGGTCTTTGATGTTCTGCCTTAATGCGACGACAAACATCACATTCGACAACAAATCGAGCAATGTCTCTCTTCATCCTGGTCCACCAAAATCTCTGGCGTAGATCTCGGTACATTTTTGTACTACCGGGATGAATCGAGAGGGGTGTTTCATGGGCTTCCTTGAGGATGAGTTTCCTTAGTTCCCTAATCTTAGGTACTACCAAACGATTTCCAAAGAATACCGTTCCCTTGCTATCTATGGAGAAACATTTAGCAACTCCGCTAGCAATGTTCTCCTTGATCCGGCGAACACCTCGTGCACACCTTTGGGCAACTATGATTTGATCCTCAAGAGTTGGTTTCGCCACCAAGGTAGAAAGATAGCCATGAGGAACAATCTCAAGATTGAGCTTGCGAAATTCCTCATGAAGAATTGGTTGATACTGTTGTAACATGAGGTTGTTACAATACGACTTACGACTTAGTGCATCAGCCATGACATTGGCTTTGCCTGGGGTGTAAGAAATTCCTACGTCGTAATCTTTTATAAACTCAATCCAGCGTCTTTGCCTGAGATTAAGATCTGGCTGGGTGAAAATGTATTTGAGGCTTTGGTGGTCGGAATAGATCTCACAACGATTACCAAGGAGGTAATGTCGCCAAGTTGTTAGGGCATGAACTACGGCAGCGAGTTCAAGGTCATGGGTAGGATAGTTCTCTTCATGTGGCCGCAACTGGCGTGAAGCATAAGCTACCACATGTCTATCTTGCAGAAGTATGCATCCTAACCCTTGCCGTGATGCGTCACAAAAGATCTCAAAATCCTTTTTGGTGTCTAGAGGTGCAAGTACGGGTGCAGAAGTCAATCTTCTTTTTAGCTCTTGAAAGCTTTCCTCGCACTTGGGAGTCCATAGGAATTTCTTATCTTTCTTGAGGATTTCCGTTAGAGGCTTTGCAACTTTAGAAAATTTCTCGACGAAGCGACGACAATAGCTGGCTAGGCCAAGAAAACTCCTAACTTGCTTATCCAATTCAGGTGGAGTCCAGTCAAGGACGGCCTGAACTCTCTCGGGATTCACAGCAATGCCTTTTGCAGAAATCACGTGGCCTAAGTAGGTCACTTCTAGTAGCCAAAATTCACACTTGGAGAATTAAGCATACAGGCGATGCTCTCTAAGTTTCACCAATACCAGCCTTAGGTGTTCGGTATGTTCTTCTTCGTTCTTCGAGTAGATGAGAATGTCATCGAGATAAACTACAACAAATTTATCTAAGTACTCCATGAAGATCAAATTCATCATGCGCGAGAAAGTGGCGGGGGCATTGGTTAAACCAAAGGACATTACGGTGTACTCGTAAAGACCATAACGAGTAGTAAAAGCCTTTTTGGGAATGTCCTCATTTCGGATTTTGATTTGATGATAACCTAATCTCAAATCCATCTTGGAGAAGACAGAGGATCCTGCAAGTTGATCATAAAGATCATTGATCCTGGGCAGTGGGTACTTGTTCTTTATTGTCGCTAAATTTAGCGGGCAATAGTCTACGCACATCCTTTCCGTTCCATCTTTCTTCATTACGAACAGAACGGGGCAACCCCATGGCGATGAGCTAGGGAGGATGAAGCCTTTTTCCAACAAAGCTTCCAGTTGGGTTTTAAGCTCAGCTAACTCACGTGGGGCCATTTTGTATGGGTGTCTAGAAATTGGGGCGGTTCCTAGCATAAGATCCACTATGAACTCTACACATCTGTCGGGTGGCATGCCCAGCAGCTCTTCAGGAAAGACATCCGGGAAGTCACGAACCACCGGAATATCTTCAAGTTCGGGAAGGGGAAGTACATTCAAAGAATGCACCTCGGTTCTTGTTCTGGGTGAGGTATAGTTGACTGTCTTGCCGGAAGGGTGGGTTAGTTTCACTGATTTGCCTTTGCAATCTAGGTAGGCATTCTGCCTTGATAGCCAATCCATGCCAAGGATTACATCGATGTCTGAAGACTTGAGGGCTATGAGTGAAGCAAGGAATACTAAACCCTCAATTGCAATTTGATTACCATGGCTTACTCTACTAGTTTGCCATCTTGACCCTGGAGTTTGAATAATCATCGGGGTGGACAATTCAACAAAGGATAACTCATGACGAAGTGCATAACTTTCCGACATGAATGAATGAGATGCTCCTGGGTCGAAAAGAACGGAAGTAGGAACATAATTGACTGGGAGCGTACCAAGAATGACGTCAGTGGTGTCGTCAGTATCTTCGGCGGCAATCTGATTCACACGTCCACGAGTGGCGGGAGGAGCGGGTTTGGTGGTGTAGACCTTCTGGGGTGGCTTGCCACGACCATTGTTGTTACCTCCGGCACGGGGTGGAGCATTCTGATTCTGCAGCTGGTTCTGGGGACACTCGCGGGAGTAGTGGCCTGCCTGACCACACTTGTAACTGGCTCCAAAGATAGTGCGTGGAGCTGGGTTGTTTGGTGGAGCGGGGTGGAACGAAGCTGGTGGACGAGACGCCACACAGGATGGCCTCGGTGGGTTGTTCTGACGAAACATGCTGTTGGGAATCCAGATCTTGCGCTTCTGAGAGCCTGAACTGGATGAACCATCATCTCTAGGGTGTTTGCGGAAGTCATTGGGGGTGTTCATGTCCTCTGCCTTGATGGCCTTGTTGACAAGGACCTGGAAGGTGGAAAAGTCATGTAGGTTGAGCTCACGACGGAGTCCAGAATTGAGTCCACGATGGAACCTCTCTTGCTTCTTTGCGTCGGTGGAGACCTCTTCAGTAGCATAACGAGCCAGTCGGTTGAACTCACGACTAAACTCGTCAACAGTCCTTCTGCCTTGGGTGAGGTTGCAGAACTCCTCACGCTTGCGGTCCATAAGACCCTTTGTAATGTGGTGCTCGCGGAAGGAAGTGCATAACTCATCCCAAGATGTGGGCGGTCCAACGGGACGCATGTTCAGGAAATTCTCCCACCAAGAGCTAGCTGCACCCTCGAGGTGATAGGTGGCATAGCTGACCTTGTCGCCATCTGCAACATGGCCTTCCTGAAGATTCCTCTCGATGCTGCGAAGCCAGTCATCGGCGTCAAGGGGCTCGGTGGAGTAGCTGAAAACCGGGGGATGAAGCCAGATGAAGTCGTTCAAGGACACCAACTCGTTGCGCTGCTGAGTGGTGTTGCGGGAAATGACCTCCAGCAAATGGTGAGAGTCTCGGCGGTTCCTATCAACCTCCATCAGAACCTGAGCCATCGTGGGTGGGGGTGGAAGGTTGCCTTCCTCCTGTTCATTCCCACGACCATGGGCACGACCAAGATGGCCACGGGTTCCTTGAGACATCCTGAAGGTTAAAACCGAAGTCAAACAGAGTTGATTGGAAGAGTCTAAACAAGGTATTGAAGGTACTATAATAATTACAGAGCAAAGGAAGTAATCATCTTGACAACATGGTGATAAAGCATACAAGCCATATATTCACAATCTGCCATACAAACCATACAACGTCTTAGTACAAGCACCAAGCTAATACAAACGTGATGAAGATGATACATCCTTCAGAGGCACTCTGACTTCCTATACATTATTTATCTAAGCCTCTGGAACTTATAACACCTTGCGTACAATATACTAAGATACTACTACATCCTCACTAAAGTAAGATCACAGGAGGTCTCACTCATCTCAATCTCCATAGTAGTCCTCGTAAAAGTTACCCGTGTAACCCGGTAGCTGAAGGTGACCATCGGAAAACACGGAGGCCTGCAGACCCTGATATCCATTTGGGCAAGGATGGGGCCTAGGTCCAGCGTAGGGTGGAAGCAGAGGACCACGGGGTGGAAAAATGCCTCCAATCTCGGGCCAAGCAACTCGAGAAGGCATCTGTGTCCTGACTGGGTAGATAGCATCATACTCCACTGATCCAACACTCACAAAAGGAGCCAGGAGTGTAAGTGCTCGATACAGACGAACACGGGTGGCGTGAAGCTCAAAACGAAGGGCACGTGCATCACAATCTCTATCACAAGCGTGCCGAGCAGTGATCTGAAGCAAAGGGTCCTCCAAGGAGTGATCTGTGTACAATCCGGTGTAATACCCCTCTTCTCCTGGAAGTGCAGCAGGGATATAGCGGAAAGATGTGTCTCCAAGCAAAGTGTGCTCCTCTCTCAGCAGGGTAATACATGAGTATGCAGCATCCTGCACAGCCATGTTCTCTGTCATGCCAATGCCATGTCCAAAGTGGATAGGCTGAGTGACTCCATTGTGGTGCGGGTAGATCCTGACAATGCAGTGGAACTGGGTCTGGTTGAAGTCAAGGAACTTCTCCTCAACTGTGTACTCAGGGTACCATCGGTATCCAATGTAGGACATCATATCGATCAGCATGGCGGGATGGCCACGCACTCCGAGGCACCTAGTCAAACGAACAATCTGCCGAGGGGGAAGATTTGCCATCTGAAACAGAAAGAAGGAGTTTGCAAATGCATCAGATTATGAAGAAACTTGGAATGACTCGGGCAGCATAACGGCAGTAATTGCAAGAAAAGACAATTTCTTACAACATGGAAACAACACTTACATACGATGTAAGAAATCAGGAAGCACAATAATTCTAACAAACCGATCACAACCTTCCTATGGCTACAAGGAAGCAAACAACGAGATGTTCTAATCAGACAAAGGTGAGCCTAGTCCTATCTTCCCGTAGAATAAGATGAGGTGTCAGGACCCCAACTAGGGTAAGTGCTAGGGTTTGAGTGCCCCTTTGCATCATGTAAAAACTTCAAAAGAAATTCAAAAATGGGGAAAAGAAAAGCCCTGAGAAATTTTTCAAATGGCCAGGTAAAATATTTTTCCAAAAATCATTTGAATGTTTGGAAAATTCCTAGAATTGTTGCTGATCATTGCAAAAGTGGTTTGGGTTCAATCCCAAGCTCATGGAATTTTCTAAAATTCAAAATGTGCTATGGAAATTAAATTTGACCCTTATTTGAATTGAAATTCAAAATATATTGAATTTAAAAAATGTCCAAATTCTATATGTGGCTAGCTACTGGTCACCTAGTATTTATAAAATTAGTTGGGAATTTTTTATAAAATGTTTTGGTATTTTTACCAGAGCAAAACAAAAGGCAGAAAAAGAAAAACAGAAGAAAGCAAAGAAGATAAAGAAAAACAAAACCCAGCCCAACCCCCTACGGCCTCGGGCCCAACTAGACTTCCCCCGGCCCAGCCCACGCTCCACTGTGTCGTCTTCCTCCCCGCTGTTCAATGCAGCTCGATGGCGGCCTGGGAGCGCGCCGACGCCACCTCGACGGTGAGAGAGGCGTCTAGGAGACCCCCTGCTCCCTCCTCGCGCCACGCAGTTCACCACAGACGCCCGCACTTTTCCCCTCTGTTCGCGGTCGCCTTCCCCCTCTCTGTCCTTCGATCTCGAGCTGCCCCGAGAGCACGCCGGAGAACGTCCAGTGCATCGTCGCGGCCAACGGACTCCAACCGCCTCGCAACCTTGTCCATCGAAGCCCTCGCAGTCATCTTCCTCAAGTCGCTGAAGCCCGCGAGCTGCAATGCTTTGAAGCCGAAGAATCGAGGCAACCTTCTCCGCCACGGCCGCCGTGCGCCGGTGATGATTTCCTCGCCACGACGCCCTCCCAGCTCGCGCCGACGACCCTGATAGAACCACTGTGAGCGCACGCTTCGAACCCCCCCATCCATGCCTTTTCCTCGTGCCTCCGACGCCCAGTTTAGCAAGGACGAGCCACGGTTGCCACCGTTGCCGTGGGCCACCACGGTGACGCTGGCCTACTCTGGCGCCTTCGCACAGCCACGGGCTACCCGCCCGAGCTGGTCCCGTGCCCTCCCGTTGTCTTTAGCGGGATTTCGACGGTGCTCCGGCAAGCACAGTGTCACCGGCGGTGACCTTCCATTAGGGGCCCCCTAAGCTTGGCCTAATGACCCCCTAAACTAACCCCCACCCCACTGACAGTGGGCCCTACCACTAAACTAACCCCCTCTGTTAGTTAAACTAACAGGGGTTAATCCCCAGAGCCACTGACAGCATGGCCCCACTGGTCAGCCCCCCTGCTGACGCCATGCTGATGCAGTGCTGACGCATTAAATAGAAAATGAATGAAAAGAAATTACAGAAAATTGGTTAAACTTTGGAAATTCATAGAAAATTCATATTAACTCCAAATTGGACATATAATATATGAAAAATTATCAGAAAAATGCAAGGATTAAGAATATGCAATTTTTTTTATGTTTGACCATTTTAAAATGGGGCAACAGTAGCAAATGTGCATATGGCTTAATTTGAATTCAATTTTGAAGTTTGAATTTGCAATTCTTTTGCAATACACTTCAATTAAATGGAATTGTCAACACATCAGTACCATGTACATCATCTTTACACAACTTATCATGTGCTTGAGCATTGCAATTATATTTATTCCTCGATTGCTTTGTTTGCTCGATAGACGTGCAACCGGAACCGGAGGCCACCCCGTTCGTTGAAGACACCGTGTGTGTGAACCTCGTCAGCAAGGCAAGCAAACCCCATTGATCATGTCTATAAAATCCCAATTCCCTCTCAGTCTCGCTTATGCATGTTTAGGAGATCACCTGGTATCGATTCTACCGCATAGTTGAACCCATATCCTTTGCATGACCTATCATCTTGTCACAGTAGTAAGTAAACCACAATCCTAGCAGATGTAGGAGTTGGTTGATATCATGTGGCCACTGCAACTGTTAATGCTTATTGCATGCTTAGTGGTACAATGAGGTTGCTTTTGATGTGAGTCGGGATGATAGTGAACATGGTGTTGATAAAAGTGAAACTGTGTTGGTGAATCCACCCTAATACAAGGTGAACGATGAGAGGTTGTGTAGGAGTACACAGTGGGTTGTCTCGTTGAACACCGCCTTAAGAACCGAGTTCTTGTATGGTAATCCAAGACAAAGAGTACAACCACACATTGGGCTCACTGACCCCTCTCGGCCTAGTACCTTGATCCGTGTCGACGTCCAGGAGTCACATTAGTTCGGGCTTTCCATTTGGCATCTGCATAGAAAAAGAATGAAGGAATGGTTGCATCATATAGATATGTGGGTGCACCTGTGAGGCAGGAAAACCATTTGCCAGAGGTGGCGTCTCGGTCACTTACATTGTTTGAGTCCGTTTTGTTGATCCGGCCGGGCTCTCGAGCGGAGGCAAACTCAGATAGTCGACTCCTGGAATAGACCGGTTGTGAGCGAAGTGTCGTGGTGAACATCCTCGCTGTCACCTCTTGAACGATGGCGAGCAAAAGGCGGTAACCGATGGTCATGTGTGTGTAGCTTACACCCTTGCAAGGTTAACAAAACTATTCGAATAGCCGCGTCCACGGTTAAGGACTACTTGGAACCTGTACCGAATTATTAGACAACTTGAATGGATACTTCTAAAACTCGCAAGATAAGCGTGAGTGTTATGGTGTGCTTCCTCGTGGGGAAGTCGAGGAAGTAACCATAGTGGTGTATTGGTTGGAGACTTGGATAGTGGACTCGTGTACGCTTCTTACCTCAAGTCTGGTAATCGTAGTTCAGGACTAGCCAAGTCAAAGCTGGCACTTCTGCATGTTGAACCCCACCTCCTTTACCTTGATACTTGAGCATGAGTATTATAGATCTGATGTAAGTCTTGCTGAATACGACTTTGTACTCACGTTTGCTTATTCTATGTCTTAGATAAGAACCCGGACCCCCGATGGAGTCACCGACCTGAAGCTCGACGTTGACTAAGTTAGCATAGTCCCAGACAGCAGTATGGTCCCTCGTGGAAGGGCATGTATGTTTACAAGGCTTCTCTAAGCCATTTGTTAAACTTGTCTGTACTCAAACCTAATTTGCTTCCGTTGTATGATGTAATGTTGATCTCAGACATGTGATCTTTGTATGCTCTATGTATTAGTCAATAAAGATACACTTTGTAGAGTTATGTGATGATACCTGCTGTTCATACTAGGCATGTGTGCTACGTGTATGTTTATAACATGCATGTCTTAGTATGGGTTTTCGAGACCTTAGTTGTGATCTGGCTGGCGGTCCTTTATACACCAAGTGGCCCTTAGATGTGCGCAGCTTGGGGCATCGCGATGCGATTGCTCGTGACTCTGTCACGTGCACACTTTGTTGTATGATCGAGCCCTCCCTAGACCCCGACTAAGTGATCGGGCTGGAGTAAGGCTATGTAAGAGTTAGGATTCAATCGATAACATGGTTGAGGCGACTTGTCTATGAGTATGGGATTCACCACCCATAAGCATCTAGACTTGTGAGCGGACGATGAGGACCCATCTCAGATGATCATCCGGCCTCAATGGGATGCCCCTCACGTTCGATGCTTACCGAGAACGTTCTGTGCTTGGCCTTGTCTGCTTAGAAAAGTGGGTACGGTTCTCGGCTCTCCAAGTGATTGTATCGTGACTGGAATTACATACGCTAACCCCGGGTCCCGACATGAGGGTTACTCAGAACTCAGAACGATGAGGGTAAGGAGGAAAAAGAAGCCTTACGTTTTCCCCTTATATACCCAGAGTAACTATATAACTATAGCAAGCTAGACTCGACTTCGGCCAAGGTTGATAATCCTACAGTCAGTCCTGCTCTGATACCAAGTCTGTCGGGACCCGAGGTTAGCGTATGCAAGTCCCGCTACGACATAGTCATATGGAGAGCCGAGAACCGTACCCACTTGTCTAAGCAGACAAGGCCAAGCACAGAACGTTCTCGGAAAGCATCGTACGTGAGGGGCATCCCATCCAGGCCGGATGATCAACTGAGATGGGTCCTCATCGTCCGCACACAAGTCTAATGATATGGGTGATCAACTCCCATATTCACTGACAAGTCGCCTCAACCATACTATCGACTATCTCATAACTCTTACATAGACTTACTCCAGCCCGATCACTTAGTCAGGGTCTAGGGCGGGCTCAATCATACCACAAAGTGTGCTAAGACAGAGTCTCGAGCAATCGCATCGCGATGCCCCAAGCTGCGCACATCTAAGGGCCACTTGGTGTATAAAAGACCGCCAGCCATATCACAACTAAGGTCTCGAAAACCCATACAAAGACATGCATGTTATAAACATACACGCAGCAAACATGCCTTGTATGAACAACAGGTATCATTGCAATTCTCTACAAAGTATACATTTTATTGATAACTCTCACAGAGTGCACACAGAGATCACAAGCATGTGATCCAACATTACAACAGACAAGCGGAAGCAAAGTAGGTCTGAGTACAGACAAGTTTAACAAATGGCTTAAGAAGCCTTATTTAAACACAAGCCCTCCACGAGGAAACCAGTCGTCTGACTGGGACTACACTAGCTTGGTCTTCAGTCGTCGAGCTCGATGAAGAAGCCACCTTCGGGGTCAGTGGGTTCATCTAAAACATAGAATAAGCAAACGTGAGTACAAAGTCGTACTCAGCAAGACTTACATAGGAGCTATACTACTCATGCACATGTATCAAGGTAAAAGGGAGGTGGGGTTCAAATGCAGAAGTGCCAGCTTTGACTTGGCTAGTCCTGAACTACGAGTACCAGACTTGAGGTAAGAAGCGTACACGAGTCCACTACATCTCCAACCAATTACACCACTATGGTGCCTTCCTTGACGTCCCCACGAGAAAGCACGCCATAGCACTCACGCTTATCTTGGTAAGTTTTATACGTATCCAGTTCAAGTTGTCTAATAATCAAGCTAAGCTTTCCAAGCAGTCCTTAACCGCGGACGCGACTATTCGAATAGTTTTGTTAACCCTGCAGGGGTGTACCGCTACACACACATGATCATCAGTTACCGCCTTTGATCTCGACACCATTCAAGGGGTGTCAGCGAGGATGCTCACCACAACTGTTACCTCATAGCCGATCTAGTCCAAGAAAGCCGCCTACCTGGGTTGGCTACCACTATCGTGAACCCGGCCGGTTTACCGAAGTGGACCCAGATGATGTGTGCGTGGTGCATAAGCCGGTCTCGGTTGAGCCGTTCTCTCACTTAGCAGCCAGGCCACATACCTACCAGAACTCTGAACTATTGCGACATCTGAACATTGAAAGGGATGAGTTAATAGGTTGAGAGGGGTCAGTGAGCTCAATGTGTGGTTGTACTCTTCATCTTGGATCACCACACAAGAACTTGGACTTAGCGCGGTGTTCAACGAGACAACCCACCGTGTACTCCTACACAGCCTCTCATCGTTCACCTTTTATTAGGGTAGATTCAGCAACACATTTCCACCATCATCAACATGATCACTACCATCCCGACTCACATAACAGTAACATCATTGTATCACTCTAAGCATGCAATAAGCAGTAACAATTGCAGGGGCCACATGATATCAATCAACTCCTATATTTGCTAGGATTGTGGTTTGCTTACTACTGTGACAAATGATAGGTCATGCAAAGGAATGGGTTCATCTATGCGGTAGAAACGTAGCATGGTATTCATCCTATACAATGCATAAGCGAGACATGAGAGGGAAGTGGGATTTTATCGACATGATCAATGGGGGTTTGCTTGCCTTGCTGACGAGGTTCGGGTTCAGGGTCTTCAACAAAGGGGGCTGCCTCCTGTTCCGGTTCCACCTCTACTCGACAAACAACAAACAAGGTAGCAAAGTAAATACAATGCACAATCACATGGTTGAAAGTTGAAACTTGATGTATATGTTTCTGATGTGTGAGGCAATTCCATTTAAACGGAGTATATTGCAATTGAAATTGCAAATTCAAACTCCAATTTGAATTCAAGTTAGCCAAGTTGTAAAATGCTATTGTGTGATCAATGTAATTCATATTGAAATGTGTATGATATGCCTTTGATGTGTAATTGAAATGTGGTATGTTGCTATGGTTCAAATTGCAAAAGCATTTGCAATGAATTTGATTTAATTCCTATTAATCCAAATAGCAAATGCTACTGGTCACATTTTAAATCCAACTCAAACATAGTTGAAAGTTGTATTTTTGGATAGATTATTTTCTCCTGATCATTTTTCATATATTATTTGTAAAATTTGGAGTTAATATGAATTTTCTATGAATTTTCAAAGTTTCAGCCTTTTTTTGGAATTTCTGGAATTAAATAAATCTTTTAAAAGTTTAATGCGTCAAGCTGGCGCAAGGGTGACGTCAGGGGGGGCTGACGTGTGGGGTCCAGTGGTCAGTGTCACTGGGTTTAATCCCTCTGTTTAAAATTAAACAGAGGGGGTTAAGGCCTGGGGGCCCACACCTGTCATTGACCTGGGGTCAACTAACAGGGGGGTTAGCCCCTAAATAAGTGGCCCCGCCGGTGGCTAGCCGCCGGTGGCACCAGCACGCGGCGGTGCACACACGGGATGGCATTCCCGTGGTCCAAAAGGTGCGCTGAGACCATCAGAAGAAAGCCCGTGCCCGCGCGCACTCGTTTGAGCACCACGGGGCCACGGGGTGTCACCAGAACGACGCCGACGCTGAGCTTTGCGACGACAGAAGCACGGCGGAGAGGCAAAGCTCGCTACTGAACTCCATTTGGAGCGGGGATAGGCTAGATCGACGCAACAGAGGAAGGGTAATACGAAGGACAAGGTTGAGGGCTCGGCTGCTTTATGGTTGCTCGCCGACGACGACCGTGGCGGCACTGCTCTTCGGCGACCATGGCAGAATGGGCTAGAGTTCGAACCGGGATGCGCCAGGTTGGGGGAAGAGCTTAGACGCTCACCGCGGACTCGAAGCAGAGGTCAGCGGGCGCGGTGACGGGTTGGTGGCGACGAATCGACGACCTCAATCTCCGGCGGCCGGCGATGATTCAAAGAAGCCTGCGTCGTCTCTGGTCCAAATTGGGGCGCCTCCTTCTGCTAGTCGACGAAGCCGATGACGGCGAGCACATGGGACACGCTGGTTCGATCTCTAGGTGACGTTGGCCGCGGATTACATGAAGGGGTGCTCCGGTGTTCTTCGCGGGCGTCGGTGGAATCGCACTGGAAGGGAGGGGAAAGCAAGCCGAGGTGGGGAAAATGGAGGAGGGAGTCGAGGGCGTCTCCGTGGCGCACTTTGGAGTCCTGGGGAGGCCTGGAAGCCCCTGGGCGTCGAGGTGGCGGCCACGGCGTGCTCGGCCTCTCCAGCGAGCTGCTTGGAGGCGTGGGGAGAGGGAGAAGACCCTGCTGCCCCTGGTGGGTTGGGCTGGGCCAGGTAAGTGGGCCAACAGGCCAGAAGCCAGGTAAGTTCCTTTTCCTTTTTCTTTCTGTTTCCTTTTCTGACATTTGTTTTGTCTTGGCTAAAAGAAATAGCTAGACATTTTTTTAAATGCTCCAAATTTTTATATGGCCTCAAAATAATTATATCTAGCCACTTATAAAGTTTGGACATTTTTAAAATTCAAATTATTTGAACTTTAAATCAAATATGGCTTTTTGAAGTAAACCAAGGTCCTGTTTGAATATTTGAAAAATCCATAAGCATGGGGTGGGTCCCACATCACTTGATATGTGATCACACTCATTTATAAGACTTTTCAAAAATCAAACATGAATTTTTGGAGAAGATTTATTTCTGGCCTTTTGAAAAAAGTTCATCTGGGGGGGGGGGGGTCCTTCTCCCAATTGAGTTTGAATTTAGTTTCAAATGAGTTATTTTGAAATTTTTAACATGATGCAAGGTGACTTTGATCCTAGCACATTACCTAACAGAGGGTTCTGACACAAATAAAGGGGCTTCCTTCAAGAAGCATCCCCCCTCGTGTAAGAAACAAAAGGGAAAATGTTGAAAATATTTTCCCAAAAATTATTTCCGCACATTGGCGCTCGGGGGCTCGCTGAAGCAGCCACCCCCCGAGGCGTTCTTCGCAAACGCGAGTCTTAAAAATTGGCACCCGGGGGCTCGACGAAGCAGCCACCCCCGAGGCGTTCTTCGCAAACGCAACTCTAAATAAATTGGCACTCGAGGGCTCGCCGAAGCAGCCACCCCCGAGACGTTCTTCGCAAACGCGACTCTAAAAAATTGGCACTCGGGGGCTTGCCGAAGCAGCCACCCCCAAGGCGTTCTTCCCAAACGCGACTCTAAAAAAATTGGCACTCGGGGGCTCGCCGAAGCAGCCACCCCTCGAGGCGTTCTTAGCAAACCCGACTCTAAAAAATTGGCACTCGGGGGCTCGCCGAAGCAGCCACCCCCCGAGGCGTTCTTCGCAAACGCGACTCTAAAAAATTGGCACTCGGGGGCTCGCCGAAGCAGCCACCCCCCGAGGCATTCTTCGCAAACGCGCCTCTAAAAAATTGGCACTCGGGGGCTCGCCGAAGCAGCCACCCCCGAGGAGTTCTTCGCAAACGCGACTCTAACAAATTTGGCACTCGGGGGCTCGCCGAAGCAGCCACCCCCCCGAGGCGTTCTTCACAAATGCGACTCTATAAAAATTGGCACTCGGGGGCTCGCCGAAGCAGCCACCCCCCGATGCGTTCTTCGCAAACGCGACTCTAAAAAATTGGCACTCGGGGGCTCGCTGAAGTAGCCACCCCCCGAGGCGTTCTTCGCAAACGCGACTCTATAAATTGGCACTCGGGGGCTCGCCAAAGTAGCCACCCCTGAGGCGTTCTTTGCAAACGCGACTCTAAAAAATTGGCACTCAGGGGCTCGCCGCAGCAGCCACCCCCCGAGACACTTTTCGCCTATTTCGAGACTCTAAAAAGAAAAGAAGGGGACCCCTCGCCCAAAAAACTCTGCAGCCGGCAAGACAAACCTATACAACACAAGTTTGGTTTACAGCAGATGAACAAAATAATCCAAAAAGAGCAGCAACAAACGTTGCTCAAGCAAAGGAATAAACGCCAAGCAAAGGCTAATCTCCAGGCTCTGACTTCACTTTGCACAGGGCACCCAACCGACGGTCATTATCCTCGACCACCCACTTCACAACTTCACCTGCAGGCTCATCCGCCGTGGTATAATGGTCGTCCATCGGCTGAGTTCGACCACCAGGAGGACCTCGAGCCGCCAACGCAATATCAACCCCCGGCCAATGACTATGGACAAAGGCAAAAGCACAACGAGCACATGCATAAATCTGGTGATTAACTACGCGCCGAAGATCCGCAGGCTGGGAGAAAATCCGACAAAGCTTCTCAAGGGATGAAGGGACAAGATCCAAAGGGTAAAACTCAGCAAAAATCCTGCCAAATACTCCGTGGCAGTACTCAAGAGTCCGCGGTACCCTCTCAACACGCATCCGCAAAATGGCGAACACCCAAGCACGTGCCCTGTCCATCCAGAAAGGATTGTTCGCCTGCACTACAGGGTCCGCCAACCGCAGCAACTCAGACTGCACAGCCTCCTCTTCATCGCGAGAACGCCCAGCAAGCACTTCGCAACGAAAGAACAAAGGTCAGCCCCAAAGCATAGGAAAGAACCCGCGTAGCCGACCGGTCGAAGGAAAAAGAAAACTCACCCTTTAGAAGGTCAGACAGCTTCACCATCCAAGTTTCCAAGCCATCCAAGACAGCCTCAGCACGCTCGCGCTTCGAGCGATGGACCGCAAGAGCACCTTTCAGTCGAACGATCTCACGTTCGGCCTTTTTCAGCCTCAAGCGAACAGACTCGTAAGCACCTTCGCGAGCATCCTCCTTCAGCAAATTCCAAGCCCGAGAAACGCCCGGGATGGCCTATCGCAAAGAGAAACAAGTCAAAAGAAGCAAGGCAACAAGCAGCACAAGAAAGCAAAACAGGTCCATGAATTAGATCCGCCGTCCTGCAGGAGGCACATTACAACTGAAAGTTTTTCAAAACACAAACAGGACCACACTACTCCTCGACTGCAGAATTATTTGCCTCTACGACCAGCTGCAGCTGGCGGGCCAGTCGAGTAGCGCGAGCACTCTGCTCGTCCGTGTAAGCAGGCAAAGTATCCACCATGGAATCCTCAATAGGGAGACCATGGCCCAGAAGAACAACAATAGACGTGGCAAGCCCACCCACCACGTTCTCACGAACCAAGCCCTCCAGCTGATCCCCATCCGGACCGAAGGAAGCAACTAGAGAATCAAGACCCTCAGGATGCTTTTCCGCATCGGGGAACAGGTGCTCTTGGAGAAGCTTCAGAAGAATGGTAGCCCGATCGCAGACATCCCCAACAGCTACAACAGCGCCTGAGACAACATCTATAGAGCCACGGAGAACACCCGAACCAGCAGCAGCAACATCCACCGCTCCAATACCCGCAGAAGTTGGAAAAAAAAGAAGAGGTTTAAAATTCCAGCAATTTCAGAGACAAACAGACCCCAGCAAAACGGACGACAAAAAGAATCAGCTAACCAGTCAGAAAGCCGGCCAAGTCCTGCAGGCGCTCGCACTCAGCCTTCTCGGCCTGGAGAAACTGCCCTTCTACTCGCCGCAAGCGCTCGAGGTCGTCGTGCTGCGCCTGCAGCTCCTTTTCTTTGGACTCCAAAGAAATCTCGTAACAGCCCAATTTTCACAAAAATTAAAATTTTTGTTTTCGGTGTGAATTTTTTGATTGTGTGATTGTTTGCTGTGGGACCGATATGTGCTTCGTCCCCGGATCTGGATGGAAACATCTAGATCTGGAACAGTACCGCATATCGGGCCTTACAACTTGGTATCAGAGCCTTACCGACCGTAGGATCCCTTTTCTGGCCGAAGTTGAGTCTAAACAAAAACTATTTTGCAGTTACTAAGTTAGTTATCGGAGAGTAGGAATCTTTTTACTCCTTACCTTTGCTCTGGTCAGGACAAGTGTCGTAAGTGTTTTATTCTCGCCTTATCCCCTTTCAAACTTTAGGATCTCAAGTGAGTGGAGTATCGGAACCGTTACAATGCCTTGCTTGCAGCGTATTGTCTCGATTCCGATCTCAGGTTTGGGAATTCCTGTAGTACCTTTAGCTTCTCCGGTTCCAGATATCATCTGGGTCATCCATTGCCATCCATCCTTTTGCCGGTGTTTTCACGACTTGCGTCGAAAAGCACTATCCCTTTGACCAGGTTTTAGCTGTCGTTCTTCCTCTTGATCCCTCGATGGTTTTGTTTTCGACGTCGCCATCTCTCTGCGGAAAGTATCTCGACGGAAGTTCGACGTCGACATGGAGCAGAGTCCCTTGTTGGTGGTGTTCAAGATCGTCGACTCTCTTTTCTCTCGTCTCCTCTCCCTCGGATCGTCCTGGATCTCTGGACGAGATCCCTTGTTGGTGGTGTTGTATTGTAACAGCCCAGTTTTCACAAAAAATAAATTTTTTGTTTTCGGTGTGAATTGTTTGATTGTCTGATTTGTTTGCGGTGTTTGCTTCCCCGATTTATCGATCGACGATTATTTTCCCCCCTCTTCTCTCGTATCGGACGGAGACCGACCCTTGCCACCCTGACACTCGACCTTTGCGACACCGGGTTTCACCCGGTCACCGTCGCGAAAACCGCACAAGACCAGCCGCAGCCAACGGAACGAAAACCCCGTTTAATAATTAAATGGGTTATTTTTATAGCGCGCCGGAAAGTGTTCTGAGAACGGTTCCAGAGCGAGGTGAACGCCGCCGGCTCGACGCACTGATCGCGCAGTTCGAAGTTTTACCCAAATCGGAGGTACTGCAGACCCTCGGCGGTCAGAAACGTGAGCACCGTGCGCGAGAGAGAAAAACCGGAGATGTTTTTGCAAACTGGCAGCCACCGGGGCTATATAAAGACCACCACCCCACTTAGGGTTCCCCTAAGCACCTAGGAAGCCCCTAGCCTCCCAGATCTGGACCCCCCCATTTTCGCATTTTTATCCCAATTTCAGTCAAACCCTAGCCCTTGCGGATCTGGACCGTCGGATCGGCCGATTCAACGGCCCAGATCGGCTCCACCACCCACCTCTCTCTCTCCTCTCTCCCTCCATGCCGTCTCCTCCCGTGGGCTCCCTATGGCCGCGCCGCCCGCGCTCCGGCAGGCTGGCCGGCGAGCCGCCGCCGCCCGACCACCTCTCCTCTCTCCTCGCCTCCCCTTCTCCCGTTCCCACTCGCCCTCACCTCCCTCCTCCTCTCGCACGCAGGGTCGCCGCCGACCAGGAGGCTGCGCGGACGCCGCCATGGCTCTGCAGCCAGGAGCTCGGGCCGCCTCGCCCCTGCCACGCCACGGCTCCGGCCACCCTCGAAGCCCAAGCCGGCCACCGTCCTCACCTCCGTCTGCGCCCACCCCAGCACTCCTCGCCTCGCCGGAGACCTCCCCGCCTCACCGGTGTACCAGCCGCCGCCGCCGCGTGCGGTTCCAGCGGGTGCACGAGCCGGCCGTCGCCACCACGTGGGCCAGCCAGGCCGCACGGCCCAGTCCAGCCTCCCCTAGCCGGGCCTTGGCCCAAGGTGAGGCAGCCCTCTTGTTTTTTTTTTCTTTTCTTTTATTTTTTTCTGCGAGTTCGGCCAGCCCAGTAGATTTCGGCCCGTTTAGTTTTTTTCTGCTAGGTTTTTTTTATTAATTTTGCAGATTGTATTAGCTTTTTGCGGTAGCTATAACTTTTCACCGGTAGCTCCGATGGAGACGCTTTCTACATGAAAGTTGCTCCATTTTGCGCGTAGATTAATAAAATGTTGCTTGTTGCCATGTTTGACTTGTTTGCATGCTGTTTGACTGTTAATTACACTGCTTTCCACTGTAAACTATAGCTGCTATAACTTTTCAACCGTTGCTCTGTTTAAGATGTTTCTTATATGTAACTTGACTAGAATTGCATGTAGATTGTGTTTATGCTGTTCTTGCTTGCTAATAAAAATAATAAAATGTTGTTTAGGTAAAAAAAGTACCAAATGCAATAAATATCGTGGGGTCCGCAATAGTTTGCCATGTCTAGGATTTCACCCCACTTAAATTGACTAGCTTAGGTAGTTTATTTGTGCTTCACCTCTTGCCATGTTTGTGTGCTATGCCATGCTTCAGTGAGATGCCATGTTAACAACCTTTGTTGATCACCTGTAGCTAAATAACTTGAACCACCGTAAATGCGCGGTATCGTCGTGTGTGACGAGTACCCCACTTAACCTGTTAGTAAACGCTCTCGACGGTAGGTGCGATGTCTCGTGTTGCCTTCTTGTTGATGCTTGCTCGTGTTTTCTTCGTAGTAATAGATGCTTGCTCGTTGATTGCTTTCCAGTGTTTCCTTCCTGTGTGCTTCCGCGGTTACTCTCGGAGACGTTGCGAGCTTGCGATCGACTACACCTTCGGAACCCGACTTATCAACAGGCAAGGACTATACATTACTTATGATCCATTCTTTTTCAACCAGTGGTTTGCATGCTAGTATAGGTTAGGTTCTATGTTTGATCCTACCACATGTTTACAACCTCTTTCAAACCGATACAGCCATGTTCCTTCCCAGCAAACCTTGTACTGCTATGTTACTTTGCTCGTTGCTCAGCCCCTGCTTAGTATGCATGCTTAGGATGCTACGATGTTACCCAGTTACTCTTTGGTTTGGGATATCACATTATTATTATTGTTGTTGATTATTATAATGTTGACTATATTCGACGAAGGATGGAAGGTCTAGGCTATCCCGCCCTGACGCTTTGTTCCATTTGAGTCACCTAGGACCCGAGTTCCGGGTATTGGTTTTAAAACTGAGCGTGCCTAACCGCGTGTGGGATTTTATGGGGTCCCCTTTTCTTACCTACCTAGCTTCAAACATTTCTAGTGGTGGCCCAAGCTGATTTACCATTTGAAACCGTGTGTGTGCTGGTCGGCCGCCAGTTGTTTACAAACCAACCTGGACCAGTGAGGATATCGTTCCCTTGCTGGCCCACCTTGTCCGGCTGAGGACCCGGTGTCCCATGTGTGATTAACCGGCTATCCAAACCTGCGACAGACGGTAGAGACCAGATCAAGAGCGCGGCCGGCTCCTGAGCTGGATGTCGACTCACCGGGGGCCACCCGGATTTGTTCGTTGTTAGTTAGAGGGACCTGTCGTTTCGGATCTCTTGGAACTAAATCATAAAATGGTTGCCTATAATGGGTAGCAACTGAGAGAGATGGACGTGCGTGCGGAGCCTCGTAATGGGCAGTTGGTACACCCCTGCAGGGATAAATCTTTTCGAGAAGCCGTGTCCACGGTTATGGACGACTTGAGACCTACTCCTTGTTCATAGAAAACAACAACTGAGATAATCTTAATATAACTTGATCAACGTGTGTGTGCCTTGACTGCTTCTTCTTCGTTGGGATGCGAAGAGGAGGACAAGGATAGGATATGTGTTATGTTTGCGTAGTAGGTGGATAGCAGACTTGTTGGAGGCGATTCCTCATCGAATGCTTGGCTTCTTACCTTACTCTCTAGATCGTTAGCCACTTCATAAATGCTAGTGCGGCAGGAACCTCACCACTTACCCCTTCCTTACCGTAAACTACTAGTTGTGCTAGAATGACGAGTGATGAAGTCCTTGATGGGTAAGATGACCACTACAGTTGGATGCTGAGTACCTCTGTACTCATGACACTACCCCCAAACTCTTTTCAGGGTTTTGATCGACAACAGGTATTGTGATCGACGTTTCACGTGGAGACTCGACGACGACTAGTTAGGCGGATCCCGGCGGAGGGCCTGGACCCGTGTGGTTATGGGATCGATGCTTTTCTCTTTTCCAGTAGGCATTTGATTGTAGTCTGTACCCAGACATGTATCTTCCGCTGTTGTATTGTATTTGAGGCAGTTGTATGCCGATTGTATGAGATTTTGTATCCTTGTATCTGTAATGTTGTGATATCATGTTGGAAATCCGGGGCATATGGCTTTGTCATATGTTGCGGTGGGACCGATATGTGCTTCGTCCCCGGATCTGGATGGAAACATCTAGATCTGGAATAGTACCGCATATCGGGCCTTACAAATCCGAAGCTCAGCAAGCTCTTTCTTGGCAGCTTCCGCCCGCTTGTCAGCACCCTTCATACGACCTATGGAGCAAAACAGCAGTCAGTCAAAATCAAGCGGCCAAAAAAAAACCAAAAACCAAGAACCAGAATCTCACGTCTCATAGCAGTCAAGCTCCCCTGGACCGAGTCATGAGCGCGTCGCCACCGATCAGTTTCAGTCAGCGCACGTTCGCATATCCGGAACAAAGGCTGCACCCAAGGGAATACATAACGACAAGAGCACATGAAAGAAGTAAATCAGAGACTACAACCAATCACAAATGATTGCTTGCAGCCTCGGGGGCTACTCCCATTGGGAGCACTGCCGTGCTCCAAATATGTACAAGACCAACAAAAGGAAGACCAACGACCCAAACTACAACCACTCACAAGTGACTACTTGCACCCTCGGGGGCTACTATTGCAAAGATCAGAAACGACAAAGAAGGCACACACCTGCTCAGCCATGCGATCAAAAAATTTCTCCTTATCCTTTGCGGAGAGATCGCGCCGCTCCAAGAAGTGCTCATCAGGAATCACAAGTTTAACGTCAGGAGGAAAGTCACCCTCAGGAGCAGCAGCAGCCGAAGCAGATACCCCAGACGGAGCAGTCACAGAAGTCCCCTCCACACCGACAGTCGCAGGGGTCGTCCCCGTACCCGAAGCCACGGGAGAAGCAGAACCAGCCAGTCGATCAGACGCCGTACCAGAATCAGTCGAAGGAGCAGCTACAGCACCAGCACTTGCAGAGGAAGCAGCCGGAGCAGGAGCAGTACTACAAGACAATTTACCCTCAGAACACCAGCCAAAGCAATGATAATCAGAGATGACAAAACGAAAATGTAAACTAACCCAGCAGGCGCAGCGCCTGGACGCAGCAATATCCCAAACCTGCGTTTCTTCGAGGCAGTGGGAGGAGGACGCGACACAGCAGGCTGCACGACCGCCGGCAAGTCGTCACCACCACCCGCCGCGTCACGGCCACTCGCAGGGCGAGTGCGCTTGACACGAAGAGGACTTGAATCCCCAGAGTCGTCAGCAACCGACGGTGGAGCACCCGCGGACTCAACAACAACTGCACCCGAAGCGCCAGAAGCACCCCCACCACCCGCAAGCACAGGATCAACCTCACCAGGTTCATCAAGTATATCCGCATCCTCAGGCTGCGGCGGATTGTTCAACAAAGGGATGTGATCCTACAGATCAAAGCAACATCAGCAGTCAACTGAAACGAGTCACCGGTACGAAAATAAATCAAAGACAAGCACCTGGGGAAGTGGCAAGTCAGCAGAGTAAGGACGAACAAGACTCTTCTCCCCAATGCTCATGCACTTTGTGACTTGCTTAACCCGGGCCAACATGTCGTCATCAGAAAACTCCTCGGGTGAACACCTAGTCGAGTCATCAGGCCCAGTGTATTGCCACATGGGACGCACCCGATGCTGAAGCGGCTGGATACGTCTCGTGACAAACACGGAAATAAGCTGGCCACCAGTCAATTCATCCTTCAGAGCAGTAATCCTTTGCACAAACGGTTCCACGAGAGACGACTCGCGAGCAGAAAAAGGATGTGCCCATGAAGATCACTTAATCGCCCACGCAGCAGAATCAAAAGGGGGCAGACCATGCCGATGACCCTCAACGCACTTGTCCTTCAGATAAAACCAGCTCCTCCACCACGAAAAGACGGAGTCCAACTTCTCCAGATCAAAATAAGAAGATTTCTCCTTAATGGAGATCCCCACGCCCCCAATGGCATATTCAGAATTTGTCCTCTTCACATTGAAGAGACGTTTCCAGAGGCCCCAATGGGGATAAATTCCCAAAAAACCCTCACAGAGCGTAATGAAACATGCAATGTGCAGAATCCCATTGGGAGTCAAATCATGCAGTTGCAACTGATAGGCGCAAAGCAACCCCCGGAGGAAAGGATGAATGGGAAGTGCAAAACCACGGGGGAAGAAAATCTGAAAGCATACCCGCTCATCTGGACGGGGCGCAGGAACATCCTCATCACCAGGAATCCGGGCGGCATCACGCGCCACCACGCCGTCAGCCACCAGTTCATCCAGATCTGCAGCTCCAAAAACAGAGCGCTGCCATCTACCGGTCATCCTGGCCGACTCCTGCGCTGCACTATGGGGGCGCTTGGACATGGATCTTAACTAGCAAGCCGCACGAAAAGACATGCGGAAGGCAAAGAATAACGAAGGAAGAAGAAAGGAAGACAGGAGAAGGCAATGGATGGGTGAAAACCTAAAACACACCAGACCACCCGGTATATAACCAACAGCCCGAGAAAACGTCACCGCTCATCTTGGAATCCAGGAGACGTGGCACGATCCCACGATAGCCGAGGAACATGGAAAACTCAACCGGCGCACTAACCATACCGCCCACGGTGCGCGAAAAACGAGGGCCATCATCACGAAGTGCGAAATTTTTGGGTAATAGATGTCAAGTCACTCCATTTTCACTTAACATGGCGACCCAACCTGTCAGGCGAACCAGCAAACGTCACGCCTCAGCAACGCGTCTCAAACACGCATATTCGGTCAGCATCCAGCTCTTTACAAGCTTTTTTCATATTATCTCAAAGAAAAATTCTTATTCCCATCGGGAGTACCCTTTTGAGTTCGGGTGTTCCCTCACCCAGAAGGCAAAGATGTGCTCGAGTGATCACTCGCACCAACAGAAACAACATACTCTCAGAGTTCGGGTGCTCCCTCACCCCAAAAGCAGAAAAGCATTCGAGTGACCACTCGCAAAAAAGACTCAGCCATTCAGCAAACATGACTTACTCGCGCACTCGACGACATTCTGAGTGGGTGCTATCTTATTTTCCTCACCTGAGTTCACTACAAAGCTCCGTGAGTGATGACTAAAATAGCTCACTTGATTGTTTATTCCAAGTGGTTGCATTGCTAAATCAGGCTCCGTGCCTCAACAAAAACAATTATGCCTGGGCTACGACACACCGTACCCAGGTGCCACGCAAGCTTAGCGTGTAGGTAAGACCCCGCTGCGCAGAACGGCCGTGCCGGGACTTTCCGCAGAGCGATTTCACTCCCGACCTTTTCCATGCGCTCGCATGATAGAAAGAGCCGAGCGGACGCGCTCAGGCTATGTGCTTAGACTGGCAGCAATTGATCCTATAAGACCTGCAGCGGCATGACTTTGCTTGACACCAGTGTTCCAAGTTCATGTCGAGGGACGTGGGCTTGATTGGGCTACTGTGGTATTTGTCACTAGAACAATTCACCAAGGCTCGACTAGTCGACTCCTTGGTCCCTTTCAGCTTAGCAATCCCTCGAAACAGATATTGTCATGGCTCAAAACTGCCAGCGACCCGTGGCGATACCACACTTACAAACAATAAGGCGCAGATGAATTCAAGTCCCTGCGCGACTCTTCGAGTCCCTCAGGCACTCGGGGGCTACTGCCGAGGGGGTGACTCCACGACTCCTACGTGTGAGGCTACCTGGTGCGTATGAAGACAGAAGGCCCACTGGGAAGCTACGAGAAGCCGACGATTGGCCCAACCAAGCACCGACGTAGGAGTCCGCGACTAACATGGAAGGTGCAACTTGGCGTACAAGGCAGGACTAGAACTAGGAAACCTTCTGTGTAACCTAGTACAGATTCCCCGAGACCTAGCCTAGTATATAAAGGCTGAGAGGGGAGACGTCCAGAGGATCTCAATACGCATCTACTCATCATTGCCCTGCGAGAACTCGCCTTCACCTCCACTGTAATCGCCCCCTCACGTAATAATATCGAGCAGGAAGTGCTTCTCCTGTTAGTCGACGAGTATCGTCCAACCTATGCCATCTCTATGACTAACCCAGGGTCCCTGACCATGGGATTTTCCGGGGTTGATCCCCGTCACACGTGTTCTTTCTTCCTCGTTCTTCGTCCGTTCTTCTTATTGCAGGGCGACGAATCCACGAGGACCTAGGGGCGAGCGAATTGACCTAGGGCAGCCAATATCCGTCGTTCTCCCTGATGGGGTCCCTCCTGGGAGTGTGGGGTTTCGGGTTTTCAAAAGCGCCCGCCAGATTTCTTGCATACTGCGCATCCGAACAGGTCTCGTTCGATGTGAGCCGCGGTGTATCACTGTCACAACCCCAAGTTAGGTATGTGCTAGGATCAAGTGTTACTATGCATCATGCCAAAAATTCAGAAAGAAATTCAAAATGGGGAAAGGAAAAGGCCTGAGAAATTAAATCAAATGGCCAGATAAAAATCTTTTTCCAAAAATCATTTGAACATTTGGAAAATTCATATAAATGGTGCTGATCATTTTAAAAATGGTTTGGGAGCAATCCCAGGCTCATGGAATTTTCTAATATTCAAACAGTGCCTTGGAATTAATAAAATAACCCTATTTGAGTTAAGATTCAAATTATTTGAATTTTAAAAATGTTGAAACTTTATAAGTGGCTAGTCTATTTTATTATGAGGCCATATAAAATTTTTCAGCATTTATAAAAATACCTAGCTATTTTATTAGGTAGGTCAACCTATTTACAGAAGAAATAAAAAGAAAAGAGAAAACCAGAGGGAAAGGGGGTTACCTTGCGCCCACAGGCGAAGGCCCACTTACCTTGGCCTGGCCCAGCCCACCCCGAAGCGTTGTTTTCTTCCTCCCCGCGGCTCCAAGCAGCTCGCTGGAGCTGGGAGCGCGGCGACGACGCCACGACGACGCCCGACTTCTTCTAGGCCTCCCCCTCTCTCCCTTGCGCCACGCAGTAGCTGCAGGAGCCCTCCCGCACCTTTTCCCCCTCCTCTGGCTCTCTCTCCACCCCTCCCTCGTCGGAAAACTGCGACGCCCAAGCGCTGCCGCGGAGCGCGACGCCGTTCCCACGCGGCCAACGACGGCAGGACGCCGCACCGCCATGTCCCTCGTCTTCGCCGTGGTCGTCTTCCTCTTCGTGCGCAAGGAATCGTTCCCGGGAGCCCCGAGGACGTCGACAGCTTCTTCTTCTCACCGCCGGCCGCCGCAAAGGACTTCTCCAAATTCGTCGCCGTGGAACCATCTTCGACCTCGCCGTCCACTCCAGTAGCTCCAGGGTGAGCAGCTTTCCGTTTCCCCCAACTGGTCGCCTCCCCGTTTGGCCCCTAGCTCGATCCGCCATGGGAGCCGAGCGAGCTCGCCTCCATG
The DNA here is from genome assembly GCA_950022295.1 of Bromus sterilis. NCBI lineage: Eukaryota > Viridiplantae > Streptophyta > Magnoliopsida > Poales > Poaceae > Bromus > Bromus sterilis. The sequence goes on along the minus strand of OX465595.1, from coordinate 85,594,674 downwards.
GTCGACGATTTGCTCGCTACCGTGCTCTGCTGACCAGCCCAGCCTGTCCGTCGCGTTCCTGAGGTTCCCAGCAACGCGTTGCACCAGCACACGGACGCGGAGAAGCACTACGACAACGTCTGCTTCATCGCCATGCCACGGCCGCCGCGGGAGTTTGTCGCCGGCGTCACTCCAGTGCTCCCCGATGACACTGCCGTGCCCTGGGTGAAGCACGCAAGCACGGGGATGCGTTTGGTGGTCGCGGCGTGCCTTTTGGTCGCCGGAGTCGTCGTCCAACAGATCGCCGCCGCGTCAGATGTCGCCGTCGACATGTCGCCGGCAACGCTGACGTGGCCGCCATTAGTTTAGGTGCTAATGACCCCCCCCCCCCCTGGTGAGACTGACAGTGGGCCCCGTCCCTCTAATTAAACACGGTTTAATTTAATTAAAACGGGTTTAACCCCACTATCACTGACATACATGGCCCACCTGTCAGCACCCTGGTGACATCAGCACTGCGTCACAGTGATGCAATAAATCTTTTTCCAGAGATTTAAATCTTTAACAAAATTCCAGAAAATGCAATAAACTTTGGAAATTCATAATTAATTCATCCTAACTCCAAATATAGCAAATAATATGTCTAAAATTATCAGAAAAATACAAGGATTCTGAATATGCAATTTTTTTCATGTTTGACCATTTTAAAATGGGTGAACAGTAGAAAACATGCATATGGATCCTTTTCAAATTCAAATTTGGAGTGATTTTGCAAATGATTTTGCAACACCCTTAATTCCAATGGTTTCTTCCACACATCAGAGACATTACTTCAACTATACCACATCACTTCATGATCAATATTTTCAAATGAACTTTCATGCATTCAAATGCATTTGGAATTCATCGATAAATCAAATGGAGTTTGAATTTGCATTTCAAATGCAATATACTCCTTTTAAATGGAATGCTCAACACATCAGTACCTTGAACATCACCATTACAATCTTATTCATGTGATTGTGCATTGTACATTATGTTGATCCTATGATTGTCATGTTGCTGATAGAAGTGGAGCCGGAACTCGAGATCACCCCCTTCGTTGAAGACCTCGTGACTGAACCTCGTCAGCAAGGCAAGCAAACCCCCATTGATCATGTCTAAAAAATCCCACTTCCCTCTCATATCTCGCTTATGCATTGTTTAGGTTGATCACCATGATAACGTTTCTATCGCATAGTTGAACCCACATACTTTGCATGACCTATCATCTTGTCACAGTAGTAAGCAAACCACAATCCTAGCAGATGTAGGAGTTGGTTGATATCATGTGGCCCCTGCAACTGTTACTGCTTATTGCATGCTTAGTGGTACAATGAGGTTGCTTATGATGTGAGTCGGGATGATGTTAAACATGGTGTTGATGAAAGTGAAACGTGTTGGTGAATCTACCATAATACAAGGTGAACGATGAGAGGCTGTGTAGGAGTACACAGTGGGTTGTCTCGTTGAACACCGCCCTAAGCCCGAGTTCTTGTGTAGTGATCCAAGAAGAAGAGTACAACCACACATTGGGCTCACTGACCCCTCTCATCCCAGTACCTCACCCCGTTCGAACCCCAAGAGTCGCAGTAGTTCGGAGTTCTGGTAGGGCTGTGGCACGGTCTGCGAAGTGGATGAACGGCTTTTCAAGACCGGCTTGGGACCCTGCACACATCGTTTGAGGCTGTACTGGAACCTCGGCCGGACTTCCTTACGGATCCCCCTCAGATAGGCGACTCTCTGGACTAGAACGGAGCTGTGGGCGAAGTGTTGTGGTGGCATCCTCGCTGTCACCTCTTGAATGGTGACATGCAAAAGGCGGTAACTGATGACACGTGTGTGTAGCGGTACACCCCTGCAGGGTTAACAAAACTATTCGAATAGCCGCGTCCGCGGTTAAGGACTGCTTGGAGAGCTGTGCTCGATTATTAGACAACTTAAAATGGATACTTCTAACATACACCAAGATAAGTGTGAGTGCTATGGTGTGCTTCTCGTGGGGAAGTCGAGGAAGTAACCATAGTGGTGTAATTGGTTGAAGAGATGTAGTGGACTCGTGTACGCTTCTTACCTCAAGTCTGGTACTCGTAGTTCAGGACTAGCCAAGTCAAAACTGGCACTTCTGCAAGTGAAACCCCACCTCCCTTTACCTTGATACATATGCATGAGTAGTATAGTTCCTATGTAAGTCTTGCTGAGTACGACTTTGTACTCGCGTTTGCTTATTCTATGTTTTAGATGAACCACCGACCCCGTTGGTGACTTCTACCTGAAGCTCGAAGAATGAAGACTCAGACCAAGACCAAGCTAGTGTAGTCCCAGTCAGACGACTGGTTCCCTCGTGGAGGGCCTGTTTCTTTGATAAGGCTTCTCTAAGCCATTTGTTAAACTTGTCTGTACTCAGACCTACTTTGCTTCCGCTTGTCTGTTGTAATGTTGGATCACATGCTTGTGATCTCTGTGTGCACTCTGTAAGAGTTATTAATAAAGATGTATACTTTGTAGAGAATTGCAATGATACCTGTTGTTCATACAAGGCATGTGTGCTGCGTGTATGTTTATAACATGCATGTCTTTGTATGGGTTTTCGAGACCTTAGTTGTGATCTGGCTGGCGGTCTTTTATACACCAAGTGGCCCTTAGATGTGCGCAGCTTGGGGCATCGCGATGCGATTGTTCGAGACTCTGTCTCGTACACACTTTGAGGTATGATCGAGCCCTCCCTAGACCCAGACTAAGTGATCGGGCTGGAGTAAGTCTATGTAAGGGTTATAATACAATCGATAGTATGGTTGAGGCGACTTTTCTATGAGTATGGGAGTTCACCACCCATATCATTTAGACTTGTGTGCGGACGATGAGGACCAATTTCAGTTGATCATCCGGCCTGGATGGGATGCCCCTCACGTTTGATGCTTTCCGAGAATGTTCTGTGCTTGGCCTTCTCTGCTTAGACAAGTGGGTACGGTTCTCGGCTCTCCATATGATTGTGTTGTAGCGAGGCTTGCATACGCTAACCCCGGGTCCCGACAATCACCCCGGGTTTCGAAGGTACACGGTGACATGTTCATGTGCGAACACCCTACATGTGAGAGGTCCTGCTTGCAATAAGAAACCACTTCCTCTCATCAGATTTGCTCGTCCGCCCTTGCGGGCGATGGGCAAACCTCCTCCTCTCCCCTCCTCCATACCCTCCCCCCTCCTCATGTTACCACCATCGACGAGGGCCCACGAGCCTTTCCCACGCGGTGCTGACGGCGGCGGGCCAGACATTCCCCACACGTGGTGGGGGCGTGATACGTCCCAAACGTATCTATAATTTCTGCTTGCTCCATGCATGTTTTGTGTTACTTTGCCATGTTTTGCTTGAACTTTCATACACTTTTGAACCTATTTGGACTAACCTATTAACTCAGTGCACCCAGTTGCCAGTTTCTGTTTTCTGCTGTTTTTGTATTTCAGGTTTTCCGGCCATTAAAAATGCTCCAAAAATTCCGGGAAAAATATATAAAAAAATCAGCTTAACAGAATCTTCCGGAATCACCAAAAGAGGGAAGCAGGGCCACCACCAGGCAACCAGGATGGCAGGTGGAGCGGCCCCACCCTAGGCCGCGCCAGGCACCCTCCTGACTGCCTCGTGGGTCCCCTTGATGCCCCCTTCGCCTATATTTACCCCTCGGGGTGGAAACCCCTAAGACGGACTCCTTTTTCGCGATCTCGCCTCTGTTCCGCCGCCGCCGTCGTTTCAAGATCGGGGCTGCCTGGAGAAGCTGCTTCGGCACCCTGCCGGGAGAAGCTACCCCCTCCGGGAGACCATCCATAGCCATGGACGCCTCCCGTATGTACCGTGAGTAGTTTCCCTTGGACCATGGGTCCGTGACCAGTAGCTATGTGATCTATCTCTCCCCTTTGTGCTTCCACTTTCGAGTCCTCGTGAGCTGCCTCACATGATTGAGGCATCTATGTAATTTCTGCTGTTGCTATGCTGAGTTTGTTGGGATCTGATGGATTATGAGACTATGTTCAGATTGTGATGAGTAATATATTTGGTTCTTCTCTTTTATATTTTGTTCTTTAGTAAATTCTTGCATGTTCTCCGTTCCGGTATTTTCTTTGGCCAAGTATTTTATTTGCAACTCCAAGAGAGAGCGTTATGCTCGATTGTGGGTTCATCCCCTTGATGTCTAGCTTGAGTGACAGAAACATGAGACTAGGGGATGTGTTGTTGCCACCAGGGGTAAAACAACGGTGCTTGTACCTGCGGGTGCAAGGATTGTTTACTTTACGCAAAGTTCTTTTAATGCAGTTGTCTGTTGCTTTGAGTTTACACTTTGGGTGGGATTCACAACTTAATACCAGCGAGATGTTCTGGATAGATATCTCAAGGTGGATGATTCGTAGTAGATGCAGATGGATTTCGGTCTACTTACCTTGGTGTACTGCCCATTGCTTTTGAGCCCTTCCTTTCTTTGCAGCATAGTTAGAATTGCGGTGCCTTCATAATCGTGTCAATTGCCCAACTGTGATTTGTTTACCTCGCTAGCACTTTTATCGTCTTTTGGGAGAGAGACATCATAGTGAAAATCACGGGACCCTGGTCCATCTTCACATTATTGTTTACACCCTCAATTTACTTTCAGTCTTTACTTTCAGTTGCCACTATCATTATCTCTTGCGTTGATCCTTTGTAAACGACAAGGCCGGAGGAATTGACAACTCCTCTGTACTCGTTGGGAGCAAAGTTATTTGTTGCTGTGTGCAGGTCCACGTCAACCTCCTAATTTCTGGTGCCGTTTTCACCTTCTTGTATCTCTTTGAGTCCTACTGGTTCGATAACCTTGGTATCTTCACCGAGGGAAATTTGCTTCTATGCTACATCTCACATTCCACTTGGGGTAACCAACGAGGAGTGAGAGAACTATCCTCACCGTATCAAGCTAATTTCTGGCGCCGTTGCCGGGGACTCAAGTCTACAAGATAGGGGAGTCACACACTATATTTTATCTTTGCTTTTTAGTCTTGTTTGTTGACCTTCCAGTTTTTATCTTCGTGTCCTTTATCAAAAATCCAAAAAATATTATATTTAGTTCCTTACTTGCCAATCAATGTCTGACTTCTTTGAAACCAGATCTTATTGGCATGGAGGATTCATGGAGGATCAACAAAAGTGGTACAAGGAACACCGCTTGTCTCAAAAGGGGATACACTTATGGAAACAAATACACCAGTTGTATGAGTATGCTAGAAACTTGTGCTCAATATATAATATATCTTTCTGCAGGGATGAATCTTGTTGTTTTATGAGGCATAAACACCTTGCTTTGCAATGTGAGTACAATGATGATGAAACCTTAGATTCTTATGCTAAGAGAAACTATGACTTTTATGATGCAGAGGAAATAGAAGAATTTGTTTCTTATAAGGGTGCCTATGAAATTACTTCTCTTCTTAAAAATATTGATGATGACCCTTACAAATCTGAGAGTCTTGCTATACTTAACTATTGTTTGGAAAATTACTATGCAAATTATTACATTACTGATCATCTTGAGAGAATCTCTCCTCCAAAGGAAGAGACTAATGTTTTGCAGGACTCTCTAGAGGAAGAAATTACTGAACCTGAAAGCTCCTTGGATGAAGAAGAGGAGGAGAATGACGAACAAAAGGAGGAAGAATGGAGCCATCCATGTCTACCTTCTAATGAGAGTAACTCTTTGACTCTTACCTTATATGATTATTATGGTCCTATGTATTCTTTTGAAATATCCATTTTTGATGAAGTTGATGCCTTCTATACTTTTGGCCAAGATGCCACTATGGATGATGCTTATAAATATGAACTCTCTATAGTTCCTTATGTTAAGCATTAAATTGTTGCTATTGCACCCACACTTGATTGTCCTATTATCCTTTTGAAATCTCCAACTCATATTCCGGAGAATGTTGCTCTTATCAAGGCTCAATGTGATGGGTTGCATTTATCTTATGATCCTAAAGACCGTGTTGAAAACTATACACGTGTGCTTGTAGCTCATGAACAACATGATTTATGTGATAGTTATATTCTTGATATTGTTCATGATACTACTGAAAATTGTATCGAGAGAGGGAAGTTGTAAGGCCCGATATGCGGTACTGTTCCAGATCTAGATGTTTCCATCCAGATCCGGGGACGAAGCACATACCGGTCCCACCGCGACATTTTTTACGAAGTCATATGCCCCGGATTTCCAACATGATATCACAACATTACAGATACAAGGGTACAACATCTTATACAATCGGCATACAACTTCCTTAATACAATACAACAGCCGAAGATACATGTCTGAGTACAGACTACAATCAAATGCCTACTGGCAAAGAGAAAACATCGATCCCCATAACCACACGGGTCCAGGCCCTCCGCCGGAATCCGCCTAACTAGTCGTCGTCGAGTCTCCACGTGAAACGTCGGTCACCATACATGTCGTCGATCGAGAACCCTAAAAAGAGTTTGGGGGTAGTATCATGAGTACAGAGGTACTCAACATCCAACTGTAGTGGTCATCTGACCCAACAAGGACTTCATCACTCGTCATTCTAGGACAACTAGTAGTTTACGGTAAGGAAGGGGTAAGTGGTGAGGTTGCTGCCGCACTAGCATTTATGAAGTGGCTAACGATTCTAGAGAGTAAGATAAGAAGCCAAGCATTCGATGAGGAATCACCTCCAACAAGTCTGCTATCCACCTACATACGCAAACATAACACCTATCCTATCCTTGTCCTCCTCTTCGCATCTCGATGAAGAAGAAGCAGTCAAGGCACACACACATTGCTCAAATTATATTAAAATTATCTCAGTTGTTGTTGTTGTTGTTGTCTATGAACAAGGAGTAGGTCTCAAGTCGTCCATAACCGTGGACACGGCTTCTCGAAAAGATTTAACCCCGCAGGGGTGTAACAACTGCCCATTACAAGGCTCCGCACGCACGCCCATCACTCTCAGTTGCTACCCATTATAGGAAACCATTTTATGATTTAGTTCCGAGAGATCCGAAACGACAGGTCCCTCTAGCTAACAACGAACAAATCCGGGTGGCCCCCGGTGAGTCGACATCCAGCTCAGGAGCCGGCCGCGCTCTCGATCTGGTCTCTACCGCCTGTCGCAGGTTTGGATAGCCGGTTAATCACACATGGGAAACCGGGTCCTCAGCCGGACAAGGTGGGCCAGCAAGGGAACTATGTCCTGACTGGTCCGGGTTGGTTTGAAAACTACTGGCAGCTGACCAGCACACACACGGTTTCAAATGGTAAATCAGCTTGGGCCACCACTAGAAATGCTTGAAGCTAGGTAGGTAAGAAAGTGGGACCCCATAAAATCCCACACGCGGTTAGGCACGCTCAGTCTTAAAACCAATACCCGGAACTCGGATCCTAGGTGACTCAAATGGAACAAAGCGTCGGGGCGGGATAGCCTAGACCTTCCATCCTTCGTCGAATATAGTCAACATTATAATAATCATATCATCAACAACAATATAATAATGATAATGTGATATCCCAAACCAAGGAGTATCAGGGTAACATCGTAGCATCCTAAGCATGCATACTAAGCAGGGGCTGAGCAACGAGCAATAGTAACATAGCAGTACAAGGTTTGCTGGGAGGGGACATGGCTGTATCGGTTTGAAAGAGGCTGTAAACATGTGGTAGGATCAAACATCGAACCTATCCTAGACTAGCATGCAAACCTCTGGTTGAAATAGAATGGATCATAAGTAATGTATAGTCCTTGCCTGTTGATAAGTCGAATTCCGAAGGTGTAGCCGATCGCAAGCTCGCATCGTCTCCGAAGGTACCCGCGGAAGCACACAAAATGATAAACACTAGAAAGCAATCAACGAGCATGCATCTATTACTACGAGGAAAACACGAGCAAGCATCAACAAGAAGGCAACACGAGACATCGCACCTACCGTCGAGAGCGGTTACTAACAGGTTAAGTGGAGTACTCATCACACACGACGATACCGCACATTTAGAATGGTTCAAGTTGTTTAGCTACAGGTGATCAACCAACGGTTATTAACATGGCAACTCAAGCAAGCATGGCATATCACACAAACATGGCAAAAGGTGAAGCACAAAGTAAACTATCTATGCTAGTCAATTTAAGTGAGGCACAACCTAAACATGGCATAACACTAAGTGCCGCACGACAATTAAAGGATTTGGTACTGTTTTTCCCTAAACCATATTTTAGGTTGGTTAACAGCAGCAAACAATAGAAAAAAAACAAAGTACACGAAAAACTAATCAAGTTACATATAAAGAACACCCCAAACGGAGTTACGGTTAAAAAGATACAAGCAAGACAAGTTACGGGCACAATCTGCCAACATCACGAAGCACACTTTCGAGCAATGCACAAACAAGATAATAAATGCAAACATGCTCACAAATGATATGGAACTAAAGTAGACACGACAGGGAAGGCATGGCAAAAAGAATCATGCAAATAGGCACCATAGATCAAAAGATATTAAGCATGCAACATGGCAACGGAACGTTACAGACTTAGAGAAAAACAGAGGTGGCTGTCAAAAACAGCGGCATAGCAACTTTGGTGCTCAATAAATATATGACCAGCAAGCATATCATGAAAATGCAATACATATAATGGAAGTAGACATGATGCTTAACAATATGCAATTGGAATCACCCAATTCCGATAAACGGTTGCGACGCAACCGTCACCCGAAGTTGCAACAAATTAACAGTTTTCAGCACAGCAGCACATTAACATCAGGATCACCACTTTGGAGCAAGATTTAATATAGCTAAAGCACCCAAACATGACAAGTTAAAGCATGGAAATGAAGTACACATGATGCTTAACACATAGGAAAAAGAATCAATGCAATAGGCCTCATGGATGTGTGACAATCATCACCCAAAGTTTGAACAAAATAACAACAACAACCCTTGACAGAATTTAGCAACAGTTAACAGTCTGGTGCCTAATTCAACACAGATTTGCACCATCAATATGACCTCAAAATAAATAACTTCCTAAATATGAACTCTGGAGCACATAAAGCGCAACCAACCAAAAAAACAATCACTTCGTTCCGACCTACGAGTCAACGGGAAATCGCATCACAAAACGGGATCAACAACATAATTCTCAAGACAGCAAAAATCGCAGGGGTTAGGAAAACAATAACAACCTCATGGGCTGCGGCCCAACAGGCCAGTGGAGGCGGGCTGGATCTGGCAGGCCGTGGGCTGCTGGTGGCCTCGCGGGCCCAGGCGCTGGAGTGGCGAGGTAGGCCTCCGGTGGCACGCCAGCCCACCACGGGAGGGAAAGTGCTCGAGCGCTCGGGCTCGTCCCGATCGGACAGGGGCGGCGACGCCGGACTCCGGCGAGCCTTCGGTGAGGAGCAGGGGTGCAGGGCAGGTCGAGGAGGACCGAATCGGGTGCGGGAGGGCGACACCTTGCTAGATCCGGGTGGCGGCGGCCGAGTTCTCTGGTGCGGGCGGCGGCCATGGCGCCGTCTTCGGCGGCGACCTGCGCAGAGGACGAGGAGGAGAGGCTAGGGGGCAGGGAGGTGAGAAGGGAGAGACACAGAGGAGAGATGGGGCGCCGGCGGCTGCTGCGTCCTGGCCGGCGGCGACCTCGGGTCCGGCGGCGCGCGGCGGTCTCCACGGGCGCGGGTGGAGAGGAGAGAGAGGGAGATAGGAGGTGGGTGGCTGGGTGCTCCCTGGGCCGTCGGATCGCGAGATCTGACGGTCCAGGATTGATCTGGCTAGGGTTTGGACGAAAAATGGGCTAAAATGCGAAAAATGGGCAGATCTGGCAAAGTGGAGGGGGTGGCTGCAATTTTTGCTAGGGGAACCCTAGAAAGAGGAGGGAGTGTGGTGGTCTTTATATAGCCCAGGTGGCTGGCAATTTGCAAAAACATCCCCGGTTATTCTCTCGCGCGCGCGGTGCTCACGTTTCTGTCCGCCGGGGGTCCGCAGTACCTCCGATTCGGGTAAAACTTTGAACTGCGCGATCAGCGCGTCGAGCCGGCGGCGTTCACCTCGCGCTGGAACCGTTCCGAAAACACTTTCCGGTGCGCTATAAAAATATCCCGTTTAATTATTAAACGGGGTTTTTGTTCCGTTGGCTGCGGCTGGTCTCGTGCGGTTTTCACGACGGTGATCGGGCGAAACCCGGTGTCGCAAAGGTCGAGTGTCAGGGTGGCAAGGGTCGGTCTCCATCCGATACGAGACAAGAGGGGGGAAAAATAATCGCCGATCGATAAATCGGGGATGCAAACACCGCAAACAAATCAGACAATCAAACAATTCATACCGAAAACAAATTTTTTTATTTTTTTTGAAAACTGGGCTGTTACAATAGTTCCGAAAACACTTTCCGGAGCGCTATAAAAATATCTTGTTTAATTATTAAACGGGGTTTTCATTCCGTTGGCTGCGGCTGGTCTCGTGCGGTTTTCACGACGGTGATCGGGCGAAACCCGGTGTCGCAAAGGTCGAGTGTCAGGGTGGCAAGGGTCGGTCTCCGTCCGATACGAGACAAGAGGGGGGGGGGGGAATAATCGCCGATCGATAAATCGGGGATGCAAACACCGCAAACAAATCAGACAATCAAACAATTCATACCGAAAACAAAAATTTTAATTTTTTTGAAAACTGGGCTGTTACAGAAGTCTGGTTGTAGAAACTTGCATATTACTAAAACACCTCTCTCTTCATGTTGAAAGTTTTGAAGTTGTTCTTTTTCGACCTTCCTATGCATGTCGCTTTGTGTTTATTTGATTTATTTTCCTACAAGATGCCTATGCATAGGAAGTGGTTTAGGATTAAATGTGTTTCATATTTTCTTCTTAATGCTCTCTTTTGCTTCAAAATTCTTATTCTTGTGAGAGCATCTTTTATAATCTTTAAGCCTAGCTAATGGCTCTAAAGAAGCGCTTTCGGGAGGCAGCCCGCAACGAATTTAGGTTTTTATTTTTGCTTTTGTTCTGTTCTTAGTGTTCTTGATGATTGTTACTACTGTAGCAACATCATTGTATCTTTACTTTTCAAGCTTTGTGCCTTTTATAGCCTCATACGGCAAGGGAAGTGAAAGTTGTGACATGCTGTCCAGAAAACAGATTCTGTCCTCGTGACTAGAAAAATCACAGAAAAATACCAGTTCATCTTTTTGAGCTGAATGTTTTACACAGCATGATCTATACAATTACGAAACTTCCGCATGTTCTGAGTTTTTTGATTTGAGTTGCAGAAGATCCCCTAAAAAATTCTTTACTACCTGCTGTTCTGTTTTTCACAGATTCTGCCACGTTTTGTCTCTCCTCAGTTTTGCAAACCTTAAGCATGCTTTTTCTTTGCAAAAACGTTTTGACAATCTTAGGAAACAGTATCTATTCAAGAATATCTTTATTTTCAGTAGAGGAAAAATTATTTTATTATGGTACTAACCTCTCTAATCAGCCTACAATGAGTTATGTATGAAGGGAGTTTTCAAGTGCGCGATGGAAGATGATGAAAGAAGATTCAGGAGTGTCAAACGCTCAAGCTTGGGGATGCCCATGTGCACCCCCAATAAATATTCAAGGAGACTCAAGCGTCTAAGCTTGGGGATGCCCCCGTGCATCCCCTTCTTCATCAATAATCATCAGTTCGTCTCTCGTTGCACTATATTTTTATCACTTCATGTGTTATGTTCTATGCTTGGAGCGTCTCGCTCTTTACTTTTCTAGGTTTGTTTTTGCTTTGTTTGCTGTAGTAACAAGTTAGACCCCAACTTACTCTTTTGTGTGGGAGAGAAACACGCTCCACCTGAACTAGAACTCCTCATAGGATTTGCATGCTTATTCTTTTAGCTGTGAGTTGTTCTTTTTCTTTTCTTAGCTGCTGTTCTGTTCAGTTGTAACGCTTTAGTTTTTCTAGAGCTTTTCTTTTGACTTAGGTTGAACTTTCTATAGGTTGCATGTTTTATCTTGTTAGAGAGTTTGCCTGTTGCACTGAGTTTTGTGTCTTGACTAGAAGTAGGTAGTTAAAGTTGCTTTTCTCTTTGTAGTAGTAACTTGCAATAGTTTTGAGTAATTGACTAGAGTAATGTTTGAACTTATGGTGTCAAGAGCTCTTGCCTATTAGTGATAGATGTCGTATTTTGGGCAATCCGTGTGTTTTTCGAAAACCAAAAAACCCCTGTTGAGAACTCTAGCTATTAGATGGATCACTAACCTCTGGAGGGTTCGAATATTAGAGTACACTCACGTACCATGAGTCGAGGATGCGCAAGGATAACCAAACCCCCATACACTCCTCCTCGGGGTACTTGTCTCTTTGTGAACCTCCTGATTTGATTGAGAGTTACCGATAATAAGTGCATGAGTTCTTCGGACTAATGTGAGTATTCGAAAGTTGACATTTCCACCCACCTATACTTTTTCTAGCCTCTTCGGTACCGTGCATTTCCCTTTCTCACTCCGAGAGTTGGCGTCCACCTTCGCCGGTACATCCAAACCCTTGGCATGATAAGCTCTGTCATCATAAGCCTCATTATATCTTTCCTCAAAACAGCCACCATACCTACCTACAAGGCATTTCCATAGCCTTTCCGAGATACATTGCCATGCAACATCCACCTTCTCATGACTTGATCTTCATGTCATACATGCTACTTGCTTGATCGATGAGCCGCATGCTAGTTGGGCCTTGCCCTAATCATTGCTACATGACGCGCTAGTATCATTGCATATCCTGCTACCCTGGCAGAGGCATACATTTGCATCATGATAGTTACATTTTCTTGATGTGAGTACCTTTTTAAAGTGTGAAAGATCTCATATATTCTTGTAAAATATAGAGTATTGCCCCTAAAGTGAGGAAAAGATCCCAAAGAGGACAAAATCAAAAGATCCCAAAGAGGACAAATGAGAGTTAAATAGAAAGAGCCATTGAGGCCACCAAAAAAATACAAAAAAAGAGAAAAAGAGAAAAATAAAAATAAAAAGAGAGAAGGGGGCATACTACTATTCCTTTTGAAAGATCCACACTAGTACTTCATCTTCTATCCCTTGTACTCCATAGAGATAATCATATTGCATATAGCTATGTGGGGACCCTTCACACTAGAACTTGGCTTGTATATTCCAATGATGAGCCTCCTCAAACGAGCTCTAGGTCTTCTTGAGCAAGCTAGTTAAATGCACCCCCACTAGTTCCCTTGGAGAGATTTTAGCTCACATGTGCATCTGTTGTATGGCAATCCCTACTCCTCACATCATATCTATCATATGGCCTTCTCTCGCCTATGATTGTCCTCATTGATGTGAGTCTTTCACACCTTTTTGTCTTCCTCCTCCACCTTCTTTCTGTTTCGCCTTTTAGGTGTCAACTTTCTTGCTCACGCTCATTCATTGCATGAGTGCTCAAAATATCGAAAGGGAGTGGATCAGTTTGACTTGTACCTGACTAGTGGTCTGGGGACGAGTCAAGATAAGAATCCAAAGGAGACCAAGTGTGAAACTTTAGTAGATAGTTGTTCTCAACAACCTTATTTTTTCTCTCTCGTATTTCCCTATCCCTTGCTTGCACGCAAACACCATTTGAGACATTCGAGTCACGGACAGCAAGAGCTCTTGCACCTTTTGTTCTTTTGTTGCTTGTGTCAATGCTAATATAGACTCTTGCTTGTTAAGACTTGAATTGAATTGCATGCTTTGATTGTTTTACTTAAAAGTCCTTATTTGGTTGTGTGGCATGTCACCACAGAAATTATGCTTGTTATCATTTACCTACTCGAGGACGAGTAGGAATTAAGCTTGGGGATGTTGATACGTCCCAAACGTATCTATAATTTCTTCTTGCTCCATGCATGTTTTGTGTGACTTTGCCATGTTTTTCTTGAACTTTCATACACTTTTGAACCTATTTGGACTAACCTATTAACTCAGTGCACCCAGTTGCCAGTTTCTGTTTTCTGCTAATTTTTTATTTCAGGTTTTTCGGCCATTAAAAATGCTCCAAAAATTCCGAGAAAAATATATAAAAAATCAGCGCAACAGAAGCTTCCGGAATCACCAAAAGAGGGAAGAGGATCCACCACTAGGCAGCCAGGAGGGCAGGGGGCGCGGCCCCACCCTAGGCCGCGCCAGGAACCCTCCTGACTGCCTCGTGGGTCCCCTCGATGCCCCCTTCGCCTATATTTACCCCTCGGGGTGGAAACCCCTAAGACGGACTCCTTTTTCGCGATCTCGCCTATGTTCCGCTGTCGCCGTCGTTTCAAGATCGGGGCTGCCTGGAGAAGCTGCTCCGGCACCCTGCCGGGAGAAGCTACCCCCTCCGAGAGACCATCCATAGCCATGGACGCCTCCAGTATGTACCGTGAGTAGTTTCCCTTGGACCATGGGTCCGTGACCAGTAGCTATGTGATCTATCTCTCCCCTTTGTGCTTCCACTTTCGAGTCCTCGTGAGCTGCCTCACATGATCGAGGCATCTATGTAATTTCTGTTGTTGCTATGCTGAGTTTGTTGGGATCTGATGGATTATGAGACTATTTTCAGATTGTGATGAGTAATATATTTGGTTCTTCTCTTTTATATTTTGTTTGGTATTTTCTTTGGCCAAGTATTTTATTTGCAACTCCAAGAGAGAGCGTTATGCTCGATTGTGGGTTCAGCCCCTTGATGCCTAGCTTGAGTGACAGAAACATGAGACTAGGGGATGTGCTGTTGCCACCAGGGATAAAACAACAGTGCTTGTACCTGCGGGTGCAAGGATTGTTTACTTTACGCAAAGTTCTTTTAATGCAGTTGTCAGTTGCTTTGAGTTTACACTTTGGGTGGGATTCGTAACTTAATACCAGCGAGATGTTATGGATAGATATCTCAAGGTGGATGATTCGTAGTAGATGCAGATGGATTTCGGTCTACTTACCTTGGCGTACTGCCCATTGCTTTTGAGCCCTTCCTTTCTTTGCAGCATAGTTAGCATTGCGGTGCCTTCATAATCCTGTCAATTTCCCAACTGTGATTTGTTTACCTCGCTAGCACTTTTATCGTCTTTTGGGAGAGAGACATCACTAGTGAAAATCACAGGACCCTGGTCTATCTTCACATTATCGTTTACACCCTCAATTTACTTTCAGTCTTTACTTTCAGTTGCCACTATCATTATCTCTTGCGTTGATCCTTTGTAAACGACAAGGCCGGAGGAATTGACAACTCCTCTGTACTCGTTGGGAGCAAAGTTATTTGTTGCTGTGTGCAGGTCCACGTCAACCGCCTAATTTCTGGCGCCGTTGTCACCTTCTTGTATCTCTTTGAGTCCTACTGGTTCGATAACCTTGGTATCTTCACCGAGGGAAATTTTATTCTACGCTACATCTCACCTTCCACTTGGGGTAACAAACGAGGAGTGAGAGAACTATCCTCACCGTATCAGGGCGTGAGGCTCCTAACGCCGGTAGTGCACCTCAGGTGGCAGTTGTCCGGCACGGAGGCGTGGTTCCCGTGGGCCGGGTGGTCCTCTACGAGGTGGCACGGATGTTGGTCGCGGGGATCCGTGGCGGCGCCCACCTCGGCCCAGATCTAGGCCTCATATGGATCTGGGCGGGGCGGCGGGTCCTCGCATAGCGCCGATGCTCCCATGAGGCAGAGAGAGACGATGCGGTCTTGGGTGCTGGCGGCGCCTTGATCGGATGGCTGCAACATCGCGTCGGGGACTTCATGGGTCCTTTGACACGGTCAAGCCAATAGGGGGCTGTTATACCCCTATGTGGTGTCCGTTCGGCTACTGCATAGATGGCAGTGGAGGTCGGCCCCTCATGCACGCCCATGGTGCTGCTGTCCCCGCGTATGATGTTCCCTCTTCTTCCTCTCGGCCTCGTGTTGGTGGCCACGGTGCGGCGATGAGGATGACGCCAACATTGTGGTGGCGCAAGCTAGTGGGCAACAAGTTGGGTGGTGCACTTCGATTCATCCGAGGTGGTGGGGTAGGAGGTCAAAAGAAATCCATGTTGGCTTATCCGGCCTCGACGCAGTGACGCCTATGGGTGCCACCATTCTCTCCAGAGGGGCCTCGGGAGTACTCCTCCCCACTGCCCTCCGTGTACGGGAGAAACCCTAGGAATCGTCCGGGCAACCGCGGTGTCATAGTCGCCCTCCTTCTTGAAGGTGTTGCTTGGTACTCGGTGCACCGAAGTGTTAGGAGCGTGGTGGAATTCTTTAGTGGACGCAGCGGTTGTGGGTCTACCTCGTTTAGTCGAGTTGCTTATGTCGGCCTTTATTTCTCTTTTGTGGGTCTTGCTCGTTTAGTCGAGTTGTTGATTTCAACCTTTATTTCTTTTTTGATAACGGGGCGAAAGCCTATGTTCGGAAAGGTCATGCTTGCAAGTTTGGCCCCATTTTGGAAAAACTATGAGAAAAAGAGAAAAGTCTAAAATGCAATCCTTTTGCATGGAGTCCTTTTGTGTGTATTGCTTTGTGGGAAAAATATATACCCATAATACCACAAAATGAAAAAAAACTTCACAAAATGGCCTATCTTGTATGAAGAAACATGGCTTTCAAGTCAAATGACAATGTGCATGGCCATATCCATGACATAGTCCATGATTGCATGGCCATATTTGACACAAACATGTGTCTTACCATTGTAAACAAGATTGCCAAAGGAAGTTCTAGATTTTTGTGAGAAATTATTTTTTTCATTTTTATGTGCTAAAAATTGAGTTTGTTGTGTGAAACAAGCACCACAAGTAAGGATGAAAATTGGAACTTTTTAATTTTCACCCAATGTATACCACATTGGAGGTACGATACCAAATTTGATGAGTATTTGAACATTTTTATATAACTTAGTGTTTTAATGGATTTCTAGAGATTTATTGGAAGTAATGCAAATTTGAACTAAAAGTGTGTTATAATTTTCTCTAAAATTTGGAAAAAATCATTTCAAGCTATCATATTAGGTTCTAGACATTGTACACTAACAAAAAATTGATATCCTACCTATTAAAATAAATGATTGCAAGCTTGACCCCTTTTTCCAAAAAAAAGAAAATGGAAAACCCTCAAAACATGAAATCCCTTTGCAGGGAGTCCTTTTATGTGTACTTGGATCTGATCTTCTAATAAGAGTTCTTTATAACATGGATCTTGCCATATTTATCACAAACATAGGTTATAAGTTGGACCTTTGCAATGGCAAACATTTTTTTTATCAAACCACTTGCTATGAATAGCCATGTTGTCCAATAATATTATGCATTCTAGGCTCTATGCCCAAACTTGATTGAGTCAACTACTTTCCATGAATAGCCATGCTGAAAGGATCGGAATGTTGACTAGAGGGTTGTGAATAGGCGACTAACAATTTTTAAGTTTTTCTTAATAAATTAAGGCTTAACAAATAGAGTAGGTTGCCTAGATGTGCAACTAGGTGAGCAACCTATATGACAAAGAATGCAACCCTATATGAGCAAGCACAAGATGCAACGAGAAATAAGCTAGCACAAAGTAAATGTAAATAACTAGTAAAGAAAACACGGGAGACAAGGATATGTTTACCGAAGTTCCTTCTCTTGCAAGAAGTATGTCTCCGTGTGGAGAGGGTGTGGAACACAATGCTCACATGAAGCCACTCTTGCCAATGCAAGATGTCATGAATCCACTATCGGTTCCTTGGAGGAACACACGAAACCTTTACAACAAAGGTGGGGATTCTCCACAACAAGATGGAGTCTCCCACCAACACCACAAAGCTTCACCACAATGGAATGTGGCTTCGAGGTGGCCTCAAGCTCTCGAAGGCTCCAAACCTCAAGAGTAACAAGATCCAATACAATATGGATGGGGAACAAACTTTCATTTGAAGGGAAGTGTAGATCTAGGTCTCCTCTCTCGATTCCTAGCAACTCAACAAGTTTGGGTGGCTAAAAAGGGAAATCAGGCATGATGAAGCTTTAGGGCGTCAATGGAGAGAGAGAGAGTGGCAAGAAGTGAGGAGCAAGGAAGAGGAAGACCTCCTTTTATACCCCATCTCAATTTCAATTGTTATGCGCAGGAAAATCACAGACCGGTACAACCGGCCTGCACCCACCGGTACAACCAGTCCACCCCGAGCATCCCACTATTCACCCTAACCCTAGTTGGTGGTCAAAAGGACTAGGGCGGTTCAACCGCCCTTGGTGTAATTACCGGTACAAGCGTGGGACCACCGGTCCACCATCGACATAGGTTAGAGGAAAATGGGCTTTGTCCGGTAGCTGGCCAGGTAGGGGGCCGGTACAATCGTTCCCCAAACCCTAGCCAGCGGCAGGGGTGGCCAGGGCGGTACAACCGCTCCACAGCCTGGTAGTACCGATAAATAAATATTTACAGGCACAACCGGGATGCCACCGCTCCACCACCGGTCCCATGTCAGAGGAGAATGGCCCCCTGCCCGGTGGTTGCACCGGTGCCTCGCCCGATAGTACCGTCCCCTGACAAGGGCGGTACAACCGGCTTGGCACCCCGGTACAACCGGCTTGTGACAACAGTTGGGAAGCTCTTCTCCAGAAACACCCCACGAAGGCTCAAACTCTAGATGTGTAGACTTTGGCACCTTCCGGTCTTCGCAGGGGACCACCTGAGGGGTACGGGACTCCAACACCCAAAGGAAATGTGTCGGAGTCACCGTCTTTGAACTTTAGAACAGAGATGTCCCCAATATAGTCTTGTGTCCTGTTAGTGATCCTGAGAAGCTCGAGACACAGTTAGACCGCAAATACCATATTGTAATCAGCACCAAAACCATAGGACAGGAATTGTCCTTTCAATCTTCCCCTTTTTTGTGGTTGATGACAATACAAGTATTTGCAACAAAAAGGATATTATGGTAAGCGCGGGGTCCCTAAAATATAGACGGGCTCCCCCAAGATCTATGCACCAAAGATATTTCGATTATGAAATGCAAAGTGCATACACTAGGATCAACACTCCCACTATATTTTATAGACTGACAAATATTGCATAACAAAGAACAACCACAGTTATAGTAAAGCAATACAAAAGAGCTCAAGATATAACCAACGAGATAATAGCTCACACAGGATGATAAATAACATGTCTTACACCACGCACATAGTTCAACACATATGACATAGTTCAATAAGTACGAAGAAAAATGACAACACACGCGATACAAGGAGCATGCATGCTCCAAAAGCAAATCCATGAACACCTAATAGATAACTTCTCCCCCTTTGGCATCAAGACACAAAAAAGGGAAAAAGTCTGATGCTAGCGCCCAACTAATCACTCATAAGACTCCTTGGTGGCGTCGGCATTAGAATCGATGGATTCCACGGGATCAGGCGACTGCTCAGACTGAATCTCATCATCATCAACGAAAGGCGGGGAGGTCTCAACGGTCGGAGGAGGAGTTTCATCACTGTCAGTCCACCGAGTGTGCTCAGAAATCCACTTGTCCTCACGAGTGATGTTCTTCTCGGACCCACTTCTCACATGAATGGACATGGCCCTCATCATCCGAATCTCATGCTGCCGAGCTTTCTTCTCACACTCATGGGCTTGATACAAGCGGTGTTGTACGTCAGCCTAAAGACAAAAGGTTTTGCAAACCTTACCCTTGAGCCTAGCCAAGCAGAATTGTCAACCCCGGGAAGCTCAAAGTCAGAGTCACTGGAGGCGGCATACTCAGTCTCCATGTTCCCTTTCCCCTTGTCCTCAAACCGGGGAGGCTTGTGCTGCTTGATATTCAGCTTCTTGCGCGCACGTGTAATCAGCCGTGATGGATCATCAATGAGAGATTGACCAGGGAACTTGGCCTCCCAATACTTGTGCAGAAAAGTCATGATGTAGGGGGCAAGCGAGAGGCAAGCCTTGCCCATCGTGCAACGAAACATCTCCTGCAATAACACGTCTGGCACATCCAGAGTGACACCCTTGCCCTTCTCAGAGCGAATCACAAGCATCAAATCCATAAAGAAATTATAAATCCTATCCTGATTCCCCACCTTGGGAATCAAAATGTTCCTGTAGATGTGGTGCATGATATCATAGAACTGCCGAAGGTCCTTGGACTCACCAGGAATCCCGCGGCCCTGAATGTACAGTGGTGCAAGAAACTTAGGATCAGATGCCAGAGAGTCATGAGTGTGAAATCCAACACCGTGCCCTGACTCGTCACAATGATATCCCAAAGAAGCACATAAGTCAGACAACGGAGCGGTGCACACCTGATCATGAGTCATCCAGGTAATAGTGCGGTGATCATCGATCCCGAAGTGAATCGTGGCATACCACTGCTGAATAAACTGAGGGTCCATATCACACTGAATATCCATGAGCTTCACGAGGTCAAACTCCTCACAAAATGAAAGAGCATCCTTAAAGTACTCTTTATGGTCATCGTGCTACATGTGTTGAAGATCAATGGCCCACATGTGCGTCACCTTGTTCTTGAATTTCTTGTAGAAATCTTCCACAACGCTACACTACTGAGCGGTCCAGAACTGAGGATGAGTCCAACCCGGGACACAAGGGGACGAGTAGGGGTTCTAAGCCCTGAAGCGCTGAAACTCCGGCAAAGACATCTTGGCTACACGTTTCCCGGCCCTGGTCTTCATGATGGTAGCCTTTTGACGTCGAGTCATCTGAGATGGCTGAACTACCTCTTCATCAGTATCGGTGACCTTCCGAGCGCATTTCTTATTTTGACGCGCGCCACCTCCTCTGGAGTGAGAACCACCTACCAAAGCAAGACGAAAAAGGGGGAACAGATAGACAAGAGTGAGTACACATCAATGAGTGGAACATAGTATGACAATATGGAGAAGGTGTAGACAAAGTAGGCCTTCAGGCCCCGGTTGTACCGACCGGACCCCGATTGTACTGGCCGACCGGTTGTACCGCTAGAAAGGGTGGTTGTACCGGTCGAAGGAACTGTGTACAGTTCAATCACGGGTTCGATTCAATCGGGGCAAAAGGTCGAGTTTGGCTGCACATTTTCAATACTAAGCACACAATACCCTAAAGATCTACCACAAGACTACACCATGCAAGCACGATTAGTAAAAATCGATGATGGGAAGAAATACCGTAGCAAAGGAGGGTTTCAAAGAAACCCCAGAATGCGAGAGAAAAAGAGCATTACCCGCATCCATGGCGCAAATCGTGGAGGAGCAGGGTAGCACACGCCCGATCCGAGGGATACCGGGAGGATCCGAGACACCGGCGGCGACTCAGAGCGGCATCGGTGGAGGTATGGTGGCGAGTGGGGGGAAAGGGGTGGAGGAGAGTTGGTAATAACTCCCCACACCTGTGCATGTTTCCTTATATACTAAGCACACCAGTTGTACCATGGTTGATGACCTGTAGTACCGGACCCTGAGGCAACCCTAGGGTTGCCGCGGTACCTCCGATCGCATGGAGGCACCAGTTTTACCGAGGTAAATCCCGGTTGTACCGGTGCCTGACAAAGACCGGTAGTACCGCCCGACAGGCCGATTGTACCACTCACCAAGCCAAATGCTGCCAAGGGGAGGGGGAAAAGCGGACAGTTTGCACCGAAAGATCTGAGATGTCTTGAGATAAGTAGGCTTGGCTTAGGACTATACTAAGGGAATACACACCTTACCCACTCATGAAAATGTATGAAGCAACCCACAAACACGTGCATGAGTGGCGGTCTAGAATTTTAGATCAAAAAATCATAAAGATGTAACAAGGAATATCACCCAATCCCTCCCAAAAGGGTGCGCAGTGGCCGGAGCCACTATGTTTGAGCTTGTTTGGCATGGCACCACTAAGATGTATCTTGGGTCCAAAATCAATGCTCTTATTTGAAGCACCATTGTTATCAAAGGAGACCATGTTGGCCACCCATGTTAACCGTAGTGAAAGAATGAATTATGTTTCCGCATAATAGAAGGACTGGTTGTCCAATAATTAAATAACACCCCCCTATGTCCATGCCTACATCCAAACTAGATACAATGTTGAGATAGGGTGGGTGGGCAAGTTCTTAAAACCGCATTACTCGAATCAATGGTATTTAGCTCATGCCTTAACTCTCAAAATATTGTTTCATCCAAAGGCTTGGTGAAGATATCCGCAAGTTAATCTCCCGTGCCCACATATGAAAGATCAATATCACCCCGCTTCACATGATCTCGGATAAAATGATGACAAATCTCAATATGCTTCGTCTTGCTATGTTGGACGGGGTTGTAGGCAATCTTGATAGCACTTTCATTGTCACATAAAAGAGGCACTTTGTCACAAGTGACACCGTAATCCTTTAAATTTATCTCATCCATAATAATTGTGCACAACAACTTGCGACGACAATGTACTCGGCTTCGGTGGTTGAGAGGAGACACAATTTTGCTTCTTGGAAGACCAGCTCACCAACGACCTACCAAGGAATTGGCACCTTCCGTAAGTGGACTTCCTCTCCACTTTGTCTCCCGCCCAATCCGAATCCGTATACCCAATGAGGTTGAAGCTTGAGCCTTTAGGATACCACAAGCCAAATTTTGGGGTATGAACCAAATATCGAAAGATTCTTTTGACGGCCACAGCGTGGCTTTCCTTTGGTGCGGATTGAAATCTTGCACACATGCCCACACTCAATATAATATCCATCCTAGATGGACAAAGATACAACAAAGAACCAATCATATAATGATACTCCCTTTGGTATACCTCTTTGTCGTTCGTGTCGAGGTCAAGTTGGCACGTGAGGGGCATGGGTGTCTTGGCCCCCTTGAGATCATTAAACTTGAACCTCTTGAGCATGTATTGAGTGTATTTTGCTTGGTTGATGAAGGCTCCTTGCGATAATTGCTTCACTTCAAAGCCGAGGAAGAACTCCAACTCCCCATCATAGACATCTCAAACTTGTCAGTCATTAGCTTGGCAAACTCTTCATTAAAACCTTGGTTAAACGATCCAAAGATAATATCATCAACATATAGTTGGCATATGAAAAATTCCCCACCAACCCTCTTAGTAAAATGAGTGGGACCGATTTGCCCAATTTCAAACCCATAATTGACTAAGAACGGCAAGGTGCTCATACCAAGCTTGTGGTGCTTGTTTAAGGCCATAGAGCGCCTTATCGAGTTTATAGACATGATTGGGGAACTTGGGATCCTCAAACCTGGGGGGTTGTTTTACATATACCAACTCATTAATGGGACCATTAATAAATGCACTTTTCATGTCCATTGTATATAGCTTGAAGTTATGATGAGAAGTGTAAGCAAGAGAAATACTAATGGATTCAAGGCGAGCCACGGGGGCAAAGTTTCACCATAGTCAATACCTTCGACTTGGGAAAAACCTTGTGCCACCAACCTTGCCTTGTTCCGGACAACAATTCCATGTGCATCTTGATTGTTCTTGAAAATCCACTTGGTCCCAATAACATTATGGTTATCTTTGGGTCTCTCCACTAAGGACCACACCTTATTGCGCTCAAAGTTACTTAGCTCTTCATGCATGGCCTCAAGACAATACGGGTCTTCGAGAGCATTAACTACCTTCTGGGGTTCAACACAAGAAACCGCATTATGAGCACAAAAGTTTCTTAATTGACTACAAGTGGTTAACCCTTTCCTTAGGCTTCCAAGCACTTGATCCACCAAATGATATTGAGATTGTAGCTTGGATACAATCATGGCCACACGGCGTGCTCTATGTTCCTAAAGGGATTCTTGGGAAGACACTTGAGGAACATCTTCGGGAGTTTGAGCACCATCAAGGACTTGCTCAACCTCTTGATCTTGCCCTTGAACGAGAACTTGATCTTGGTCATCATTTGGTGCACTACCTTTATCAATGGATTGATCTTGACCTTGATCTTGTTCGTTTGAAGGAGGAACTTCATTTTGTTCTTGGTTTGCTTGTTGATCTTGAGGAGGTGATGGCTCCACATGAGTAGAGCATTGTCCTTCTCCTTCCACCACAAGGGGTTCCTCAATGGGTAGGATTTGACCCACACCCGTTCTTCTTATGGCTTGAGGAGGAATTTCATCATCTACAACAATAAGATCACTTTGCTCCACTTGGGAGTCATTATGTTCATCAACCTCCATGTTACTAGATTCTTCAACAAGTACGGAGGACTTGTTGTAGACTCTATACGTGTGGGAGTTTGAAGAATAACCAACAAATATACCCTAATTTGTTTTAGACTCAAATTTGGACAAACGGGCACCCTTTTTGAGAATGAAACACGTACACCCAAATACCCGAAAATACTTGATGTTGGGCTTCTTTCCGGTGATAAGTTCATAAGGAGTCTTGTTCAAGATCTTGCGGAGATACAAACGGTTGGTAGCATGACAATCGGTGTTGATGGCCTCCACCCAAAAGTTGTATGGACTTTTGAACTACGCCATCATAATTCTTGCCGCCTCAATGAGAGTGCAATTCTTCCTCTACTCAACACCATTTTTGTTGAGGGGTATAAGCAGCAGAATATTGATGTTTGATCCCCTCATCACCAAGCAACTCATCCAAGGTGTAGTTCTTGAACTCGGTGCCGTTGTCACTCCTAATATCCAATATCTTTGCATTGTGTTGGCGTTGAGCTTCATTGGCAAACTCGATGACGGTTTGTTGGATCTCACTCGTCTTTTAAACCCAAGTATATCTTGAGTAGTTATCCAGAATAAGAAAGCAATATTTATTTCTGTCAAGACTATCATATGTGGGAGGCCCAAAAATATCCATATGAAGGAGCTCCAAAGGGCTCTTGGTGGAGATGATATTCTTGATGAGATGTTTCTTCTCATGAAACGTTCCTTCAATGCAAGCCCTATAAGCACGATCTTTGTCAAAACTAACATTTGTTAGTCCAATGACATGCTCACCTTTAAGAATTGTTTGCAATGACCTCATATTGATGTGGTCTAGAAGGCGATGCCAGAGCCATCCCACGTCAACTTTAGCCATTAGACATATGGCGATTTTGGTGGGGACTCATGAAAAGTCCACCACATACATATCGTTCTCCACATGTCCAATAAAGGCTACTTTAAGAGTATTTATCCACATCACGGTGGCCATGTACACATCAAAGAAAGTACAAAGGCCCATCTTGGTAAGTTGACGAACGTAAAGTAAATTGAAAGCACAAGTCTCAGCTAGTAACACATCCCCGATGGAAGTATCCAGAGAAATGATTACTTTGCCAAGACCCAATACCTTAGACGTTTTTGCATCACCAAATTGGACTCGGGTGTCACGAGATGATTGATAATCGATGTCCACCAACAAGTCCTTGCTTTCGGTCATATGACTTCTATCCCCACTATCAAGTATCCATGAACCTCCACCGGAAGTCGCCACCTACATGAGATCAATGCTTGGGTTTAGGGACCCATTCACGAATGGGTCTTCTCGCATTAGTAACATGGGTCTTAGGAACCCAAATAGACCATGCAATGTATTCATGAAAAGAACCAACAAATTTGGCATAAACATGCCCATCATTTGCACAACAAAGAACATAATAAGGGTTAGTATGGCCGGAAAATTCATTGGGGATGGCATTTCCCCTTCCGGCCACACCACCCTCAATGGTCTTTATCACTTTTTCTTTAGGCTTCTCCCCTTAATTCACAAAGTTAATCTCCTTGGAGGGAGAGGAGTCATTACCATTCTTCTTCTTCTTATTCTTCTTCTTATTCTTTGATGAACTAGCACCAAAACCAATGCCTTCCTTACTAATGACCTCCTTTTGAGAACTCAAGAGATCGTTAAGTGATTTCTCTCCTTGAATGCAAGAGACAAGTCCCTTCTCGAGTTGTGCCTTCAATCTAGAGTTTTCTCAACAAGAGGAGCATGCTCACAACAAGGGTTAGTGGAACTTGGTTTCTCTAGCACAATAATAGGAGGAAAAGTAGTGATCTTTTTAGTGAGTTTAATGTTTACTTCCTCATGTTCCTTCTTGAGAGACATGATTTCGTGCTTTAAGGATTTGGGGTCCTTTTCGACTTTCTCATCATCCGCAAGAAGTCTTTCATGAGCCTCCACTAGTTCTCCATTTTTAGTTTTGAGGTCACAAGCAATAGCATTAGCATGTTTAAGGTCACGTTTTAGCTTAGCAATATCACTCTCATGTGTCTCCTCAAGAGACACCTTAAGCTCACGCTCTTCCTCAAGATAATGAGATCATTCTCGTATCTCATTTGCATAGTCACGACTATGACCTTGCATCTCGGTGATAGTCCCATCAAGTTGCTCAATGTGAGCATGAGCTTCACCCAATTTTTCCAAGAGAGTCACAAAGTGCCTCTTGGTCTCCCTTTTGAGCTTGGACATAAATAGCTCAAACTCATTACCTTCCTCTACCTTGGGCTCCTCCTTTTCCTCCACGCAATCCAACAAAGATGAGTTAGTTGAGATAAACAGTTTAGATGGAGGAGTTACCGAAGTAGTCTTGTCCATCAGGCACTTGTGGATGATGTGAGGGTTCTCGTTGGGGGAGTCGAAGAGCGATGTTAATGGAGTAGACTTGGTGACGATAGCAATGGTAGCCGTTGACACAATCTCACCACCTTCATCATCATCATAATATAGAGAAGTATTCTTCTTGAGCCACCAACACCCGTTGGGGATTCTTCTTCACAAAGTTCTTGTTCAATGGTGACTTGGACTTGTCCTTCTGGATAAGAATGCCACCATGGTCTTCCCTCTTCTCATATGGAAATCCGCCACGAAGTGACTCACATTTCCACAATTGAAGCAAGTCCTTATCCTTTGTCCCTTTGGCTTGAAGCTACTTGAGTTGGACTTGAAGTTATTCTTATTGCCCCAAAACTATCTTGAAGCAAGAGCCATGTGCTCATTGAATGCATACTTGGTATCCTCTGGACCAACTTCATCTTCATCCTCTTCTTCACAAACTTGAACTTCTGTTGCCTTCAAAGCAAGAGATGGTATCTTGGCGGCGCGTGGCCGAGCCACCTTTAAGTCGGCCATGGAATCCAATATTTCAATGGATATGAACTCATCCAAGACTTGTTGAGCGGTCAAGGAAGTGAAATCCGACCTTTGATGAATGACCTTGTTGGTTTGCTATTTATGAGGGAGTATGGCCGAGATGAACTTCCTCTTGATACAACTATCATCGGTGTCCATGTCGGGGTTCACTTCTCGGACCCTCCTTCTAGCACCAAATGTCAAGGGTTCACTTCTCGGACCCTCCTTCTATCGCAAAATGTCAGGGGGTACAGGCTCGGCCCTTGTCTGGCACCAGGAAGAGGGGAGAATAGCGGCGACGCTGGCCCGAGGGATCCTTCCGGAAGGACTGCTTCCGACAGGGCACGACCCGGGAACCGTGCAGGACGGGGAACACGTCAGGTTCCCGCTAGCTCAATGAAGATGGAGGCTTCTGTGGTGTCGAAACGACATTCGAACTTATGGATGATGTGAGCAAACACGGGGTTTACCCAGGTTCGGGCCGTCTGGAGACTAAAAACCCTACTCATGCATGTCTGATCTTCTTTGTGGGTAGTCGAACAAAGTACACTTTTTGGGTGGATGTCCTCTTGGGTCCCCAAGGTAGGGATCCAGAGCTTCCTGTCTACCAAGGAGTTCTGGGAGGAACTCCCTGACGAGGATTAGCCTCGGAAAATCCCATGGTCAGGGACCCTGGGTTAGATCGTATAGAAGGAACAAGTTGGCGATACTCGTCGGCTAACAGGAGAAGCACTTCCTGCTCGATTGTATTATGCGAGGGGGCGATTACAGTGGAGGTCTAGGCGAGTTCTCTCAAGACCGGAGGTGTTGATTGTAGATTGGATGTCATGAGGCGTCACCCCTCCCAGCCTTTATATACTAGGCCGGGTCTCGCGGAGTCCATCTCAGGTTACAAGGACGATTTCCTAAACTAGCTTCGGCTTGGACGCCAAGTCTTGACTTCCTTGTTGGTCACAGACTCCTACGTCGATGATTTTAGTGGGCCAGTCATGGACCCGTCGAGGCTTCTATCGGCCCCTCCATCTTTGTACGCACTAGGTATCCTCACACGCAGGAGTTGTGGGGTCACCCCCTCGTCAGTAGCCCCCGAGTGCCTGGGGGACTCGAAGAGTCGCGTAGGGACTCAAATCCATCATTGCTTGCCTTCATATGCGCAGCGCGGCTGCGAGTCGTTGCCAGTTTAGCCATGACAATGTTTCTTCGAGGGATGATAAGCTGAAAGGGCCCAAGGTAGTCGACTGGTCGAGCCTTGGTAAATTGCGCTAGTGGAAAATACCTCAGTAGCCCAATCAAGGCCGTGTCCCTCGACACGAACTTGGAAACGACCGGTGTCTAGCAAAGTCCATGCCGCTGCAGGCCTTATAGAATCGATGCCGCCAGTCCCAGCAAACAACCTTAACGCGTCCGTTATCGGCTCATCTTTCTATCATGCAAGCGCATGGAAAATATCGGGAGTGAAGTCGCGTTGTGGCAAGTCCCATCCCGGCCAACTACGCGGGGTCTTACCTACACGCTAAGCTTGCGCGACATCTGGGGTACGGCGAGTCGCGGCCCAGGCATCATTTTTTATAGAGACGCGGAGCCTAATTATAGATGCACCCACTTGGAATAAACAATCAAGTGGACTATTTGTAGTCACTCGCGGAACTTTTGCGAGCTCGAGCGAGGAGTCGATAAGAAAGCACCCACTCAGAAAGTCATCGAGTGTGTGGGCAGATTGTCTTGTCGGATATTAGTTGAGTCTTGCGAGTAGCCACTCGAATGCTTCGTTGTCTTCAGGGTGAGGGAGCACCCGAACGCTGTAGAGGTACCATGTTTTTAGTGCGAGTAATCACTCAAGCACATTATTGCCTTCTGGGTGAGGGAGCACCCGAAAGTCTATGGATGCAGTGATTGCTTGTTGGTGCGAGCGGTCATTCGAGCATGTCTTCGTCTTCTGGGTGAGGGAGCATCCGAACTCTCAAGGTTTTGGGACTTGCCCTATTTTTAGCGAAGGCAAGGTGCTCCCGATGGGAGTAAAAGATTTTGAAATACGGTAAAAAAGTTTTCGGAAACGGAACGTTGATAGATGACAATGACGCGTACTCAACACACCTTGCTGAGATGTGACGTTGCCGGGCTGCCTGACAAGTTGGATGGCTGTAGCTTGTGAATGGAAGTGACGTGATGCAATGCTGCCCGGAAATTTTGCATTGTGTGATTATGGCCCTCGTTTTTCGTGCGTGGTGGGTGGTATGGTTACTGCACCGGTTGGGTTTTCCATGCTTCACGGCTATAGTGGGAGCGCGCCACTTCTGCGGGGTTCCGAGATCAACGGTGTTTGGGTGTTCCACGGCTGTTGGTTAAATACCGGGGGGATGGGTGGATTTAGGTTTTACCCAGCCCTTGCCTTCCTCTGCTTTCTCTAATCTTTGCCTCCTACCTCTCTACTCTGTGCGGTTGTGCAGTGAGATTCCATGTCCAAGCGTCCTCGGAGCGCAGCGCAGGAATCAGCGAGGATGTCTGGTAGATGGGAGCGGTCTGCTTTTGGATATGCGGATCTAGATGCGCTGGTGGCAGATGGCATTGTGGTAGATGGTGCTGCTTGTATTCCTAGGGATGAATATCACAACCCTCTGTCTAGGTTTGTGCCAAGTTTAAAATTCCTTGCATCATGAGAAGAAAATTTCAAAAGAAAATGGAATGAGGGTTAAAGAAAAGCTCTAAAAGAATTAAATAAAAAGGCAAGATAAAAAGTTTTTCCAAAAATCCTCCAAACATTTTTGAAAAGTCTTCTATTTGGGTGTGATCATTTAAAAAATGATTTGGAGTCAAACCCATGCCCCAGGATTTTTCAAAAATTGAAACAGGATCTTGGAAAATCAAATTAAACCATATTTGAATTGGATTCAAATAATTTGAATTCCAAAAATCTCCAAAACTTTGGTGTGGCTATATAAATGTCCCCTAAGTTTTTATAAACTAATTGGAGATTTTTATAAAATGTTTTGTTATATAAAAAAAACAGAACAAAGAAAATAACAAAAAGGAAGATAAGAAAAGAATAAAGGCCAGAGACTTACCCCCGCCATTACCTCTCGGCCCACTGGCCCATCTACTCCAGAAGGCGGCCCAGCCCGCCAGGGGCAGGGGTCTTCAACCTCTGCCTCCTGGCAGAGGCGTGGCGCACTTGACGCCGTGGCTTGCCACGTCCTGCTTGCCTCGAGAGGCCCCTCTCCTCTACACGTCGCCAAGAGAACCCCCTGGACGCCCCCTCTCATTTCCCTCTCTCTCCCGGTTGTTCCCCCTTCGAGAACTCGCCGTTCCCGTGCGGCCCGAAGCTCGCCGTCGGCCACCCCACCGCGCAGCCGTGGCGACTGAGCCCCTCCGCCCTCGCCATGATGTACATCTTGTAGCCCGACCTCGACTCCGTCTATCCAAGCGCCTAATTGAAGCTCTCGACCCCAGCAACTGACGCCAGCGCCACCGGAATCCACCACGGTCGTCGTTGCCTCCCCGTGAAATTCGCCGTCTTCGGCTCCTCCCCGACCCCGGCGACCATGCCAACGTACTCCTGGTGAGGCCCCGATCATTTCCCCTCTATCCCCGACTCCTCCCATGCCCTGTACCGCATTTCCGACGAGCTCAGTGAGCCGGCCGCCGCGCGTCGATGTCACCGGCGATGTTCCGGCCGTCCCCGAGATCCCCACCTTGTCCTGGGTGACGCGCGCAAGCAAGGGGAACCCCCTGGTGGTCTTCCCGTTCGTTTTGGCGCACTAGAATGCCACCCAGAGCGACTCCGGCGAGGTTCCAGTCGCCGGCGGCGACTCACCGGCCAGGCTTGGGTTAGGTTAACCCTAAACCCCCCTAACCCCCCTCTAATCCCTCACAGACGGTGGGCCCATGGCCCCCTAATCACACTGTTAGTTTAAAACTAACCGTGTTTTAACCCAGAGTGGATGACAGGCAGGGCCCAGGCGATAGGTTGACTGGTCAGCGCCCCCATGATGTCATCCTGATGTCATGCTTGCGCAATAATTTTTTTTCTATTCAACTGAAATCCAAAAAACTATTAAATCTTTGGAAATTCATATCTTTTAATCTATAGCGCCAAATTAAAAGTGTTATATATGAAAAATCATCAGAAAAATACAAGGATTCCAAATATCATATTTTCATAGATGAAAAACACATCTATGATGGTGGACCAGTAGCATTTAGCTCTTTGGGTTATTTGGAATAATTCAAAATAAATGTTTAAATCATTTCAAATTAAATCTTTGCAATGCCAACCTTATCACATGAAGATCAGAGGCATATCATACACATGACAACATAGTTTACAATGATCAAACACTAGCAAATGCAACCTTGGCTAATTTGAACAATATTTGGAGTCTGAATTTGAATTCCTTTTTTCAAATCAACTTCAATTAACATGTGACAAATTGAACCTAGATCACATCAATACATTCACATCATGTGACAACATAAACATGTGTTTGAGCATTGCATTACATTTACCCTTGATTGCTTTGTTTGCTCGATAGACGTGCAACGGGGAACCGGAGGCCACCCCCTTCGTTGAAGACACTGTTATTAAACCTCGTCAGCAAGGCAAGCAAACCCCCATTGATCATGTCGATAAAATCCCACTTCCCTCTCATGTCTCGCTTATGCATTGTTTAGGATGATTACCATGATACGTTTCTACCGCATAGATGAACCCATTCCTTTGCATGACCTATCATTTTGTCACAGTAGTAAGAAAACCACAATCCTAGCAAATGTAGGAGTTGTTTGATATCATGTGGCCCCTGCAATTGTTACTGCTTATTGCATGCTTAGAGTGATACAATGATGTTACTGTTATGTGAGTCGGGATGGTAGTGATCATGATGATGTTGGTGGAAAGGTGTTGGTGAATCTACCCTAATACAAGGTGAACGATGAGAGGCTGTGTAGGAGTACACAGTGGGTTGTCTCGTTGAACGCCACCTTAAGTCTGAGTTCTTATGTGGTGATCCAAGATGAAGAGTACAACCACACATTGGGCTCACTGACCCCTCTCAACCTATTAACTCATCCCTTTCGATGTCCAGATGTCGCAGTAGTTCGGAGTTCTGGTAGGCTTGTGGCCTGGCTGCTAAGTGAGAGAACGGCTCAACCGAGACCGGCTTATGCACCACGCACACATCACCTGGGTCCACTTCGGTAAACCGGCCGGGTTCACGATAGTGGTAGCCAACCCAGGTAGGCGGCTTTCTTGGACTAGATAGGCTATGAGGTAACAGTTGTGGTGAGCATCCTCACTGACACTTCTTGAACGGTGTCGAGTACAAAGGCGGTAACCGATGATCATGTGTGTGTAGCGGTACACCCCTGCAGGGTTAACAAAACTATTCGAATAGCCGCGTCCGCGGTTAAGGACTGCTTGGAAAGCTTAGCTTGATTATTAGACAACTTGAACTGGATACTTCTAAAACACACCAAGACAAGTGTGAGTGATATGGAGTGCTTTCTCGTGGGGAAGTCGACGAACGCACCATAGTGGTGTAATTGGTTGGAGATGTAGTGGACTCGTGTACGCTTCTTACCTCAAGTCTGGTACTCGTAGTTCAGGACTATCCAAGTCAAAGCTGGCATTTCTGCAATTGAACCCCACCTCCCTTTACCTTGATACATGTGC
This sequence comes from Bromus sterilis, assembly GCA_950022295.1. Lineage (NCBI taxonomy): Eukaryota > Viridiplantae > Streptophyta > Magnoliopsida > Poales > Poaceae > Bromus > Bromus sterilis. Next base: position 85,561,980 of record OX465595.1, on the reverse strand, counting down.
ATGAGTAGTATAGCTCCTATGTAAGTCTTGCTGAGTACGACTTTGTACTCACGTTTGCTTATTCTATGTTTTAGATGAACCCACTGACCCCGAAGGTGGCTTCTTCATCGAGCTCGACGACTGAAGATCAAGCTAGTCTAGTCCCAGTCAGACGACGGGTTCCCTCGTGGAGGGCTTGTGTTTAAATAAGGCTTCTTAAGACATTTGTTAAACTTGTCTGTACTCAGACATACTTTGCTTCCGCTTGTTTGTTGTAATGTTGGATCACATGCTTGTGATCTCTGTGTGCACTCTGTGAGAGTTATCAATAAAATGTATACTTTGTAGAGAATTGCAATGATACCTTCTGTTCATACAAGGCATGTGTGCTGCGTGTATGTTTATAACATGCATGTCTTTGTATGGGTTTTCGAGACCTTAGTTGTGATCTGGCTGGCGGTCTTTCATACACCAAGTGCCCTTAGATGTGCGCAGCTTGGGGCATCGCGATGCGATTGTTCGAGACTCTGTCTCATGCACACTTTGTGGTATGATCGAGCCCGCCCTAGACCCCGACTAAGTGATCGGGCTGGAGTAAGTCTATGTAAGAGTTATGAGATAGTCGATAGTATGGTTGAGGCGACTTGTCTGTGAATATGGGAGTTCATCACCCATATCATTAGACTTGTGTGTGGACGATGAGGACCCCTCTCAGTTGATCATCCGGCCTGGATGGGATGCCCCTCACGTACGATGCTTTCCGAGAACGTTCTGTGCTTGGCCTTGTCTGCTTAGACAAGTGGGTACGGTTCTCGGCTCTCCATATGACTATGTCGTAGCGGTACTTCCATACGCTAACCCCGGGTCCCGACAGACTTGGTATCAGAGCAGGACTGACTGTAGGACTAGCAGCCTTGGCCGAAGTCGAGTCTAGCCTTCTATAGTTATATAGTTACTCTGGGTATATAAGGGAGCAACGTAAGGCTTCTTTTTTTCTCCTTACCCCCTTCGTTCTGAGTTCTGAGTCACCCTCATCTTGTTCTACGGGAAGATAGGACTAGGCTATCCTCTGTCTGATTAGAACATCTCGTTGTTTGCTTCTTTGTAGCCGTAGGAAAGTTGTGCTCGGTTTGTTAGAGTTGTTGTGCTTCCTGATTTCTTACATCGTATGTAAGTGTTGTTTCTACATTGAAAGAAAATTGTTTTCTTGCAATTACAGTCATTATGCTGTCCGAGTCATTCCAGGTTTCTTCATAATCTGATGCATTTTCAAAAAAAAAATCCTTCTCCCCCTTTCGGTTGTCCTTTTAGAAGAACTTCTAGGTGGCATGCCCGACAGTTCCATAGAGTTTGATGTAGGTTTTCTTCTAGAAACCTATAGTGATTTAATTGTAGCTCTTCCTCCCACTTTAGATGTCTTCTAGCGAGAAGAACCACACTAACTATCGTGTTGGGGTACTTTGCTACTCTGACATATCTGTTGTAGGCCCTAGTAAGCCTTGGTCATCCTCTAGGAAAACTCCCCAGTAACCCAACCCCTTAAACCTAGCCACCCGACAGATGTGTAGAGTTCATAGTAGATCTTGTGCCAGGAACCGCACCAATTTCTAGAAGCCCATACAAAATGGCCCCACGTGAGTTAGCTGAGCTTAAAACCCAACTGGAAGCTTTGTTGGAAAAAGGCTTCATCCGCCCTAGCTCATCGCCATGGGGTTGCCCCGTTCTGTTCGTAACGAAGAAAGATGGAACAAAAAGGATGTGCGTAGACTATCGCCCGCTAAATTTAGCGACGATAAAGAACAAGTACCCACTGCCCAGGATCAATGATCTTTATGATCAACTTGCAGGATCCTCTGTCTTCTCCAAGATGGATTTGAGATTAGGTTATCATCAAATCAAAATCCGAAACGAGGACATTCCTAAAACGGCTTTTACTACTCGTTATGGTCTTTACGAGTACACCATCATGTCCTTTGGTTTAACCAATGCCCCCGCCACTTTTGCATGCATGATGAATTCGATCTTCATGGAGTACTTAGATAAATTTGTTGTAGTTTATCTCGATGACATTCTCATCTACTCGAAGAACGAAGAAGAACATGCCGAACACCTAAGGCTGGTATTGATGAAACTTAGAGAGCACCGCCTATATGCTAAATTCTCCAAGTGTGAATTTTGGCTACCAGAAGTGACCTACTTAGGCCACGTTATTTCTGCAAAAGGCATTGCTGTGAATCCCGAGAGAATTCAGGTCGTCCTTGACTGGACTCCACCTGAATCGGTTAAGCAAGTTAGGAGTTTACTTGGCCTAGCCAGCTATTGTCGTCGCTTCGTCGAGAACTTTTCTAAAGTTGCAAAGCCTCTAACTGAACTCGTCAAGAAAGATAAGAAATTCCTATGGACTTCCAAGTCCGAGGAAAGCTTTCAAGAGCTAAAACGAAGATGGACTTCTGCACCCGTACTTGCGCCTCCAGACACCAAAAAGGATTTTGAGATCTATTGTGACACATCACAGCAAGGGTTAGGATGCATACTTCTGCAAGATCGACATGTGGTAGCTTATGCTTCACGCCAGTTGCGGCCACATGAAGAGAACTACCCTACCCATGGCCTTGAACTCGCTGCCGTAGTTCATGCCCTAACAACTTGGCGATATTAGCTCCTTGGTAATCGTTGCGAGATCTATTCCGACCACCAAAGCCTCAAATACATTTTCACCCAGCCAGATCTTAATCTCAGGCAAAGACGATGGATTGAGTTGATAAAAGATTACGACGTAGGAATTTCTTACACCCCAGGCAAAGCCTATGTCATGGCTGATGCACTAAGTCGTAAGTCGTATTGTAACAACCTCATGTTACAATAGTATCAACCACTTCTTCATGAGGAATTTCGCAAGCTCAATCTTGAGATTGTTCCTCATGGCTATCTTTCTACCTTGGTGGCGAAACCAACTCTTGAGGATCAAATCATAGTTGCCCAAAGGCGTGCACGAGGTGTTCGCCGGATCAAGGAGAACATTGCTAGCGGAGTTGCTAAATGTTTCTCCACAGATAGCAAAGGAACGGTATTCTTTGGAAATCGTTTGGTAGTACCTAAGAATAGGGAACTAAGGCAACTCATCCTCAAGGAAGCCCATGACACACCTCTCTCGATTCATCCCGGTAGCAGAAAAATGTACCGAGATCTACGCCAAAGATTTTGGTGGACTAGGATGAAGAGAGACATTGCTCAATTTGTTGTCGAATGTGATGTTTGTCGTCGCATTAAGGCAGAACATCAAAGACCTGCTGGTACACTTCAACCTTTGCCTATTCTAGAGTGGAAATGGGACAAAGTCGGTATGGACTTCATCAACGGCTTTCCAAAAACCCAGAAAGGAAATGATGCCATCTTCGTTGTCATAGATAGGCTTTCCAAAGTTGCTCACTTCCTTCCAGTTCGCGAGTCTATAACTGCTAGCCAGTTAGCGGACTTGTACGTCTCTAGAATTGTATCCCTTCACGGTGTTCCTTTGGAAATCAATTCTGATCGGGGTAGCCTTTTCACCTCTAGATTCTGGGGAAGCTTTCAGAATGCTATGGGAACTCATCTCTCCTTTAGTACAGCTTTCCATCCTCAGTCTAGCGGTCAAGTCGAAAGGGTTAACCAAATTCTTGAAGACATGCTTAGAGCTTGTGTTATCTCATTCGGAAAGAATTGGGAGAAGTCTCTTCCATTTGCCGAATTTTCTTATAACAATAGTTTTCAATCTAGTCTGAACATGGCTCCTTTTGAACTCCTATATGGACGACGATGTCGAACACCACTAAACTGGTCAGAAACCGGTGAAAGACAATTCTTTGGACCGGACATGATCAAGGAAGCAGAAGAGAAAGTTCGCATTGTTCGTGATCAATTGAAAGCAGCCCAGTCTCGTCAGAAAAGCTACTATGATTGTCATCATAGGCATGAAAGCTACAATCTGGATGAGAAGGCTTACCTTCGGGTTACTCCTCTGAAGGGAACCCAACGATTCGGTATCAAAGGCAAGTTGGCCCCACGTTACATCGGACCTTTCCGCATTTTTGCTAAACGTGGAGAAGTTGCCTACCAACTTGAACTACCCCCGCACCTTTCCCGAGTACATGATGTATTCCATGTGTCACAACTCAGGCGTTGCTTCAAGGACCTTATCCGCGAAGTCGACCATGAAACGCTTGATCTCCAAGATAACCTTTCTTATCGAGAGTACCCTGTTCGTATTCTTGATTCCGCAGAGCGTGTCACTCGTCGTCAGAAGATCAAGTTTCTCAAAGTGCAATGGTCACATCACTCCGAGAAAGAAGCAACCTGGGAAAGGGAAGACCGTCTCCGTGCCGAGTACCCCTCCTTCCTCCCGCAGACTTCTGAATCTCGGGACGAGATTCTTGTTGAGTGGGGGCGAGTTGTCACAACCCTCTATCTAGGTTTGTGCCAAGTTAAAATTCCTTGCATCATGAGAAGAAAATTTCAAAAGAAAATGGAATAAGGGTTAAAGAAAAACCCTAAAAGAATTAAATAAAAAGGCAAGATAAAAAGTTTTTCCAAAAATCCTCCAAACATTTTTGAAAAGTCTTATATTTGGGTGTGATCATTTAAAAAATGATTTGGAGTCAAACCCATGCCCTAGGATTTTTCAAAAATTGAAACAGGAGCATGGAAAATCAAATTAAACCATATTTGAATTGGATTCAAATAATTTGAATTCCAAAAATCTCCAAGACTTTGGTGTGGCTATATAAATGTCCCCTAAGTTTTTATAAACTAATTGGAGATTTTTATAAAATGTTTTGTTATATAAACAATACAGAACAAATAAAATAACAAAAAGGAAGATAAGAAAAGAATAAAGGCCAGAGACTTACCCCCGCCCTTACCTCTCGGCCCACTGGCCCATCTACTCCAGAAGGCGGCCCAGCCCGCTAGGGGGCAGGGTTGTCTTCAACCTCTGCCTCCTGGCAGAGGCGTGGCGCGCTTGACGCCGTGGCTCGCCACGTCCTGCTTGCCTCGAGAGGGCCCTCTCCTCTACACATCGCCAAGAGAACCCCCTGGACGCCCCCTCTCATTTCCCTCTCTCTCCCGGTCGTTCCCCCTTCGAGAACTCGCCGTTCCCGTGCGTTCCGAAGCTCGCCGTCGGCCACCCCACCGCGCAGCCGTGGCGACTGAGCCCCTCCGCCCTCGCCATGATGTACATCTTGTAGCCCGACCTCGACTCCGTCTATCCAAGCGCCTAATTGAAGCTCTCGACCCCAGCAACTGACGCCAGCGCCACCGGAATCCACCACGGTCGTCGTTGCCTCCTCGTGAAATTCGCCGTCTTCGGCTCCTCCCCGACCCCGGCGACCATGCCAACGTACTCCTGGTGAGGCCCCGATCATTTCCCCTCTATCCCCGACTCCTCCCATGCCCTGTACCGCATTTCCGACGAGCTCAGTGAGCCGGCCGCCGCGCGTCGATGTCACCGGCGATGTTCCGGCCGTCCCCGAGATCCCCACCTTGTCCTGGGTGACGCGCGCAAGCAAGGGGAACCCCCTGGTGGTCTTCCCGTTCGTTTTGGCGCACTGGAACGCCAACCAGAGCGACTCCGGCGAGGTTCCAGTCGCCGGCGATGACTCACCGGCCAGGCTTGGGTTAGGTTAACCCTAAACCCCCCCTAACCCCCCTCTAATCCCTCACTGACGGTGGGCCCCTGGCCCCCTAATCACACTGTTAGTTTAAAACTAACCGGGTTTTAACCCAGAGTGGATGACAGGTAGGGCCCAGGCGTCAGGCTGACTGGTCAGCGCCCCCATGATGTCATCCTGATGTCATGCTTGCGCAATAATGTTTTTTTTTCTATTTAACAGAAATCCAGAAAACTATTAAATCTTTGGAAATTCATATCTTTTAATCTATAGCTCCAAATTAAAAGTGTTATATATGAAAAATCATCAGAAAAATACAAGTATTGCAAATATCATATTTTCATAGATGAAAAACACATCTATGATGGTGGACCAGTAGCATTTAGCTATTTGGGTTATTTGGAATAATTCAAAATAAATGTTTAAATCATTTAAAATTAAATCTTTGCAATTCCAACCTTATCACATGAAGATCAGAGGCATATCATACACATGATAACATAGTTTACAATGATCAAACACTAGCAAATGCAACCTTGGATAATTTGAACAACATTTGGAGTCTGAATTTGAATTCCTTTTTTCAAATCAACTTCAATTAATATGTGTCAAATTGAACCTAGATCACATCAATACATTCACATCATGTGACAACATAAACATGTGTTTGAGCATTGCATTAAATTTACCCTTGATTGCTTTGTTTGCTCGATAGATGTGCAACGGGGAACCGGAGGCCACCCCCTTCGTTGAAGACACTGTTATCGAACCTCGTCAGCAAGGCAAGAAAACCCCCATTGATCATGTCGATAAAATCCCACTTCCCTCTCATGTCTCGCTTATGCATTGTTTAGGATGATTACCATGATACGTTTCAACCGCATAGATGAACCCATTCCTTTGCATGACCTATCATTTTGTCACAGTAGTAAGCAAACCACAATCCTAGCAAATATAGGAGTTGTTTGATATCATGTGGCCCCTGCAATTGTTACTGCTTATTGCATGCTTAGAGTGATACAATGATGTTACTGTTATGTGAGTCGGGATGGTAGTGATCATGATGATGTTGGTGGAAAGGTGTTGGTGAATCTACCCTAATACAAGGTGAACGATGAGAGGCTGTGTAGGAGTACATAGTGGGTTGTCTCGTTGAACACCTCCTTAAGTCCGAGTTCTTGTGGGGTGATCCAAGATGAAGAGTACAACCACACATTGGGCTCACTGACCCCTCTCAACCTATTAACTCATCGCTTTCGATGTCCAGATGTCGCAGTAGTTCAGAGTTCTGGTAGGCTTGTGGCCTGGCTGCTAAGTGAGAGAACGGCTCAACCGAGACCGGCTTATGCACCACGCACACATCACCTGGGTCCACTTCGGTAAACCGGACGGGTTCACGATAGTGGTAGCCAACCCAGGTAGGAGGCTTTCTTGGACTAGATAGGCTATGAGGTAACAGTTGTGGTGAGCATCCTCGCCGACACTTCTTGAACGGTGTCGAGTACAAAGGCGGTAACCCATGATCATGTGTGTGTAGCGGTACACCCCTGCAGGGTTAACAAAACTATTCGAATAGCCGCGTCCGCGGTTAAGGACTGCTTGGAAAGCTTAGCTTGATTATTAGACAACTTGAACTGGATACTTCTAAAACACACCAAGATAAGTGTGAGTGATATGGAGTGCTTTCTCGTGGGGAAGTCGAGGAAGGCACCATAGTGGTGTAATTGGTTGGAGATGTAGTGGACTCGTGTACGCTTCTTACCTCAAGTCTGGTACTCGTAGTTAAGGACTAGCCAAGTCAAAGCTGGCATTTCTGCCATTGAACCCCACCTCCCTTTACCTTGATACATGTGCATGAGTAGTATAGCTCCTATGTAAGTCTTGCTGAGTACGACTTTGTACTCACGTTTGCTTATTCTATGTTTTAGATGAACCCACTGACCCTGAAGGTGGCTTCTTCATCGAGCGCGACGACTAAAGATCAAGCTAGTCTAGTCCCAGTCAGACGACTGGCTCCCTCGTGGAGGGCTTGTGTTTAAATAAGGCTTCTTAAGCCATTTGTTAAACTTGTCTGTACTCAGACATACTTTGCTTCCGCTTGTTTGTTGTAATGTTGGATCACATGCTTGTGATCTGTGTGTGCACTCTGTGAGAGTTATCCATAAAATGTATACTTTGTAGAGAATTGCAATGATACCTGCTGTTCATACAAGGCATGTGTGCTGCGTGTATGTTTATAACATGCATGTCTTTGTATGGGTTTTCGAGATCTTAGTTGTGATCTGGCTGGCGGTCTTTCATACACCAAGTGGCCCTTAGATGTGCGCAGCTTGGGGCATCGCGATGCGATTGTTCGAGACTCTGTCTCGTGCACACTTTGTGGTATGATCGAGCCCGCCCTAGACCCCGACTAAGTGATCGGGCTGGAGTAAGTCTATGTAAGAGTTATGAGATAGTCGATAATATGGTTGAGGCGACTTGTCTGTGAATATGGGAGTTCATCACCCATATCATTAGACTTGTGTGCGGACGATGAGGACCCCTCTCAGTTGATCATCCGGCCTGGATGGGATGCCCCTCACGTACGATGCTTTCCGAGAACATTCTGTGCTTGGCCTTGTCTGCTTAGACAAGTGGGTACGGTTCTCGGCTCTCCATGTGATTGCATCGTGACTGGAATTACATACGCATATTCCGGGTCCCGACAGACTTGGTATCAGAGCAGGACTGTCTGTATGAGCTGTACATACTGGATTGCCGTGATATTGGTTCCCCGTTGGAACTTGAAGGCTGTTAGGTAGTCATCGAGCCATGCCTATGGCTCCTCTAGTCCATCATATTTGTGTGTTCTGGAGTTTAATTTAAAGCCTTTGGGCATCCGTGTCTCGCGTATGGCTCTCGTGTAGCACAGTGCGCCGCATGGTTCGAGATCTTCGTCGGATGTGTACTCGTCTGAGTACTCTTCGCAGGCTGCGCGCCTGCGTCTTTCTCGATTGACTTTGTTTTGCGTTATGTCATCGCGTGCGTCTCGTCGATTGTTTCTACATCGGTTGCCATTGGCGTCCCTGTCGTGGTCTTTGCTTCGGTCTGGGGGCTTGCGCTGGTCGTCGTTGATGTCGTCTTCGTCGTCGTCTGGTGAACTGGGTTCCATGTCCGGTGTCTGCTCGCGAGGCACTCGCCTTGTGCCTGCTTTTTTGGGTGTTTAGTCGGTGATGCCATCCTTCATTACCTTGAGCGCCATCGTCGTGTTGCGGTCTGTTGCGCCCTTTTTACTCTTTTGAGCACGATAAAGATATGCCTGGGAAGCTATGAGGGCTTCAGCTGGTGTGAGTTGTTCTTCTTCTTCATCGTCCTCTTCGAGCCTGAAGTCGTCGTCCAGTTTGCGGGCGACATTTTTCTTATTAGTACGTCTTAAGTTGCCAAATCTAGATTTTCCTCGAGGGGGAGAGCCGTGGTCGGAGGAGTCACTTTCGGGAAGTGCTTTGCGGTCGGTCCTCGAGTCGATAGCGGTTTTTCCTTGCTTCTCCAGTTCTAGTCGCCGTTGTCTTGTTTTCTTGGTGATGTCACTCGCCAGCTTGTTGTATGCTCTAAGCTCGTCGCGAGTTGCATCTTCTGGGAGTAATTTTCCACGCTTTACTGCGTCTTTTACTCTGGAGATTGCTTCTTTAGATAGGTAGATTTTCTCTGTGGGTTGGTCTTCTCTTGCCGCTTCCGAGATCTGGCGCCTGCTGCTCTCCGGCTCACCGTTCTTGCGGTTGCTGTGCTCCTGTCTTTTAAATTCTTTCCTTGGTATGGTTCCTGGTTCACCAAGGGTGACGGTAATCTGTCCAGTGTTGTCAGGATCACTGCTTTTGCTGTTTGAGCGTGCGTCTCTATGAATGCTCGGGTCATCATCTTTGACTCTGTCGTCTGAAGTTGGCTCGCGGGTGCCTGCCATGAACACCTGGAACGGTGCCTCGGTTGATAGCCTGGTCACGTCTGTGCCTTGTTTCTTCCATGTTAACGGCCCACTCGTGCAGTCGCGAGAGATACGATGCTTTATGTTGAGGTGGGAGTCGCGGCTGGCTCGCAGAGTCGCCGTGTGGGAAGGTGCTTCGTATTCGGCCGCTACTGTCGTAACAGTTGTCGCTGCGGGTGCTCGAGCACGATTTGTGAGGCGGAGAGTGCCCCACTGGTTGACGTAGATCTAGTACTCTCCGAAGGTCAGGTTGATGCCGGTGCGCAGGTCTGCGAAGGCTGGTCGCAGGATCATAAGGTGTGCGATGAAGCCGAGGGACCCGAACAGATCGGAACCTGCTCGAGTCATGGAGACGTCGAGTGTTGATGGAGTCGTGGACTTTTTGATTGCTGGTGATGGGGTCGCTGAGATCGTGATTCCAACCTGCGTAGTTCCCACAGATGGCGCCAATTGACGAGGATTAGCCTCGGCAAATCCCATGGTCAGTGTCAGAACCCCAACTAGGGTAAGTGCTAGGGCTTGCTTGACCCTCTGCATCATGTGAAAATTTCAAATGAAATGCAAAAATGGGGAAAAGAAAAGCCCTGAGAAATTAATCCAAATGGCCAGATAAAAATATTTTTCCAAAAATCATTTCAACATTTGGAAAATTCCTATAAATGATGGTGATCATTTCAAAAGTTCTTTGGGTTCATTCCCATGCCCATGGAATTTTCTAAAATTCAAAATGTGCCCTGGAAATTAAATTTGACCCCTATTTGAATTGAAATTCAAATTGATTGAATTTCAAAAATGCACAAAAGTCACAAGTGGCTTGCTACTGGCCACCTAAGATTTATAAAAATATTTGGGAATTTTTATAAAATGCTCTGGTATTTATTTTTAGAAGAGCAAACAAATGCCAGAAAAGAAAAAGAAAAAATGAAAAAGGAAAAGGCCTACCTGGAAAAGAGGCCCAACTTACCGAGGCAGCCCATCCCAGGGGCAGGCTGGTCTTTCTCCTCGCGCCAGCCAGGCTGCTGTCGCCGTGGCGAGCATGCCGGCGACGCCCTGGCCACCTCCTGCTTCACCGTGTCCTCTTCCCGCGCCCTGGAGACGCCCTGGCCGCCGTGTTCCTTTCCCCCTCCTCTGGTTCACTCTCCTCCTCTCTCCCGTTTGATTTCATCACCGCCCGAAGCTCACAATGGAGCACGCCCCCGCACCAGCGTAGCCATTGACGCCGAGAAGCCGAGCCACCGTGTCCAGAATCCCCGTCGCCCTCGTCTTCATCAAGCTGCCCGTTGAATCGAGCCCGGAAGCCCTAGAGACGCCGACATCTTCACCGAGTTGCCGCCGGCCGCCATGGATCCCGACGAGCAATTCTCTGCCTCCGGTGCCTCCCCGACGTAGACGTCGACGCCATCATCTCCACGGTGAGCACACGAACACGAAGCCCCACCCAGCTCTCGAAATCCCCGCCTGAAACCCCCTTCTCGCCGTGGCCCGAGCTCCGGCCGCCGCGGAGCTTGAAGCCGGCGAGGCCCTAGGCCTTCCCAGCGTGTCCCGCATGCACCACTCGACGTGCAAGGGCGTGAGGCCCCTGTCTGTGCCCTCCTCCGCTCCTTTCGCTCACTCCGGCGAGGCGCCGCCGCGTCCAGTGACACCGGCGTTGAGCCGCCCGCAGCCCAGGCCATTAGGGCCCTTAACCATCGTGCTAATCCCCTTGGGCCTATGACAGGTGGGGCCCCAGCCCCCTAACCCTTTGTTTAAATTAAATAAAACGGGGATTAACCCAGAGAGGCTGACCGGTGGGTCCCTCTGGTTAGAGGCCCCCCCTACGTCAGCATGATGTCATGCTGACGCAGTAATTAGAATTTGAATTAAAAGAATTACATAAAAGGACAGAAAATCAATTAAACTTTAGAAAATCATAACTAATTCATATTAACTCCAAATTTTATAAATAATATATGAAAAAATTTCAGAAAAATGCAAGGATTACGAATATGCAATTTGTTTTCATGTTTGACCATTTTAAAATGGGTGAACAGTAGCAAACATGCATATGGCATAAATTGAATTCAAATTTGAAGTTTGAATTTGCAAATCCTTTGCAATACACTTCAATTAAATTGAATTGTCAAGAAACCAGTACCATATACATCATGGACAACTATATCATGTGCTTGTGCATTTTATTTTGTTGTTCCCCCCCCTTTGTTGATGATTGCTTCGGTAACAGTGCCTCCGAGACGGTGATCACCCCGAAGGAGAAGACCACCGTTAAGACCCGTGTATCGTCAGCAAGGCAAGCAAACCCCATTGATCATGTCTATAAAATCCTACTTCCCTCTCATTTTTGCTTATGCATGTTTAGGAGATCACCGAGACACGTTCTTTCGCATAGTTGAACCCATTCCGATGCATGACCTATCATTTTGTCACCGTATTAAGCAAACCACAATCCTAGCATATTTAGGAGTTGAATGATGAGCATGTGGCCCCTGCAACTGTTACTGCTTATTGCTGCTTAGTGATACAATGAGGTTACCTTGTTTGTGAGTCGGGATGGACATTCATAATGGTGCTGATGATAACGTGTTGGTGAATCCACCCTAAACAAAGGTGAACGATGAGAGGTTGTGTAGGAGTACACAGTGGGTTGTCTCGTTGAACACTGCCCTAGGCCCCGAGTTCCTGTTTTGTGATCCAAGACAAAGAGTATGACCACATGTAGGGTTTATGGGAGCCCCGTTTGGCCTCTTTACGTGCCCGATCCGGTCCAGGAGTCACACTAGATTCGGGCTTTCCATTTGACTTATGCATAGATATGTGGGTGGACCTGTGAGGCAGCGAAACCATCTGTCAAAGGTGGCGTCTCGGTCCCTTGCATTATCTGAGTCTGTTTCGTGGAACCGTCCGGACTCTCGAGCGGTGACAAACTCAGGTAGTCGACTCCTGGATTAGAGAAGGTGATGTGAGGGTAGTGCCTTGGTTTCATCCACGTCCGACAACCGCTTGAAGGGTGACAAGAATGAGGCGATAAGTGATGACACGCGTGTGAAGATGTACACCCCTTCAGGGTTAATAAACTATTCAAATAGTCGTGTCCGCGGTTATGGACTACTTGGAGACCTTTACTTGATCATAGCCAACTTGAATGGATACTTACAAAACTCCCAAGATAAGCGTGAGTGCTATGGCGTGCTTCCTCGTGGGGAAGTCGAGGAAGTATCCATAGTGGTGTATTGGTTGGAGACTTGGTAGTGGACTCGTGTACGGTTCTTACCTCAAGTCGGGTACTCGTAGTACAGGACTAGCCAAGTCAAAGCTAGCACTTCTGCATGATGAACCCCACCTCCTTTACCTTGAAACTTGAGCATGAGTAGTGTAGTTCTGATGTAAGTCTTGTTGAGTACGACTTTGTTCTCACGTTTGCTTATTCTATGTTTTAGATGAGAATCCGTACCCCCGATGGAGTCACCTTCCTGAAGCTCGACGTCGACTAAGCTAGTATAGTTCCAGACAGCAGTCTGGTCCCTAGTGGAAGGGCATGTATGTTTACAAGGCTTTGTTAAACTTGTCTGTACTAAGCCATTTGTTAAACTTGTCTGTACTTAGACCTAATTTTCTTCCATTGTATGATGTAATGTTGATCATAGACATGTGATCTTTGTATGATCTATGTGTAAGTCAATAAAGAAGTACTTTGTAGAGTTATGTGATGATACCTGCTGTTCATACTAGACATGTGTGATGCGTGTATGATTATAACATGCATGTCTTAGTATGGGTTTTCGATACCTTAGTTCTGATCTGGCTGGCGGTCTTTTATACACCAAGTGGCCCTTAGATGTGCGCACCTTGGGGAATCGCGATGCGATTGCTCGTGACTCTGTCACGTGGCACACTTTGTTGTATGATCGAGCCCGCCCTAGACCCCGACTAAGTGATCGGGCTAGAGTAAGTCTATGTAAGATTTAGGATCCAATCGGTAACATGGTTGAGGCGACTTGTCTATGAGTATGAGATTCACCACCCATAAGCATTTTGACTTGTGAGCGGACGATGAGGACCCATCTCAGTTGAACATTTGGCCTGGATGGGATGCCCCTCATGTTCGATGCTTTCCGAGAATGTTCTGTGCTTGGCCTTGTCTGCTTTGACAAGTGGGTACGGTTCTCGGCTCTCCATGTGATTGCATCGTGACTGGAATTACATACGCATATTCCGGGTCCCGACAGTCAGGGACCTTGGGTTAGATCGTAGAGAAGGAACAGGTTGGCGATACTCGTCGGCTAACAGGAGAAGCACTTCCTTCTTGATTGTATTATGCGAGGGGGTGATTACAGTGGAGGTCTAGGCGAGTTCGCTCAAGACCGGAGGTGTTGATTGTATATTGGATGTCATCACCCCTCCCAGCCTTTATATACTAGGCAGGGTCTCGGGGAGTCCATCTCAGGTTACAAGGACGATTTCCTAAACTAGCTTCGGCTTGGACGCCAAGTCTTGACTTCCTTGTTGGTCGTAGACTCCTACGTCGGTGCTTTTAGTGGGCCAGTCATGGACCCATCGAGGCTTCTATCGAGCCCTCAATCTTTGTACGCACCAGGTATCCTCACATGCAGGAGTCGTGGGGTAACCCCCTCGTCACTCCCCTTCTTTTCTCTCTCTATTTCTTCCTTTTTCTCCTACTCTCCCTGGTTTTGTCCCACCGGCCGTCCCCCTCTCCCTAGGTAGACTACGCCTCCCTTTTATAGCTTAAGGGGGTCGTCACAGATCCACTGATGGCTACAGTGATGGTAATTATCCTCTTCATCCCTCGTGTAGACACGAAGGGTCTTGGTGCCTTCCGGGAAGGTCCAGCGGCGCTACGGGGGCAGCTGGCTCATGCACAAGCTGAGTACCCGCAGGGGCGCGCGCCAGGTGTCGATGCCCTCCTGACATACAACGCATGCTTGTCCTCTAGCGCATTTACTACGCCGGTTTCTTGGTCGAGCGGTGGAATTTGACTGAGGCCCCCACCATCTCTTAGGCTGGGCAAAGGCTTCCCGGACCATTGCAAGGATGGGTGGCGTATACGGCATCCCGTCGCCACAATTCTCTGAGTGTGGGACCGAGGTCTTGGCGTCCTCTTGCTTCGTGCTCCGGTGGTATTGGCGTGCCGGGATCCCATGGCTGGGCGGCACGGGCCCCTCTCTTGGTCATCCTTGTTGGAGGCGTACTCCTGTTGTCCCAGAAGGTGAAGGCGGCATACCGGGAAAACATGACACCCTGGTTCCGATTTACCGACAGCATTCCCCGAGCTCGGCTCCGATGAAGGCTTCCCAGAATTGGGGCTGAGTCTTCCGAAATGGCATATTAATCCGTGCACCGGCTGTCACATTGCGGAGACAGTGCCAGTCACGACACGTGACGTGTCGCCAGTCGGATTTGGCGGGTGATGATGATGACGCCGCCTGCAAAAGGTGGTAAGACTCGAGGCAATGCAGTGGGAGGACCACAGTAATTAATCAATTCACTTGTGAAGGCACGAAAGAGTTACTCCCCTGTGGTGGCCTTGCGAATATTTAAGAGCGCGAGTTAGAACCAGAGGGCACTTCTACCCCCATGTTATCCCTTTATTCTTCCGGCTGTCTCGTCCCCATGTCCCCTTCGACGCAATCCAACACCCTGCACGCGGCGTCCCAAGCAATGTTGGGGGTGTGAGGAGTCGTGGGCCGAGGCGGCAATGCGGCCGGTCTAGGGTCTTCTGGAGGCCGCGGAAGGAGCCGAGGCGGAGCGCCGTCTTCTTCGTCTCTGGCGAGGGCGCGCGGCCCACGAGTTCTTCGTGGCGGTGATCGATCCCCTATGCGGTTGGCTTCGACTTCCTGACACCTTCGCGCAGGCGATGGCGGGACGCAAGCCCCCCGGCATGTACCTCCGAGTGGAGGGCTGCCCCAATGGCTCGGCGTGGGTTGCCACCGTCTACGAAGGCGATTGGGGGATGTACCTGGACCAGGGGTGGTCGGCGTTCATCCGCTGGAGGAACATCCAGCAGTTCCAAGCCATCCTCTTCCGGTATGATGGCCAGGACACCTTGTGGCTGAAAATCTTCCAGTCACGGGGTGTGTGCGCGGAATGCTGCGTGGAGGTCGTCATTGATGGATCCATCGAGTCGGGGACCGCAGGGGTCATGTCAGGGGGATTACTCACAACTAAGACCCGGCAGAAGACAGGTCCTGGAGACTAGAGTCGGCTGACATGAGTCACCTCCATGAGTCGGCTGACATAAGTCACCTCCATGAGTCGGTTCACATGAGTCACCTCCATGAGTCAGTTCACATGAGTCACCTCCATGAGTCAGCTGACATGAGTCACCTCCATGAGTCGGCCAGACAAGGTGACTCTCCTCTACAAGAGTCGGCCAGACAAGGTGACTCTCCTGTACAGGAGTCGGCCACACAAGGTGACTCTCCTCTACAGGAGTCGGGAAGACAAGGTGACTCTCCACTATAGGAGTCGGCCAGACAGGAGTCGGATAGACGGGAGACTCTCCTCTACAGGAGTCCACTTAACTTGGAAGATTACAAGACTTAGAGTAGGACTCAGATTGATATCCGTCTTGTAATACAAGATGATACTAGTTTGTATCAGAATATGACTCTACATGTAAGCCTTCCCCTTCCACCTATATAAGGAGGGGTAGGGCGCCCATAGAGGCCCAGTCCACCAGAGTAGGCTTTCGCCATGAGAGTAGGCTTTAGCCATGAGAGTAGGCTTCCGCCAAAGTAGGCCTTCGCCTGAATACAACTGTAAGAGAGTCGGCGACACGCCGCCGACTCCCTGTGAGAAAAGGAATAAGACCTGGACACAAACATCATGTAGGGTCTTTACCGGACGATGTTTCTCGGGGCCTGAAGCTGTATAAAATCGTGTTTTTCTCTCTCTATGATGTTCTTCTTCCTCATACACTCGTAGCCAAGGCCCCACAATCAAGTTCTCTTATGAGGACATCTGCCGTGACTTTCCCATGATAGTTGGAGCCCACCGTGGGGCCTATGCACAAGGATGTTGTCATCTTGGAGGAGGTCCTCACAATGATCGAGAAGCTCGTGATGGGCCTGACGAAGAAGAACCTGCACGAATAAATCTACATCAACAAATCGATGATTCACCGACTCTGGCAGGACTCGATCCGACTCGGGTGCATTGCAACCTCGGGTTATTCAACATCTACATCAATCTCATGAAGAAAACAAGAAAAACATTGAGCGCGCGACTCGAAACTCGACTTCAGCATTGACCCTCGCGCGCAGCTCGTAGGACAGAAAAAACATATGCATTGCGGACGCTCCATAAGGCGACTCGGAACTCATATTGAAGATCCCTTCAGTGAAAAGATTGGAAATTCTGTTGGTTACAAGCTGTTAAAATTTCAGCCAATTCCAACGGTTAGATCTCCCTGGCTGACTCCTACACTGAAGCGCTATCGAAATCTGGTGAAACTCTGCACGACTTCAGCAAAAAAAATCCCGAGGTTGACTGATACATCAATTCAAAGATCCCTCCGGTGAAAAGCTACGGGATATATTCCTTTACTACCACAAATCATTTCATAAAATTCCAACGGTTAGATCTCCGTGGCCGACTCACGCACTAGAACGCGTTTTCAGATCTACGCAAGATCGCGAAATCCACCCACAAATTTAGCTCAACTTATCATCGGTTTGCACTCCGGACATTGGGAAAACTACTGTTTGAGAAAAATTATCAGACACATATGCGTCGACTTACAACCGCTTGGCCGTCGCTATCACCGGCTCGACATATTGGTGGAACTATCAACCGTCGACTCTTACGAAGATCGGTCACAACCTCACCACGGTTGCCTTCCATGGTTCTCCGGATTTTCTCTCCATCATCAGATCAATGCTTGTTTCTTTATCAAGCCAGATACATGGAGTCCCCAGCCAACTCCTCAGTTCGACTCAAGACTCGGGGGCTACACCTCATATAGGGTCCATTGGAGATTGAGATATATTAAGTTTCACGACGGATCATAATTGACTATCACAAATTTTGGTCCATTAATTTCGATGGTAAAATCCCAGCTTAGATTCCGGTTCATTAAAAAAATTCCGGCTATTTCATTGAGTTCCGGATCATCGGTAAAATCCCGACTTAGATTCTGGTTCATTGGAAAAATTACGGCTCCCTTCGTGAGTTCCAGTTTATTGAAATCTCGGCTCCCTTCGTGAGTTTCGGTTTATTAAAAATCCCGGCTCCCTACGTGAGTTCCGGTTTATTGAAAATCCCGGCTCCCTTCGTGAGTTCCGGCTTATTGGAAAATCTCGGCTCAACAATGAGATTCCGGTTCATCTAAAATTTTGGCTCCTTGATGAGTTCCGACTCATTTAAAAGTCTGGATCCTCAAGCGATTCCCGACTTATCAAAAATTTTGGCTCCTCGATGAGTTATGGTTCATCAAAAAAAATCGGCTCCTTGATGAGTTCTGGTTCATCAAAAAATTCCGGCTCCTTGATGATATCCGGTTCATCGAAAATTTTGGCTCCTTTATGGATCCAGGATCATTACAAATTACCGGCTTCACAAGAAACCTCGGTAAGACTCGGCACTTCTAGAACCTAGAATTTGTCATTTATGCATTGCATCTTTATTTTCATATTGTCGGGACCCGGGGTTGGCGTATGCAAGTCCCGCTACGACATAGTCATATGGAGAGCCGAGAACCGTACCCACTTGTCTAAGCAGACAAGGCCAAGCACAGAACGTTCTCGGAAAGCATCATACGTGAGGGGCACCCCATACAGGCCGGATGATCAACTGAGATGGGTCCTCATCGTCCGCACACAAGTCTAAATGATATGGGTGATGAAATCCCATATTCACAGACAAGTCGCCTCAACCATACTATCGACTATCTCATAACTCTTACATAAACTTACTCCAGCCCGATCACTTAGTCGGGGTCTAGGGCGGGCTCGATCATACAACAAAGTGTGCATGAGACAGAGTCTCGAGCAATCGCATCGCGATGCCCCAAGCTGCGCACATCTAAGGGCCACCTTGTGTATAAAATACCGCCAGCCAGATCAAAACTAAGGTCTCGAAAACCCATACAACGACATGCATGTTATAAACATACACGCAGCACACATGCCTTGTATGAACAGCAGGTATCATTGCAATTCTCTACAAAGTATACATTTTATTGATAACTCTCACAGAGTGCACACAGAGATCAAAAGGCTGTGATCCAACATTACAACAAACAAGCGGAAGCCAAGTAGGTCTGAGTACAGACAAGTTTAACAAATGGCTTAAGAAGCCTTATTTAAACACAAGCCCTCCACGAGGGAACCAGTCGTCTGACTGGGACTACACTAGCTTGGTCTTCAGTCATCGAGCTCGATGAAGAATCCACCTTCGGGGTCAGTGGGTTCATCTATAACATAGAATAAGAAAACGTGAGTACAAATTCGTACTCAGCAAGACTTACATAGGAGTTATGCTACTCATGCATATGTATCCAGGTAAAGGGAGGTGGGGTTCGAAAGCAGAAGTGCCAACTTTTACTTGGCTAGTCCTGAACTACGAGTACTAGACTTGAGGTAAGAAGCATACACGAGTCCACTACATGTCCAATCAATTACACCACTATGGTGCCTTCCTCGACTTCCCCACGATAAAGCACGCCATAGCACTCATACTTATCTTGGTAAGTTTTATAAGTATCCAGTTCAAGTTGTCTAATAATCAAGCTAAGCTTTCCAAGCAGTCCTTAACCGCGGACGCGGCTATTCGAATAGTTTTGTTAACCCTGCAGGGGTGTACCGCTACACACACATGATCATCAATTACCGCCTTTGTACTCGACACCGTGCAAGAAGTGTCGGCGAGGATGCTCACCACAACTGTTACCTCATAGCCGATCTAGTCCAAGAAAGCCGCCTACCTGGGTTGGCTACCACTATCGTGAACCCGGCCGGTTTACCGAAGTGGACCAAGATGATGTGTGCGTGGTGCAAAAGCCGGTCTCGGTTGAGCCGTTCTCTCACTTAGAAGCCAGGCCACAAACCTACCAGAACTCCGAACTAATGCGACATCTGGACATCGAAAGGGATGAGTTAGTAGGTTGAGAGGGGTCAGTGAGCCCAATGTGTAGTTGTACTCTTCATCTTGGATCACCACACAAGAACTCGGACTTAGGGCGGTGTTCAACGAGACAACCCACTGTGTACTCCTACACAGCCTCTCATCGTTCACCTTGTATTAGGGTAGATTCACCAACAAATTTCCACCATTATCAACATGATTGCTACCATCCCGACTCACATAACAGTATCAACATTGTATCACTCTAAGCATGCAATTAGCAGTAACAGTTGCAGGGGTCACATGATATCAATCAACTCCTACATTTGCTAGGATTGTGGTTTGCTTACTACTGTGACAAATGATAGGTCATGCAAAGGAATGGGTTCATCTATGCGGTAGAAACGTAGCATGGTAATCATCCTATACAATGCATAAGCGAGACATGAGAGGGAAGTGGGATTTTATCGACATGATCAATGGGGGGTTTGCTTGCCTTGCTGACGAGGTTCAGTCTCGGGATCTTCAACGAAGGGGGCTGCCTCCTATTCCGGTTCAACTTCTACTTGACAAACAACAAACAAGGTAGCAAAGTAAATACAATGCACAAGCACATGGTTGAAGGTTGAAACTTGGTTTGCATGCTTCTGATGTGTGAGGCAATTCCATTTAAATGGAGTATATTGCAAATGAATTGCAAATTCAAACTCCAATTTGAATTCAATTTAGCCAAGTTGTAAATGCTATTGTTTGATCAATGTAACTCATCTTGATAGGTGTATGATATGCCTCTGATGTTCAAGTGAATTGTGGCATGTTGCTAAGGTTCAAATTGCAAAAGCATTTGAATTTAATTTGATTAAATTCCAATTAAACCAAATAGCAAATGCTACTGGTCCCATTTTAAATTTAACTCAAACATAGTTGAAAGTCATATATTTGGATAGATTATTTTCTCCTGATCATTTTTCATATATTATATGCTAAATTTGGAGTTAATATGAATTTTCTATGAATTTCCAAAGTTTCATATATTTTCTGCCATTTCTGGAATGGTTTTTAAAATAGAAAAAGCACTTATTGCGTCACTGTGATGTAATGCTGGCGTCAGGGGTTTGACTCTGGTCAAACTGACCTGTGGGCCAGGGCTGTCAGCCTCTCAGTGTTAACTCCCGATTTGTTTTAATTAACAGTGGGTTAATTAGGGGCTAGGGCCCACGTGTAAGTGTCTCTGAGGGGGGATTAGCACTTAAACTAATGACGTCCACGTCATCTCGCCGGCGGCTAGTCGCCGGCGACCAAATCCGCGGCGGCGCTCTGCTCTCCTCCTCTCCTGGCCACCATTCGATGCGCTAAGACCACAGGGACGCAGCCCATGCTCTCACACGTCGCCTGGTGCACGCGGGCGTCCAAGGTGATGACCATAGCGACGACGGCGAGTACGAGGGACACAACAGCTTGAGCTCTAGGGCATGGTGGCCACGTCGTCCACGGCGGTGCGCTCCGGTGAGCTTCCTGTCGGCGACGAAATCGAGCAAAGGAGATCGCGAGAGTAGTGGAGAGGAGGGGGAAGTGAGGCGGGCGTCCACGGGACGTCTCCTGGCGCGATAAGGACGCCTGGGAGGCCTCCAGGCAGGCTGGTGGCGTGGTGGCCGCGGCATGCCCTCCACCAAGGAGCTTGCCGCCGCCGGGCAAGACGACAAGGGGGCCAGCAGGCCTGGGCTGCAGTGCGGTAAGTTGGGCCGAGGAGGCCCAGGTAAGTGGGCTCCTTTCTCTTTTCTATTTTCTGTCTGTTTAATCTTTCCTTTCTTTAAAATATTTTCTGTATTTGTTTTGTCTTAACTAAATTAAATAGCTAGACATTTTATTAAATGCTGAAACTTTTTATATGGCTTCAAAATAACATAGGCTAGCCACTTGTAAAGTTTGAACATTTTTAAAATTCAAAACATTTGAATTTTAAATCAAATAGGGGTTTTTGATTAATTCCAAGGTCCTGTTTGAATATTTGAAAAATCCATGAGCATGGGGTGGGTCCCACATCACTTGATATGTGATCACACTCATTTATAAGACTTTTCAAAAATCAAACATGAATTTTTGGAGAAGATTTATTTCTGGCCTTTTGAATTAATTCATCTGGGGGGTCCTTCTCCCATTTGCATTTGAATTTGATTTCAATTGATTTCTTTTGAAATTTTTAACATGATGCAAGGTGACTTTGATCCTAGCACATTACCTAACAGAGGGTTCTGACAACTCGCCCCCACTCAATAGAATCTCGTCCAGAGATTCAGAAGTCTGCGGGAGGAAGGTGGGGTACTCGGCACGGAGACGGTCTTCTCTTTCCCACGTGGTTTCTCTCTCAGAGTGGTGTGACCATTGCACTTTCAGAAACTTAATATTCTGACGACGAGTGACACGCTTTGCGGAATCAAGAATACGAATGGGGTATTCTCGATAAGAAAGGTCATCTTGGAGATCAAGCGTTTCATGGTCGACTTCGCGGATGGGGTCCTTGAAGCAACGCTTGAGTTGTGACACATGGAATACATCATGTACTCGGGAAAGGTGCGGGGGTAGTTCAAGTTGGTAGGCAACTTCTCCACGTTTAGCAAGATTGCGGAAAGGTCCAATGTAACGTGGGGCCAACTTGCCTTTGATACCGAACCGTTGGGTTCCCTTCAAAGGAGTAACCCGAAGGTAAGCCTTCTCATCTAGATTGTAGATCTCTTGCCTATGATGACGATCATAGTAGCTTTTCTGACGATATTGGGATGCTTTCAATTGATCACGAACAATGCAAACTTGCTCTTCTGCTTCCTTGATCATATCCGGTCCAAAGAATTGTCTTTCACCGGTTTCTGACCAGTTTAGGGGTGTTCGACATCGTCGTCCATATAAGAGTTCAAAAGGAGCCATGTTCAGACTAGATTGGAAACTATTGTTATAAGAAAATTCGGCGAATGGAAGAGACTTCTCCCAATTTTTTCCGAATGAGATAACACAAGCTCTGAGCATGTCTTCAAGAATTTGGTTAACCCTTTCGACTTGACCACTAGACTGAGGATGGAAAGCTGTACTAAAGGAGAGATGAGTTCCCATAGCATTCTGAAAGCTTCCCCAAAATCTAGAGGTGAAAAGGCTACCACGATCAGAATTGATTTCCAAAGGAACACCGTGAAGGGACACAATTCTAGAGACGTACAAGTCCGCTAAGTGGCTAGAAGTTATAGACTCGCGAACGGGAAGGAAGTGAGCAACTTTGGAAAGCCTATCTATGACAACGAAGATGGCATCATTTCCTTTCTGGGTTTTTGGAAAGCCGGTGATGAAGTCCATACCGACTTTGTCCCATTTCCACTCTGGAATAGGCAAAGGTTGAAGTGTACCAGCAGGTCTTTGATGTTCTGCCTTAATGCGACGGCAAACATCACATTCAGCAACAAATCGAGCAATGTCTCTCTTCATCCTAGTCCACCAAAATCTCTGGCGTAGATCTCGGTACATTTTTGTGGTACCGGGATGAATCGAGAGGGGTGTATCATGGGCTTCTTTGAGGATGAGTTGCCTTAGTTCCCTATTCTTAGGTACTACCAAAAGATTTCCAAAGAATATCGTTCCTTTACTATCTGTGGAGAAACATTTAGCAAGTCCGCTAGCAATGTTCTCCTTGATCCGGCGAACACCTCGTGCACGCCTTTGGGCAACTATGATTTGATCCTCAAGGGTTGGTTTCGCCACCAAGGTAGAAAGATAGCCATGAGGAACAATCTCAAGATTGAGCTTGCGAATTCCTCATGAAGAAGTGGTTGATATTGTTGTAACATGAGGTTGTTACAATAAGACTTACGACTTAGTGCATCAGCTATGACATTGGCATTGCCTGGGGTTAAGAAATTCCTACGTCGTAATATTTTATCAACTCAATCCAGCGTCTTTGCCTGAGATTAAGATCTGGCTGGGTGAAAATGTATTTGAGGCTTTGGTGGTCGGAATAGATCTCACAACGATTACCAGGGAGGTAATGTCGCCAAGTTGTTAGGGCATGAACTACGGCAGCGAGTTCAACGTCATGGGTAGGATAGTTCTCTTCATGTGGACGCAACTGGCGTGAAGCATAAGCTACCACATGTCTATCTTGCATAAGTATGCATCCTAACCCTTGCCGTGAGGCATCACAAAATATCTTGAAATCCTTTTTGGTGTCTGGAGGCGCAAGTACGGGTGCAGAAGTCAATCTTATTTTTAGCTCTTGAAAGCTTTCCTCGCACTTGGGAGTCCATAGGAATTTCTTATCTTTCTTGAGGAGTTCAGTTAGAGGCTTTGCAACTTTGGAGAAGTTCTCAACGAAGCGGCGACAATAGCTAGCTAGGCCAAGAAAACTCCTAACTTGCTTAACCGATTCAGGTGGATTCCAGTCAAGGATGTCCTGAACTCTCTCGGGATTCACAGCAATTCCTTTTGCAGAAATCACGTGTCCTAAGTAGGTCACTTCTGGTAGCCAAAATTCACACTTGGCGAATTTAGCATACAGGCGGTGCTCTCTAAGTTTCATCAATACCAGCCTTAGATGTTCGGCATGTTCTTCTTCGTTCTTCGAGTAGATGAGAATGTCATCAATATAAACTACAACAAATTTATCTAGGTACTCCATGAAGATCGAATTCATCATGCGCGAGAAAGTGGCGGGGGCATTGGTTAAACCAAAGGACATGACGGTGTACTCGTAAAGACCATAACGAGTAGTGAAAGCCGTTTTTGGAATGTCCTCATTTCGGATTTTGATATTATGATAACCTAATCTCAAATCCATCTTGGAGAAGACAGAGGATCCAGCAAGTTGATCATAAAGATCATTGATCCTGGGCAATGGGTACTGGTTCTTTATCGTCGCTAGATTTAGCGGGCGATAGCCTACGCACATCCTTTCTGTAACATCTTTCTTCGTTACGAACAGAACGGGGCAACCCCATGGCGATGAGCTAGGGCGGATGAGGCCTTTTTCCAACAAAGCTTCAAGTTGGATTTTAAGCTCAGCTAACTCACGTGGGGCCATTTTGTATGGGCGTCTGGAAATTGGTGTGGTTCCTGGCATAAGATCTACTATGAACTCTACACATCTGTCGGGTAGCATTCCCGGCAGCTCTTCGGGAAAGACATCTGGGAAGTCACGAACCACCGGAATATCTTCAAGGTCGGGAAGGGGAAGTACATTCAAAGAATGCACCTGGGTTCTTGTTATGGGTGAGGTTTAGTTAACTGTCTTGCCTGAAGGGTGGGTGAGTTTCACTGATTTTCCTTTGCAATCAAGGTACGCATTCTGACACATTACCTAACAGAGGGTTCTGACACATATCATGATGCATTGCACAAAGTCGATTTTCCTCGCACCAGGCTCTTGCCACACTTATGCATATTCTTACATATTGCATCAATTATATATTTTTACATCTTTTTCTCAGAGACCTGGGGGCTTGATCAACCCTCTATCGGCTCTGAGCATGTATATTGCTTTGATACTCATCGACTCCTACCAGAAAAAAGTCGGCATATATATGTGAAACTTCACATGTGTTTGCTTTGATAAGGGGTTAAAGGGGGGTTCGATGGCACCCATCGACTCTTAAAAACCCAAAAAACCATGGCATACCCATGAATTGGCCAACCACGCCGCCTGGCCTGTACAACTTAGAGTTTACATAACTAACGTGCAACCAGTTGGTCTAAACTTCGAGGTTTACATAAAAACACCTATCGAATTTAGTCCTAAAAGTCGGGCACGCTAATCATTGAAAAGCCGGCTCTACAGAGATGTTTCGACTCCTGAACCAATAATCTCTCTCAACGCGAGAAGATGAGGTCTAAGTCGACTTCTACTAGCCTTTGCATTTTTTGCATACATCAGCATCATAGCATACTTTCTTTTCTATCATTTCATATGTCATAAAACTATGCATACAATATGAGCATTAACATGTGTGACTCGGTATGACACCAAGATGCTCATACCGACTCATGGGGACTATAGCTCGAATTTCTCTGTGACTCGACATGAAACAAAGATGCTCATACCGATTCATGGGGACTATACCTTCTGAATTGCAACTTCTGCATTTATAAGTCAACTAATGTTGCACTGGCTCTCGCCATATATATAAGTCGACACTTGTCGCACTGGCTCTCGCCATATAAAATATATAAGTCGACTTTCGTCGCACCGGCTCTCGCCACATTCAGATGCTCATACTGACTTGGAGTTGGCACGCATTATTCCGGGTTGCTGAAGGAAACATATTCCAGCACTCGAAGGGCCACTCTATTTGGAAGATGGGCACACAACCCATCATAACATATCTACCGAATTCAGCAAATTCGCATCCATCGGTTTCTGTCAGCAAGCAAACATTTACCTGCTTCAACAAAAATTGCCGGTATAATACTTGCCGACTTCAGAAAACAAGCAAGAAATTGTAAGTCCCAAGTTCCTGCAGGCAAGACAACCCGGCACTTGGGGGCTACACTACTTCGAAGCAAATTTCACAAGTACAATTCCCATGTTGCTTCAAGCAATACAACCCGACACTTGGGGGCTACACCAGTAAGGCTATTTTATATACAAAACTCCATGTCATCACGAGACGATAAACTCGGAACTTGAGGGCTACAGGTGGTATGGACATAAAATTTCCCATAATTTTTTTCCCGAGTCCTTTTGACAAGACACGGAAGAGCAAAAAGCAACATTGAACTCAAAAGTGGAAGAGCTCAAAATTGAATCATATCAGGTTCATTGACATGAATCAGTGGAGCAAGCCGGCCTAATGGTTTGGCCTCCAGACCCAGTCTTTATCCTAAATATTCATTATACTGGAAGTTTACCATGGACGCGCACCCAACGTTCTCTTCTACGAAAATCTCATTTTCCAAGGAAAAGCAGAGGAAAAATGAAGCCCACGCCAAGATTGCGTCCAAGATAAACTTGGGGCTACTGTTGGGGGGATTACTCATAACTAAGACCCGACAGAAGAAAGGTCCTGGAGACTAGATACGGCTAACATGAGTCACCTCCATGAGTCGGCTGACATGAGTCACCTCCATGAGTCGGCCAGACAAGGTGACTCTCCTCTACAGGAGTCGGCCAGACAAGGTGAGTCTCCTCTAAAGGAGTCGGCTAGACAGGAGTCGGCCAGACGGGAGACTCTCCTCTACAGGAGTCCACTTAACTTGGAAGATTACAAGAATTAGAGTAGGACTCGGATTGATATCCAACTTGTAATACAAGATGAGACTAGTTTGTATCAGAATAGGACTCTACATGTAAGACTCCCCCTTCCACCTATATAAGGAGGGGTAGGGCGCCCATAGAGGCCAAGTCCACCAAGAGTAGGCTTTCGCCACCAGAGTAGGCTTTCGCCATGAGAGTAGGATTTCGCCATGAGAGTAGGCTTCTGCCAAAGTAGGCTTTCGCCAAAGTAGGATTTCGCCTGAATACAACTGTAAGAGAGTCGGCGACTCGCCGACGACTCCCCATGAGAAAAGGAATAAGACCTGGCCACAAACAGCATGTAGGGTCTTTACCGGACGATGTTTCCCGGGGCCTGAAGCTGTATAAAATCGCGGTTTTCTCTCTCTGTGATGTTCTTCTTCCTCGTACACTCGTAGCCAAGGCCCCACAATCAAGTTCTCTTATGAGGAAATCTGTCGTGACTTTCCCACGACAGATCACCCAAGACTTTCTCGGTGCCGAGTATGCCGTCGACCGCGGGTGAGGCAGAATGACGTCACCGAGAAGGCTTGGAGGAGGACTAAGACTTCCCTCTGGCGGCTCTTCATCTGCAGGGCGCCCTTTATTTTGGACCTGCACTTTTGTACTTAGCAGTATGTGGCGTGGGGTTGCAATGCAACTACCCTGGTAGCTAGCGTTAGCATGTAAATATCGCTCCAGGAACTTAAGCTGTACTTAGGCCCTGAAAAAAGTCTCTTAAGGAGCAGTAATGGACGTAGTAACCGAAAACTTACTTGTCCCTTTACCTGCTTGCATTCGGCGAGTTTTTCCAACAATCCGGAGGAGAATGTGTATCCTGAGAATTCATCCGTGAAGTCCGGACTAGATCCTTGTCCTCGGCTTATTCGGAAGGATTTGGCGCCTCTCTTCCGACCGGGGGGTAGGCATGCTCTAGGAGAAGAACCAACGAAGGGGCAAACAACAAGTGTCGGTCCCTTTCGTCGTTTCCTCCCGAGAGATGCTTCCGTAGTCACATAGGTCCCGGGGGGGCAACTCCCACTGTTCCTGCTGGGATGGACAAGCGAGGTTGTCTCCCAAACAGGATACCTCAGAATAGGATCCAAGTTGTGCGAGCCACCCAAGCAGGTCTTTTCAGGAGACTGGTACATCCACCTGCACGGATGCTCGACGGGAACTCCAGCCCGTCCTTCGCAGGATAAAGGGATCCTGATAGGCAGGACCTGCCTCAGGGGTCTCTCTCTGTGGGCAGGCACGGGGCCTCCACAGGCTACTCAAACGGGGCTTGTTGGGCGGTCCAACAAGTTAACCAAAACCGACTGCACGGGGCAAGGTCGGCCGCTTGAGTGAGAATTTTTCCCAGGCGACCAACATCACAGGACAGTGCGAGCCCCCGGGGCTTTCCGCTATGGTCGGGGGAGGACAGGCGTTGCTCTCCCCTCCTTTCTTGGAGCGGCATGCTTTTCCGAGAATGAGCATCCGGGAATAAGAGAACCATCTGGAAACTTGGCGTCCGGTAATGATAAGATGGCCAACCCCGGAACATCTGGGAAGGGCGTCGAGTAACCCTCCATGAATAATCATCCGGCATATGAAAACCATCTGGAGTTCTCCCTCCCAGGAATTTACGGCGAAATGGCAGCTGCGCGGGGCGTTGTGGAGCCTCCGAGAATGAAGAACGCAATGGTAATGGGCCACCACCCTTGAGAGTAGTCATCGATGCGAGCTTGCGTGAGAATGGCAGAATCGCCAGAGGTACCTGCTAAACATAAGAAGAAAACACATCATCCGGACGACGTGACCTTCGACCCTCCTTCTAGCACCAAATGTCAAGGGTTCACTTCTCGGAACGCTTCCAGAAGGAATGCTTCCGGCAGGGCACGGCCTGAGGACCGTGCGGGACGAGGAACACGTCAGATTCCCGCTAGCTTGATGAAGATGGAAATTGTTGTGGCATTGAAACGACATTCGAACTTAGGGATGATGCGAGCAAACACGGGTTTACCCAGGTTCGGACCGTCCAGAGACTAAAATCCCTACTCCTGAATGTCTGATCTTCTTTGTGGGTAGTCGAACAGAGTACACTGTATGGGTGGATGTCCTCTTGGGTCCCCAAGGTAGGGATCCAGAGCTTCCTGTCTACCGAGGAGTTCCGGGAGGAACTCCCCTTTTTTCTCTCTCTTTCTTCCTTTTTCTCCTCCTCTCCCTGGTTTTCTCCCACCGGCCGTCCCCCTCTCCCTAGGTGGACTACGCCTCCCTTTTATAGCTTAAGGGGATCATCACAGATCCACTGATGGCTATTGTGATGGTAGTTATCCTCTCCATCCCTCGTGCGAACACTAAGGGTCTTGGTGCCTTTTGGGAAGGTCCAGTGGAGCTATGGGGGTAGCTGTCTCATGCACAAGTTGAGTACCCGCAGGGGCGCGTGCAGGTGTCGATGCCCTCTTGGCATACGGCGCATGCTTGTCCTCTAGCGCATTTACTGTGCTGGTTGCTTGGTCAGGCAGTGGGATTTTACTAAGGCCCCCACCATCTCTTGGTTCGGGCAAAGGCTTCCCGGACCGTTGCAACGATGGGTGGCGTATACGATATCCCGTTGCCGGAACTCTCCGAGTGCGGGGTTGAGGTGTTGGCGTCCTCTTGCTTCTTTCTCCGGTGGTATTGGCGTGCCGGGATCCCATGGCTGGGCGGCACGGGACCCTCTCTTGGTCGTCCTTGCCGGAGGCGTACTCCTGTTGTCCCTAAAGGTGAATGCGGCATACCGGGAAAACGGGACACCCTGGTTCTGATTTACCGATAGTCCATGCTCCCATGATCCGTCATTAAGTTGTCAAGTGATACAAGTCTTTGATAGAGGTCTTCCGAGGACTCTCCGTCATTCATGACAAAGTGGTCAGATTGATCTGGAATTTTATCAAACTTGGAGCATCGAATACTTGAACTTCCCATGAGATAACTTTCAAGAAAATCCCATCCCTTTGTCGTGGTGATATTTCGGACAAGATTCTCTTGTTCCCCTTTCAATCCCTTTTGGAGCATGAGCAAGGCATGGCTGTTGAGAGTGTTGTCCCGATATTATCTTGGAATCATGTTGCGGCGGTCATGTGGATGGAAACCATCTTCGGTGATGTGCCACAATTCCTCTGAGGCAGCCCTCATGTGAGATTTCATATGGAAATCCCAAAGCGGATAATCATATTTATCAAATATGGGTGATGGACCTACATGCGTGAAATGAGGTTCGGGAAGAGGTAAAGAGGAATAACTCAAAGGAGGAAGAACGGAGGCATTAGCACACGATCCATTCCTAGCGAGAGAAATGGAAGGGATCTCATTACTACCACCATCACGAGATCGGGAGATGACATTTCCCTCGCCCAACTTTGGAATTTCGGGTGTGATGGTGGTGGTATCCGTTTGGGGAGTACCAGGCATGAGTGCGTGAAGAATATCCGTCATCTCTTTCATGTGAGATTTCATGGAGGCCATGACTTTATTATACTGATACGTCCAAAACGTATCTATAATTTCTGCTTGCTCCATGCCTCTTTTGTGTGATATTGCTATGATATTGATGAACTTCCATACACTTTTGATCATATTTGGACTAACCTATTAACTCAGTGTACCCCAGTGACAGTTCCTGTTGCTGTTTTTCTATTTCAGGTCTCCCCCATATTAAAAGTGCTCCAAAAATTTAGGGAAAATACAATAAAAAATCAGCGCAGAAGAAGCTTCGGGAATCACCGAGGGGGGGGCAGAGGGGACCCACCAGGGCCCCAGCCGCCCTACCGGTGCGCCCTAGGGTGGGGCCGCGCCAAGGGGCGCCTGGACCCCTGGTGGGCCCCCTACCTGCCCCCCTTCTCCTATATATCCCTCGTGACGTGAAACCCCCGTGACGGGAACCCTTTTTCGCGATCTCTCCTCTGTTCCGCCGCCGTCGCGCTTCCAAGATCGGGAACACCAGAAGACCTCTTCCCGGCACCGTGCCGGAGGGAGGAATCACCTCCGGGAGCTTCTCCACCACCATAAATGCTTCCCGGATGAACCGTGAGTAGTCCACCTTGGACCATGGGTCTATGATCAGTAGCTATGTGATGTTCTCGTCCCCTCTTTGTTCTACATGGATTAGACCTCGTGAGCTGCCCTACATGATCGAGGAACATATGTAATCTTTTTGTTGTTGCTATGCTGAGTTTGCTGGGATCCGATGAATTATGAGACTATGTTCAGATTGTGTTTGAGTAATATATTTGATTCTCCTCTTTTATATTTATGTTCTAGAGTAATTCTTGCATGTTCTTCGTTGTTTTTTATTGCTTTGGCCAAGTAGTAGGTAGTGACTCCAAGAGGAAGCGTTATGCATGATTGTGGGTTCATGCCCCCCGATGACTAGCTTGAGTGAAAGAAACATGAGTCTAGGGGATGTGTTGTTGCCACAAGGGGGAAAACAACGGTGCTTTTACTTGCGGTTGCTAGGATTGTTTACTTTACTCAAAGTTCTTTAATGCAGTTGTCTGTTGCTTTGAGTTTACACTTTGGGTGGGATTCGCAACTTAATACCAGCGAGATGTTCTGGATAGATATCTCAAGGTGGATGATTAGTAGGTAGATGCAGATGGATTTCGGTCTACTTGTCTTGGCGTACCGCCCATGCTTTTGAGCCTCTTCCTTTCTTTATAGCATAGTTAGCATTGGTTTGCGCACATAATCCTGTCAATTGCCCAGCTATAATTCGTTTACCTCGCATGGATCTTTTATCGTCTTTTGGGAGAGAGACATCACTAGTGAACATCATAGGACCCCGGTCCATACTTCCAATACTGTTTACACCCACTATCAATTTACTACTTTATTTACTTTTCTGTTGCTATCACTATCATTATTATCCCTTGTGATTTATCCTTTGTAAACAACAAGGCCGGAGGAATTGACAACTCCTCTGTACTCGTTGGGAAGCAAAGTTATTTGCTGTGTGTGCAGGTCGAGGTGAAGTTAGCAACCTCGGTTGTAAACGGCGCCATTGTTCAATCCACCACCTTCTTGTATCTGTTGGAGTCCTATTGGTTCGACACTCAACCTTAGCATCTTCGCTAAGGGAAATTGCCGATATCTACATCTCAACCTTCCACTTTGGGTAACCAACGAGGGGGCGTTAAATCATACCATCAAAAGAAATTTCTGGCGCCGTTGCCGGGGACTCCACTCTTCAAGATAGGGGAGTTGCCCACTATCTTTTATCTTTGCTTTTTAGTCTTGTTAGTTTACCTTTAAGTTTTTGCTTTAGTGTCCTTTATCAAAAATCCTAAAAAATATATAGTATGTCTAGTTCCTTACTTGCCAATCAATGTCTAACTTCTTTGAAACTAGATCTTATTGGCATGGAGGATTCACTGAGGATCAACAAGAATGGTACAAGGAACACCGGTTGTCTCAACAGGGGATACACTTATGGAAACAAATACACCAGTTGTATGAGTATGCTAGAAACTTGTGCTCAATATATAATATATCTTTCTGCAGGGATGAATCTTGTTGCTTTATGAGGCACAAACACCTTTCTTTCCAATGTAAGTACAATGATGATGAAACCTTAGCTTCTTATGCTAAGGGAAACTATGATTTTTATGATGCAGAGCCAATAGAAGAATTTGTTGCTTATAAGGGTGCCTATGAAATTACTTCTCTTCTTAGAAATATTGATGATGCCCCTTACAAATCTGAGTGTCTTGCTATACTTAACTATTGTTTGGAAAATTATGATGCAAATTATTATATTACTGATCATCCTGAGAATATCTCTCCCCCAAAGGAAGAGACTAATGTTTTGCAGGACTCTATGAAAGAAGAAATTGATGAAACCGAAAGCTCCTTGGATGAAAAAGAGGAGGAGAGTGACAAACAAAAGGAGGAAGAATGGGTCCATCCATGTCTACCTTCTAATGAGAGTAACTCTTTGAATCTTACCTTATATGAGTGTTATGATCCTATGGATTCTTTTGAAATATCCCTTTTTGATGAAGTTGATGCCTTCTATGCTTATGGCCATGATGCCACTATGGATGATGCTTACGGAGATGAACTTTCTATAGTTCCTCATGTTAAGCATGAAATTGTTTCTATTGCACCCACACTTGATTTTCCTATTATCCTTTTGAAATCTCCAACTCAAATTCCGGAGAATTGTGCTCTTATTAAGGCCCAATGTGATGGGTTGCATCTATCTTATGATCCTCAAAACCGTGTTGAAAACAATACACGTGTGCTTGTAGATCATGAACAACATGATTTATGTGATAGTTATATTCTTGATGTTGTTCATGATACTACTGAAAATTATTTCGAGAGACGGAAGTTTGGTTGTAGAAACTTCCATATTACTAAAACACCTCTCTTCATGTTGAAAGTTTTGAAGTTGTTCTTTTTCCACCTTACTATGCATGTCACTTTGTGCTTCTTTGATTTATTTTCTTACAAGATGCCTATGCATAGTAAGTGGGTTAGTCTTAAATGTGTTTCATATTTGCTTCTTGATTCTCTCTTTTGCTTCAAAATTCTTATTCTTATGAGAGCACCTTTTATAATCTTTATGCCTAGCTTAAAGGCATAAAAGAAAGCGCTTTCGGGAGGCAGCCCGCAACGAATTTAGGTTTTATTTTTGTTTTTCTTCTGTTTTTAATGGTCTTGATGATTTTACTACTGTAGCAACATCATTGTATCTTTAATTTACAAGCTTTGTGCCATTTATAGCCTCATATGACAAGGGAAGTGAAAGTTGTGACATGCTGTCCAGAAAACAGATTCTGTCCTCGTGACTAGAAAAATCACAGAAAAATACCAGTTCGTCTTTTTGAGCTGAATTTTTTACACAGCATGCTCTATACAATTACGGAACTTTCGTATGTTCTGAGTTTTTTTATTTGAGTTGCAGATGTATCCCTAAAAAATTCTTTACTACCTGATGGTCTGTTTTTCACAGATTCTGTCGTGTTTTGCCTCTTCTTCATTTTGCAAAACTTTTTGGAAATCTTGAGAAACAGTAGCTCTTCAAGAATATCCTTGTTTTCAGTAGAGAAAAAATTATTTTATTATGAGTACTAACCTCGCTAATCATATTATGATGAGTTATGTATGAAGGGAGTTTTCAAGTGTGCGAGGGAAGATGCTGAAAGAAGATTCAGGAGTGTCAAGCGCTCAAGCTTGGGGATGCCCCCATGCATCCCCAAGAAATATTCAAGGAGACTCAAGCGTCTAAGCTTGGGGATGCCCCCGTGCATCCCCTTCTCCATCAGCTATCATCAGTTCGTCCTTCGTCTCACTATATTTTTATCACTTCATGCGTTATGTGCTATGCTTGGAGCGTCTCGCTCTTAGGTTTTGTTTTTAGTTTTCTTTAGTTTTGTCTCTCCTCACTTTTGCAAACCTTAAGCATGCTTTTTCTTTTCAAAAACTTTTTGACAATCTTAGGAAACAGTATCTCTTCAAGAATATCTTTATTTGCAGTAGAGGAAAAATTATTTTATTAAGGTACTAACCTCTCTAATCAGCCTACAATGAGTTATGTATGAAGGGAGTTTTCAAGTGCGCGATGGAAGATGATGAAAGAAGATTCAGGAGTGTCAAACGCTCAAGCTTGGGGATGCCCATGTGCACCCCCAATAAATATTCAAGGAGACTCAAGCGTCTAAGCTTGGGGATGCCCCCCGTGCATCCCCTTCTTCATCAACAATTATCAGTTCGTCTCTCGTCTCACTATATTTTTATCACTTCATGCGTTATGCGCTATGCTTAGAGCGTCTCACTCTTAGGTTTTATTTTTAGTTTTCTTTAGCTTTGCTTGGTGTTCATAACAAGTTAGAACCGAGCTTTCTTTTTGTGGGAGAGAAACACGCTCCACTTTCAAAATCTAGAACACAACATAGGATTTTTCATGCTTATCTTTGCTGTGTGTGTTCTTTATCTTTTTCATAGCTACTGTCATGTTTAGCTCTTAGTTTTCATGCTTATCTTTATAAAGAGTTTTTGTTTAGTTTGTTGCTGTAACTCTCTTGAGTTTTCATGTTTATCTTGTTTAGAGAGTTTGCCTGTTGCACTGAGTTTTGTGTCTTGACTTGAAGTAGGTAATTGAGGTTGCTATTCTTTTGTAGTAATAACTTGCAATAGTTTTGAGGTATTGTTTTGAGTAATGTTTGGAATTTTGGTGTCAAGAGCTTTAGCCTATTAGTGATAGATGTCGTATTTTGGGAAATCCGTGTTTATTTTGAAAACTTACAAAATTAGTTGAGAACTTTAGCTACTAGATGGATCACTACTCTTCTGAGGGGTCGAATATTAGAGTACACTCACGTACCATGAGTCGAGGATGCGCAAGGATAACCAAACCCCCATACACTCATCCTCGGGGTACTTGTCTCTTTGAGAAACCTCCTTATTAGATTGAGAGTTACCGATAATAAGTGCATGAGTTCTTCGGACTAATGTGACTATTCGAAAGTTGACACTTCCACCTTCCCATATTTTTCTAGCCTCTCCTGTGTCGTGCATTGCTTTCTTCTCACTCCGAGAGTTGGCGTCCACCTTCGCCGGTAGATACAAACCCTTGGCATGATACGCTCTGTCATCATAAACCTCCTTATATCCTTCCTCAAAACAGCCACCATACCTACCTATCAAGGCATTTCCATAGCCTTTCCGAGATATATTGCCATGCAACATCCATATTCTCATGACTTGATCTTCATGTCATACATGCTACTTGCTTGATCGATGAGCCGCATGCTAGTTGGGCCTTGCCCTACACTGGCAGAGGCATACATTTGCATACATCATGATAGTTACATCTTTTTTATGATTTGAGTACTTTTGTAAAGTGTGAAAGATCTTCTATACTTTTTGTAATATATAGAGTGTTGCCCCTAAAGTGAGGAAAATATCCCAAAGTGGACAAATTAAAAGATCGCAAAGAGGACAAATTAAAAGATCCCAAATAGGACAAATGAGAGAAATAGAAAGAGCCATTGAGGCCACCAAAAAATACAAAAAAAGAGAAAAATAAATAAAAAGAGAGAAGGGGGCACACTACTATTCCTTTTGAGAGATCCACACTCGTACTCCCTCTTATATCTTGTACTCCATATAGATTAACATCCATGCATATAGCTATGTGGGGACCTTCACACTATAATACTTGGCTTGTATATTCCAATGATGAGCCTCCTCAAATGAGCTCTAGGTCTTCTTGAGCAAGCAAGTTGGATGCACCCCCACTAGTTCCATTGGAGAGCTTACCTTAGCTCATATGTGCATCCGTTGCATGTCAATCCCTACTCCTCACATCATATCTATCATTTGGCTTTATCTCGCCTATGATTGTCCTCATTGATGTGAGCCTTTCACACATTTTTGTCTTCCTCCTCCACCATATTCTATCTTTTCCATCCTAAGTGTCAACTTTCTTGCTTATGCTCATCCATTGCATGAGTGCTCAAAATGTCGAAAAGGAGTGGATCATTTTGACTTGTACCTGGCTAGTGGTCTGGGGATGAGTCAAGATAAGATTCCAAAGAAGACCAAGTGTGAAACTTTAGTATATTGAGTTCTCAACACAAAAATACTTTTTCTCGTATATCCATATCCCCTTTCTTGCACGCAAACACCATTTGGAGACATTCGAGTCACGGACAGCGAGAGCTCTTGCACCTTTATGTTCTTATGTTGCTTGTTTCAATGCTAAATATAGACTCTTGCCTGTTATGACTTGAATTGAATTACATGCCTTGATTTCTTTACTTAAAAATTCTTATATGGTTGTTAGAATATCACTACAGAAATTATGCTTTTATCATTTACCTACTCGAGGACGAGCAGGAATTAAGCTTGGGGATGTTGATACGTCCAAAACGTATCTATAATTTCTGCTTGCTCCATGCCTCTTTTCTGTGATATTGCTATGATATTGATGAACTTCCATACACTTTTGATCATATTTGGACTAACCTATTAACTCAGTGCACCCCAGTGCCAGTTCCTGTTTTCTGCTGTTTTTCTATTTCAGGTCTCCCCCTTATTAAAAGTGCTCCAACAATTTGGGAAAATACAATAAAAAATCAGCGCAGAAGAAGCTTCAGGAATCACCGAGGGGGCCAGATGGGACCCATCAGGGCCCCAGGCGCCCCCCCCCCCCTCGGCGCGCCCTAGGGTGGGGTCGTGCCAGGGGGCGCCTGGACCCCTGGTGGCCCTCCTGTCTGCCCCCCCCCTTCGCCTATATATCCCTCGTGACGTGAAACCCCCGTGACGGGAACCCTTTTTCGCGATCTCTCCTCCGTTCCGCCGCCGCCGCGCTTCCAAGATTGGGAGCACCAGAAGACCTCTTCCCAGCACCCTGCCGGAGGGAGGAATCACCTCCGGGAGCTTCTCCACCACCATGGATGCTTCCCGGATGAACCGTGAGTAGTCCACCTTGGAACATGGGTCTATGATCAGTAGCTATATTATGTTCTCCTCCCCTCTTTGTTCTTCATGGATTAGACCTCGTGAGCTGCCTACATGATCGAGGCACATATGTAATATTTCTGTTGTTGCTATGCTGAGTTTTCTGGGATCCGATGGATTATGAGACTATGTTCAGATTGTGTTTGAGTAATATATTTGATTCTCCTCTTTTATATTTATGTTCTAGAGTAATTCTTGCATGTTCTCCGTTGTTGTTTATTGCTTTGGCCAAGTAGTAGGTAGTGACTCCAAGAGGGAGCGTTATGCATGATTGTGGGTTCATGCCCCCCGATGACTAGCTTGAGTGACAGAAACATGAGTCTAGGGGATATGTTGTTGCCACAAGGGGGAAACCAACGGTGCTTGTACTTGCGGGTGCAAGGATTGTTTACTTTATGCAAAGTTCTTTAATGCAGTTATCTGTTGCTTTGAGTTTACACTTTGGGTGGGATTCGCAACTTAATACCAGCGAGATGTTCTGGATAGATATCTCAAGGTGGATGATTAGTAGGTAGATGCAGATGGATTTCGGTCTACTTGTCTTGGCGTACCGCCCATGCTTTTGAGCCTCTTCCTTTCTTTATAGCATAGTTAGCATTGGTTTGCGCACATAATCCTGTCAATTGCCCAGCTGTAATTTGTTTACCTCGCATGGCTATTTTATCGTCTTTTGGGAGAGAGACATCACTAGTGAACATCATAGGACCCCGGTCCATACTTCCAATACTATTTACACCCACTATCAATTTACTGCTGTATTTACTTTTCTGTTGCTATCACTATCATTATTATCCCGTGCGTTTTATCCTTTGTAAACAACAAGGCCGGAGGAATTGACAACTCCTTTGTACTCGTTGGGAAGCAAAGTTATTTGTTGTGTGTGCAGGTCCAGGTTAAGTTAGCAACCTCGGTTGTAAACGGCGCCATTGTTCACTTCACCACCTTCTTGTATCTGTTGGAGTCCTATTGGTTCGACACTCAACCTTAGCATCTTCGCTAAGGGAAATTGCCGCTATCTACATCTCAACCTTCCACTTTGGGTAACCAACGAGGGGGCGTGAAATCGTACCATCATATACTGATGACGAGAAATAGATGACGAGTCATCCTTCGCGGAGACATTAACGACGCCTTTGGTAGTCGCCGCTCCTACATCATTAGAAGGAACCGGCTCATCCCCGAGCAAGTTAGGATGAATCGGATTTTTCCCTTGCGACATTCTCTTAAGGCGGTAAAGCCCTTACTAAGAGACGAGGCTCTGTTGCCAATTGAAAGGATCGGAATGCCGACTAGAGGGGGTGAATAGGCGACTAACAATTTTTAAGATTTTCTTAATAAATTAAGGCATAACAAATAGAGTAGGTTTTCTAGATGTGAAACTAGGTGAGCATCCTATCTGACAAAGAATGCAACCCTATATGAGAAAGCACAAGATGCAACAAGAAATAAGCTAGAAAAAAGTAAAGGTAAATGACCGGTAAAGAAAACACGGGAGACAAGGATATGTTTACCAAAGTTCCTTCTCTTGAAAGAAGTGCGTCTCCGTGTGGAGAGTGTGTGGAACACAATGCTCACACGAAGCCAACGAGGGCCACCCTATTATCCTCACGCTCTTGCCAATGGAAGATGTCATGAATCCACTATCGGTGCCTCGGAGGCGCACACGAAACCTTTACAACAAGGGTGGGGCTTCTCCACAACAAGCCGGAGTCTCCCACCAACACCACGAAGCTTCACCACAATGGAATGTGGCTTCGAGGTGGCCTCAAGCTCTCGAAGGATCCAAACTCCAAGATTAACAAGATCACATACAATATGGATGGGGAACAAACTTTCCTTTGAACAGAAGTGTAGATATAGGTCTCCTCTCTCGATCCCTAGCAACTCAACAAGTTTGTGTGGCTAAAAAGGGAGATCGGGCACGATGAAGCTTTAGGGCGTCAATGGAGAGAGAGTGTGGCAAGAGTTGAGGTGCAAGGAAGAAGAAGACCTCCTTTTATACCCCTCCTCAATTCCAACTGTTATGCACAGGAAAAGCACAGACCGGTACAATCGGGATGCACCC
This sequence comes from Bromus sterilis, assembly GCA_950022295.1. Classification (NCBI taxonomy): domain Eukaryota; kingdom Viridiplantae; phylum Streptophyta; class Magnoliopsida; order Poales; family Poaceae; genus Bromus; species Bromus sterilis. Next base: position 85,522,519 of record OX465595.1, on the reverse strand, counting down.
ACCGGTACAATCGGTCCACCCCGAGCAGCACACTGTTCACCCTAACCCTAAATGGTGGTGAAAAGGACTAGGGCGGTACAACCTCCCTTTATGCCAGTAGTACCGGTAATTAATTAATTACCGGTACAAATGTGGCACCACCGGTCTACCACCGGCCTAGGTCAGAGGAAAACGGGCCTTTGCCCGGTAGCTGGTCCGATAGGGGGCCGGTAAAACCGCTGCCCAAACCCTAGCCAGCGGCAGTGGTGGCCCGGGCGGTACAACCGCTCCACAGCCCGGTAGTACGGTAAATAAATATTTACTGGTACAACCGGGTTGCCACCTCTCCACCACCCGCCCCAGGTCAGAGGAGAATGGCCCCTGACCGGTGGTTGCACTGGTGCCTCGCTCGGTAGTACCGTTGTAACACCCCCAGTGTCATGCTATAGTAATCTCTTTGTTAGTGTCAAGTCCCAGTGGTTAGCAAGTAATTAATCACCTTGAGCATGCCCCAAATGAAACTCAACCTAATTGCATGGGTTAAAAACAAAGTGGAAATTAAAGTTAAACTAAAAATTGTGCAACCGATTTTATAAAGTGCATAATAATCAGTAGGTCATATTAAAATAGACTTGGTAATTTATTACAATGTTTTAATAATATAAACAAATCATACTATGGCAAAACGGCAGATTTTACTTCATGTTAAATAATTCAAAAATCTAAATGATTTTATTTTTGTGCCAAACTTTTTGTGGCTTTGATGTAATGGATGGCACTAATAGTGGAACACCTTGCACATTTAGTAAAAATAAAATCCTGGCTAAATTAAATAAAACAGGAGGAGAACTCAGCTGGCAGAAAAGAAAAATAACGAAAAGACCTATCTAACGCCTAGGGAAACCCGACGCCGGCGCAGCCCGCACCCCCTTTTTATTCTTCCCCCACACTACTCACCTTGCCTCCGTGGCGCCATGGTGAAGAACCTATTCGACACTCGTCCCTGCCGCACCTGCTCGCCATCGGGTCGCTACAGTGCCCCTCGTGGATAAGAACAACCCCCTGGCCCCTGAACCCTAGATCGAACCCCCCATTCTCCCTCTCTCCAGTCCTCTCCCCGAGCAGCCTGTGTGCACGCCGTCGCCGCGTCGTGGCGCCGCCGTGGCCACCGAGCTCCCCGGAGCGAGAGAGCTTGTCCAGGAGCTGCGCCATGGACGTCTCCTTCGACTAGGCTCGTTGGTTCGTGCCGGGAGGCCCCGTGTGCTCGTCATCGCCATCTCTTCTCCAACACGGCCGCTGCAATGCGCCGCTCGACCCTGTCGTCTCCAACCACCCCATGTCCTCTTCGGTCTGCTGCCATTATCCGCGTTTCTAGCCATCGCTGCTACACTGGCCATGGCCATGGCCATGGATGGTGTGTACATGGTGTGTTTGTGTGTGTGTGTGTGTGTGTGTGTGTGTGTTTGTGTGTGTGTGTGTGTGTGTGTGTGTGTGTGTGGTGGGTGTGTGCGCTGCTCTGCCACCTGCTGATACGGCCCAAACGTATCGATAATTTCTGCTTGCTCCATGCATGTTTCATGTGATATTGCTATGATCTAGATACACTTTCATACACTTTTGATCATATTTGGACTAACCTATTAACTCAATGCACCCCACTGCCAGTTTCTATTTTCTGCTATTTTTCTATCTCAGTTTTCCCCCATATTAAAAGTGCTCAAAAATTTCGGGAAAAACAGATAAAAAATCAGCGTGAAGGAACCTTCCGGAATCCCGAAGGGAGACCAGGTGGGAACCACCAGGGCCCCAGGCGCCTAGCTGGCGCGGCCTAGGGCTTGGTCGCACAAGGGGGTGCCTGGACCCCTGGTGCCCCCTGGCTTCCCCCTTCGCCTATTTATTCTCCAGCACGGGAAACTTCCGAAGACAGAACCCTTTTTCTCGATCTCGCCTCTGTTCCACCGCCACCGCACTTCCAAGATTGGGAGAACCATCAGGACCCTTCCCGGCACCCTGCCGGAGGGAGGATCGACCTCCGGGAGCTTCTCCTCCACCATGGACACTTCCGGATGTGCCGTGACTAGTTTCCTTTGGACCATGGGTCCGTGATCAGCAGCTATGTGATGTTCTCCTTCCCTCTTTGTTCTTCATGGTTTAGACCTCGTGAGCTGTCCTACATGATCGAGGCACATATGTAATCTTTCTGCTTTTGCTATGCTGAGTTTGATGGGATCTGATGGATTATGAGATTATTTTCAGATTGTGATAGAGTAATATAGTTGGTTTTTATCTCTTATATTTTGGTCCTAAGTAATTCTTACATGTTCTCCGTTGCTGTTTATTGCTTTGGCCAAGTAGTAGTTAGTAACTCCAAGAGGGAACGTTATGCTCGATTGTGGGTACATGCCCCCTGATGACACGCTTGAGTGACAGAACCATGAGTCTTGGGGATGTGTTGTGACCAGAAGGGGGAAAACAATGGTGGTTGTAACCGCGGTTGCAAGGATTTTTTACTTTATGCAAAGTTATTTTTAATGCAGTTGTTTGTTGCTTTGGGTTTACACTTTGGGTGGGGCTCGCAACTTAATACCAATGAGATGTTCTGGATAGATATCTCAAGGTGGATGATTAGTAGTAGATGCAGATGGATTTCCGGCTACTTATTTTGGCGTATCGCACATGCTTATGAGCCTCTTCCTTTCTTTGTAGCATAGCATTGCGGTGCGTTTATAATCCTGTCAATTGCCCGTCTGTAATTTTTTTACCTCGCATAGCAGTGTTATCGTCTTTTAGGAGAGAGACATCACTAGTGAACATCACGGGACCTCGGTCCATATCCTCATCATTGTTTACACGCTTATTTACTTTTCATCATTTACTTTCAGTTGCTATCATTATCATTATCATGTGTTTTTGATCCTTTGTAAACAACAAGACCAGAGAGATTGACAACCTCTCTGAACTTCGTTTGGAGCAAAGTTATTTGTGTTGTGTGCAGGTCCAGGTGAAGGAAGCAACATTTGTCGTAAACGGTGCCATTGTTTTCTTGCCACCTACTTATCATTGCCGGAGTCCTACGGGAGACAAACCCTATCCTCTGTATGGGGGAAATTTGTTGCTATCCTACATCTCACCTTCCACTTGGGGTAACCAACGAAGGGAGAGAAGCAATTACCCTCTCTCGTGTATCACCTGCGGGCATGGCCGCACCCGCATGGTGTAACAGCCCAGATTTCACAAAAATTAAAAATTTTGTTTTCGGTGTGAATCTTTTGATTGTCTGATTTGTTTGCGGTGTTTGCATCCCCGATTTATCGATCGGCGATTATTTTCCCCCCTCTTATCTCGTAACGGACGGAGACCGACCCTTGCCACCCTGACACTCGACCTTTGCGACATCGGGTTTCACCCGAGCACCGTCGTGAAAACCGCACGAGACCAGCCACAGCCAACGGAACGAAAACCCCGTTTAATAAGTAAACGGGATATTTTTATAGCGTGCCGGAAAGTGTTCTCGGAACGGTTCCAGCGCGAGGTGAACGCCTCCGGCTCGACGCGCTGATCGCGCAGTTCGAAGTTTTACCCGAATCGGAGGTACTGCGGACTCCCGGCGGTCAGAAATGTTAACACCGCGCGCGCGAGAGAAAAATCGGGGATGTTTTTGCAAACTGCCAGCCACCTGGGCTATATAAAGACCACCACACTCCCACCCATTTCTAGGGTTTCCCTAGCCACAAAATTGCAGCCACCCCCTCACAAAACTCAAATCTGCCCAATTTGCCCCAAAATCCCGAAATTTTGCTCCCCTGCGATCTGGACCGTCAGATCTCGCGATCCGACGGCCCAGACGCGCCCAGCCTCCACCCTTCTCTCTCCTCAGCCCCCATGGAGCCGCCGCCCAGGTCTCCCTCTCCTCCGCGCTCCTCCCTCTCTCCCTTCTCCTCCCTCACCTTTTCCTCTCCCTCCCCTGCAGATCGCGCCGCCCACGCCATGGCCGGCGAGTCCAAGCTCGAGCCTCCGCGCCGTAGAGATCGGCTCCACCGCGGGACGCCGCGTCGCCGCTGGATCCGACGGGATCCCGGCCACCACCTCACGATCCGGCGCCTCCCGGCCCCCCTGCTTGCCTCGTCGCCGCCCCCTCGCCGGAAGACGGCAAGCGTCGCCGCTGCCGCCGGTGGCTGGAACGGCACGGGAGCGGGAGGAGCCCGATCTGGCCACGGCCACGTGGGCCGGCCTCCAGCAGCCCAGCCACGCGCCCCAGGCCCAGCGCGCCCATCGGCCCAGTCCAGCGCCGCCTCCACCGCAATGGGCTTGGCCCATGGTGAGGCCATCCCCTTTTTTATTTATTTTTTCTCTCTGTTTTTTTTCCTGTTGCTAAAATCTGCTAAGTCCTTTATTATTGTGCTGCTGATACTGTTTTGTAATGCGATTTCCCGTTGACTCGTAGGTCGGAATGAAGTGATTCTTTTTTTGCTTGGTTGTGCTTTGTGTGCTCTAGAGTTCACCTTTAGGAAGTTATTTATTTTGAGGTCATTAGAGTGGTGCAAATCTGTGTATAAGTAGGCACCAGACTGTTAACTACTGCTAATTCCTGTTAAGTGTTGTTGTTATTATTTTATTGCAAGTTTGCATGATGTTTGTGACTCATCCATGAGGCCTATTGCATTGATTCATTTTCCTATGTGTTAAGCATCATGTGTACTTCATTCCCATGATTTAACTTGTCATGTTTGGGTGCTTTAGCTATATTAAATCTTGCTCCAAAGTGGTGATCCTGATGTTAATGTGCTGCTGTTGCTGAAACTGTTATTTTATTGCAACTTCGGGTGACGGTTGCGTCGCAACCGTTTATCGAAATTGAGTGATTCCAATTGCATATTGTTAAGCATCATGTCTACTTCCATTATATGTATTGCATTTTCATGATATGCTTGCTGGTCATATAGTTATTGAGCTCCAAAGTTGCTATGATACTGTTTTTGACAGCCACCTCTGTTTTCTCTAAGTCTGTAACGTTTCGATGCCATGTTGCATGCTTAATATCTTTTGATCTATGATGCATTTTTGCATGATTCTTTTTGCCATGCCTTCCCTGTCATGTCTACTTTAGTTCCATCTCATTTGTGAGCATGTTTTCATTGATTATCCTGTTTATTCATTGCTCTAAAGTGTGCTTCGTGATGTTGGCAGATTGTGCCCGTAACTTGTTTTGCTTATATCTTTTTAACCGTAACTCCGTTTGGAGTGTGCCTTATATGTAACTTGATCAGTTTTTCGTGTACTTTGTGTTTATGCTATTGTTTTCTGCTGTTAACCAACCTAATATATGGTTTAGGGCAGATCAGTACCAAATCCTTTAATTGTTGTGGGGCAAGTAGTGTTATGCATGTTTAGGGGTTGCCTCACTTAAAATGACTAGTCTAGGTAGTTTACTTTGTGCTTCACCTCTTGCCATGTTTATGTGCTATGTCATGCTTGCTTGGGTTGCCATGTTAATAACCGTTGGTTGACCACCTGTAGCTAAGCAACTTGAACCACCGTAAACGTGCGGTATTCGTCGTGTGTGACCGATACCCTACTTAAACTGTTAGTAACCGTTCTCGACGATAGATCCGTATCGCGTTGCCATGTCGTGTGATGTCTTCTTGATCTTGTGTTGACCCGTAGTAATAGAGTGCTTGATCGTTGATTGCTTTCCAGTGTTTATCGTCTTGTGTGCTTCCGCGGGTACCTTCGGAGACGATGCGAGCTTGCGATCGGCTACACCTTCGGAACCCGACTTATCAACAGGCAAGGAATATACATTACTTATGATCCATTCTATTTCAACCAGCGGTTTGCATGCTAGTCTAGGTTAGGTTCGATGTTTGCTCCTACTACATGTTTACAGCCTCTTTCAAACTGATACAACCATGTCCCTTCCCAGCAAACCTTGTACTGCTATGTTACTATTGCTCGTTGCTCAGCCCCTGCTTAGTATGCATGCTTAGGATGCTACGATGTTACCCCTGTTACTCCTTGGTTGGGCTATCACATTATTATATTGTTGTTGATGATATGATTATTATAATGTTGACTATATTCGACGAAGGATGGAAGGTCTAGGCTATCCCGCCCCGACGCTTTGTTCCATTCGAGTCACCTAGGATCCGAGTTCCGGGTATTGGTTTTAAGACTGAGCGTGCCTAATCGCGTGTGGGATTTTATGGGGCCCCCTCTTCTTACCTACCTAGCTTCAAACATTTCTAGAGGTGGCCCAAGCAGATTTACCATTTGAAACCGTGTGTGTGCTGGTCAGCTGCGAGTAGTTTTCAAACAACTCGGGCCAGCGGAGAGAGAGTTCCTCTGTTGGTCCACACTGGTGAGCTAGGGAAGTCCCCTGTTATATAGGTGAGACTAAACCCGACCTTGGCCATACGGAAGAGTCTGATCCGAGAGCGTGGCCAGCTTTTGTATTGGGTGTCGACTCCCCAGGGGCCATCCGGATTTGCTCGTTGTTAGTTAGAGGGACCTGTCGTTTCGGATATCTTGGAACTAAATCATAAAATGGTTGCCTGTGATGGGTAGCAACCGAGAGAGATGGGCGAGCATGCGACGCCTCGTAATGGGCAGTTGGTACACCCCTGCAGGGTTAAATCTTTTTGAGAAGCCGTGTCCACGGTTATGGACGACTTGAGACCTACTCCTTGTTCATAGACAACAACAGCTGAGATAATCTTAATATAACTTGATCAACGTGTGTGTGTGCCTTGACTGCTTCTTATTCGCCGGGATGCGAAGAGGAGGACGAGGATAGGATAGGTGTTATGATTGCGTAAGTAGTTGATAGCAAGACTTGTTGGAGGCGATTCATCATCGAATGCTTGGCTTCTTATCTTACTCTCTAGATCGTTAGCCAGTTCATCAATGCTAGAGCGGCAGCAACCTCACCACTTACCCCTTCCTTACCATAAACTACTAGTTGTCCTAGAATGACGAGTGATGAAGTCCTTGCTGGGTCAGTTGACCACTAAAGTTGGATGCTGAGTACCTCTGTACTCATGATACTACCCCCAAACTCTTTTCAGGGTTCTTGATCGACAACAGGTTTGGTAATCGATATTTCACGTGGAGACTCGACGACTACTAGTTAGGCGGATCCCGGCGGAGGGCCTGGACCCGTGTGGTTAAGGGGATTGATGTTTTTCTCTTTGCCACTAGGCACTTGATTGTAGTCTGTACCCAGACATGTATCTTCCGCTATTGTATTGTATTGAGGCAATTGTATGCCGATTGTATGAGATGTTGTATCCTTGTATATGTAATGTTGTGATATCATGTTGGAAATCCGGGGCATATGGCTATGTCATATGTCGCGGTGGGACCGATATGTGCTTCGTCCCCGGATCTGGATGGAAACATCTAGATCTGGAACAGTACCGCATATCGGGCCTTACACATGGTCACGCCCCCTGCTGCTCTGATGCGGCAGCTGCTCGCCCACCGTCGCCGTGTGGCCACCCCAGCGCACAGCTATGCTGCTGTTGTTGTCCCTGAACCAGTTGCTACTGTTTTCCCTGAATGTGGTTGTTGAACCTGCTGAAAACTGCCCTAAGTACCACACAAAACAGTAACAAAACAGCAGCAAAATGAAGTCCAATGTGGATAAAATTTACATGGGCATGTAGAACAATTAACAAGGTTCAAATGTCTCCATTGTATCAGATCCATTTGATGCATGGATTAATTCCTATAAGAATCACAAAACGCAAATTTGTGTTAAACAGCAGAACAATATGTCATCTTAGCTACTTTAGATCCAGATTTGGACATGCTAAAGAAACCGTTCTTGGCAACTAATGACATGGAACGATAGAGCTCTGGATGTAGATTAAAACAAATTTAGTTTTCATCTCCATTGGATATATAGATCCAAGGCTAGCGTCAACCAAACTTTGCAAAAATTAACAGTTTCTGCAGATTAACATTCTATAGCACTTTACAAGCAAAGTTTTGATCGAGTAAATGAACCCTAATAAATTTGCCTTCCGTACCGGATTGGAGATCATATAAAATTGCTCAACTTTGATATACGACACGAATTCGTCAGATGAGCAGAACCATAAAGCGTAGCCTCTCGAACATAGATAATGGATCTTTAAAACAGAGTTCTTAGACTTAGCCGATTTCAGAGGATTTCAGAAAATGTGACAATGAAACGTGGGACCCACCCTTGCATTGTTCATCAATGGACCAATCAATCTTTGACTGGGTCAACTGCCCCCCTCCCTAGCCCCACCTGTCATCCTAATAGGCTAGCTGAGTCTGTGTACAAAATGTTTTGCACTGTTTGGATACTTCCACTTTTATAATATAAATAATCCAGAAAATGCATAAAACTTTAAAAAATCATATAAATAAATCGTAAGTCAGATCAAAATAATTTATACATGAAAGTTGATCAGAAAAATACAACAAATAAGACTACGCTACCCATGTACCAACCACCCCCATCTAACATACCGAATCCGAGACATTCCCCCTCCGGAATGCATGCCCGATAATCACCCAGAGCTGGCAGTTCATCCCCGGATGAATTCCCGCTCCGAGCATAGCAAGTAACACTGCATTAGAACACCGCCAACACTGCGTTTGCCATGTCATGCTTCTTTGCTATGTTATTGTTGTGTATTTTTTTGTTTCTCCCTCCCTTATTCTCCGGTAGACCCTGAGACTGCCGCCGACGACACCGTTGCTGAGTACGACTACTACGTCAACGATCGTACCCCTACTGCTGAGCTTCCAGGCAAGCAGTGCCCCATTACCTCTCCCAGATATCACCTATCTATCTATATTTATCTGTTGCACTAAGCATTGCTGCAGCTATGTTACATTCCTATTCCTCGCATAGACTGTCATTGTCGCCCCTTGATGTACCTTCCTTAACCTATGTTGCCTAGTATATAAATATAACATTCAGCAGTTATCCCTGCGCAATGCTAGTCAACTAGGTTTAGTAATCGGGTCGCGATCACTCAGGGGAGTGAACGCGGAACACAAACGATTTAAATTTCTGCAATAGGTACGGTACAAAGCAAACGCCCAAGGGAACCTACAACAGCGAGACTCTGCCGAGTCGCTTCAGGTTTGACTTACGAGTGGATGGACTCGTATTTCACTCTCGTTGCTAGCTCGGTAGCATAGAATCACTGGGGTGATACGAGGATATTCCTCTTTAGTTCATCCCCGCTGATGTCTCTGTCGAACCACTTCAAGTGTACCATCGAGGGTGATTCCTCTTGGTTTCACTTGATGGTAGGCACTGAATCAACTGGTGTCCTTAAATGTAAGTAGTCGGGTGACCCAACGGTGCCCGCGAGAGGTAATGTATAGGGACAGCAGGACAGGCGGATACCATCGTGGGCCTGGTCCTTGCTCATTGGCTGATGGCGTGGAAGTGATGATGGATTCTCGCCCTTCGTTGGTTACCCCAAGTGGAAGGTGAGATGTAGGATAGCAGCAAATTTCCCCTATGTAGAGGATAGGGTTTGTCTCCTGTAGGACTCCAACGATGATAAGTAGGTGTCAGCGGCGCACCTGACGCGGACCTGCACACAACACAATTAACTTTGCTCCCAACGAAGTTCAGAGAGGTTGTCAATCTCTCCGGTCTTGATGTTTACAAAGGATCAAAAACACAGGATAATGATATTGATAGCAACTGAAAGTAAATACTAAAAAGTAAATGAGCTTGTAAACAGTGATGAGAATATGAACCGGGGTCCCGTGATGTTCACTACTGATGTATCTCTCCCAAAAGCCGATAAAATTGCTATGTGAGGTAAACAAATTACAGATGGGCAATTGACAGGATTATAAACGCACCACAATGCTAATTATGATACAAAAGAAAGGAAGAGGCTCATAAGCATGGGCATTACTCCAAAATAAGTAGACCGAAATCCATCTGCATCTACTACTAATCATCCACCTTGAGATATCTATCCAGAACATATCGCTGGTATTAAGTTGGGAGCCCCACCCAAAGTGTAAACCCAAAGCAACAGACAACTGCATTAAAAAGAACTTTGTGTAAAGTAAACAATCCTTGCAACCGCGGTTACAAGCACCGTTGATTTCCCCCTTGTGGCCACAACACATCCCCTACACTCATGTTTCTGTCACTCAAGCGTGTCATCAGGGGGCAGTACCCACAATCGAGCATAACGTTCCCTCTTGGAGTTACTACCTACCACTTGGCCAAAGCAATAAACAGCAACGGAGAACATGCAAGAATTACTTAGGAACAAAAATATAAGAGATAAAAACCAAATATATTACTCTATCACAATCTGAACATAATCTCATAATCCATCAGATCCCATCAAACTCAGCATAGCATCAGCAGAAGAATTACATATGTGCCTCGATCATGTAGGGCATCTCACGAGGTCTAAACCAAGAAGAACAAAGAGGGGACGAGAACATTACATAGCTACTTATCACAGACCCATGGTCCAAGGTAGACTACTCACGGCACATCCGGGAAGCGTCCATGGTGGAGGATAAGCTCCCAGAGTTCGATCCTCCCTCCGGCAGGGTGCCGGGAAGGGTCCTGACGGTGCTCCCGATCTTGGAAGCATGACGGCGGCGAAACAGAGGAGAGTTTCCGAAATAGGGTTCTGTCCTTGGAGTTTTCCCGTTAAGGAGATTAAAAAGGCGAAGGGGCCAACCAAGGGGCCCACCAGGGGTCCAGGCCCCTGGCCGCACCAGGTGGCCGCCGGACACGTGGTGGTGGCCCTCTGGCCCCACTTTGGTGATTCTGGAAGGCTCCGTTGCGCTGTTTATTTATCCGATTTTTCCCGAATTTTTGGTACATTTTTAATATGGGGGAAACCTGGAATAGAAAAACAGCAGAAAACAGGAATTGGCACTGTGGTGCACTGAGTTAGTAGGTTAGTCCAAATATGATCAAAAGTGTATGAAAGTGTATCTAGATCATAGCAATATCACACAAAACATGCATGGAACGAGCAGAAATTATCGATACATTTGGGATGTATCATTGGTCGTGAGATACCAAACCACGAAAGTCGAGCTCCTCCAGGAGCACACGTGAGACAAGGTAAGGAGATGGTTCACCTTGTTGGTAATCGCGTGCTTTGACCGGACGACAGGGCAGGCCCTGATGCACTGGTGGCCCTGACTGTTGTTCATTGTCCGTTGTGTTAACTAGTCGGGCAACGATAACGGTTGATCCGCGAGATAATAATAAAACGACTAACGGTTCAGGTGGATGACTTGAGAGGCCGCAAAGGCCTGTACGCACTACCTTCATGTGGGATTACGATGTGGGCCCTCCGCGTTGTAGTCTCATTCAAAAACTCTGAAAGACGTCTAGTTCAGCATTGTGGCAGGGATGGATCGCGCTGCGGCATTGGAATTCACCCTCCTCACACCGAACCGAAGAGCAAGGGGTGATAGGCCCATGACCCCTTTGCCCTTAGGGTTTAGTCCAGCGGGGACCTCTCTGATGAGCCGTAGTATGGGCCTCGGCGTGTCGGATAGCCTCGGTGGGGCATTTACTAACAAGGTGTACGCAACCTTGGAGATCCGAGCGTGCAGGCTGAACAGTAGTGCACCCCTGCAGGGAAGATAATCTATTCGAATAGCCATGTCCACGGTAACAGGACGTTTTATGCTGAAGCCAGAGCCTACTACTATAAACTATTATTATTAAACTGTTGATTCCGGTTTCCCTTCTCGCAAGGAAGTCCAGGAAGGGATCTCGGAGGCATTGATAATTGTTAATAATTACAACTTACTATTATACATTGCTGCAGCAACTTCTGCTACATTGTTACTTTATGTTTTATGTATAATTGTTGGTTGTTCTCTTCTTGTGCTGCAACAATCGTCGGAAGATGCTAGTCTTCGATAGGCCTAGCATATTCCCACTTACCCTAGTACTTCTATCTTGCATTCCACTATACAGCCTCCCCTTTCGTTTTGATACAAGTGCATAAATGCTTAGTAGCCTGGGTTTAAGTCTCGCTGAGTATGCTAGATACTCACCCTTGCTTTATTTCCCCCTTTGTTTTGTATACCCGGATTGCTACAACCAGACGCTGGCGCCCAGGAGCAGGAGTACCCCGGAGGCGCCTATACAACGTCGAGTTCGCCGTTGACCAGGAGTAGTTCGGAGGTTCCCAGGCAGGAGGCCTTGCCTTTTCGATCGGTGTTGTTTTTGTGCTAGCCTTCTTAAGGAAAATCTTGTGTACCTTGTGTATGTACTCAGATACTATTGTTTCCGCTAACTTTGTGCTCTCGAGTTGTTGTATTCGAGCCCTCGTGGCCCCTGGCTTGTATTATACATCTTGTATTATTTTATTTGTAGAGTTGTGTTGTGATATCTAACCGTGAGTCCCTAATATCGATCGTGTACTGTGCGTGTATGATTACTATACATAATCGTAAATCGGGGGCGTCACAACCGTCCCCTGACAATGTCGGTACAAACGGCTTGGCACCCCGGTACAACCGGCCTTTGACAACAGGTGGGCAGTTCTTCTCCAGAAACACCCCGCTGAAAAGATCGAGATAGAGCTAGAGAGGGGGGGTGAATAGGTCTTATTACAAATTTTATCACTACTTAGCAATTTTAGGCAATAATGCGGAAGATAAAGGTGTGCCTAACAATTGCAAGGTTGACCTAGCTAGTACAAGATAAACAATAAGCACAAAATATTAAAGCAAATGAGGGGCAAATGATACGGTAGCACAAGTAATAAGGTAAAAGAGTAGGGATAACCGAATGACGCGAAGACAACGATGTATCCCGATGTTCACTTCCTTGGAGGGAAGCTACTCACCGTTCGGAGAGAGTGGCTGAAACCGCGAAGGCACACCAACACCACGAAGGCTCACTCTATTCCCCTTGAGATATCACCACGAAGGCGATTCCCAACCACTACCGGTTGACCTTAAAGGTGGTCACCAGACCCTCACAAACTCAACGGGGGTAATCATAATGGTCGATTCCTCTCCAAAGAACTCCTACCCGCCTAGGAGTCTCCAACCTCCAAGAGTAACAAGTTCAATGGGGAAAGCTCAAGACTTCCTCAAAACACGATTTGCTTCGGTTGAAAGATGAGGAAGGGGCGGATCTATCACGGGGTGAAAGATCTGTCAAGAACTCTCACGGGACTTTCCGGGATCTGAGATTTGGTGAGGGAGAGAGTGAGAGGGAGCACTTGTGTTCTTGGGCGTGTTGCAAATGAAGTGGTCAAACCTCTCAAGTGGTGGAGAGGGTATATTTATAGCCCAAGGCCAGAAATGGCTGTTGGAGCATTATGCCTGCATAAGTATCGGACGTCCGGTTCGGACCAGACGTCCGGTACGTGCATACCGGACGTCCGGTTTGCACCGGACACTCATTAATACACTGCATGCGCAGAAGAACTCATCAGGCACCGGACGTCCGACAACTACCGGACATCCGATGACCGGATGTCCGATGGTCGCCGGAAATCCGATAAAACATAGAGAAAAGCCACTGACCCCTCGGATCCTAATTCCGACGCCAACAGGACTTCCGACCACCGGACGTCCGATAGGGACCGGAAATCCGACGAAATGGGGCAAAAAGCCCACTGACCTCTCGGACCCTTAGTCCGACGATGACCGGACGTCTGAGAGCATCAGGTACCGGACGTCCGATAGGGACCGGACGTCCGATGTGTGTATATTCAGCAAGCTTGTTTAAAATGAGCGTGTGGCATTGAATTTGTTTGTTTGTGAGGTATTTGAGCAAGACTTAAACAGTACACCCACTGGTCCCCTCTTAATAGTGCGGGGATCCCTATACTCAAGAAAACCGGAAAACAGCTTACGCTTCAAATTCATTGGTTCCATCTCTTGAGCAATTGTAAGTATCAATGGTCTATGATCCACCGTCACAACGAACCGAGGACTAAAACCTGAGATAAACTTGACAAACATTATTAGTCCTCTATATGTATATTGTCATCAACATCAAAATACGATTAAGGGCATGATTGCACTTTCAATATCCCCCTTTTTGGTAGTTTATGACAACATACATATAACTCCCAAAGATATACACATTTTAACTTTAGTGGGAGCAAGTTTTATTATGAACTCCCCCTCAATGTGTGCATGTAGGATTCTTGACGTTAAGCAAGATGCACACCTTGAGAGTAGTCCCATCACCTGATCTTTCACAACCAAAGGTCATATTATTGAAGCTATCAATACATGATTAAAACAATGATAGTGTAACTTGCAAGCACATGATACCAGATATGACCAAAGGAACACCAACAATGCAGGCCAAGACACATAAGACAGCACCATGCATAGTACCCAAGGTTCACACGGTTCGCATAAGATCCTAGACACACACCAAGTTCATACAAGGACATGAAAATAGACAAACACAAGTCTTAAGATCAACTCCTAGCCACATAAATAAAACTGGACTATGTCTCTCCCCCTTTGGCAGCAAGTACCAAAAAGGGGTGACACCAGCAAGCACGATCTAGTGAGTGCCACTGCCACTAGCACCCGAAGCCTCCGGGAGGAAGTCCGCCCACTCCGGTCCCGTGGGGAAGTCGAAGCCGAGTCCAGTAGGAGGAGCCTCCGGAATACGCTCATCATCGCTGACATCGGCCTCACCAGCTGCATGGAGACGGGCCTTGAGCTTGTTCTTGGAGGATATGAGCCTAAATACAACACCGTGGTTGGAGGTGCAGTTGAAAGTGATAGCCCTCATCATAGAGGATTGGGACATGCCCAACAAGTGTGCAATCCTCCGGATGGGCGCCTGCTCAAAAGTGTGGCGCCGGAGAGTGCCACCAACAGTAGCAGACTCCGGAACAGTGTGAGTCGTGGGAGCAGGAGTATCATAGTACATGTAGGTCTAAACGGTCCACATGGAGTGACGATGAGTGATCTCAATGGGGCGTGATGCACGGGGCTCAATCAGAGCCATGATGAAAGGTGCATGAGGGAAACTACGTTTGGTCTAAATGCTGGCAAGGCGGATCTCATTCCAGATAAAGTGTGGTATATTAATAAGCTCCGTGGGGTGCGACTCCATGTGACACATCAGATCAATGGCATAGCTGCTACAAGTGGACTTGTCCCCAGACTTCGGATATAGAGTCCGAAGCACACACTGGAACAGAAAGTGAAACATTGGTAGCCAGATGGACACATCATTGAGATTCTTGTGGGCATCATCACCTTGCAGATCTGGCTTGATGAGACGAATGCAGTCCTCGTGAGTCATGGGCTTGTGCTCCTTGTTGGCAGAGTGGATGCGAAAACCAGAGGTCCGAAAGCCAAGGGCCTTCACAAACTGAGCATATGTAGGATAGAGACGCTCCTCACCAGTCATCCACAAAATGGTATTGTTCTTGAAGAAGCACGTGGCATAGAACTGAAGAATGTCTGCCTTGTTCCAGTCACGCTGAAACCCAAAGGGCACATCAAGACCCATAGCATCGATGATAGCACGGAAACCCGGAAACTTGGACGGGTTATCCCAAATGAACTGAAGTGGAATGCAGGCATGAGAGTTGACCAACCCTTTGTGCAGAACAACGGAGGATAACACATCTGCCTGCACATTGGTCCAAAAACATGTGTCCAGACAATCCTGCTCAGCATCAAACTGGTTGACATCACGACGCAGTTTCTGATAGGCAGTGGCTGATGACTTGGTATAATCCGAGGCAGGACGTCCATGGGTGGCAACTGGTTCACAAGAGATGTGAACACGGGCCACCGGAAGAGCGTCATCAGGGGCCACTTCATCATCAGCATGAGCCCCTGAAGCAGAGGAGGAACCCTGAGCAGCGCGATGGCAATTCAATTTGGCACGCGTCGTCGGGCGAACAGGGATGAGATCATCCTCCTCAAAGTCAGCATCCAAATCCTCTTCAACCTCATCCTCAAAAGTGAGGTCAGGATCATCATGAGTGTCATCGCTGTCCGCGGATGATTCAGGGTGTTGGGGATGCTTCCCATGGGTGGTAGCACGCCGGGCAAGGCGTTTGGGACGACGACATTCATCGGAATCCTCGGACCCCCCCTAGTCAAAACATATCCCGGATGAGAAAAATGATTTCGACCAGGAGAAACGAGGAATAATCACCACACGGCAGGAGAGGCATACCCCGGGAGACGGATCCACCCGCTCTCTTGTGCGCGGATTGCTTCATGCGAACCATAGAAAAACCCTAGATGGGGAACGAGCAGTGAGGCACAAATCCGGGCACCATCCCAAAAACTACTTGGATGAAAGGAAAGATCTGGGGGAGGGGTACCCGTGGCGCGTAGATCCGGAGGAGAGGGGCCGGGAGCCGACCAGGGCAGCCGGCGGCGGCAGGCGGGGGAAACGGGCGGCGGCGACTGGGAGAGAACCGTGTGGAGAGGATAACTTCTCCTCTCCACGCGGTTATGTTTATATAGTCTGCGCGGGATCGGACGTCCCGTGCGGGTCGGACGTCCGATGGGCACCGGATTTCCGACAGGGCTGAACAGTTGTGTGAGGTCCAGGCAGTGGGTGCTCCAGGGACCGGATGTCCGGTGTGTACCGGATGTCCGATGCCTGGGTGAGGCAGAACTGGCTGAGACAGAGACGGATACCAAGGTCATAGTATTCATGATATATTAGTATAACAAGATCATATAGTAGATAGGGTCATAGTGGATATGTATAGATATATAAATAAAAACCAACCAATCAAGCACACAAACAATCCTTCCGAAGGGAAGGGCGGTGGCCGAAACCACCATATTTGAGTGTATGTGCTTTGACACCGCGAAGATGTATCTTGGGTCCAAAGTCACGACTCCATATTTAACCGCTACACATGGATTCACCAAAGTGAGCATGGGGATTGTTGATGTTGGTTCTCTTTGTGCATCACATAGAGAGTTGAGAACTCATTAATTGAGTTTCTCCCCCTACATATATGCCTACATCTAGACAAGTTATATGCTATGTGCACGAATGAGAGCAAGATACCCCTAGGCAGAAAAGCTATAACGTTCCAAGATAGTAAGTTCACCCCTTAGTTGGAAAAACCTTGCTTCATCCAACGTCTTCGTGAAAATATCGGCAAGTTGCTTGTCGGTGCCCACATGTGCAAGAACAATATCACCCTTTTGAATATGATCCCGTATGAAGTGATGACGAATGTCAATATGCTTGGTGCGAGGATGTTGACACGGGTTGTTGGCAATCTTGATAGCACTTTCATTGTCACATAAGATGGGTACCTTCTTATAGGTGAGGCCATAATCCTTCAAAGTTTGCCTCATCCATAGAACTTGAGTAGCACAACTTGAGGAGGCCACATACTCGGCTTCGGCGGTGGAGAGGGAGACACGGTTTTTCTTCTAGGAGTGCCAACTTACCAATGAGCGCCAATAAATTGGCATGAACCGGATGTTGACTTCCGATTCACCTTGTCTCCGGCCCAATCCGCATCGGTGTACCCCAAAGATCAAACTTGGCTTCCTTGGGGTACCAAAGGCCCAACAAAGGTCTATGAACAAGGTATCTAAGAATGCGCTTGACGGGAATCAACCCCGGAAAATCCCATGGTCAGGGACCCTGGGTTAGTCATAGAGAAGGCACAGGTTGGACGATACTCGTCGGCTAACAGGAGAAGCACTTCCTGCTCGATATCATTGCGTAAGGGGGCGATTACAGTGGAGGCCAAGGCGAGTTCTCGCAAGGCTAGATGAGCAGATGTGTATTGGATTGATCTGGACGTCTCCCCTCCCAGTCTTTATATACTAGGCTAGGTCTCGGGGAGTCCGTACTAGGTTACAAAGAGAGTTTCCTAGTTCTAGTCTTGCCTTGTACGCCAAGTTGTGCCTTCCATACTAGTCGCGGACTCCTACGTCGGTGCCTGGTCGGGCCTGTCGTGGGCCTGTCGTGGCTTCCCAGCGGGCCTTCTGTCTTCATACGCACTAGGTAGCCTCATATGCAGGAGTCGTGGGGTCACCCCCTCGTCAGTAGCCCCCAAGTGCCTGGGGGACTCAAAGAGTCGCGGAGCGACTCGAATTCGTCCATGCTTTATCGTTTGTAGGTGTGGCATCGCCACGGGTCGCTGGCAGTTTTGAGCCATGACAATATATGTTTCGAGGGATTGCTAATATGAAAGGGCCCAAGGAGTCCACTGGTCGAGCCTTGGTGAATTGCTCTAGTGGAAAATACCGCAGTAGCCCAATCAAGCCCATGTCCCTCGACATGAACTTGGAACGACTGGTGTCAAGCAAAGTCATGCCGCTGCAGGTCTTATAGGATCAATTGCTGTCGGTCTAAGCACATAGCCTGAGCGCGTCCGCTCGGCTCTTTCTATCATGCGAGCGCATGGAAAAGGTCGGGAGTGAAATCGCTCTGCGGCAAGTCCCGGCCCGGCCGTTCTGCGCAGTGGGGTCTTACCTACAAACTAAGCTTGCGTGGCATCTGGGTACAGTGTGTCGTAGCCCAGGTATAATTGTTTTTTGCAGAGGCACGGAGCCTGGTTAGCAATGCACCCACTTGGAATAAACAATCAAGTGAGCTATTTTAGCAGTCACTCGCGGAGTTTGCAATGTACTCAGGCGGGGAAAATAAGAAAGCGCCCACTCGGAATGTTGTCGAGTGCGCGAGTAAGTCGTATTGCTGAATTGCTAAGTCATTTTTGCGAGTGGTCACTTGAATGCTTTGTTGTCTTCGGGGTGAGGGAGCACCCAAACTATGAGAGTACGTGGTTTTTGTTGGTGCGAGTGGTCACTCGAGCACGTTTTTGCCTTCTGGGTGAGGGAGCACCCGAACTCGAATAGAGGTGCTCCCGATGGGAGTAATAGTTTTTTGGAACCAGAAAATTTGCCCCAAGAGATAAGTAGCTTTTTTCTGTCGTTTGCCTTTCCCTTGTGTCATGATCCTTCCTTTCTTGATATGATGCTTTGATAAGTATTGTCCTGACTTTTGATGACCGAAGATGATGTTTTAGCCTTCGAACCGTCTCGTCTTCTGGCCAGTCATGATGATGACTTGGGAGTCGTGCTGCCTGGTGCCTGTTGGATTCCAAGGGCTTGTATGGGAAACGGGCGAGATTTGACGCGTCTCTTAAATAATGTTGATTGTGTGAAAGCATCTTGTCTTGGAAATCGTAACGCCCGGCGCGCTTGGTCTTTGATTTAATGATGGTGCCGCCTGGGCTTCTTCGTGTTTTCCTGGTTTGCCCTTGGATTGTGTTATAAATACCTCCTTTGGTTTTCCTGTTCTGGGCATTCACTCTTCGCACCTTTCTCATCTACTTCTTCTTCATATGGCGCCCAAGCGTGGTGGTGGTGTGGCTGGGCGAGGTCGTGGCCGCCGTGGTCGTGGTGGTCGCACGCCTCGTTCTTCACGCGGTGGACGTCATGGTACCATGTCGGTGCCTT
Organism: Bromus sterilis; assembly: GCA_950022295.1. Taxonomy (NCBI): domain Eukaryota; kingdom Viridiplantae; phylum Streptophyta; class Magnoliopsida; order Poales; family Poaceae; genus Bromus; species Bromus sterilis. The sequence goes on along the minus strand of OX465595.1, from coordinate 85,503,094 downwards.
CTTCTTCCTCCATGGAAGAGGGTTTTTGGCGCTATGATTTTCTTTTGCGTGTTCTTAGCCGGAATGCTGCACGGATTCCTCTTCCATTCTCGTTTGCCTCCATTGCTTCTGAGCGTAACTTGAGGGGCTTCTGGATCCGTCTTCACGGATGCGCTTGTTCTTCTTCTTGGGTGGAGCTGGAAGTTGATAATTCATCCTTGATTTTCCTTGGGTCTGGCTGGAGGGCGTTTTCTCGTCTGTTGAATCTACGCGGCGGATATAGCCTTTGCTGTCGTTTTGACGGTGAAGATACTGTTATTATCCGTCCATTTGATGCTGGTGTGTCAGAACCCTCTGCTAGGTATGTGCTAGAATCAAGACTCAATTTGCATCATGTTAAAAATTTCAAAAAAGAAATTGAAATGGGAGAGAGAACACCCCCCAGATGAATTTAATTCAAATGGCCAGAATAAAAGTTGCTCCAAAAATATGTGGGACCAACCCCATGCTCATGGATTTTTCAAATATTCAAACAGGACCTTGGAATTAATCAAAAACCTCTATTTGATTTAAAGTTCAAATAATTTAAATTTTAAAAATGTTCAAACTTTACAAGTGGCTAGCCTATTATGTTGTGAAGCCATATAAAAAGTTTGAGCATTTAATAAAATTCCTAGCTATTTGTTTAGCACAGCAAAACAAATTAACAGAAAAGAAAACAGAAAATAAAACAGAAAGAAAAAAGGAAAAATGAAACTCACCTGGCCATTTCGGCCCAACTCATCGCCCCCCCCCCGGCCCAAGCCCACCTAACCCTCCTTGTCGTCTTCCCCCAGCGCGGCAAGCACCTCGCTGGAGGGCATGCCGACGCCGGCGGGCTCTTGCCTGCCTGCCTGGCCCTCCCCAACCCTCCTAGAAGCGCCACGACGACGCCCTGGAGACGACGTGTCCATCCCCCCCCCCCTGGGAGCCGTCTCCCCTTTCTCTCCCGCTCGATATCATCGCCGCCGAGAGCGGCCGTGGAGCACGCCGCCGTCTTCACGCGGCCACCGTCGACGAGAGGACGCACCGCCAAGTCCATCAGCTCTGCCGTCGTCTACAACGCCACCGTGCACAAGGAATCGAAGCCAGGCGCCCCCGCGAGCTCGCTAGCTTCATTGTCTTCGTCTCGACCGCCGCGGATCCACCTCAAAATCCGGCAGCTCCAGAGCCTCCCCGCCTCCGTAGACTACACCGACGTGTTCACCAAAGCCTGGTGAGCATTTCCCCTAGCCTTGCGGCTCCCCGTTCCCCTCCTATCCAAATCCGCCATGAGAGCCGAGCAAGCTCGCCGCCCCGGTTGAGCTAGCGCTCGCTCTCGTTCCCCTGGCGAGGCCCCAGTGCGTGCGTTTGGCGCCTGGCACCTCTAGCTCTCAAACGCGCCAAGATCACCTCAAGACGTGCACTAAAACCCCGAACCCGACCTCGCCGTGGTTCTGTTTCCGCCGAAGTCGTCGCCTCCGTCGCTCCAGTCCTTTCCCCGAGCCCCAGCTGCTACCATTCGACGCGGGTGAACTCCTGTAACACGCCGGTGCCCTCCTCTTGGCCTCCCGTGCCCTAACTTGCCATCCTGAGCAACTCCAGCGAGGCGCAGTGCTCGCCGGCGACGAGCTTCGCCATTAGGGCTTAACCTAGTGCCTAATCACCTTGGCCCCACCCCCAGTGACCCTTACATGTGGGTCCAGGCTACTAATTAACCCCTAGTTAGTTTAAACTAACCGGGTTTATTAACCCAGCCACTGACTAGGTGGCCCCACACGTCAGAGGCCCCCTAACGTCAGCCTAGTGTCACAGTGACGAAGTAATGCTTATTTGAATTAAAACAAATCCAGAAAATGGCAGAAAATATGCTAAACTTTGGAAATTCATGGAAAATTCATCCTAACTCCAAATGTAGCAAATAATATGTCTAAAATTATTAGAAAATTCAAGGAATCTGAATATTCAATCTGTTTTCATGATTAACCAAGTTTTCTTGGGTGAACAGTGGCAACAAGGCATATGCATTCCTTTTAAATTCAAAATGGAGTTTGAATTTGCAATTCATTTGCAATACACTCCCTTTAAATGGAATTCCCTCACACATCAGAAGCATATACATCAAGTTTCAACCTTCAACCATGTGCTTGAGCATTGTATTTATGTTGCTACTTTGCTTGTTGTTTGTCGAGTAGAGGTGGAACCGGAACAGGTGGCTTCCCCCTTCGTTAAAGATCCCGAAACTGAACCTCGTCAGCAAGGCAAGCAAAACCCCATTGATCATGTCGATAAAATCTCACTTCCCTCTCAATCTCGCTTATGCATTGTGTAGGATGATTACCATGCTATGTTTCTACCGCATAGATGAACCCATTCCTTTGCATGACCTATCATTTGTCACAGTAGTAAGCAAACCACAATCCTAGCAAATGTAGGAGTTGATTGATATCATGTGGCCCCTGCAACTGTTACTGCTTATTGCATGCTTAAAGTGATACAATGATGATACTGTTATGTGAGTCGGGATGGTAGCAATCATGATGATGATGGTGGAAATGTGTTGGTGAATCTACCCTAATACAAGGTGAACGATGAGAGGTTGCGTAGGAGTACACAGTGGGTTGTCTCGTTGAACACCGCCCTAAGTCCGAGTTCTTGTGTGGTGATCCAAGATGAAGAGTACAACCACACATTGGGCTCACTGACCCCTCTCAACCTACTAACTCATCCCTTTCGATGTCCAGATGTCGCAGTAGTTCGGAGTTCTGGTAGGTTTGTGGCATGGCTGCTAAGTGAGAGAACGGCTCAGCCGAGACCGGCTTATGCACCACGCACACATCACCTGGGTCCACTTCGGTAAACCGGCCGGGTTCACGATAGTGGTAGCCAACCCAGGTAGGCGGCTTTCTTGGACTAGATCGGCTATGAGGTAATAGTTGTGGTGAACATCCTCGCCGACACCTCTTGAACGGTGTCAAGTACAAAGGCGGTAACTGATGGTCATGTGTGTGTAGCGGTACACCCCTGTAGGGTTAACAAAACTATTCGAATAGCCGCGTCTGTGATAAGGGACTACATGGAAAGCTTAGCTTGATTATTAGACAACTTAAATGGATACTTATAAAACTTGCCAAGATAAGCGTGAGTGCTATGGCGTACTTTCTCGTGGGGGAGTCGAGGAAGGCACCATAGTGGTGTAATTGGTTGGAGACATGTAGTGGACTCGTGTATGCTTCTTACCTCAAGTCTGGTACTCGTAGTTCAGGACTAGCCAAGTCAAAGCTGGCACTTCTGCATTGAACCCCACCTCCCTTTGCCTTGATACATGTGCATGAGTAGTATATCTCCTATGTACGCCTTGCTGAGTACGACTTTTTACTCACGTTTTCTTATTCTATGTTTTAGATGAACCCACTGACCTTGAAGGTGGATTCTTCCTCGAGCTCGACGACTGAAGACCAAGCTAGTGTAGTCCCAGTCAGCAGACTGGTTCCCTCGTGGAGGGCTTGTGTTTAAATAAGGCTTCTTAAGCCATTTGTTAAACTTGTATATTCACAGACATAATTTTCTTCCGCATGCTTGTTGTAATGTTGGATCACGGTCTCGTGATCTCTGTGTGCATTCTGTAAGAGTTATCAATAAAGTTGTACACTTTGTAGAGAATTTCAATGATACCTGCTGTTCATACTAGACATGTGTGCTGCGTGTATGACTATATCATGCATGTCTTAGTATGGGTTTTCGAGACCTTAGTTGTGATCTGGCTGTCGGTATTTTATACACCAAGTGGCCCTTAGATGTGCGCAGCTTGGGGCATCGCGATGCGATTGCTCGTGACTCCGTCACGTGCACACTTTGATGTATGATCGAGCCCGCCCTAGACCCCGACTAAGTGATCGGGCTGGAATAAGTCTATGTAAGGGTTATAATACAATCGATAGTATGGTTGAGGCGACTTGTCTATGAGTATGGGAGTTCACCACCCATATCATTTAGACTTGTGTGTGGACGATGAGGACCCATCTTAGTTGATCATCCGGCCTGGATGGGATGCCCCTCACGTTCGATGCTTTCCGGGAACGTTCTGTACTTGGCCTTGTCTGCTTAGACAAGCGGGTACGGTTCTCGTCTCTCCATATGATTGTGTTGTAGCGAGTCTTGCATACGCTAATCCCGGGTCCCGACAGACTTGGTATCATAGCAGGACTGACTGTAGGATTATCAGCCTTGGTCGAAGTCGAGTTTAGCCTTCTATAGTTATATAGTTACTCTGGGTATATAAGGGAACAACCTAAGGCTTCTTTTTTCTCCTTACCCTCATCGTTCTGAGCTCTGAGTCACCCTCATCTTGTTCTACGGGAAGATAGGACTAGGCTCATCTATGTCTTACTAGAACTTCTCGTTGTTTGCTTCCTTGTAGCCGTAGGGAAATTGTGTTCGGTTTGCTATAGTTGTTATGCTTCCTGATTTCTTACATTGTATGTAAGTAGTGTTTTCATGTTGTTAGAAATTGTCTTTTCTTGAAATTACAGTCGTTATGTTGTCCGAGTCATTCCAAGTTTCTTCATAATCTCGTGCATTTGCAAACTCCTTCTTTCTGTTTCAGATGGCGGATCTTCCCCCTCGGAAGATTGTTCGTTTGACTAGGTGCCTCGATGTGCGAGGGCATCCAGCCATGCTCACCGAGATGATGTCCTTCATTGGCTATCGTTGGTATCCTGAGTACACCGTTGAGGAGAAATTCCTTGATTTCAACCAGACTCGGTTCCACTGCACTGTCAGGATCTACCCGCACCACATTGGAGTCTCTCAGCCTATCCTCTTTGGACATGGCATTGGTGTGACTGAGAACATGGCTGTGCAGGATGTTGCATACTCATGTATTACCCTGCTGAGAGAGGAGCATGCCCTGCTTGCAGAATCACCTTACTGCTATATCCCTGCTGCACTTCCAGGAGAAGAGGGATTTTACACCGGATTGTACACAGATCACTCCCTGGAGGATACTTTGCTTCAGATCACTGCTCGGCACGCTTGTGATAGAGATCGTGATGCACGTGCCCTTCGTTTTGAGCTTCACGCCAACCGTGTCCGTCTCTATCGAGCACTTACACTCCTGGCTCCTTTTGTGAGTGTTGGATCAGTGGAGTATGATGTTATCTACCCAGCCAGGACACAGATGCCTTCTCGAGTTGCTTGGCCCGAGATTGAAGGCATTTTTCCACCCCGTGGTCCTCTGCTTCCACCCTACGCTGGACCTAGGCCCCATCCTCTCCCAAATGGATATCAGGGTCCACAGGCCTCCGTGTTTTCCGATGGTCACCTTCAGCTACCGGGTTACGCGGGTAACTTTTACGAGGATTACTATGGAGATGGAGATGAGTGAGACCGCCTGTGGTCTTACTTCAGTGAGTATGTAGTAGTATCTTTAGTATATTGTACGCAAGGTGTTCTAAGTTCCAGAGGCTTAGATAAATAATGTATAGGAAGTCAGAGTTCCTCTAAAGGATGTATCATCTTCATCACGTTTGTATTAGCTTGGAGCTTGTACTAAAACTATGTATGGTTTGTATAACAGCTTGTGAATATATGGCTTGTATGCTTTTATCACCATGTTGTCAAGATGATTACTTCCGTTGCTCTGTGATTCTTCCAGTACCTTCAATACCTTTTTTAGACTCTTCCAATCAACTATGTTTGACTTTGGTTTTCACCTTCAGGATGTCTCAAGGAACCCGTGGCCAGCTTGGTCGTGCCCATGGTCGTGGGAATGATCCGGAGGAATGCAATCTTCCACCCCCCCCCCCCCACGATGGCTCAGGTTCTGATGGAGGTTGAGAGGAACCTCCGAGACTCTCACCAGTTGCTGGAGGTCATTGCCTGCAACACCACTCAGCAGCGCAACGAGTTGGTGTCCTTTGAATGACTTCATCCGTCTTCATCCCCCGGTTTTCATCTACTCCACCGAGCCCCTTGACGCCGATGACTGGCTTCGCAGCATCGAGAGGAAGCTCCAGGAAGGCCATGTTGCAGATGGTGACAGGGTCAGCTATGCCACCTACCACCTCGAGGGTGCAACAAGCTCTTGGTGGGAGAATTTCCTGAACATGCGTCCCGTTGGACCGCCCACAACTTGGGATGAGTTCTGCACTTCATTCCGTGAGAACCACATTCCAAAGGGTCTTATGGACCGCAAGCGTGAGGAGTTCTGCAACCTCACCCAAGGCAGAAGGACTGTTGACGAGTTTAGTCGTGAGTTCAACCGACTGGCTCGTTATGCTACTGAAGAGGTATCCACCGACGCCAAGAAGCAAGAGAGGTTCCGCTGTGGACTCAATTCTGGACTCCGTCGTGAGCTCAACCTGCATGACTTCGCCACCTTCCAGGTCCTTGTCAACAAGGCCATCAAGGCGGAGGACATGAACACCCCCAATGATTTCCGCAAGCACCCTAGAGATGATGGTTCATCCAGCTCAGGCTCTCAAAAGCGCAAGATCTGGGTCCCCAACAGCATGTTTCGCCAGAACAACCCATCGAGGCCATCCTATGTGGCGCCTCGTCCACCAACTTCGTTCCACCCAGCTCCACCGAACAACCCAGATCCCCGCACTGTCTATGGAGCCTGCTACAAGTGTGATCAGGCAGGCCACTACTCCCGCGAGTGTCCCCAGAACAAGATCCAGAATCAGAATGCTCCACCCCGTGCCGGAGGTAACAACAATGGTCGTGGCAAGCCACCCCCGAAGTTCTACACCACCAAACCTACTCCTCCCGCCACTCGTGGACGTGTGAACTAGATATCAGATGAAGAGATTGACGACACTTCTGACGTCATTCTTGGTACGCTCCCAGCCAATTATGTTCCTACTTCCGTTCTTTTCGACCTAGGAGCATCTCATTCATTCATGTCGGAAAGTTATGCGCTTCGTCATGAGTTATCCTTTGTTGAAATGTCCACCCCAATGATAATTCAAACTCCAGGGTCAAGATGGAAAACTAATAGAGTAAGCCATGGTAATCAAATTGCAATTGAGTGTTTAGTATTCCTTGCTTCACTCATAGCCCTTAAGTCTTCAGACATTGATGTCATACTTGGTATGGATTGGTTATCAAGACAACATGATTTTCTTGATTGTAAAGCCAAGTCAGTTAGACTTACACATCCTTCAGGACAGACAATAGATTATTCCTCACCAAGATCGAGAACCCACATACATTCGTTGAATGTGCTTCCCCTTCCCGACCTTGAAGATATTCCGGTGGTTCGTGACTTCCCGGATGTCTTTCCTGAAGAGCTGTCGGGCATGCCACCCGACAAATGTGTAGAGTTCATAGTGGATCTTATGCCAGGAACCGCACCAATTTCCATACGCCCATAAAAATGGCCCCATGTGAGTCAGCTGAGCTTAAAATCCAACTTGAAGCTTTGTTGGCAAAAGGCTTCATCCGCCCTAGCTCATCGCCATGGGGTTGCCCCGTTCTGTTCGTAACGAAGAAAGATGGAACAGAAAGGATGTGCGTAGACTATCTCCCGCTAAATCTAGCGACGATAAAGAACAAGTACCCACTGCCCAGGATCAATGATCTTTATGATGAACTTGCTGGATCCTATGTCTTCTCCAAGATGGATTTGAGATTAGGTTATCATCAAATAAAAATCTGAAACGAGGACATTCCCAAAACGGCCTTCACTACTCGTTATGGTCTTTACGAGTACACCGTCATGTCCTTTGGTTTGACCAATGCCCCCGCCACTTTCTCGCGCATGATGAATTCGATCTTCATGGAGTACCTAGATATATTTGTTGTAGTTTATCTTGATGACATTCTCATCTACTCGAAGAACGAAGAAGAACATGCCGAACATCTCAGGCTGGTATTGATGAAACTCCGAGAGCATCGCCTTTATGCCAAGTTCTCCAAGTGTGAATTTTGGCTACCAGAAGTGACCTACTTAGGCCACGTGATTTCTGCAAAAGGCATTGCTGTGAATCCCGAGAGAGTTCAAGCCGTCCTTGACTGGACTCCACCTGAATCGGTGAAGCAAGTTAGAAGTTTTCTTGGCTTAGCAAGCTATTGTCGCCGCTTCGTCGAGAACTTTTCTAAAGTTGCAAAGCCTCTAACTGAACTCCTCAAGAAAGATAAGAAATTCCTATGGACTCCCAAGTGTTAGGAAATCTTTCAAGAGCTAAAAAGAAGATTGACTTCTGCACCCGTACTTGCGCCTCCAGACACCAAAAAGGATTTCGAGATCTTTTGTGATGCCTCATGGCAAGGGTTAGCATGCATACTTCTGCAAGATAGACATGTGGTAGATTATGCTTCACGCCAGTTGCGTCCACATCAAGAGAACTATCCTACCCATGATCTCGAACTCGTTGCCGTAGTTCATGCCCTGACAACTTGGCGACATTAACTCCTTGGTAATCGTTGCGAGATCTATTCCGTCCACCAAAGCCTCAAATACATATTCACCCAGCCAGATCTTAATCTCAAGAAAAGACGCTGGATAGAGTTGATAAAAGATTATGACTTAGGAATTTCTTACACCCCAAGCAAGGCCAATGTCATGGCCGATGCACTAAGTCGTAAGTCGTATTGTAACAACCTCATGTTACAACAGTATCAACCACTTCTTCAGGAGGAATTTTGCAAGCTCAATCTTGAGATTGTTCCTCATGGTTATCTTTATACCTTGGTGGCGAAACCAACTCTTGAGGATCAAATCATAGTTTCCCAAAGGCGTGCACGAGGTGTTCGCCGGATCAAGGAGAACATTGCTAGCGGAGTTGCTAAATGTTTCTCCACAGATAGTAAAGGAACGGTATTCTTTGGAAATCGTTTGGTAGTACCTAAGAATAGAGAACTAAGGCAACTCATCCTCAAAGAAGCCCATGACACACCCCTCTCGATTCATCCCGGTAGCACAAAAAAGTACCGAGATCTACGCCAGAGATTTTGGTGGACCAGGATGAAGAGAGACATTGCTCGATTTGTTGCCGAATGTGATGTTTGTCGTCGCATTAAGTGTCAGAACCCTTTGTTAGGTAATGTGCTAGGGTTAGCCAGTACTCTTGCATCATGTTAAATTTTCAAAAGAAATCTTTGAAATCAAAAATCAAAAGCAAATGGGAGAAGGAACCCCCCAGATGAATTAATTCAAAAGGCCAGATAAAAATCTTCTCCAAAAATTCATGTTAGATTTTTGAAAAGTCTTATAAATGAGTGTGATCACATTTCAAGTGATGTGGGACCCACCCCATGCTCATAGATTTTTCAAATATTCAAACAGTGCCTTGGAATTAATCAAATACCCCTATATGATTTAAAATTCAAATCTTTTGAATTTTAAAAATGTTCAATATTTATGAGTGGCTAGTATATTGTTTTATGAGGCCACATAAAAATTATGAGCATTTATTAAAATGTTTAGCTATTTTATTTAGCTAAACAGAACAAAGGTCAGAAGAGAAAACAGAAAGAAAAAGAAAAACAGGAAAGTGGCCCATTTACCTGGGCCATCTCGGCCCGACTTACCTCTCCCGCAGCCCAGCCCACCAAGGGGGCACATGCGTCTTCCTCCCTGGACAGGCAGGCTGGCAGGTCGCCGGCGAGCGCCGTGGGTGCGCCAGGCAGCTGCCTGCCTCCCGGGAGGGCTATCCCCTCGCCACGCCACCTTCTGGAGACGCCCAGGCCATTTTCCCCCTCGCGCACGTTGTTCTCCTTTCTCTCTGACGAATCCCCGTGAAGGACCGAGCGCACCGGAGACCACCGGTGAGCCCCTGCGTAGCCAACGACAGCGAGGAGCTACGCCACCGTTTCCAAGTTCTTCCTCGTCTTCGTCATCAGGCCAAAGGAATCGAGCCCGGAGCCCACGTAGACTCTGGATTCTTCCTCGAATTCTCGCCGGCCGCAGAGAAGATCACCACCAAATTCGTCGCCATCGTTGCCTCTCCGACCGCGCCGTCTTCACCAATCACCTCAGGATGAGCTCCTCTTTGAAACCCCCCAAATCCCGTGCTTAATTTGGGCCCCCTCCGTCGACCGCCATGAGAGCCGAGACAGGTCACCGCCATGGATGACCTAGAGCTCGCTCCCGTGCTCCAGCACCTCCTCCTTCTAGCCTACAACGCTTCCGGTGCTCGCAGCTTTCCAACGAACCAAACCCCGGTCAAAACGGCGCTCCAGAGCATGATCCCGACGTCGCCGTGGTTCTGTCGCCGCCAAGGACGTCGCCGCCGTCGATTCCGAGCTCCCCGTGATCCCCTGTTGCTTCCAGACGACGCGGACGACGATGCTGCACCCGATGGTGTCCTCCCCGTCGCCTCCCGTGGCCCCTAGCCCATTCCGGCGAGTGCGCCGCCGTGGCCAGGCCGCCGGCGTTTAGCCGCCGGTGGGTTAGCCACTAATCCCCTCCTAACCCCCACCCTGGGTCACTGACCAGTGGGCCCAGTGGCTTAATTAAGCCACTGGATAAGTTAACCCAGCCGGTTGAAATCAACCAGCCACTGACAGGTGGGACCCCCTTGTCAGCCCCCCCCCCCTGACGCCAGCTTGAAGTCAGCATGACGCCATAAATCGATTTAATGAATTTCCAGAAATCAAATTGAATTAAAGAAATTCCAGAAATTCCAGAAAATACCCCAAACTTTGGAAATTCATAGAAAATTCATATTAACTCCAAATTGGACAAATAATATATGAAAAATGATCAGGAGAAAATAAGCTATCCAAAAATGCAACTTTCAACTATGTTTGAGTTGATTTTAAAATAGTACCAGTACTATATGTCATTTGAATTATTTGGAATTTATTCAAATTCAATTCAAATGCTTTTGCAACTTGGACCATCGAATTATGCTATATTTCAACCACACTTCAGAGGCATATCATACACATTTCCAAAAGGTTTAAAATGATCAAGCAATGTCACATGTAACTTGGATAAGTTTGAATTCAACTTGGAGTTTGAATTTGCAATTCAATTTGCAATATACTCAATTTAAATGGAATTGCTTCACACATCAAAGCATATACATCAAGTTTCAACCTTCCATAATGTGATTGTTCATTGTATTTACTTTGCTACCTTGTTTGTTGTTTGTCGAGTAGAGGTGGAACCGGACCAGGAGGTTGCCCCCTTCGCGGAAGATCCAGAACCCGAACCTCGTCAGCAAGGCAAGCAAACCCCCATTGATCATGTTGATAAAATCCCACTTCCCTCTCATGTCTCGCTTATGCATTGTTTAGGATGATTACCATGATGCGTTTCTACCGCATAGATGAACCCATTCCTTTGCATGACCTATCATTTTGTCACAGTAGTAAGCAAAACACAATCCTAGCAAATGTAGGAGTTGTTTGATATCATGTGGCCCCTGCAATTGTTACTGCTTATTGCATGCTTAGAATGATACCATGATGATATTGTGATGTGAGTCGGGATGGTAGTGATCATGATGATGATGGTAGAAAAGTGTTGGTGAATCGACCCTAATACAAGGTGAACGATGAGAGGCTGTGTAGGAGTACACGGTGGGTTGTCTCGTTGAACACCGCCCTAAGTCCGAGTTCTTGTGTGGTGATCCAAGATGAAGAGTACAACCACACATTGGGCTCACTGACCCCTCTCAACTCACTAACTCATCCCTTTCGATGTCCAGATGTCTCAATAGTTCGGAGTTCTGGTACGTCTGTGGCCTGGATGCTAAGTGAGAGAACGGCTCATCCGAGACCAGCTTATGCACCACGCACACATCACTTGGGTCCACTTCGGTAAACCGGCCGGGTTCACGATAGTGGTAGCCAACCCAAGTAGGCGGCTTTCTCGGACTAGATCGGCTATGAGGTAACTGTTGTGGTGAGCATCCTCGCCGACACTTCTTGAACGGTGTCGAGTACAAAGGCGGTAACTGATGATCATGTGTGTGTAGCGGTACACCCCTGCAGGGTTAACAAAACTATTCGAATAGCCGCGTCCGCGGTTATTGACTGCTTGGAAAGCTTAGCTTGATTATTAGACAACTTGAACTGGATACTTCTAAAACACACCAAGATAAGTGTGAGTGCTATGGCATGCTTTCTCGTGGGGAAGTCGAGGAAGGCACCATAGTGGTGTAATTGGTTGGAGAAAGTAGTGGACTCTTGTACGCTTCTTACCTTAAAGTCTGGTACTCGTAGTTCAAGACTAGCCAAGTCAAAGCTGGCACTTCTGCAAGTGAAACCCCACCTCCCTTTACCTTGATACATGTGCATGAATAGTATAGCTCCTATGTAAGTCTTGCTGAGTACGACTTTGTACTCACGTTTGCTTAATCTATGTTTTAGATGAGACCACTGACCCCGAAGGTGGCTTCTTCATCGAGCTGGACGACTGAAGACCAACTAGTCTAGTCCCAGTCAGACGACTGGTTCCCTCGTGGAGGGCTTGTGTTTAAATAAGGCTTCTTAAGCCATTTGTTAAACTTGTCTGTACTCAGACATGATTTGCTTCCGTTTGTGTTGTAATGTTGGATCACATGTTTGTGATCTCTGTGTGCACTCTATAAGAGTTATCAATAAATATGTACCCTTTGTAGAGAATTGCAATGATACCTGCTGTTCATACAAGGCATGTGTGCTGCGTGTATGTTTATAACATGCATGTCTTTGTATGGGTTTTCGAGACCTTAGTTGTGATCTGGCTGGCGGTCTTTCAAACACCAAGTGGCCCTTAGATGTGCGCAGCTTGGGGCATCGCGATGCGATTGTTCGAGACTCCGTCTCGTGCACACTTTGTGGTATGATCGAGCCCGCCCTAGACCCCGACTAAGTGATCGGGCTGGAGTAAGTCTATGTAAGAGTTATGAGATAGTCGATAGTATGGTTGAGGCGACTTGTCTTTGAATATGGGAGTTCACCACCCATATCATTAGACTTGTGTGCGGACGATGAGGACCCATCTCAGTTGATCATCCGTCATGGATGGGATGCCCCTCACGTACGATGCTTTCCGAGAACGTTCTGTGCTTGGCCTTGTCTGCTTAGACAAGTGGGTACGGTTCTCGGCTCTCCATATGACTATGTCTTAGCTGTACTTGCATACGCTAACCCCGGGTCCCGACAGACTTGGTATCAGAGCAGGACTGACTGTAGGACTAGTAGCCTTGGCCGAAGTCGAGTCTAGCTTGCTATAGTTATATAGTTACTCTGGGTATATAAGGGAACAACGTAAGGCTTCTTTTTTCTCCTTACCCCCTTCGTTCTGAGTTCTGAGTCACCCTCATCTTATTCTACGGGAAGATAGGACTAGGCTCTTCTCTGTCTGACTAGAACATCTCGTTGATTGCTTCCTTATAGCCGTAGGAAAGTTGTGTCCGGTTTCCTAGCATTGTTGTAATGGTGTTTCTTACATCGTATTATGTAAGTGTTGTTTTCATATTGGAAGAAATTGTCATTTCTTAAAATTACAGCCGTTATGCTGTACGAGACATTCCAGGTTTATCTCATAATCTGATGCATTTGCAAACTCCTTCTTTCTGTTTCAGATGGCAGATCTTCCCCCTCGGCAGATTGTTCGTTTGACCAGGTGCCTCGGTGTGCGTGGCCATCCCGCCATGTTGATCGAGATGATGTCCTACGTGGGATATCGATGGTACCCTGAGTACACCGTCGAGGAGCAGTTCCACGACTTCAACCAGACGCAGTTCCACTGCATTGTCAGGATCTACCCGCACCACATTGGAGTCACCCAGCCTATCCACTTTGGACATGGCATTGGTATTACCGAGAACATGGCTGTGCAGGATGCTGCATACTCATGTATTACCCTGCTGAGAGAGGAGCACACCATGCTGAGAGAGACCTCATTCCGCTATATCCCTGCTGCACTTCCAGGAGAAGAGGGATATTACACCGGACTCTACTCAGATCACTCTGCAAAGGATCCAGCACTTCAGGTGACTGCTAGATTTGCTAGTGATCGAGATCGTGATGCGCGCGCTCTCCGTTTCGAGCTTCACGCCACTCGTGTTCATCTGTATCGAGCACTGACACTCTTGGCACCCTTTGTGAGTGTTGGATCAGTTGAGCATGATGCTATCTACCCAATGAGGACTCAGATGCCTTCTCGAGTTGCTTGGCCCGAGATTGGAGGCATTTTTCCACCCCGTGGTCCTTTGCTTCCACCCTACGCTGGACCTAGGCCCCATCCTTGCCCAAATGGATATCAGGGTCCACAGGCCTCTGTGTTTTCCGATGGTCACCTCCAGCTACCGGGATACGCGGGTAACTTTTACGAGGACTACTATGGAGATGGAGATGAGTGAGACCGCCTGTGGTCTTACTTAAGTGAGGATGTAGTAGTATCTTAGTATATTGTAAGCAAGGTGTCTAAGTTCCAGAGGCTTAGATAAATAATGTATAGGAAGTCAGAGTGCCTCTGAAGGATGTATCATCTTCATCACGTTTGTATTAGCTTGGTGCTTGGACTAAAACGATGTATGGTTTGTATGACAGCTTGTGAATATATGGCTTGTATGCTTTTATCACCATGTTGTCAAGATGATTACTTCCTTTGCTCTGTAATCCTTCCAGTACTTCAATACCTTGATTAGATCCTTCAATCAACTCTGTTTGACTTTGGTTTTTCACCTTCAGGATGTCTCAAGGAACCCGTGGCCAGATTGGTCGTAACCAAGGTCGTGGGAACGACCAGGAGGAAGGCAACCTTCCACCCCCACCCACGATGGCTCAGGTTCTGATGGAGGTCGAGAGGAACCGCCGAGACTCTCACCACCTGCTGGAAGTCATTGCTCGTAACACCACTCAGCAGCGCAATGAGCTGGTGTCCCTGAACGACTTCATCCGGCTTCATCCCCCGGTTTTCAGTTACTCCACCGAGCCCCTTGACGCCGATGACTGGCTTCGCAGCATCGAGAGGAAGCTCCAAGCCGGCCATGTTGCAGATGGCGACAAGGTCAGCTATGCCACCTATCACCTCGAAGGCGCAGCTAGCTCTTGGTGGGAGAACTTCCTGAATATGCGCCCCGTTGGACCGCCTACATCTTGGGAGGAATTCTGCACGTCCTTCCGCGAGCACCACATTCCCAAACGTCTTATGGACCGCAAGCGTGAGGAGTTCTGCAACCTCACCCAAGCCAGAAGGACCGTTGACGAGTTTAGTCGTGAGTTCAACCGACTTGCTCGTTATGATACCGAAGAAGTCTCCACCGACTCCAAGAAGCAAGAGAGGTTCCGTCGTGGCCTCAACTCTGGACTCCGTCGTGAGCTCAACCTACATGACTTTGCCACATTCCAGGTCCTTGTCAACAAGGCCATCAAGGCAGAGGACATGAACACCCCCAACGATTTCCGCAAACACCCTAGAGACGATGGTTCATCCAGTTCTGGCTCCAAGAAGCGCAAGATCTGGATCCCAAATAGTATGTTCCTCCAGAACAACCCACCGACGCCATCCTATGTGGCGCCTCGTCCACCAACCCAGTTCCACCCAGCTCCACCAAACAACCCAGCTCCACGCACTATTTTCGGAGCCTGTTAAAAGTGTGGTCAGGCAGGCCACTATTCTCGTGAGTGTCCCCAGAACCAGCTCCAGCATCAGAATGCTCCACCCCGTGCCGGAGGCAACAACAACAATGGTCGTGGCAAGCCACCCCAGAAGGTCTACAACGCCAAACCCGCTCCTCCCGCCACTCGTGGACGTGTGAACCAGATCGCCGCCGAAGACACTGACGACACCACTGACGTCATTCTTGGTACGCTCCCAGTCAATTATGTTCCTACTTCCGTTCTTTTCGACCCAGGAGCATCTCATTCATTCATGTCGGAAAGTTATGCACTTCGTCATGAGTTATCTTTTGTTGAATTGTCCACCCTAATGATTATTCAAACTCCAGGGTCAAGATGACAAACTAATAGAGTAAGCCATGGTAATCAAATTGCAATTGAGGGTTTAGTATTCCTTGCTTCGCTCATAGCCCTCAAGTCTTCAGATATTGATGTCATCCTTGGCATGGATTGGCTATCAAGACAGAATGTCTACCTGGATTGCAAAGGCAAATCCGTGAAACTCACCCACCCTTCAGGCAAAACCGTCAACTATACCTCACCCAGAACAAGAACCCAAGTGCATTCCTTGAATGTACTTCCCCTTTCCGAACTTGAAGATATTCCGGTGGTTCGTGACTTCCCGGATGTCTTTCCTGAAGAGCTGCCGGGCATGCCACCCGACAGATGTGTAGAGTTTATAGTGGATCTTGTACCAGGAACCGCACCAATTTCCAAACGCCCATACAAAATGGCCTCACATGAGTTAGCTGAGCTAAAAATCCAACTTGATGCTTCGTTGGCAAAAGGCTTCATCCGCCCTAGCTCATCGCCATGGAGTTGCCCCGTTCTGTTCGTAAAGAAGAAAGATGGAACAGAAAGGATTTGCGTAGACTATCGCCCGCTAAATTTAGCGACGATAAAGAACAAATACCCACTGCCCAGGATCAATGATCTTTATGATCAACTTGCAAGATCCTCCATCTTCTCCAAGATGGATTTGAGATTAGGTTATCATCAAATCAAAATCCGAAACGAGGACATTTCCAAAATGGCTTTTACTACTCGTTATGGTCTTTACGAGTACACCGTCATGTCCTTTGGTTTAACCAATGCCCCCGCCACATTCTCACGCTTGATGAATTCGATCTTCATGGAGTACCTAGATAAATTTGTTGTGGTTTATCTCGATGATATTCTCATCTACTCGAAGAACGAAGAAGATCATGCCGAGCATTTAAGGCTGGTATTGATGAAACTTAGAGAGCATCGCCTGTATGCTAAATTCTCCAAGTGTGAATTCTGGCTACCAGAAGTGACCTACTTAGGCCACGTGATTTCTGCAAAAGGCATTGTTGTCAATCCCAAGAGAGTTCAGGCCGTCCTTGACTGGACTCCACCTGAATCGGTTAAGAAAGTTAGAAGTTTTCTTGGCCTAGCCAGCTATTGCCGTCGCTTCGTCGAGAACTTTTCTAAAGTTGCAAAACCTCTAACTGAACTCCTCAAGAAAGATAAGAAATTCCTATGGACTCCCAAGTGCGAGGAAAGCTTTCAAGAGCTAAAAAGAAGATTGACTTCTGCACCCGTACTTGCACCTCCAGACACCAAAAAGGATTTCGAGATCTATTGTGACGCATCACGGCAAGGGTTAGGATGCATACTTCTGCAAGATCGACATGTGGTAGCTTATGCTTCACACCAGTTGCGGCCACATGAAGAAAACTATCCTACCCATGACCTAGAACTCGCTGCCGTAGTTCATGCCCTAACAACTTGGCGACATTACCTCCTTGGTAATCGTTGTGAGATCTATTCCGACCACCAAAGCCTCAAATATATTTTCACCCAGCCAGATCTTAATCTCAGGCAAAGACGCTGGATTGAGTTGATAAAAGATTACGACGTAGGAATTTCTTACACCCCAGGCAAAGCCAATGTCATGGCTGATGCACTAAGTCGTAAGTCGTATTGTAACAACCTCATGCTACAACAGTATCAACCACTTCTTCATGAGGACTTTCGCAAGCTCAATCTTGAGGTTGTTCCTCATGGCTATCTTTCTACCTTGGTGGCGAAACCAACTCTTGAGGATCAAATCATAGTTGCCCAAAGGCGTGCACGAGGTGTTCGCCGGATCAAGGAGAACATTGCTAGCGGAGTTGCTAAATGTTTCTCCATAGATAGCAAGGGAACGGTATTCTTTGAAAATCGTTTGGTAGTACCTAAGAATAGGGAACTAAGGCAACTCATCCTCAAGGAAGCCCATGACACACCCCTCTCAATTCATCCCGGTAGCACAAAAATGTACCGAGATCTACGCCAGATATTTTGGTGGACTAGGATGAAGAGAGACATTGCTCAATTTGTTGCCGAATGTGATGTTTATCGTCGCATTAAGCCAGAACATCAAAGACCTGCTGGTACACTTCAACCTTTGTCTATTCTCGAGTGGAAATGGGACAAAGGTTGTATGGACTTCATCACCGGCTTTCCAAAAACCCAGAAAGGAAACAATGCCATCTTCGTTGTCATAGATAGGCTTTCCAATGTTGCTCACTTCCTGCCGGTTCGCGAGTCTATAACTGCTAGCCAGTTAGCGGACTTGTACATCTCTAGAATTGTATCCCTTCACGGTGTTCCTTTGGAAATCAATTCTGATCGTGGTAGCCTTTTCACCTCTAGATTTTGGGGAAGCTTTCAGAATGCTATGGGAACTCATATCTCCTTTAGTACAGCTTTCCATCCTCAGTCTAGCGGTCAAGTCGAAAGGGTTAACCAAATTCTTGAAGACATGCTCAGAGCTTGTGTTATATCATTCGGAAAGGATTGGGAGAAGTCTCTTCCATTTGCCGAATTTGCTTATAACAATAGTTATAAATCTAGTCTGAACATGGCTCCTTTTGAACTCCTTTATGGACGACGATGTCGAACACCTTTAAACTGGTCAGAAACCGGTGAAAGACAATTATTTGGACCGGATATGATCAAGGAAGCAGAAGAGCAAGTTCGCATTGTTCGTGATCAATTAAAAGCAGCCCAGTCTCGTCAGAAAAGCTACTATGATCGTCATCATAGGCAAGAGAGCTACAATCTGGATGAGAAGGCTTACCTTCGGGTTACTCCTCTGAAGGGAACCCAACGTTTCGGTATCAAAGGCAAGTTGGCCCCACGTTACATCGGACCTTTCCGCATTATTGCTAAACGTGGAGGAGTTGCCTACCAACTTGAACTACCCCCGCACCTTTCCCGAGTACATGATGTATTCCATGTGTCCCAACTAAGGCGTTGCTTCAAGGACCCTATCCGCGAAGTCGACCATGAAACGCTTGATCTCCAAGATGACCTTTCTTATCGATAATACCCCGTTCGTATTCTTGATTCCGCAGAGCGTGTCACTAGTCGTCAGAAGATTAGGTTTCTGAAAGTGCAATGGTCACACCACTCCGAAAGAGAAGCCACGTGGGAAAGAGAAGACCGTCTCAGTGCCGAGTACCCCACCTTCCTCCCGCAGACTTCTGAATCTCGGGACGAGATTCTTTTGAGTGGGGGCGAGTTGTCAGAACATTCTGTTAGGTAATGTGCTAGGGTTAGCCAGTACTCTTGCATCATGTTAAATTTTCAAAAGAAATCTTTGAAATCAAAAATCAAAAGCAAATGGGAGAAGGAACCCCCCAGATGAATTAATTCAAAAGGCCAGATAAAAATCTTCTCCAAAAATTCATGTTAGATTTTTGAAAAGTCTTATAAATGAGTGTGATCACATTTCAAGTGATGTGGGACCCACCCCATGCTCATAGATTTTTCAAATATTCAAACAATGCCTTGGAATTAATCAAATACCCCTATTTGATTTAAAATTCAAATCTTTTGAATTTTAAAAATATTCAAAATTTATGAGTGGCTAGTATATTGTTTTATGAGGCCACATAAAAATTATGAGCATTTATTAAAATGTTTAGCTATTTTATTTAGCTAAACAGAACAAAGGTCAGAAGAGAAAACAGAAAGAAAAAGAAAAACAGGAAAGTGGCCCACTTACCTGGGCCACCTCGGCCCGACTTACCTCTCCCGCAGCCCAGCCCACCAGGGGGGCACATGCGTCTTCTTCCCTGGACAGGCAGGCTGGCAGGTCGCCGGCGAGCGCCGTGGGCGCGCCAGGCAGCTGCCTGCCTCCCGGGAGGGCTATCCCCTCGCCACGCCATCTTCTGGAGACGCCCAGGCCATTTTCCCCCTCGCGCACGTTGTTCTCCTTTCTCTCCGACGAATCCCCGTGAAGGACCGAGCGCACCGGAGAGCACCGGCGAGCCCTTGCGTAGCCAACGACAGCGAGGAGCTACGCCACCGTGTCCAAGTTCTTCCTCGTCTTCGTCTTCGTCATCAGGCCAAAGGAATCGAGCCCGGAGCCCGCGTAGACGCCGGATTCTTCCTCGAATTCTCGCAGGACGCAGAGAAGATCACCACCAAATTCGTCGCCATCGTTGCCTCTCCGACCGCGCCGTCTTCACCAATCACCTCAGGGTGAGCTCCTCTTCAAAAACCCCCAAACCCCGTGCTTAATTTGGGCCCCCTCCGTCGACCGCCATGAGAGCCGAGACAGGTAACCGCCATGGATGACCTAGAGCTCGCTCCCGTGCTCCAGCACCTCCTCCTTCTAGCCTACAACGCTTCCGGTGCTCGCAGCTTTCCAACGAACCAAACCCCGGTCAAAACGGCGCTCCAGAGCACGATCCCGACGTCGCCGTGGTTCTGTCGCCGCCAAGGACGTCGCCGCCGTCGATTCTGAGCTCCCCGTGACCCCCTGTTGCTTCCAAACGACGCGGACGACGATGCTGCACCCGATGGTGTCCTCCCCGTAGCCTCCCGTGGCCCCTAGCCCATTCCGGCGAGTGCACCGCCGTGGCCAGGCCGCCGGCGTTTAGCCGCCGGTGGGTTAGCCACTAATCCCCTCCTAACCCGCACCCTGGGTCACTGACCAGTGGGCCCAGTGGCTTAATTAAGCCACTGGATAAGTTAACCCAGCCGGTTTAAATCAACCAGCCACTGACAGGTGGGACCCCCTTGTCAGCCCCCTCCCTGACGTCAGCTTGAAGTCAGCATGACGCAATAAATCGATTTAATGAATTTCCAGAAATCAAATTGAATTAAAGAAATTCCAGAAATTCCAGAAAATACCCCAAACTTTGGAAATTCATAGAAAATTCATATTAACTCCAAATTGGACAAATAATATATGAAAAATGATCAGGAGAAAATAAGCTATCCAAAAATGCAACTTTCAACTATGTTTGAGTTGATTTTAAAATGGGACCAGTAGCATATGTCATTTGAATTATTTGGAATTTATTCAAATTCAATTCAAATGCTTTTGCAACTTGGATCATGGAATTATGCTATATTTCAACCACGCTTCAGAGGCATATCATACACATTTCCAAAAGGTTTAAAATGATCAAGCAATGTCACATGTAACTTGGATAAGTTTGAATTCAACTTGGAGTTTGAATTTGCAATTCAATTTGCAATATACTCCATTTAAATGGAATTGCTTCACACATCAAAGCATATACATCAAGTTTCAACCTTCCATAATGTGATTGTGCATTGTATTTACTTTGCTACCTTGTTTGTTGTTTGTCGAGTAGAGGTGGAACCGGAGCAGGAGGCAGCCCCCTTCGCTGAAGATCCAGAACCCGAACCTCGTCAGCAAGGCAAGAAAACCCCCATTGATCATGTTGATAAAATCCCACTTCCCTCTCATGTCTCGCTTATGCATTGTTTAGGATGATTACCATGATGCGTTTCTACCGCATAAATGAACCCATTCCTTTGCATGACCTATCATTTTGTCACAGTAGTAAGCAAACCACAATCCTAGCAAATGTAGGAGTTGTTTGATATCATGTGGCCCCTGCAATTGTTACTGCTTATTGCATGCTTAGAATGATACCATGATGATACTGTGATGTGAGTCGGGATGGTAGTGATCATGATGATGATGGTAGAAAAGTGTTGGTGAATCGACCCTAATACAAGGTGAACGATGAGAGGCTGTGTAGGAGTACACGGTGGGTTGTCTCGTTGAACACCGCCCTAAGTCCGAGTTCTTGTGTGGTGATCCAAGATGAAGAGTACAACCACACATTGGGCTCACTGACCCCTCTCAACTTACTAACTCATCCCTTTCGATGTCCAGATGTCGCAATAGTTCAGAGTTCTGGTAGGTCTGTGGCCTGGATGCTAAATGAGAGAACGGCTCATCCGAGACCGGCTTATGCACCACGCACACATCACTTGGGTCCACTTCGGTAAACCGGCCGGGTTCACGATAGTGGTAGCCAACCCAAGTAGGCGGCTTTCTCGGACTAGATCGGCTATGAGGTAACTGTTGTGGTGAGCATCCTCGCCGACACTTCTTGAACGATGTCGAGTACAAAGGCGGTAACTGATGATCATGTGTGTGTAGCGGTACACCCCTGCAGGGTTAACAAAACTATTCGAATAGCCGCGTCCGCGGTTATGGACTGCTTGGAAAGCTTAGCTTGATTATTAGACAACTTGAACTGGATACTTCTAAAACACACCAAGATAAGTGTGAGTGCTATGGCATGCTTTCTCGTGGGGAAGTCGAGGAAGGCACCATAGTGGTGTAATTGGTTGGAGAAAGTAGTGGACTCATGTACGCTTCTTACCTTAAAGTCTGGTACTCGTAGTTCAGGACTAGCCAAGTCAAAGCTGGCACTTCTGCAAGTGAAACCCCACCTCCCTTTACCTTGATACATGTGCATGAGTAGTATAGCTCCTATGTAAGTCTTGCTGAGTACGACTTTGTACTCACGTTTGCTTAATCTATGTTTTAGATGAGACCACTGACCCCGAAGGTGGCTTCTTCATCGAGCTGGACGACTGAAGACCAACTAGTCTAGTCCCAGTCAGACGACTGGTTCCCTCGTGGAGGGCTTGTGTTTAAATAAGGCTTCTTAAGCCATTTGTTAAACTTGTCTGTACTCAGACATGATTTGCTTCCGTTTGTGTTGTAATGTTGGATCACATGTTTGTGATCTCTGTGTGCACTCTATAAGAGTTATCAATAAATATGTACACTTTGTAGATAATTGCAATGATACTTGCTGTTCATACAAGGCATGTGTGCTGCGTGTATGTTTATAACATGCATGTCTTTGTATGGGTTTTCGAGACCTTAGTTGTGATCTGGCTGGCGGTCTTTCAAACACCAAGTGGCCCTTAGATGTGCGCAGCTTGGGGCATCGCGATGCGATTGTTCGAGACTCTGTCTCGTGCACACTTTGTGGTATGATCGAGCCCGCCCTAGACCCCGACTAAGTGATCGGGCTGGAGTAAGTCTATGTAAGAGTTATGAGATAGTCGATAGTATGGTTGAGGCGACTTGTCTTTGAATATGGGAGTTCACCACCCATATCATTAGACTTGTGTGCGGACGATGAGGACCCATCTCAGTTGATCATCCGGCCTGGATGGGATGCCCCTCACGTACGATGCTTTCCGAGAACGTTCTGTGCTTGGCCTTGTTTGCTTAGACAAGTGGGTACGGTTCTCGGCTCTCCATATGACTATGTCTTAGCTGTACTTGCATACGCTAACCCCGGGTCCCGACATTAAGGCAGAACATCAAAGACCTGCTGGTACTCTTCAACCTTTGCCTATTCGAGAGTGGAAATGGGACAAAGTCAGTATGGATTTCATCACTGGCATCCCAAAAACCCAGAAAGGAAATGATGCCATCTTCGTTTTGGTGGATAGACTTTCCAAAGTCGCACACTTCCTGCCCGTTCGCGAGTCTATAACTTCTAGCCAGTTAGCGTACTTGTATGTCTCTAGAATTGTGTCTCTTCATGGTGTTCCTTTGGAAATCAATTTTGATCGTGGTAGCCTTTTCACCTCTAGATTTTGGGGAAGCTTTCAGAATGCTATGGGAACTCATCTCTCCTTTAGTACAGCTTTCCATCCTCAGTCTAGCGGTCAAGTCGAAAGGGTTAACCAAATTCTTGAATACATGCTCAGAGCTTGTGTTATCTCATTCGGAAAGAATTGGGAGAAGTCTCTTCCATTCGCCGAATTTTCTTATTACAATAGTTTCCAATCTAGTCTGAACATGGCTCCTTTTGAACTCCTCTATGGACGACGATGTCGAACACCCCTTAACTGGTCAGAAATCGGTGAAAGACAATTCTTTGGACCGGATATGATCATGGAAGCAGAAGAGCAAGTTCACATTGTTCGTGATCAATTGAAAGCCGCTCAGTATCGTCAGAAAAGCTACTATGATCGTCATCGTAGGAAAGAGAGCTACAATCTGGATGAGAAGGCTTACCTTCGGGTTACTCCTCTGAAGGGAACCCAACGATTCGGTATCAAAGGCAAGTTGGCCCCACGTTACATCGGACCTTTCCGCATTCTTGCTAAACGTGGAGAAGTTTCCTACCAACTTGAACTACCCCCGCACCTTTCCCGAGTACATGATGTATTCCATGTGTCAAAACTCAGGCGTTGCTTCAAGGACCCCATCCGTGAAGTCGACCATGAAACGCTTGATCTCCAAGATGACCTTTCTTATCGAGAATACCCATATCGTATTCTTGATTCCGCAGGGCGTGTCACTCGTCATCAGAAGATTAAGTTTCTGAAAGTGCAATGGTCACACCATTCTGAGAGAGAAGCCACGTGGGAAAGAGAAGACCGTCTCCGTGCCTAGTACCCCTCCTTCCTCCCGCAGACTTCTGAATCTCGGGACGAGATTCTTTTGAGTGGGGCGAGTTGTCAGATCCCTCTGTTAGGTATGTGCTAGGATCAAGACTCAATTTGCACCATGTTAAAAATTTCAAAAAAGAAATTGAATTGGGAGAGAGAACACCCCCCAGATGAATTTTATTCAAATGTCCAGAATAAAAGTTGCTCCAAAAATTCCTTTTGCATTTTTGAAAAGTCTCATAAATGAGTGTGATCACATATCAAGTGATGTGGGACCAACCCCATGCTCATGGATTTTTCAAATATTCAAACAGGGCCTTGGAATTAATCAAAAACCCCTATTTGATTTAAAGTTAAAATAATTTGAATTTTAAAAATGTTCAAACTTTACAAGTGGCTAGCCTATTATGTTGTGAAGCCATATAAAAAGTTTCAGCATTTAATAAAATGCAAGCACCTCGCTGGAGGGCATGCCGACGCCGGCGGGCTCCTGCCTGCCTGCCTGGCCCTCCCCGGCCCTCCTAGAAGCGCCACGACGACGCCCTGGAGACGCCGTGTCCATTCCCCCCCCCCTGGGAGCCGTCTCCCCTTTCTCTCCCGCTCGATCTCATCGCCGCCGAGAGCAGCCGTGGAGCACGCCACCGTCTTCACGCGGCCACCGTCGACGAGAGGACGCACCACCAAGTCCATCAGCTCCGCCGTCGTCTACAACGCCACCGTGCACAAGGAATCGAAGTCAGGCGCCCTCGCAAGCTCGCTAGCTTCATCGTCTTCGTCTCCGGCCGCCGCGGATCCACCTCAAAATCCGACAGCTCCAGAGCGTCCCCGCCTCCGTAGACTACACCGGCGTGTTCACCAAAGCCTGGTGAGCATTTCCCCTAGCCTTGTGGCTCCCCGTTCCCCTCCTATCCAAATCCGCCATGAGAGCCGAGCAAGCTCGTCGCCCCGGTTGAGCTAGCGCTCGCTCTCGTGCCCCTAGCGAGGCCCCAGTGCGTGCGTTTGGCGCCTGGCACCTCTAGCTCTCGAACGCGCCCAACATCACCTCAAGACGTGCACGAAAACCCCGAACCCGACATCGCCGTGGTTCTGTTTCCGCCGGAGTCGTCGCCGCCGTCGCTCCAGTCCTTTCCCCGAGCCAAAGCTGCTACCATTCGACGCGGGTGAACTCCAGTAACACGTCGATGCCCTCCTCTTGGCCTCCCGTGCCCTAATTCGCCATCCCGAGCAACTCCAACGAGGCATAGTGCTCGCCGGCGACGAGCTTCGCCATTAGGGCTTAACCCATTGCCTAATCACCTTGGCCCCACGCCTAGTGACACTTACATGTGGGCCCAGGCTACTAATTAACCCCTGGTTAGTTTAAACTAACCGGGTTTATTAACCCAGCCACTGACCAGGTGGCCCCACACGTCAGAGGCCCCCTGACGTCAGCCTGGTGTCACAGTGACGCAGTAATGCTTATTTGAATTAAAAAAATCCAAAAAATGGCAGAAAATATGCTAAACTTTGGAAATTCATAGAAAATTCATCCTAACTCAAATGTAGGAAATAATATGTCTAAAAGTATTAGAAAAATTCAAGGAATCTGAATATGCAATCTGTTTTCATGTTGGACCAAGTTTTCTTGGGTGAACAGTGCCAACAAGGCATATGCATTCCTTTTAAATTCAAAATGGAGTTTGAATTTGCAATTCATTTGAATTACACTCCTTTTAAATGGAATTCCCTCACACATCAGAAGCATATACATCAAGTTTCAACCTTCAACCATGTGCTTGAGCATTCTATTTATGTTGCTCCTTTGCTTGTTGTTTGTCGAGTAGAGGTGGAACCGAAATAGGAGGTTGCCCCCTTCGTTGAAGATCCCGAAACTGAACCTCGTCAGCAAGGCAAGCAA
Source organism: Bromus sterilis (assembly GCA_950022295.1). Taxonomy (NCBI): domain Eukaryota; kingdom Viridiplantae; phylum Streptophyta; class Magnoliopsida; order Poales; family Poaceae; genus Bromus; species Bromus sterilis. The sequence continues at coordinate 85,476,927 of OX465595.1, read as the reverse complement.
AACCCCATTGATCATGTCGATAAAATCCCACTTCCCTCTCAATCTCGCTTATGCATTGTTTAGGATGATTACCATGCTACGTTTCTACCGCATAGATGAACTCATTCCTTTGCATGACCTATCATTTGTCACAGTAGTAAGCAAACCACAATCCTAGCAAATGTAGGAGTTGATTGATATCATGTGGCCCCTGCAACTGTTACTGCTTATTGCATGCTTAAAGTGATACAATGATGATACTGTTATGTGAGTCGGGATGGTAGCAATGATGATGATGATGGTGGAAATGTGTTGGTGAATCTACCCTAATACAAGGTGAACGATGAGAGGCTGTGTAGGAGTACACAGTGGGTTGTCTCGTTGAACACCGCCCTAAGTCCGAGTTCTTGTGTGGGCTGCTAAGTGAGAGAACGGCTCAGCCGAGACCGGCTTTTGCACCACGCACACATCACCTGGGTCCACTTCGGTAAACCGGCCGGGTTCACGATAGTGGTAGCCAAACCAGGTAGGCGGCTTTCTTGGACTAGATCGGCTATGAGGTAACAGTTGTGGTGAACATCCTCGCCGACACCTCTTGAATGGTGTCAAGTACAAAGGCGGTAACTGATGGTCATGTGTGTGTAGCGGTACACCCCTGCAGGGTTAACAAAACTATTCGAATAGCCGCGTCCGCGATAAGGGACTACTTGGAAAGCTTAGCTTGATTATTAGACAACTTAAATGGATACTTATAAAACTTGCCAAGATAAGCGTGAGTGCTATGGCGTGCTTTCTCGTGGGCGAGTCGAGGAAGGCACCATAGTGGTGTAATTGGTTGGAGACATGTAGTGGACTCGTGTACGCTTCTTACCTCAAGTCTGGTACTCGTAGTTCAGGACTAGCCAAGTCAAAGCTGGCACTTCTGCATTGAACCCCACCTCCCTTTGCCTTGATACATGTGCATGAGTAGTATAGCTCCTATGTAAGTCTTGCTGAGTACGACTTTGTACTCACGTTTGCTTATTCTATGTTTTAGATGAACCCACTGACCTCGAAGGTGGATTCTTCCTCGAGCTCGGCGACTGAAGACCAAGCTAGTGTAGTCCCAGTCAGCAGATTGGTTCCCTCGTGGAGGGCTTGTGTTTAAATAAGTCTTCTTAAACCATTTGTTAAACTTGTCTGTACCCAGACATAATTTGCTTCCGCATGCTTGTTGTAATGTTGGATCACGGTCTCGTGATCTCTGTGTGCACTCCGTAAGAGTTATCAATAAAGTTGTACACTTTGTAGAGAATTGCAATGATACCTGCTGTTCATACTAGACATGTGTGCTGCGTGTATGATTATATCATGCATGTCTTAGTATGGGTTTTCGAGACCTTAGTTGTGATCTGGCTGGCAGTCTTTTATACACCAAGTGGCCCTTAGATGTGCGCAGCTTGGGGCATCGCGATGCGATTGCTCGTGACGGAGCACACTTTGATGTATGATCGAGCCCACCCTAGACCCCGACTAAGTGATTGGGCTGGAGTAAGTCTATGTAAGGGTTATAATACAATCGATAGTATGGTTGAGGCGACTTGTCTATGAGTATGGGAGTTCACCACCCATATCATTTAGACTTGTGTGCGGACGATGAGGACCCATCTCAGTTGAACATCCGGCCTGGATGGGATGCCCCTCACGTTCGATGCTTTCCGAGAACGTTATGTGCTTGGCCTTGTCTGCTTAGACAAGTGGGTACGGTTCTCGGCTCTCCATATGATTGTGTTGTAGCGAGTCTTGCATACGCTAACCCCGGGTCCCGACATGGTGGCAACCGTCTGGATCCATACTGGGAAGAAACAGGCAGTGGCGATTCCGTTGGCTCGAGTGGTGGTTCGCCCGCTTCTCCCGTGTCTTCGTCTTCGGATGATTCCTCGGTCGATGGTGTTTGCTCTTCTAGTTCTAAGGATGAACTGGATTTCAAGCCGATCTTCAAGCGGTTGCGTCACTAGGCGAGGCACCTTGTAGAACTGGAGGACGGCGACCTTCTTATTCACGGGCTGGGTTGCTACTTTGTCTGTGGTGATGCCCGTCAGGTTGTGGAACGAAAGTGCCAATTATCTTAGCATGAGCACACATGTAGAAGTTTGAATGTAGCCCGTCTTGTAGTTCCACAGGTCCTTCTGTAGCGGCAACTGTCGTTTTGACTTCTTTGTAATAAAATGACCATCTTCGACTCCTTTGTAATGAAATTGTCTTTGACTCCTTTGTAATGAAATTGTCTTTGACTCCCTTGTAATGAAATAGTCTTTGACTCCTTTCTAATGAAATTTTCTTCTCGGGTGCGCGCCAGCGCTCCCGATGGGAGTAGCCCCGAGGCTGCGTTTGATTTGAAGAATCAAGCGTAGGCTTTATGAATTTTTGTCTCACTGGTTTGTATCTATTTTTTAATTTTTCCAATTTTGGATCGGGTGTGCGTCAGCGCTCCCGATGGGAGTAGCCCCCGAGTCTTTAGGTGATCGCTTGCGATCGGGTGAAGACTAAAGAACCGTGCACTTTTCGATGCGACTTTCTTTGCCGGAGCTTTTTTGTGAGAGTCTTGCGTTCTGGCCTCCCGATGGTTTGTAGATAAGGTCGCGTTTTTAGCGAGGATAGCGTCTCTCGGGGGGAGTTTTATGCTCGAGCCCCCGAGTGATTTTTAACTAAAAGTCGCGTGAGCGAAGATAGCGTCTCTCGGGGGGAGTTTTATGCTCGAGCCCCCGAGTGCTTTTTAAGTAAAAGTCGCGTGAGCGAAGATAGCGTCTCTCGGGGGGGAGTTTTATGCTCGAGCCCCCGAGTGCTTTTTAAGTAAAAGTCGCGTGAGCGAAGATAGCGTCTCTCGGGGGGAGTTTTATGCTCGATCCCTCGAGTGCTTTTTAAGTAAAAGTCGCGTGAGCGAAGATAGCGTCTCTCAAGGGGAGTTTTAAGCTCGAGCCCCCGAGTGTTTTTTAAGTAAAAGTCGTGTGAGCGAAGATAGCGTCTCTCGGGGGGAGTTTTACGCTCGAGCCCCCGAGTGCTTTTAAGTAAAGGTCGCGTGAGCGAAGATGGCGTCTCTCGGGGGGAGTTTTACGCTCGAGCCCCCGAATGCTTTTTAAGTAAAGGTCGCGTGAGCGAAGATAGCGTCTCTCGGGGGGAGTTTTATGCTCGAGCCCCCGAGTGCTTTTGAGTAAGATGCTTTGGGCAACATTATTTTATTCCTTCGAATTTTATATGAGTTGTCGATCGGTGCTGCTGCTGATGTGTCAGAACCCCAACTAGGGTAAGTGCTAGGGCTTGCTTGTCCCTTTGCATCATGTGAAAATTTCAAAAGAAATCAAAAATGGGGAAAAGAAAGCCCTGAAGAATTTAACTCAAATGGCCAGATAAAAATATTTTTTCCAAAAATCATTTGAATAGTTGGAAAATTCCTATAAATGATGGTGGTCATTTCAAAAGTGGTTTGGGTTCATTCCCACACTCAAGGAATTTTCTAAAATTCAAACAGTGCCTTGGAAAATCAAAAGAACCCCTATTTGAATTGGAATTCAAATTAATTGAATTTCAAAAATGCCCAATAACTATAAGTGGTTTGCTACTGACCACCTAAGATTTATAAAATTAATTGGGCATTTAATAAAAATGCGCTGGTATTATTTGGAGCAAAACAAAAGAATAAAAAATAGAAAACAGAAAGCAGAAATAGAGAAAATAGAAAAAGCAAAAGAGGCCCAACCCTGCCAGGCCGCAGGCCCAACTCACTTCTTCCCCGGCCCAGCCCGCGAGTCCCCGTTGTCGTCTACCCCGGCGACGACAAGCAGCTCCGTAGCTTGCATGCCGACACCGGCGAGGTGGCCCGAGCCACCTAGACCCCCCCCCCCCCGAGGCTTCCCCGTGCGCCACGGCACGCGCCAGAGAGCCGCAAGTTCCTTCCCCCCATCCCTGCCTCCTCCACCTTCGCGAGATCTCGAGCGATCCCGTGGGAAAACCGGAGCACCGCCGTGAGAAACCCGTGGCCGGCGAGGTCCTCAGCCTCTGCCACTTTGTCCAGAACGTGCAGCGTTGACGCCTCCCTCGATCCCCTCCGTCAATCGCGTCGGGCAAGCACCGCAAGCAACTCCAGCGTCTCCGATCTACCGCCGGCCGCCGCGAAGTTCTTCTCCGAATTCGGCGCCGTCACAGCACCTCCGGCCTCCTCGTCTGCAGCTTCGTGCCCAGGGTGAGGCTAGCCTCCTTTTCCTCTTTTCCTTGCTCAAAATGGTGGCTCGACTTGTCGTCTTCACCTATGCCGAGCTCGGCTGCCGCCATTGCTGTCGTTGCCATGGCCTGGGCCCTCCCCTCGTTGCCCAGATGGCACCGTTGGGTGCGGGAGCTCACGGGTTACTCGCCCGTACCAATAGAGCCCCTCCCCGTGCCCTAAACACCTACTCCAGCGAAGCTCCGGCGGCTCCCCGGCGAGCCCGCCATTAGGCCCCCCTAATCACCTCTTAATCCCCCCGCCTTAGTGGCTGCAAGGTGGGGCCCCAAGCCCTAACCCCTCTGTTATTTTTTAAACAGAGAGGGGTTAACTCCCACTGCCACTGACCTCCTGGCCCCACATGTCAGCCCCCCTGCTGATGTCATGCTTGCATCAGCATAATGCAATAAATCAATTTCAGAGTTTAAATGAATTAATAGAATTAAAATAAATCCAGAAATTTCAGAAAAATAGCCAAACTTTGGAAATTCATAGAAAATTCATACTAACTCCAAATATAACATATAATATATGAAAAATGATCAGCAGAAAATAGACTATCCAAATTTCCCACTTTCAACTATGTTTGAGTTGATTTTAAAATGGTACCGGTAGCTTTTGCTATTTGGATTAAATGGAATTAATTCAAATTTAATTCAAATGCAATTCAAATTTTAACCATTACAATGCAAACATGATCACCTGAACTTCGGAAGCATATCACACACATGATCACATGGTTTCAAATGATCAAACAATATCAAATGCAAATTGGTTAATTTGAACTTCATATGTGGAGTTTGAATTTGCATTCCAAATGCAATACACTTCATTTAAATTGAATTTTCTACAAACCAACACCATTCACATCATGGACAACATAATCATGTGCTTGTGCATTCTATTATAATGTTGCCCCCCTTTGTTGATTGATTGTTCCGGTGACAGACGATCCGAGACGGTGATCACCCCCGAAGGAGAAGAAGTTCGGTAAACCCCGTGTATCGTCAGCAAGGCAAGCAAACCCCATTGATCATGTCTATAAAATCCCACTTCCCTCTCAGTCTCGCTTATGCATGTTTAGGAGATCACCTTGGTATCGATTCTACCGCATAGTTGAACCCATATCCGATGCATGGCCTATCATCTTGTCACAGTAGTAAGCAAACCACAATCCTAGCTGACATAGGAGTTGATTGATATCATGTGGCCCCTGCAACTGTTACTGCTTATTGCATGCTTCGAGGTTACGTTGAGGTTACATTGATCTGTGAGTCGGGATGATAGTGAACATGATGTTGATGAAAGTGAAACTGTGTTGGTGAATCCACCCTAATACAAGGTGATCGATGAGAGGCTGTGTAGGAGTACACAGTGGGTTTTCTCGTTGAACACCGCCTTAAGCACCGAGTTCTTGTATGGTAATCCAAGACAAAGAGTACAACCACACAATGGGCTCACTGGCCCCTCTCGGCCTAGTACCTTGATCCGTGTTGACGTCCAGGAGTCACATTAGTTCGGGCCTTCCATTTGACATATGCATAGAAAAGAGTGAGTGGAAATGTTGCATCATCCTAGATATGTGGGTGGATCTGTGAGACAGTGAAACCATCTGTCAGAGGTGGCGTCTCGGTTGCCTACATTGTCTGGGTCCGTTTCGTTGATCCGGCCGGACTCTCGAGCGGTGACAAACTCAGATAGTCGACTCCTGGAATAGACCGGTTGTGAGCGAAGTGTCGTGGTGAACATCCTCGCTGTCACCTCTTGAACGGTGGCGAGACCTGGCGGTAACTGATGGTCATGTGTGTGTATTTTACACCCTTGCAAGGTTAACAAAACTATTCGAATAGCCGCGTCCGCGGTTAAGTACTACTTGGAACCTGTACCTGATTATTAGACAACTTGAATGGATACTTTTAAAACTCGCAAGATAAGCGTGAGTGATGTGGTGTGCTTCCTCGTGGGGAAGTCGAGGAAGTAATCATAGTGGTGTATTGGTTGGAGACTTGGTAGTGGACTCGTGTACGCTTCTTACCTCAAAGTCTGGTACTCGTAGTTCAGGACTAGCCAAGTCAAAGCTGGCACTTCTGCATTGTTGAACCCCACCTCCCTTTACCTTGAAACTTGAGCATGAGTAGTATAGTTCTGATGTAAGTCTTGTTGGTACGACTTTGTACTCACGTTTGCTTATTCTATGTTTTAGATGAGAAACCAGACTCCGATGGAGTCACCGACCTGAAGCTCGACGTTGACTAAGCTAGTATAGTTCCAGACAGCAGTCTGGTCCCTCGTGGAAGGGCATGTATGTTTACAAGGCTTCTCTAAGCCATTTGTTAAACTTGTTTGTACTCATACCTAATTTGCTTCCGTTGTATGATGTAATGTTGATCACATACATGTGATCTTTGTATACTCTATGTGAAAGTCAATAAAGAAGAACTTTGTAGAGTTATGTGATGATACCTGCTGTTCATACTAGACATGTGTGATGCGTGTATGATTATAACATGCATGTTTTAGTATGGGTTTTCGAGACCTTAGTTGTGATCTGGCTGGCGGTCTTTTACACACCAAGTGGCCCTTAGATGTGCGCATCTTGGGGCATCACGATGCGATTGCTCGTGACTCGGTCACGTGCACACTTTGTTGTATGATCGAGCCCGCCCTAGACCCCGACTAAGTGATCGGGCTGGAGTTTGTTTATGTAAGGGTTATGATTCAATTGATAATATGGTTGAGGCGACTTGTCTATGAGTATGGGATTTCACCACCCATAATCATTTAGACTTGTGAGCGGGCGATGAGGACCCATCTCAGTGATCATCCGGCCTGGATGGGATGCCCCTCACGTACGATGCTTTCCGAGAGTGTTCTGTGCTTGGCCTTGTCTGCTTAGACAAGTGGGTACGACTCTTGGCTCTCCATGTGATTGAGTTGTGACTGGAATTACATACGCATATTCCGGGTCCCGACACGATGTCTCTGATAATTCCTAGAGGACTATGGGTAGAACAGGCATAGGTTCGCTACGTTCCATGGATTTCCCACGTCCTCATTGGTCTTCGGATTCTTCAATTTGTATGCTCCTCCTCCTATGACTTCCGAGATGATGAAAGGTCTTTCCCATTGTGGGGCAAGTTTGTGCACTTTTTCCTGTATTAGCCGTAGCACGAGGTCTCCTTTATTGAATGTTCTGGTCCGCAGTCGACTGCTTTGATATGTGCATAATTTGTCCTGGTATCCTTCAGATTTTGTGATAGATGTGTCCCGAGCTTCATCTGCGATGTCTTTGTTGTTCTGCAGTGCTTCTTCTGCCTCTTCCTCTTCGTACCCTGAGATTCTGGGGGCTCCGAATTTTAAGTCGTGCGGTAGCACTGCTTCTGCCCCGTATACCAGAAAGAAAGGTGTATACTGGGTCGAGATGTTTGGGGTGGTGCGCAGGCTCCATAGTACTGCGGGGAGCTCCTCTACCCAGTTGCCTGCGGCTTGCTCTAGTGGTGGTAGGAGTCGCTTATTTATTCCTCCGCATACTAGGCCGTTTTCTTTCTCCACTTGGCCGTTGGACTGCGGGTGTGCGACTGACGCGTAGTTGATTTTGATGCCCAGCTCTTGACAGAAGTGCTGCTGTGAAGTTTGTACCATTGTCTGTGATGATGTTGTGTGGTACCCCGAATCTGAAGATGATTGACTTGATGAAGTTGACTGTCGTGAGGGCTGTTGAGCTGGTGATTGGTACTGCTTCGATCCATTTGGTGAACTTGTTGACTGGGACTAGTAGGTGTGTTTTTCCTCCTTTTAATGATTTCTTGAGTGGGCCTACCATGTCGAATCCCCATGTGGAAAATGGCCATGATAACGGTATGGTTTTGAGTTCCGATGCTGGGGCGTGCGGCCTGCTGGCGAACTTTTGGCAGGCGATGCAACACCGTACGATATCCTCTGCATTTCTAATAGCGGTCGGCCAGTAGAAACCTGCTCGAAAGGCCTTGGCCACGAGTGCGTGAATTCTTGCGTGATGTCCACATGTGCCTTTGTGAATCTCGAGCAGTAGGGCTTTGTCGTCTTCTTCGTCTATACACTTTTGGAGGACTTCAGAAATGTTGCGCTTGTAGAGCTTTCTGTTGATTACTGTGAATGCTTTAGATCATCTACTGATGCGTCGGGCTTCTGTGACGTCTTGTGGTAAGGTGCCTTCGACTAGGAATCGAAGGAAAGGTCTTTCCCAGGCCGGGTCTTCGAGTGTTGCTGGTTCTTCGACTTCGATTGCTTCGCTTTTTGTGTCGTCAGCTGCGCTCGTTGCTACCACCTGTGCTGGCTCATTTGTGTCGTCTTCCTCTGCGACTATCTTGGGTTCCGCTGGCTTTGCTTTTATTGATCTCTGGTTGATGCTCTCGAGGAAAACGCCTGGTGGTATTGGTCCTCGAGTCGATCCCATGTTCGCGAGTTCGTCGGCTTCTGTATTATTTTCTCTGTGGATGTAGTTGAGTTCACAGCCGTCGAAACCTCCCTCTAGTGTGTTATAGAGCTTCTAGTAGGCTGCCATGTTGTCTGCGACTGCGTTACAGTCTATCATCTCCTGCTGGACGACGAGGTTGGAGTCGCCATAGATCGAGAGGCGAGTGGCACCCAAGTTTTTTCCATGCGCATGCCGTGAATTAGTGCCTCGTATTCTGCTTCGTTGTTGGAGGCGTTGCTGAAGTTGATCTGGAGAATGTATATGAGATTTGTTCCTTTGGGGAGACTAGGATGAAGCCTGCTCCGGCTCCTTGCTGTCTTTTAGATCCGTTGAAATACATCGTCCATGAGTTGGATAGGTCTGGGGGACCTCGTTTGGACTTCTGCCCACTCGACCAGGAAGTCTGGGAGTACTTGGGCTTTGATTGTTGTCGGGTGTTTGAACTGTAGGTCTCGCGGGCTAAGCTCCATGTTCCACTCGGCGACTCGACCGGTCGCTCCGGGGTTGTTGAGAATGTCCGCGACTGGTGCACTGCTCACGATTGCGATGGAGTGTTCGTCGAAGTAGTGCGATACTTTCCTGGAGGTCATGATAATGGCGAGCAGGAGCTTCTGGTAGTGTGGGTACCACTGCTGGGGCTTCGTGAGTAGCGTGCTGAGGTAGTAGATTGGTCTTTGGATGCTCTGGATTTTGCCTTCTTTTGCGCGCTCGACGACAAGCACTGTGCTCACGACACTACTGCGTGCTGCTATGTAGAGATACAACTTTTCCCTTTTTTAGGCACCGCCAAGATTGGTGGGGTCGAGAGGGTCTTCTTTAAGTCTGTGAATGCATTGTTGGCTTCCTCGGTCCGCTCAAATTTTTCTCCTTTTCTCAGCAGTTTGTAGAACGGTAAGGTCCTTTCGCCTAACCTGTTGATGAAGCGGCTCAATGCTGCGAGCTTTCCTGTGAGCTGTTGTACTCCTCTGATGTTGGTTGGCCTTTGCATCTTGGCGATTGCTTGAATCTTTTTGGGGTTTGCTTCGATTCCTCGGGCAAAGACCATGTATCCGAGTAATTTTCCGGCAGGGAGGCCGAACACACATTTTTTGGGGTTGAGCTTGATCCTGTACTTGTTGAGGGCCGCGAATGTCTCGCGGAGGTCATCGAGTAGCGTGTTTGGGCTGTAGGTTTTGATGACAATGTCGTCTACATAGACCTGGACGTTTCTGCCAATCTGGTCTCTCAAACATGCTTGCATCATCCGCTGGTACGTGGCTCCCGCATTTTTTAGGTCAAAGGGCATTGTTTGGTAGAAGAATACTCCGTAGGGGGTGATGAATGAGGTGTGCTCTTCGTCTTCTTCCTTCATCCTGATCTGATTGTATGTTGAGTATGCGTTGAGGAAGCTGAGGAGGTCGCATCCTGTTGTGGAGTCGATTATTTGATCGATTCTTCGCAGGGGGAAGTGGTCTTTTGGGCAGTGCTTGTTGATAGGCCCATAGTCGACGCACATCCTCAGTACCTCGGTGTCCTTTTTAGGGACTAGGACTGGGTTTGCTATTCATGTTGCTTTCTTCGTCTCTCGGATGAACTGTGCGTCGAGTAGTCGATTGACTTCCTCTCCGATTGCTCTATGCTTGGGTTCTGAGAATCGTCGCAGTGCCTGCTTTACTGGTTTGGTATTTGGCTTGATGTGGAGCGCGTGGTATCCCGGGCATGTCGGCTGGGCACCAGGCGAAAATTTTCCACTCTTCGCGAAGGAAGGTTATGAGGGCGGTTGCTTGCTCTTCTGTAAGGTGGGCATATACGCGAACTGTCTTCTCTGGGTCTGTTGGGTGGACTTGGTGTGTGATTGTGTCGCTGTCGATGCTGAAATCACGGCCAAATTCTTTTGTCTCGCTTCAGATTGCCAGCGGAAATATGCTTTTGTCCGTCACCATGGCTATTTCTTTGAGCTGTTGTTGGGCTCCAAATGTGTCGGAGACTTTATGGAAGTCGCGGTCGCACTGGTCCGATTTGGTGATGCTTCCCTTGACTGTGATGATTCCTGTGGGCCCTGGCATCTTGAGCTTGAGATATGCGTAGTGTGGAACCGCTATGAACTGTGCGAACGCTGGTCGCCCGAGTATGGCATGATACTGCGACTGCCAGTCGAGCACTTCGAACTCGAGCGCTTGCTTTGCGAAGTTGCGCTTGCTGCCGAAGATCACATCAAGCTGTATTGTTCCGATGGATGTGGCTGCTTCGCCAGGAACTACGCCGTATATTGTGGTGCCTGATTGTTTCCAAACTGATCGTGGGATTAACATCTTGCGTAGGGTGCTGGCGAAGATTATGTTTAGACTGCTGCCTCCGTCCATGAAGACTCTGTCCATGTCGTATCCTCCGATCTGGGCTTCGAGGACCAGGGGTGCATGCCCAGGCCTTGGGACTACGTGCGGATGGTCGCTCTATGAGAAGGTGATGCTGGTCTCAGCGCCGCTCAGTTGGTAGATTTCAGTTATCTTTAGGCCTTCGGCTGCTTTGGCCTGCAAGGTGTAGGCATCTTGCTTTGCTTTCGAGGGTCTTCCTTCTTGGATCATGCAGATTCGTCCATAGGACGTGGGGTATTGCCCCTCTGTACTTGGTGCTGGCGAGTGCGTTTGGCTTCATGCTGCTTCTCCACTACATGTGCACCACAAATACAAAACCATTATGGTGGGGACAATGTCCATTAAAGTAAAGGTGCAATGACCACTTCATAAGAGGTGAGACTTCTTGTTCTATATATCGCCGGTTCGTTGGTAAGACTTGATCAACCTTACTAGTGAGCTTGTTTTATATAGGTAAAAAGTTAAGCTTGTTATGTTTTCATTTGCTTTACCTTTCATTCTCTTTGCTGTACCAAGTTTTTGTGTTTTTTAAGCTTGAAAATACTAATCACTGCTTTAAGTTTTCAGAAAGTTTTGCAGCTTTTTGAACTCCGAGAAATTTTCAACAGTGAAGTTTTCAGAAAAATTCCAGAAAAATAAAAATAAAAATTTCCATGTCGGGAGTGACCCAGAAGCACCTGGGGCTGACCAAGGGGGGCCACCAGTGGCCCAGACGGCCAGCTGACGCGGCCTGCCCCCTGGTCGCGCCCACAGGGCGCCTGGGGCCCACAGGCCCCACTTCCAGGTATGTCTCCTTCCTCCTCCTTCTTCTCTCTCCAAAAACACGAGTTCTGCACTTTGTTCTTGCGTTCTTGCTGTTCTTGGAGGCAATTTTCGATCTCTCTCTACAGCCCACCATTCGAGCTGAAATTTTGAGCAAATACTCCCTGGTATGTAACTCCTTCACCCCTCCAATTAGATTTTTGATTGGTGGCCTCATTTTTGAGTATTTAGTAGCTCTTGGTGCTGTTTTCATGAGCTTGCATGTGTAGAATTTTATTTCCCAAGTTTTGATGCAAGTTTATGCCTTAGGTAAGTGAGTTGAGTAGTTTGCCTTAACTCACTTTTTTTAAATCCTTGTTTTTGTAATTTGTCAAAAATTTCAGAAATGAGTTTGCTAGGAAGAGCAAAGGGGTGGCTTGGGAAGAAAAGGACCGAGCGCTCCGATCGAGTTAAAAGAGCTGCAGCTTCACCCTCGACTACTAGGGTGAGCTACAACGAAGATCATGTGCCCTTAGAGTTGTTTGAGGACACAAATCCAGCACGTGCGATGAATTCCTTGAAGCTGCAGGAACTAAGGAGGAGTTTTATAATCTTTGTGCTAATGCAGGTCTGACGCGGCTCGCAACGTATCGTGTTGCCCAGTATAAAAAACTCACCTCCTGTTTCATTACCAGTTTTAGATATAATCTTGATGTTGGTTTTGTTGAGTTTAAAATTTACAATGATCTTTTGACCATGCCTTTGGAAAAGTTTCGTGAAATAATAGGTGTACCGAATGTTGGACTGAGGGCGAAGATGAGCTCTCAGCCCTCTGAGCTGAGAACCGTCTTCAACTCTCTCTGTAGCATGGATACAAGGGATATTCATCGGTCAAAGATCACCAGCATTTTATTCCCACACCTCAGGTATTTTGCGTATTTTATTGCTATAGGGGTGTTAGCTCGTGACAACACGAGCAACATATCTGCGCCGGATATTGCTATCCTGGCAACCACCCTCTCAGGGAGGTTTGATTATAATGTGGGTGCCTTGATTGCTCGACGCCTTGCTATGAACGGTAACAAGGGGGATTTATTTGGTGGCGTTTACGCCACACTTATCCTAGAGTCTCTTAATGGCACCCCACACCCCGATGATAAGCCTTTTACTTATTTAAGTTTTGATCTTGCTGCTATGAAAAGGCATAAGTTTGTTACCATGACTTCTGAGTTTGGTAACCTTGATTATATCTTGCGTTTCGGAGCTACCACGGAACACAAGATCCGTCTACCTGCACCTCTTTTGTTCGATTTTTATCGCAGGAACGGATGGTCCTTTGATGTTACCCAGTTCGATGAGTTCGTGGTCCAGCATCAGTTTCATAACCCCATGGAGGGGGTTATGCCCGACGAGGAGGAGCATGGTGAGTTCCCACCTTTCCAGGGGGAGACTGTCACCCAGTTGGGTGAAGGGTCTTCCTCTGCTTGGAGCGCGGATCCTTCTTCGTGGGAGGATCCGAGGACTTCGGTGTACGCACCGGAAGCCTCATACGACCCTTGGACTCACCAGTACCATCCTGGAGCAGGAGGCTCCTGGGGACATTAGCTACTACCAACTTAGGCCAAAAGCCTAAGCTTGGGGGAGTACGTACCCTTCTCGCTGTTCCATTGTATTATCCATTTTATTTTTGTTCGCTTTGATCTTTTCAAAGTTTTTTCCCGTTTTTCTTTCTTTCTTTTTTTGCAAAAACAACAAAAGGATTTTCTCTTTTCTTTTTCTCTCGTTTAAACCTTCAAAAACCCAAAAAGATTTCCTTTCTCTCTTTAGTTTGCTTTGTTTTCAGAGTTCAGCTCGAGTTCGTGATGGCATTTGATAATATTTTCCACATGCGATCGTGCAAGGGACAAGGCAGTAATGATGAAGATCGACGGAAGGGAAGCAACAAGGAAAACCGGTATGAACTCTTCTTGTTTCTACTTCCGTACATATGCCTGTACTTATGATCTAGAGACCAGCTTGTAGCGACATAGTGCTATGTTTACAATGCTTTCCCAGTGTTCATGCTTTCCTTGTGGCTAGTCTCAAATAGCTAGAGTACATAATGTGTTGTTGAAATGATTTACATGCATTGCATTGTTCATGGTTTGGCATACTGAAGTGGTATTTCCCTTCGGAGAATTTTTGGATTAACTTGGCACATGTTCACACATGCTTATGACTAAAAAGTCTATTTTTGCCTTGATGATCTTTTTGTTTCAGAATAGTTATATCACTTTCATGCCCGATTCAATGTTGCTTTGTCGCTCTGCATGATTATGACATTTATTGCTCTCTAGTTGGTCGCTTCCCAGTCTTTTGCTAGCCTTCGCTCGCACTAAGAGGAATTTTGCTTGTGCTTCCAAATTCCTTTTCAAACCCAGTTGTTCCATTTGAGTCCACCATACCTACCTATATGTGGTATTTACCGGCCACTCCTAACTTAGACTTTCTTGTGCCATCTCGAAATTTATTCAAAACTTTCCCTTTTGTAACTGTACAAGCTCATGGTGCGGTGAGGGGAAATCAGTATCTTTCATGCCAAAAATATTTTGACGGAAGTTTTAACTAGTCAAACAGAAAAAAAAATATGAGAGTTACACCTCCCCCATACTTGATGATGGAATGAAATGGACCAAATGCTGCTTATGATAGATGGAACGATACCCTCCTTCCATTCTTGAGGCAAAATAAAAGGTTCCATAGACCATCAAAGGATTTATGGATAAGGGAATATGTGTAAGCAAAAGGCATTATATATGGTTGGCATGGGAGATATTGAGAGACCTTTACCGTTCACCGTTGACTGGAAAGTTGCACGTCTCAAAGAAATGTTTTATCTCTGTTTTCAAAACCAAGAGCTCTGGCACATGTTTAGTCTTTGCTTCCTTTCACGGGTTTTCAACCTTGCCATCAAAAGCCACGGTTCGAGAGTCTCCCCTTCTTTCTTCAAAGCACTAACTATGAGAGCATAATTGTCATTCTTAGTGTAACATGCATTGTCCCAAAGTATTACATTGTCTTCTGCATGCTTGTGTTATTGCTAGTCTAAAATACTGAGTTCTAGTCACCTTTAAAACTCCGGAGGAGTTTCTGCATTTATGTTTTGCTTCACTCATGGAGGCTAGCGAAGTACCACTCAAGTATGTTCAAGCTATGTGCATTGTGATCCTGTCTTGATTTTCAGTAGCTTATTATTTACTTTTAGTTGTTTGTGACTGATCACATTAAAGAAGAATTGCTTCGTGCGTTGTCCTTATAGCATTGTTTCAATACCTGCTAAACTCTTTTCGTAGTACATGCTTATATACATCTATTGAAGCAAAAGAGTTTGTCAAAGTTTTCTTTTTCGCGTCCAGTTCGTTGAACTGAATTGCTTGAGGACAAGCAATATGCTAAGCTTGGGGGAGTTGATACGTCTCAAACGTATCTACTTTTCCAAACACTTTTGCTATTGTTTTGCCCTCATTCTTGCATGATTTCGAAGAAACTAACCCGGACTAACGCTGTTTTCAGCAGAACTGCCTGTATGGTTTTATTGTGTGCAGGAAAATGGAGTTTTAGACGTTCCAGAAAATTACCAGAAAATCCACGCACCCGAAGGAGCCAGAAGCCAGAAGTGGGACCAGACGGGAGCCCTGGGGGCCCCAGGCGCCCCCTGGCGCAGCCAGGGGTGGGGCCGCGCCCTCTGGCCGCCTGGGCGCCTCCCCCTCCTCTGGTGCCCTACCGAGACTCCTATTTATCCCCATGACGAGAAAACCCCGAAACATAAGTCGTTTTCCCAGTTTTCGTTGCGGAGCCGCCGCCACCCTCTGTTCTTCTTCGGGAGGGCTAATCTGGAGGCTGATTTGGCCTCCGGAGAGGGGAGATCGTCGCCATCGTCATCACCATCACCAATCCATCCATCCTCCATGACTTCTCTTCACATGTGTGAGACATTCCCTGCTGTAGGCAAAGGGGATGGTAGGGATTGGATGAGTTTGATCATGTAATAGTTCGTCAGATTGTTGGGGGCATGTTGCCTATCATCTAGATTGGTGTTTATCTTATTTTATTCAACTTGTTGTTCTTAATGCTTGTCACTTTGGGCCCGAGTGCCATGTTTTCAGATCTGAACCCTATGTGTTTTCATGAATATATTTGTGTTCTAGATCCTATCTATGAGTTTTATGCACCTATTATGGTCCGGAACCGGCGATCCCAAAGGTGACAGCTTGGGACACCAAAGGGGATGGTCCATAATTTTAGGATTCCATGTATCCATTGAGTTTATTGCTTTGTTCCGGTGCTCTTTGATAGGAGCACCTTAATCTCCATAAGTTCCCTTTGGCCCCGTTCGTAGCGGGATGGTAGGACAAAAGATGTTGTGCAAGTTCTTATTGCAAGCACGCACAACTACCTACGGGATACATGCCTATGTTTGATATGTGCCTAGATGATCATTGCTTTTCTTTGTGCCTTTCCCCGTGTTAGAATCTATTATATGTTCACTCTCATCCATGCAGCGCCCAACCATCCATCTCCCTAGTCTACAGTGTTTTCAATCCTGCTGGTCATTAGTTGTTACTTTTGTTGTTACTTTTGTTGTTGCCACTATCACTATCATATTACCATTACCACTTATCTATTGTTGCAAGCAAGTATATTTCAGGTGTGGTTGAATTGACAACTCAACTGTCAAAGCTTATAAATACTCTTTGGCTCCCCGTGTGTCGAATCAATAAATTGGGTTAACTTACCCGCGAAGACTATCTCAATCCCTTACGCCTGTGGGGCATCAGCCCACTGACCTCTCGGACCCTTAGTCCGACGGTGACCGGACATCCGAGAGCATCAGGTACCGGACGTCCGATAGGGACCGGACATCTGATGTGTGTATATTCAGCAAGCTTGTTTAAAATGAGTGTGTGGCATTGAATTTGTTTGTTTTGCGAGGTATTTGAGCAAGACTTAAACAGTACACCCACTGATCCCCTCTTAATAGTGCGGGGATCCCTATACTCAAGAAAACCGGAAAATAACTTACGCTTCAAATTCATTGGTTCCATCTCTTGAGCAATTGTAAGTATCAATGGTCTATGATCCACGTCACAATGAACCGAGGACTAAAACCTGAGATAAACTTGACAAACATTATTAGTCCTCTATATGTATATTGTCATCAACATCAAAATACGATTAAGGGCATGATTGCACTTTCACCCGCAAAGGCTCGGGCTTTAGATGTGTAGACTTTGGCACCTTCCGCTCTTCGCAGGGGACCACCTGAGAGGTACGGGACTCCAACACCCAAAGGAAATGTGTCGGATTCACCGTCTTCGAACTTTAGAACAGAGATGTCCGCAATACAATCTTGTGTCCTGTTAGTGATCCTGAGAAGCTTGAGACACGGTTAGACAGTAAATACCATATTGTAATCAGCACCAAAACCATAGGATAGGAATTTTCCTTTAACATGCTATCCAAGATGATAGGTGCAAACCCTATGAGCGAGTTCACGCCCGACGGTGGCCTGATCTTCATGTCGTAGGATCGAATCGAGAAGGATATTTAGTTGCAAGCAGACGGGATAACTAGCTTTATACCTACAAAGGTTGGATGCAACTCGTACGTTGGGGATGGCTGACCCAGAGCTATGATAAATCCAAACCGCTTTCCGAACAATCGTAGAGCCACAAACCGAGACTAACCCACACAAAACGGTCGGAACCGGAGCAATTTGGAGCGTCATCAACATAATTTAGGTAATTACCAGAGAAGAAATTAAACTCTGCATCACAACTATCTCATGAATTGCTTGATCATACAAATTAAGAACACCCATGATAGATAATAGTGCAATTGCAAACATAGGAGATAAGAACATTGGCATCGCATAGGAAATTACAAACATATCATAACATGTCTTCGGTTGCATCCTAAGCTATCAGTCTTTCATAGATTACCACTAGGCATCCACATTTCAAATCATCAATATTACAACCTATGATAGCAAGCTATGATGGGGGCATTAGTAATTATTTTGGTACCTGATGATAGCACCTACTAATGGCCCTTCATATGGAGAGCAATGCGGCGACTCGATCGGCTAATATTATGCTCATATTGAGAGGATGATGCATATTGTTCCACAACTATAAGCACAGACTTGCAGCGAGGCTTCATTTTACACGTAACCATCGTCAAATCCTCCACCATTTTCTCATCATCGTCAACAGGAATCGGCAGATTCATGTCTCCCGGTGCAGGCTTCACCAACCTATCCTTATTCGCATCCTTCTTCATGGTCTCTTCCTCCACTATATGCTCATCATCTAAATCGGTAGAAATTGGAAAATTCATGTCTCGTGGCGGAGGCTTTTCGATGATCGCAAACCTCTCCGCGTCCACATCCTTCTCGACCTGCTCACCATCATCAAAGATAGTAATCTTCATATTCATCTATGCGTCGGAGGCTTCATGGTCATCGACATCCTTCTCCACTATTTGTTTGGTGTGGGACAATTCCAGCAAGTCTACACATATGTGAGAGAGTTACCTATGTGGTTGGATGGATGCATGTGTTATATTGGTGCTAACGTGTCATAGGCAGTGTTTTTTCTTGTCAATCAAGACTCACACCATCCATGCACTTATTAAGGGGGGCCACTTGTCAAGAGATCCCACCATGCAATGACCCAGTCAAAATCATGCATCCAATCTCAAATTAAAGACCTCCACTAAATGAGAGAGCTTTAAAAATTAAGGATCTTAGTGAAGTTAGAGATACCGCAACACTTGTGAGTTGAGCATACATTTACTATTACCTTGGCGTCTCCACTTTACTACGTGTATTATTCATGTGTTCGGTTCGACTACACCACACGCCCCTCCACAAACCTTGAGACCAAACTCTTCGACGGGGTTGTGCAACCACATTAAAACAATTTAGGTTCCATTGGCGGTTGTGGCAACCTCTTTTAACACAACCTCTTTCGATTGATTTAGTCCTTAATCAATTAGCTTTTCTTTTCTAACCTGAAGTTGGACACAATGAAACTATGGCTTATAAATGTCATCTTTAATCAATTGGCTATTGAAGTTATGAATATTCTTCGATCGGGAGAATAATAGTTTATACAGTTGATATGTGGGTTGGAAGAGCCCATGCGAGTTCGTCTAATGATGTTGTTGGTGTATATGGCATGTTCACAACAAACTAGTTCATGAAAAACCAGCACCACCGATGAATGTTTCTTGTTGGTTTTTGAAATCTACCTAAATTCTCTCTAGTCCATTGCACTTGATCCAGAAGCTAATCTTTATAAAGGAAAATATCCAACCATGGCATTCTTCCCTCTCACGAAGAACACATGCAATAAGAATATGACTCAAGGAGCACCACAGTCCTGCCTAAAACCTGGTCGTGTCGAACCCAATACAAATGGCCCAGTTCTTAGTGGTATGGTTGGTTCAGGTATGATCTTACGGGGCCATGGTGTAGGCCTCATCTTTAGTTCCTACCAACACATATTTGCATTTGTACTTGAAACAATGGAGATCTTGTCCATAAAAGAGTGGTTGATGCTTTAATTTACAATGGATCAACCTTCCTACCAACATTGAATCCAATTGTCTTGAAGCGGTCAAGATGGCGCAAAGTGTTGAAAGCCTGAAACTAATATGTCAAAATATACTTTTTTTATAAGAGAGATCAAGGATAGTTTGGCTAAACACATCATATATGACGTAGTCAAAATTTAGCTAGTCTGTATGTCCAAGAGTAAAGGTGGCCTAGGGGTGAACAATACTACAAAACAAAATTTGAGCCTTATGTTCAAATGGTGGTGGAAGCTAGAGACCCAAGAGGGGATCTGGCAGGATATTATTAGGGCTGGATATCTAAAAAATCATTTTGTTGCTTCTGTTAAACCTATATTTTCTAACTCTCATTGTTGAAAAGCCATCTTAAAGGCCAAGGATCTCTATGTGATGGGCAAGAAGATCAAATTGGAGGCGGGTGGTTTAACTAGAGCCGGGAAAGACCATGTTCAAGGGAATCCTCCTTTTTGTGTGATGTATCCTGTAACACCCCGGGTGTCACGCTAAAGTAATCACCTACAGTAATCAGGATTACTGTTGTTAATCACTGTTGATAATCTCTGTTGCTCAAAATGGCCTTGATCAAAAAATTTCTTTGATCAACTTGGGTCAGTTCACATTCAAATTCCCCCTTGATATTGTTGAAAGAAATGAGGTCATGGACCTTGATCATCATGAATCAAATACAGTCCAAGCTCAAATCAAATGCCCTTTGATTTGAGATCAATCAAAGCTCAAATGCTTTTGGTTGAATATTAAAAACCATGTGGCAAATAAACTTTGCCTAAAAATTATGAAACCACCTTTATAAAATCACTAATAATCTTTGGACCATGTTGGTATGGTTGTGGTTATTTATTGAGCTATGGTAAAATGCAAACAATTATAAACAGTAGCCAAAAACCCCCTATTAACCATTTAATATTTAATTCAAATATTAAATGAATTTTAAAATGGCCCAAACTATTTGTGGCACTGACCTTAGGTGTAACATTAATTATGGGCCACTTAACACATTTTACAAAAATGCCTAGGTGAATAAAATAAATGCAAATGAAAATAACAGAAAAGAAAAAGAAAAAGAAACAAATAAAAAGAAAAGGCAAAACACCTATCCTACCCCCTGGGCGAGGCCCACCTACCCGGCCCAACCCCACTGCCCCCCCCCCCACCCCGGCCCACCTGGCCTCCCCCTAGACCTAAGCAGAGGAGGCAGCCCGAGCCGACCCCGTCTCTCTCGATCCCTCTCCCTCGACCTAACCCCCCCCCCCCTCCCGATCCCCTTCTCCCTCCTGGAGACCACGGCGTCGTCCAACTTCCCCCCCCCCCCCACGGCGCCCCCTCCAGACGCCGGCGCGCGCCTTCACCCGCCGGAGTGCCCGGACGCCTCCCCCTCGCGTGCTCCCGGCGCAGCCCCCAAGTCCCCCCACGCCGAGCCGCTGCTCCACCGGACCACCCTCTCTCCACGCCGGCGGCGCCGCCGGGGCCGCCTCTCGACCTCCTCGGCCTCGTGTGGCCTCGCCTCTCAGCACCGGCTCGCCGGCCTCAGCCGTCAACCACACTGGCCGTCCCACCTACCTCGCCATCGCGCCGCTACCCCGGCAACCGGCGCCTTGAACCTCCACGCCATGTTGCGCCTGGGTTTCCCCGACGCCGCTGCCCAGTCTCCTCTACCGCAGCTCCGGCAGCCACCTCGAGCCCCTAGCCACCCTGCTGCCCCCTGTGAGCTCACCCTCACATCCCTCCTCTCCCCCACCCCCGCCATGGACGAGCTTCACTCGCGCGTCAGTACTTCGCTGCCACGGTCGTCCATGTTCCCGGTCGCGCCCTGTAGCTACTCCCTGCAGCCGCTAGCGCCTGCACGCACAAGGCCTCGACTGTGCTGCCGTCGTTGCTCTGCTGGCGGCGGCACTGCTAGTGGTTGCTAACGGCTGCTGTGCTACTGTTATTTTTGCTCTGCTGCTCATGTTGATGTTTTGCACCTTGTACAAAAGCAAAACTGAGAGCAAAACAGTTTAACATAGCTACAAATTGTATGGGTAGGAAGTTGATGTACCAAGGTCCTTTTGTTTCACTGGACCAACTCATCTTGAGGCATGGATTAAATCCAATAAAATAGCCAAAGTGCACTTTTTCTGTTAACTAAAAATAGCTGATAAACGGTATATTAACTAGCTACATTGGAGCAAGTTTTGGATAGGTAATCAAACTCTGATGTGGATGAATTTCGTACCATATTGAAGAGCACAGAAAATTGCTCAAATTTGATATAAAGAACTAACCCGGCGGATGAGCTGAACCCAAAACCGTAACCCTCCGAAGACGCTAATGGATGTTAAAACCGGGGTTCCCCGGACTTAGCAAATTTCTGCTAGGTCACTAACATTGTCTTAACCACTTATTAAACCCAAAACTATGTGTTATTGATTTTCATTAATAACACAAATGACATGGGCCTGTGGTAAACATAACCAAGATCAAATAATGTATTTGAAATATATTTGGTTGAGGCTTAATTAATTAGTTATTAAATTCACAAAAGGATTAAATAATAAAAGTATTCTTAGACTTAGCCAATTCCGATAAAATCCAAAAAAGGTGGAGATGACATGTAGGCCCCACTGGTTGAATTACGATTAAAGAAAATAGAAAATGTAACATGCCACTGACATGTGGGTCCCCCATGTCAGTGGCACTATTGTGGAAAATGTTCGATTTAATAATTGAAATAATTCCAGAAATTGTTTTAAATTGATTTAAACTTTGAAAAACCATATAAAATAAACCGTAAGTCAGATGAATATAATTTCTACATCAAACTTGATCTAAAAAATACAACGAATACAGATACGCCACTCGTATACCCACCGCACCCCTCTAACATACCGAACGTGGAACATTTCTCCTCCGGTTCGTCTGTCTGTCAGATGACTGGAGCCGGTAAAACATTTTGGATGAAATAGTTCTGAACATAAAAGTTGTTCAGAATCAATCAACGAGCACGGATACACTATCCACATGTCTGTCAGATGTCTCTAACACTGCAGACATGGAACCTTCCCCCTTCCGGATCATCTGTCCGGTAATCAACCGGTACCGATGAATCATCCCCGGATAAATTCCTGCTTTGAGCAAATCACCGAACACTGCGTTAGAGCCCCGTTGCTTTGTATTTGCTATGTCTTACATTTGTATTGCTATTATTGATGTGTATTTATTGTTTCCTCCCCCTTTATTCTCCGATAGACCTCATTGCTGCCGCCGATGACATCGTTGCTGAGTACGACTACTTCATCGACGACCGTACCGCTACTACCGAGCTTCCAGGCAAGCAGAGCCATTCTCTTCCCCAGATATCACCTATCTTTCCATACATTTCTTGCACTAGGCATTGTTACTGCTGCTGCTACGATTACAATCCTATTCAATTGCATAGCCTGTTTTTGTCGCCCATTGATGTACCTTCCTTATCCTATGCTGCCTGCTTTATCTATATATTATATTCAGCAGTAAACCCTGCGCATTGTTAGCTAGGTTTAGAATAGCGGGTCGTGATCACTCTGGTGAGTGAACGCGGATTTCCTAATATTATAACTGCAACAGGTACGGATCAATGCAGACGCCCGAGGGAACCTACAACGGCGAGACTCTGTCGAGTCGCTTCGAGTTTGACTTACGAGTGGACGGACTCGTATTTCACTCTCGTCGTCTCAATAGCGTAGCATCACTGCAATGATACGAGGGTATTCCTCTTTAGTTCATTCCACTGATGTCTCTGTCGAACCTCTTCAAGTGTACCATCGAGGGTGATTCTTCCTGGTTTCACTTGATGGTAGGCACTCGAATCAACTGGTGTCCTTACAGGTAAGGAGTCGGGTGACCCAACGGTGCCCGCGCAGGGTATCTTAGCGGAACGACAGGTCAGGTGTATTCCACAGGTGTGCGGCGGGCCTGGTACTGTTCGTGGCCGACAGATGTCCTGTTGTACGAAAGTCGAGCTCTTCGGAGAAAACGCGAGACAAGGTAAGGAGACGGTTCACCTTGTTGGTAACCGCACGAGTTGGTGGGACGTCAGGGCAGGCACCGATGTTACTGGTGGTCCTGGCTGCTGTCGTTGTCCGCGACTCATTCAATAAGGGGCAACGATAACGGTTGTCTCGACAGAAAATTAATAAAATGCTTAACGGGTTCGGCGGATGACTTGAGTAGCCTTTTGGCTTGTACGCACTACCTATACGTGGGATTACGGTGTGGGCCCTCCGCGTTGTGGTCTCGTTCGAAAGCTCTGAAAGACGTCCAGTTCAGCATTGTGGCGCGGTCGGATCCGCATCCATGATAGAGTTGCGTGGTATCCACCGTCCTCACAACGACCCGGAGAGCGAGGGGTGATAGGCCCATGACCCCCTTGCACTTAGGGCTGTAGACCGGTGGGGACCTCTCTGATGAGCCGTAGGATGGGCCTCGGCGTGTCGGATAGCCTCGGTGGGGTGTTCCCTAACAAGGTGTACGCCACCCTGGAGATCCGAGCGTGTAGTGTCACACTAGTGCACCCCTGCAGGGAAGATTGATCTATCGATAGTCGTGTCCACGGTAACATGACGCTTTATGCTGAAGCCAGACTCTACCACTACAAACTACTACTATTAAACTGTATGGTTCCGGTTTCTTTTCCTCGCAGGGAGTCGAGGAAGGGAACTCGGAGGCATTATTAATTATGATTACAACTTATTATTATACAATGCTGCAGCAACTTCTGTTGCATTGTTACTTTCATTTCTGTTATATTAAACTGTTGGCTGATTCTTACCTCATGCTGCAAGACTCGTCGGAAGATGCTAGTCTTCGTTAGGCCTAGCTTCTTACCCTTGCTCTGGATTTCTGTCTTCCAGTCCACCATATACAGCCTCCCCTTTCCATTTGATACAAATGCATAATTGCTTAGTAGCGGACGTAAGACTCGCGGGTATGCTAGATACTCACCTGCTTTATTTCCCCCTTTTTGTTTTGCCTGATCGGCCGCTGCAGTCGACGTTGGAGTCCAGGAGCAGGAGATCCCCGATGTCGACCACCGCAACGTGAAGACCCCCGATGCCTTCTACGACGTCGAGTTCCCCTTTGACCAAGAGTAGTTTGGAGGTTCCCAGGCAGGAGGCCTCGCCTTTTCGATCGATTGTTGTTTTTGTGCTCGCCTTCTTAAGGCAACCTTGTATTCTCGTGTCTGTACTCAGATACTTTTGCTTCCGCTAACTTTGTGCTTTCGAGCTGTTGTATTCGAGCCCTCGTGGCCCCTGGCTTGTATTAAACAGCTTGTATTATTTTATTTGTAGAGTTGTGTTGTGATATCTCACCGTGAGTCCCTGATCTCGATCGTGTACCTTGCGTGTATGATTACTGTACACGGTCTGATTTTGGGGGCGTCACATATCCTCAGTTGTTTGACGTATGCATCAAACAAGAGTGCACTGTGTGAAGATGGATGATTCAATCCTGTTTAGGAGGAGGTTGAATCCTGATCTTGCTGAGCAATGGGAGAAAATGTGGTGTTATCTTAGCAATATTAACTTGAGCTCTTCTACTGATGTTATATACTGTGGGCTGGATGAGAGCTCTAAATTTTCTACTAAATATATGTATAAGTCGCTAGAAAAAAACACTAGTTGGTTGTCATTATAAATGGATTTGGGGGCTAAGATTCCTTTGAAGATTCGAAAAAATATGTGGCAATTGTCTCAAGATAGTCTTAACAAGGTAGGTGATGAAAAATGAAAAATGGCATGGGAATCGTGCTGGCTCATTTTGTTCCGATGTGAAAACTTCTCATCATCTATTTTTCACTTGCTCGGTTGCTAGAATAGTGTGGAGATCTATTGGGGTTCTTTTTGGTATTGAGTTGTGCCCAATGTAGTTACTGGCAATTCTATGCCTGGTGCTATTTATTCTGGCCGGAAGGAGAATGTTTCTATACTGTGGGGTTAGCAATTGGTCCATATAGAATGCTAGGAACCAAGCTACATTTCAAAACAAGTTGATCAAGTCACCTTTTAAGTAGTGTTCTCTGCTTGCTCGTTCTTGTTGTGCTGGGCAGGTCTACACAAGGAGGATGTGGCATCATTGAAGAAGGGTGTGGAAATGCTTCGAACGAACACACTGAATCTAATGCAGCTCTACAACTCTGCTCATGGTGCAAGCGGAAGATGGACGATTGTGGTTGCTTTAGTGAGTAGGGGGGGCTTGCTCAATTGGTTGATATATGCAGTTAGGATGCTTTTGGGTTGTTATGCTGATATTGTTATGGTTCTTCGTGTGGCCTCTCGACCTATAATAGGCATAGTTCCTTTTGATACATATGGTGTTGCCCATGTTTTTGTTTCGTGGCATATGTTTCAATGACGAGTATAATGCAACAATTTCCTAGCAATGCGTATAACTCACTCTTCTATCTTTCCCATTTCCTGCATGTCCGAAAAAATGTACTCCCTCCATAAACTAATATAAGATGTTTCAGATCAGTAGTTTAGTTATCTAAAACATCTTATATTAATTTACAAAGTATTTCCATTATTCTCATAATGAAAAGGGGTGGAAGCCCGGTTCTAAAAGGAGAATTTAGCTAGTTATTAGGCTGTTTGCCTTCCTTGACATTATGCTACGTGATTGTAACTCTTGAGTTTTGAGTAATGCAATAATTAGTCCCAAAAAAATATGTCCATAGCATATACTATTTTCTAACTTCAGTTGCCAAACAAACTGCTAGGTGTAACTGCTCTCATAACTTCATGCCAGTATTTTTTCCATACAACATTTGCAGGGTCGGTTTATTCCTGTTAATAATAATAATAATAATAATAATAATAATAATAATAATAATAATAAACATTTGTAAGGTACTCCAGTAAGGACTTGCTGTGTTTCAGTTAGGATCTCCACCTAATGGCTTAATATATTCGACAAAAAAATATGACATGATGAATACAGAACATAACATTACTTTACATACTTTACATAACAATGTGCAGAAAACCAAAAGCACTAGCTAGATCAAAAGGTCGCGAACTCTGACTGGTCTTTTAACTGCGTTTGTGTAGCCCTGCAAAAAATCACATTCATGATAAATGTCAATGCTAGAACAAGAAGCATTTAGAGTCCCATGATCAAGTCCAAAGAACTACAGGGTGAAGGCATACTGATTGTTGGGTAATTTATCAAAAAAAAACAAAATCACAAGGGAGCAGTTCATAAAGGGATTTCCAGCAGTTAAATAGTACTTTCAAGCACCATGTGACCCCCAGGGCCACGAAGGCTTGCAGTTCAGCTATGCTAGTGCCCTATTGATCTTAAGAAAAAGGTGATATCTTATAACTCTACAAGATTGTCACCGCTTTCACATTTATAATAATGAGCGCAAAAGGATGAAGGTATATTGATCCAAGTTTAGATCACTACAGAAATCATGGTACCGTAATGAAAACACACAAACCTCATTGTATTTGAAGATCAGTGGGCGCAAGTCCCTCTGTACTGTTGCTCTTTGCTGCGCAGCATCAATATGAGTCTTTGCACCCCCTGGTCTTTCTTTCCGAAAGCTGTTTTTTATTAAGGAAAAGAGGTAGCTTCATAATCAATGCCTTGAAAACGCAGTGACATTGAAAATATTAATAGCTCATGTGTTACCTTTGAAAGAAATCCGTTGGGCGACTTGAGGGTCTCTTTGCATGTGTAAGATCTTTACTACTCGAACTAGAGGCTGAGTTTAACTGCATTGGAGGTGTAGCTGATTTGCTCTTAGAGCTACCCTTGGAAGTATCACATGCAGTACTAGTTGCTGTTTTCTGGCAAGTAGTTGTTGGCACTTCACTCCTGACTCCTTCGTTAATTTGGTTCATCAATTTTCCCGCACTATCTTTGATGATCTTTTGCTTCTCTACCTGCAGAAAAACATGTGTTAACAATACAATAACATAGTCTCCTTTTGTGTTTCGAGTGTGGCATTTCCAAACATGAAAGTGTCAGGTGAAGTAAACGTAAAGCAGAAATAAGAAGTTCAATTTATACCCTATAATATGGTGTCCGGTCCCATTAGAAGCCTGAAATACTATCAAACCTTCCAAACTAAACCCTTTTTTTTTGAGAAAACACAAAAGCCTTGCATCTTGATGCATTGATAGAAGAAGGAATTAAGTAAGCCCTAAGAAGAACGACAACCCAAATTTACAACAGTGCACTCTAAGTGCTAGGCATCACCATCCAAATTAAACCCCATATGTTGTAAAACCATTCGACTTGAATCTTTGTCGGTTTTCGTTGGAGGTTTTGCAGTTCAGGGATTTCAGAAAGTGTGGAAAAAAAACTTGTATGGAACGCCAGGAATTTATAGCCTGCAAATTTTCATCACAGAATATGACTACCTGTCATGTGCAAAAATGATGAGATAAACAGATTCCACGTTTCTATTTTTGTAAATAAGACAGAAATATTTTTACTTTAGATGAATTTCTGCATGCATAGTACTTTCCGATTATTTCAGAAACTTTGCGAAGACACCCGAAATAACCAGGTTAAGTTTTGAAGAGTGGCTTTGTCTTACAAGGCTCTCAAAGATCTAGTAGAGTACAGTACAATTCATGTGTGTGGAGTACGCTATTTCGTAAGAACCAGAAAAATCATCAAGTTTGATCACCTGTGTTGTATTAAAAAATAAACAGAAAAGATACATAATTCCTCTTATCAATTTCGCACAGGACAGTCATATTTTTATGAATTTTGTGATGCTATCATTTCATAGCATTTCCTACAAATATGGATTTTGTTTCCATATTTTTCTGAAAGCCTATACAAAAGCACTTCTCAAAACCAGCCTAGTGTTCATCTTAATTACTTTAGGAAGTTCAGAGTTTAATATAGATTATTTCATAGTTTACGGTTCAAGTCCAACAAGCACAATGTTCAGGGTTCAGTTCAACAAGCACAATTGTCCAGGGCTCAAGTCCAACGAGCACAATTTCTCAGGGTTCAAGTCCAACAAGCACAATTTTTCAGGGTTCAGGTCCAACAAGCACAATTGTTCAGGGTTCAAAATGGAGCTTTTCCTAAACTAGATAACAAATAATAGAAGTTCAGTCCCCAAAAAGAAAGCAAGTAATGGATCTAGATACAAGCTAAAAAGCTGCTGGCATTTGAAATAAGGTCCTAACCCAAAGTCATATAATATGGTCACAATCAGTTTTTCAAATAATCTATAACGCAATATGCTCTGTTCAGCTCATGCATGCAGGTTCAAGAAATTTTTCCAGGAAATTATGGAAACAAATGGTAAGCTGGAAAATGTTGCATAGAAAAACTGTCAATATTTGGTTTCTCGGATCGAAGAGGTTACAGTCAGTAAAAGAATTGTAAAGGTGGCAAGTACTAAGCAAGATATATAGAACTGAAGGGCTCCAAACATATATGTTAGAACTAATACTAACCTCGTGGACCAAGACCTGTTTCATGGCCAAAGAGAGAGCAATGTGCTCGGATTGATAACCCTGACATCAATAGCTTTGTCAGGCACAGTGAGGAAAGAAGGAACTGTGAAATAAATAAAAGAATAAAAAGACCGGAAAGAACCTTAAAGCTTATGATATCATTGATTGGAGGATCGAGGGAAAGTGAAGGAATATCCATAGGCACAACAGATCCATTTGCTCTTTCTTGAGGTTCAAACTTTGTGTTTTTGTACGTAACCGAGTAAGAAACCATAGTATCAACTAGTTGCACGAGTTCATTTTTTTCCCTCTCTGACATCAAATTCAGTGCCACCTGAACATATCATGCATAGTTAGACATCTAACAGGGATGGAAATATACAAACAAAAAATATGCAAGTTTGAATTGGATGCAACAAAAAACATGTTCCAAGCTAGTAAACTTGGAATTAACATAGGATCCTCTCGGGAACTTAGACTCCTTACTTGGTTGCTAAATTGTTACAGGTAGACTGCATAAATTCCATCTTATTGTGGGTAAATTGCTAGATTATATAATGTTTTGGGATAGGGGCATAGTGCAGATAGCTTTGTCATGCAATCCTTGCTTATAATTCTTGATTTTAGAAACCAAGATGTATCTGAGCAGACAAATTGCTGCATGCCAGTGCCAATAGGGAGGTTTGAAAATCAAGCATTGGAACACGGCACTAAGATGACTGAGAACTTACAGGTCTCAAACTCAATGGGGAAAGAATGTGTAAAAAGGGGGAAGCAACGTCTCCAACAAAAGATTCCACTGACAGGTGCCTTGAAATGAGCGGTGACATTCGGTTTTGCCAGGTCTTTAGTGTGTCCTTCTTTTCCAAAAGCATTGTTCGGCACCTAAAAACATATCCACATTAACCCGCTGATGTGTAGTTGTTAGCTATAGATGTGTAGAAATACCTTTGCAGGGATTTTGGCCATTCAATATTTGGCTTCTCAACTTGAGCAACGATGCGGCTTATAGTGATGGCAATAGAAGGTTGATATGCTGAAGTATAACAGTAAACTATTTAAGTTAGTCCAACATTTATAAAAACAGAAGGTAATGAACAGTTAGGTACTACCTTGGAGTGACATATGCTGAGTTCGGTAAACATATTGCGTCAAAGAATCAGAAACTCCAAGTACATCAAGGCATTTCACCTGAAAGGTGGTTTGGGTTACAGTAAGTAATATATATTTTAAACTAATAAATCAATGAACTCTCCTAAGGAGGTGCAGTGGTGGGTGCACAAGGTCCACACACCAGACTATGGCCTTGGTTCTATTTTAATTTGAAGTGTGGGTGCATGACAAGTACGAAAATCAAATACATGTGTGATGAGTAAGAATTTATACCGTCTTTTCTAGCATTGGATCATGGTAAGAGAGTTTTAAGAAGTTCTCATGAATCCCATCCATAGTAACATCATAATCACCGCTGCGATACAATGTGCATAATAAGAAAGTGAACCAAGTCCATATAGAAATAAAGTGTGCAATTAACAAACCAAAATTTACCGGTTAGATATGAGTGAGAACAGAGAACCAATGTCCTTGTCTCCGCTCACATTACAATCAGCCATTTCCACCCGCTTGAGTTTTTTCTTTTGAAGAACCTGAAGCAAACTTGCTATGATTAAATGGTACAAGGAACAAATGTATTGTTATTTTTTGCACGAAACATTGCTAGCAGCAATCCGTGATGTTACTATTTGCAGCACCAGTATTGAAAGTTTAGGCGTATACTCTCATTGCTTGAGCAATTAAGGCATCCGTAGAAAAAAAATACAATGAGAAAACATCAGACCTGTTTCCAAACATCAAGGATGCTTTTGGACATGTCCTTCCGTCCAATGACTTGTGAATCAAACCCTGACTGCTCAATGGCATATCAATGAGAAATGAACACTCTAGCAGTTAAATAATAGCATCAGCCAGCAGGTGGCCATCTAATTAACTCACTTACAATGTTTAGTGCCTCTCTTTTCTTGTTCAAAAATTGAAGTGTGTTCAGGCATGATCGAATGTCACATTCTGCAGGGAGGCTTTGCTCACTTAGTAGTCTCTATGAGGCCAAGTGGCCAACCAGTCATCTCATGTATAAAACAAAGTTATGCATGCACTAGCAATTCTCCTTCATCCATCTGTGCATAAATAAGTGCACAACACAAGCAAAAGCAGGCACTACCTATGGAAAAATATAGGTTCCACACCTAAGACTTAAAGTTAACTTATGACAATGTTTTGCAAAGATTAAATTCGAATGAACTACGCTGAGGATCCTGAGTGTTGTGAAGCATAAAAACAGTTTCCCCAAAGTATGTAGAATATGAAGATCTTTCGTTAAATGCATGACAAATATAGATATAGCAGCCTTGTTTGGTTCAGCTTTGTCAATCAGATTTTGGAAATCCACAGCTGAACCAAACAGGATTCCACCAAAGCAAACAATTTTTGCTGCCGGATTCCACCAAAGCGCAGCCGGAAAATATACTTACGAGCAAACCAAAGAGCGAACCTTCGAACGATTTCTGAAAATCTGCTGCGGAAAATCGAAATCTGCCCGGGAGGTGCTTCCGATTTTCCGTAGCAGATTTTCCGCAGCAGATTTTCAGAAATCCGCAGCCGAACCAAACAGGGCCAGCTATCCAGTTAATTTCACAAATAAAAGATATAGTTATCCAATTAAATTCAGACTTGCTAGGAAGTTGAAAGTAAACAAAGGTACTATGGGGTATGTTTCAGCAGACGCTGAGTTTTGTTACACAAGTTAATGAGACATATTGGCCAAAAATCTAGTGAATTTAGCTAAATAAATATCAGTAGGACTAAAGAACACTATTGGGTCGTTTAAACATAGGAAGAATACTAAATTCAACAAGTATAAGTATTATCACTCAAGAAGGAGATATCACATGTACATTGATCGACTACCGTATCCTGGTCCTGCTATTGTTGTAGCAAAATGGGCATGGCATTATGCACCAGTATTAAGCATATATATGGTTTGCGTGGAGCAAAAGAAATTGTACCAGTATAGTCTGCTAATGCAGAAAGGGCAATTGAACTTGTCTTGAATCCTTCC
The DNA here is from genome assembly GCA_950022295.1 of Bromus sterilis. NCBI lineage: Eukaryota > Viridiplantae > Streptophyta > Magnoliopsida > Poales > Poaceae > Bromus > Bromus sterilis. The sequence goes on along the minus strand of OX465595.1, from coordinate 85,444,964 downwards.
TTCTTGCATATGTACTTGAGTCTAAACAAGCAAAACTTCTTTATGAACAAAATGTACCATACTAAGATAGACTGTTAGAACGTTGCTAGGTATAAGTGTCTTTATATCACCTGTTCACCACACGACTAATCGTTGGCTGTACAAAAATATGAACCCTGTAAATTTAAACCAATACGTATAAGAGAAGTTTAAGATTGTAGGACTGTACAGAACTACAAGAAAATACCAGGAAGAAAACATTACTTGGCTACTTGGCGTAGTTTTCTCAAGGCTGGAGCATACAGGTCATTGCAAATACAAATTACCTACAAATAATATCATATGAATTAGTATAATATGAAGGCACTACAATGAAAGTGACAGCACAGCAACATTGCTTACAGGTCTCAATAGTTTTGCTGTTTTATGACCTTTCCTTGAGGAAGCCTTTTGTACTTGAGTTTCTTCACCTCCAGTGCTTCTGTCAGAATTGTTATTCTTGTCAGCATTGATCTGCACCCAAAAAAAGAGTTAATCGTCCATGATCACAGAAATACGTTCATATGCATTATGCTGAGGAGAATAGCCTCTCTAGATTCCCAACTGCATAACAATGCAAAATATTCTTCTATCAACAAAAATTGAATATAAGGAACTTGTTGAAATATTGAACATGCAATTCAATATCGTATCAGAGCCAAGAGATCTCAAGTTCAAATCCATGCCAACACACTATTAACAAGAAGAAAAGAGTTGCAGCCTAAACTGACCCCACGTGTAAGGCTTGGTGGAGCCTAGACATGAGGGGGGTGTTGAAATATATTGCCCACCATTCTCCATCGGTTCGGACTTTTGGATGAACTGGCTGGACCATGCAGTTCAATAGATATTAATGTTGAAATGTTGCCAACTTACCATCTTTAGAATAACCTCCACTGCCCCTTTTCCATCACCAAGCGCTCCATCAATTTCATCAATTACCTACACATGCTAGCAGGCCTAAACAGAAAGTGGAGAAAGTGATTTAATAATCTGATAGCATAACTTAACTCACCAGACACTTCGGTTTGGAATCTGACATGATAGAGTTCATCTGAACTACATCAAGAATTTTTGGCTCAATGGATGAAGCAGAACGATCATCACTGGCATTTATCTGCATGTATGTGGCACTTAGCATAAGCAATGCACCGAATCTGTATTCAGGTAGCAATAAGCAGCTGAGTGCCAGCCCATGACCAACAGCAAAACTAGCCAGCAAACATAACTAGCAAGAGGCGACATTAAAATAGAGTTTGGAAGAAATCTTGCTAAAGAACATGGCACTATAGGCTTCAAAGGGACACAAAAGACTGATACTTGCAGTTTTACAGTGTATGGAAAACAAAACCCCTACCTAACAGTATCCAGCTGTGACTAGATGATGGGTAACAAAACTGAAGACAATTCAGAAGTATGCTCCTATAGGAAGTGACTAAACATCGCAATTATGCATCATCAAGAGCACAAAATAAACAAGAAATAATGTTCCTATCCAGACCTCCACAACATGGTAACCACAATGTTTAGCTGCCACATGAGCAAGAGTTGTCTTCCCAAGGCCAGCTGGACCACATAGTAGCAACACCTGCAACATCATGAGGTTATCCAAATGCATAACTAAACAAACTTCTTAGTACAGGCACAGCTTGTAGTCATCTTCAGAAGACACACTAGTACTAACCCACCTTTTGTTCTGGTGCGTTGTCAACGGAAGGCTTTTTGTTAAAGGTGTTCTTCAAATCTTCTGAGTTGCTACCAGGTGCATTCTGGGGCTTGCTGTCTTGACCCAGGACATAGCCTCCCTTGATCTTGGAAAAGAAACTTCTGCTACTTGAGTTCTTTTGAATGGCACAAGAATGCCTACGTAAGGCGGATAACGTATCGTCACTTGTAGCCCGAATATGGGATCCAAACACACAAGAGTCCCATTGTTTTAACCATAGAAGTACCTGGATGGGGAATATCACGTCCAATCAGAGATTCTTACTGAGCAGGTTTACACTTATAATAACATTTCTTGTGAAAATGGAATGGCTATTTACCTCCCTATTTGTGTGCTCGTCACTTAACAGATCTGTAAAAGAGTGTGGTGCATATTTCTCCACCCAAAGCTGTTCTGTAACTATTGGAGTCAACGGACAACCCTCGACATATTGTGACTCTGCACTTTCCAGCAAGGCCTTCATGCACATTACAGATATAGATTAGTAAGATATTGTTTTAACTTTTTTCTCACAGCAACAGCAATTAACATGGTACTGGGTATAGTAGTCAGCACCCATTGTCAACTTGCTTAGGCAAAAAAGAAGGCATAGTTGTCTCCCAGTGCTTAGTGCAGTTTTACAATTTCAGAATGACGATTTGATTTTCAACTCCAAGCTCTAAAAATATAAGCAGTATGATATCCTGGACTGCACATGGTAACTTGTTAACAAGAAATTACGCATTCTGTATTTTGGTGCTGATATGTGGGATTGATATCTTCCTAAGAAAGCATTAAATTAAATACCATAGTGACTAGTGTGAACCTATTCCTACTAGAAGCCAACAACTTGTGTTAAAGATATAGGAGTAGCACTCAATTACATCTGTTCTTTTCTATTGTGGTCCAAATACCATTTCGTTCACCGTTTGCTTCTCATAGACACTGCCTACTTTGCCAGACTATAGTGATGCAATGCAGGAAACAAATCCGATAGTGTCATCTATTTACATGTTAATGATCTGCAGATGCATCTCACATGTGTACCTTTGCTAAAGCCTCTTGCTCCGCCCGCATAGTCAATGAATGAAAGGATTCTGAGAGGAGCCCTGCAAAACAGCAAACAACACGAAGTATTAACAAACTAATTCGAACGAATCTTCATTTTCGGGAGAAATGATTAAGAGCACTAAATCAAAGCACACTACTTAGCAGTAACTAACCACTGTGGTTGGAAATTGAAGTCCTTCCCCTAGTTCCCTCAATTACTTCGCTAATCAATTTCTCCGTCGCAAGCTTAGCATAAACCCTTTCTCCGTTGGGCGCTGTGATGGGCATAGAGTCCCCCTGGATCTCCGACGCGAACCGCGACACTATCTTCTCGGCGACGACTTCGACGGCGGGAGGGGGCGAGTACCGCAGCCAGTCCTCGTCCACCGAATCCGCCTGGTCCACATTCCTCCTCTTGCTCCTCTCCTCCTGCTGCTCCGGTGGAGGCGGAGGGGGAGGCCGCTTCAGATTGGCATCTGACACTTCATCTTCGTGCAGATTTGGACTGAATCAGCAGTCGAAACAATCGATGCTTGTATTTGTGGTCTATCGAGATGGGGGTGATGCGTACCTGAGGGATTTGCAGGAGAAACGGCGGTCTTCTGCGGGGGGGCGGGCGGCCTGCACGCGTCGCCGGCGGCCGGGAGGAAGCCCTCCTCGGGGTCATCGAAGTAGGCGTACTCCTCCTCTTCCGGGAGGAGGCCGTTGCTCTCCATCCACTCGAGCTCCTCCGGATCTGGCATCTCCATGTCGGTCGCCATCTCCGTCGCCGACGCGGCACGCAGCGGAATTCCCAAGCGGCGGCGGTGGCGAAAAGTGAGTGACTTCGATGGCGGGAAGTGGCGGGGGAAATGAGCGTGGGCTAGGGCGTTGCCGCCCTGTTTTCCTTTCCGGTGAATGGGGTTTTTGTGTGGTGGGGGACAGGACTCCTTCAGCCCAGTATATATTGTCACAGGAGGGGGACACGGAGAAGGGTACTATTCGGCCCAACATGCTCTTTCAGCCCAGTATATTGTCCTCTAAAAAAAAGTGGATATGTTGCTACCCCTAAAAAAAGTGGATATGTTGCTCAAAAAAATTAGTGGATATTTTTTACATTGATGATGATAAATGGGATACTGTATACGTATGATTTATCGTAATTAAAAAGTTAAATGAGTTTCTTACCTGTGCGTGAGAATGAAAGGTTAGTTGTTTTTGTTATTTGGTAGGTTTATTTTAATGATTTATCTCTCAACCCGTGCATCTAAATTACGAATTGTTTTCATCATTTCATTTTTGCATCAAGATCTTTAAAATTGAATTCCATGTTGATAAGTTTTGTTTAAAAAATGAGAAAAAAATTGTGACTCGACATTGTACCAAATCATGCCTCAAATTCGTACTAAACTATGCTTAAAAAAATGTACTCCCTCCGATCCGCGACACTTATTATGGATCGGAGGGAGTATCAAATTGTGCTTCTCATCGTAGCATAGATTTATTTTTCATGGAGCCACAATTTTTTTCCAAAAGCATAGATTTTGCTTCTTGTATAATTTACTTCTAATGGAGTTGTAATTTTCTTTCCTTTTGAGAAACATATATTTAATTCTCGTTGAGCCACTGATTTTCTTTTTGTACTATCATAAATTTGCTTCTCGTCAAGCCATAGTTTTTTTCAAAAGCACGGATTCGTTTTTCGTGGAGCTACAGAATTACGTTTTCTGCAGTCATATATTTGCCTTCACGCAAAGAAAAAAATGAAATATCACAAATATGCTTAGAATGTGACACATACATAGCGATATCTGAACACACCGATTTACGGATACCTTCGAAGGATTGCCTATCACATAGTTGCTCCCTGGATCCCTAGTTGTTCTTTACAATAGATATAATGACGAGGTAAATGCGTCGCACTGAGCTTATAATTTACCCTATAATTTTTGTCCGGCAGTGATTTTGACATTGTTTTTGCGAGGGCTATATCTCATTTGCAGTGAGATGTACATTCCCATCGCTTGAAGCTTTTTCATGTACGCTATGGTATTTAGTCGGCCACTTTTAACGCATCCGTTCACTGCCATGTTCGCTTCACTCGTTCGTTTCACTTTGACCTTTTTTGGCTTTTTCTGTTTTCTTTGTTTTCACATTTTTTTGTATCTTTATCGGTTTTTAATTTTTTTTTCTTTTGTAGGTTTTTTTTTCAGTGTTTTTTCTTCTCTTTTTCCATTTCTTGGTTTTCTTTTTGTTTCTTAATTGGTTTTAATCGGTTTTCATTTGTTTGCATTGATTTTTTCCTTCTTTTTGGTTTCCTTTTTTCGGTTATCATTGGTTTTGTCTGTTTTTTTGTCTTCGGTTTTTTCTTTATACTTTTTCATAGATATGTATATATTTTTAACATTTATTCAAATACTTAAAATATTTTCTGTATACATCCAAAAAACTTATATATACGTTAAACATTTTCAAATACATAAAAAATATGTTGCATATTTTTCATACCCATTAAATACATTTTATGAAATTATATTTTTCAAATATGTATATGATGAATATTTTCTATACATATTTAATATGATTATCAGTTTTACATATTTGTGTTTTAATGTCTACTTTCTTCATATATATATATATATATATATATATTTATATAATTTTACAAAAAAATATACTACACATTTAACATTTTAAAATGCATGATAATTATTTTTGAAAAATTAATGTGAAGTGATTATGCTAATACATATATCTTGAATGTTTAAGAAAATAAACAAAAGTAAAAAAACGTAAATAACAACATATTTTTTTGCGGGTAAATAACAAAATAAAAAGCTATAATAAATAAACAATAATGCTTGCTGGCCTGGTCCATTGGCGCAGCCCTTCAGGCGAGCGCTCCTACTGCCTCGCTATAAGCTAGGCATAATCGCACCCATTTTTTCCACTATAAGCAATATGAAGCTATTGTAATTCTTATCTCAGAGAATAACACACATTATTGATCAAGGGTAAAAAAAAATAGAAGATAGTGCCTCCCGGATATAATCCAATGCTTCCAATTTCCATTTTCAGGGAGCTCGGGTCACAACATTCTGTCGTACATCATGAATACGAAAGATTTCTTCAACGCCAAGAGAAGAGAAAACTGAATCATGGAGTAGCATATTTAGCATCTGCACCAACGAGGGACGCGGCTAAGTAATCGCGAAAGCCTCCCACCCATGCTCTGCCAGCATCCAGTTTTGTTTTTTTACGGGGAAGCATCCAGTTATCACACCCTAAAACGAACGACAGGGCAAGCTAAGCAACCTTCTTGGACGAGATCGCTCCGGCGCGGGATTCTTGAACGAGATGCTTTGCCCTGCCTAAACTGGAAGCAACGTGCGTGTGCGCAGGTTTATGTCCGCGTCCTAAACGGCACACAGAGCAGGGCAATGGCGACAGCACCACGCGATCTGCTGCTACTGGATACTAGATAGGATAAGAATAAGATGAACACGCCCAGGTTTTCGTCGCTGGACCTACTTTACTTGGTGCCCGTTACAAAGCATCATCTTCACATGTTTGAGCGAATAGTCATGCCATGGGGTCCTCCATGTAGATCACACCTTCTCGAGTCTTCAATGCTGACAGTGATCCTAGCGCTCCTCTTTTTGTTCAGTTTCAACATGAGGATCTCATTCCCATCACATTGGTTTTTTCTTTTACATCGACAAGTTTTTTTCAATTTTTTTGCGTGGCCATCTGCCATCTGGAAGTTCTTAAACTCTGAAGTAGCCGGGTCACGCTCACTCGGCCACCCCCACAAAAAAATCAATAGCTTGGCCATATGCGAGATGAGATTGCATCGGATATTTTCGTTTCTTTAATGACGGGTCTGGCCTCTTCTGCTCGAGCAGTAATCAAGCCTACGTGGCGGTAGATAGATCCAAGGAAAATGCACCGTGTACAAATTTCAGTATATTTTTAGCCTCTCAATAAGTGTCAATGTCACTAGGGCAAATCTGATTAGCTATCCCAAAACCAAAAATAAAATACAATACTATTGTCAACTTCTAAGTTTGGTCTCTAAACTAAGTGATGAAGCTAGGGAGCAAAAGAGCATACTTTTTTTCCACCCGCAAATAAAGAGAGTATGTTTTTCTTTTCTTTTCAAGGTTCCTTCAATAACTTAGGGCATCATGAACATTGGTCCCTAAAACAGACCCCGCATCTGTCCACGAATAGGGGATCGGTCCGCAGATACTGGTCATCCAACCCTATCCACATTCGCCTGGCAGAAGTTTAACAAAAATCGGTAAATTCGCACAAACTACGAATGGATTTAAATAATCGCACTGAAATTCATTAAAAAAATTGTGTAATTTACATAGTTTGATGATATGTCATTCGTTGAATTAGTTTAATACTCCGTCCGTAACAAAAATTAAGATGTTTATTATGCTCTATGCAAAAGCAAAAAAAGTGTCTTACATTTTGATACAGAGGCATAGTACTTAAATAATAGATTAATAATAGTAAACTAATCAGGCTCCAACGCCACCACATCATCCTTCTCCACCTTCGTCTCCTCCGACTGCTCCTCGTCGTCCTCTAGACCGTCAAAGATGGCATTGATCCTCGGCCATTGCTCGCGAAGGAGGCATCGGCTGGCTTGCACCTCGAGATCCGAGTGAATTGAGTCGAGGATCACCTTTTGTTCCATGTGGCGGGATTCGTCAAGACGTTCGACTCGATAAAGCGCTTGTGTTGTATCTCCCGACAAAGCTATTTGTCGGACGCCAGAGTAAGTTCCTGCTCCTCCCGGGGTAGGCTTCACGGTCGACGCGTTCGCATTGAAGAGGTAACATCGCTTCGAATATGCCCCATCGCATCTGCGACATTGAATACGCACAAACGATGGAGCGGTGACTACATAGCCGTCGCTTAGGAGTTGTCCCATCACATCTCTTCGACATTAACAAGCGCGAAGAGAACGAGGCTCGGACCGAAGCTGATGCGTCTCTCCGACATTGAACGACAACGTCAACAACTTCGCACGTGGGGAGGAATTTTGGCGCAGAGGGATTTTGGGCGGGATCAGGGTGTCGAGCGAGGCTGTTTTGGAGGTAAGGATTACCACAAAAGCCCCCATCCCGGTTTGGGTCTGATTTGCATGTAAATGGACAGGCGAACCAACCCGCGGACGGATACAAGGCCATGTTGGATGGAAAAAGTGACCCGGACAGCCCAGTACAAATGAATGTGGGAGGTTCGAGGGTCGACGTTGGAGATATCCTTATCCAAAGACGCTCCTCCGACTTGGTCATAACCCAATGGTGACAACTTGAGATATCAAATGAAAGGCTTTTGACTTGAGGATTACCTGTATTCAGGGAGTGTTAATGCCTTGTTCCGATGCTTTGTGAAAGGAGCACCTTAATCTCCACAAGTTCAATGTTAGGCCCCATTGAAACGAGATGGTAGGACAAAAGATGTTGTGCAAGTTCTTATGGAAATCACAAACAACTATATACAGAATACATGCCTACGTATGGTTCATAGACCATGATACTCTAGGATGATCTCTCTAGAGTTAGTGGAATTCTGTCAATTTCCCAACTATAATTTATCCACCCAACAATTGTTCTTTTGCTGGGAGAGTTATCACTAGTAAAATTATGAACCCCGGTCCATCTTTCATCTTCATTGCCCCCGTTGTTACTATTTTTGCTACTACTTCACTATCACTATTTTGTGGTGCTGGTGACCGGGGAAGTTTGAAAAGGTTACACCCATCAACGCACTGGTGTTTTCTAGCGCCATTTGCCACCAACATACTTTGTCCAGTACTTTTTCAGGTGTGGCTGAATTGACAACTCAGTTGCTAAGGCTTATAAGTATTCTTTGATCCCGTTGTGTTGAATCAATAAATTGGGTTTCATATCCCTCGAAGATTGTTGCAATCCCTTACACTTGTGGGTTATCAATCATCTGCGCCCGCACGGGCCAGACACACTCTAATATTCTGATGCCATTGTTGGTTGTTATTGTATGTGTACTGTGTATGGAATGTTATTGAATCCCGAGTTCACGAGTCCACATGCCTCAAGTACCGCTCTAAAGGCAGTAATTTTGAAAGGATCGAGATGAACCTAGAGGATATGAATAGGTTCAATTGCAAAAATTTAATGTTCACTAGACAATTTTAGGCAATAATGCGTAATATGAAAGTGGGCTTAATAATTGCAAAATTGATATTAACAAGTAATGTAGTGAGCAATAACAATATAGTAAAGTAATGCACGGTCAAAAGACCAAGGTAAGTGATAGTAAGAGAAAAGGGTTAGGGATAACCGAAGACACAAAGACAATGATTTATTCCGGTGTTCACTTTCTTAGAGGGAAGCTAATCACCATTGGAGGGATGCATGTTACCACGAAGGCACACCAACGCCACGAAGTCTCACACTATTATCCCCTTGAAATATCACCACACAGACGATTCTCAACCACCAGCGGTAAACCTTTAGGTGGCCTCCAAACCCTCACGAACTTCCAGGGGTAATCACAATCTTGATTCCTCATCGAAGAACTCCTACGGTGTAGGAGTCTCCAACCTCCCAAGAGTAATCATATTAATGGTAAAATCTCAAGACTTGTTAAAATTGCAATTTGCTTTGGTGAGAAGTTGGGAAATGAGTGGATCTATCACATGCACCACTAACAACATGAAAAGGGTTGGCAGCCCAGTCCCTGCTACCAGATGCACTGCTAACAACAACAAAAGAAAAACTAAAACTAACACCTAGAAACTAGCAAACATGGGCACACGTTTTCTACAAAGACCATCATACAGCGAGACTCAACTCAAGAATCAACCACTCTTCAACCAGATGGATCAAAAGCCATAACAAGCTTCTTTTTTGTACCCCAAATAACTGGTTGATGCATCAATTATCCCCTCCATCTTCACCATGTTATTCGTTTAGCTTCATGTACGCCTCCTCACCCGGTGCTTGCAAAAGTCTCCTTCTAATCCTTCTTTCAAAGCTAACATCTTCATGCCCTCTTAAAGCAATATGTTGAAACCTGCTTCCCCCATGGCCATAGATTCAGGTCATCTTCAGCTTGGAGGCCTGCCCAATATCGCATGAAAGAACATGGATGTGACGCCCCCAAAATCAATCCGTGTACAATAATCACACACGCAGGGTACACAGCTGAGATTAGGGTGCCACGGTGAGAATATCACAGCACAACACTAAACACAAAAGGATAAATCAATATGTTACAATACTAGGGATCACGAGGATCCGAATACATAAGTCATACAAGCCATAATATATGAGTACAGACATAGTTAGTCAAGTTTTGCCTTAAGAAGGCTAGCACAAATGACATGAGAGATACAGATCGAAAAGGCGAGGCCTCCTGCCTGGGATCCACTGAACTACTCCTGGTCAACGGGGAACTCGACGTCGTAGTAGTCGTGTCCGGGGTACTCCTGCTCCTGGGCTCCAACGTCGACTGCAGCGGCCCATCAGGCAAAGCGAAAAAGGGGAAAATAAAGCAAAGGTGAGTATCTAGCATACCCGTGAGTCTTACGTCCGCTACTAAGCATTTATGCATTGTATCAAAAGGAAGGGGAGACTATATATAGTGGACTGCAAGATAGAAATCAGAATAAGGGTAAGAAGCTAGGCCTATCGAAGAATAGCATCTTCCGACGAGTCTTGCAGCATGGGGAGAGAATTAGCCAACAGTTTATATAAAGCATAAAGTAACAATGCAGCAGAAGTTGCTGCAGCATTGTATAATAATAAGTTGTGATAATTAGCAATGCCTCCGAGTTCACCTCCTCGACATCCCAGCGAGGAAGAAAACCCGGAACCATACAGTTTAATAATAATAGTTTGTAGTGGTAAGATCCAGCTCCAGCATAAATCGTCCTGTTACCGTGGACACGACTATTCGAATAGATTAATCTTCCCTGCAGGGGTGCACTTGTGTTACACTACACACACGAATCTCCAGGGTGGCGTACACCTTGTTAGGGAATGCCCCACCGAGGCTATCCGACACTCCGTAGCCCATCTTTCAAACTCAATAGAGAGGCCATCCGCCGGTCTAAATCCTAAGTACGCCGGGCCTTGGACCCCAACCCGAACGTACTCCTGCACGGTGCGTGGTTGGCCGGTGAAGTTAAAGCAAATCCAAATAATACATCACCGCGCGAGCAAATAAGACAACACCACTTCCTAGAATCAGCCCGCGGTACTGCTCACGTCTGAAGAGTCCTCGGACGACACTACGAAGCAGAGGAGCCCATAACTCGTAATTCCCACGTGTAGGCATCGCGTATAAGCCAAAAGGCTACACAAGTCATCCGCCAAACCATTAGTCATTTTATTAACTTGCGGGGCAACCGTTATCGTTGCCTCGACTTAACTGACCCGCGGACAACGACAACAATCAGGACCACCAGTACATCGGTGCATGCCCTGTCGTCCCACCAAGTCTCTGCGGTTACCAACAAGGTGAACCGTCTCCTTACCTTGTCTCGCGTGTGCTCCTGGAGGAGCTCAACTTTCGTGGTTTGGTAACTCTCGCGGCCAACGATCAGGGGCCAAGCACACCGGTACGCTGGTCGTACCCTCCCTGTCGTCCCGTCGCAATACCACTCGCGGGCACCGTTGGGTCGCCCGACTTCTTACCTGAAGGACAACCGTTGCTCAGGTACCTAGAGCGGCTATACAGAGTCAGCAAAGAGTGGAGTACAAGGATTACCCCTCGATAGCTCCACTTGATGTGGCTCGGCAGAGCCGAGCTAGGGGGCCTGAGGCGGTGTCTGTATTGTACTGTACCTGTGCAGTTATAATATTTGTATCCGCGTTCACTCCCCTGAGTGATCACGGCCCTCTATCTAATCCTAGCTAACAATGCACATGGCTCACTGCTGAATATAATATATATAATAAGCAGCATAGGATAAAGGAAGGTACATCAAGGGGCGACAAAAACAGGCTATGCAATTGAATAGGATTGTAACGTAGCAGCAGCAGTAACAATGCCTAGTGCAAGAAAGTACGGAAAGGTAGGCGATATCTGGGGAAGAGAATGGCTCTGCTTGCCTGGAAGCTCGACGGTAGAAGTAGGGTCGTCGACGAAGTAGTTGATCACAGGGGCATCAGCAGCGGACGTCGAGACTACCGGACAATAAGAGAGGGGGAAGAAACAATAAATACACGACAATAATAACAATACAAAAATATGACATAACAGATACAAAGCAACGGGGATCTAACGCAGTGTTCGGTGATTTGCTCGGAGCAGGAATTTATCCGGGGATGACTCGTCAGTACCGGTTGATTACCGGACAGATGGTCCGGAGGGGAAGGTTCCATGTCTGCAGTGTTAGAGACATCTGACAAACACGTGGATAGTGTATACGTAATCGTTGATGCATTTCGAACAACTTTTATGTTCAAAACATTTTCATCCGGAAAGTTTTATCGGTACCGGGTGATTACCGGAGAGTGCAATCGGAGGAGGAACGTCTCGTGTGCGGTATGTTAGAGGGGTGTGGTGGGGGTATGGGTAGCGTATCCGTATTCGTTGTATTTTTCTGATCAACTTTCATGCATAAAGTTTTTCCATCTGACTTACGGATTAAAAGATATTAATTTCTAAAGTTTTAAATCATTTTCTGAATTTCTTTTATTATTAAAACATAACATTATCCAAAACAGTAGTTTGACCAGGTCAAACCTGAGAAGTGGGACCCACTGACCAATGGGTCCCACAAGTCAGCCTCTATCTATTTAAACATTTTATCTAATCTTAATTATCCAGTGGGGCCTACATGTCATGGAGACAAAGACATAATTAATTAACCTAATTAATCTAGGGGTTAATTTAATGGGTTGGACCCACATGTCATTTACTTTATCTCCAATTATTTTAATCAAATGCTAATTAACAGGGCATTGGGCCCACCGTCATAGGATGATGTCCGATTAACTTAACCTTATTTTTTTAAAACTAACTATTAGGGCCAGGGCCCCATCTGGCAGTGAGGGGGGGGGGGGGCTCTGCCCACGGTTTAACCAAACCGTCCCCGCCGGCGAGCAGAGGGCAACAGCGGCATGGCCGGCGAGGGGACCACGGCGAAGGCGACCAACGCGGCGAGGGCGAGGCCGCGCGGCGAGCCAGGGCGCATCTAGGGTACACACGGGTACGAGCGGCGACAAGGCAGAGACGCACACGGGGGGGGGGGGGGCGTGCAGCGGCGCGGCCACATCACGACGGCGACCGCGGGGCCAGCAGCGCGAGCGACCAGGGCGGGAACGCGCGCGCGCGGAAGAATTTGGAGGCGACCTGCATCAACACAACACGCCGGGAGGGGAGCATGGGGCCTGGTTGTGCTCGAGCTCGCGGCCATGGCGGACTACGACTACGACGTCGATGGGGAAGGGCTATGACAGCGGATTTGCAGGGGGAAAGGGGGAATCGAATGGTAAGCTCACCGCGGAGCTCGTGGGCGTCATTGGGGAGCGCGGGATGGCCGAGGTGCGGCGAATTCGGTGATGGGAGGTGGAGGCCGTGGCGGGGAAGATGGCGCAATTCCGGCGAGGTGAGGCATCCCGGCACGAGCTCGAGGGCGGAGCTGGCTTGGACGACGCAGGGGAGGCGCCCGGGCAAGCTGGTGGTCACCGGGGAGGCCACTGGCCGCGTGCCCACATCTGTGCCCGGAGAAGAAGACCGAGGAGAAGAAGAGAAAAATGGGGGCAGTGGCGTGCTAGGGCTCGATCTAGGGTTCGATGGAGGAGGTGGGGCTCGGTCTTATCCACAGAGGGCGTGGGGGGGGGCAGGTGAGGGGAAGGGAGCCGGCATGGCCTCTGCGTCGATGTGCCATGGCTGCACGTGATGAACAGAGGAGGGGGAAGAAGGAGAGAGGGAGATGGGCTGGGCCCTAGGTGGGCTTCGCCCTGGGCAACTTTTAGTGTTTTGCCAATTTTGCTTTTAGGTTTCCTTTTTAAATTTCTGTTGTATTTTATTTTGACTAGCAAATAAATTTATAAAAATATGTAAACAATACCAATAAAAGTGTTGCAATGTCTAACACTGCCACAAAAAGTTTGGGTTTAAAATAAACTCATTTGGTATTTTCTCAAAATTATAAAGGATTAAAATGGACTGTTTGGCTACTGTTTGAATTGTTTAAAATATTTAAACACTTTAATATATTCCCATTGCTATTCTAAGACTATCTACTGATTTTTATGCAATTGATAAAATTGGTGGCACAATATTTGGCATAGTTTTAATTTTCACGTATTTACTAAAAATCCAAGGCAATTTAATAACTTCTAAATATTGATTTAAATTCTATAACTGCCTATGGATTATTTGCAAGGTCCATGGACATTTTTGTTTAACCATATTTTAAAAGTTTATCTTGACTGGCATCTGCAAACTTTAATTGAAGTTGAATTATTTCCAATGCAAAGTTTTAACAAGGACGATTAGGATGACAAGGCAATCAATTAGCTTAATGACAGGGCTAAGATCTGAGGGTGTTACAATGCATAAACAATGAATTCAACAAGCGATCACATAATTTTCTGATCAAAATAGACTTTGTTTCTAAGCTTCCACACAACCTAGCATATTGCTGCAAGGCCAACTATTCCTAGATTACTACTAAGGGCCACATGCTGTGGTAACCATCAGAAGAAAATACACACGTCTATTTGGGCTCCAATACAAAAGCTAACAGTGCTCCATATGTACTTGGAAGCAGAGCAACCAAAGAATAAGCGATCGATGGTTTCTAGCTCAGAGCAAAAGTTAAAGGAAGGATTTCCCCGCCAATTTCTCTTGGTCGTGTTATCTTCTGAGGCCAGCAGTGTGCCAGATTAACCACAACCATATTTTTATTTCCAAAGGGATTTTGCTTTTCCACAAGTGCTTAAAAGATCTATCATGACCTACATTAGATATTTGGGTATATGGTGATTTAAAAGAAAAGCTCATTCTTGGCAGCTTTCCATTTTGGGTATACGGTGTTCTATTCAACTAGTATTTGAAGAAGTTTCTTCCCGCGTTGTCATCGTTACACATAAATTTATAGTTTATGTGTTGCTTTCTTCTAGTTTCGACATTCGTAACTCCGACTGCATCAGCAATCTCGGCTGAAGCGGAAACAAGAATGCTTCATCTCTGTTTCAATTTGTTAGTCAATCGCTTCCCGACATCACATTAAAATCATTGAACGCCAACAATCTATGTCCGATAGCGGGCATTGGTGTAGACTCAAGAGGACGGATAAGATAGTAGCCCGGTGAACAATTTATTACCCCCATTTTACTCCTCCAAGAAGATGCCATTCCATCCACCAATCCATCAAAGATTGTACACTTTGAGACTACATCGAAGAGACTCTTAACTTGCAAGGCAAGTAGTAGGAATTAAGCAGCTCTAGGGCGAGCCATCTCAAAGTGGAAGAGTTCTTCACTCGCACAGTTTTTGTACATCATGCGACAGGACAAGAATACAAAAAAAAACACAACACGCGGGACGCATGCGTGGTGTGGTGCAGGCAGCGGGCCGCCGGGGGCAGAGCAAGGCTGGACAATCCTACCTGGCCACTGTCGTCTCTCGTCAGCAGTGGAGCACCTCAATCATTCCGTCCACACGGGAAACCACCCTGCAGACAAGACGAAAACAGACGATTCAATCTGATTTATTTGATCTATTTCATCTGGACTTTGTACGAAATCAATGGATTTTCGTCGGATTTTGAGCTGGTTTGAGTTTGACCACCAAGCACCAACGACGCAGCAAACGCAACGACAGCAAGCAAAACCCGGGCGGTCTCTGTCGCGCTCCGCGGCAGAGGGGAAGGCATATGCCTCAGACTGCCTCGGCAATTATTCTCTCCCCCTCCCGGCCGTCCCGGCCGATACCCGATTAGCAACCCAAGGTACAGCCAGAGCCAGTCCACCACGCCGCGGCAGGGGGGAGAACGAACCGGATTCGATTCCCCCGTCTCCGCTCGTCCGTTGTACTACGACCTCCCCTCCCCGGCTCACCCACTCCCCGATTCCTCCCGTTTCCTCCGCGGCCACTGCCCAGTCCACTCCACCGCGCCGGTGCCGGTCGCGCCGGCGGCACGCGACTCCGCGAGGACGCCGCTTGCACGCGTCGCCGTCGCCGCCTCGCTGCTGCTTGGGCTCCAAGGCGAGGCGGGAGGCGGAGGTCTTCCTGCTCCGAGGAAGGATAGGGGGCACGGCACGCGTGGGAGTAGTACACGCCACGGGGGCCCCGCGGCGGTGTATAATTCGCGCCGTGCCGGTGGTGCGCTCAGCTGCGCTGGTGCGGGTCAGCAGAGGAGCAGCAGGAGGATGGGGCAGGCTCCGGAGATGGCGGCGCCGCTGCTCCTGCAGGTGGAGGAAGACGCGGACGCCGAGTGGAGCTCCAGGCCGCATCGCATTGCGCTCTTCGTCGAGCCGTCGCCCTTCGCGTCAGTCTCCTCCTCCTCCCTCTCCCTCTCCCTCATCTCTCTCTCTCTCTCTCTCTCTCTCTCTCTCTCTCTCTCTCCCAAGTGTTAGCGCACCGCACATATGGTGCTGGCCGGATTGTGCTAGATTGGATCGGATCAGATCGACATGCTCTGCACGCCGCTCTGCGGAATTGGCTTGCTGGATGCATGGTTTGTTAAATTTGATGTGTGTTTGATCTGCCCAGAGCTCCGGAGTCAATGCCTTTTTTTCCTTGTTGCCGTCTCGCAGTTACATCTCCGGCTACAAGAACCGGTTCCAGAACTTCATCAAGCATCTGCGAGAGATGGGCGATGAGGTACCCAATCCTTGTTACCTTCCTTCTGGTTGCTTGACTTGTGTATGCGCCCGTTTTCAAGATCGTTGTTCTACCTCGGAATTGACGCCTGCTTATTCGCTTCAGGTCTTGGTCGTCACCACGCACAAAGGAGCTCCCGAGGAGTTCCATGGAGCAAAGGTCATCGGCTCGTGGAGGTAATCCAACACAAACTATAGTCACCCTCTACTTAGTGATTAGCCCACTCGAGAAATACCAAGCAATTCCAAGAGCTACTCTGCTGAAAGCAAAGAACGCAGGAAATATAAAATATTTGCAGAGGAGGTGTCCTGTCATCAATTGCCACGCTGATTAGAACATTTGCTAGATATTGTGAAATGGACGCTATATTTGTTTTGAAGTATTTTCCCCAGTCGACTTTCTAATTTTGGAATGTCGTCAAAATTCAGTTTGTGGAAAACTCTTCCTTCATTTTGCTTGTACTTCGGTTGCCTAAACTTCTCCTTTTCAGCTTTCCATGTCCATTGTACCAAAATGTTCCACTCTCGTTGGCATTGAGCCCCAGAATATTTTCTGCCGTGTCAAAATTCAAGCCAGACATAATCCATGCTACTTCACCTGGAGTCATGGTAACTGTCAAAAACTCAATATGCATATGTTCCCCTTTGCCCTGTGGTTTGTTAATACCTCCTGATATCAGGTTTTTGGCGCCCTTGCTATCGCAAAAATGATTTCAGTTCCAATGGTGATGTCTTATCACACACATCTTCCTGCGTGAGTTTCTTTTATACTTCTCGGTGTCAGTTGGTTCAGGGTTGTTAAGAGATTTGCACTTTTGAATTGATTTCCTGTAATGGTTTCCAGGTACTTACCAGGTTACAATTTAAATTGGCTACTTGGGCCAACATGGGGTCTTATAAGTAAGCCCATTATCACCACTGCTATTATGTTCTGCACAAAATTGCAAAACAGAGAATAAAATAAAACTGATATTTCTCACTTAGTTTGTGCTGACATTCTTATTTTGTTTCAAAGGATGTCTCCACAGATCTGCAGATCTTACTCTAGTTCCTTCAGTAGCTATTGCCGAGGACTTTGAAACTGCTAAAGTAGTACCAGGTTAAACAATCAAAATAAATATCTATTTATACATTTCAACCCTTCATCTATCCTAACCATACTCACTCGACTCTGCAGCAAACAGAGTACGGCTTTGGAACAAGGGCGTTGATTCTGAAAGCTTCCACCCTAAGTTTCGGAGGCCTGAAATGCGCATCAAGTTGAGGTATCACCTATTGCTTTCCAATTCAACTCTGAAAGAGTTGAAGAAAACAACGCACATACTAACAGATCTTCTTTTTTCCTTTCCTGTCAGTGGCGGTGAACCAGAAAAACCGTTGATAATTCACGTGGGCCGTTTTGGGCGTGAAAAGAATTTGGATTTTCTGAAGAGGTTAGCTTTTCCGTTACACTGAATAAGTTAATATACCATCATTATCAATATTAACTCGATTTTAGAACTACATGCAAGTAAAATTGAGAGAAGTGAAACTTCGTTGACGTATTCCAGTAATAATGCACTTTTAGTGGAACCCATGTGGTATATTTTGCATTAATGACATTTAATCATTCTGTGGTAGCTATTTTTTTGCTGCTCATGGCTGTTAAAACTGCGAGACTATAATTTCTCTTTTGTATGATCAACTTTATCAACTGTCCTTATGTAACATTTTAGCTTTAAGAGTGCTGAGGATATAACTTTGGCTATCTTGACTTTTTTTTGTAACAAAGTAAGCAGTTCAAGATAGCATTACTTAAACATATCATACATCCACTATCTGCAGATTAAGCGCTACATGAGTGTCATTATGCCATGTTTTTAGTGATTTACCTATTTAAATTGTCAATACAGAGTTATGGAAAAGCTCCCTGGAGTAAGAATTGCTTTTGTTGGAGATGGACCATATAGGTGAGTCATTTGTCCACTGTTACTATTTTCTATTTTTAGTAAGACACAGACCTGATGACTCATGTGCTTATGTTCATCCGCAACTACCCGGTATTGAAAAGGCATAATTTGGAGCACTTTATTCTTACCTTTTTCACACGGCCAACGTATATGCTAATCCATAAACCATATGATACTTCATATGCGTGCCAAGTCTCAAGTGGTGAAGTACCTCTTCGCTGCTGACTGAGTTGTGAGAAGATGACCTTCTCAAAATTTGTGGATTAGTATTCTCCTTTCTGTTTCCTTGAGTTAATTGTATACATGGTTTCGCCCGAGGGTTTGTTTCTCCAGTAAGTCAGAAACTCAGAATAGTACCGCAGAAAATACTTCTGGACTAAGCTGTTTTTTTTGGGAGTAACAAGCAGTAAGCTAATGCAGCCAATATGTAAAGGTACCTCATGTCCACAAACGATAACAATGATTGTTTGCAATGAGCAATCTAACAAGTGACCAACTTATTGTGTTCGGCCATCTGTTTGTCCCAGTGAAGTTTCCTCCTAAATTCCAGAGACGTTTAAGCGACCTGTTTTATCTTGGCAGGGTCGAGCTGGAAAAATTGTTTGCAGGCATGCCCGCAGTTTTCACCGGAATGCTCCAAGGCGAGGAGCTCTCACAAGCGTACGCCAGTGGGGACTTATTTGTAATGCCTTCAGAGTCCGAGACCCTTGGACAAGTAGTGCTGGAGTCCATGGCATCTGGAGTCCCGGTTGTTGCTGCTCGCGCCGGAGGCATACCTGATATAATACCCAAGGACAAGGAGGGCAAGACGAGCTTCCTGTTCACACCCGGGGATCTCGACGAGTGCGTGAGGAAGATCGAACAGCTCCTCATGTCAAAAGACCTCAGGGAATCCGTCGGAAGGGCTGCCAGGGAGGAGATGGAGAATTGCGACTGGAGAACGGCCTCAAAGACGATACGCAACGAGCATTACAACACCGCGATGCTGTACTGGCAGAAGAAGACAGGCAGAACAGTGTAGGCATTCCGTTTGCTGTGTGGCTACTGTTATATAACCAAAGGATTTGTACATTGTACCCAGCAGCTTGCGAGCTGCACTCATATGTCCACAGTTATGGATGATTGACCGGCCGCTTGTATGCAATTCCTGTACATTACAAAGCTCTTTGAAAATTGGCCGTTTCCATCATACTGTTAAGTTAGTTTCTACTGATTAATAAGGTTGATGCAGAGGGCTATAAGAGCATCAATTACACTAATCCATTCAAGTTATATCAAATTCTAAACTACTGAGATGTTGCCTGTAGGCTGCAAGATGCAGGCCTTGCTTCCAACAACCCAAGGTGCGATAAGAATAGAAGCTGATAGGCTTAACCATCAGCAATACACCTGTGGATCATATATTTGCTCTACATGACCAACAGAAGAAACACACAAGGAAATTATAAAATCGCACCAAATGTTTCAAGATGTATAATGTACAGGTCGAAGCAATGCTCACAAAATAGTTTTCCACAGGGCATATACACTGCTTTAGCAGATTCTCCTTTACTATGCTCTGCATACACAGTCTCAGAAAGAAAAAAAAACATTACAAAATAGTTTTCCACAGGGCATATACACTGCTTTAGCAGATTCTCCTTACCTAAGCTCTGCATACACAATCTCAGAAAGAAAAACACGAAGGGGTTCCTCTCGTACCAATCGACAGTTCCCTTGGTGAAGAAAGAAAGCTCTCCATGCACAAGTAACACGGTGACATACAAAAATAATCAATTAAACAGAAGGGCCAATGACCACCATAGCAGAGAGAGACATCAGCTGTAAACTGAACCTTCTATCATTCCATGGACACAGGCACACCATGATTCTCACCAACACCGGGAAGTTTTAGGAGAAGTTACTATTGTGGATGCAGGTGATCTCGTCGCCAATTCACAAAATACGGGCAAAAGGTAAGTCACGGAGGAGAAGATATTCGTCGTAGCCTCTTGAGATCTGAAGCAGTCCAATCATTCGTCTTGGAGCACGATCATGAGTTCTCCACCTTGACTGAGAACGCTGTCCAGGAATGCAATTAGTTTTTCCTTGCACTGAAATTGCTTGGCTGAGGAAAGATCACTGTCCAAATTGAACCAGATGCCATTAATGCTTCGAATTGCCACCCAATGCCGGCCGGTCCAGAGACCCCTCAACCTCCTGATGGGTACATTGATCATCAGACCTACCAGCGTTTCTGCATCCAGATCTATCGACGATGCCCCCTTCCGATGATCATGCCAAACCACCTTCTTCTTTCTAGATTCTAAGGCCGCAATAAGTACATTCACATCATAGTTCCCGGTTAATGCGTTGTGGTGGGGTTTCCAAATCAATGATAGAGGAGTCCATTGCTCCTTGTTTGGATCAGTAAGAACAAGATTTTCAGCAATCCCATCCAGCTCAGCCCGGGTGAAAGATTCTTTTTCCTGAAACACAGTAATGACAGTTAAAAATATGGTAAACCCAGATTAAACCAGGTGGTGTGAGAGCAAGGAAACGGACTGTGCAGTGTATGGTAAGATCATGTTACTTGTATATATGTTGACCAGTGAAAGTGCCAATCAATTACCTCTGCGAGGATTAAGTAATTATAATATATTTTTTGGGTTTGTCTAGGGCACATCTAGATGTGCTCTATGTTAGGCCACATCTAAGTGTTCAATCAAACTAGGAAGAAAAGAAAAAATATAAAAAATATATCTAAATGAATCTTTATGTAAAATCAATAGTATAGGATTTAGATGTGCTCTATCTTAGAGCACATCTAGATGTGCCCTAGCAAATCTGATATTTTTTCTACCAATTAGACTATAAGATATAAAAGCCAATCAGGTAGCAGCTTAAATAATTGTACTCCCTCCGATCCATAATAAGTGTCGCTCATTTTGTACTAAGCTAGTACAAACTTTGTACTAGATGAGCGACACTTATTATGGATCGGAGGGAGTAATTGATGTGCGCTCTTGCACTCACAAGGCTGCAGACGTGCACAGCTTGGTTCCCCAAACTCATCTCAGCAACGATTTGAAACATCATAGGAAACTTGACCAAGACTAAAAGATCTGTTCCGAGCTCTGTCAGCTACGGATTCATGATTCACACGGACAACTAGCAAAGCCTTCAATTGTACTACTTCGGTTGAAGCGAAGCCTGCAAAACGGGTGACGATATCGACATAGCTAATGACGAACAGTGCTCACTGAATGGGGCAAGATGGGATGTATTGACCTCATTTGCTGTCTCTTTCTGCTGAGAAGGTACAACTTTACATATTTTCAGCATGTCCTGATGTCACAACAACACAAGTTGGAAACAATCACATGAAAAAACATGCTCAGCATCGCCAGCATGGGCGGAGTACAACACAACGCTCAGCTACCATATCGATTCGGGAAGAGTTTAGTGCCTCAGTAATTTGACTACTTAGTTCTCAGGCGTGGGTACTGATTGCCGATATCATTTGATGGGAATAATCAGGTGAAGAAGACAGCACGAGAGACATAATTCAGTTTACGGACTCGACTACAACACTCAGTAAGATTAGGAAAAGTTCCCAAGTGCAGTTACTGGAACCATGACAAGAACATTAGTAGCAGCAACTAAGCAAGAGAGGAGGAGAAGGGTGACCTGCATAAGGTTGTTGAGGGCGTGGAGGAGGCAGAACTGCATCTTTTGCCTCTCGTGGTACACCTTGCTGCCGCCGCTGCTTCCCGCTGCGCCTGGTCCTTCTTCGTCTTGCTTTGCTTCTGATCTGGCTCCCGACTCCATGCTGCCGCGATTGGAGGGGCGGGAGGAGGGGATTGGATTTTTATTGCCCGCAGATTACAGACGGGACGGCAGCAGAAAGCGGATTCCTTCCCTTCTCTCACCGCCGCAAACTAACGCACGGCTTTCGCGCCGCCGCCACCGCCGCCACGACGGGAAAGTCCGACTTCGTTCTGGACGCAGCAATAAACAACCGAACTCAAAGGGGGATTCGCACCGCCCGGCGCTCTCAGTGCCTTATTCCTTTTTTTTTGCAACCAGAAGCAAAACACGCATCATAAACGAATTTTATATTTTCCTTAAAAAAATAAACTAACTTTTATATTTGAGATAACTACACAAAGGGTTATCTATAATACATAAATAGTTCATCCCCACTAAATTATTTATCTTGACATGCAAACTATCCACATCATCAAATAGACCCACCATATAAAAAAAATCCACTAATTATGTATGCATATGCTCTCATTAACTCTACATGCACATGCAACCTACATAAATAGTATCTTTTTATGCATTTAGCCTCACAATTTATAACATACTTTTTTATAAAAAAAATCCAATTATGAGTTATCTCATATTTTAATTTTCTATGCACATTTATAATTGGTATTATTGTTTTAGGCTTAACCAATGGTAGAGTGTCTCCACTATCTCTACTCAACATTATTCTGGTCTTATGTTGTCTCACCAATATATTATCAAGATAATAAATTAACAAAAAAAATATCATATTCATTTTTTTGGTTTTTCATCAAATTTTTATATATTTTGGCTCCAAACAATATTGATTTCAAAAAAAAATTATAACCAAATTATACTACACTTTATAATTGTTCTCACGTTTCAAAAAAGGATTTTCTTACATTTTTGCTCCAAACAATTCCCGCAGCAACGCGCGGGATATCATCTAGTTAAAATTGTCCTCGAAGCACACTACAATCATCAAAGTTAGGAATACAGTTGTTATGATCACTAACTACTACTCCCTCTGTACACAAATACGTAAAATAATTATATGGTTATTGTAGCTCGTAAACGAAGTGTATGAGTCCTCTTTGATCCTTTGTTGACCGTCATATATGTAAAAGCATGAGAAAAGGAAGATTATTTGTAGAATCCCTCTGAAAAGCCCTCGTCGTCACCCATTTGCCCGGTTTCACCCACGTCGCCTTTTTGTCTCCGCCTTCAACCCGTAGCACAGGCGCTACCACCGGAGTGATCAACGACGATTGGGCAGTGAGAAGCCAAGATTTGACGGGAGGGTGGAGAGGCGTGGTCGACGTTTATTTCATCTACTCGGATTAATCGAAGATGTCCCCTATTTGTTGACCAGAAGGAGCTCCACCGCATGTGTACAATAAGTACTCCACTTCCGATAAACATTGTGGAAGTGGGGGTCTTTTGCTGCGACATTGACGTTAGCGATGCTTGTATTCACTTATTTATCACCGATTGCATGTATAATTTAGGTACTGATTTGGGGATTCGAGGGATTGGTAATAGGGTTTATGATAGGTTAAGAAAAGGATGCTTGCCTCAATTTTGATGCTTTTGTTGATCTATAGGACCTTGCATCAACAAGTTATTTGTTGAAATCAACCAAGTTTTTTTTTGGTGAAGGCATAAATCGTTCTTATGCTGATGAAAGAGTAGTTTGGTATGATTACGTAGATAATATATCACCTGATATCTGATTATGAGAGAGAACATAGTTGAGGAGATTGGATGGGAGATGGTTGGTAGGGTGAAGGTTTACTATTGTGTTCCTATACTGACGATGGACAAAAATGGTTTGAGGGAAATAAGTAGTGAGTATGATATATATATACTATGATGCAATTCCTACAAGTTGGGCATCAATCATTTAGTCTGTATTTGGATCATGATGATAGCTTATGTGCCCACCTTAATGTGGACGATGACGAGGATGATGTTGTTCCAAATCCAGGAGCAACTCTTCCTAGAGTGATGATCCCATCTCATCCAATGAGGAGGAGACATGCATAGGAATGTGATGCAGAACTACTAAATACATGTTGTGTATCAAGAATAAGATGCGGAGTATGTGGATGAGAACAAGTTTGTATTTAGTAGAAGGGAAGCTAACAATGAGCCACGTGTGGAACACCAAGCTAAACCCGACCCTAGTGCACACATTGAAGAAGAGGATACATGCATCACAAGACTTAGAAGGAGTGCAAAGAATAACAATGTGACAATTGACATGGACGCTGAGGATGCCAGTGATTCAAACGATGAAGACTATGATCTTGAATTGTAGGTCGCGAGGGCTAAGCTCGATGTTCCACTCGGTGAATCGACCCGTTGCTCCTGGGTTGTTTAGAATGTCGGTGAGTGGTGCGCTGCTGAAGACCGTGATGAGGTGCTCGTTGAAGTAGTGTGTTACTTTCCGAGATGTCACGACGATGGCATGCACGAGCTTCTGGTAGTGCGGGTACCGCTGTTGGGATTTTGTTAGGACCTCGCTGAGGTAGTAGATTGGCCTCTTTATGATTTGCACTTTGCCTTCTTCCGAACGCTCTACGACGAGCGCGGTGCTGACCACGCTGCTGCGTGCTGCTATGTAAGGCCCGATATGCGGTACTGTTCCAGATCTAGATGTTTCCATCCAGATCCGGGGACGAAGCACATATCGGTCCCACCGCGACATATGACATAGCCATATGCCCCGGATTTCCAACATGATATCACAACATTACAGATACAAGGATACGACATCTCATACAATCGGCATACAACTGCCTTAATACAATACAACAGCGGAAGATACATGTCTGAGTACAGACTACAATCAAATGCCTAGTGGCAAATAGAAAAACATCGATCCCCATAACCACACAGGTCCAGGCCCTCCGCCGGGATCCGCCTAACTAGTCGTCGTCGAGTCTCCACGTGAAACGTCGATCACCATACCTGTTGTCGATCAAGAACCTTGAAAAGAGTTTGGGGGTAGTATCATGAGTATAGAGGTACTCAGCATCCAACTGTAGTGGTCATATGACCCAGCAAGGACTTCATCACTCGTCATTCTAGGACAACTAGTAGTTTACGGTAAGGAAGGGGTAAGTGGTGAGGTTGCTGCCGCACTAGCATTTATGAAGTGGCTAACGATCTAGAGAGTAAGATAAGAAGCCAAGCATTCGATGAGGAATCGCCTCCAACAAGTCTTGCTATCAGCTATTTACACAATCATAACACCTATCCTATCCTTGTCCTCCTCTTCGCATCCCGACGAAGAATAAGCAGTAAGGCACACACACGTTGATCAAGTTATATTAACACTATCTCAGTTGTTGTTGTCTATGAACAAGGAGTAGGTCTCAATTTGTCCATAACCGTGGACATGGCTTCTCGAAAAGATTTAACCCTGCAGGGGTGTACCAACTGCCCATTACAAGGCTCCGCACGCACGCCCATCTCTCTCAGTTTCTACCCATCACAGGCAACCATTTTATGATTTAGTTCCAAGAGATCCGAAACGACAGGTCCCTCTAGCTAACAACAAACTAATCCGGGTGGCCCCCGGGGAGTCGACACCCAATCCAAAAGCTGGCCACGCTCTCGGATCGAACTCTTCCGTATGACACAGGTCGGATTGCCGGTTAATCACACACGGGAAACCGGGTCCTAGCTGATCGGGTGGACCAACAGAGGAACTATGTCTCCGCTGGCCTGAGTTGTTTGAAAATTACTGGCAGCTGACCAGCACACACACGGTTTCAAATGGTAAATCAGCTTGGGCCAGCACTAGAAATGCTTGAAGCTAGGTAGGTAAGAAAAGGGGACCCCATAAAATCCCACACGCGGTTAGGCACGCTCAATCTTAAAACCAATACTCGGAACTCGGATCCTAGGCGACTCGAATGGAACAAAGCGTCGGGGCGGGATAGCCTAGACCTTCCATCCTTCGTCGAATATAGTCAACATTATAATAATAATCAGATCATCAACAACAATATAATAATGTGATATCCCAAACCAAGGAGTAACAGGGTAACATCGTAGCATCCTAAACATGCATACTAAGCAGGGGCTGAGCAACGAGCAATAGTAACATAGCAGTACAAGGTTTGCTGGGAAGGGTCATGGCTGTATCGGTTTGAAAGAGGCTGTAAACATGTGGTAGGATCAAACATCGAACCTATCCTAGACTAGCATGCAAACAACTGGTTGAAATAGAATGGATCATAAGTAATGTATAGTCCTTTCCTGTTGATAAGTCGGGTTCCGAAGGTGTAGTTGATCGCAAGCTCGCATCGTCTCCGAGAGGTACCCGCGGAAGCACACAATACGATAAACACTGGAAATCAATCAACGAGCAAGCGTCTATTACTACGAGGCAAACACGAGCAAGAAACAACAAGAAGGAAACACGATACGTCGCACCAACCGTCGAGAGCGGTTAATAACAGTTTAAGTGGAGTACTCGTCACACACGACGAATACCGCACGTTTACGGTGGTTAAAGTTGCTTAGCTACAGGTGATCAACCAACGGTTATTAACATGGCAACTCAAGCAAGCATGGCATAGCACACAAACATGTCAAGAGGTGTAGCACAAAGTAAACTATCTATGCTAGTCAATTTAAGTGAGGCACAACCTAAACATGGCATTCCACTAAGTGCCGCACGACAATTGAAAGATTTGGTACTGTTCTGTCCTAAACCATATTTTAAGTTGGTTAACAACAGCAAACAATAGCATAAACACAAAGTACACGAAAAACTAATCAAGTTACATATAAAGAAGAACACTCCAAACGGAGTTACGGTTAAAAAGATATAAGCAAAACAAGTTACGGGCACAATCTGCCAACATCACGAAGCACACTTTAGAGCAATGCATAAACAGGATAATGAATGCAAACATGCTCACAACTGATATGGAACTAAAGTAGACATGACAGGGAAGGCATGGCAAAAAGAATCATGCAAAAAGGCACCATAGATCAAAAGATATTAAGCAAACAACATGGCATCAGAACGTTACAAACTTAGAGAAAAACAGAGGTGGCTGTCAAAAACAGCAGCATAGCAACTTTGGAGCTTAAAATATATATGACCAGGAATGCTAACATGAAGATGCAATACATGTAACGAAAGTAGACATGATGCTTAACAATATGCAATTGGAATCACTCAATTCCGATAAACGGTCGCGACACACTTGTCGACCGAAGTTGCAACAAAATAACAGTTTTCAGCACAGCAACACATAACAGGAATTAGTAGCAGTTTAACGGCCTGATGCCCACTTCAACACAGATTTGCACCATCAAGATGGCCTCAAATCAGAAAGCTCACAAAAGATGGATTGAAGTACACACAATTCTGAGCAAAATTCGTTTTGGGGGCACGTTCATCGGAGCTACGGATTAACGGGAAATTGCTACGCGAAACGGAAATAGCAGCAGTTATCACAGGACTTAGCAAAATTGGAAAAACAATAAAAACAGAGAAAAAAAAGGCTTGGGCTCCTCACCCAGTGGGCTCGGCCCACTGGCCGGGTGCTGGAGGCGGTTGGGCTGGCGGCCTTGAGGGGAGCTAGGCCTGGAGGGAGGCGCCCGACTAGGCCTGGGGCGTGGCAGGCCGGCCCACCAGCCACGACGGCGGTTGGGGCTCGCCTCGCCCGTTCCCGAGCGGATCGAGCGGGCGGCATGTGCAGCCGGCCTCCGGCGTGGTGCCGAGGCGGCGCGGCGCTGCAGGAGGTGAGGGGCGGCAGGGAGGCGCGGATCCGCGTGGAGCTGGCAGGATCCAGCCGAGTGGCCGCGGCGAGGGAGGACGGGGCGGCCGGGACGACCCGTGGCCATGGCGCGGCTGGAGGAGGATCCCCATGGCGCGACGGCGGCAGTGGTCTCCTGCAGGTGAAGACGACGCGGGTGAGAGGAGGAACGGGGGACGAGGGGAGAACGGCGGCCTCACCGGCGAGGTGGCTGCCGGCGGCGGGCGGCTCGCCGGCCGAAGGCAGAGACGGCGGCGCGGTGGCTTGCCCACGAGCACTGGGTGGGAGGAGAGAGAGAGAGGAGAGAGAGAAAGTGGAGAGATGAGGTGGGCGTGATCTGGGCCGTCTGAGAGGGCTAGGGTTGCTGCGGAAATGGGGGATTTTTGGGTCAGATCTGGACAAAGTGGAGGGGGGTGGCTGCAATTTTGGACTAGGTAAACCCTAGAAATAGGTGGGAGTGTGGTGGTCTTTATATAGCCCCGGTGGCTGGCAGTTTGCAAAGACATCCCCGGTTTTTCTCTTGCGCGCGCGGTGCTCACGTTTCTGACCGCCGGGGGTCCGCAGTACCTCCGATTCAGGTAAAACTTCGAACTGCGCGATTAGCGCGTCGAGCCGGAGGCGTTCACATCGCGTTGGAACCGTTCTGAAAACACTTTCCTCTGCGCTATAAAAATATCCCGTTTACTTATTAAACGGGGTTTTTCGTTCCGTTGGTTGCGGCTAATCTCTTGCGGTTTTCGCGACGGTGATCGGGTGAAACCCGATGTCGCAAAGGTCGAGTGTCAGGGTGGCAAGGGTCGGTCTCCGTCCGGTACGGGATAAGAGGGGGAAAAAATAATCGCCGATCGATAAATCGGGGATGCAAACACCGCAAACAAATCAGACAATCAAACAATTCAAACCGAAAACAAAATTTTTAATTTTTGTGAAAACTGGGCTGTTACATGCTATATAGAGGTACAGAGGTTCCCTCTCCTTTGGTACTGCCAAAATTGGTGGGGTTGAGAGGGTCTTCTTGAGGTCCGCGAATACGTTCCGGGCTTCTTCAGTCCAATCGAATTTTCCTCCTTTTCTGAGTAGTTGGTAAAATGGCAAGGTTCCTTGTCCCAATCTGCTTATGAAGTGGGTCAGGGCTGTGAGTCGTCCGGTGAGTTGCTGGACGCCCTTGACGTCAAGCGGTTCTTGCATCCTTGAGAGTGCTTGGACTTTTTATGGGTTGGCTTCGACTCCTCGGGCGAAGACCGTGTACCCGAGCAGTTTTCCAGCCGGGACGCCGAACACATATTTCTTCGGGTTGAGTTTGATCCTGTATTTGTTGAGCGCTGCGAAGGTTTCCCGGAGGTCGTCGAGTAGTGTATCTGTGCTGTATATTTTGACGACGATGTCGTCTACGTAGACTTGGACATTCCTGCCAATTTGGTCTCTTAGGCATGACTGCATCATCCGCTGGTACGTGGCTCCGGTGTTCTTCAGCCCGAATGGCATCGTCCTATAGTATAATACGCCATAGGGTGTGATGAATGAGGTGTGCTCTTTGTATTCTTCATTAGGCGTCGAGAAAGGACAACATGTCGCATCCTACATTTTAGTTGATGACCTGGTCGATCCTTGGGAGAGGGAAGTGGTCCTTTGGGAAATGCTTGTTGACGGCCCCGTTGTGGACGCACATGCATAGTACGTCGGTGCCCTTTTTGAGTACGAGAACTGGGTTTGTGACCCAGGTGGCTTTCTTCATCTCCCGGATGAATTGTGCGTCGAGTAGTCAGTTGACTTCTTCTCCAATGGCTCTGCGCTTTGGATCGAAGAATCTGTGCAGCGCCTGCTTTATTGGTTTGGTGTTCGGGTAGATTTGCAGCGCGTGCTCTATGTACTCCCGGGGTATTCCGGGCATGTCGGCCGGACACCAGGCGAAAACTTTCCACTCCTCGTGGAGGAAAGCCATGAGGGCTATTGCTTGGTCTTCTGCTAGATGAGCATATATTTAAACTGTCTTGGCCTGGTTAGTCGGGTGCGCCTGATGAGTTGTTGTGTCGCTGTCGACGCTAAAATTGCGAGTGAATTATTTTTTCTTGCTTCTGCTTGCTAGCAGAAAGACGCTCTTGTCTACCACCATGGCTATCTCTTAAAGCTGCTGATGTGCTCCAAACATGTCGAAGACCTGATGGAAGTCTCGGTCATATTGATCTGATTTGACGAAGCTCCCATTAACCATGATGACTCCTGAGGGCCAGGGCATCTTGAGTTTGAGGTATGCGTAGTGCGGGGCTGCCATGAATTGTGCGAATGCAGGTCGCCCAAGTATGGCATGATATTGGGACTCCCAATCGAGTACTTCAAACTCGAGGATTTTTCTTGCGAAGTTTCCCTTGCTGCTGAAAATGACGTCGAGTTCGATTGATCCCAGGGAGGAGGCTACTTCTTGATGACCCTCAATTGTAGGGGATCTATTGTAGCGTTTTCGATAAGTAAGAGTGTCGAACCCAACGAGGAGCAGAAGGTATTGATAAGTGACTTGGTAAAGGAATAACTGCAAGCACTGAAAGATAGCTTTTTAGGGGTTTTTGGTATAAGCAACGAGAAGGTAAAAACAAGCAAAGTAAAAGGTACCGAGGAGTAACAAGTGGCCCAATCCTTTTAAGCAAAGGATAAGCCTAGCAACTGAACTTATAAAGGCTAAAGCGTTCTTGAGGACACACGGGAGATGTAGTCACGTGCTTTCGCCATATTCCGTATCGCTACTATGTTTTGTGTTGATAAGTGTTGAGTGGGTGGATCTATGCTAGTGCACCTTCTAGACTAAGACAAGTGCACTCTTATGATTAAAAACCTTGCAAGCATCCGCAAATAAAGGTAGAAATTAAGGCATAAGCCTAACCACAACAATAAGATCAAGGATCCATTATTCCCTTATGCAAAAGTGTGCAAACTGGGGTTCAGGTTTCTGTCACTCTGACAACCCACCGTAAGCATTCTTTATACACAATGTATTCCCCTAGGTCCTTAACAAGGCCAAGTGTTATGTGTTCGACTCACACAACACCACTAGGAAAATAACAACACAACTTAAATATCAAACAACACATATCACTTCAAAATCATATGACTACTAGCAACTAGACTTCTCCCATGTACTCAAGAACTAAAGTAACTACTCACTAGACATAAAAGAGATCATAATCAGTGGTGATAAATAGATGATAAACAATCTGGCCATAACAATATTTCTCCAACAAAACTCAATAGCATTCACCACAAAGTAGTAATCAACACCGGTAGAGTAGAGTGGATAGATAATACGGATTACAACACAAGTTGCAATTGTGAGATGAGATAGGATGAAGATGGAGATGGTGCTGATGTTGGGGATGATGTTGATGATGATCTTGATGATGCCCGTGATGATGGTGATGATCTCCCCTTCCGGGAGGTGTTCTCCCCAGCGGAATCTGCCCGCTAGAGATGTCTTTTCTTATCTATAGGTTTCCGCCACGGAGCAGCGGTGGAACTCGCAAAACTCCTATCTTTGTAGGGTTTTCAGATGACGAGGAATATATAGGCCAGAGGGGGGAGCCGGGAGTGGCCCCAGGGGTCCAGGAGGCCTCCCGGCGCGCCCCTGGTGGGGGCGTGCCTGGGCACCTGGAGGCCCCCCTCTGGTCCTTTTCGGCGAAGCCTCGTTATTCTTCTGGAAAAATATCCCTCGTCAATTTTCAGCGCATTTGGAGATGTTCTGTTTCAGCAACTTAGTGTCCACTTTTCTCCGCTGAATCCTGCGTCTGCTGTTTCGGCACCGGAAAGTTGCAAACTGTGTAAAACAAGCCAAAACAACATAATAATAGCATCATAACATGAAATATATCAATGAATAGGGGTGAATTACGATATAAAGTAGTGATGCATTTGGACGTATCAACTCCCCCAAGCTTAGACCTCGCTTGTCCCCAAGCGAATCTTAGCTCGGTAAACCTGTCCACAAGTTAGAGATTGAAGTGTCGATAAATAGAATACGGACAAGAAGCATCATGATTTATTCACCAAACTCAAGCATCCTCAACAACAACCTCAAATCATAAGGACCTTATGGAAAATTAATAATAATTATAATCAAAAGTAGGGCTAAGAAAACTCATCAAATAATGGCAAACATATCCTTGGTCAAAGGACAACTAATAACTTTAATTTTTCTCTTTCACTTTATAATGAAACAATTTGATGATTTTGAAAGAACGTATTATTTAGTCATGAAGTGAAAATGCTAACACGAAGGAAGATGTTTTCTTGGCATAAGCTTTCGCAAACAACACACTTATCAAATGATAATGTCAACAAGGATGTGGCATATGAATGAATCCTCATCAACATCAAATGTCTGTTCTCTTTGAGAAAAGAACGAAGTAGAAAAAACCGACTCAACATAAAAGTAAATGACAGGCCCTGTTAAAGGGAAGTAGGGAAAACTCATGTGCTATCCTTAAATCAAATAGAATGAAAACAAGTTTTGGGAGGTGCATAGTTTGTCAACGAATGCTAATAGATAGCTCAATTAATTCTCAAGCTGAACAAGTTTCGAGGAACGGCTCCCAAGTGGGGACGATCACATCTTCTTAATCTTTTTTGTTTATCACTGCCAAAGTTTCTGATTTCTCATAGACCAAGCGTGAAGGAGGGTTTGTTTGTTGTATTATCTTACGAGCTGGGCGCACTCATGCCAGTTCCTCCTCGTATTAGGGGTTTGCAGATTAGACATGCAATCCCGGGGTAAAAACTTGTCCAACTTAAGAAGACCATGAATTACCTACTACTTCCTCATGAGCTAAACAAGAGGCACAAAACCGAAGATTTTGAACATTTAAGGATAACACATAAATTCTATACTTTTAGGAGTGGTAGGGAAATACCTCGAGTAGGAAGGTATGGTGGACTCATATGGAAGATATTGGTTTCAGGGTATGGATGCACAAGCAGAAATCTGCTTGGCATAGAGTTTGGCTAGCAAAGGCTTTGAGAGAACAGACAATTGATGATGACTTAGATGCAAAGCATGTAAAGCATAAACATTAAGGTGAGAATAACACATCAAGTTGTCTTCCTTGTCAACACAACACTTCAAGCATAATAACATAAAGGTTTTGGTTATGTCGCTACTTGAGAAAATCATACATGTTGTTGTCACCAAAGCCATGTTTGCCAAAATTTAAATAAAGTTTTCAAAGCCATACCTGATATAAGGTCAATACTCCCAGAATCATCATATAAGGTCGATTGTTTGAAGAGAATACCGAGTGCAGCGAGGGAACCAATATACTTCTCATTAATATTCCATCATAGACGACTCCACACTCACGGATACAAGACTCTCCACAAAGGAGTGATAAACCTCAAAGAAAACACCTATTTCCTATAATAACTTCCCTAGACATGATACGACTCTACTTGACTCTAAAAGACGAAGATAAAGATAAAGATACCGGGCACTCCCCCAAGCTTGGAACAAGCTAAGGGGATGCCATTACCCAAGGAGATTTCACTCCTCATTCTTGTTCTTGTTGATCAGGTACTCCTTGGAGAAGCGCTTCCATGGAAGGGGTTCTCCATTCTCATAAGAAGCTTCAGTCTTCAAGATCCTTCTTTCAACACCTAAACCCATGCGCAGAAACTTTAGTTCATACTCACACTTCTGGTTCTGCAGATCATAAATCTGCCCTTGAAGCTCGAACACTTTTTCTTCCAATGCGGTCAAGCTTGACCACATCTCCTTCATCTCCCTATTGTAGTGTGCCTTCAGATCGTTGATGATGTTGAAGTTGGCTTCAACACCACGCTCGACCATCTTCTTGTACTTGAAGAATTCATGCTCCACTTATTCCAGCCTGGCCTTGATGCTCCCCTCCTTGACAGGTTCATTTAGATCTTCTTGGTGGAGGACACCATCCTCCAACCGAATGGTTTGAAGGTGCTTCTTCACCTCAGTGAGGTAAGGGTTGATGACGTTGACTACGAACTTGTCCTTGGGGGAACTTGGGGAAGCCATGGCACCTAGGTCTAGCTGAAAGATTTCCTGGCAGAAACAGCTCGGAAAGAAAATACACGAAATCGCGAGATACGGTGCCAAGACGACCCGGGCAAATATATAGCAAAACTTTCTGCAACATAAGGAAGGTAACAAGCCAAAGTGGGGTCGGAGACGGACTCCGGGGTTCCCAGGAGGCCTCCCGGCGCAGCCAGGAGGTAGGCCGCGCCAGGGGGTGCGCCTAGACCCCCTGGAGTTCCTCTCCGACTCCACTTAGGCTTCGAATTTTCCTAATTTTGCAAAAAACACGTAATATGGAACTTTTATGGATGTTCGCGATGTTTCCTTACCGTAATACATACTTTTTCTTATTTTGCTTCTCCTGGTGTCTAAAACAGGGCTGCAACATATTCTTCATGAGTTGTTGTGTGTATCAAATTTACATCAACATTGACAGGGTCCCCTGCCATGTAATTATTGAGTCTTTGTCCATTCTCAACTTGAGGTTTGGTGCCTTCAAAATTGTTAATCTTGATTGCACCAGAGCGGTAGACTTCTTCGATATGAAATGGCCCTTACCATCTGGAAAGTAGTTTACCTGGAGAAAACCTGAAACGAGATCTAAACAACAAAACTTTATCACCAACATTAAATTCACGTTTCAAAATCCTTCTATCATGCCACTTCTTTACCTTTTCTTTGAACATTTTAGCACTCTCGTAAGCTTCACTTCTCCATTCATCTAGAGAAGTCAAGTTCGTGAGACGCTTTTCACCGGCTAACTTCGGGTCAACATTAAGCTCTCTAACAGCCCAGAAAGCTTTGTGTTCTAATTCTAATGGCAAATGGCAAGCCTTGCCATAGACCATCTTATAGGGAGACATGCCTATGGGGTTTTTGTAAGCAGTTCTATATGCCCACAAAGCATCTCCTAACTTCTTTGACCAGTCCTTCCTTGAACTGTTAACTGTCTTTTGCAAGATCAACTTGATCTCTCTATTGGTGAGCTCAACTTGCCCACTAGTTTGAGGATGGTACGGTGAAGCAATTCTATGATTGACATCATACTTGGCTAAAGCTTTTCTAAAAGATCCATGTGTGAAGTGTGATCCTCCATATGTCATGAGGTACCTTCATACACCAAACCTAGGAAAAATTACAACCTTGAGCATTTTCAAAGATGTCTTGTGATCAACACTCTCAGTGGGGATTAACTCAACCCACTTGGTTACATAATCAACAACTACTAAAATGTGTGTGTACTTGTGTGAAGGAGGAAAATGACCCATAAAATCAAAACCCCAGCAATCAAAAGGCTCAATCACTAGAGAGTAATTCATAGGCATCTCATTCCTCCTACTAATATTACCAACTCTCTGGCACTTATCACAAGATAAGAAATAATTTCTAGCATCCTTAAAGAGAGCAGACCAATAAAAACCTGATTGGAGAACCTTATGTGCGGTCCTCTCACCGGCATGATGTCCTCCATAGGGACTATCGTGACATTGTCTGAGAATGTCCTTCTGTTCGTGCTCCGGTATGCATCTTCTCACGACCCCGTCCGGACCTTCTTTGAAAAGATGTGGGTCATCCGAAAAGTAATGCCTCAAATTTTGAAAGAACTTCTTCCTTTGCTGAAATGTTAAACCTGGAGGCAAAAACTTTGCAACGATAAAATTAGCATAATCTGCAAACCAAGGGTCGGAGAGAGATTGTACTTTTACAACATCTAGTTGTTCATCTGGAAAACTGTCGTTGACTGGAATGGGATCATGCGGTATATCTTCCATCCTTGAAACATTATCCTCCACCGGATTGTCTGCTCCTTTCCTATCAATAATCTGCAAATCAAATTCTTGAAGAAGGAGTACCCACCTGATGAGCCTTGGTTTGACATCCTTCTTCTCCATAAGATACTTAAGGGAAGCATGGTCAGTATGAATAATAACCTTAGAATCAACAATATACTGCTTAAACTTATCACAAGCAAACACTACTGCTAAGAATTCCTTCTCAGTAGTAGCATAATTCTTTTGAACACTATCAAGGGTTTTGCTAGCATAATATATAACGTTCAACTTCTTACCAACCCTCTGTCCTAAAACAGCTCCAACAGCAAAATCACTAGCATCACACATAATTTCAAAGGCAATTTCCAATCAGGTGGTTGTACTATAGGAGCGGTTATTAAAGCTTTCTTAAGAACTTCGAAGGCTTCCTTACAATCTTCATCAAATACAAAAGGAACATCCTTCTGGAGAAGATTAATGAGGGGTCTCGAAGTCTTAGAAAAGTCTTTAATAAATATTCTATAGAAACCAGCATGACCGAGAAAACTACGAATACCTTTGATGTCCCTTGGATAGGGCATCCTTTCAATAGCTTCAATCTTCGCGTTGTCCACTTCAATTCCCCTCTCGGAAATCTTGTAACCAAGGACGATCCCTTCGTTAAACATGAAGTGGCACTTTTCAAAATTTAGAACTAAATTTTTATCCTCGCATCTCTGCAAAACTTTATTAAGATTGTGGAGACAGTGGTCAAAGGAAGTTCCATAGACGGAGAAATCGTCCATGAAGACTTCCACAATCTCCTCATTGAAACCATGAAAAAATACCAGACATGCATCTCTGAAATGTAGCAGGGGCATTGCATAAACCAAAAGGCATACGCCTATAAGCATAAGTACTGTAAGGACACGTGAAAGTGGTCTTCTCTTGATCGGCAGTATTGACATGAATTTGAGAGAAGCCAGAGTACCCGTCAAGATAGAAAAAGTGAGTGTTTTTGGAGAACCTCTCTAGCATTTGATCAATAAAGGGCACGGGTAATGGTCCTTCCTGGTTGCCTTGTTTAACTTCCTGTAATCAATACACATTCTGTATCCAATAACAACTCTTTGAGGTATTAGTTCATTTTTATCATTACGGACAACAGTCATACCTCGTTTCTTAGGAACACAATGAACTGGACTTACCCACTTACTATCAGCTATAGGATAGATGATACCTACGGCTAGAAGCTTGAGAATTTCATTCCTAACCACATCCTTCATCCTTGGGTTCAATCGTCGTTGATGATCAACAACTGGTTTAGCATCGGGCTCGAGATTGATAGTATGTTGGAAAATCGATGGACTAATTCCCTTAAGGTCATCAAGGGTATAGCCAATAGCACCATGGTGTCTAAGTAGTGTCTCCAATAATCGCTCCTCTTCAAATCCTGAAAGGTTAGCATTGATAATAACATGATATATTTTCTTTCCATCTAAATAAGCGTACTGGAGAGTATCGGGAAGTGGTTTGAGATCAAACACTGGGTCTTCTTTTGGTTGTGCAAGGATTCCTAAAGGTTCAACCGGAAGGTTGTGCTTCAGGATAGCAGATTGCCTTAAGAATATTTCATCTAACTCATTTCTTTCTTGCATATGCATATCATTCTCGTGGTCTTCCATATATTGCTGCAAAGGATCATCAGGAGGAATAGCAATGGAAGCAATATCTTCAATAATTTTATCATTACTAGGCAAATTAGTACCACGAGGCTGCTTAGATAACTTAGAAAAGTTAAATTCATATGGCTCACCATTGAATTCAATAGACACTTTACCATTCCTGCAATCTATTATAACCCTCAACTAGAGGGAATCTATTGTAGCGTTTTTTATAAGTAAGAGTGTCGAACCCAACGAGGAGCAGAAGGTATTAATAAGTGACTTTGGTAAAGGAATAACTACAAGCACCGAAAGATAGCTTTTTAGGGGTTTTTGGTATATGCAACGAGAAGGTACAAACAAGCAAAGTAAAAAGTACAGAGGAGTAACAAGTGTCCCAATCCTTTTAAGCAAAGGATAAGCCTAGCAACTGAACTTATAAAGGCTAAAGCGTTCTTGAGGACACACGGGAGAGGTAGTCACGTGCTTTCGCCATATTCTGTATTGGTACTATGTTTTCTGTTGATAAGTGTTGATTAGGTGGATCTATGCTAGTGCACCTTCTAGAATAAGACACGTGCACTCTTATGATTAAACACCTTACAAGCATCCGCAAATACAAGGTAGAAATTAAGGCATAAGCCTAACCACAGCAATAAGATCAAGGATCCATTATTCCCTTATGCAAAAGTGTGCAAACTGGGGTTCAGGTTTCTATCACTCCGGAAACCCACCATAAGCATTCTTTATACACAATGTATTCCCCTAGGTACTTAACAAGGCAAAGTGTTATGTTTTCGACTCACACAATACCACTAGGAAAATAACAACACAACTTAAATATCAAACAACACATATTACTTCAACATCATATGAGTACTAGCAACTAGACTTCTGTCATGTCCTCAAGAACTAAAGTAACTACTCACAAGACATAAAAGAGATCATGATCAGTGGTGATAAATAGATGATAAGCAATATGGTCATAACAATATTTCTCCAACAAAACTCAATAGCATTCAACAACAAATTAGTAATCAACACCGGTAGAGTATAGAGGATAGATAGTACGGATTTAAACACAAGTTGCAATTGTGAGATGAGATAGGATGAAGATGGAGATGGTGCTGATGTTGGGGATGATGTTGATGATGATCTCGATGATGCCCGTGATGATGGTGATGACGATGGCGATGATCTCCCCTTGGGAGGTGTTCTCCCCGGCGGAATCTGCCCGCCAGAGATGTCTTTTCTTCTCTATAGGTTTTCTCCATGGAGCGGCGGCGGAACTCACAAAACTCCTCTCTTTTTAGGGTTTTCAGATGACGAGGAATATATAGGCCAGAGGGGGGAGCCTGGAGTGGCCCCAGGGGTCCAGGCGGCCTCCCGGCGCGTCCCTGGTGGGGCCGCGCCAGGGGGGCACCTGGCACCTGGTTCCCCCTCTGGCTACTTTTCGGCAAAGCTTCGTTATTCTTCTGGAAAATATCCTCTGTCAATTTTCAGCGCATTTGGAGATGTTCTGTTTCAGCAACTCAATGTCCACTTTTCTCCGCTGAATCCCACGTCTGCTGTTTCTGTTGGATATATGCTCTAGAGGCAAATAATATATGATTATTCCAATATATCTAAATAAGTTCATGACCAGTTTCATACCGTGCTGGAACTGTATCAGTGAAACAATGATACAGGTGTGGTATAGAAACAACCTGAGTTCCTAGTCAGCCTCTCATGATGACTGGTTTATCGTCAACTTATGATTGTGGTTTCACGATCATGGACAATCAAGTCAATTGACGGTAAGGTCACCTCATTGAATGAATGGAGTGAGCTGGAAGGAGTTCCGGATCATCGGGAGATGAAATAATACTTATTATTTATTAATTAAGTGAATTAATAATTAATAATAATTTATTTCAGATTAAAAAGTGCAATGGGCTTTATTTGTGAAAGAAGCCCATTAGGGGAAGGAGGAAAAAAAGGGAAAAGGAAAAGAAAAAAGGGGGGGGGGCGCCTTGGGCCTTGGGGCCCATGTGGGTGGCGCCCCACTTCCACCCTCATCCTAGCCGCACCCTCCCCCCTTGGCAAGGGATTAGTCCCACATTTCCAAGGGAAGGGGGGTTGACTCCTTCCGTCTGCCTATATAAAGATGGGCAGGGGTGCACTTCTTTAATATAGAAAAGTTCGCAGAGAATTCAATATTACTCCGAATTGAGATCGGTTTTCACCGGTCTTCTCCCCTCTCTCGTCTCTCTCAAGCCGGGGTCCCCATGTCTGTAACCTGTGCTGGGATTGAGGCTTCTCTGCTACGCGGACGCCGTCGTGCTACCGAAACTACGGTTCCGGGAGGTCTACTTCCGCCAGCTCCGCAGGATCGGAGAACGGAGGTCGTCATCGAGTCCGTACGTGTGCGAGTACTATGAGGTGCTGCACGTGCGGCACTACCACCCAACAGGGTGCTAACACAACCAGGGGGTTGTGAAAGGTTTACGGCTTCATCAACCACGTTTGCGGGAATGTTTCCCGCGCAATGGACTACACCCCGAGGTATGTTTCTACAAGTCTTTCCGTTACGCCATTACAACTAGATAGATCTTGGGTTAAGGGCGACGCTAGTTAGAAAAATTATTGTTTTCTGCTGCGAGACCCAACAGCGGTACCATGAGCTAGATCTATGCTTCGTATTGCTGTACGGTTAGAACACATCGGGGATGTGGGCGTTGATTCTACGATTGTTACCCTCTCACGTGTACTTGTTATATCTGTGGCATTGTTTGATGAAGCGGCCCCGACCGACCTTACGCGTACTCTTACGCGTACGCTTACGCGAGACTGGTTCCACGCTTGATATACGTCTTGTACCGTATAAATTGGCTCTGGGGGGTGTCTGTCTCTCTTACTTTAGCGGATATGGCATTTGCAACGGAGGGCCCCGTACGGGGTGTAATAGAGACAATCTATAATCAGCATTGTGGTTCAATATTCGTAGAAATGGTTGATCTATGAAAAGCCCTAGCAGCCACGTAAAACATGCAATATACAAATATAGAGGCGTCTAACTTTATATTGCAGAGGGGGCTATTGTTGTTTGCTTAATCTTGATGTAGTGATAGCTTTGCTATGTGTTACTAGAAAGTAGTAAACGTTCACCATGATGAAACAAACTTAAATGGAGACACTGTAGACTTAGTGCCACCATGATCATACATCTTAAAACTTGCTAGTATAGGATACACGACGGTAGCATTAAATAAGATGATCCCTTATAAAATACCAAACATAAGTATTCTACCGAAGTGTGCACCACCTGGAAGGTTCTCTTTATGATAGGCAGGCCGTGACGATCGGGTGTCATACATACATTAGAGTTCGCATGAGGTTGGGCCTGGAAAGCCTAGCATATGTCGATATGGCCTTGCTAAGCAGCATATAACACTAAGGTCAATTTGGCGAGCCTAGCATCTGTAGATATGGCCTTGGAATACTAGAGATCGAAAGATCGAGCATGAGTCACATATAGGATGTGATCGCACAAACTAGTTGTCTACCTTTGAAACTAATCCATAGGCCGTTGTGATATTCGAGGACGGATAGTGAATCTGGATCATGTAATCACTAAAACTTCTTAGGGATGATTGTTTTAGTGTGAGCTCATCTATAATATGATTATTATGAACTCATTGTTATGAACTAGTCTTAATTGTTTTCCTTGAAAATATTTTGTAGAAAATTAAAATGGACATGAATCAGTATCATGGATTGGTTACTTTCTTACGTGGTGAAAGACTTAAAGATGATGGGTCAAATTTCGTTGATTGGTACTTATACCTTAGGACTGTGCTCAAGAGAGCTAACCTCTTGTTCGTGATACAAGAGCGTATGGGAGACCCTCCAGTAGACAACATGGATGAACAAGTAATGCTTGATTACCATAATCCTCGAAGGACTTACGCCATGGTTAAAAGCGTCATAGAAACTAGCTTTCCGCAAGATTTACGTGAACAATATGCGGATATGGACACGTTTGACACAATCGACATGATGAAGTCATTTTTTATACATCAGTTCAGAGTGGCCAGATTTGAGTTAGAAAATGAGTTTCTTACTACAAAGATGGAAGAGAACACTTGTCTGAAAACTCACGTAGCCAAGATACATGGGATACATCTGAAACTCGTGGAGGATTTTGACTATTGGACCACAGAGGAGTCTGCTATAAACACGGTGCTACACTCGCTTCCATCGAGTTACACAGACTTTGTCCATGACTATGTCAGAAGAGGTGAAAGCCTTCAGTTCTTTGAGTTCATGGTCAACCTCCGAGATTTAAAGGTTGAACTCATTGAAGGAGAAATTGTTGATGGAGAAGGTATATGTTTGATATACTCGTTATAAATGTTTGTTCCCTTATACAACATTTGCAGTTTAATAAGTATTTGATACTTGTTCTGTTTTATGAAAAACAGGGCCTGCCGTTGCATGGACGGGAAGAGGTGCGATCCAGATTGATGGCAACCAAGACAGTTGATGGACACCAAGATTTCACCAAGACATCTATCATAAGATTATACTTAGAGTATTAGATAAATCTTTTGTAATCAATCAAATATGAACACTTAGTGGTATGTCTTGCATCTCGCGAGACAAAGTTATTCATGTTTTGAGACAAGTCAGTTGTTCCAGTTTGATGAATAAAGTGGGCTTATACTATGATTGCAATTGAGTTTATAATATGATAGAAGCATTTATAAAACACCATAATTGTCAAGTGATATTCAATGTTTATTGATTAAGTTATTTTGAATAACAATAAAGTAAAAAGTCATAACTATATTAAATGCATGAGATGAATTCATAAATGATGAAGTCATTAGATACCTGATCTATTAACTCATGAATTTATTATCAACCAAGATGACTAATGACAGAGTTCTAGCAAAGTAGAACTTGCGCCAAACATTGTACATAAATGATGTATTAACCAAGCGCATGAATAATCATTAAATATGCTTCGCATGATTAATTGAACAAGGCATTCAATTAAGATCATAAATCTGAGATTACGGAATCACAATGAAGTTGGATATAAGAATACAAATCACCATGATGTGATCAAAGTGATGCGTATTGTAGTTGACATAAATGGGAGAGTTGTGGAAATAATGCCACAAATTACGATGGAAGTTTAAAGTGATCAAGCACCTGAACCATTCGTAGTCATACTAAAATGTAGTATGGTCTAAATACATTCCCCTTACGCTAATGCTATTTTGAATGAACAAAGTTGTTATAATTTATTAAGTTAAAACACCCACTTCATGAAATAAGGAAACCATTCTGAATTTAATGAAGCTGATGACTACATATGATGATGGTGTTAGAAAGTTTCTAGAAGTTTTATATGATATAACTTTCTTTGTATTAGAGTTTTGAGAAATTGTAAAACACACCTTCCCAAATAGCAAAACTTGTATTGCTTGAATTGGTGAATGAGAAGATGATTCTCAAGGAATAAACCAATGGGAGAAAAGTGAATTCTTTGACCAGGGTGATTGACCCTGCCTCCAGATAACAGAGTAACGCAACGGAAAACGTTCCGCTGAAATGACTCCATGAGAAGAGGAAATATGCTATTGATGATGATCATGGTATATTAGTTAAAGCCTTAGTTTAAAAATAAGAAGATTGTCATGAATACGTTCTGTACAGAACAATAATCATGAGTCTTCTTAAGTGAAACAAAAGGGACACTGCTCATAAATTACGAAGGATTGATGGTTACCAAGGAAACGAGGAGAAATGAAATCATATTGAGTTGCATATGGGATGACTCACATCCTATGAAATAAAGTAGTTATTTCACATTCCGAATAACCAGGAAGTTATTAAGAATGATGCAATACATAAAGGCATGATTTGACACATAAAAGATGTTATGGCTAAATTCAATAATGATTGACTACGGAAGCGTAGTAATGCTAAAATCAATATGGGTATTTCATTCACGAACACTATGAAGGGACCATAGCTTGAAATTGCATCACATTCAAGTTGTGGAATTCGAAGAGAAGTAGCAATTGGCATAACGAAAGAATGTTTCGATAAGATGGACCATAGTACCTCAAGACAGAAACTCTCAACCTTGATTTGATCAAGTGATTTTGAAGTAATCAAAATATTGATATGGACTGCAATTTCATGAAACTGAGTGGGAGCTTTGGAGACTTCTAAAAAATTGGAATGCAGAGAGCATTTTCTTAGTGGGAGCTTTGGGAGCAATATTATTATGTCTAACATAATTAGAATAGAAACTTAATAAAAGCTTACTTATAGATATATGTCGGATATATTTGAGTGGGAGCACAATGTCAAATTCATATATATACGATGATATATGTGAAAACAATCTCATATATATACGTTGATATACATGGAGATTAAGGCTAATAAGATGAAAAGATTACGAGAATCTTATATGAACGAAATACAGATGTGTCACACACTAAAATCTATAAGGATAGATTAGGACACGTGTAATGAACATCAAAAGGATTGGAATGATATCCTAAACAAGAAAAGGTTCTTGTGGCTAGGAATTATATAAAGGATGTAAAACCTTAATATCACAAAATAATGTTTTAATGGAAGAATAGGGATGCACTTTGTCTCAAGACATGTGATCCTATATGACCTTTTACATATGATTCTACCATAAAACGGAAGTTGTGAATCCAATAACAGAATGACTCAAAGGTTCTTAGAAGAAGAACAGGTTCCGATGTGCTTGGTTGGCAAAACACAGAACCTGAGCAAAGTCCAAGCATTCAGTAACTGAAGAGAAACTAAGGACAATAATCTAAATGATAGAAAAGATAATATACTTGAATGTAATACTGGATTACGATTGCAAGCCTTATTATGGGTCTATATGAATGTAACACTATATAAATATCTACTTAAGAAAGTAGAAGGTTGAATAAAGTTTAGCGTAAGCAGTTTAGACTTCTGGCTGAGTGTATTTTTCAGTATACATGACTATGGGAGTCCTAGGGACTAA
This sequence comes from Bromus sterilis, assembly GCA_950022295.1. Classification (NCBI taxonomy): domain Eukaryota; kingdom Viridiplantae; phylum Streptophyta; class Magnoliopsida; order Poales; family Poaceae; genus Bromus; species Bromus sterilis. Next base: position 85,400,362 of record OX465595.1, on the reverse strand, counting down.
AACCATTTTGTCATTAGAGAATACTGTAAAATAAGAAGTCTCACTCTCCCGCCAAACTTATAATTCAAGCATTATTAGATAATGAAGGGTATATCAAGCAAGTTGACCAATACCTGTTGCAAAGGAACATACGAATCTGAACGGGTACAGATCGTTGACGAAACCTCTTCCATGAGCAAGCATGATCAATAAACACTTATATGATAAGATGATTATGATCGAGAAAATAAGCAGCTAGATTATTTGCTATCTCGTGCAAGTGGGAGACTGTTGGATATATGCTCTAGAGGCAAATAATATATGATTATTCCAATATATCTAAATAAGTTCATGACCAGTTTCATACTGTGCTGCAACTGTATCAGTGAAACAATGATACATGTGTGGTATAGAAACAACCAGAGTTCGTAGTCAGCCTCTCATGATGACTGGTTTATCGTCAACTTATGATTGTGGTTTCACGATCATGGACAATCAAGTCAATTGACGGTAAGGTCACCTCATTGAATGAATGGCGTGATGAACATTACCCAATGCAAGCATTGCAACATGATCAAATCGTAAAAGTTCAGTGTTGTAATTACAGAACGTAGTAGCCTGTTCCTTTGACCGTGAGATCACGCATAATTGCTATCTTCTGAGGATGATTTGAGTGCATTAACCGTCACACTGAAACATGGTGACCATAAAGGTGTATCTTGGGCTATCCGATGGGATATGTTGAGGAGTGTTGATTCAAGAGAGGGATTTGTCAATCCATATAATGGAAAGATACTTCATGGCCAACTCGGTGAGATTGCATCCATAAAGCTGCGTAGCGTGTGACTAGGTCACAAGGATGAATATCACGGAACGAGTGAATATGATTTGTCGGTAACAAGATAGAACTAATGCATTGGATGCAGTTGATCGAATCTCGGACTAATCTAGTATCGCATGACAAAGGGAATGGTATACAATGTGTACGGTTCAATCGGTTACTTCCGGAATGCACAGGGGTCATTATGGGCATCCAGGTCCCGCTATTGATCATTGGCCGTAGCCTTTGTCTCGGTCATGACTGGAGTGTTCTCGGACCGTAGGGTAACACACTTAAGGGCTCGATGAATATCGGAGACCTTTTCGGAACTATCGGAGTTACCGGAGAAGAGAGAAAGACGTACCATAAAAGTTCCGTGTTGGTCCGAAGGACGTTCAGAGTGAGCTGGAAGGAGTTCCGGATCATCGGGAGATGAAATAATACTTATTATTTATTAATTAAGTGAATTAATAATTAATAATAATTTATTTCAGATTAAAAAGTGCAATGGGCTTTATTTGTGAAAGAAGCCCATTAGGGGAAGGAGGAAAAAAAGGGAAAAGGAAAAGAAAAAAGGGGGGGGGGCGCCTTGGGCCTTGGGGCCCATGTGGGTGGCGCCCCACTTCCACCCTCATCCTAGCCGCACCCTCCCCCCTTGGCAAGGGATTAGTCCCACATTTCCAAGGGAAGGGGGGTTGACTCCTTCCGTCTGCCTATATAAAGATGGGCAGGGGTGCACTTCTTTAATATAGAAAAGTTCGCAGAGAATTCAATATTACTCCGAATTGAGATCGGTTTTCACCGGTCTTCTCCCCTCTCTCGTCTCTCTCAAGCCGGGGTCCCCATGTCTGTAACCTGTGCTGGGATTGAGGCTTCTCTGCTACGCGGACGCCGTCGTGCTACCGAAACTACGGTTCCGGGAGGTCTACTTCCGCCAGCTCCGCAGGATCGGAGAACGGAGGTCGTCATCGAGTCCGTACGTGTGCGAGTACTATGAGGTGCTGCACGTGCGGCACTACCACCCAACAGGGTGCTAACACAACCAGGGGGTTGTGAAAGGTTTACGGCTTCATCAACCACGTTTGCGGGAATGTTTCCCGCGCAATGGACTACACCCCGAGGTATGTTTCTACAAGTCTTTCCGTTACGACATTACAACTAGATAGATCTTGGGTTAAGGGCGACGCTAGTTAGAAAAATTATTGTTTTCTGCTGCGAGACCCAACAGCGGTACCATGAGCTAGATCTATGCTTCGTATTGCTGTACGGTTAGAACACATCGGGGATGTGGGCGTTGATTCTACGATTGTTACCCTCTCACGTGTACTTGTTATATCTGTGGCATTGTTTGATGAAGCGGCCCCGACCGACCTTACGCGTACTCTTACGCGTACGCTTACGCGAGACTGGTTCCACGCTTGATATACGTCTTGTACCGTATAAATTGGCTCTGGGGGGTGTCTGTCTCTCTTACTTTAGCGGATATGGCATTTGCAACGGAGGGCCCCGTACGGGGTGTAATAGAGACAATCTATAATCAGCATTGTGGTTCAATATTCGTAGAAATGGTTGATCTATGAAAAGCCCTAGCAGCCACGTAAAACATGCAATATACAAATATAGAGGCGTCTAACTTTATATTGCAGAGGGGGCTATTGTTGTTTGCTTAATCTTGATGTAGTGATAGCTTTGCTATGTGTTACTAGAAAGTAGTAAACGTTCACCATGATGAAACAAACTTAAATGGAGACACTGTAGACTTAGTGCCACCATGATCATACATCTTAAAACTTGCTAGTATAGGATACATGACGGTAGCATTAAATAAGATGATCCCTTATAAAATACCAAACATAAGTATTCTACCGAAGTGTGCACCACCTGGAAGGTTCTCTTTATGATAGGCAGGCCGTGACGATCGGGTGTCATACATACATTAGAGTTCGCATGAGGTTGGGCCTGGAAAGCCTAGCATATGTCGATATGGCCTTGCTAAGCAGCATATAACACTAAGGTCAATTTGGCGAGCCTAGCATCTGTAGATATGGCCTTGGAATACTAGAGATCGAAAGATCGAGCATGAGTCACATATAGGATGTGATCGCACAAACTAGTTGTCTACCTTTGAAACTAATCCATAGGCCGTTGTGATATTCGAGGACGGATAGTGAATCTGGATCATGTAATCACTAAAACTTCTTAGGGATGATTGTTTTAGTGTGAGCTCATCTATAATATGATTATTATGAACTCATTGTTATGAACTAGTCTTAATTGTTTTCCTTGAAAATATTTTGTAGAAAATTAAAATGGACATGAATCAGTATCATGGATTGGTTACTTTCTTACGTGGTGAAAGACTTAAAGATGATGGGTCAAATTTCGTTGATTGGTACTTATACCTTAGGACTGTGCTCAAGAGAGCTAACCTCTTGTTCGTGATACAAGAGCGTATGGGAGACCCTCCAGTAGACAACATGGATGAACAAGTAATGCTTGATTACCATAATCCTCGAAGGACTTACGCCATGGTTAAAAGCGTCATAGAAACTAGCTTTCCGCAAGATTTACGTGAACAATATGCGGATATGGACACGTTTGACACAATCGACATGATGAAGTCATTTTTTATACATCAGTTCAGAGTGGCCAGATTTGAGTTAGAAAATGAGTTTCTTACTACAAAGATGGAAGAGAACACTTGTCTGAAAACTCACGTAGCCAAGATACATGGGATACATCTGAAACTCGTGGAGGATTTTGACTATTGGACCACAGAGGAGTCTGCTATAAACACGGTGCTACACTCGCTTCCATCGAGTTACACAGACTTTGTCCATGACTATGTCAGAAGAGGTGAAAGCCTTCAGTTCTTTGAGTTCATGGTCAACCTCCGAGATTTAAAGGTTGAACTCATTGAAGGAGAAATTGTTGATGGAGAAGGTATATGTTTGATATACTCGTTATAAATGTTTGTTCCCTTATACAACATTTGCAGTTTAATAAGTATTTGATACTTGTTCTGTTTTATGAAAACAGGGCCTGCCGTTGCATGGACGGGAAGAGGTGCGATCCAGGATTGATGGCAACCAAGACAGTTGATGGACACCAAGATTTCACCAAGACATCTATCATAAGATTATACTTAGAGTATTAGATAAATCTTTTGTAATCAATCAAATATGAACACTTAGTGGTATGTCTTGCATCTCGCGAGACAAAGTTATTCATGTTTTGAGACAAGTCAGTTGTTCCAGTTTGATGAATAAAGTGGGCTTATACTATGATTGCAATTGAGTTTATAATATGATAGAAGCATTTATAAAACACCATAATTGTCAAGTGATATTCAATGTTTATTGATTAAGTTATTTTGAATAACAATAAAGTAAAAAGTCATAACTATATTAAATGCATGAGATGAATTCATAAATGATGAAGTCATTAGATACCTGATCTATTAACTCATGAATTTATTATCAACCAAGATGACTAATGACAGAGTTCTAGCAAAGTAGAACTTGCGCCAAACATTGTACATAAATGATGTATTAACCAAGCGCATGAATAATCATTAAATATGCTTCGCATGATTAATTGAACAAGGCATTCAATTAAGATCATAAATCTGAGATTACGGAATCACAATGAAGTTGGATATAAGAATACAAATCACCATGATGTGATCAAAGTGATGCGTATTGTAGTTGACATAAATGGGAGAGTTGTGGAAATAATGCCACAAATTACGATGGAAGTTTAAAGTGATCAAGCACCTGAACCATTCGTAGTCATACTAAAATGTAGTATGGTCTAAATACATTCCCCTTACGCTAATGCTATTTTGAATGAACAAAGTTGTTATAATTTATTAAGTTAAAACACCCACTTCATGAAATAAGGAAACCATTCTGAATTTAATGAAGCTGATGACTACATATGATGATGGTGTTAGAAAGTTTCTAGAAGTTTTATATGATATAACTTTCTTTGTATTAGAGTTTTGAGAAATTGTAAAACACACCTTCCCAAATAGCAAAACTTGTATTGCTTGAATTGGTGAATGAGAAGATGATTCTCAAGGAATAAACCAATGGGAGAAAAGTGAATTCTTTGACCAGGGTGATTGACCCTGCCTCCAGATAACAGAGTAACGCAACGGAAAACGTTCCGCTGAAATGACTCCATGAGAAGAGGAAATATGCTATTGATGATGATCATGGTATATTAGTTAAAGCCTTAGTTTAAAAATAAGAAGATTGTCATGAATACGTTCTGTACAGAACAATAATCATGAGTCTTCTTAAGTGAAACAAAAGGGACACTGCTCATAAATTACGAAGGATTGATGGTTACCAAGGAAACGAGGAGAAATGAAATCATATTGAGTTGCATATGGGATGACTCACATCCTATGAAATAAAGTAGTTATTTCACATTCCGAATAACCAGGAAGTTATTAAGAATGATGCAATACATAAAGGCATGATTTGACACATAAAAGATGTTATGGCTAAATTCAATAATGATTGACTACGGAAGCGTAGTAATGCTAAAATCAATATGGGTATTTCATTCACGAACACTATGAAGGGACCATAGCTTGAAATTGCATCACATTCAAGTTGTGGAATTCGAAGAGAAGTAGCAATTGGCATAACGAAAGAATGTTTCGATAAGATGGACCATAGTACCTCAAGACAGAAACTCTCAACCTTGATTTGATCAAGTGATTTTGAAGTAATCAAAATATTGATATGGACTGCAATTTCATGAAACTGAGTGGGAGCTTTGGAGACTTCTAAAAAATTGGAATGCAGAGAGCATTTTCTTAGTGGGAGCTTTGGGAGCAATATTATTATGTCTAACATAATTAGAATAGAAACTTAATAAAAGCTTACTTATAGATATATGTCGGATATATTTGAGTGGGAGCACAATGTCAAATTCATATATATACGATGATATATGTGAAAACAATCTCATATATATACGTTGATATACATGGAGATTAAGGCTAATAAGATGAAAAGATTACGAGAATCTTATATGAACGAAATACAGATGTGTCACACACTAAAATCTATAAGGATAGATTAGGACACGTGTAATGAACATCAAAAGGATTGGAATGATATCCTAAACAAGAAAAGGTTCTTGTGGCTAGGAATTATATAAAGGATGTAAAACCTTAATATCACAAAATAATGTTTTAATGGAAGAATAGGGATGCACTTTGTCTCAAGACATGTGATCCTATATGACCTTTTACATATGATTCTACCATAAAACGGAAGTTGTGAATCCAATAACAGAATGACTCAAAGGTTCTTAGAAGAAGAACAGGTTCCGATGTGCTTGGTTGGCAAAACACAGAACCTGAGCAAAGTCCAAGCATTCAGTAACTGAAGAGAAACTAAGGACAATAATCTAAATGATAGAAAAGATAATATACTTGAATGTAATACTGGATTACGATTGCAAGCCTTATTATGGGTCTATATGAATGTAACACTATATAAATATCTACTTAAGAAAGTAGAAGGTTGAATAAAGTTTAGCGTAAGCAGTTTAGACTTCTGGCTGAGTGTATTTTTCAGTATACATGACTATGGGAGTCCTAGGGACTAAAACCATTTTGTCATTAGAGAATACTGTAAAATAAGAAGTCTCACTCTCCCGCCAAACTTATAATTCAAGCATTATTAGATAATGAAGGGTATATCAAGCAAGTTGACCAATACCTGTTGCAAAGGAACATACGAATCTGAACGGGTACAGATCGTTGACGAAACCTCTTCCATGAGCAAGCATGATCAATAAACACTTATATGATAAGATGATTATGATCGAGAAAATAAGCAGCTAGATTATTTGCTATCTCGTGCAAGTGGGAGACTGTTGGATATATGCTCTAGAGGCAAATAATATATGATTATTCCAATATATCTAAATAAGTTCATGACCAGTTTCATACTGTGCTGCAACTGTATCAGTGAAACAATGATACATGTGTGGTATAGAAACAACCAGAGTTCGTAGTCAGCCTCTCATGATGACTGGTTTATCGTCAACTTATGATTGTGGTTTCACGATCATGGACAATCAAGTCAATTGACGGTAAGGTCACCTCATTGAATGAATGGCGTGATGAACATTACCCAATGCAAGCATTGCAACATGATCAAATCGTAAAAGTTCAGTGTTGTAATTACAGAACGTAGTAGCCTGTTCCTTTGACCGTGAGATCACGCATAATTGCTATCTTCTGAGGATGATTTGAGTGCATTAACCGTCACACTGAAACATGGTGACCATAAAGGTGTATCTTGGGCTATCCGATGGGATATGTTGAGGAGTGTTGATTCAAGAGAGGGATTTGTCAATCCATATAATGGAAAGATACTTCATGGCCAACTCGGTGAGATTGCATCCATAAAGCTGCGTAGCGTGTGACTAGGTCACAAGGATGAATATCACGGAACGAGTGAATATGATTTGTCGGTAACAAGATAGAACTAATGCATTGGATGCAGTTGATCGAATCTCGGACTAATCTAGTATCGCATGACAAAGGGAATGGTATACAATGTGTACGGTTCAATCGGTTACTTCCGGAATGCACAGGGGTCATTATGGGCATCCAGGTCCCGCTATTGATCATTGGCCGTAGCCTTTGTCTCGGTCATGACTGGAGTGTTCTCGGACCGTAGGGTAACACACTTAAGGGCTCGATGAATATCGGAGACCTTTTCGGAACTATCGGAGTTACCGGAGAAGAGAGAAAGACGTACCATAAAAGTTCCGTGTTGGTCCGAAGGACGTTCAGAGTGAGCTGGAAGGAGTTCCGGATCATCGGGAGATGAAATAATACTTATTATTTATTAATTAAGTGAATTAATAATTAATAATAATTTATTTCAGATTAAAAAGTGCAATGGGCTTTATTTGTGAAAGAAGCCCATTAGGGGAAGGAGGAAAAAAAGGGAAAAGGAAAAGAAAAAAGGGGGGGGGGCGCCTTGGGCCTTGGGGCCCATGTGGGTGGCGCCCCACTTCCACCCTCATCCTAGCCGCACCCTCCCCCCTTGGCAAGGGATTAGTCCCACATTTCCAAGGGAAGGGGGGTTGACTCCTTCCGTCTGCCTATATAAAGATGGGCAGGGGTGCACTTCTTTAATATAGAAAAGTTCGCAGAGAATTCAATATTACTCCGAATTGAGATCGGTTTTCACCGGTCTTCTCCCCTCTCTCGTCTCTCTCAAGCCGGGGTCCCCATGTCTGTAACCTGTGCTGGGATTGAGGCTTCTCTGCTACGCGGACGCCGTCGTGCTACCGAAACTACGGTTCCGGGAGGTCTACTTCCGCCAGCTCCGCAGGATCGGAGAACGGAGGTCGTCATCGAGTCCGTACGTGTGCGAGTACTATGAGGTGCTGCACGTGCGGCACTACCACCCAACAGGGTGCTAACACAACCAGGGGGTTGTGAAAGGTTTACGGCTTCATCAACCACGTTTGCGGGAATGTTTCCCGCGCAATGGACTACACCCCGAGGTATGTTTCTACAAGTCTTTCCGTTACGACATTACAACTAGATAGATCTTGGGTTAAGGGCGACGCTAGTTAGAAAAATTATTGTTTTCTGCTGCGAGACCCAACAGCGGTACCATGAGCTAGATCTATGCTTCGTATTGCTGTACGGTTAGAACACATCGGGGATGTGGGCGTTGATTCTACGATTGTTACCCTCTCACGTGTACTTGTTATATCTGTGGCATTGTTTGATGAAGCGGCCCCGACCGACCTTACGCGTACTCTTACGCGTACGCTTACGCGAGACTGGTTCCACGCTTGATATACGTCTTGTACCGTATAAATTGGCTCTGGGGGGTGTCTGTCTCTCTTACTTTAGCGGATATGGCATTTGCAACGGAGGGCCCCGTACGGGGTGTAATAGAGACAATCTATAATCAGCATTGTGGTTCAATATTCGTAGAAATGGTTGATCTATGAAAAGCCCTAGCAGCCACGTAAAACATGCAATATACAAATATAGAGGCGTCTAACTTTATATTGCAGAGGGGGCTATTGTTGTTTGCTTAATCTTGATGTAGTGATAGCTTTGCTATGTGTTACTAGAAAGTAGTAAACGTTCACCATGATGAAACAAACTTAAATGGAGACACTGTAGACTTAGTGCCACCATGATCATACATCTTAAAACTTGCTAGTATAGGATACACGACGGTAGCATTAAATAAGATGATCCCTTATAAAATACCAAACATAAGTATTCTACCGAAGTGTGCACCACCTGGAAGGTTCTCTTTATGATAGGCAGGCCGTGACGATCGGGTGTCATACATACATTAGAGTTCGCATGAGGTTGGGCCTGGAAAGCCTAGCATATGTCGATATGGCCTTGCTAAGCAGCATATAACACTAAGGTCAATTTGGCGAGCCTAGCATCTGTAGATATGGCCTTGGAATACTAGAGATCGAAAGATCGAGCATGAGTCACATATAGGATGTGATCGCACAAACTAGTTGTCTACCTTTGAAACTAATCCATAGGCCGTTGTGATATTCGAGGACGGATAGTGAATCTGGATCATGTAATCACTAAAACTTCTTAGGGATGATTGTTTTAGTGTGAGCTCATCTATAATATGATTATTATGAACTCATTGTTATGAACTAGTCTTAATTGTTTTCCTTGAAAATATTTTGTAGAAAATTAAAATGGACATGAATCAGTATCATGGATTGGTTACTTTCTTACGTGGTGAAAGACTTAAAGATGATGGGTCAAATTTCGTTGATTGGTACTTATACCTTAGGACTGTGCTCAAGAGAGCTAACCTCTTGTTCGTGATACAAGAGCGTATGGGAGACCCTCCAGTAGACAACATGGATGAACAAGTAATGCTTGATTACCATAATCCTCGAAGGACTTACGCCATGGTTAAAAGCGTCATAGAAACTAGCTTTCCGCAAGATTTACGTGAACAATATGCGGATATGGACACGTTTGACACAATCGACATGATGAAGTCATTTTTTATACATCAGTTCAGAGTGGCCAGATTTGAGTTAGAAAATGAGTTTCTTACTACAAAGATGGAAGAGAACACTTGTCTGAAAACTCACGTAGCCAAGATACATGGGATACATCTGAAACTCGTGGAGGATTTTGACTATTGGACCACAGAGGAGTCTGCTATAAACACGGTGCTACACTCGCTTCCATCGAGTTACACAGACTTTGTCCATGACTATGTCAGAAGAGGTGAAAGCCTTCAGTTCTTTGAGTTCATGGTCAACCTCCGAGATTTAAAGGTTGAACTCATTGAAGGAGAAATTGTTGATGGAGAAGGTATATGTTTGATATACTCGTTATAAATGTTTGTTCCCTTATACAACATTTGCAGTTTAATAAGTATTTGATACTTGTTCTGTTTTATGAAAACAGGGCCTGCCGTTGCATGGACGGGAAGAGGTGCGATCCAGGATTGATGGCAACCAAGACAGTTGATGGACACCAAGATTTCACCAAGACATCTATCATAAGATTATACTTAGAGTATTAGATAAATCTTTTGTAATCAATCAAATATGAACACTTAGTGGTATGTCTTGCATCTCGCGAGACAAAGTTATTCATGTTTTGAGACAAGTCAGTTGTTCCAGTTTGATGAATAAAGTGGGCTTATACTATGATTGCAATTGAGTTTATAATATGATAGAAGCATTTATAAAACACCATAATTGTCAAGTGATATTCAATGTTTATTGATTAAGTTATTTTGAATAACAATAAAGTAAAAAGTCATAACTATATTAAATGCATGAGATGAATTCATAAATGATGAAGTCATTAGATACCTGATCTATTAACTCATGAATTTATTATCAACCAAGATGACTAATGACAGAGTTCTAGCAAAGTAGAACTTGCGCCAAACATTGTACATAAATGATGTATTAACCAAGCGCATGAATAATCATTAAATATGCTTCGCATGATTAATTGAACAAGGCATTCAATTAAGATCATAAATCTGAGATTACGGAATCACAATGAAGTTGGATATAAGAATACAAATCACCATGATGTGATCAAAGTGATGCGTATTGTAGTTGACATAAATGGGAGAGTTGTGGAAATAATGCCACAAATTACGATGGAAGTTTAAAGTGATCAAGCACCTGAACCATTCGTAGTCATACTAAAATGTAGTATGGTCTAAATACATTCCCCTTACGCTAATGCTATTTTGAATGAACAAAGTTGTTATAATTTATTAAGTTAAAACACCCACTTCATGAAATAAGGAAACCATTCTGAATTTAATGAAGCTGATGACTACATATGATGATGGTGTTAGAAAGTTTCTAGAAGTTTTATATGATATAACTTTCTTTGTATTAGAGTTTTGAGCAATTGTAAAACACACCTTCCCAAATAGCAAAACTTGTATTGCTTGAATTGGTGAATGAGAAGATGATTCTCAAGGAATAAACCAATGGGAGAAAAGTGAATTCTTTGACCAGGGTGATTGACCCTGCCTCCAGATAACAGAGTAACGCAACGGAAAACGTTCCGCTGAAATGACTCCATGAGAAGAGGAAATATGCTATTGATGATGATCATGGTATATTAGTTAAAGCCTTAGTTTAAAAATAAGAAGATTGTCATGAATACGTTCTGTACAGAACAATAATCATGAGTCTTCTTAAGTGAAACAAAAGGGACACTGCTCATAAATTACGAAGGATTGATGGTTACCAAGGAAACGAGGAGAAATGAAATCATATTGAGTTGCATATGGGATGACTCACATCCTATGAAATAAAGTAGTTATTTCACATTCCGAATAACCAGGAAGTTATTAAGAATGATGCAATACATAAAGGCATGATTTGACACATAAAAGATGTTATGGCTAAATTCAATAATGATTGACTACGGAAGCGTAGTAATGCTAAAATCAATATGGGTATTTCATTCACGAACACTATGAAGGGACCATAGCTTGAAATTGCATCACATTCAAGTTGTGGAATTCGAAGAGAAGTAGCAATTGGCATAACGAAAGAATGTTTCGATAAGATGGACCATAGTACCTCAAGACAGAAACTCTCAACCTTGATTTGATCAAGTGATTTTGAAGTAATCAAAATATTGATATGGACTGCAATTTCATGAAACTGAGTGGGAGCTTTGGAGACTTCTAAAAAATTGGAATGCAGAGAGCATTTTCTTAGTGGGAGCTTTGGGAGCAATATTATTATGTCTAACATAATTAGAATAGAAACTTAATAAAAGCTTACTTATAGATATATGTCGGATATATTTGAGTGGGAGCACAATGTCAAATTCATATATATACGATGATATATGTGAAAACAATCTCATATATATACGTTGATATACATGGAGATTAAGGCTAATAAGATGAAAAGATTACGAGAATCTTATATGAACGAAATACAGATGTGTCACACACTAAAATCTATAAGGATAGATTAGGACACGTGTAATGAACATCAAAAGGATTGGAATGATATCCTAAACAAGAAAAGGTTCTTGTGGCTAGGAATTATATAAAGGATGTAAAACCTTAATATCACAAAATAATGTTTTAATGGAAGAATAGGGATGCACTTTGTCTCAAGACATGTGATCCTATATGACCTTTTACATATGATTCTACCATAAAACGGAAGTTGTGAATCCAATAACAGAATGACTCAAAGGTTCTTAGAAGAAGAACAGGTTCCGATGTGCTTGGTTGGCAAAACACAGAACCTGAGCAAAGTCCAAGCATTCAGTAACTGAAGAGAAACTAAGGACAATAATCTAAATGATAGAAAAGATAATATACTTGAATGTAATACTGGATTACGATTGCAAGCCTTATTATGGGTCTATATGAATGTAACACTATATAAATATCTACTTAAGAAAGTAGAAGGTTGAATAAAGTTTAGCGTAAGCAGTTTAGACTTCTGGCTGAGTGTATTTTTCAGTATACATGACTATGGGAGTCCTAGGGACTAAAACCATTTTGTCATTAGAGAATACTGTAAAATAAGAAGTCTCACTCTCCCGCCAAACTTATAATTCAAGCATTATTAGATAATGAAGGGTATATCAAGCAAGTTGACCAATACCTGTTGCAAAGGAACATACGAATCTGAACGGGTACAGATCGTTGACGAAACCTCTTCCATGAGCAAGCATGATCAATAAACACTTATATGATAAGATGATTATGATCGAGAAAATAAGCAGCTAGATTATTTGCTATCTCGTGCAAGTGGGAGACTGTTGGATATATGCTCTAGAGGCAAATAATATATGATTATTCCAATATATCTAAATAAGTTCATGACCAGTTTCATACTGTGCTGCAACTGTATCAGTGAAACAATGATACATGTGTGGTATAGAAACAACCAGAGTTCGTAGTCAGCCTCTCATGATGACTGGTTTATCGTCAACTTATGATTGTGGTTTCACGATCATGGACAATCAAGTCAATTGACGGTAAGGTCACCTCATTGAATGAATGGCGTGATGAACATTACCCAATGCAAGCATTGCAACATGATCAAATCGTAAAAGTTCAGTGTTGTAATTACAGAACGTAGTAGCCTGTTCCTTTGACCGTGAGATCACGCATAATTGCTATCTTCTGAGGATGATTTGAGTGCATTAACCGTCACACTGAAACATGGTGACCATAAAGGTGTATCTTGGGCTATCCGATGGGATATGTTGAGGAGTGTTGATTCAAGAGAGGGATTTGTCAATCCATATAATGGAAAGATACTTCATGGCCAACTCGGTGAGATTGCATCCATAAAGCTGCGTAGCGTGTGACTAGGTCACAAGGATGAATATCACGGAACGAGTGAATATGATTTGTCGGTAACAAGATAGAACTAATGCATTGGATGCAGTTGATCGAATCTCGGACTAATCTAGTATCGCATGACAAAGGGAATGGTATACAATGTGTACGGTTCAATCGGTTACTTCCGGAATGCACAGGGGTCATTATGGGCATCCAGGTCCCGCTATTGATCATTGGCCGTAGCCTTTGTCTCGGTCATGACTGGAGTGTTCTCGGACCGTAGGGTAACACACTTAAGGGCTCGATGAATATCGGAGACCTTTTCGGAACTATCGGAGTTACCGGAGAAGAGAGAAAGACGTACCATAAAAGTTCCGTGTTGGTCCGAAGGACGTTCAGAGTGAGCTGGAAGGAGTTCCGGATCATCGGGAGATGAAATAATACTTATTATTTATTAATTAAGTGAATTAATAATTAATAATAATTTATTTCAGATTAAAAAGTGCAATGGGCTTTATTTGTGAAAGAAGCCCATTAGGGGAAGGAGGAAAAAAAGGGAAAAGGAAAAGAAAAAAGGGGGGGGGGCGCCTTGGGCCTTGGGGCCCATGTGGGTGGCGCCCCACTTCCACCCTCATCCTAGCCGCACCCTCCCCCCTTGGCAAGGGATTAGTCCCACATTTCCAAGGGAAGGGGGGTTGACTCCTTCCGTCTGCCTATATAAAGATGGGCAGGGGTGCACTTCTTTAATATAGAAAAGTTCGCAGAGAATTCAATATTACTCCGAATTGAGATCGGTTTTCACCGGTCTTCTCCCCTCTCTCGTCTCTCTCAAGCCGGGGTCCCCATGTCTGTAACCTGTGCTGGGATTGAGGCTTCTCTGCTACGCGGACGCCGTCGTGCTACCGAAACTACGGTTCCGGGAGGTCTACTTCCGCCAGCTCCGCAGGATCGGAGAACGGAGGTCGTCATCGAGTCCGTACGTGTGCGAGTACTATGAGGTGCTGCACGTGCGGCACTACCACCCAACAGGGTGCTAACACAACCAGGGGGTTGTGAAAGGTTTACGGCTTCATCAACCACGTTTGCGGGAATGTTTCCCGCGCAATGGACTACACCCCGAGGTATGTTTCTACAAGTCTTTCCGTTACGACATTACAACTAGATAGATCTTGGGTTAAGGGCGACGCTAGTTAGAAAAATTATTGTTTTCTGCTGCGAGACCCAACAGCGGTACCATGAGCTAGATCTATGCTTCGTATTGCTGTACGGTTAGAACACATCGGGGATGTGGGCGTTGATTCTACGATTGTTACCCTCTCACGTGTACTTGTTATATCTGTGGCATTGTTTGATGAAGCGGCCCCGACCGACCTTACGCGTACTCTTACGCGTACGCTTACGCGAGACTGGTTCCACGCTTGATATACGTCTTGTACCGTATAAATTGGCTCTGGGGGGTGTCTGTCTCTCTTACTTTAGCGGATATGGCATTTGCAACGGAGGGCCCCGTACGGGGTGTAATAGAGACAATCTATAATCAGCATTGTGGTTCAATATTCGTAGAAATGGTTGATCTATGAAAAGCCCTAGCAGCCACGTAAAACATGCAATATACAAATATAGAGGCGTCTAACTTTATATTGCAGAGGGGGCTATTGTTGTTTGCTTAATCTTGATGTAGTGATAGCTTTGCTATGTGTTACTAGAAAGTAGTAAACGTTCACCATGATGAAACAAACTTAAATGGAGACACTGTAGACTTAGTGCCACCATGATCATACATCTTAAAACTTGCTAGTATAGGATACACGACGGTAGCATTAAATAAGATGATCCCTTATAAAATACCAAACATAAGTATTCTACCGAAGTGTGCACCACCTGGAAGGTTCTCTTTATGATAGGCAGGCCGTGACGATCGGGTGTCATACATACATTAGAGTTCGCATGAGGTTGGGCCTGGAAAGCCTAGCATATGTCGATATGGCCTTGCTAAGCAGCATATAACACTAAGGTCAATTTGGCGAGCCTAGCATCTGTAGATATGGCCTTGGAATACTAGAGATCGAAAGATCGAGCATGAGTCACATATAGGATGTGATCGCACAAACTAGTTGTCTACCTTTGAAACTAATCCATAGGCCGTTGTGATATTCGAGGACGGATAGTGAATCTGGATCATGTAATCACTAAAACTTCTTAGGGATGATTGTTTTAGTGTGAGCTCATCTATAATATGATTATTATGAACTCATTGTTATGAACTAGTCTTAATTGTTTTCCTTGAAAATATTTTGTAGAAAATTAAAATGGACATGAATCAGTATCATGGATTGGTTACTTTCTTACGTGGTGAAAGACTTAAAGATGATGGGTCAAATTTCGTTGATTGGTACTTATACCTTAGGACTGTGCTCAAGAGAGCTAACCTCTTGTTCGTGATACAAGAGCGTATGGGAGACCCTCCAGTAGACAACATGGATGAACAAGTAATGCTTGATTACCATAATCCTCGAAGGACTTACGCCATGGTTAAAAGCGTCATAGAAACTAGCTTTCCGCAAGATTTACGTGAACAATATGCGGATATGGACACGTTTGACACAATCGACATGATGAAGTCATTTTTTATACATCAGTTCAGAGTGGCCAGATTTGAGTTAGAAAATGAGTTTCTTACTACAAAGATGGAAGAGAACACTTGTCTGAAAACTCACGTAGCCAAGATACATGGGATACATCTGAAACTCGTGGAGGATTTTGACTATTGGACCACAGAGGAGTCTGCTATAAACACGGTGCTACACTCGCTTCCATCGAGTTACACAGACTTTGTCCATGACTATGTCAGAAGAGGTGAAAGCCTTCAGTTCTTTGAGTTCATGGTCAACCTCCGAGATTTAAAGGTTGAACTCATTGAAGGAGAAATTGTTGATGGAGAAGGTATATGTTTGATATACTCGTTATAAATGTTTGTTCCCTTATACAACATTTGCAGTTTAATAAGTATTTGATACTTGTTCTGTTTTATGAAAACAGGGCCTGCCGTTGCATGGACAGGAAGAGGTGCGATCCAGGATTGATGGCAACCAAGACAGTTGATGGACACCAAGATTTCACCAAGACATCTATCATAAGATTATACTTAGAGTATTAGATAAATCTTTTGTAATCAATCGAATATGAACACTTAGTGGTATGTCTTGCATCTCGCGAGACAAAGTTATTCATGTTTTGAGACAAGTCAGTTGTTCCAGTTTGATGAATAAAGTGTGCTTATACTATGATTGCAATTGAGTTTATAATATGATAGAAGCATTTATAAAACACCATAATTGTCAAGTGATATTCAATGTTTATTGATTAAGTTATTTTGAATAACAATAAAGTCAAAAGTCATAACTATATTAAATGCATGAGATGAATTCATAAATGATGAAGTCATTAGATACCTGATCTATTAACTCATGAATTTATTATCAACCAAGATGACTAATGACGGAGTTCTAGCAAAGTAGAACTTGCGCCAAACATTGTACATAAATGATGTATTAACCAAGCGCATGAATAATCATTAAATATGCTTCGCATGATTAATTGAACAAGGCATTCAATTAAGATCATAAATCTGAGATTACAGAATCACAGTGAAGTTGGATATAAGAATACAAATCACCATGATGTGATCAAAGTGATGCGTATTATAGTTGACATAAATGGGAGACTTGTGGAAATAATGCCACAAATTACGATGGAAGTTTAAAGTGATCAAGCACCTGAACCATTCGTAGTCATACTAAAATGTAGTATGGTCTAAATACATTCCCCTTACGCTAATGCTATTTTCAATGAACAAAGTTGTTATAATTTACTAAGTTAAAACACCCACTTCATGAAATAAGGAAACCTTTCTGAATTTAATGAAGCCGATGACTCCATATGATGATGGTGTTAGAAAGTTTCTAGAAGTTTTATATGATATAACTTTCTTTGTATTAGAGTTGTGAGCAATTGTAAAACACACCTTCCCAAATAGCAAAACTTGTATTGCTTGAATTGGTGAATGAGAAGATGGTTCTCAAGGAATAAACCAATGGGAGAAAAGTGAATTCTTTGACCAGGGTGATTGACCCTGCCTCCAGATAACAGAGTAAGGCAACGGAAAACGTTCCGCTGAAATGACTCCATGAGAAGAGGAAATATGCTATTGATGATGATCATGGTATATTAGTTAAAGCCTTAGTTTAAAAATAAGAAGATTGTCATGAATACATTCTGTACAGAACAATAATCATGAGTTTTCTTAAGTGAAACAAAAGGGACACTGCTCATAAATTACGAAGGATTGATGGTTACCAAGGAAACGAGGAGAAATGAAATCATATTGAGTTGCATATGGGGTGACTCACATCCTATGAAATAAAGTAGTTATTTCACATTCCGAATAACCAGGAAGTTATTAAGAATGATGCAATACATAAAGGCATGATTTGACACATAAAAGATGTTATGGCTAAATTCAATAATGATTGACTACGGAAGCGTAGTAATGCTAAATCAATATGGGTATTTTATTCACGAACACTATGAAGGGACCATAGCTTGAAATTGCATCACATTCAAGTTGTGGAATTCGAAGAGAAGTAGCAATTGGCATAACGAAAGAATGTTTCGATAAGATGGACCATAGTACCTCAAGACAGAAACTCTCAACCTTGATTTGATCAAGTGATTTTGAAGTAATCAAAATATTGATATGGACTGCAATTTCATGAAACTGAGTGGGAGCTTTGGAGACTTCCTGAAAAATTGGAATGCAGAGAGCATTTTCTGAGTGGGAGCTTTGGGAGCAATATTAATATGTTTGACATAATTAGAATAGAAACTTAATAAAAGCTTACTTATAGATATATGTCGGATATATTTGAGTGGGAGCACAATGTCAAATTCATATATATACGATGATATATGTGAAAACAATCTCATATATATACGTTGATATACATGGAGATTAAGGCTAATAAGATGAAAAGATTACGAGAATCTTATATGAACGAAATACAGATGTGTCACACACTAAAATCTATAAGGATAGATTAGGACACGTGTAATGAACATCAAAAGGATTGGAATGATATCCTAAACAAGAAAAGGTTCTTGTGGCTAGGAATTATATAAAGGATGTAAAACCTTAATATCACAAAATAATGTATTAATGGAAGAATAGGGATGCACTTTGTCTCAAGACATGTGATCCTATATGACCTTTGACATATGATTCTACCATAAAACGGAAGTTGTGAATCCAATAACAGAATGACTCAAAGGTTCTTAGAAGAAGAACAGGTTCCGATGTGCTTGGTTGGCAAAACACAGAACCTGAGCAAAGTCCAAGCATTCAGTATCTGAAGAGAAACTGAGGACAATACTCTAAATGATAGAAAAGATAATATACTTGAATGTAATACTGGATTACGATTGCAAGCCTTATTATGGGTCTATATGAATGTAACACTATATAAATATCTACTTAAGGAAGTAGAAGGTTGAATAAAGTTTAGCGTAAGCAGTTTAGACTTCTGGCTAAGTGTATTTTTCAGTATACATGACTATGGGAGTCCTAGGGACTAAAACCATTTTGTCATTAGAGAATACTGTAAAATAAGAAGTCTCACTCTCCCGCCAAACTTATAATTCAAGCATTATTAGATAATGAAGGGTATATCAAGCAAGTTGACCAATACCTGTTGCAAAGGAACATACGAATCTGAACGGGTACAGATCGTTGACGAAACCTCTTCCATGAGCAAGCATGATCAATAAACACTTATATGATAAGATGATTATGATCGAGAAAATAAGCAGCTAAATTATTTGCTATCTCGTGCAAGTGGGAGACTGTTGGATATATGCTCTAGAGGCAAATAATATATGATTATTCCAATATATCTAAATAAGTTCATGACCAGTTTCATACTGTGCTGCAACTGTATCAGTGAAACAATGATACATGTGTGGTATAGAAACAACCAGAGTTCATAGTCAGCCTCTCATGATGACTGGTTTATCGTCAACTGATGATTGTGGTTTCACGATCATGGACAATCAAGTCAATTGACGGTAAGGTCACCTCATTGAATGAATGGCGTGATGAACATTACCCAATGCAAGCATTGCAACATGATCAAATCGTAAAAGTTCAGTGTTGTAATTACAGAACGTAGTAGCCTGTTCCTTTGACCGTGAGATCACGCATAATTGCTATCTTCTGAGGATGATTTGAGTGCATTAACCGTCACACTGAAACATGGTGACCATAAAGGTGTATCTTGGGCTATCCGATGGGATATGTTGAGGAGTGTTGATTCAAGAGCGGGATTTGTCAATCCATATAATGGAAAGATACTTCATGGCCAACTCGGTGAGATTGCATCCATAAAGCTGCGCAGCGTGTGACTAGGTCACAAGGATGAATATCACGGAACGAGTGAATAAGATTTGTCGGTAACAAGATATAACTAATGCATTGGATGCAGTTGATCGAATCTCGGACTAATCTAGTATCGCATGACAAAGGGAATGGTATACAATGTGTACGGTTCAATCGGTTACTTCCGGAATGCACAGGGGTCATTATGGGCATCCAGGTCCCGCTATTGATCATTGGCCGTAGCCTTTGTCTCGGTCATGACTGGAGTGTTCTCGGACCGTAGGGTAACACACTTAAGGGCTCGATGAATATCGGAGACCTTTTCAGAACTATCGGAGTTACCGGAGAAGAGAGAAATACGTACTGGAAAAGTTCCGTGTTGGTCCGAAGGACGTTCGGAGTGAGCTGGAAGGAGTTCCGGATCATCGGAAGATGAAATAATATGTATTATTTATTAATTAAGTGAATTAATAATTAACAATAATATATTTCAGATTAAAAAGTGCAATGGGCCTTATTTGTGATAGAAGCCCATTAGGGGAAGGAGGAAAATAAAAGGGAAAAGGAAAATAAAAAAGGGGGGGGGCGCCATGGGCCTTGGGGCCCATGTGGGTGGCGCCCCACTTCCCCCTCCTCCTAGACGCACCCTCCCCCCTTGGCAAGGGATTAGTCCCACATTGCCAAGGGAAGGGGGGTTGACTCCTTCCGTCTGCCTATATAAAGATGGGCAGGGGTGCACTTCTTGAAGACAGAAAAATTCGCAGAGAATTCAATATTACTCCGAATTGAGATCGGTTTTCACCGGTCTTCTCCCCTCTCTCGTCTCTCTCAAGCCGGGGTCCCCTTGTCTGGAACCTGTGCTGGGATTGTGGCTTCTCTGCTACGCGGACGCCGTCGTGCTGCCGAAACTCCGGTTCCGGGAGGTCTACTTCCGGCACCTCCGCTGGATCGGAGAACGGAGGTCGTCATCGAGTCCGTATGTGTGCGAGTACTATGAGGTGCTGCACGTGCGGCACTACCACCCAACAGGGTGCTAACACAACCATGGGGCTGTGAAAGGTTTACGGCTTCATCAACCACGTTTGCGGGAACATTTCCCGCGCAACAGACTACACCCCGAGGTATGTTTCCGCAAGTCTTTCCGTTACAGCATTATAACTAGATAGATCTTGGGTTAAGGGCGACGCTAGTTAGAAAAATTATTGTTTTCTACTGCGAGACCCAACAGTTTCGGCACCGGAAAGTTGCGAACCGTGTAAAACAAGCCAAAACAACATAATAATAGCATCATAACATGAAATATATCAATGAATAGGGGTGAATTACGATATAAAATAGTGATGCATTTTGGACGTATCACTTCCCCTGGTACTACACCGTAGATTATGACGCCTGAGTTTTTCCAAACTGACCGTGGAATTGACATCTTGCGCAATGTGCTGGTGAAGATGATGTTTAGGCTGCTGCCCCCGTACATGAATACTCTGTCCATGTCGTAACCACCAATCTGAGCTTTGAGAACCAATGGTGCGTGTCCTGGTCTCAGAATTGCGGGAGGATTGTCGTCTTGCGAGAACGTGATGTTGGTTTCTGAACCATATAGGTGGTAGGCTTCGTCTGTCAAAAGTCTTCGGCTGCTCGAGCTTGTAGGGTGTATGCCTCCTGTTTTACCTTTGATGGTCGTCCTTCTTAGATCATGTAGACTCGTCCGTGGGACGGCGGGCACTGCTCTTCTTAGATGGGTGCTGGTGGCTGTGCTGTCTCTCGAGCCCGTTTGGCTTTGCGTTGCTTCTCTCTCTTGAGCCTATCGAAGAGTTGAGTGAACAGGCGAAAACTTCTCAATGTGTTTCTTGATCTGATGCGTCCCTAATAATCTTTGAAACATTGG
Source organism: Bromus sterilis (assembly GCA_950022295.1). Classification (NCBI taxonomy): domain Eukaryota; kingdom Viridiplantae; phylum Streptophyta; class Magnoliopsida; order Poales; family Poaceae; genus Bromus; species Bromus sterilis. The sequence goes on along the minus strand of OX465595.1, from coordinate 85,378,385 downwards.
ATTGTGCAAGTTCCATCCAGCTGCTCTTGGGATGTGAGTTTGCTGGAGCCAGCGTGCCTTCTTCTTCTTCTTGCGATGCGGAACGACTGCGAGTGATCTTCTGAACGAGAGTGGAATCTTGGGTCGAGCTCGATTCCGTCATTTATCGAGTAGTTGCAGATCATCTTGGCGAATTCGTCCGGTCTTCGATCGGGGTCGTAGTACTCTTCGGATTGAGTTTTAGAGCCCTAGTTAGTTGCTCGGGTGGCGGCAAGTGCATGGGTGGGTGTCGGAGCTGCTGCGCCGGGTGGAGGTTCCTCGAGTGAGACTTCAATTTAGACTTCTTCCTCTAGTTCCGCGATTGGCTCTGTGGCCGCAGATTACGTTTGCCTTTTGCATCGTCGAGTTTTTATTTGCTGGGCGCGATTTTGATAGTTTACGAAAGATTGGTCATGGCACAGTTGTCGGCCGAGTGATCTTGGAGGCGCGATGGAGAGGCTCGCGATGAACCTGAGCTCTTCGAGTGGATTGGATCTTGCTCGAGTCCTTGAGTAGCGATTTTCTGGTGACGGAACCGCCGAGATCGTGATTCCAACCTGCGTGTTCCCCACGGTCGGCACCAATTGACGAGGATTGACTTCGGAAAATCCCATGGTTAGGAACCCTGGGTTAGATCGTAGAGGACATGTGCAGGTTGGCGATACTTGTTGGCTAACAGGAGAAAGCACTTCCTGCTTGATTGTATTATAATGGAGGCTATTACAGTGGAGGCCAAGGCGAGATCACTCAGGACCGATTGTGTTGCTAGAATATTCGATGCCCTAGACGTCCCCTCTCCCAGCCTTTATATACTAGGCTGGGTCGCAAGGAGTCCGTTTAGGTTTACAGAGAGGGTTTCTTAATCTAACTTCAGTCTTGGACGCAAGGTCCTGGTTTCCATGACCGTCGAGGACTCCTTATGGCGGTTGCCTCGAGTGGGCCACACGTGGGCCGGTCGAGGCTTCCAGCGGGCCCTCTAGCTTGATACGCACCAGGTACCCTCATCTATAAGAATCATGGGGTCACCCCCTCGTCAATCCTTCAACGTTACCCAGTTCGATGAGTTCATGGTCCAGCAGCAGTTTCATAACCCCATGGAGGTGGTTGTGCCCGATGAGGAGGAGAACAGTGAGTTTCCACCTTTCCAGGGGGGACCGTCACCAGTGGGCTGAAGGGTCTTCTTCTGCTTGGAGCGTGGAGCCTTCTTCCTGGGATGATCCCAGGACTTCGGTGTACGCACCTGAAGCCTCGTACGATCCTTGGACTCACTCGTACTACCCCAGGACTTCTATGTACGCACCTAAGCTTGGGGGAGTACATGCCCTTCTCCCTTTTTCATTGTATTATCCGTTTTATTTTGTTCTCGTTGATCTTTTCAAAGTTTTTTCTATTCTTCTTTTTTTTCTCTTAATATGCAAAAAAACAAAAAGATTTATCCTTTCTTTTCTTTTTGTTAAACCTTAGAAAACCCCCAAAAGATTTCCTTTCTCTCTTTAGTTTGCTTTGTTTTTAGAGTTCAGCTCGAGTCTGTGATGGCATTCGATTATATTTCCCACGTTCGATCGTGCAAGTAACAAGGCAGTAATGACGAAGATCGATGAAAGGGATGCAACATGGAAAACCGGTATGAACTATTTTTGTTTCTACTTTTGTACATATGACTGTACTTATGATCTAGAGACCAGCTTGTAGCGACATAGTGCTATGTTTACAATGCTTTCCCAGTGTTTCATGCTTTCTTTGTGGCTAATCTCAAATAGCTAGAGTGCATAATGTGTTGTTGAAATAATTTACATGCATTGCATTGTTCATGGTTTGGCATATTGAAGTGGTATTTCCCTCCAGAGAATTCCTGGATTGACTTGGCACATGTTCGCACATGTTTAAGACTAAAAAATCTATCATGCCTTGATGATCTTTTTATTTCATAATAGTTATATCACTTTCATGCCCGATTCAATGTTGCTTTGTCGCTCTGCATGATTATGAATTTTAGTGCTCTCTAGTAGGTCGCTTCCCAGTCTTTTGCTAGCCTTTGCTCGCACTAAGATTAATTCTGCTTGTGCATCCAAACTCCTTTTCAAACCAGTTATTCCACTTGAGTCCACCATACCTTCCTATATATGGTATTTACCTGCCATCCCTAATGAAGACTTTCTTTTACCATCTCAAAATTTATTCAAAAGCTTCCTTTTTGTAAACGTACAAGCTCATGGTGCAGAGAGGGAAAATTGGTATCTTCCATGCCAAAAATGTTTTACTCCTTGACAAAGTTTTAACTAGTCAAATTTATGAGGCAGAGGCCGGTCTGGAGAATGCCCAGTTCTCACTTGTTTCACATTTTATAAATTTTATACACTTCCCCCATACTTGATGATGGAATGAAATGGGCCAAATGCTGCTAATGATAGATGGAACGAGAAACTTTTCTTCCATACTTGAGGTAAAATAAAAGGCACCATAGACCGTCAAAGGATAGGTGGATAAGGGAACATAAGTGTAAGCAAAAAGCATGGGAACCACCATTAATGTGGTTAGTATGGGAGATATTGAGAGACCTTTACCTTTTACCGTTGACTGGAAAGTTGCACTTCCCAAAAGAATTTTATCTCTGTTTTCAGAAACCACGAGCTCTAGTACATGTTTAATCTTTGCTTCTAGCCACGGGTTTTCAACCTTGCCATCTAAAGCCACAGTTCGAGAGTCTCCCCTTCTTTCTTCAAAGAACCAACTATTGAGAGCATAATTGTCATTCCGAGTGTAATGTGCATTGTCCCAAAGTACCACATTGTCTTCTACATGATTGTGATATTACTTATTCTGAAATTGTTAGTTCTACTCTCCTTTAAAACACCGGAGGAGTTTCTGCATTTATGTTTTGCTTCACTCATGGAGGCTAGCGAAATGCCACTCTAATATGTTCAAGATATGTGCATTGTGATCCTGTCTTGATTTTCAGCAACATATTATTTACTTTTGGTTGTTTGTGATTGATCACTTGAAAGAAGGACTACTTCATGCATTGTCCTCATAACATTGTTTCAATACTTGCTAAACTCTTTTCGTAGTACATGCTTATATACATCTAATGAAGCAAAAGAGTTTGTCAAAGTTTTATTTGTCGCGTTCAGTTCGTTGAACCGAATTGCTTGATTTAGTTCAACTCTCCTTTAAAACACTTTTGCTATAGTTTTGGCTTCATTCTTGCATGATTGAACGAAACTAACCCGGACTGACGCTGTTTTCAACAGAGCTTCCTGTATGGCTTTCTTATGTGCAGGAATATGGATTTTTAGGTGTCTCAGAAAATTCCAGGAAAATAACGGAAAATACAAGCACCCGGAGGGACCCAGAGCCAGAAGTGGGACCAGAGGGCCCCCAGGCGCCCTGCTGGCGCGACCCCACCCCTGGCCGCGCCGGGAGGCCGCCTGGGTGGGTCCTCCCCCCCTCTAGTGCCCTACCAGGACTCCTATTTATTCTCGTCGCGAGGAAACCCTAAAACAGAAGTCGCTTTTCCAATTCCCGTCGCGGAGCCTCCGCCACCCTCTGTTCTTCTTCGGGAGGGCTAATCTGGAGGATGTTTTGGCCTCCAGTGAGGGGAGATCATGGCCATCGTCATCACCATCGCCAGTCCATCATCCCTCCATGACTTCTCCATTCATGTGTGAGTAAGTACCTGCTGTAGGCAAAGGGGATGGTAGGGATTGGATGAGTTTGATCATGTAATAGTTCGTCAGATTTTTGGGGGCATGTTGCATATCATCTACTTTGGTGTTTATCATCTTTGCTACAACTTGTTTCTCTTAATTCTTGTCACTTTGGGCCCGAGTGCCATGATTTCAGATCTGAACCACTTGTGTTTTCATGAGTTTATTTGTGTTCTTGATCCTATCTATGAGTTGTATGCACCTATTATGGTCCGGAACCGGAAATCGCAAAGGTGACAGCTTGGGACACCAAAGGGGATGGACTATAATTTGAGGATTACATGTATCTATTGAGTGTTAATGCTTTGTTCCGGTGCTCTTTGACAGGAGCACCTTAATCTCCATAAGTTCCTTTTGGCCCCATTCGTAGCGAGATGGTAGGACAAAAGATGTTGTGCAAGTTCTTATTGCAAGCACGCACAACTACCTATGGGATGCATGCCTAATGTTTGATATTGCCTAGATGATCCTTGATTTTCCGTGTGCCTAGGCCCGTGTTAGAATCTATTACATGTTCACTCTCATCCAAGTAGCGCCCAACAGTGTTTTAATCCTGCTGGATACATCCCTTTATGAAAATCTTGATACTTGCTTTGTTGTTTGCCATGATGCCAATATGGAGTATACTTGAGAAGATGAACTTGCTATAGTTCCTTATGTTAAGCATGAAATTGTTGCTATTGCACACACACTTGAATGTCCTATTATCCTTTTGAAACTCCAACTCCGGAGAATTTTACTCTTATTAAGGCTCATAGTGATGGGTTGCATTTATCTTATGTTCCTAAAGACCATGTGGAAAACTATACACGTGTGCTTGTAGGTCATGAACAACATGCTTTATGTGATAGTTATATTCTTGATTTTGTTCATGATGCTACTGAAAATTATTTTGAGAGAAGAAAGATTGGTTGTAGAAATTTCCATGTTACTAAAACACCTCTCTTTATCTTGAAAGTTTTGAAGTTCTTCTTCTTTTACCTTCCTATGCTTGTTACTTTGTGCTTTCATGAATTATTTCTTTACAAGTTTCCCATGCATAGGAAGTGGGTTAGGATTAAATGTGTTTCATGTTTTCTTCTTGATGCTCTCTTTTGCTTCAAATCCTTATTCTTATGAGAGCACCTTTTCTAATCTTCATGCCTAGCTTAAAGGCATAAAATAAAGCGCTTGTTGGGAGGCAAAAGATGTTTTTCCTTCTATTTTTAGTGGTCTTGATGATTGTTACTACTGTAGCAACATCATTGTATCTTTATTTTCAAACTTTGTGCCCAGTTTAGCCTCCGATTGCAAGAAAGTTCAAAAGTTGTGACGTGCTGTCCAGAAAACAGATTTTGTCGTTGGACCAAAAAATTCGGCTAAAATCACCAGATCATCTTTTTGACCAGAATTGTTTTGACTGCGTGTTCTATAAAATTAGATTTCGGGGGTCTATTCTGAATTTTGTGATTAGAGTTGCAGAAGTACCCAAAAAAATTATTTACTTCCTGCTGGTTTGTTTTTCACAGATTCTACCATGTTTTGCCTTTTCCCAATTTGGCAAGTCTTGCGCTAGATTTTTCTTTGCAAAAACTTTTTGGGAGTCTTGAAAAATAGTAGCCCTTCAAGAATATCTTTATTTTCAGTAGAGGAAAATTGTTTTATTATGGGTACTAACCTCTCTAATCAGCTTATGATGAGTTATGTATAAAGGGAGTTTTCAAGTGTGCGAGGGAAGATGATGAAAGAAGATCCGGGAGTGTCAAACGCTCAAGCTTGGGGATGCCCCCATGCACACCCAAGAAATATCCAAGTAGACGCTTGGGGATGCCCCCGTGCATCGCCTTCTCCATCAACGATTATCAGTTCGTCCTTCGTTCCACTATATTTTTATCACTTCATGCGTTATGTGCTATGCTTGGAGCGTCTTGCTCTTTACTTTTTAGTTTTCTTTAGCTTTGTTTGATGTTAAAAACAAGTTAGAACCCATATTTCTTTGTGTGGGAGAGAAACACGCTCCACTTTAAACTAGAACACGTCATAGGATTTTCATGCTTATCTTTCTTTGCTGTGTGTGTTCTTTATCTTTTCGTAGTTGCTGTCATTTTAGCTCTTAGTTTTCATGCTTATCTTTTTAAGAGCATTTGTTTAGTTAGTTGCTGTAACTCTCTTGAGTCTTCATGTTTATCTTGTTTAGAGAGTTGGCTTGTTGCACTAAGTTGTGTGTCTTGACTTGAAGTAGGTAATTGAGGTTGCTATTCAATTGTAGTAGTAATTTGCAATAGTTTTGAGGTATTGTTTTGAGTAATGTCTGAACTTTTGGTGTCAAGAGCTTTAGCCTATTAGTGATAGACGTCGTATTTTTGGAAATCCGTGTTTATTTTCGAAAAATTACAAAAACTAGTTGAGAGCTCTAGCTACTAGATGGATCACTAATCTTTGGAGGGATCGGATATTAGAGTACACTCACGTACCATGAGTCGAGGATGTGCAAGGATAACCAAACCCCCATACACTCCTCCTCGGGGTAGTTGTCTCTTTGTTAACCTCCTGATTAGATTGAGAGTTACCGATAATAAGTGCATGAGTTCTTCGGACTAATGTAAGTATTCGAAAGTTGACACTTCCACCTCCTCATATTTTCTAGGCTCTTCGGTACCATGCGTTGCCTTTTCTCACTCCGAGAGTTGGCGCCTACCTCGCCGGTGCATCCAAACCCTTGGCATGATATGCTCTATCATCATAAACCTTCTTATATTCTTCCTCAAAACAACCACCATACCTACATATCAAGGCATTTTCATAGCCTTTCCGAGATATATTGCCATGCAACATCCACCATCTCATGAATTGATCTTCATGTCATACATGCTTTTGCTTGATCGATGAGCCGCATGCTAGTTGGGCCTTTCCCTAATCATTGCTACATGACGCGCTAGTATCATTGCATATCCTGCTACACTGGCAGGGGCATACATTTGCATACATCATGATAGTTTCTTATTTATGCTGAGTACTTTTGTAAAGTGTGAAAGATCTTCTATACTTCTTGTAAAATAGAGTGTTGCCCCTAAGTGAGGAAAAGATCCCAAGGAGGACAAAATTTAAAAGATCCCAAAGAGGAAAAATGAGAGTTAAATAGAAAGAGCCATTGAGGCCACAAAAAAATACAAAAAAAGAGAAAAAGAGAAAAAAGAAATAGAAAGAGAGAAGGGGGCACACTACTATTCATTTTGAGAGATCCACACTCGTACTCCCTCTTATACCTTGTACTCCATAGAGATGATCATATATGCATATAGTTATGTGGGGACCTTTACACTATGGAACTTGGCTTGTATATTCCAATGATGAGCCTCCTCAAAATAGCTCTAGGTCTTCATGAGCAAGCAAGTTGGATGCACCCCCACTAGTTCCATTGGAGAGCTTTCCATAGCTCACATGTGCATCCGTTTCATGGCATACCTACTCCTCACATCATATCTATCATTTGGATCTCGCCTATGATTGTCCTCATTGATGTGAGCCTTTCACACCCTTTTTTCCTTCCTCCTCCACCATCTCTCTCTTTGCCATCCTAAGTGTCAACTTTCTTGCTTACGCTCATTCATTGCATGAGTACTAAAAATATCGAAAGGGAGTGGATCCGTTTGACTTGTACCTGGCTAGTGGTCTAGGGACGAGTCAAGATAAGATTGCAAAGAAGACTAAGTGTGAAACTTTAGTAGACTGGGTTCTCAACATAAAATTACTTTTTCTCGTATATCCCTATCCCCTTTCTTGCACGCAAACAGAATTTGGAGACATTCGAGTCACGGACAGCGAGAGCTCTTGCACCTTTATGTTCTTTTGTTGCTTGTTTCGATGCTAATATATACTCTTGCTTGTTATGACTTGAATTGAATTACATGCCATGCTTGCCTTACTTAAAAGTTCTTATATGGTTGGTAGCATGTCACCACAAAAATTATGCTTGTTATCATTTACCTACTCGAGGATGAGAAGGAATTAAGCTTGGGGATGTTGATACGTCCCAAACGTATCTATAATTTCTGCTTGCTCCATGCATGTTTTGGGTGATATTGCTATGCTTTTGATACACTTTCATACACTTTTGATCATATTTGGACTAACCTATTAACTCAGTGCACCCCAGTGCCAGTTTCTGTTTTCTGCCGTATTTTTATTTCAGGTTTTCCCATTACTTAAAGTGCCAGAAAAATTATGGGAAAAAAATATAAAAAATCAGTGTACCAGAAGATTCGAGAGTCCGAAGGGGGGCTAGAGGGTCCCCACCTGCTGCCCAGGCGGACAGGGGGCGTGGCCTTGGTTGGGGCCATGCCGGGAGGCCACATGGACTCCTGGTGGTCCCCCTGGGTGCCCCCTTCGCCTATATTTACCTCATGTCCCGAAACCCTCGAGGACAAAACCCTTTTTCGCGATCTTGCCTCTCTTCTGCCGCCGCCTCGCTTCCAAGATCGGGAGCACCAGAAGACCTCTTCCCGGCACCTTGCCGGAGGGAGGATTGACCTCCGGGAGCTTCTCCACAACCATGGACGCTTCCCAGATGAGCCGTGAGTAGTCCACCTTGGACCATGGGTCCATGATCAGTAGCTATGTGATGTCATCCCCCCTCTTTGTTCTTCATGGATTAGACCTTGTGAGCTGCCCTACATGATCAAGTCACATATGTAATTCTTTCTGCTATTTCTATGTTGAGTTTGCTGGGATCTGATGGATAATGAGACTATGTTCAGATTGTGATGAGTAATATATTTGGTTCTTCTCCTTTTATATTTATGTTCTTGAGTAATTCTTGCATGTTCTCCGTTGTTGTTTATTGCTTTGGCCAAGTAGTAGGTAGTAACTCCAAGAGGGAGCGTTATGCATGATTGTGGGTTCATGCCCCCAGATGACTAGCTTGAGTGACAGAAACATGAGTCTAGGGTATGTGCTGATGCCACAAGGGGGAAAACAATGGTGGTTGCAACCGCGGTTGCAAGGATTGTTTACTTTACGCAAAGTTCTTTCAATGCAGTTGTCTGTTGCTTTGGGTTTACACTTTGGGTGGGGCTCGCAACTTAATACCAGCGAGATGTTCTGGATAGATATCTCAAGGTGAATGATTAGTGAGTAGATGCAGATGGATTTCGGTCTACTTGGTTTGGCGTACTTCCCATGCTTTTGAGCCTCTTCCTTTGTTTTGCAGCATAGTTAGCATTGCGGTGACTTTTTAATCCTGTCAATTTCCCAACTGTAATTTGTTCACCTTGCATAGTTATTTATCGTCTTTTGGGAGAGAGACATCACTAGTGAACATCATGGGACCCCGGTCCATATTTCCACCACAGTTTACACCCTGAATTTACTTCATGTTTTACTTTCTAGTTGCAGTTATCATTACCTTTTATCTCTTGCGTTTGACCCTTTTGTAAACAACAAGGCCGGAGAGATTGACAACCTCTATGTACTCGTTGGGAGCCAAGTTATTTGTATCTGTGTGCAGGTCCACATCAACTCTCATGCTAGTAATTTCTAGTGCCGTTATCACCTACTTGTCGTCGTCGGAGTCCTACTGGAGACAAACCTTGTGTAACAACCCAATTTTTACAAATTTGGATGTTAATAGATCATCATATGCATGTCATGCTGGAGTTTTGCATTATTGGGATTTTATTAATATTTTAAACATTTTTCAACTTAAGGCAATTTTATTGGAGAGGATATAATATGACTTATCCCCATTTTAAATAAGGTTGAAAAGTGTTGAAAATATTTTTGGGTGTTTATAAACTGTGTCATAGGAATTATAAAGGACTCAAATTTATTTTTGGGATTTTTATAATTTTTATATGGAGATTATTGCATAAGAGGTATTTATGAAAATTGCATAGTAGCTGAAATAGTAATTTCGGCAAAAACAATTATTTTTATCATTTTATTTTATTGTTGTGACATTTTTAAAATTCATATTTTATTATTTTAAAATGTTCTCCGTAGTCGGTTGACCAAATAATTTTTTTAAAAACGGGTTTTCGTTTTGGGCCTTCCAGCGGCCCAAACGGCTATTTTGCGCCGCATGCGTTCGGGTCCGATTCGGACTTAGATTTTTTTCCTGGGCTATAGATATTTTTTTTGATTTTTCGTTTTTCTCTTCTTTTTTTTGGAAACCCTAGAAAAATCCCACGGGCCCCGCCGCCGAGTCTGTCTGCTGCCGTCGTCGTTTCGTCGCCGCCGCGCCGCCGGAGTCCCCGCCGCCTCTCCGGCCACCGCCGCCTCGCGCCACTGCCGTGAGCGCCGCGCTGACCCACCTCCTTGCCGCCCCCGTGCAGCCGCGACCTGCCGCCTCGTGCGCCGCCGCGGGCCGCCGTCGCCCCGCCGTGTCGGGCACCGCCGCCGCCTCTCGGCCGTTGGATCCCCGTCCAACGGTCCGGATCAGATCGGGCTGGTATTTTTTATTAGGGTTAGATTTTTTTTCGGTTAACCGTGATTTAGTTATTCAGCGAACGCTCGCCGGACCGTTCGCCGGAGTGGACGCCGTTCGCTCCATAGCCGAGGACCTGTTCGCGGCAGAGAAGTTATTTTAATTATGATTAGGCCCTTTTTCATAGATTTCACCCTAGAACCGTTTTAGGTATATCTTTTAAACCGTAGCTCCGTTTTAGTTAATTCTTTTTGCGTTGCAACCGTTACGAAAAATCTTATCCAGTGGACCTAAGTTTTCAAAAGTTTTCAGGTTTCAAATTTGAATTTGTACAGATTCAAATTTTGAAACTTCCGGTGACCGTATCTTTTATACGGTGTATCCGTTTTCGCCGATTCCAGTTGCGTTGGGATCGTGGTGACGTGTAGATATCGTTTAGCTACTATTTAGTTGGTTTTCTTGCTGTTCATTTGGTTCTTTTATTGTTGCATTTTTTATGTGTTATGGTGTATTGAATGCTTCATTGTTTGATTGTGTAGATTGTCCGGAGTGTAGAAAGGATCAGAAATAAGTGTTAGAGTACTTCAACACCGTTCAAGGCAAGTTTCACCTTTGGTTATGCTTCACTGTTGATTATGCACATACTATGTTCTGAAACCTGGTAGGATAGCCACATGTTTTGATTCATCATTATATCCAACGCTGTTGTGTTTTAGTACTTCTTGTGCTATGTGATTATATGCTTACTGTTGCAATGATAATCATGGGGGAAAATTATTGTGTTATTCAAGTGTTGCGACAACATTATTATTAGTAAAATAATAACTTGTAATTGAGGTACTGTAGAGTGGTATTGCATCCTGAGGGGTGTAATATTCACGTACGATTGTTTGTGTGGCATTGCACCCTGAGGGCTCTGCAATGTTCACTTTGTGTCTAGATAGTGGAAATGTATCCTGAGGGCTCTACACTGTTCACAATAGGGTGATGTTGCATCCTGAGGGCTCTATAACAGTCACGAATGTGTTTGTAGTGGCATCGTATCCTGAGGGCTCTATGATGTCCACGAATAGGAGGTACGTGTGCAATTGTATCCTGAGGGCTCTACAATACTCACGAAACCATGATCCCGAGGGCTCTCATGGCTGCCATTAGAAATCCTATGATCCTGAGGGCTCTCATAGGCGGTTAGTTAGCTGTTTTCCTTTGTGGGTTGATATTAACTTGAGATGATAAAAATGTTGAGTAGTAAGTAGAAGTAGATGAATACCAACTTTATGTACAACAAACCAAGCTTGATTCATGTTCTTGATTTGAAATTAGTTGTAGGATTTCTTTATCACTTGTGTTACTTGCCGTACAAATCAGATGTACTGACCCGTGTTCGGGCTGTAACCTTCGTGTTGCTGGTTTCTCAGATGATTAGTGTGTTATGATAGGGTTGCGAGTCTACACTCAGCATGTCGCTTGTGGATGTTGATGGGACTCCTCGCTACTAGTTTTGCTTCCTCTATAGTTATATTGAATAAGCTAGCCTTGAGCTATGCAGGTTGTTATTTGTTTTGAATTCTGGATCATACGATGTAATAATGATGCACTTGTACTTTGATATACAACTGTTATACTGTGTGTGCTAGCGAGTTCGATCCAGGGACTAGCACTTGATCACAGAGACTCTGATTCTAAGTGAATCGGGTCGTTTCACTTGGTATCTTCACCGAGGGAAATTTTCTACTAGCTACATCTCAACCTTCCACTTGGGGTAGTTAACGAGGAGCACTACTTCTGTGCCATTAGTAGGTTAGTCCAAATACGTGAAAAATGATAGAAAAGTGTAACAAAACATGTAGCAATGTCACATAAAAGTGCATGGAACAAGCAGAAATTATAGATGCGTTTGGGACGTATCACATGCATGCTTAGACATTTACTTTTGAAGTTTTGATGCAAGTTTATGCCTTGGGGAAGTGAGTAGAGTAGTTTGCCTCAACTCATTTTGCTTAAATATTTGTTTTTATAACTTGTCAAAAACTTCAGAAATGAGTTTATTTGGAAAAGCCAAGGAATGGCTTGGGAAGAAGAGGCCCGAGCCTACAGATAGAGTGACTAGAGCTGCAACCTCGTCCTCTACTGCGAGGATGAGCTACAGTGACGATATCGTGCCACTGGAATTTCTCCACGAGACGGACATGACGCGTGACATGACGTATTCGTGTTCGGATTTCCTTACGGTGGCAGGTATTAAGGATGAGTTTGATAACCTTTGTGCAGCTGCAGGTTTGACACACATTGTGACAACCGTGTGCCACATTATCCAAAACTCACTTATTATTCTGTCAACTGGTTTAGATATAATGATAGAACTTCCATGGTTGAATTTAGAATATCTGAGGAAGTTATCACCATGTCTCTCTCAGAATTTTGTGATATTATAAGTGTGCGGAATGTTGGGAGACTCGGATATCTGCTCATCCCTACGAGTTGAAGGCCCTCTTCTCTTCTCTTCTCTTTGCAGCAAGGATCTGAAGGACATTCACCGGGCGAAGATTTACATTATTTTGTTTCCCCACATCAGGTATTTCACATACTATACTTTTCGAGGGGTGTTAGCTCATGACAACATAAGCAACATTTCGGGTCCAGATATTGCTATCTTGGCAACCACCCTCTTAGGAGATAACAAGTATAATATTGGTGCTTTGATTGCTCGCCTCCTTGTCGCTAACAGCTGTAAAGGGCCTCACTTTGGTGGCAGTTATGCCACGCTTATCCTTGAGCGACTCAAGCGCACTGCACATGTTGATGATGTGCCTTTGCCATTCTTAAGCTTTGATCTTACTTCTATGAAGAGGCATGAGTTTGGTAACCTTGTTTATGTTATGAGGTTTGGCGAGATTACTACTTGCGAGATCCGTCTACCTGCACCACTTTTGTTTGATTATACTAGCAGGAACGGATGGTCTTTCATCGTGGTTGAGCTGGACGAGTTCGTGATCCAGCAATAGTTCCATAACCTCATGGAGGGGGTTGCTCTCGAGGAATTGGAGCCGGAGGAGATTCCGCCTCCCCAGGAGGAGCCTGTTTCCCAGTGTGGTGGGGAGCCTTCTTCTTGGGAGGACAGCAGGACGTCCGTCTATGCACCGAGACTTCGTACGACGAGTGGACGCACCAGTACTATCCCGGAGCCGGAGGAAACTCCTCGGACCCATAGTAGCCGAGCCCGACTTAGGCCAAAAGCCTAAGATTGGGGGAGTACGTGCCCTTCTCCCCTTTCATTGTATCATCCATGGTGTTCGCTTTAATCTTTTCGAAGTTTTTGCCTGTTTTCCTTTATTCTTTCTTAATTTGCAAAAAGCAACAGAAATACTTCTCTTTTCTTTTGCTTTCGTTCAACTTTTGAAAAACCCAAAAAGATTTCCTTTCTCTCTTTAGTTTGCTTTGTTTGCAGAGTTCAGATCACGTTCGTGGTTGAAATTACACTTGATTATATCTTTTTACGTTCGCTTGTGCAAGCGACAAGGCAATAACGAAAAAGATCGACGGAAGAGATGCAACAAGGGAAGCCGATGTCACAACCCCAACTTAGGTAAGTGCTGGGGTTAGCTTGATCCTTTGCATCCTGCTATAAAATTGAAAAGAAATTGAATTGGGGGAAAAAATAAAAGCCCTAAAGAATTTAATTCAAATGGCCAGAGAAAAATCTTTTTCCAAAAATCTTCTGAACATTTTGAAAATCTCTAGAAATGGGTATGATCACATTTCATGTGTTGTGGGTCCAACCTCATGCCCTAAGATTTTTAAAAAAGTCCGAGAAGGGCTTGGAAATTAAATAATAACCTTATTTGAATCGAAATTCAAATATTTTGAATTTCAAAAATCCTAAAATTTTAGGAGTGACTAGCTATATGTCACCTAACACCAAGTTAAAGTTTTTAGGATTTTATTATTGGTTTTCTATTTTATTTTAAAGCAAAAAAAAATATAGAAAAAGAAAAACAAAAGAATTAAACAAAAGGGCTTACCTAGCCTATCTGGCCTAACTTACTCCCCAGCCTCTAGGCCAGCCCAGCCCAGCCCACCGGGTGCTTGTCGTCTACCTCAAGCACCTTGGTGGCGAGCTGGGAGCGCGCGACGCCCGCCACCTCGAAGACGAGAGCCTTCTAGGCCTCCCCTGTCCACGTCTCCTCGCCACGACGACGCCCAGAACCCCCCATGCTTTCCCCACTCTCTCTGCTCTCTCTCCGCCTCTCACGCGCCGAAATCTCACCGTACCCGAGAGCACACCGTTGCCGCCGTCACGCGCCACCGTGGCCAACGACCGCCAGCCGCCGCGCAAGCTTGTCCAGGAGCTCCACCACCGTCCGCTACGTCGTCCTGCATCTTCAATCGAGCTCCAACAGCCCCGTAGACGACGTCAACTTCAAAGTTTCGCCGCCGGCCACCGTGGTCGTCATCGACAAATTGTGCCACCGTCCGGCCATCTCCGACCTCATCGTACTCTCTGCTAGAACCGGGGTGAGCCCCTCTTCCTTTTCCCCCCTCTCGTGCTTCTCACCGTGGCCTGTAGCCCGTTCTCGCCGTGGCCACTGGTTCCACCGCCGTGCGCGTCGACGCCAACGTGCTCCCAAGCCACCCCTTGGCCCCCCATTAGCCCCACCCGACGCGGACAACCGCGGGCTTCGTTTTGGTAGTTTCCATATTCCCAACCGTGGCCGTTTTGGCAACTCCGGCAAGCCCTACGCCGCGTACAGAGGTCGCCGCCGGCGAGCCATCATTTTAAGCCTAATCCACCCACTAATCCCCCCCCAGAGACGATGACAGGTGGGGCCCCACTCCTAACCCCTCTCTGTTTATTTTAAACAGAGGGATTAACCCCCAGAGAGGCTGACCAGTGCGTCCCTCTGGTCAGAGGCCCCCCACGTCAGCATGAGGTCATGCTGACGCCATAAATGGCTTTTAATTTAAAAAGAAAATCCTGAAATTGCAGAAAATGTTTTAAACTTAAAAAATTCATAGAAAATTCATATTAACTTCAAATTGGAAAAATAATATATGAAAATTTATCAGAAAAATGGAAGGATTAAGAATATGCAAATTGTTTTCATGTTTGACCATTTGAAAATGGGGCAAACAGTAGCAAATGTGCATATGGCTTAATTTGAATTTGAATTTGGAGTTTGAATTGGCAATTCAATTGGAATACACTTCAATTAAGATGAATTTGCCACAAACCAGTACCTCTACATCATGGAATAACTTATCATGTGCTTGTGCATCTATTTCAATGTTTCCCTCCTTTGTTGATGATTGTTCCGGTAACAGACTTTCTGAGACGGAGATCACCCCCGAAGAAGAAGAAGACCGTTAAACCCGTGTAACGTCAGCAAGGCAAGCAAACTCCATTGATCATGTCTATAAAACCCGACTTCCCTCTCAGTCTCGCTTATGCATGTTTAGGAGATCACCGGGACATGTTCTTTCGCATAGTTGAACCCATTGTGATGCATGACCTATCATTTCGTCACCGTATTAAGCAAACCATAATCCTAGCAGATATAGGAGTTGAATGATGAGCATGTGGCCCCTGCAACCGTTACTGCTTATTGCTGCTTAGTGTTACAAAGAGGTTACTTTGATTGTGAGTCGGGATGGTTGATCATAATGGTGCTGATGATAACGTGTTGGTGAATCCACCCTAAACAAAGGTGAATGATGAGAGGCTGTGTAGGAGTACACAGTGGGTTGTCTCATTGAACATTGCCCTAGGCCCCAGTTCCTGTTTTGTGATCCAAGAAAAAGAGTATGACCACATGTAGGGTTTATGGGAGCCCCGTTTGACCTCTTTACTTACCCGATCCGGTCCAGGAGTCACAATAGATTCGGGTTTTCCATTTGGCATATGCATAGAAAAAGAATGATGAAAGTTTGCATCATATAGACATGTGGGCAGACATGTGAGGTAGTAAAACCATCTCGCAGAGGTGGCATCTCGGTCCCTTGCATTATCTGAGTCCATTTCGTTGAACCGGCTGGACTCTCGAGCGGTGCCAAACTCAGGTAGTCGACTCCTGGATTAGAGAAGGTGATGTGAGGGTAGTGCCTTGGTGTCCATCCACGTCCGCCACCCGCTTGAAGGGTGACAAGAACGAGGCGATAAGTGATGACACACATGTGAAGATGTACACCCCTGCAGGGTAAAGAACTATTTGAATAGCCGCGTCCGCGGTCATGGACTACTTGGACACCTTTACTTGAGTTTTAGACAACTTGAACGAATACTCTAAAACTTGCCAAGATAAGTGTGAGTGCTATGCGTGCTTTCTCATGGGGAAGTCGAGGAAGTATCCATAGTGGTGTATTGGTTGGAGACTTGGTAGTGGACTCGTGTACGCTTCTTACCTCATTCTGGTAATCGTAGTACAGGACTAGCCAAGTCAAAGCTGACACTTCTGCATTGAAAACCCCACCTCCCTTTACCTTGAAACTTGAGCATGAGTAGTATAGTTCTGATGTAAGTCTTGCTGAGTACGAATTTGTAGTCACGTTTTCTTATTCTATGTTTTAGATGAGAACCCAGACCCCGATGGAGTCACCTTCTTGAAGCTCGACGTTGACTAAGTTAGTATAGTTCCAGACAGCAGTCTGGTCCCTCGTGGAAGGGCATGTATGTTGAACAAGGCTTTTCTAAGACATTTGTTAATCTTGTCTGTACTCAGACCTAATTTGCTTCCGTTGTTTGATGTAATGATGGATCATAGTCATATGATCTTTGTGTACTCTATGTGTAAGTCAATACAGATATACTTTGTAGAGTAATGTGATGATACCTGCTGTTCACACTAGACATGTATGCTGTGTGTATGATTATAACGTGCATGTCTTAGTGTGGGTTTTCGATAGCTTGGTTGTGATCTCGTTGGAAGTCTTTTATACACCAAGTGGCCCTTAGATGTGCGCAGCTTGGGGCATCGCGATGCGATTGTTCGTGACTCTGTCACGTGGCACACTTTGATGTATGATTGAGCCCGCCCGAGACCCCGACTAAGTGATCGGGCTGGAGTCTGTTTATGCAAGTGTTATGATTCAATCGATAATATGGTTGAGGCGACTTGTCTATGAGTATGAGATTTCACCACCCATAATCATTTAGACTTGTGAGCGGGCGATGAGGACCCATCTCAGTTGATCATCCGGCCTGGATGGGATGCCCCTCACGTTCGATGCTTTCCGAGAGTGTTCTGTGCTTGGCCTTGTCTTCTTAGACAAGTGGGTATGACTCTCGGCTCTCCATATGATTGAGTTGTGACTGGAATTACATACGCAAACCCTGGGTCCCGACAGACTTGGTATCAGAGCAGGACTGTCTGTAGGATTATCAAACCCTTGGTCGAAGTCGACTCTAGCATTCTATAGTTATATAATTACTTGGGTATAAAGGGAACAACGTAAGGCTTCTTTTTCTCCTTACCCTCATCGATCTAAGTTCTGAGTCACCCTCATATTTTCTACGGGAAGATAGGACTAGGCTCATCTATGTCTTTACTAGAACATCTCGTTGATTGCTTCTTTGTAGCCGTAGGAAAGTTGTGGTCGATAGTCTAGAGTCGTTGTGCTTCCTATTTTTGAACATCTTATGTAAGTGTTGTTGAAATGTTGTGAGGATTTCCATTTCTCTTGCAATTACAGCCGTTATGCTGTCCGATTCATTCCAGGTTTCTTCATAATCTGATGCATTTTCAAAATCGTTCTCTCTATTTCGGATGTCTTTCAAGAAGATTTGTTAGGTGGCATACCCGACAGCTTCATAGAGTTTGTTGTAGGTTTTATTCTAAAAACCTATATTGATTTATTTGTAGTTCTTCCTCCCAGTTTAGATGTCTTCTAGCCAGAATGACCACACTAACCATCGTGTTGGGGTACTTTGCTACTCTGACATATCGGTTCTAGCCCTAGTAAGCCATGGTCATCCTCTAGGAAAATCATCCAGTAACCCAACCGCTTAAATCATGCCACCTGACAGATGTGTAGAGTTCATAGTGGATCTTATACCAGGCACATCCCAAATTTCCAGACGCCTATATAGAATGGACCCACATGAGTTAGCTAAGCTAAAAACCCAACTCGAAGTGTTGTCGGATAAAGGCTTCATCCGCCCTAGCTCATCGCCATGGGGTTGCCCCGTTTTGTTCGTAACGAAGAAAGATGGAACAGAAAGGATGTGCATAGACTATCGCCCGCTAAATCTAGCAACGATAAAGAACAAGTACTCACTTCCAAGGACCAATGATCTTTATGATTAACTTGCTGGATCCTCTGTCTTCTCGAAGATGGATTTGAGATTAGGCTATCATCAAATCAAAATCAGAAACGAGGACATTCCCAAAACGGCTTTCACTACTCGGTATGGTCTTTACGAGTACACCGTCATGTCCTTCAGTTTAACCAATGCCCCTGCTACTTTTTCACGCATGATGAACTCGATCTTCATGGAGTATTTGGACAAGTTCGTCGTAGTTTACCTCGATAACATCCTTATATACTCGAAGAACGAAAAAGAACATGCCAAGCATCTTAGGCTGGTATTGATGAAACTTCGAGAGCATCACCTTTATGCCAAGTTCTCTAAGTGCAAATTCTGGCTACCAGAAGTGACGTACTTAGGCCACATGATTTCTGCCAAAGGCATTGCTGTCAATCCCGAGAGAGTTTAGGCCGTCCTTTATTGTACTCCACCTGAATTGGTTAAGCAAGTTAGGAGTTTTCTTGGCTTAGCAAGCTATTGTCGCCGCTTCGTTGAGAACTTCTCCAAAGTTGCAAAGCCTCTAACTGAACTCCTCAAGAAAGATAAGAAATTCAAATGGACTCCCAAGTGCGAGGAAAGCTTTCAAGAGCTGAAAAGAAGATTGACTTCTGCACCGTACTTGCACCTCCAGACACAAAAAGGGATTTCGAGATCTATTGTGACGCTTCACGGCAAGGGTTAGGATGCATACTTATGCAAGATCTACATGTGGTAGCTTATGCTTCACGCCAGTTACGTCCACATGAAGAGAACTATCCTAACCATGATCTTGAACTCGCTGCCGTAGTTCATGCCCTGAAGACTTGGCGACATTACCTCCTTGGTAATCACTGCCATATCTATTCTGATCACCAAAGCCTAAAATACATATTCACCCAGCCAGATCTTAATCTCAGGCAAAGACGCTGGATAGAGTTGATAAAAGATTACGACGTAGGAATCTCTTACACCCCAGGAAAGGCCAATGTCATGGCTGATGCAATAAGTCATAAGTCGTATTGTAACAACCTCATGTTACAATAGTATCAACGACTTCTTCATGAGGAATTTCGGAAGCTCAATCTCGAGATTGTTCCTCATGGCTTCCTTTCCACCTTGGTGGCGAAACCAACTATTGAGGATCAAATCATAGTTTCCAAAGGCGTGCACGAGGTGTTCGCGGGATCAAGGAGAACATTGCTAGCGGAGTTGCTAAATGTTTCTCCACAGATAGCAAAGGAACGGTATTCTTTGAAAATCGTTTGGTAGTACCTAAGAATAGGAATCTAAGGCAACTGATCCTTAAGGAAGCTCAAGACACTCCCCTCTCGATTCATCTCGGTGGCACAAAAATGTACCGAGATCTACCCCATAGATTTTGGTGGACCAGGATGAAGAGAGACATTGCTCGATATGTTGCTGAATGTGATGTTTGTCGTCGCATTAAGGCAGAACACCAAAGACCTGCTGGTACTATTCAACCTTTGCCTATTCCCGAGTGGAAATGGGAAAAAGTCGGTATGGACTTCATCACCGGCTTTCCAAAAACCCCAAAAGGAAATGATGCCATCTTCTTTGTCATTGGTCGAGTTTCCAAAGTTGCTCACTTCCTTCCAGTTCGCGAGTCTATAACTGCTAGCCAGTTAGCGGACTTGTATGTCTCTAGAATTGTGTCTCTTCATGGTGTTCCTTTGGAAATCAACTCTAATCGTGGTAGCCTTTTCACCTCTAGATTCTGGAAAAGTTTTCAAAATGCTATGGGAACTCAGCTCTCCTTTAGTACAACTTTCCATCCTCAGTCCAACGGTCAATTTGAAAGGGTTAACCAAATTCTCGAAGACATGCTCAGAGCTTGTGTTATCTCTTTCAAAAAGAATTGGGATAAATCTCTTCCATTCGCCGAATTTGCTTATAACAATAGTTTCCAATCTAGTCTGAACATGGCTCCTTTTGAACTCCTCTATGGACGACGATGTCGAACACCCTTGAACTGGTAAGAAACCAGTGAAAGCCAATTCTTTGGACTGAATATGATCAAGGAAGCAGATGAACAAGTTCACATTGTTCATGATCAATTGAAAGCATCCTAGTCTCGTCAGAAGAGGTACTATGATCATCATCATAGAGAAGAGAGCTACAATATTGATGAGAAGGCTTACCTTCGGGTTACTCCTCTGAAGGGAACCCAATGATTCGGTATCAAAGGCAAGTTGGCCCCACGTTACATCGGGCCTTTCCGCATCCTCTGTAAATGTGGAGAAGTTGCCTACCAACTTGAACTACCCCCGCACCTTTCCCGAGTACATGATGTATTCCATGTGTCACAACTTAGGCGTTGCTTCAAGGACGCCATCCGCGAAGTCGACCATGAAACGCTTGATCTCCAAGGTGACCTTTCTTATCGAGAGTACCCCGTTCGTATTCTTGATTCAGCAGAGCGTGTCACTCGTCGTCAGAAGATTATATTTCTAAAAGTGCAATGGTCACACTACTCTGAGAAAGAAGCCACGTGGGAAAGAGAAGACCGCCTCCATGCCAAGTACCCCACCTTCCCCCCGACGACTTCTGAATCTCGGGACGAGATACTTTTGAGTGGGGGCGAGTTTTCACAACCCTGATACATGAGATAACTTCTCGCCCCTCGTTGGTTACCCCAAGTGGAAGGTTGAGATGTAGATAGCGGCAATTACCTTAGCAAAGATGCTAAGGTTTAGGATCGACCAGTAGGACTCCAAGATCGACAAGTAGGTGGTTCAGCAAGTGAGGCGTTGTTTTATGATAATCACTTGCTTCTCCTGGACCTGCACACACAACAGATAACTTTTCTCCCAACGAGTACATAGGAGTTGTCAATTCCTCCGGCCTTGTCGTTTACAAAGGATAAGACGCATGGGATAATAATGATAGTGATAGCAACGGAAAAGTAAATACTGAAAGTAAATTGAAGGTGTAAACAGTATTGGAAATATGGACCGGGGTCCTATGATGTTCACTAGTGATGTATCTCTCCCAAAAGACAATAAAATAGCCATGCGAGGTAAACAAATTATAGCTGGGCAATTGACAGGATTATGTGCGCAAACCAATGCTAATTATAATATAAAGAAATGAAGAGGCTCAAAAGCATGGGCGGTACGCCAAGACAAGTAGACCGAAATCCATCTGCATCTACCTACTAATCATCCACCTTGAGATATCTATCCAGAACATCTCGCTGGTATTAAGTTGCGAATCCCACCCAAAGTGTAAACTCAAAGCAACAGACAACTGCATTAGGGAACTTTGTGTAAAGTAAACAATCCTTGCACCCGCAAGTACAAGCACCGTTGTTTCCCCCCTTGTGGTAACAACACATCTCCTAGACTCATGTTTCTGTCACTCAAGCTAGTCATCGGGGGGCATGAACCCACAATCATGCATAACGCTCCCTCTTGGAGTCACTACCTACTACTTGGCCAAAGCAATAAACAACAACGGAGAACATGCAAGAATTACTCAAGAACATAAATATAAAAGAAGAGCATCAAATATATAACTCAAACACAATTTGAACATAATCTCATAATTCATCGGATCCCAGCAAACTCAGCATAGCAACAGCAGAAATATTACATATGTTCCTCGATCATGTAGGGCATCTCAGGAGGTCTAATCCATGAAGAACAAAGAGGGGAGGAGAACATCACATAGCTACTGATCATAGACCCATGGTCCAAGATGGACTACTCACGGTTCATCCGGGAAGCATCCATGGTGGTGGAGAAGCTCCCGGAGGTGGTTCCTCCCTCCGGCAGGGTGCCGGGAAGAGGTCTTCTGGTGCTCCCGAACTTGGAAGCGCGGCGGTGGCGGAACAGAGGAGAGATCGCAAAAAAGGGTTCCCGTCTCTGGGTTTTTGCGTCACGGGGAATAAATAGGCGAAGGGGGGCAGCCAGGGGGCCACCAGGGCTCCTAACGCCCCCTGGCGCGGCCCCACCCTGGGGCGCGCCGGGAGGGCGCCTGGGCCCCTGGTGGGTCCCCTCTGGCCCCCGTCGGTGATTCCGAAAGCGTCCTGATCGCTGATTTTTATTGGATTTTTCCTGAATTTTTGGAGCACTTTTTATATGGGGGAAACCTGAAATAGAAAAACAGCAGAAAACAGGAACTGACACTGGGGGTGCACTGAGTTAATAGGTTAGTCCAAATATTATCAAAAGTGTATAGAATTTCATCAATATCATATCAATATCACACAAAAGAGGCATGGAGCAAGCAGAAATTATAGATACGTTTTGGACGTATCAACATCCCCAAGCTTAATTCCTGCTCGTCCTCGAGTAGATAAATGATAAAAGCATAATTTATGTGGTGACATGCTAACAACCATATAAGAACTTTGTAAGTAAAGAAATCAAGGCATGTAATTCAATTCAAGTCATAACAAGGTAGAGTCTATATTTAGTATTGAAACAAGCAACATAAGAACATAAAGGTGCAAGAGCTCTCGCTGTCCGTGACTCGAATGTCTCCAAATGGTGTTTGCGTGCAAGAAAGGGGATAGGGATATACGAGAAAAAGTAATTTTATTTTGTGAACTCAATCTACTAAAGTTTCACACTTGGTCTTCTTTGGAATCTTATCTTGACTCATCCCCAGACCACTAGCCAGGTACAAGTCAAAATGATCCACTCCTTTTCGACATTTTGAGCACTCATGCAATGGATGAGCGTAAGCAAGAAAGTTGACACTTAGGATAGCAAAGAGAGAATATGGTGGAGGAGGAAGACAAAAAGGTGTGAAAGGCTCACATCAATGAGGACAATCATAGGCGAGAGAAAGCCAAATGATAGATATGATGTGAGGAGTAGGGATTGCCATGCAACAGATGCACATATGAGCTAAGGTAAGCTCTCCAATGGAAATAGTGGGGGGTGCATCCAACTTGCTTGCTCAAGAAGACCTAGAGCTCATTTGAGGAGGCTCATCATTGGAATATACAAGCCAAGTTCTATAGTGTGAAGGTCCCCACATAGCTATATGCATGAATGATAATCTCTATGGAGTACAAGATATAAGAGGGAGTGCGAGTGTGGATCTCTCAAAAAGAATAGTAGTGTGCTCCCTTCTCTCTTTTTATTTCTTTTTCTCTTTTTTCTATTTTTTGTATTTTTTTGGTGGCCTCAACGGCTCTTTCTATTTCTCTCATTTGTCCTCTTTGGGATCTTTTAATTTTTCCTCTTTGGGATCTTTTGATTTTGTCCACTTTGGGATATTTTCCTCACTTTTGGGGCACCACTCTATATATTACAAGAATTATAGAAGATCTTTCACACTTTACAAAGTACTCAAATCATAAAGAAGATGTAATTATCATGATGTATGCAAATGTATGCCTCTGGCAGTGTAGCAGGATATGCAATGATACTAGCGCGTCATGTATCAATGATTAGGGAAAGTCCCAAATAGCATGCGGCTCATCGATCAAGCAAGTAGCATGTATGACATGAATTTCAAGTCATGAGAAGATGGATGTTGCATGGCAATATATCTCGGAAAGGCTATGGAAATGCCTTGATAGGTAGGTAAGGTGGCTGTTTTGAGAAAGGATATAAGGAGGTTTATGATGACAGAGCGTATCATGCCAAGGGTTTGGATGTACCTGCGAAGGTGGACGCCAACTCTCGGAGTGAGAAGAAAGCAATGCACGACACATGAGAGGCTAGCAAAATATGGGAAGGTGGAAGTGTCAACTTTCGAATACTCACATTAGTCCGAAGAACTCATGCACTTATTATCGGTAAATCTCAATCTAATAAGGAGGTTTCACAAAGAGACAAGTACCCCGAGGAGGAGTGTATGGGGGTTTGGTTATCCTTGCGCATCCTCGACTCATGGTACGTGAGTGTACTCTAATATTCAACCCCTCAGAAGAGTAGTGATCCATCTAGTAGCTAGAGTTCTCAACTAATTTGTAAGTTTTGAAAATAAACACGGATTGCCAAAAATAGGAAATCTATCACTAATAGGCTAAAGCTATTGACACCAAAATTCCAAACATTACTCAAAACAACACCTCAAAACTATTGCAAGTTACTACTACAAAAAGAATAGAAACCTCAATTACCTACTTCAAGTCAAGACACAAAATTCAGTGCAACAGGCAAACTCTCTAAACAATATAAACATGAAAACTCAAGAGAGTTCTAGCAACAAACTAAACAAAATCTCTTTGAAAAGATAAGCATGAAAGCTAAGAGCAAAACATGACAGTAGCTACGAAAATATAAAGAACACACACAACAAAGATAAGCATGAAAAGTCCTATGTTGTGTTCTAGATTTTGGAAGTGGAGCCTGTTTCTCTCCCACACAAAGAAAGCTGGGTTCTAACTTTTTATGAACATCAAGCAAAGATAAAGAAAACTAAAAATAAAACCTAAGAGCGAGACGCTCCAAGAATAGCACATAATGCATGAAGTGATAAAAATATAGTGAAACAAGAGACGAACTGATAATTGTTGATGGAGAAGGGGATGCACGGGGGCATCCCCAAGCTTAGACGCTTGAGTATCCTTGAATATTTCTTGGGGATGCATGGGGGCATCTCCAAGCTTGAACGCTTGACACTTCTTAATCTTCTTTCATCATCTTCCCTCGCACACTTGAAAACTCCCTTCATACATAACTCATCATAATCTGATTAGCGAGGTTAGTACCCACAATAAAATATTTTTTCTCTACTGGAAATAAATATAATCTTGAAGGGCTACTGTTTCTCAAGATTTCCTAAATAAATTTGCAAAGAAAAAGCAAGCTTAAGGTTTGCAAAACGAAGAAAAGGCAAAACAAGACAGAATCTGTGAAAAACAGACCAGAAGGTAGTAAAGAATTTTTAGGGATACTTCTGCAACTCAAATAAAAAAACTCAGAACATACGAAAGTTTCGTAATTTTATAGAGAATGCATTGTAAAAAATTCAGCTCAAACAGATGAACTGGGATTTTTCTCTGATTTTTCTAGTCACGAGGACAGAATCTGTTTTCTGGACAGCATGTCACAACTTCTACTTCCCTTGTCGTATGAGGCTATAAAATGCACAAAGCTTGAAAATTAAATATACAATGATGTTGCTACAGAAGTAACAATCATCAAGACCACTAAAAACAGAAGAAAAACAAAAAGGAAAATCCTAAATTCGTTGCGGGCTGGCTCCCGAAAGCGCTTCTTTAAAGCCATTAGCTAGGCTTAATGCAAAATAGATCAAGTTGTATCAATTGAACCATCATCAAGATCATCAAAAATCTCTTCAATAATACAACCACTCTTGAGAGGTTATTAAAATAAAGGCCTAATAAAGATACTTCTACGAATAAAAGGAAAAGGAGGAAAATCAATTGGAGTCTCATTTATCTTAAAGAGAGGCATCTCTTCCAAAGTCTTCACAGTTTCAACCCCTTTGGCAATAGATAGATTATTTTTGGAACGAGGAGACTTTGGAACGTAAACGAACCTAGGTTCCTTCTTTGCCGGAGTTTCCACATTTTTGGTTTTGATTGAGGATAAAGTAGTTCCTAGAGTGTCAATGATTTCCTCAATCTTATAAATCCTAGAAGGGTCCAGGTCATGGGATTTGATGGTCTCCAAGGTTTTAAATTTTTTATGCATGGAGCTATCTAATCTATTCAATTTCCCTTGAACCTTACGATCCAACTCACTTATCTTATTAATGCTTGGCATCTCTAGCTCTATCTTTTCAAGTTTTTTCATAATATGAGCTAGGGTAACGTCCTCTGGAATGCTAGCAACAGGGAGATTTCCAACAAGATTTTCCATAACACTAAGAGCTTCCCAGACTGGGGCATCTATGAAATTCCCATTGATAACAGTATCTAGAATAAACCTATTCCAAGAAGTAATTCCAACAAGTTTCTAAGCAAGATAGTAGTGGATTTTTTCTTGGTGGCACTTTTTTGAGAATCATTAATTCTATACCAGGCATCTTTCAGACTTTCACTACCTCTTTGTTTAAAGGTGAGCACTTCTGCTTCACCAAAGGCAAAAGGACTAGACATAATGATAACTAATAGCAAGGTAACTATTTTTTTGACTTTGATAAAGGACACTAAAGCAAAAACTGAAAGGTAAACATACAAGACTAAAAAGCAAAGATAAAAGATAGTGTGCAACTCCCCTATCTTGAAGAGTGGAGTCCCCGGCAACGGCGCCAGAAATTTCTTGATACACGAGATAACTTCTCGCCCCTCCTTGGTTACCCCAAGTGGAAGGTTGAGATGTATATAGCGGCAATTTCCCTTAGCGAAGATGCTAAGGTTTAGGATCGACCAGTAGGACTCCAAGATCGACAAGTAGGTGGTTCGGCAAGTGAGGCGTCGTTTTATGATAATCACTTGCTTCTCCTGGACCTGCACACACAACAGATAACTTTGCTCCCAACGAGTACAGAGGAGTTTTCAATTCCTCCGGCCTTGTCGTTTACAAAGGATAAAACACACGGGATAATAATGATAGTGATAGCAACAGAAAAGTAAATACTGAAAGTAAATTGAAGGTGTAAACAGTATTGGAAATATGGACCGAGGTCCTATGATGTTCACTAGTGATGTATCTCTCCCAAAAGACGATAAAATAGCCATGCGAGGTAAACAAATTACAACTGGGCAAATGACAGGATTATATATGTGCGCAAACCAATGCTAACTATGCTATAAAGAAAGGAAGAGGCTCAAAAGCATGGGCGGTACGCCAAGACAAGTAGACCGAAATCCATTTGCATCTACCTACTAATCATCCTCCTTGAGATATCTATCCAGAACATCTCGCTGGTATTAAGTTGCGAATCCCACCCAAAGTGTAAACTCAAAGAAATAGACAACTGCATTAAAGAACACAATCCTTGCACCCGCAAGTACAAGCACCGTTGTTTTCCCCTTGTGGTAACAACACATCCCCTAGACTCATGTTTCTGTCACTCAAGCTAGTCATCAGGGGGCATGAACCCACAATCATGCATAACGCTCCCTCTTGGAGTCACCACCTACTACTTGGCCAAAGCAATAAACAACAACGGAGAACATGCAAGAATTACTCAAGAACATAAATATAAAAGAAGAAAATCAAATATATAACTCAAACACAATCTGAACATAATCTCATAATCCATCGGATCCCAGCAAACTCAGCATAGCAACAACATAAATATTACATATGTGCCTCGATCATGTAGGGAAACTCACGAGGTCTAATCCATGAAGAAGAAAGAGGGGAGGAGAACATCACATAGCTACTGATCATAGACCCATGGTCCAAGTTGGACTACTCACGGTTCATCCGGGAAGCATCCATGGTGGTGGAGAAGTTCCCGGAGGTGGTTCCTCCCTCCGGCAGGGTGCCCGGAAGAGGTCTTCTGGTGCTCCCGATCTTGGAAGGGCGGCGGCGGCGGAACAGATGAGAGATCGCGAAAAAGGGTTCCCGTCTCGTGGTTTTTGCGTCACGGGGAATAAATAGGCGAAGGGGGGGGGGCACCAGGGCTCCAGGAGACCCCCTGGAGCGGACCCACCCTGGGCGCGCCGTGAGGGCGCCTGGGTCCCTAGTGGGTCCCCTCTGGTCCCCCTCGGTGATTCCGGAAGCTTCCCGATCGCTGATTTTTTATTGGATTTTACCGAATTTTTGGAGCACTTTTTATATGGGGGAAACTTGAAATAGAAACACAGCAGAAAACAGGAACTGGCACTGGGGTGCATTGAGTTAATAGGTTAGTCCAAATATGATCAAAAGTGTATGGAAGTTCATCAATATCATAGCAATATCATACAAAAGAGTTATGGAGCAAGCAGAAATTATAGATACGTTTTGGACGTATCGAACCCCAACTTAGGTAAGTGCTAGGGTTTGCTTGATCCTTTGCACATGCTAATTTTTTTAAAAGAAATTGAATTGGGGAAAAAGAAAAGCCTTAAAGAATTTAATTCAAATGGCCAGAGAAAAATCTTTTTCCAAAAATCGTCTGAACATTTTGAAAATCTCTATAAATGGGCATGATCACATTTCATGTGTTGTGGGTCCAACCTCATGCCCTAAGATTTTTCAAAAAGTCCAAGAAGGGATTGGAAATTAAATAATAACCCAATTTGAATTGAAATTCAAATAATTTGAATTTCAAAAATCCTAAAACTTTGGGAGTGACTAGCTATATGTCACCTAACACCAAGTTAAAGTTTTTAGGATTTTATTAAATGCTTTGCTATTTTATTTCAAAGCAAAACAGAAATACAGAAAAACAAAAACAAAAGATTTAAACAAAAGGGCTTACCTGGCCTATATGGCCCAACTTACTCCCCAGCCTAGCCCACCGGGTGCTTGTCGTCTACCTCAAGCACCTCGGTGGCGAGCTGGGAGCGCGCGGCGCCCGCCACCTCGACGGCGAGAGCCTTCTAGGCCTCCCCTGGCCACGTCTCCTCACCACGACGACGCCCAGACCCCCCATGCTTTCCCCACTCTCTCCGCTCTCTCTCCACCTCTCACGCGCTGAAATCTCACCGCACCCGAGAGGACAAAGTCGACGCCCGTCACGCGCCACCGTGGCCAACGACCGCCAGCCTCCGCGCAAGCTTGTCCAGGAGCTCCACCACCGTCCTCTACGTCGTCCTGCATCTTCAATCGAGCTCCAACGGTCCCGTAGACGACGTCCACTTCAAAGTCTCGCCGCCGGCCACCGTGGTCGTCGTCGACGAATTGTGCCACCGTCCGGCCATCTCGGACCTCGTTGTACCCTCTGCTAGAACCGGGGTGAACCCCTCTTCCTTTTGCCCCCTCTCGTGCTTCTCGCCGTGGCCCGTAGCCCATTCTCGCCGTGGCCATTGGCTCCACTGCCGCGCGCGTCGACGCCGACGTGCTCCCAGGCCACCCCTTGGCCCCCCATTAGCCCACCCGACGCGAACAACCGCGGGCTTCGTTTTGGTAGTTTTCCTGTTCCCAACCGTGGCCGTTTTGGCAACTCCGGCAAGCCCTCCACCGCGTACAGAGGTCGCCACCGGCGAGCCATCTTTTTAACCCTAATCCACCCACTAATCCCCCCAGAGACGATAACAGGTGGGGCCCCTACCCCTAACCCCTCTCTTTTTATTTTAAACAGAGGCTGACCAGTGGGTCCCTCTGGTCAGAGGCCCCCCACGTCAGCATGAGGTCATGCTGACGCCATGAA
Organism: Bromus sterilis; assembly: GCA_950022295.1. NCBI lineage: Eukaryota > Viridiplantae > Streptophyta > Magnoliopsida > Poales > Poaceae > Bromus > Bromus sterilis. The sequence continues at coordinate 85,348,780 of OX465595.1, read as the reverse complement.
TGTATTTTAATTTAAAAAGAAAATCCGGAAATTGCAGAAAATGTTTTAAACTTAAAAATTCATAGAAAATCCATATTAACTTCAAATTGGACAAATAATATATGAAAAATTATCAGAAAAATGCAAGGATTAAGAATATGTAATTTGTTTTCATGTTTGACCATTTTAAAATGGGAAAACAGTAGAAAATGTGCATATGGCTTAATTTGAATTTGAATTTGGAGTTTGAATTTGCAATTCAATTTCAATACAGTTAAATTAAGATGAATTTGCCACAAACCAGTACCTCTACATCATGGAATTACTTATCATGTGCTTGTGCATTCTATTTCAATGTTGCCCCCCTTTGTTGATGATTGTTCCGGTAACAGACTTTCTGAGACGGAGATCACCCCCGAAGAAGAAGAAGACCGTTAAACCCGTGTAACGTCAGCAAGGCAAGCAAACTCCATTGATCATGTCTATAAAACCCGACTTCCCTCTCAGTCTCGCTTATGCATGTTTAGGAGATCACCGGGACACGTTCTTTCGCATAGTTGAACCCATTCCGATGCATGACCTATCATTTTGTCACCGTATTGAGCAAACCACAATCCTAGTAGATATAGGAGTTGAATGATGAGAATGTGGCCCCTGCAACTGTTACTGCTTGTTGTTGCTTAGTGTTACAAAGAGGTTAATTTGATTGTGAGTCGGGATGGTTGATCATAATGGTGCTGATGATAACGTGTTGGTGAATCCACCCTAAACAAAGGTGAACGATGAGAGGCTGTGTAGGAGTACACAGTGGGGTGTCTCGTTGAACACTGCCCTAGGCCTCGAGTTCCTATTTTTTGATCCAAGACAAAGAGTATGACCACATGTAGGGTTTATGGGAGCCCCGTTTGGCCTCTTTAGTTACCCGATTCGGTCCAGGAGTCACAATAGATTCGGGTTTTCCATTTGGCATATGCATAGAAAAAGAATGATGAAAGGTTGCATCATATAGTCATGTGGGCGGACCTGTGAGGCAGTAAAACCATGTGGCAAAGGTGGCGTCTCGGTCCCTTGCATTATCTGAGTCTGTTTCGTTGAACCGGCCAGACTCTCGAGCGGTGCCAAACTCAGGTAGTCGACTCCTGGATTAGAGAAGGTGATGTGATGGTAGTGCCTTGGTGTTCATCCACGTCCGCCACCCGCTTGAAGGGTGACAAGAACGAGGAGATAAGTGATGACACGCGTGTGAAGATGTACACCCCTGCAGGGTAATAAACTATTCGAATAGCCGCGTCCACGGTCATGGACTACTTGGAGACCTTTACTTGATTATTAGACAACTTGAGCGGATACTCTAAAACTTGCCAAGATAAGTGTGAGTGCTATGGCGTGCTTTCTCGTGGGGAAGTCGAGGAAGTATCCATAGTGTTGTATTGGTTGGAGACTTGGTCGTGGACTCGTGTACGCTTCTTACCTCATTCTGGTAATCGTAGAACAGGACTAGCCAAGTCAAAGCTGGCAGTTCTGCATTGAAAAACCCACCTCCCTTTACCTTGAAACTTGAGTATGAGTAGCATAGTTCTGATGTAAGTCTTGCTGAGTATGAATTTGTTCTCACGTCTGCTTGTTCTATGTTTTAGATGAGAACCCAAACCCCGATGGAGTCACCTTCCTGAAGCTCGACGTTGACTAAGTTAGTATAGTTCTAGACAGCAGTCTGGTCCCTCGTGGAAGGGCATGTATGTTGAACAAGGCTTCTCTAAGCCATTTGTTAATCTTGTCTGTACTCAGACCTAATTTGCTTCCGTTGTTTGATGTAATGATGGATCATAGTCATATGATCTTTGGGTACTCTATGTGTAAGTCAGTAAAGATATACTTTGTAGAGTAATGTGATGATACCTGTTGTTCACACTAGACATGTATGCTGCGTGTATGTTTATAACGTGCATGTCTTAGTGTGGGTTTTCGATAGCTTGGTTGTGATCTCGTTGGCGGTCTTTTATACACCAAGTGGCCCTTAGATGTGCGCATCTTGGGGCATCGCGATGCAATTGCTCGTGACTCTGTCACGTGGCACACTTTGATGTATGATTGAGCCCTCCCGAGACCCCGACTAAGTGATCGGGCTGGAGTCTGTTTATGTAAGTGTTATGATTCAATCGATAATATGGTTGACACGACTTTTCTATGAGTATGGGATTTCACCACCCATAATCATTTAGACTTGTGAGCGGGTGATGAGGACCCATCTCAGTTGATCATCCGGCCTGGATGGGATGCCCCTCATGTTCGATGCTTTCCGAGAGTGTTCTGTGCTTGGCCTTGTCTGCTTAGACAAGTGGGTACGGCTCTCGGCTCTCCATATGATTGAGTTGTGACTGGAATTACATACGCAAACCCCGGGTCCCGACAGACTTGGTATCAGAGAAGGACTGTCTGTAGGATTATCAAACCCTTGGTCGAAGTCGAGTCTAGCATTCTATAGTTATATAATTAGGCCGCGCCATGGAGGCGCCTGCACTCCCTGGTGGCCCCCTGGTTTCCCCCCTTCGCCTATATATTTCTCTCGTCCCGAAACCCTCGAGGAAAAAACCCTTTTCGCGATCTCACCTCTGTTCCTCCGCCGCCGCGCTTTCAAGATCGGGAGCATCAGAAGACCTCTTCCCGGCACCCTGCCGGAGGGAGGATTGACCTCCGGGAGCTTCTCCACCACCATGGACGCTTCCCGGATGATGCGTGTGTAGTCCACCTTGGACCATGGGTCCGTGATCAGTAGGTATGTGATGTCCTCTCCCCCTCTTTGTTCTTCATGGATTAGACCTTATGAGCTGCCCTACATGATCAAGTCACATATGTAATTCTTTCTGCTATTGCTATGTTGAGTTTGCTGGGATCTGATGAATTATGAGACTATGTTCAGATTGTGATGAGTAATATATTTGGTTCTTCTCCTTTTATATTTGTGTTCTTTAGTAATTCTTGCATGTTCTTCGTTGCTGTTTATTGCTTTGGCCATGTAGTAGGTAGTAACTCCAAGAGGGAGCGTTATGCATGATTGTGGGTTCATGCCCCTTGATGAATAGCTTGAGTGACGGAATCATGAGTCTAGGGGATGTGCTGTTGCCAGAAGGGGGAAAAAACGGTGCTTGTAACCATGGTTGCAAGGATTGTTTACTTTACGCTAAGTTCTTTTAATGCATTTGTATGTTGCTTTGGGTTTGCACTTTGGGTGGGGCTCACAACTTAATACCAGCGAGATGTTCTGGATAGATATCTCAAGGTGGATGATTAGTGAGTAGATGCAGATGGATTTTGGTCTACTTGTTTTGGCGTACTGCCCTTGCTTTTGAGCCTCTTCCTTTCTTTTGTAGCATAGTTAGTACTGGTTTGCGTCCGTAATCCTGTCAATTGACGAACTGTAATTTTTTCACCTCGCATGATTTTTTATCGTCTTTTGGGAGAGAGACATCACTAGTGAACATCATGGGACCCTGGTCCATATTTCCACCACTATTTACACCCTCAATTTACTTTCTGTTTTACTTTCTAGTTGTAGCTATCACTATCATTAGTTGTTGCGTTTGGTCCTTTGTAAATGGCAAGGCCGGAGAGATTGACAACCTCTTTGTACTCGTTGGGAGAAAAGTTATTTGTTGTGCGTGCAGGTCCAGGAGAAGGAAGTGATTATCAACGACGCATCACTTGCCGAACCACCTACTTGTCGTCGCTGGATTCTTACGGGAGACATAAACCCTATCCTCTATGTTAGGGGAAATTTGCTGCTGTGTTACATCTCAACCTTCCACTTGGGGTGGCCAACGAAGAGCACTACTCCAGTGCCATCAAAGGGCACCATGCAATCATTGTTGGCCATGTACCGTTTATGATTGATGGAAAGGGAACAAGTGTAGGCATACTACAAAAAGCATGGGAACCGCCATTAATATGGTTGGCATGGAAGATATTGAGAACCTCAACCGTTACCGTTGACTGGAAAGTTACGCTTTAAAAAACTTTTTATCTCTGTTTTCAAAACCACGAGCTCTAGTTCTTGTTTAGTTTTTGCTTCCAACCACGGGTTTTCAATCTTGCCATCAAAATCCACGGTTCGAGAGTCTCCACTTCTTTCTTCAAAGAACCAACTATTGAGAGCATAATTGTCATTCTGAGTGTAACGTGCATTGTCCCAAAGTACCACATTGTCTTCTGCATGATTGTGATATTACACATTATGAAATATTTATTTCTAGTCTCGTCTAAAACTTCGAAGGAGCTTCTGCATTTATGTTTTTCTTCACTCATGAAGGCTAGCGAGATACCACTCTAGTATGTTCAAGTCATGTGCATTGTGATCTTGTCTTGATTTTCAGTAGCATGTTGTTCATTCTTGGTTGTTTGAAACTTTTCACTTGAAAGAAGGATTGCTTCGTGCATTGTATTTGTAGCATTGTTCCAACGCCTGCTAGTCTTGTTTGTAGTACATGCTTATATACATCTAATGAAGCAAAATAAGTTTGTTAAATTGTTCTTTGTCGTGTCCAGTTCGTTGAACTGAATTGCTTGAGGACAAGCAATATGCTAAGCTTGGGGGAGTTGATACGTCTCAAACGTATCGACTTTTCCAAACACTTTTGCTACTGTTTTGACCTCATTGTTGCATGATTTGAATGGAACTAACCCGTACTGACGTTGTTTTCAGCAGAGTTGTCTGTATGGATTTCTTGTGTGCAGGAAAATGGGTTTTTAGGTGTCCCAGAAAATTCTAGTAAAAATAGAGAAAATCCACGCACCGGGAGGAACCAGATGTCAGAAGAGGGGCCAGAGGGGGCTGCCCCTGGCCCAGGCGGCCAGGTGGCGCGGCCAGACTCCAGTAGGGCGCCTGGGTGAGTCCCACCCCTCTGGTTCCCTACCATGACTTTTATTTTTACCCGAGATGGAGAAACCCCAGAACGGAGGTCGTTTTGCCAATTCTCATCGCGGAGCTGCCGCCACTCTCTGTTCTTCTTCGGGAGAGCTAATCTGGAGGCTATTTTGGCCTTCGGTGAGGGGGAATCGTCACCATCTTCATCATCATCGCCACTCCATCACCCTTCCATGACTTCTCCTTTCATGTGTGAGTAATTCCCTATTGTAGGCAAAGGGGATGGTAGGGATTGGATGAGTTAGATCATGTAATAGTTCATCAGATTGTTGGGGGCATGTTTCCTATCATCTACTATGGTGTTTATCATCTTTTCTACTACTTGTTGTGCTTCATGCTTGTCACTTTGGGCCCGAGTGCCATTATTTCAGCTCTGAACCCTATGTTTTTTTCATGAATATATTTGTGTTCTTGATCCTATATATGAGTTGTATGCACCTATTATAGTCTAGAATTGGCAATCCCAATGGTGACAGCTAGGGACACCAAAGGGGATGGACTATAGTTTGAGGATTCCATGTATCCATTGATTTTTAATGCTTTGTTCTGGTGCTCTTTGACAAGAGTACCTTAGTCTCCATAAGTTCGTTTTGGCCCCGTTTGTAGCGGGATGGTAGGACAAAAGATGTTGTGCAAGTTCTTATTGCAAGCACGCACAACTACCTTGGGATACATGCCTAATGTTTGATATTTTACTAGATGATCATTACTTTTCTATGTGCCTTGCCCCAAGTAAATTACATGTTATCTCTCACCCACGCAGCGCCCGACCATCGGTCCCCTAGCCTACAATGTTTTAATTTTGCTGGTTTCAAGTTACTTTAGTTTTACCGTTTTACTTTCGTTGCTTTGCCACCACTATTTTTGTTGTCACCATCAATTCCACATCACCGTTACTAATAATATCCCGTTGCCAAGAAAATATCTTTCATGTGCGGTTGAGTTGACAACTCAACTGTTAAAGCTCATAAATATTCTTTGGCTCCCCTTGTATCGAATCAATAAATTGGGTTATTTTACCCGCGAAGACTATCGCGATCCCCTACACTTGTGGGTCATCAGCATAGCACATAACACATGAAGTGATAAAAATATAGTGTGGAGAAGGACAAACTGATGATTGTTGATGGAGAAGGGGATGCACAGGGGCATCCCAAAGCTTAAACGCTTGAGTCTCCTTGAATATTTCTTAGGGTTGCATGGGGCATCCCCAAGCTTAAGCCTTTGACACTCCCGGATCTTCTTTCATCATCTTCCTTCGCACACTTGAAAACTCCCTTCATACGAAACTCATCATAAGCTGAATAGAGGGGTTAGTGCCCATAATAAAATAATTTTCCTCTACTAGAAATAAATATTTTTCTTGAAGAGCTACTGTTCCTCGGGATTGACAAAAAGATTTTGCAAAGAAAAAACAAGTTTAAGATTTGCAAAGAGGTTTGCATGCTTATTCTTTTTGTGTGTTCTTTATCTTTTCATAGCTGCTGTCATGCTTATCTCTTAGTTTTCATGCTTATCTTTTTAAGAGCTTTTATTTAGGTTGTTGCTTTTGGAACTCTCTTGAGTTTTCATGCTTATCTTGTTTAGAGAGTTGGTGTGTTGCACTGACTTGTGTGTCTTGCATAAGTAGGTAATTGAGTAACTTGCAATAGTTTTGAGGTATTGATTTGAGTAATTTTTGGATTTTGGTGCCAAGAGCTTGAGCCTATTAGTGATAGGTGTCGTACTTTGGTAAATCCGTGCTTATTTTCGAAAACTACAAAAAATATAGTTGATAACTCTAGCTACTAGATGGATCGCTAACCTCTGAAGGGGTTGGAATATATAGAGTACCCTCACGTACCATGGGTCGAGGATGCGCAAGGATAACCAAACCCCCATACACTCCTCCTCGGGGTACTTGTATCTTTGTGAACCTACTGGTTATATAGAGAGTTACCGATAATAAGTGCATGAGTTCTTCGGACTAATGCACGTATTCGATTGTTGGCACTTCCAACTTACATACGTAAAACGAGGCAGAATCTGTGAAAAACAGAACAACATGTAGTAAATAATTTTTTCTGGGCACTTCTGCAACTCAAATAAAAAACTCAGAACATGTGGTAGCTTCTCAATTGTATATGGCATACTGTCAAAAAATTTAGATCAAAAAGATGATCTGGTGATCTTTAAGAATTTTATCAATGGTGCAAACATATTCTGTTTTCTGGACAGCATGTTACAACTTTTGATACACTTGCCACCGAAGGCTAAAACTTGGCACAAAGCTTAAAAGTAAAGATACAATGATGTTTCTACAGTATAACGAAAATCAAGACCACTAAAAACTGAAAGTAAAACTATTTTGGGTTGCCTCCCACAATAAGAGCTTTCTTGTATGATTTTGAGCTAGGCATGAAGCAACAAGATCAAGTTTTATCAATATCAAAAGCATAGCTTGCCCATATAACTGTCTCAAAAGGTAACTTAATCTTCTTTCGAGGGAAATGTTCCATGCCCTTCTTGAGGGGAAATTGGACTCTTATAGTCCCTTCTTTCATGTTAATGATAGCACGAACGGTGCGAAGAAAAGGACGTCCAAAAATAATGGGACATGAGGGATCACACTCAATGTCTATGACAAAATAATAATCAACGGGAACATAATTATCATTGACAACTATAAGAACATCATCAATCCTTCCTAAAGGCTTCTTTACAGAAGAATCAACAAGACGAACACCAAAAGAACAAGGATAAACATGTTTCAATTCAAGCATATCATATATTCTTATGGGTAAAACGGAGGCACTAGCTCTAACATCACATAAAGCAAAGCAAGAAAAATTGTTCAATTTAATCTTGACCATAGGATCCCAACCATCTTCTAATTTTCTAGGAATAGATACTTCTAGCTTAAGCTTATCCTCCCTAGCTTTGATAAGAGCATTAGTGATATGCTCGATGAAGGCAATGGTAAGTGAACTAGTGTGGGGTTCTTTGGCCATTATTTGCAAATTTTTGATAACTTCAGAAAGACTACAATTATAAAAATCAAGTTCACTACCATTAATTAAAGTGGTAGTGATATCATCTAAGCGCATTCTCTCTTTGGTAGTCTCTAAGTTCAAAGGACTTTTTTTCCTAAGGTTGAGGTATTAGCATCACCATTAATGGGTCCATAGGTGGACTAGGGATGTGATGGGTGCTAACAGTTTTGAGATCCTCTACAACATGTAAAGTAGCAAGTGTGGTGTGTGTAGGAATAATCTTAACTCCATCTTCCTCTTCTTTCTCTCTAGCCCACCTATCCTTAAGTTTGGCTAGCATCCTAATGTTCTCATTGATTTGCACTTGGATAACATTCATAGGTGTGGTTTTCCTCTCCTCAAGGCGAGAAGTCCTAATTTTAAGCATCTCAACATCATGAGCGATTCTAATTTGTCTAATTTATCTTCTACACTCTGATTGAAGGCTTTTTAAGAAATGATAAAGTCCTTAAGCATGCTCTCTAATTAAGAAGTGGAGTTCTTGGTGCAAGGATAAGTGTTGTTGTTCCCATAAGAGTTATTGGAGGGGAATGGTCTAGGATTGTTTCTACCAAAGTTACTCCTATAAGCATTATTGTTTAAGTTGTTCCTAGAAATAAAATCAACATCTACTTGCTGAGCAACCAAAGAATTTAAAGGAACATCATGAGGATCAATAGGAGCTTGTTTAGTAAGTAAAGACATGATCAAGACAACCTTATCATTTAAAGAGGATATCTCCTCAACCGAGTTTACCTTCCTACCTGTTGGAGATATTTCTGTGTGCCATTGAGAGTAGTTTGCCATCATCTCGTCTAATAGATTCGTGGAAACACCAAGTGTGGTTGACATAAAAGTTCCTTCCACGGCCAAGTCCAACAGATTCTGCGAGGTAAAGTTCAATCCCGCATAGAAAGTCTGGATAACCATCCAAGTAGTCAAACCATGTGTAGGGAAATTCCTAACAAGAGATTTCATATGTTCCCAAGCTTGGCAATGTGTTCATTATCCAGTTGCGTAAAATTCATAATGTTACTTCTCAACTAGATAATCTTAGCGGGTGGGTAGTACTTAGCAATAAAAGCATCCTTGCACTTATCCAAAGAATCTATGCTATTCCTAGGCAAGGATTGGAGCCACTCCTTAGATCTTCCTCTCAAAGAAAAAGGAAAAAGCTTAAGTTTAACAATATCACCATCTACTTCCTGATACTTTTGCATATCACAAAGCTCAACAAAATTATTCAAATGCAAAGCAGCATCATCTCCAGCACCAGAGAATTGTTCTTTCATAACTAGTCTCAACAAAGCAGGTTTAATCTCATAGGAAGACACCTCAGTGGCGGGTGCAGAAATAGGAGTGCAAATACAGTCTTTGTTGTTGTGACTAGTGAAGTCACACAACTTGGTGTTTTCAGAGGAACCAATAATAACAACATCAAGGTAGAACAAAGTAACTATTTTTTTGTGGTTTTTGATAAGAGACTGTAAAGCAAAAACTAGAAAGTAAACTAACACGACTAAAAAGCAAAGGGAAAGGATAGTGTGCAACTCCCCTATCTTGTAGACTGGAGTCCCCAACAACGGCGCCAGAAATTTGCTTGATGGCTTCTCGCCCCTCGTTGGTCACCCCAAGTGGAAGGTTGAGATATAGATAGTGGCAAATTTCCCTTGGTGAAGAAACCAAGATTAATCGATCCACTAGGACTCCAAGAGATACAAGTAGGTGGTGAAGTGAGCAAGGTGTCGTTTAAGATAAATTACTCTCTTAACCTGGACCCGCACACAAAAGCAAATAACTTTGCTGCCAACGAGTTCAGAGAGGCTGTCAACCTCTCCAGTCTTGTTGTTTACAAAGGATCAAAACACAAGGGTGGTAATAATAGTGATGGTGATAGCAACAGAAAGTAAATGAAAGCAGTAAATTGGAAAGGTGTAAACTATGATGGAAATATGGACCGGGGTCCCATGAATTTCACTAGTGATGTCTCTATACCAAAAGACAATAAACAACTATGCCAGGTGAACAAATTACAGCTATACAATTGACGGAATTATAAACGCATCGCTATGCTAATTATGCTATAAGAAAGCTATAGGCTCAATCGTTTGGCCATTACACCAAGACGAGAAGATCGTTTATTCATCAGCATCTACTCACTAATCATCCACCTTGAGATATATTTTCAGAACATCTCGCTGATATTAATTTGCGAACCCCAACCAAACTGTAGGATCAAAGAAACAAACAACTGCATTAACATTCTATGCGTAATGTAAGAAATTCTTGCAACCGCAGTTACAAGCACCGCTATTTTCTCCCTGGTAGCAACAACACATCCCCTAGTTTCATGTTTCTGTCACTCAAGCTAGACATTGGGGGGCATGAACCCACAATCATACATAGCGCTCCCTCTTGGAGTTACTATCTACTACTTGGCCAAAGCAATACAAAGCAAAGGAGAACATGCAAGAATAATCAAGACCTAATAATAAAAAGGTAAACCAAATATATTACTCATAATCCATCGGATCCCAGCAAACACAACAACACAAAAACTAATCCATAAGTGCCTTGATCATGTAGGGAGCTCACAAGGTCTAAGAATTGAGGCACAAGATTGGAGAGAAGACATCATCTAGCTACTGATCATGGACCCATGGTCCAAGGGGGAATACCCACTGCACATACGGGCGGCAAGCATGGTGGTGGAGAAGTCTCCGGAGGTGAATCCTCCCTCCGGCAGGGTACCGGGACAGGTTCTCTTGGCGATCCTGATCCCTGGATCGTGGCGGCGGCGAAAAAGTGGTGTAAATCGCGTAATGAGGGTCCTCCTTAGGGTTTTCGGAGAAGGATAAATATATAGGCGAAAGGGGGGCACCAGGGGGGCCCCACCTGACCAGGCAGCCAGGTGGCGCGACCCCACCCTAGGCCGTGCCAGGAGGCTGCCTAGAAAGGGGGGAACTCCCCTCTGGCCCCCTTCGGCCTTCTAGAGTTTTCTGATTTGCTGATTTTTATTATGATGTTTCCGGATTTTTCCGAGAACTTAAATATTTGGTATTTTCCTGCAATGCACGGACAACCACATACATAAACTGGCACTTTTGAAAGGATCGAGATAGACCTAGAGGGGGGGGGGATGAATAGGTCTTATTACGTATTTTAACACTACTTATCAATTTTAGGCAATAATGCGGAAGATAAAGATGTGCCTAACAATTGCAAGGGTGACCTAGATAATATAAGGTAAACAACAAGCACAATATAATAAAGCAAGTGATGGATAAACAACAAGGTAACAACAAGGTAGTGAAAGTGAAAAGGGGAAAGAGTAGGGATAACCGAATGATGTGAAGACAACGATGTATCACGATGTTCACTTCTTTGGAGGGAAGCTACTCACCGTTCGGAGAGAGTGGGTGAAACCACGAAGGCACACCAAAGCCACGAAGGCTCACTCTATTCCCCTTGATATATCACCACGAAGGAGATTCCCAACCACTACCGGTTGACCTTAAAGTGGTCACCAGATGATGGCTTCTTGCCCCTTGTTGGTTACCCCAAGTAGAAGGTTGAGATATAGCACAACAACAAGTTTCCCTCAGTGAAGATACCGAGGTTTATGTCTGCAGTAGGAGTCTGACAGCGACAACTAGGTGACAACGACGCTAGAAATTACTTGATAGCACGAGAGTTGATGTGGACCTGCACACAGCAACAGATAACTTTGCTCCCAACGAGTACAGAGAGGTTGTCAATCTCTGCAGCCTTGTTATTTACAAAGGGTCAAACGCAAGGGTAGATCGTAGTGATAAATGCAATGAAAGTAAAAGCAGGAAGTAAATTGATGGTGTAAACAGTGGTGGAAGTATGGACCGGGGTCCCATGAAGTTCACTAGTGATGTCTCCATCCCAAAAGACGATAAATAGCTATGCGAGGTGAAAAAATTACAGCTGGGATTTTTTTTCCGGGTAATTGACAGCTGGGCAATTGACAGGATTAAAAACGCAACACAATGCTAACTATGCTACATAAGAAAGGAAGAGGCGCAAAAGCATGGGCAGTACTGTCAGGGGATGAACTAAGCCCAGAACCCGACATTAGGTTTATGGGCCGACTCACCTACGGAAGGCCCACGAGAGAAGACCCGGTCACGGGCCGGTCGCGCCAAGGAAAGAAGATCGAAGCCGTAGAAGGAATTCGAATTACCTTGTATAGCACATAACATATTTGTAAAGTAGAATAGGACTCCACCTCGTGTCGGAGTCGGACTCGCGGAATCCCGGGACCCGGTGCCTTTATAAGCCGAGGTCCACGGGATCCAGGGCCAGAGAACAATCTTAGCCTAAGATAAGACTAGACACTTCTCGGCGTAACCTAGATCTCATTGAGACTAAGTTTACGACCGACTCTCTTGTAATCGATCAAACCGACTCTTCTTTCAAGAGTCGGAACTCATAATAAGAGGAAGAAGGAGTAGGATTTTACCTCGAGACAAAGATGGGCTAAAACCTGGGTAAATCACCGAGTCTCTTGTCCATGTCGACTCTCTCCACGAAATCGTCTCGCAGAAAAGGTCCCATGTCAAGTTAGACTCTTCGGACATCTGCCGTGACTTTCCCATGACAGTTGGCGCCCATCGTGGGGCCTGCGTTCGCATGTGTTGAGATTCTGGAGGGAGCTCTGCAAGGCATGGATGGATTCGTCGCTGGACGGATCACCAGAAGCCCGCATGGGAGGCTCTACATCAATGACTCTACTTGGGGCCTTGAAGCCGATTCTGTCGAATTAGGATATCGGGTCCCGATCGGGTCCATCCACATCTTCATCGGCAAGACAGACGGATCTGAGCCAGAGTCGGATCCTGAAGTACCTGTCGAAACTTCAAGTCGGCAACATACCGACTCCAAATGCACCTTTGTGGGATTCATTGATGAGTCTCTAGAGTCCGAGCGCTCTATCGAGTCCCCAATGCACGACACTTCGGAGAAACTGACCGACCCCGACTCACATCCAAGTGAGGAAAGCTTTTCAGATGCGGGGTTTATCTGGTCCGTGGGGAACTATAGACTCGGCACCAGCATGCCAGAGTACAACCCGATTTGTCCCAAGCCCTCACAGACGCCCTAACCTCCCTCGATGAGGCTTTTGCAGTACCAATTACGCTGGAGAGTCAGGAGGCTTGGAAGATAACGGTGAACGAGCTCAGGGATCGGATAGCAAACTTCAAGCGTAGGCCAACGTCGAAAAGGAACAGATGATGGAAAAAGAAGCCCGGCTCGTCTAGGAAGCCACACGCCTCCGGGGAGAGTCGAATCTAATTGATGCTCAGCGGCTGAGCCTCGCTTATACACGCCCACAGAGATACGCGAGTCGGTTCCCCCTCGACTACCAAGGGCGAACGCTATTCAACAACCCTGATCAGTCGACTCCCCCAGGATTCACACCTCCCAGACAGCTGACCCCTTCACCACGCCAAGATCGCTTCCATACACCTCCCCACCACTTCAATAACCCCATGGCCAATGTCATGGAGCCAACTCAGTACCTCGCCAACGCACTGATTCAGGGAGACACCCCAGCAGATCGTGCTGCCCGTGCGGCTGTCGACTTCCTCAAGACGGCGATCACACAGCAGGGCCAATACTCACAAGGAGTCCCATACATACATGGAACTCCATACCGAAGCGTAAGCCGGCAAGCAGAATCGCCGGCTCCAGGGGCCTCAGGCAGCCAGCGCCTCCATAGAGTACCCCTGAACCCTTCGGGAGGACTAAGGATCATGGACCTACCGGCTCCTAACACCAATCAACGTGTAGAGCCGGCAGCCCAAATTCCACCACAGGAACCGAACACCGTGTTCGTCAGCAGGTCAGTAGGAAATCGATGCCTGGTGCCGGCTTTGACAAACACACGCTTGCCCCCGGACTTCAAGGGGCCGCGTAAAATCCCGAATTACACGGCTGACATGGATCCGACATCATGGATCGAAACCTATGACCTCGCCATGGATATGCTGCACGCCGGCGAAGAAGTCTGTGCCCTATACTTCACAATGATGTTGGAAGGGCTGTCTCGCACATGGTTCAAATAATCCGCCAAATAATTCCATCACATCTTGGATGGACCTCAAAGAGAAGTTCATCAAGAATTTCCAGGGGACCTGCCGCCGAGCCACAACGATAGTCGACTTGGAGCACTGCATCCAGAAAGAAGGAGAGTCGGCCCTAAGCTGGGAACGACGAGTCACATATATCATCCATTCCTCTGACACTATTACCGCGCAAACAACAGTAATTTTCCTGGAAAGAAACTGCAGATTCGAGCCTCTAGTACACAAGCTCGGCCGACTCAAGAGGACGGTCAGTAACATAGGAGAGCTCATGAACGCGGTCATCAAGTATGCCGATCTGGAAGAAGATAAATCCACCCAGGGAAAAAAGAGCAATGACAAGGGGTCTCAGAGCCAGAATCAACCGGGTAAACGACGGCTCGATCAGAATACTTCCGACTTGGTAGACAACACATCTTTCGTCTCCCAAAGGCAGAAGCAGGGGGCAACGACTACTGCGGCAAGCATGAAAGCAATTTCCAACCCCCAGTCACTTTTGACGAAGCGGTGAAAAGACCTTGCCCGTTGCATAGCAAACCCGGCCGTCCAGCCAGCCATACTTGGGAACAATGCAACTTCATGAAGGAGTACCAAAGGCGTGGAGGCCAGGTACCCCCTGGGTCAGGTGGTGGAGCCGGTCAAAACAGTAACAACCAAAACTTTGGTCAGCAAGGAGCTGGCGCAACACCACAATACCAAGGATCCTAGGGAGGAGGACAACAAAACTAATTGGGGCGTGTTGGATACCAATCGAACCCAAAGCAGCTCCAAGATCACTCGGCTTATCACTTCTTCACCACCAGCAGTTGTCGAAGGGACCGGAAGCTGTAGCAGAGAGCCTCTATGTCCGTGTCCACAGATCCGGCTTGTCCCAGGTGGCTTAAATGGTCTGAGCAGCCGATCACTTGGACAAGGGACAACCACCCCCCTGTGGTAGAAAACCTAGGATCCCTAGCCTTGGTGGTTTCCCCACAAATTGGATGCTACACATTGGACAAGGTACTTATGGATGGAGGAAGCAGCATCAACATCCTTTACTACGAGACCTTCCGTAGGATTGGACTGACCCACAAACAGCTGCAAACTTCCAACACCGTGTTCCAGGAAAGTCGGCACGACCGATAGGCAAGATCTACCTGGAGACGGCCTTTGAAACTCCTGGAAACTTTCGCTCTGAAATCATACCCTATGAGGTGGTGAAACTCAAAATCCCATATCACGCCATCTTAGGAAGACCGGCTTATGCCAGGTTCATGGCTCTACCATGCTACGTCTACCTGAAGCTGAAAACACCGGGTCCTTACGGCCCAATTACAGTGGAAGGGAGCCGGTCCAAAACCACGGAGTGCAATGAGCAGCACGTCAAGTTCGCACAGTCGGCCTATGCCAAAGAGGATCTATCAGAATTTCAAGAGAAGGTAGACCCGGCAGACACCACCATCCTGAAGAAACCGACTCCTGACAACAACCCCAAGTTCCAACCAGCTCAGGACACGAAGAAAGTCGACTTGGTCCCTAGCAACGCTTCCAAGCAGTTCATCATCGGGACAGAGCTATCTGACAAATAGGAAAGCGCACTCATTGAGTTCCTCCATGAGAATCGGGACATCTTTGCATGAAAACCTTCTGACATACCAGGCGTCCCGAGGGAACTCGTTGAGCACCACCTAAACATCGATCCTAAGCTAAAGCCGGTCAAACAATTCCTTCATCACTTCAATGATGAAAGGAGGTCCGCCATTGGGGAAGAGATAACCCGGCTCCTCGCCGCCGGGTTCATCATGGAAGTTTTCTATCCGGAGTGGCTTGCCAATCCGGTCCTCGTTTTGAAAAAGAACAGGACCTGGCGCATGTGCATTGACTACACCGACTTAAACAAAGCCTGCCCAAAGGATCCTTTCGCTCTACCTCGCATTGATCAAATCATTGATTCTGCTGCAGGGTGCGAGCTCCTGTGTTTTCTCGACGCCTACTCGGGTTATCACCAAATCAAGATGGCTCTAGAGGACCAAGAGAAAACGGCTTTCATCACTCCCTTTGGGATATACTGCTACACTTGTATGCCTTTCGGCTTGAAAAATGCAGGGGCAACATATTAGCGGACGTTGCAGAGCTGCCTCAAGGAGCAAATTGGGCGCAATGTACATGCCTACGTGGATGATATAGTCATCAAGTCCCAATTTGCTGACTCACTCATCAGTGACCTCCAAGAGACCTTCAAGAATCTGCGCAAGTACCATATGAAACTAAACCCGGCCAAGTGTACCTTTGGGGTTCCTACAGGAAAGCTCCTCGGGTACATAGTGTCAGAAAAAGGTATTGAGGCAAACCCGGAGAATATCAATGCCATCATGGCTCTCCAGAAGCCGGCCTCCGTGAAAGGAGTTCAACGACTCACAGGATGTGTATCTGCCCTAAGTCGGTTTATCAGCCGGCTTGGGTAAAAGGAAATTCCCTTGTAACGACTCTTGCGAAAGTCAGAAAAATTCGCCTGGGATGATGAAGCCGATCAAGCCCTGGAAGCACTAAAGAAGAAACTATCCCAAGCCTCGATCCTGGCGGCTCCCAAGCCAAAAGAGCCGATGCTACTCTATATTTCATCCAACAACCGAGCAGTTAGTGCCGTAGTTGTGGGTGAACGTATGGAAGCCGGCAAAAAGCACCCTTTGCAGAGACCAGTATATTATGTCAGTGAAGTCTTGACTTCATCAAAGCAACGCTACCCTCATTGGCAGAAGCTAGTTCTTGGCGTGTTCATGGCAAGCCGGAAGCTCAAGCATTACTTCCAGGAGCACCCCATAACTGTCGTCAGCTCATCACCGCTCGCTGATATCATCCAAAACCGTGAGGACACGGGAAGGATTGCAAAGTGGGATATAGAGTTGGGGGCTTATCACATCAGGTATGAACCACGCAAGACCATTAAGTCCCAAGCACTAGTCGAATTCATCAACGATTGGACCGAAATCCAAGCACCTCCAGAGAAGCCGATAACCAAATACTGGACGATGCACTTCGATGGGAGTTGACAGCTCCAAGGATCAGGAACCGGCGTGGTCCTTACCTCCCCCAAAGGAGAACAATTCTTTTATGTCTTGCAACTGTAGTTAACTTGCACCAACAACGCGACAGAATACGAGGCTCGACTCCATGGACTGCGGTTGGCCCGCGAGATGAATATAAGCCGGATTCGATGCTATGGCGATTCTGACCTTGTTTCTCAACAAGTGACAGGAAGGTTGAACTCCAAAGATGCTACCATGGCGTCCTATCTGCGTGAGGTGGAGAAGCAAGACGTTTTCTTTGTTGGGTATCAAGTGGACTACGTGGAACGCAAGATAAACGAGGCCGCGGATGCACTGTCCCTGCTTGGATCTCAACGAAAGCCGGTTCCACCAAATGTCTTCCTCGACGTCCTAACAAAGCCGTTCATGCAAATACCAACAGAGAAAGACATAGCAGAGCCGGACCTAGAACCGGCTCTGGTGGCTGCAATACATGCTACCTCCTCATGGGTTGTGCCATACTTGGACTTCAAGACCCGGGGAATCCTACCAGCTGATGAGGTAGAAGCCAGACAAATCGTCAGGAGAAGCAAATATTTTATGATCCTCAACGGTGAGCTACATCGGCAAAGCCCTGCAGACGTTTTTCAGAGATGTGTGTCACCAGAAGAAGGCAGAGAAATCCTCAATTGGATACACTATGGAGATTGCGGGCATCATGTCGGCTCTCGTTCATTGGTATCTAAATCTTATAGACACGGATTCTACTGGCCCACAGCTCATGCAGATGCAGAGGATATAGTCAGGAAGTGTGATGGATGCCAACGCTACGCAAAGCAAGCACACGTGTCAGCTCAAGAACTCAAGATGATCCCGATCACTTGGCCCTTTGCGGTGTGGGGGCTTTATATGGTGGGACCTTTCAAAAGTTCACCCAACAAGAATACACATTTGCTGGTGGCGGTAAAAAAATTCACCAAATGTGTTGAGGCAGAGCCAGTTAGCAAGTGCGATGAAGAGACGACACTGAAATTCCTGAAAAGATAATATACAGATTCGGCTACCCCCACAACATCATCACTTATAATGGGTCTAACCTGTTAGAGGGGGTTATGCAACGATTTTGTCAAAAAGAGCACATCTGACTCGACCTCGCGTTAGTAGCTCACCCACAAACCAACGGACAAGCCGAGAGAGCCAACCAAGAGTTTCTTCGAGGCATCAAACCCCGACTCTTCATTCCTTTGGAAAGGACGCCGGGTTGCTGGGAGGAAGAATTGCCCTCAGTATTGTGGAGTATCAGGATGACTCCTTATAGGTCAACAGGTTATACACCCTTCTTCCTGGTCTATGGAGCCGAAGCCGTTTTACCAAGTGACATCCATCACGACTCGCCACGAGTCAACGCTTATGTGGAAGCCGATAATGTGAAAGCGAGGCAGGACGCCTTAGACATCCTCGATGAAAAGCGCGAACTAGTTGCAGCTCAATCGGCTATCTACCAACAAGATTTGCGGCGATATCATAGCCTTCGCGTCAAAAGTCGGACTTTCCAGGAAGGTGACTTGGTGCTCCGCCTCATCCAGAAAAAGGATGGAATGCACAAGTTGTCTTCCCCATGGGAAGGACCATTTGTGGTCAGCAAGAACCTGTACAATGGATCCTACTACTTGGTTGATATACGCGAGAAGGCAAAGTAACACACCTCGATGGAGGAGACTCCCAGGTCGTGGAACATCGCACAACTCTGTCCATATTACACCTGAAAAAAGTAGGAAACTATTGTACAAAGTCGACATTCGTCGCACCGGCTTTCGCCATATATGTATATAAGTCGACATTTGTCGCAACCTGCACCGCCGCATAATAAAGTCGATTTTCATCGCAACCGACTCTCAGTCAAATTAATAAAGTCGATCTTAAAATCGCACTCAGGCCATCGCCATAATTAAAGGCGACTTTGGTCGCAAACAGGCTATCGCCATAAAGTCGACTTCGTTGCACCAACTCTCGCCACACTTATGCATAAAATAATTTTTTCATACATATTTCATCACATTACATTACATATTGCATCATATTACATCGCATTGTATATTGCATCATAAATCTCATAATTCTCAGAGACCTGGGGGCTTGATCAACCCTCTATCGGCTTTGGGCATGTATATTGCTTTGATAAGGTGAAAGAGGGGGAGCCTCATGACAGTCGTCGACTCCTATCGGAAAAAGCCGACATATACATGTAAAAACTTCACATGTGTTTGTTTTGATAAGGGATAAAAGGGGGGTTCGATGGCTCCCATCAACTCTTACATACCGAAGATATCCTGGCATACACATGAAATTGGCCACGCCGACCAGCCTGTATAGTTTAGAGCTTCCATAACTAACGCGCAACCGGTTGGTCTAAACTTCGAGGTTCACATAAACCATCTATCGAATTTTGTCCTAAGAGCCGGGCACGCTAGTTAATGGAAAGCCGGCTCTACAGAGATGTTTCGACTTTTTAACCAATAATCTCTCTCAACGCGAGAAGATGAGGTTTAAGTCGACTTCTACTAGCCTTTACACTACTTGCATTTACAACATCATGCATAATCATATTTTTTCTCATAGATACAAGTTAGACCTATATGACTCGGCACAAACACTCAGGTGCATATACCGACTCATGGGGACTACACTTCAAAAAAAATCTCTCTTCTCAAAGACCCGACATGACACAATGATTTTCATGCCGGCTCTTGGGGACTACACTTCGAAAGTTTTCTTCTCCAAGCAAAGACTCGGTACAACACCAAGATGCATACACCGACTCTTGGGGAGTAATACTTCAAAAATTTCTTCTTCGAGGATTTGGCTAGATGCCATGATAACCATACCAACTCTTTGGGAGTATGACTTAAACAATATTATGACCTGGTACGGCACGCAAACATGACCACACCACCTCATGGGGGCTACAATCAATCTATCCTATGAGTCGATTACCGATACACAACTATTCTGAATCGACTCAGGGGGCTACAGATACAAACACTATAAAAAAATACCGGCTCTCATGCATCATGCAAAAAAAAATTCAAAGTCAGGAATAAAGCCGACTTAAGGACTCGATGGAAATTTATTCATCAAGCAACCGAGTCTTACATCAAAAGAGGAAGCCTTACATTACAGGAAAGTAAAGGCTAGACTCGGAAAAATACTACTAAGAAAAATCTACAACTTCAGTCATCATCTTCAGAGTCGGCTTCATCTTCAGTCGAATAGATTTGGAATTCTTCTTCATTGTGGTAGAATTCTTCATCACTGCTACTGGAATCTCCATGCAGCAGCAGGCTCGATCACCATCCAAGTAAAAGATTCTAGCCACCCAAGAACATGGAGTCGCCTCTTGAGATGTTCCTGGAACGAAGAAAAGTTTTCCAACCTTTCTGCAAGAACATGGAGTTGTTGCTAGAAAAGCTGGTAGCCACCCAAACAGATCCATGAGGACATCCATCAGATCGGAGCCAAAGACCTGAAGGCCTCAAATCAATAACAAGTTGAGAGTGAAAGACTCAGGGAGTTTGATCCAGCAACAAATCGTCTGGATATGAACCAAGAACTCACCCCTCTCGGGAGAATAAGGGGGAGATTCAGATGGAGAAGCCGCACAAACACTTCTTCCCCTACCTCTACCACAGCCACGACCTCACCCACGACCACGACTGCAGCCGCGGCCTCGACCACGAGTAGCTGCGCTGGAGCCAGGATCATCGGTTGCCAAAAGAGCACGAGCACCTAACTTGGGAGACATGGAGGAACTAACAAAGAAAGAAGAGGAAGAAGAAGATGTGGGCACTCAAAATACAATCCACCTGAAGGATACTTATAGCAAATCCGAAAAGAAGATCAATGAATACCATAAAGACATGGGTAAACTACCCATGTGATACGTCTCAAACGTATCTATAATTTCTGCTTGCTCCATGCATGTTTTGTGTGATATTGCTATGCTTTTGATACACTTTCATACACTTTTGATCATATTTGGACTAACCTATTAACTCAGTGTACCTGAGTGCCAGTTTCTGTTTTCTGCTGTTTTTGTATTTCAGGTTTTCCCATTATTAGAAGTGCTCACAAAATTCTGGGAAAAATATATAAAAATCAGCGTTCTAGAAGAGTCCTCCAGCCGGAGGATGGGGCCCTAGGGTGGCCCACAACCCCCAGGCGCCCTCCTGGCGCGGCCAGGGGTCCACCCGCGCCGGGTGGCCGCCTGGGCGACTGGGACCTCCCCCGGTGCCCTCCTTTGGCTCTTATTTATACTCCCATCGCAAAAACCATGATTCCAGAACCCTTTTCTCCAGAAGCAATTCCGATCTCCCCTGCCATCGCCAACAAGTTTCGGGGGACCAGAATTCCTGTGCCGGCACCCTGCCGGGACGGGGAAGTGCCCCCGGATTCATCTCCATCGATGTTGCTTCCACCCTCCATGAAGCGGGAGTAGTTCCTTCTCGGGGCTGAGGTTTTTACCAGTATCTATGTGGTCTTCTCTCTTTCCCATGATGTGATCTTCGTTGTGATCATAGGCTATGCTAATCTAGTATGATCCCATGATGTTTCCCCTTCTTCTATGTATTGGATTTGATGTACTCACTTGTCTTTATCTAGTATAATCCCCGAGACCAAGGTGATAGCGGCCTATTGGACATGGATTAGAAGAATATTTTCATGAGTGATTTCCTCTTTTGTGTGTTGATTGAAGATTGAGAGTCTCTTGGTTCTTGTCTTTGACTATCCTTGATATATGGTGTGGTGATTGTGGTACTCTCTTTGGATGGCCACGGTGACATTGGGAAATCCATAGATTGAGAACTACGAACTTTGAGGTGTGCTTTTGTAGCCCTACATAATTCTCGCTGGGGGGATTACTCACAGCTAAGACCCGGCCAGAAGATAAGTACCCAAAAGGAAGACTCAGCCAGAAGACAGGTCCTGAAGACTAGAGTCTACTGACATGAGTCACCTCCATGAGTCGGTTGACATGAGTCACCTCCATGAGTCGGCTGACATGAGTCACCTCCCTTAGTCAGCTGACATGAGTCACCTCCATGAGTCGGCCTGATGGGGACTCTCCTCTACTAGAGTCGGCCAGACAGGGGACTCTCCTCTACAAGAGTCGGCCAGACAGGGGACTCTCCTCTACAGGAGTCGGCCAAACAGGAGACTCTCCTCAATAGAAGTCCTCTTAACTTGGAAGATTACAAGACTTAGAGTAGGACTCGGATTGCTATCCGACTTGTAATACAAGATGAGATTAGTTTTTATCAGAATAGGACTCTACATGTAAGCCTCCCCCTTCCACCTATATAAGGAGGGGTAGGGCACCCATAGAGGCCAAGTTCTCCAGATACGAGAGTAGGCTTCCGCCAGAGTAGGGTTTCGCCAAAGTAGGCTTGGCCAGAGTAGGCTTCCGCCAGAGTAGGCTTTCGCCAAAGTAGGATTTCGCCTGAATACAACTGTAAGAGAGTCAGCGACATGCCATCGACTCCCCGTGAGCAAAGGAATAAGACCTAGCCACAAACATCATGTAGGGTCTTTACCGGACGATGTTTCCGGGGGCCTGAAGCTGTATAAAATCGCGTTTCTCTTTCTCTGTGATGTTTCTTCTTCCTCATACACTTGTAGAAAAGGTCCCATAATCAAGTCCGACTCTACGGACATCTGCCGTGACTTTCCCACGACAGTTGGCGCCCACCGTGGGGTCTACACACAAGGGTGTTGTCATCTTCGAGGAATTACTTACAGGGATCAAGAAACTCGTGATCGGACGGACGAAGAAGAACCGACACGAACGAATCTAAATCAACAAATCAACGGTCCGCCGACTCTGGCAGGACTCAATCTGACTCGGGTGCATTGCAACCTCGGTTTCTTCAACATCTGCATCAAGATCTACATGAAGCTCATGGAGAAAGAAAGAAAAAATCCAAGCGTGCGACTCGAAACTCGACTTCAACGTTGACCCTCATGCGTAGCCTGTAGGATAAGAACGTCTGTGTTGTAGAGTCTACAAAATTCCGACTCTCTGAAGAGAAGAGTCTACAAAATTTCGACTCTCTGAAGAGAAGAGTCTACAAAATTCGGACTCTCCGAAGAGAAGAGTCTATAAAATTCTGACTCACCAAAGAGATGAGTCTACGGAAAAATTATGACTCACCAAATTATATGAGTCCATGTCCGACTCCCGCACTACAACGCGTTTTCTGATCTACGCGAGATCGCGAATTCCAATCGCGAATTCGGCTCAACTTATCACCGGTCCGCACTTCGGACATTGGACAACTACCTTTTGAGCAAGTCATCAGGTGATATCTCTCCTACACCATTGCTCTACAAATTTATTCTATCAAGAATTTTATTATTTGTTTGCGCAATCTTGTGCACGCAGGTTCAGGACATATATTATTTTCTGTGGCCACGCCGGTTTGCCTCGTTTCATGCCGGCTCACAACGCCATAGTCGACGTCGACATATATGTTGTCTTACAACATCGCGCTTAATAGACACATATGCGTCGGCTTACAACCGCTTGGCTCTCGCTATTGCCGGCTCGACATATTGGCGGACTATCAACCATTGACTCCAACGAAGATCAGCCACAACCTCACAACGGTTGCCTTCCATGGTTTTCTAGGTTTTCTCTGCATCATCAGATCAATGCTTGTTTCTTAATCAAGCCTGATACATGGAGTCCCTAGCCGACTCCTTGAGTCGACTCAAGACTCGGGGGCTACGCCTCCTATAGGATCCATCGGAGATTGAGATATATTATGTTTCAACGACGGATTATAATTGACCATCACAAATTTTGGTCCATTGTTTTTGATGGTAAAATCCTGGCTCAGATTCCTGTTCATTGGGAAAATTCCGGCTCTTTCATTGAGTACCGGATCATCGGTAAAACCCTGGCCTAGATTCCGGTTCGATGGAAAAATTCCGGCTCTTTCATTAAGTTCTGGATCATCGAAAAAATCCCAGCTCCCTTCTCGAGTTCCGGTTTATTGGAAAATCTCGGCTCCACAATGAGATTCCGGGTCATCGAAAATTCTGGCTCCTTTATGAATCCAGGATCATTACAAAACACCGGCTTTCGCCATAAATATATAAAGTTGACATTCGTCGCACCGGCTTTCGCCATAAAATATATAAGTCGACCTTCATCGCACCAGCTCTCGCCTCACAAAATATAAGTCGACTTTCGTCGCATCGGCTTTCGCCATATAAAATACAAGTCAACTCTCGTCGCACTGGCTTTCGCCACACTAAGGTACGCCGACCTTGGTCATGCCAACTTCTCCATACATTGCATCTTATGCACTATGAATTTACTCTCTTCTCATATTGCATCATACGCTACATGTCATGATGCATTGCATCTTCTGCATTCTCATATCTCAGAGACCTGGGGGCTTGATCAACCCCTCTATTGGTACTGAGCATGTATATTTCTTATTCAGGGGAATCGGGGGCTCGATGACATTCATCGAGTCTTATCTGAGAACTCGGCATATATATGTAAAACTCCACATGTGTATGGCTTATTCAGGGGAAGTAGGGGAGCTAGATGGCATCCATCGACTCTTATCCGAAGAAATCCCGGCATATACATGAACTGGCTAACCACGCCTTAATCTTGGCTTGTATAGCTCAAGCTCATACGACCTACGTGTACCCGACCTAAGTCTAAAAACCTTGGGGCTTACAGAAACGCCTATCGAGTTTGGGTTTAAGCACAAGGAACGCTAGTCATATGTGCCAGCTTACAGAGAAGTTTTGACTCCTGGATAACCCAATAATCTCTCTCAATGCGAGAAGATGAGGCATGTTCAATCCAGGGTCGACTTCTATATGAGCCTTTGCACTTTACTTTTTGCATACATCAGCATCATAGCATTTTTTTATTTTGCTACCATTTTTCCTAACAACCTTATGGAATACACGCCGACTTGAAAAAGAATATGGCTCGGCTGTAACCATGGCAAGCTAGCACAAATACTGGCTTTCTTCAAAGCGCTTATAAAACACTAACTTTGTCAACGGAAACACCAACATATTTGATTAACAACATTAACCTGTGTGACTCGGCATGACGCAAAGATGATCATACCGACTCATGGGGACTTCAGCTCGAATTTCTCTGTGACTCGGCATGACACAATGATGATCATACCGACTCATGGGGACTATACTTTGCAACTATCTATGATTCGGCAAAACTTGTCGATTCACACGTAACAAAAGTGAACCCGTCTCATTCTAAACGCATTGGCCGACTCTACAAAATGTCGTCAAGTTTTTCTGAGAAAAAGGAACGCAAACAAGAGTGGACCCGACCTAGTTCAAATAATGTTTACTGTTTTTACTAAAAGACCAGTCAAAAATGATCTAAGCACAGTGGCCGCCATCTACTACTCATAAAGTCGGCCTCCGAGAAGCTTCCCATATGATGTTAGCCGACTCCCAAAAGTTACACTTGCTCAGATGAATATTATATTCTCTTCTGGCTCAGCTGTAAATGTGGTAAGCCGGAACAATAACGGCTCTCTTCAAAAGCATATTCAATCCATATATGAGAGGATGAAGTTTTCCAAAGAAACGACTATCAAATTGAAAAACAAAGAAGGACCAAAGTCCAAACCAGGCTGAATTTTTGCATCCAAAGGCCAAAAGGCAAATTCAAGATAGAATATCACAAGGTATCTGACCACACGCTGTTCACAAGCCACGGAAAATGTTTTCCAAACCCAGAACCTAGGGGCTACAATATTTGAGGATATCCACCAAGTCATCACAAGGGTCGGTTTTACCAAACACCCGACTTTATCGAGGGAGCTTGTCAAGACATAACAGTTGGCACACATTGTTTTGGGTTGCTGAAGGAAACATATTCCAGTACTCGAAGGGACACTTTACTTGAAAGCTGGGAATATAACACAACATATCATATTTACTGGCTTCAACCAACAAGCATCCACCACTTTTTATCAGCAAACAAGTATTTGCTGACTTCTACAAAATTTATCGGCTTTGGCATATAATCGCCGACTTTGGTAGACAAGTATCTGCGGATTTCATGAAATAAAAATTCATGCAAGCAAGACAACCCGACACTTGGGGGCTGCACAAATTGAAAGATTTGTCATCAAGAAATTCTAAGTCACAGGATGCTGCGGGCGAGCAACCCAACACTTGGGGGCTACACCAGCAAGGCTATTTTATATACAAAACTCCAAGTCATCACGAGATGATAAACTCGGAGCTTGGGGGCTACAAGTGATATGGACATAAAATTGCCCGTAAATTTGTTCCCGAGTCCTTTTGACAAGACACGAAAGAGCAAAAAAACATTGAACCCAAACATGGAAGTGTTCAAAATTGAATCATATCGGGTTCATTGACATGAATCAGTGGAAAAAGCCGGCTTAATGGTTTGGCCTCCAGACCGGTCTTTATCCTAACTATTCATTATACTGCAAGTTTACCATGGACGCACACCCATTGTTCTCTTCTACGACAATCTCATTGCCAAGAAAAAGCAGATGAAAGATGAAGCCGACACCAAGATTGCGTCCAAGCTAAACTTGGGGGCTACTGTCGGGGGGATTACTCACAGCTAAGACCCGGCCAGAAGATAAGCACCCAAAAGGAAGACTCAGCCAGAAGACAGGTCCTGAAGACTAGAGTCGGCTGACATGAGTCACCTCCATGAGTCGGTTGACATGAGTCACCTCCATGAGTCGGATGACATGAGTCACCTCCATGAGTCGGCTGACATGAGTCACCTCCATGAGTCGGCCTGATGGGGACTCTCCTCTACAAGAGTCGGCCAGACAGGGGACTCTCCTCTACAGGAGTCGGCCAGACAGGGGACTCTCCTCAAATGAAGTCCTCTTAACTTGGAAGATTACAAGACTTAGAGTAGGACTCAGATTGCTATCCGACTTGTAATACAAGATGAGACTAGTTTTTATCAGAATAGGACTCTACATGTAAGCCTCCCCCTTCCACCTATATAAGGAGGTCTAGGGCACCCATAGAGGCCAAGTTCTCCAGATACGAGAGAAGGCTTATGCTAGAGTAGGCTTTCGCCAAAGTAGGCTTGGCCAGATTAGGCTTCCGCCAAAGTAGGGTTTCGCTTGAATACATCTGTAAGAGAGTCGGCGATATGCCATCGACTCCCCGTGAGAAAAGGAATAAGACCTAGCCACAAACAACATGTAGGGTCTTTACCGGACGATGTTTCCCGGGGCCTGAAGCTGTATAAAATCGCATTTCTCTTTCTCTGTGATGTTTCTTCTTCCTCATACACTCGTAGAAAAGGCCCCATAATCAAGTCCGACTCTACGGACATCTGCCGTGACTTTCCCACGACAAGTCTCTTGGTGCTTGTCTTTGACTATCCTTGAGATATTTTGTGGGGAAATTGGTACTCTCTTTGGATGGCCGCGGTGACATTGGGAAATCCATAGATTGAGAACTACGAACTTTGAGGTGTGCTTTTGTAGCCCTACATAATTGTCGTCCTCTCTTGACCACAAAGGAATGACCTCCGAGTGCGTCTCCATTGCATGTTTTATGGGAAATATCATGTGATTAGACTATGTTAATGTTGTTGAGAGTTTCGACTAGTGAAAGTATGAAGCCTAGGCCTTGTTTCCACCATTGCAATACCGTTTGTGCTCACGTTTACCAATTTTTTCCTTGCTGCACTTTTTATTACAGATTTATATTACTTCGTTTTGCCACACCTATCACCCATAGTTTACCATCTCTTCGCCGAACTAGTGCACCTATACAACTCCTAGCTGTATTAGGTGTGTTGGGGACACAAGAGACTTCTTGTATCTTAATTGCAAGGTTGCTTGAGAGAGACCATCTTCAACCTCTACTTCCCTGAGTTCGATAAACCTTAGGTCATCCACTTGAGGGAAATTGCTGTTGTCCTACGAACCTCTGCGCTTGGAGGCCCAACATAGTCTACAAGAATAGAAGCGTGCGTAGACATCAAACTATTTCTGGCGCTGTTGCCCGGGAGGTAAGGTTTGAAGGTATATATTTATATCTTGGAGTTAAATCTTTTTGTTTCTTGTTTTTATTTTCACTAGTTAGGTTATGGAAAAAAATGGAAAAAAAAGGTTTGAAGGGACATGAAGTGTTTGAAGAGAAAATCAAAAAGCCTATGGAGCTTTACTTTTGCACAACACTCATGATATTATTAATGTTACTAGTATGTCTTCTTTGAATACCTTTGATGCTAATGATGCACAAAGTTATAAGCTTGGGGATGCTATGTTTTATGAAGATGATCTTTTTAGCCCCCCATGTTTTGATGAGGAAATTTATTTTGATGATACTTTGCCTCCTATCTATGATGATTATTGTGATAACACTTATCTATAAAGAATAAAAGTTTGCAAGTGTATCATGATAAGAATGATTCATGTGATAGCTATTTTCTTGAGTTTGCTCCCACTATTACTAATGAGAAGGATTTTGCTTATGTGGGGAGTAATAAATTTTCTATGCTTGTGGATCATGATAATTTTTTTTATGTGATACTTATATTGTTGAGTTTATTCATGATCCCACTGAAAATTATTATGAGAGGGGCACATATGCTCATAGATATTTCAAGAATATCAAGTTCCCTCTCTTTATGTTGAAAGTTTTGAAGTTGCACTTGTTTTGCCTTCCTATGCTAATATCTTTATGCTTCAATGAGTTCTTTATCTACAAGATCCCTTTGCATAGGAAGCATGTTAGACTTAAATGTGTTTGGTATTTGCTTCTTGATGCTCTCTTTTGTTCTTCAACTCTTATTTCTATGAGAGCATCATTAAAATCTTAAGCCTATCTTTATGGCTATAAAGAAAGAGATCTAGGGAGACAACCCTTGTTATATTTACTTTGAGTTTTTACCTTCTGTTTTTAGTGGTCTTGATGATTGTTAATACTGTAGAAACATCATTGTATCTTTGTTTTCAAGCTTTGTGCCATAGCCACTTATGATAAGGGAAGCAAAAGTTGTGACATCCTGTCCAGAAAACAGCTTCTGCCTGCTTAATGGAATAAAAACAAAACAAATCACCAGTTCATCTTTTTGACCTGAATTTTTTACACAACATTCTCTATACAATTGTGAAACTTTCATATGTTCTGAGTTTTTTTATTTGATTTGCAGAAGTACCCCCAAAAAATTCTTTACTACCTGATGTTCTGTTTTTCACAGATTCTGCCACGTTTTGCCTTTCTTCACTTTTGCAAACCTTAAGCTTGCTTTTTCTTTGCAAAAACTTTTTGGAAATCTTGAGAAACAACATCTCTTCAAGAATATCTTTATTTACAGTGGATAAAAATTATTTTATTAAGGGTACTAACCTCTCTAATCAGCTTATGATGAGTTATGTATGAAGAGAGTTTTCAAGTGTGCGAGGGAAGATGATGAAAGAAGACCCGTGAGTGTAAAATGCTCAAGTTTGGGGATTCCCCCATGTATCCCCAATAAATATTCAAGAAGACTCAAGCGTCTAAGCTTGGGGATGCCCCTTCTCTATCAACAATCATCAGTTCGTTCTTCGGCTCACTATATTTTAATCACTTCATGCGTTATGTGCTATGTTTGGAGCGTCTCGCTCTTAGGTTTTCTTTTAGTTTTGTTTAGCTTTGCTTGTTGTTCATAAAAAGTTAGACCCCAACTTACTTTGTGTGGGAGATAAACACACTCCACTCCAGTCTAGAACACATCATAGGATTTTCATGCCTATCTTTCTCTGTTGTGTGTTCTTTATCTTTTCGTAGCTGCTGCCATGTTTAGTTTTTGTTTTAGTGTTTGTCCTTAGCAAGAGCCTTGGCTTTTGTTTAGTGTTTTGCTGTAACTCTCTTTAGTTTTCATGTTTATCTTGTTAATAGAGTTGGTTGTTGCACTGAGTTGTGTCATGTCTTGAAAGTAGGTAATTGAGGTTGCTATTCAATTGTATTAGTAACTTGCAATAGTTTGAGGTATTGTTGTGAGTAATGTTTGAACTTTTGGTGTCAATAGCTCTAGCCTATTAGTGATAGACTGATAGGTGTCGTACTTTGGGCAATCCGTGTTTATTTTCAAAACCTACAAAACTAGTTGAGAACTCTAGCTACTAGATGGATCACTAATATTTTGAGGGATCGGATATTAGAGTACACTCACGTACCATGAGTCGAGAATGCGCAAGGATAACCAAACCCCCATACACTCCTCCTCAGGGTACTTGTCTCTTTGTGAATCTCCTCATTAGATTGAGAGTTACTGATAATAAGTGCATGAGTTCTTCTGACTAATGTAAGTATTGAAAGTTGAAACTTCCACCTTCTTATTTTTGCTAGCCTCTTCTGTACTGTGCATTTCCCTCTTCTCACTCCGAGAGTTGGCGTCCACCTTCGCCGGTACATCCAAATCCTTGGCAGGTTACGTTGTGTCATCATAAACCTCCTTATATATTTCCTCAAAACAGCCACCATACCTACCTATCAAGGCATTTCCATAGCCTTTCCGAGATATATTGCCATGCAACATCCACCTCTTCATAACTTGATCTTCATGCCAAACATGTTCCTGCTACACTGGCAGAGGCATACTTTGCATACATCATGATAGCTACACCTTCTTTATGTTTGAGTACCTTGTAAAGTGTGAAGATCTTCTATACCTTCTTGTAAAATAGAGTGTTTCCCTTAAGTGAGGAAAAGATCCCAAAGTGGACAAATTAAAAGATGTAAAAGAGGACAAATGAGAGTTAAATAGAGACCATTGAGGCCACCAAAAAATACAAAAAATAGAAAAAAGAGAACAAAGAAAATAAAAAGAGAGAAAGGGGCAACACTACTACTCCTTTTGAAAGATCCAGACTAATACTCCCTCTTATCCTTGTACTCCAGAGAGATGACCATTTATGCATATATCTATGTGGGGACCGTCACACTATAGAACTTGTCTTGCATATTCCATGGATGAGCCTCCTCAAACGAGCTCTAGGTCTTCATGAGCGAGCAAGTTGGATGCACCCCCACTAGTTCCATTGGAGAGCTTTTCTTAGCTCATATGTGCATCCGTTGCATGGCAATCCCTACTCCTCACATCATATCTATCATTTGGCCTTCTCGCCTATGATTGTCCTCATTGATGGGAGCCTTTCTCACCCTTTTTGTCTTCCTCCTCCACCATAATTCTCTCTTTGCCATCCTATGTGTCAACTCTCGTGCTTACACTCATCCATTGCATGAGTGCTCAAAATATCGAAAAGGAGTGGATCAAATAGACTTGTACCTGGCTAGTGGTCTGGGATGAGTCAATATAAGATTCCAAAGAAGACCAAGTATGAAACTTTAGTAGATTGAGTTCTCAAGAAATATATTTTTTCTCTCGTATTCCCATATCCCCTTTCTTGCACGCAAACACCATTTGGAGACATTCGAGTCACGGAAAACGAGAGCTCTTGCACCTAATGTTCTTTCGTTGCTTGTTTAAATGCTAATATAGACTCTTGCCTGTTATGACTTGATCTGAATCACATAACTTGATTTCTTTACTTTTCAAAGTTCTTATATGCTTGCTAGAATTTCACCATAGAAATTATGCTTGTTATCATTTACCTACTCGAGGACGAGCAGGAATTAAGCTTGGGGATGTTGATACGTCCCAAACGTATCTATAATTTCTGCTTGCTCCATGCATGTTTTGTGTGATATTGCTATGCTTTTGATACACTTTCATACAATTTTGATCATATTTGGACTAACCTATTAACTCAGTGCACCCCAGTGTCAGTTTCTGTTTTCTACTGTTTTTGTATTTCTGGTTTACCCATTATTAAAAGTGCTCAGAAAATTTCGGGAAAAATATATAAAAATCAGCGTTCTAGAAGAGTCTTCCATCCGGAGGATGGGGCCCTGGGGTGGCCCACAGCCCCCAGGCACCCTCCTGGCGCGGCCAAGGGTGCACCCGCGCCGGGTGGCCGCCTGGGCGAGAGGACCTCCCTCTGTGCCCCGTTTGGCTCTTATTTATACTCCCGTCACGAAAACACTGATTACAGAACCCTGTTCTCCAGAAGCAATTCAGATCTCCGCCGCCATCGCCAACAAGCTTCGGGGGACCATAATTCCTGTGCCGGCACCCTGCCGGGACGGGGAATGTAACAGCCCATATTTCACAAAAATTTAAAAATTTGTTTTCGGTGTGAATTGTTTGATTGTCTGATTTGTTTGCGGTGTTTGCATCCCCGATTTATCGATCGGCGATTATTTTTCTCCCTCTTATCTCGTACCGGACGGAGACCGACCCTTGCCATCCTTACACTCGACCTTTGCGACACCGGGTTTCGCCCGATCACCGTCGCGAAAACCGCACGAGACCAGCCGCATCCAACGGAACGAAAAACCTTGTTTAATAAGTAACGGGATATTTTTATAGCGCGCCGGAAAGTGTTCTCGAAACGGTTCCAGCGCGAGGTGAACGCCGCCGGCTCGACGCGCTGATCGCGCAGTTCGATGTTTTACCCGAATCGGAGGTCCCGCGGACCCCCGGCGGTCAGAAACGTAAACACCGCGCGCGCGAGAGAAAAACTGGGGATGTTTTTGCAAACTGCCAGCCACCCGGGCTATAAATAGACCACCCCACCACTTAGGGTTTCCCTAGCCAGCCCCAGATCTGAAAATACCCCATTTTTCATCCAATTTTCTGCCCAAAGAGTTCTGGGCCGTCAGACCTCAGATCCGACGGCCTGGGATCGTCCACGTCACCTCCCACCATCCTTTTTCTCTCTCCTCCTATCTCCTTCCCCGCGCCGCCTCCATGCCCGAGGGCGCGCCGCCGCCTCCGCAGTCGTCCGGTCACCGGAGCCGCCTCCTCTCTCCTTCCCTCTCCCTCCCTCTCATCTCTCCGCTGTGTGTTGCCCGCGAGGACCTCGCATCACCGATGCCATGAGAGCCGCCCCCGAGCTCCATCGTCCTCTGCCATGGCTCGGTCCGCGCCGCCCCTGGACGCCGGTGACCTCCCCAGCCCCGGATCCGGCGACCTCCGTCCCTATCCACTCGTCCCCGACTCTCCAAGCCGCCTGGAACCCCTGCGCCCCTCGCCGGAGCACCGCGGCAGCCGCCGCCGGCGACCTGGTGCACGGGATCGGGAGGATCCCCGATTCAACCGCCGCTGCCCTGCTGGGCCGGCCTCGTGCCCGCGTGGGCTGGCCTCCAGCACGCGGCCCACGTCCTCTCCCCGCCAGCCTGGGCCGAGGCCCACTCGGTGAGCAGCCCCCCTTTTGCTTTTTTTCCTGTTGGGCAGGCCCAGTGGCACAGATTCGGCCCGTATAGTTTTCTTTTCTTTTCTGCTAAGTTTTTCTATTATAATTTGCAGATTATTGTTAATTTTTGCGTTTTCCGTATCTTTTAGCTCGTAGCTCGGATCGCGACGCTTTAAACATGAAACTTGCTTAGAATTTTGTGTAGATTAATAAATTATGCTTCTTTGTTATGTTTGAGCTTGTTTACATGTTGTTTTCCTGTTAATTACATTGCATGCCACCGTAACGGTTTATCTAATAACTTTTTAACCGTTGCTCGGTTTAAAATGTTTCTTATATGTAACTTGACTAGAATTGCATGTAGATTGTGTTTATGTTGTTCTTGCTTGCTAATAAAAATAATAAAATATTGTTTAGGGGAAAACAGTACCAAATTCCATTTTTATCGTGGGGTCCGTAATAGTTTGCCATGTTTAGGATTTCACCCCACTTAAATTGACTAGCTTAGGTAGTTTATTTTTGCTTCACTTCTTGCCATGTTTGTGTGCTATGCCATGCTTGAGTGATATGCCATGTTAACAACCTTTTTCTCACCTTGTGTAGCTAAACAACTTGAACCATCGTAAACGTGTGGTATCGTCGTGTGTGACGAGTACTCCACTTAAATTGTTAGTAACCGCTCTCGACGGTAGGTGCGGTGTCTCGTGTTGCTTCTTGTTCATGCTTTATCGTGTTTGCTTCGTAGTAATAGATGCTTGCTCGTTGACTGCTTTCCAGTGTTTACCGTCTTGTGTGCTTCCGCGGGTACCTCTCGGAGACGATGCGAGCTTGCGATCAACTACACCTTCGGAACCCGACTTATCAACAGGCAAGTACTATACATTACTTACGATCCATTCTATTTCAACCAGCGGTTTGCATGCTAGTCTAGGTTAGGTTCGATGTTTGATCCTACCACATGTTTACAACCTCTTTTAAACCGATACAGCCATGTCCCCTCCCATCAAACCTTGTACTGCTATGTTACTATTGCTCGTTGCTCAGCCCCTGCTTAGTATGCATGCTTAGGATGCTACGATGTTGCCCTGTTACTCCTTGGTTTGGGATATCACATTATTATTATTGTTGATTATATGATTATTATAATTTTGACTATATTCGACGAATGATGGAAGGTCTAGGCTATCCCGCCCCGACGCTTTGTTCCATTCGAGTCACCTAGGATCTGAGTTCCGGGTATTGCTTTTAAGACTGAGCGTGCCTAACCGCGTGTGGGATACTATGGGGTCCCCTCTTCTTACCTACCTAGCTTCAAACATTTCTAGTGGTGTCCCAAGCTGATTTACCATTTGAAAACCGCATGCATAACTGGTCTGCAGCCAGTGGATTTAAAACAACCCGGACCAGCAGAGACAGAGTTCCTTTGTTGGTCCACACTGGTGAGCTGGGGAAGTCCCCTGTTATATAGGTGAGGCTAACACCGACCTTAGCCATACGGGAGAGTCCGATCCGAGAGCGTGTTCGGCTTTTGGATTGGGTGTCGACTCCCAGGGGGCCACCCGGATTTGTTCGTTGTTAGTTAGAGGGACCTGTCGTTTCGGATCTCTTGGAACTAAATCATAAAATGGTTGCCTGTGATGGGTAGCAACTGAGAGAGATGGGCGTGCGTGCGGAGCCTTGTAATGGGAAGTTGGTACACCCCTGCAGGGTTAAATATTTTCGAGAAGCCGTGTCCACGATTATGGACGACTTGAGACCTACTCCTTGTTCATAGACAACAACAGCTGAGATAATTTTAATATAATTTGATCAACACGTGAGTGCCTTGACTGCTTATTCTTCATCGGGATGTGAAGAGGAGAACAAGGATAGGATAGGTGTTATGTTTGCGTAGTAGTTGATAGCAAGACTTACTGGAGGCGATTCCTCATCGAATGCTTGGCTTCTTATCTTACTCTCTAGATCGTTAGCCACTTCATATATGCTAGTGCGGCAGCAACCTCATCACTTACCCCATCCTTACCATAAACTACTAGTTGTCCTAGAATGACGAGTGATGAAGTCCTTCCTGGGTCAGTTGACCACTACAGTTGGATGCTGAGTACTTCTGTACTCATGATACTACCCCCAAACTCTTTTCTGGGTTCTTGATCGACAACAGGTATGGTGTTCGACGTTTCACGTGGATACTCGACGACGACTAGACAGGCGGATCCCGGCGGAGGGCCTGGACCCGTGTGGTTATGGGGATCGATGATTTTATTTTTCCACTAGGCATTTGATTGTAGTCTGTACTCAAACATGTATCTTCCGCTGTTGTATTGTATTAAGGCAGTTGTATGCCGATTGTATGAGATGTTGTATCCTTGTATCTGTAATTGTTGGATATGTGCCCTAGAGACAAATTAATAAAGATATTTGTCACATATCCGTTTTGTTCATAATACGTTTTATACTGTGCTATAACTGTATTACATGGAAATACTAATACAGGTGTAATATAAAACATGGTCCGTAGTTTAACTCGGGTAAACTATCTGATTGGGCAATTGATTGATCAAACTTTCCTGATCATGGCAACACTTAAGTCCATTGACAATGAGGTCATATCGTTAAGGGGAATGATGTGATGGACGTACACCCACCTAAAGTATTGCAATGTGATCGAGTCACATAGTTCAGCATTGCTATGACTTTGTAACATATGGCTTAGTCCTTAGACCGTAATGATCATACGTAATTGTCATCTATAAGGAGACTTTGATTTGTATCCCACCGCCTGACTGAAATATGCTGGCTATAACGGTGCACTTTGGGTATTCCGAAATAGATGGTTGATGAGTATGTTAATAGATCAGAGCGGGATTTGTCAGTCCTTGTGACAGGACAGGTACTCTGGGCCCACTCGGTGATATTGCATCAACACCTTACAAGGACGTGACTAGGTCACAAGAGATGCAATGATCATGGACGAGAGAAGTTGTTTTTTGTGAACGAGATGTGAACACGGTATGTAGGATACCGACGATCAAACCTCGGGCAAACAAACTACCGCAGCACAAAGGGATTATGTCGTATCGTTAACGGTTTCCAAAAGCGACCGAAGTTCTTTCGATGGAAGCGCAGGGGCTGTCAAGGATTGTAACCAGGTCCAACTGACTAGTCATTGGTCAATGAGAAGAGTCTCGACCATGTCTGCTGTTTCCCGGACCGTTAGGGTGTTACACTTAAGGGCAATCGATGCATAGGACAGTTACGGGATCAATCGGTGAAATAGGAGGAATCACCGGAATAGTTCCGGAGAAGGACAGAATGGTTTCCGGACATTTTGAATAGTTCAAAATAAAGTTTAATTGTTTTAATAATTTTTTATTATTTAATTATCTGAATTAAATATTCAAAAGAAATTAAATAAATTAAAAAATGGGAAAAAGGCTAAATGGGCCCATGGGGCCCATTAAGGGAGGAGGGGGTCTCCCCCCTTGGGCTTGGCGCCAAGGGTGGGGCCCACCACACCCCTTGGCCGGCGCACTCCCCCCCTTGGGAGTTTAGTCCCACATGGGGGAGGGGAGGAGGATGGAACCCCCCTTGGCCTATATAAGGAGGGGTAGACCCCCCTTTTTCCAACACACCAATATCTTCTTCTTCCTCCTTCTCCTTCCCGGAAATGGACTCCCCTTGTTTGGAGTCTGCACCTGGATTGGAGTTCTCCACCATAAGGCATGCCATCGTTCTGCTGGAGTCGGGATCCGTAGCCGTCTTTCTTCCACTGCTCGCCTGGTTCGGGGCCCGGGAGGAACATCGATTGTACCGTACGTGTATAATCTCTTTGAGGCACTACACCTGTGGTGCTACTTCATCGCTGGAGGTTTACCGGGAGTCATCCTCGCCGGTGGTGGTCTTCTACACGACAGGGAGGTCGTAGTTCCGAGTCTACGCCAGCCACGTTCGCAAGAACGTTTCCCTCTTTCGGTCTTCAAAGGTATGAACACCGATTCCCTCCGTTACTTTACATCGCCATAGCATAGATCTTGTGTTCGGGTACCGTAGGTATGAAAAATTTGTGTTTTCTGCCCCATATCCCAATAGTGGTATCAGAGCTAGCTATGCGTAGTTTTATTGTACGGGTAGAACACATCTAGGATGTGGGCATCGAATCTTCATTCGTTACCCTCCCACGTGTACTCATTTAGCGTTGCGGCAATGTTTGATGAAGCGGCCCCCGACCGACCTTACGCGTTTACGCGAGACTGGTTCCACGCTTGACATATGGCTTGTACCATATAAAGTGGTTGGGGGGGGGGGGTGTCTGTCTCTCTGCATTAGCGATGCGAAGATGTTTGCAACGGAGGGCCCTGACAGGGGTGTAATAGAGACGGATGGGAGACGGTGTTGTGGCATGTTTTTCGCATGATAGAAACGGTTCTCTCTCTCGAAACCCCTAGCAGCCACGTAAAACTTGCACAAGCTAAAGTAGAAAGGCGTTTAACTTTGCTTTGCATGAAGGGGGATCATAGGTTGTATGATTTAAAGTTTTACTTTTTGTTTTATGCTAGTATGCTAGATATATCGACGGTAGCACGAAACAGGACCATCTCTCACAATACCAACATTGTGTTCTCCCTTGGTGGGCACTGCCTGGAAGGTTCTCCCATATGGATTGATGCTCCATACATACCGGAGTTGTCCTACATATTCAACGGAGTTCGCATGAGGTTGGGTTCGGCAAGCCTGGCATATGCAGATATGGCCTTGCTGAACAGCTAACATCAAAGTTCGATTGGCAGGCTTGACGTATGTAGATGCGGGCCTGGAACACAGGAGACCGAAAGGTCGAGCATGAGTCACATGCCTGATGTTATTGGCTTAGAGGCCTACCTAGTTCGCATACTGATGGCCGTGACGATCGGGGGAGGTATGGGGGCTGAGATTGTTTAATCACTTAGTT
Organism: Bromus sterilis; assembly: GCA_950022295.1. Classification (NCBI taxonomy): domain Eukaryota; kingdom Viridiplantae; phylum Streptophyta; class Magnoliopsida; order Poales; family Poaceae; genus Bromus; species Bromus sterilis. The sequence goes on along the minus strand of OX465595.1, from coordinate 85,310,484 downwards.
AAATTGAGAGGTGTTTATCTAAGTGGGAGCTTTCTAGAATTTTGAGATTAAATTGAAACTCCACATTATGAAAAAAATTCTAAATATGTATCCTTGTGAATCAACCTTGTAGATGGTAGCACCTCTCCCCTTGTTCAACTTAGGATCATTCCTAGAGAAAGATAAGCTAAAAACAGATGGGACAAACTTCACCAACTGGTTCCGCACCCTGAGGATTCTCCTCGTTCCCCTCAAGATGGCATACGTACTAGAGGGCGCGTTAGGTGACGCACCAGCAGACGATGCCAGTCAGGACGAGAAGAATGTCTATCTCTCCAGGACTGATGATTACAACCTTGTCCAGAGTGGCATTCTCTACTCCATGGAGGCTGAGCTGCAGAAATGCTTTGAGAGGATGGGTGCATATGAGATTATCACCGACCTCAAGGCGGTCTTCGCACCTCAAGCCAGGGCTGAACGGTACGAGGCTTCTGAAGCCTTTTTCTCAACAAAGATGGACGAGCACGACAGCGTGAGTGAGCACACAGTCAAAATGTCTGGCTACGTTCAGCGCTTGAATGCTCTGGAATGCCAGATTCCAGATGAACTTGCTGTTGATAGGGTGTTGCAGTCGCTTCCCCCTAGCTACAAAGGCTTTGTGCTAAACTACAACATGCAGGGGATGACCAAAACCCCTTCTGAGTTGTTCGCCATGCTGAAGAGCGCCGAGGTTGAGATCAAGAAGGAGCACGCCGTCTTCATGGTCAACAAGACCACTGACTTCAAGAAGTCAAGCAGGCGGGAGAAGGCCAAGAGAGGTGGCCCCAAGAGGGATGGAAAGTCAGTTGCCGCTCCTCCCAAGGCACCCAAGCCTAAACCCGGAGTGGAGTGCTTCTACTGCAAGGGTGAAGGTCACTGGAAACGCAACTGTCCCAAGTACCTAAAGGACAAGAAGGCTGGCAAGGTCGCCAAGAGAGACGAAGGTATATTTGATATACATATTGTTGATCTTCTCTTGACAAGCGCCGGGAACACATCCTGGATACTTGATACAGGATCTGTCACTCATATTTCTAATTCCATTCAGGGACTAAGGAATAGGAGACGCTTGCTCAAGGATGAAGTGACGATGCACGTGGGGAATGGCTGTCAAATTGAAGTCTTGGCGGTCGGCACGAAGCATCTTAGTCTCCCTTTCGGGATTAGTTTTAGTTCTGAATAATTGCTACTATGTACCCGCGTTGAGTGTGAACATCGTTAGTGGCTCTTGCTTGAAGCGAGACCGCTATTCTTTCAAGTCTGATACAATTGGTTGTTCGATTTATAAGGATGAAATGTTTTATGTTCACGCACCGGAGTTGCATGGTTTATTCGTACTTGATCTCGATGGTGACGTGTGTCACATTAACAATATTGAGGCCAAAAGATTGAAGAATGATGAAGATCACATGAAGATGTGGCATTGCCGACTTGGTCATATTGGTATAAAGCGCATGGAGAAGCTCCATAAGGATGGACTTCTTGAGTCATTGGATTTTGGATCCCTTGATACATGTGAACCATGCCTCATGGGCAAAATGACAAGGACTCCATTCAATGGGATAATGGAGCGTGCGTATGACTTATTGGGGATCATACACACGGATGTATGTCGACCCATGAACGTCCCCACTCGCAATGGTCTTCGTTACTTCGTGACCTTTACTGATGACTTGAGTAGATATGGGTATATTTACTTGATGAAGCACAAGTCTGAAACCTTTGAAATGTTCAAGGAATTTCCGAATGAGTTCGAAAATCAACTCGGAAAGAAAATCAAGCACCTTCGATCGGATCGAGGTGGCGAGTGTTTGAGTCACGAGTTTGGCAATCATCTGAAGTCTTGTGGCATAGTACCACAACTTACGCTGGCAGGCACACCTCAGAGAAACGGTGTGGCTGAGCGACGTAATCGAACCCTATTGGATAGCGTACGATCGATGATGTCTCATACTGATTTGCCTGTGTCATTCTGGGGGTATGCATTAGAAACTGCCGCTCATATTCTTAATAGGGCACCATCCAAATCCGTAAAGACAACACCATTTGAAGAATGGCATGGCACGAAACCTAAGTTGTCTCACCTGAAGATTTGGGGTTGTGAGGCTTATGTTAGGAAACTACTGCCTGACAAACTTGAATCCAAGGAGGATAAGTGCATCTTTGTGGGCTATCCCAAGGAAACTTGTGGATACACCTTCTACAACAAGTCTGACAGCAAAACGTTTGTTGCCAAGACGGGACACTTTCTTGAGAAGGAGTTTCTCGCGAAAGAGTTGAGTGGGAGGAAAATAGACCTCGATGAAGTGACTGACCAATCGCTCCAATTGGAAGAAACGGCTACGGAAATTGTTCTGGAACCATCTTCCACAGTGGGAGCTGAAGAGAATGGACAGAACGACATTCATAACGATCATGACATTGATGATGATCATGATGAGAATGAAGAGGAACCTTTTATGCCCCGTAAGTCATCAAGAGTCCGTCAACCTACTGAGTTTTACGGACAACATGTGAATGCAATCTCGGCTGATGAGTCGGATGAACCTACAAGTTACAAAGAAGCAATGGAGGGACCCGAGTCCAAGAAATGGCTTGAAGCCATGATATCCGAAATAGACTCCATGTACACCAACAAAGTATTGACTTTGGTGGATATTCCCGAGGACCGCAAGGCCGTCGAGAATAAATGGATTTTCAAGAAAAAGACTGAAGCAGACGGAAACGTATCTGTCTACAAAGCTGGACTTGTCGCGAAGGGGTTCCGACAAATTCAAGGAGTTGACTACGAGGAGACGTTCTCTCCTGTAGCGATGATAAAGTCTATTCGGATCCTACTAGCAATAGCTGCATATCATGATTACGAGATATGGCAGATGGATGTGAAAACTGCATTCTTAAATGGCAACATTGAGGAAGAGTTGTATATCATGCAACCAGAGGGTTTGTCGATCCAAGGAACGCTGGTAAGGTGTGCAAGCTTCAACGGTCCATCTATGGGTTGAAGCAAGCATCTCGGAGCTGGAATCTTCGATTTGATGAGGTCATTAAAGCTTTTGGATTTGTCCAAAACGTCGTAGAAATCTGCGTCTATAAGAAACTGAGTGGGAGCTCTGTAGCATTCCTTGTGTTATATGTAGATGACATATTACTAATAGGGAACGATAAGAAATTCTTAGAGGAAGTGAAGGAATATCTGAATGGACAATTTTCCATGAAGAACCTAGGTGAAGCTGCGTACATATTGGGGATTAAGATCTATAGAGATAGACCTAATCGACGGTTGGCCTTGAGTCAGAGCACTTATATTGACAAGATATTGAAAAGGTTCAGTATGGGTAACTCCAAGAGAGGCCTCTTGCCAGTTATAAAAGGTGTCAAATTAAGCGTGACTCAATGCCCAACCACAGCAAAAGAGAAGGAGGAGATGTCCTCAAAGCCCTATGCCTCAGCCATAGGTTCTCTCATGTATGCTATGTTATGTACCAGACCGGATTTAGCGCTGGCCATTAGTATGACTAATCGCTACCAGAGTAACCCGGGAATGACTCATTGGACATCAGTAAAGAACATCCTTAAGTACTTGAGAAGAACCAAGGATCTCTTTCTCGTTTATGGAGGAGTTGATGAGGAGCTCACCGTAAAGGGTTACGTTGACGCAAGCCTCGGCTCAGATCTAAATGACTTGAAATCCCAGACGGGATATGTTTTCATGTTGAACGGTGGCGCAATTAGCTGGAGGAGCGGAAAACAGTCAATCGTCGCCCAATCTACAATGGAGTCGGAGTATATTGCCGCTTGCGAAGCGTCAAACGAGGCGCTGTGGCTGAAGAAGTTCGTGATCGAGCTTGGCGTCTTTCCCAGCTGCACTGACCCCATGGGAATCTTCTGCGACAACACGAGTGCCATTGCTAACGCGAAGGAGCCAAGAACTCACTCTACAGCCAAGAACATCCTCCGAAAGTTCCATGTGACGCGATACTACGTCAGGGATGGACACACTAGGATTCACAAGATACATACGGATCTGAACGCATCAGACCCGATGACTAAACCTCTTCCACAGGGCAAGTTTGAAGAATACTGAGACACCATTGGTGTTAGATACATACCTGATGTAAACTAGTGTAATTTGTACTGTAGTGCAAGTGGGAGACTATTGGATATGTGCCCTAGAGACAAATTAATAAAGATATTTGTCACATATCCGTTTTGTTCATAATACGTTTTATACTGTGCTATAACTGTATTACTTGGAAATAACAGGTGTAATATAAAACATGGTCCGTAGTTTAACTCGGGTAAACTATCTCATTGGGCAATTGATTGATCAAGCTTTCCTGAGCATGGCGACACTTAAGTCCATTGACAATGAGGTCATATCGTTAAGGGGAATGATGTGATGGACGTACACCCACCTAAAGTATTGCAATGTGATCGAGTCACATAGTTCAGCATTGCTATGACTTTGTAACATATGGCTTAGTCCTTAGACCGTAATGATCATACGTAATTGTCATCTATGAGGAGACTTTGATTTGTATCCCACCGCCTGACTGAAATATGCTGGCTATAACGGTGCACTTTGGGTATTCCGAAATAGATGGTTGATGAGTATGTTAATAGATCAGAGCGGGATTTGTCAGTCCTTGTGACAGGACAGGTACTCTGGGCCCACTCGGTGATATTTCATCAACACCTTGCAAGGACGTGACTAGGTCACAAGAGATGCAATGATCATGGACGAGAGAAGTTGTTTGTTGTGAACGAGATGTGAACACGGTATGTAGGATACCGACGATCAAACCTCGGACAAAAAAAGTACCGCAGCACAAAGGGATTACGTCGTATCGTTAACGGTTTCCAAAAGCGATCGAAGTTCATTCGATGGAAGCGCAGGGGCTGTCAAGGATTGTAACCAGGTCCAACTGACTAGTCATTGGTCAATGAGAAGAGTCTCGACCATGTCTGCTATTTCTCGGACCGTTAGGGTGTTACACTTAAGGGCAATCGATGCATAGGACAGTTACGGGATCAATCCGTGAAACAGCAGGAATCACCAGAATAGTTCCGGAGATGGACGGAATGGTTTCCAGACATTTTGAATAGTTCAAAATAAAGTTTAATTGTTTTAATAATGTTTTATTATTTAATTATCTGAATTAAATATTTAAAACATATTAAAAAAATTAAAAAAATGGGAAAAGGCTAAATGGGCCCATGGGGCCCATTAAGGGAGGAGGGGGTCCCTTGGGCTTGGCGCCAAGGGTGGGGCCCACCACCCCCCTTGGCCGGCGCACTCCCCCCCTTGGGAGTTTAGTCCCACATGGGGGAGGGGAGGAGGATGGAACCCCTCCTTGGCCTATATAAGGATGGGTAGACCCCCCCTTTTTCCAACACACCAATATCTCCTTCTTCCTCCTTCTCCTTCCCGGAAGTGGACTCCCCTTGTTTGGAGTCTGCACCTGGATTGGAGTTCTCCACCATAAGGTAGGCCGTCGTTCTGCTGGAGTCGGGATCCGTAGCCGTCTTTCTTCCGCTGCTCGCCTGGTTCGGGGCCCGGGAGGAACATCGATTGTACCATACATGAATAATCTCTTCGAGACACTACACCTGTGGTGCTACTTCGTCGCTGGAGGTTTACTGGGAGTCATCCTCGCCGGTGGTGGTCTTCTACACGACAGGGAGGTCGTAGTTCCGAGTCTACGCCAGCCACGTCCGCAAGGACGTTTCCCTCTTTCGGTCTTCAAAGGTATGAACACCGATTCCCTCCGTTACTTTACATCGCCATAGCATTGATCTTGGGTTCGGGTACCGTAGGTATGAAAATTTTGTGTTTTCTGCCCCGTATCCCAACAGTAATGTTGTGATATCATGTTGGAAATCCGGGGCATATGTTGTCATATGTCGCGGTGGGACCGATATGTGCTTCGTCCCCGGATCTAGATGGAAACATCTAGATCTGGAACAGTACCACATATCGGGCCTTACAGGGAAGTTCCCCCGGATTCATGTCCATCGACGTTGCTTCCTCCCTCCATGAAGCGGGAGTAGTTCCTCCTCGGGGCTGAGGTTTTTACCAGTAACTATGTGGTCTTCTCTCTTTCCCATGATGTGATCTTCGTTGTGATCATAGGCTATGCTAATCTAGGGTGATTCCATGGTATTTCCCCTTCTTCTATGTATTGAATTTGATGTACTCACTTTTCTTTATCTAGTATAATCCCCGAGGCCAAGGTGACAACGGTCTATTGGACATGGATTAGAAGAATATTTTCATTAGTGATTTCCTCTTTTGTGTGTTGATTGAAGATTGAGAGTCTATTGGTGCTTTCCTTTGAGTATCCTTGAGATATGTTGTGGTGATTGTGGTACTCTCTTTGGATGGCCGCGGTGATATTGGGAAATCCATAGATTGAGAACTACGAACTTTGAGGTGTGCTTTTTTAGCCCTACATAATTCTCGCCCTCTCTTGACCACAAAGGAATGACCTCCGAGTGGGTCTCCATTGCATTTTTATGGGAAATATCATGTGATTAGACTATGTTAATGTTGTTGAGAGTTGCCACTAGTGTAAGTATGAAGCCTAGGCCTTGTTTCCACCATTGCAATACCGTTTGTGCTCACGTTTACCACTTGTTTCCTTGCTGCACTTTTTATTAGAGATTTATATTACTTCGTTTTGCCACACATATCACCCATATTTTACCATCTCTTTGCCGAACTAGTGAACCTATACAACTCCTAGTTGTATTAGGTGTGTTGGGGACACAAGAGACTTCTTGTATCTTAATTGCAGGGTTGCTTGAGAGAGACCATCTTCAACCTCTACTTCCCTGATGACGAGGGGGTGACCCCACGACTCCTACGTGTCTGGCTACCTGGTGCGTATGAAGACAGAAGGCCCGTTGGGAAGCTGCGACAAGCCCACGATTGGCCCAACCAAGCACCGACGTAGGAGTCCGCGAATGACAAGGAAGGTGCAACTTGGCGTACAAGGCAGGACTATGATTAGGAAACTACCTATGTAGCACGGACTCCCCGAGACCTAGCCTAATATATAAAGGCTGGGAGGGGAGACGTCGGGATCATCTCAATACGCATCTACTCATCCTAGCCTTGCGAGTACTCGCCTTGGCCTCCACTATAATCGCCCCCTCACATAATAATATCGAGCAGAAAGTGCTTCTCCTGTTAGCCGACGAGCATCTCCAACCTGTGCATTCTCTATGACTAACCCAGGGTCCCTGACCATGGGATTTTCCGGGGTTGATCCCCGTCAATTGGTGCCGTCTGTGGGAACTGCACAGGTTGGGATCACGATCTCGGCGGTCCCGACTTCCATAGATCAAGACTCGAGGACTGGATCCAGATCCGGTCCGCTCGAAAGATTCAAGTTCACCGCAAGCGTTTCCATCGCCCCTTCAGGATCACCCTGTCTGCAGCCGAACCAAGCCTAGCACCTCGACGACTGCCAGATCCATCACCAACGGAAAAATAACTCGACGACCCAGAAGACAAGCACAAGGAGACTACTCGAGAAACCCACTCGAGGAGTCGCGACCCGTGCCCAAAGGCTCGCCCATCAGTCGACGACCCGCCGCCGCCCGGACTCCCACCACGCACCAAGACAGTGACTCCGAGACACAGTCCGGAGACTACTACGACCCAGATCGAAGGCCAGACGAATTCGCCAACTTCAACCGGAATCAATCACACAGCGATGGGATAGAGCTCGACCCAAGATTCCACAACCGAGCAGAAGACCCCTCGCAGACCTTCCAAGTCTCAAGAAGAAGAAGGCACGCTGGCTCCAGCAAACTCACAGCCAAAGAGCAACTGGAAGGGCCCTGAGCGATCCACTATTTTGAAGACGGTCGAGGACACCTCAGAGCAAGCCACACATTGGGAGACTGCCGCCTATTCGCCGAACTCGCCAACAACCTCAAGGAGGAGAAGCAGCGCGAAGCCAAACGCACTCGAAGAAGCACGCAGTCGCCAGCACCGAGTGCAGAGGAGCAGTACCCCACGTCCCACGGGCGAATCTGCATGATCCAAGAAGGAAGACCCTCAAAAGCAAAGCAAGATGCCTACACCTTGTAGGCCGAAGCAGCCGAAGACCTAAAGGCAACTGAAATCTACCAACTAAGCGGCGCCGAGACCAGTATCACCTTCTCACAAAGCGACCATCCGCTCGTAGTCCCGAGACCTGGGCATGCACCCCTGGTCCTCGAAGCGCAGATCGGAGGATACGACATGGACATAATCTTCATGGACGGAGGCAGCAGTCTAAACATAATCTTCGCCAGCACTCTACGCAAGATGTTCATCCCACGATTAGTGTGGAAGAAGTCAGGAACCACAATATACGGCGTAGTCCCGGGCGAAGCAGCAACCTCCATCGGAGAAATACAGCTTGATGTGATCTTCGGCAGCAAACGCAACTTCGCAAAGAAGGCACTCGAGTTCGAAGTACTCGACTGGCAGTCGCAGTACCACGCCATACTCGGGCGACCGGCGTTCGCACAGTTCATGGCGGTTCCACACTATGCATACCTCAAGCTCAAGATGCCAGGACCTGCAGGAATAATCACAGTCAAGGGAAGCTTCGTCAAATCGGACCAGTGCGACCGCGACTTCCACAAAGTCTCCGACACATTCGGAGCGCAACAACAGCTCAAATAAATAGCCATGGTGACGGACAAAAGCATATTTCCACTAGCAAACAGAAGCTAGACTAAGGAATTCGGTCGCGACTTCAGCGTCGACAGCGACACGATCACACACCAAGTGCACCCAACAGACCCAGAAAAGACAGTCCACGTATATGCCCATCTCCCAGAAGAGTAAGCAACGACCCTCATAGCATTCCTTCGAGAAGAGTGGAGAATTTTCGCCTGGTGCCGAGCCGACATGCCCGGGATACCACGAGAATTCGCAGAACACGAGCTCCACATCAAGCCAAACACGAAGCCAGTAAAGCAAGCGATGCGAAGGTTCTCAGAGCCCAAACGCAGAGCAATCGGAGAAGAATTCAATCGACTACTCGACGCACAGTTCATCAGAGAGACAAAGAAAGCAACATGGATAGCAAACCCAGTCCTAGTCCCTAAAAAGGAAACCGAGGTATTGAGGATGTGCGTCGACTACGGGCCCATCAACAAGCATTGCCCAAAAGACCACTTCCCCTGCCAAGAATCGATCAAATAATCGACTCCACAGCAGGATGCGACCTCCTCTCCTTCCTCGACGCATACTCAGGATACAATCAGATCAGGATGAAGTAAGAAGACGAAGAGCACACCTCATTCATCACCCCCTATGGAGTATTCTGCTACCAAACAATGCCCTTTGGCCTAAAAAACGCGGGAGCCTCATACCAGCGGATGATGCAAGCATGTTTAGAGACCAGATCGACAGGAATGTTCAAGTCTACGTGGACGACATCGTATCAAAACCTACAGCGCAAACACGCTACTCGACGACCTCCGTGAGACATTCGCGGCCCTCAACAAGTACAAGATTAAGCTCAATCCCAAAAAATGCGTGTTTGGCGTCCCAGCTGGAAAACTTCTCGGATACATGGTCTCTGCCCGAGGAATCGAAGCAAACCCGGAAAAGGTCTAAGCAATAACCAAGATGCAAAGGCCAACCAACATCAGGGGAATACAACAGCTCACAGGAAAGCTCGCAGCACTGAGCCGCTTCATCAGCAGATTGGGCGAAAGAACTTTGCTATTTTACAAACTGCTGAGAAAGGGAGAAAAATTCGAATGGACCGAGGAAGCAAGCAACGCATTCGCGGACTTAAAGAAGACCCTTTCGACCCCACCAATCCTGGCGGTGCCTAAAGAAAGGGAAAAGTTGTATCTCTACATAGCAGCACGTAGCAGTGTCGTGAGCACAGTACTCGTTGTCGAACGGGCAGAAGAAGGGAAAATCCAGAATATCCAGAGACCAATCTACTACCTCAGCACGCTACTCACAACTCCACAGCAGCGGTATCCACACTACCAGAAGCTCCTGCTCGCCATCATCATGACCTCCAGGAAAGTATCGCACTACTTCGAAGAACACTCCATCACAATCGTGAGCAGCGCACCACTCGCGGACATCCTCAACAACCCCGGAGCGACCGGTCGAGTCGCCGAGTGGAACATGGAGCTCATCCCACGAGACCTGCAGTTCAAACACCCAACAACAATCAAAGCCCAAGTACTCCCAGATTTCCTGGTCGAGTGGGCAGAAGTCCAAACACCAGCCCCCCCCAGACCTATCCAATTCATGGACGATGTACTTCGACGGATCCAAAAGACAGCAAGGAGTCGGAACAGGCGTCGTCCTAGTCTCCCCTTGTCAGAACCCTTTGTTAAGTAATGTGCTAGGATCAAAGTCATCTTGCATCATGTTAAAAATTTCAAAAGAAGTCATTGAAATCAAATTCAAAAGCAAAATGGGAGAAGGAACCCCCCCAGATGAATTAATTCAAAAGGCCAGATAAAAATCTTCTCCAAAATTTCATGTTAGATTTTTGAAAAGTCTTATAAATGAGTGTGATCACATATCAATTGATGTGGGACCCACCCCATGCTCATGGATTTTTCAAATATTCAAACAGTGCCTTGGAATTAATCAAAATCCCCTATTTGATTTAAAGTTCAAATTATTTGAATTTTAAAAATGTTCAAAATTTATAAGTGGCTAGTATATTATTTGGTGAGGCCATATAAAAATTATGAGCATTTAATAAAATTCCTAGCTATTTATTTAGCACAGCAAAACAAAAATACAGAAGAAAAACAGAAAGAAAAAGGCAAAGGCAAAGTGGCCCACTTACCTGGGCCTCCCCGGGCCAACTTACCGTCCCAGCAGCCCAGGCCCGCAGCCTCCTTGTCGTCTTCCCCCAGCGCGGCAAGCACCTCGCTGGAGGGCATGCCGACGCCGGCGGCAGGAGCTAGCCTTCCTGGCGCCTCCCCACGCCACCTTCTCACGCCTGGAGACGCCCAGAAGCAGGCCACGTCCTTTCCCCCTCGCAGAGCCCAGCTCCCCTTCCTCCTCCTCGTCTGTTGTTCGCGCCGCGAGCCCTAGCAGAGAGCGCCGACGTGCACCGCCGTGGCCACCATGGCCTAGAGCCCGGGAGACCTTGTCCATCGTCTTCCCCGTCCACGACTCCGTCGAGCTGCAGCAAGGAATCGAGCCAAGGCCCAGAGAAGAAGACGCCCGCCTCAAGATCTTCCTCGCCGGACCCGTGCGTCGCCGTCGTCAAATTCCCCGGCTACCCAGCGTCCCAGGCCTCGTCGTCTTCTCCGATAGCTTCAGGGTGAGCTTCTTCACCTTTCCCCTAAGGCCACAACGTCTCTTTTTCCCCACAGCCGATTCCGCCATGAATCCCGAGCAAGCTCGCCGCCATGGTCGAGCTACAGCTCACTCTCGTGCCTCTGTTGATGCCCTAGTGCGCGCGTTTGGCTCCTGCGTGCACTAGCGTTCGAATGCGCCAATAATCAGCTCAAGTCATGCCCTCTAGCTACATCCCCGACCTTGCCGGTTCTCTGCCGCCGCCAAGTTCGACGCCGCCGTCGCTCCCGATCTCCCCTCGAGCCCCAGCTTGCACCGTTCGACGCGAGGTAACCCCAGCAACCCAGCCATGGCCTCCTCTTCCTCTCTCGTGGCCCGTAACCGATTCCGGCAAGGGCGCCGCCGTGGCCAGGCCACCGGCGTCAAGCCGCCGGTGGTTTAACCCCTAACCCCGTGCTTATTCCACCCCCAGTGAGGCCGACAAGTGGGCCCAGGGCCCTTAACCCCCCCGGTTAGTTTAAACTAACCGGGTTAATTTAACCCAGTGACTGACACCACGGCCCCACAGGTCAGACCCCCCACGTCACACTGACGTCACAGTGATGCAATAATGAATTTCCAGAATAAAAAGAATTCAAGAAATTCCAGAAAATCTAGAAAAAGGCTGAAACTTTGGAAATTCATAGAAAATTCATATTAACTCCAAATTTAATAATTAATATATGAAAAATGATCAGGAGAAAATAAGCTATCCAAATATCCAACTTTCAACTATGTTTGAGTTGAATTTAAATTGGGACCAGTAGCATTTGCTATTTGTTTTAAATGGAATTAAATCAAATTCATTTCAAATGCTTTTTCATTTTGAACCATAGCAACATACCACATTATACTTGAACTTCAGAGGCATATCATACACATTTCAAAATGATTTAACTTGATCAAACAATGTCATGTGCAACTTGGCAAAATTGAATTCAAATTGGAGTTTGAATTTGCATTTCAATTTGCAATATACTCCATTTAAATGGAATTGCTTCACACATCAAAGCATATACATCAAGTTTCAACCTTCAACCATATGATTGTGCATTGTATTTACTTTGCTACCTTGTTTGTTGTTTGTCGAGTAGAGGTGGAACCGGAACAGGAGGCTGCCCCCTTCGTTGAAGACCCCGACCCCGAACCTCGTCAGTAAGGCAAGCAAACCCCCATTGATCATGTCGATAAAATCCCACTTCCCTCTCATGTCTCGCTTATGCATTGTATAGGATGATTACCATGCTATGTTTCTACCGCATTGATGAACCCATTCCTTTGCATGACCTATCATTTGTCACATTAGTAAGAAAACCACAATCCTAGCAAATGTAAGAGTTGATTGATATCATGTGGCCCCTGCAATTGTTATCGCTTATTGCATGCTTAGAGTGATACAATGATGTTACTGTTATGTGAGTCGGGATGGTAGTGATCATGTTGATGTTGGTGGAAAGGTGTTGGTGAATCTACCCTAATACAAGGTGAACGATGAGAGGCTGTGTAGTAGTACACAGTGGGTTGTCTCGTTGAACACCGCCCTAAGTCCGAGTTCTTGTGTGGTGATCCAAGATGAAGAGTAGAACTACACATTGGGCTCACTGACCCCTCTCAACCTATTAACTCATCCCTTTCGATGTCCAGATGTCGCAATAGTTCGGAGTTCTGGTAGGTCTGTGGCCTGGCTGCTAAGTGAGAGAATGGCTCAACCGCGACCGGCTTATGCACCACGCACACATCATCTGGGTCCACTTCGTGTCAGATCCCTCTGTTAGGTATGTGCTAGGGTTAGTTAGCACCTTTGCATCATGTCAAAATTTTCAAAAAGAAATCTTGGAAATCAAATTAAATATCCAAATGGGAGCAGGAACACCCCCTAGATGAATTAATTCAAAAGGCCAGATAAAAATATTTTCCAAAAATTCATGTTAGAGTTTTGAAAAGTCTTATAAATGAGTGTGATCACATTTCAAGTAATGTGGGCCCCACCCCATGCTCATAGATTTTTCAAATATTCAAACAGTACCTTGGAACTAAAGAAATACCCCTTTTTGATTTAAAATTCAAATCATTTGAATTTTAAAAATGTTGAAATTTATGAATGGCTAGTCTATATTATTATGAGGCCACATAAAAGTTTTCAGCATTTAATAAAATGGTTTGGTATTTTTATCAGAGCCAAAACAAATTACAGAAAAAGAAAGGAAAGATTAAACAGAGAGAAAAAGGGAAAAGGCTTACCTCTCGCCTGGGGCGAGGCTCACCTCTCCATCCGGCCCAGCCCACCCGAACCGTTCTGTCGTCTTCCTCCCGCGCGTCCAAGCAGCTCCGTGGCAGAGCGCCGACGCCGTGGACGCCACCTCGACGCCCAGGACGTTCCAGGACGCCCCTTGCCACCTTATCGTGTCCTGGAGAACCGCCGTGAAGCCGTGCTTCGATTCCCCCTCCTCTCTCGTGCTCTCCCTTCCTCTCCTCGTTTTCCCCTTCTTCTCCGAGAGCAGCCGCCGTTCACCGTCGACGACATCCGTGGCCAGCGCCGGAGAAGAACCAGAAGAACTTGTCCATCAACTTCGCCACCCTCGACTACGTCTCCCTGCAAGGAATCAAGATCCCGGAGCCCTTCTAGTCGTTGGAATCGTCACCGAGAGCTCGCCGGATCCGCTGCTTGTCGCCGTTCAATACTCCGTCCACGTTCCCTCACCGGCTCCGTCGACTACTTTGTCGAGTTCCCTGTAGCCTGGTGAGCGTTTCCCCTCAAGCCACGACTCCCTTCTCCTCCTCTAGCTCGAGCTGCCATGAACGCCGAGGTACCTCACCGCCGCGGTCGTCGTCGGCGAGCATCCGTGAAGCACCCGTACCCAAGAGCATGTCTGACGTCTTCCCTGTGGTCTAACGCGTCGAACAAGCTCAAGTTTGCTGGATTTGGAGCACCATGGCGACGATTGCCTCCTCCCAGTGTTTCTGTTGCCGCCGGCGAGGTCACCGCCGTCGCTGGGGTCGTCGTCTTGGACGCTGGCGTGCACCAGGAGACGTGCGAGAGCACGGGCTTCGCTCCCGTGGTCTCGGCGCTTCGTTTGGAGCACGGGAACAGCAGATCCGCGCAGCGCCGCCGTGGCCAGGCCGCCGGCGTTTAGCCGCCGATGGGTTAGCCTAACCCTGAGCCTAATCCAGCCCCTAATGACCCCCAGAGTCACTTACAGGTGGGCCCAGAACCCCTCTAATCTCTCTGTTAATTTAAATTAACAGGGATTTATCCCAGAGAGGCTGACAGCCCTGGCCCACTGGTCAGTTTGACCGGGGTCAAAACCCCCTACGTCATGCTGATGCAGTGCTGGCGCAATAAAAGCTTTTCTAATTAAAAAGAATTCCAGAAATTCCAAAAAATACCCCAAACTTTGGAAAATTCATAGAAAATTCATATTAACTCCAAATTGGACAAATAATATATGAAAAATGATCAGGAGAAAATTATCTTTCCAAATATGCAACTTTCAACTCTGTTTGAGTTGAATTTAAAATGAGAACAGTAGCATATGTCATTTGCTTTATTTGAATTTAATTAAAATTCAAACCAAATGATCTTGCCACTTGGACCATGGTTTTAAGCTACAATTCAACCACACTTCAGAGGCATATCATACACATTTGAAGTTGTTTCAAAATAATCAAACTTTGTCAATTGCACCTTGACTAAATTGAATTCAAATGTGGAGTTTGAATTTTCATTTTAAATGCAATATATTCCACTTAAATGGAATTGCCTCACACATCAAAACTTGTACTTCAAGCATTAACATTCAATCATGTGCTTGAGCATTGCATTCATATTGATTGCTACTTCGTGCTTTGTTTGTCGAGTAGAGGTGGAACCGGAGCAAGAGGTCACCCCCTTCGCTGAAGATCCAGAACCCGAACCTCGTCAGCAAGGCAAGCAAAACCCCATTGATCATGTCGATAAAATCCCACTTCCCTCTCATGTCTCGCTTATGCATTGTATAGGATGATCACCATGTTACGATTCTACCGCTTAGATGAACCCATTCCTTTGCATGACCTATCTTTTGTCACAGTAGTAAGCAAACCACAATCCTAGCAAATGTAGGAGTTGAATGATTTCATGTGGCCCCTGCAAATGTTATCGCTTATTGCATGCTTAGTATGATACCATGTTGTTACTGTGATGTGAGTCGGGATGGTAGTGGTCATGTTGATGATGGTAGAAAAGTGTTGGTGAATCGACCTAATACAAGGTGAACGATGAGAGGCTGTGTAGGAGTACACGGTGGGTTGTCTCGTTGAACACCGCCCTAAGTCCGAGTTCTTGTGTGGTGATCCAAGATGAAGAGTACAACCACACATTGGGCTCACTGACCCCTCTCAACTTATTAACTCATCCCTTTCGATGTCCAGATGTCGCAGTAGTTCGGAGTTCTAGTAGGCTTGTGGCCTGGATGCTAAGTGAGAGAACGGCTCACCCGAGACCGGCTTATGCACCACGCACACATCGCTTGGGTCCACTTCGGTAAACCGGCCGGGTTCACGATAGTGGTAGCCCACCCAAGTAGGCGGCTTTCTTGGACTAGATAGGCTATGAGGTAACAGTTGTGGTGAGCATCCTCGCTGGCACCCCTTGAATGGTGTCGAGATCAAAGGCGGTAAATGATGGTCATGTGTGTGTAGCGGTACACCCTTGCAAGGTTATCAAAACTATTCGAATAGCCGCGTCCGCGGTTATGGACTACTTGGAAAGCTTAGCTTGATTATTAGATAACTTGAATCGGATACTTCTAAAATACACCAAGATAAGTGTGAGTGCTATGGCGTGCTTTCTCGTGGGGAAGTCGAGGAAGGCACCATAGTGGTGTATTGGTTGGAGAAAGTAGTGGACTCGTGTACGCTTCTTATCTCAAAGTCTGTTACTCGTAGTTTAGGATTAGCCAAGTCAAAGCTGGCATTTCTGCAAGTGAACCCCACCTCCCTTTACCTTGATACATGTGCATGAGTAGTATAGCTCCTATGTAAGTCTTGCTGAGTACGCCTTTGTACTCACGTTTGCTTAATCTATGTTTTAGATGATGCCACTGACCCCGAAGGTGGCTTCTTCATCGAGCTGGACAACTGAAGTTAAACTAGTCTAGTCCCAGTCAGCAGACTGGTTCCCTCGTGGAGGGCTTTATGCTTGAATAAGGCTTCTTAAGCCAATTTGTTAAACTTGTCTGTAGTCAGACATAATTTGCTTCCGCTTTATGTTGTAATGTTGGATCACATGTATGTGATCTCTGTGTGTACTCTATAAGAGTTATAAATAAAATGTACACTTTGTAGAGAATTGCAATGGTACCTGCTGTTCATACAAGGCATGTGTGCTGCGTGTATGTTTATAACATGCATGTCTTTGTATGGGTTTTCGAGACCTTAGTTGTGTTCTGGCTGGCGGTCTTTCATACACCAAGTGGCCCTTAGATGTGCGCAGCTTGGGGCATCGCGATGCGATTGCTCGAGACTCCGTCTCGTGCACACTTTGTGGTATGATCGAGCCCGCCCTAGACCCCGACTAAGTGATCGGGCTGGAGTAAGTCTATGTAAGAGTTTTGAGATAGTCGATAGTATGGTTGAGGCGACTTGTCTTTGAATATGGGAGTTCACCACCCATATCATTAGACTTGTGTGCGGACGATGAGGACCCATCACAGTTGATCATCCCGCCTGGATGGGATGCCCCTCACGTACGATGCTTTCCGAGGATGTTTAGCGCTTGGCCTTGTCTGCTTAGACAAGTGGGTGCGGTTCTCGGCTCTCCATATGACTATGTCTTAACTGTACTTGCATACGCTAACCCCGGGTCCTGACAGACTTGGTATCAGAGCAGGACTGACTGTGGGACTAGTAGCCTTGGCCGAAGTCGAGTCTAGCATTCTATAGTTATATAGTTACTCTGGGTATATAAGGGAACAACGTAAGGCTTCTTTTTCTCCTTACCCCCTTCGTTCTGAGTTCTGGGTCACCCTTATCTTATTCTACGGGAAGGTAGGACTAGGCTCTCCTCTGTCTGATTAGCACATCTCGTTGTTTGCTTCCTTATAGCCGTAGGAAAGTTGTGTCAGGTTTTCCTAGCATTGTTATAATGCTGATTTCTTACATCGTATTATGTAAGTGCTGTTTTTCATGATTGAAAGAAATTGTCATTTCTTACAATTACAGCCGTTATGCTGTCCGAGTCATTCCAGGTTTATCTCATAATCTGATGCAATTGCAAACTCCTTTCTGTTTCAGATGGCAGATCTTCCCCCTCGGCAGATTGTTCGTTTGACCAGGTGCCTCGGTGTGCGTGGCCATCCCGCCACGTTGATCGGGATGATATCCTATGTGGGATATCGATGGTACCCTGAGTACACCATCGAGGAGCAGTTCCACGACTTCAAACAGACGCAGTTCCACTGCATTGTCCGGATCTACCCGCACCACGTTGGAGTCACCCAGCCTATCCACTTTGGACATGGCATCGGTGTTACCGAGAACATGGCTGTGCAGGATGCTGCATATTCATGTATTACACTGCTGAGAGAGGAGCACACCCTACTGAGAGAGACTTCTTTCCGCTATATCCCTGCTGCACTTCCAGGAGAAGAGGGATATTACACCGGACTCTACTCAGATCACTCTGCAGAGGATCCAGCACTCCAGGTAACTGCTAGGTTTGCTAGTGACAGAGATCGTGATGCACGCGCTCTCCGTTTTGAGCTCCACGCCACTTGTGTTCGTCTGTACCGAGCACTGACGCTCTTGGCACCCTTTGTGAGCATGGGATCAGTGGAGTACGATGCGATCTATCCAGTGAGAACCCAGATGCCTTCTCGAGTTGCTTGGCCCGAGATTGGAGGCATTTTTCCACCCCGTGGTCCTTTGCTTCCACCCTACACTGGACCTAGGCCCCATCCTTGCCCAAATGGATATCAGGGTCCACAAGCCTCCGTGTTTTCCGATGGTCACCTCCAGCTACCGGGATACGCGGGTAACTTTTATGAGGACTACTATGGAGATGGAGATGAGTGAGACCGCCTGTGGTCTTACTTAGTGAGGATGTAGTAGTATCCTAGTATATTGTAAGCAAGGTGTCTAAGTTCCAGAGGCTTAGATAAATAATGTATAGGAAGTCAGAGTGCCTCTGAAGGATGTATCATCTTCATCACGTTGTATTAGCTTAGTGCTTGTACTAAAATGATGTATGGTTTGTATGACAGCTTGTGAATATATGGCTTGAATGCTTTATCACCATGTTGTCAAGATGATTACTTCCTTTGCTCTGTAATCATTCCAGTACTTCAATACCTTGATTAGACTCTTCAATTCAACTCTGTTTGACTTTGGTTTTCACTTTCAGGATGTCTCAAGGAACACGTGGCCAGATTGGTCGTAACCAAGGTCGTGCGAATGACCAGGAGGAAGGCAACCTTCCACCCCCACCCACGATGGCCCAAGTTCTGATGGAGGTCGAGAGGAACCGCCGTGACTCTCACCACCTGCTGGAAGTCATCGCACGCAACACCACTCAACAGCGCAATGAGCTGGTGTCTCTGAACGACTTCATCCGGCTTCATCCCCCGGTTTTCAGTTACTCCACCGAGCCCCTTGACGCCGATGAATGGCTTCGCAGCATCGAGAGGAAGCTCCAAGCCGGCCATGTTGCAGATGGCGACAAGGTCAATTATGCCACCTATCACCTTGAAGGTGCAGCAAGCTCTTGGTGGGAGAATTTTCTGAATATGCGTCCCGTTGGACCACCTGCATCTTGGGAGGAATTCTGCACGTCCTTCCGCGAGCACCACATCCCCAAGGGTCTTATGAACCGCAAGCGTGAGGAGTTCTGTAACCTCACTCAAGGCAGAAGAACCGTGGACGAGTTTAGTCGTGAGTTCAACCGACTTGCTCGTTATGCAACTGAAGAAGTCTCCACCGACTCCAAGAAACAAGAGAGGTTCCGTCGTGGCCTCAACTCCGGACTCCGTCGCGAGCTCAACCTTCATGACTTTGCCACATTCCAGGTCCTTGTCAACAAGGCCATTAAGGCAGAGGACATGAACACCCCCAACGACTTTCGCAAACACCCCAGAGATGATAGTTCATCCAGTTCTGGCTCCCAGAAGCGCAAGATCTGGATCCCACACAGTATGTTCCGCCAGAACAACCCACCGAGGCCATCCTATGTGGCGCCTCGTCCACCCACCCAGTTCCACCCAGCTCCACTAAACCACCCAGCTCCACGCACTGTTTTCGGAGCTTGCTACAAGTGTGGTCAGGCAGGCCACTATTCTCACGAGTGTCCCCAGAACCAGGTCCAGAACCAAAATGCTCCACCACGTGCCGGAGGCAACAACAACAACAACAATGGTCGTGGCAAGCCATCCCAGAAGGTCTACACCGCCAAACCCGCTCCTTCCGCCACTCGTGGACGTTTGAACCAGGTTGCCGCTGAAGAGACTGACGACACCACTGACGTCATTCTTGGTACGCTCCCAGTCAATTTTGTTCCTACTTCCGTTCTTTTCGACCCAGGAGCATCTCATTCATTCATGTCGGAAAGTTATGCACTTCGTCATGAGTTACCCTTTGTTGAATTGTCCACCCCAATGGTTATTCAAACTCCAGGGTCAAGATGGCAAACTAATAGAGTGAGCCATGGTAATCAAATAGCAATTGAGGGTTTAGTATTCCTTGCTTCACTCATAGCCCTCAAGTCTTCAGATATTGATGTCATCCTTGGCATGGATTGGCTATCAAGACAGAATGCCTATCTGGATTGGAAAGGCAAATCCGTGAAACTCACCCACCCTTCGGGCAAAACCATCAACTATACCTCACCCAGAACAAGAACCCAAGTGCATTCCTTGAATGTACTTCCCCTTCCCGAACTTGAAGATATTCCGGTGGTTCGTGACTTCCCGGATGTCTTTCCTAAAGAGCTGCCGGGCATGCCACCCGACAGATGTGTAGAGTTTATAGTGGATCTTGTTCCAGGAACCGCACCAATTTCCAAACGCCCATATAAAATGGCCCCACATGAGTTAGCTGAGCTAAAAACCCAACTTGATGCTTCGTTGGAAAAAGGCTTCATCCGCCCTAGCTCATCGCCATGGGGTTGCCCCGTTCTGTTCGTAAAGAAGAAAGATGGAACAGAAAGGATGTGCGTAGACTATCGCCCGCTAAATTTAGCGACGATAAAGAACAAATACCCACTACCCAGGATAAATGATCTTTATGATCAACTTGCAGGATCCTCCGTCTTCTCCAAGATGGATTTGAGATTAGGTTATCATCAGATCAGAATCCGAAACGAGGACATTCCCAAAACGGCTTTTACTACTCGTTATGGTCTTTACGAGTACACCGTCATGTCCTTTGGTTTAACCAATGCCCCCGCCACATTCTCACGCTTGATGAATTCGATCTTCATGGAGTACCTAGATAAATTTGTTGTGGTTTATCTCGATGATATTCTCATCTACTCGAAGAACGAAGAAGATCATGCCGAACACTTAAGGCTGGTATTGATGAAACTTAGAGAGCATCGCCTGTACGCTAAATTCTCCAAGTGTGAATTTTGGCTACCAGAAGTGACCTACTTAGGCCACGTGATTTCTGCAAAAGGCATTTCTGTGAATCCCGAGAGAGTTCAGGCCATCCTTGACTGGACTCCACCTGAATCGGTTAAGCAAGTTAGGAGTTTTCTTGGCCTAGCCAGCTATTGCCGTCGCTTCGTCGAGAACTTTTCTAAAGTTGCAAAGCCTCTAACTGAACTCCTCAAGAAAGATAAGAAATTCTTATGGACTTCCAAGTGCGAGGAAAGCTTTCGGGAGCTAAAAAGAAGATTGACTTCCGCACCCGTACTTGCACCTCCAGACACCAAAAGAGATTTCGAGATCTATTGTGATGCATCACGGCAAGGGTTAGGATGCATACTTCTGCAAGATCGACATGTGGTAGCTTATGCTTCACGCCAATTGCGGCCACATGAAGAGAATTATCCTACCCATGACCTTGAACTCGCTGCCGTAGTTCATGCCCTAACAACTTGGCGACATTACCTCCTTGGTAATCGTTGTGAGATTTATTCCGACCACCAAAGCCTCAAATATATTTTCACCCAGCCAGATCTTAATCTCAGGCAAAGACGCTAGATTGAGTTGATAAAAGATTACGACGTAGAAATTTCTTACACCCCAGGCAAAGCCAATGTCATGGCTGATGCACTAAGTCGTAAGTCGTACTGTAACAACCTCATGTTGCAGCAATATCAACCACTTCTTCATGAGGACTTTCGCAAGCTTAACCTTGAAATTTTTCCTCATGGCTATCTTTCTACCTTGGTGGCGAAACCAACCCTTGAGGATCAAATTATAGTTGCCCAAAGGCGTGCACGAGGTGTTCGCCGGATCAAGGAGAACATTGCTAGCGGAGTTGATAAATGTTTCTCCACAGATAGCAAGGGAACGGTTTTCTTTGGAAATCGATTGGTAGTACCTAAGAATAGGGAACTAAGGCAACTCATCCTCAAGGAAGCGCATGACACACCCCTCTCAATTCATCCCGGTAGCACGAAAATGTACCGAGATCTACGCCAGAGATTTTGGTGGACTAGGATGAAGAGAGACATTGCTCAATTTGTTGCCGAATGTGATGTTTGTCGTCGCATTAAGGCAGAACATCAAAGACCTGCTGGTACACTTCAACCCTTGTCCATTCCTGAGTGGAAATGGGAAAAAGTCGGTATGGACTTCATCACCGGCTTTCCAAGAACCCAGAAAGGAAACAATGCCATCTTCGTTGTCATAGACAGGCTTTCCAAAGTTGCTCACTTCCTTCCGGTTCGCGAGTCTATAACTTCTAGCCAGTTAGCGGACTTGTACATCTCCAGAATTGTATCCCTTCATGGTGTTCCTTTGGAAATCAATTCCGATCGCGGTAGCCTTTTAACCTCTAGATTTTGGGGAAGCTTCCAACGTGCTTTGGGAACTCATCTCTCCTTTAGTACGGCTTTCCATCCTCAGTCTAGCGGTCAAGTCGAAAGGGTTAACCAAATTCTTGAAGACATGCTCAGAGCTTGTGTTATCTCATTCGGAAAGAATTGGGAGAATTCTCTTCCATTTGCCGAATTTGCTTATAACAATAGTTTTCAATCCAGTCTGAACATGGCTCCTTTTGAACTCCTGTATGGGCGACGATGTCGAACACCACTAAACTGGTCTGAAACCGGTGAAAGACAATTCTTTGGACCGGATATGATCAAGGAAGCAGAAGAGCAAGTTCGCATTGTTCGTGATCAATTGAAAGCAGCCCAGTCTCGTCAGAAAAGCTACTATGATCGTCATCATAGGCAAGAAAGCTACAATCTGGATGAGAAGGCTTACCTTCGGGTTACTCCTCTGAAGGGAACCCAACGTTTCGGTATCAAAGGAAAGTTGGCCCCACGTTACATCGGACCTTTCCGCATTCTAGCTAAACGTGGAGAAGTTGCCTACCAACTTGAACTACCCCCGCACCTTTCCCGAGTACACGATGTATTCCATGTGTCCCAACTCAGGCGTTGCTTCAAGGACCCCATCCGCGAAGTCGACCATGAAACACTTGATCTCCAAGATGACCTTTCTTATCGAGAATACCCCGTTCGTATTCTTGATTCAGCAGAACGTGTCACTCGTCGTCAGAAGATTAGGTTTCTGAAAGTGCAATGGTCACACCACTCTGAAAGAGAAGCCACATGGGAGAGAGAAGACCGCCTCAGTGCCGAGTACCCCACCTTCCTCCCGCAGACTTCTGAATCTCGGGACGAGATTCTTTTGAGTGGGGGCGAGTTGTCAGATCCCTCTGTTAGGTATGTGCTAGGGTTAGTTAGCACCTTTGCATCATGTCAAAATTTTCAAAAAGAAATCTTGGAAATCAAATTAAAAATCCAAATGGGAGCAGGAACACCCCCCAGATGAATTAATTCAAAAGGCCAGATAAAAATATTTTCCAAAAATTCATGTTAGAGTTTTGAAAAGTCTTATAAATGAGTGTGATCACATTTCAAGTAATGTGGGCCCCACCCCATGCTCATAGATTTTTCAAATATTCAAACAGTACCTTGGAAGTAAAGAAATACCCCTTTTTGATTTAAAATTCAAATCATTTGAATTTTAAAAATGTTGAAAGTTTATGAGTGGCTAGTCTATATTATTATGAGGCCACATAAAAGTTTTCAGCATTTAATAAAATGGTTTGGTATTTTTATCAGAGCCAAAACAAATTACAGAAAAAGAAAGGAAAGATTAAACAGAGAGAAAAAGGGAAAAGGCTTACCTCTCGCCTGGGGCGAGGCCCACCTCTCCAGCCGGCCCAGCCCACCCGAACCGTTCTGTCGTCTTCCTCCCGCGCGTCCAAGCAGCTCCGTGGCAGAGCGCCGACGCCGTGGACGCCACCTCGACGCCCAGGACGTTCCAGGCCGCCCCGTGCCACCTTATCGTGTCCTGGAGAACCGCCGTGAAGCCGTGCTTCGATTCCCCCTCCTCTCTCGTGCTCTCCCTTCCTCTCCTCGTTTTCCCCTTCTTCTCCGAGAGCAGCCGCCGTTCACCGTCGACGACATCCGTGGCCAGCGCCGGAGAAGAACCAGAAGAACTTGTCCATCAGCTTCGCCACCCTTGACTACGTCTCCCTGCAAGGAATCAAGATCCCGGAGCCCTTCTAGTCGTTGGAATCGTCACCGAGAGCTCGCCGGATCCGCTGCTCGTCGCCGTTCAATACTCCGTCCACGTTCCCTCACCGGCTCCGTCGACTACTTCGTCGAGTTCCCTGTAGCCTGGTGAGCATTTCCCCTCAAGCCACGACTCCCTTCTCCTCCTCTAGCTCGAGCTGCCATGAACGCCGAGGTACCTCACCGCCGCGGTCGTCGTCGGCGAGCATCCGTGAAGCACCCGTACCCAAGAGCATGTCCGACGTCTTCCCTGTGGTCTAACGCGTCGAACGAGCTCAAGTTTGCTGGATTTGGAGCACCGTGGCGACGATTGCCTCCTCCCAGTGTTTCTGTTGCCGCCGGCGAGGTCACCGCCGTCGCTGGGGTCGTCTTCTTGGACGCTGGCGTGCACCAGGAGACGTGCGAGAGCACGGGCTTCGCTCCCGTGGTCTCGGCGCTTCGTTTGGAGCACGGGAACAGCAGATCCGCGCAGCGCCGCTGTGGCCAGGCCGCCGGTGTTTAGCCGCCGATGGGTTAGCCTAAGCCTGAGCCTAATCCAGCCCCTAATGACCCCCAGAGTCACTTACAGGTGGGCCCAGAACCCCTCTAATCTCTCTGTTAATTTAAATTAACAGGGATTTATCCCAGAGAGGCTGACAGCCCTGGCCCACTGGTCAGTTTGACCGGGGTCAAAACCCCCTACGTCATGCTGATGCAGTGCTGGCGCAATAAAAGCTTTTCTAATTAAAAAGAATTCTAGAAATTCCAGAAAATACCCCAAACTTTGGAAAATTCATAGAAAATTCATATTAACTCCAAATTGGACAAATAATATATGAAAAATGATCAAGAGAAAATTATCTTTCCAAATATGCAACTTTCAACTCTGTTTGAGTTGAATTTAAAATGAGAACAGTAGCATATGTCATTTGCTTTATTTGAATTTAATTAAAATTCAAACCAAATGATCTTGCCACTTGGACCATGGTTTTAAGCTACAATTCAACCACACTTCAGAGGCATATCATACACATTTGAAGTTGTTTCAAAATAATCAAACTTTGTCAATTGCACCTTGACTAAATTGAATTCAAATGTGGAGTTTGAATTTTCATTTTAAATGCAATATATTCCACTTAAATGGAATTGCCTCACACATCAAAACTTGTACTTCAAGCATTAACATTCAATCATGTGCTTGAGCATTGCATTCATATTGATTGCTACTTCGTGCTTTGTTTGTCGAGTAGAGGTGGAACCAGAGCAAGAGGTCACCCCCTTCGCTGAAGATCCAGAACCCGAACCTCGTCAGCAAGGCAAGCAAAACCCCATTGATCATGTCGATAAAATCCCACTTCCCTCTCATGTCTCGCTTATGCATTGTATAGGATGATCACCATGTTACGATTCTACCGCTTAGATGAACCCATTCCTTTGCATGACCTATCTTTTGTCACAGTAGTAAGCAAACCACA
Organism: Bromus sterilis; assembly: GCA_950022295.1. Classification (NCBI taxonomy): domain Eukaryota; kingdom Viridiplantae; phylum Streptophyta; class Magnoliopsida; order Poales; family Poaceae; genus Bromus; species Bromus sterilis. The sequence goes on along the minus strand of OX465595.1, from coordinate 85,284,950 downwards.
ATCCTAGAAAATGTAGGAGTTGAATGATTTCATGTGGCCCCTGCAAATGTTATCGCTTATTGCATGCTTAGTATGATACCATGTTGTTACTGTGATGTGAGTCGGGATGGTAGTGGTCATGTTGATGATGGTAGAAAAGTGTTGGTGAATCGACCTAATACAAGGTGAACGATGAGAGGCTGTGTAGGAGTACACGGTGGGTTGTCTCGTTGAACACCGCCCTAAGTCCGAGTTCTTGTGTGGTGATCCAAGATGAAGAGTACAACCACACATTGGGCTCACTGACCCCTCTCAACTTATTAACTCATCCCTTTCGATGTCCAGATGTCGCAGTAGTTCGGAGTTCTGGTAGGCTTGTGGCCTGGATGCTAAGTGAGAGAACGGCTCACCCGAGACCGGCTTATGCACCACGCACACATCGCTTGGGTCCACTTCGGTAAACCGGCCGGGTTCACGATAGTGGTAGCCCACCCAAGTAGGCGGCTTTCTTGGACTAGATAGGCTATGAGGTAACAGTTGTCGTGAGCATCCTCGCTGGCACCCCTTGAATGGTGTTGAGATCAAAGGCGGTAAATGATGGTCATGTGTGTGTAGCGGTACACCCTTGCAAGGTTATCAAAACTATTCGAATAGCCGCGTCCGCGGTTATGGACTACTTGGAAATCTTAGCTTGATTATTAGATAACTTGAATCGGATACTTCTAAAATACACCAAGATAAGTGTGAGTGCTATGGCGTGCTTTCTCGTGGGGAAGTCGAGGAAGGCACCATAGTGGTGTATTGGTTGGAGAAAGTAGTGGACTCGTGTACGCTTCTTATCTCAAAGTATGTTACTCGTAGTTTAGGATTAGCCAAGTCAAAGCTGGCATTTCTGCAAGTGAACCCCACCTCCCTTTACCTTGATACATGTGCATGAGTAGTATAGCTCCTATGTAAGTCTTGCTGAGTACGCCTTTGTACTCACGTTTGCTTAATCTATGTTTTAGATGATGCCACTGACCCCGAAGGTGGCTTCTTCATCGAGCTGGACGACTGAAGTTAAACTAGTCTAGTCCCAGTCAGCAGACTGGTTCCCTCGTGGAGGGCTTTATGCTTGAATAAGGCTTCTTAAGCCAATTAGTTAAACTTGTCTGTAGTCAGACATAATTTTCTTCCGCTTTATGTTGTAATGTTGGATCACATGTATGTGATCTCTGTGTGTACTCTATAAGAGTTATAAATAAAATGTACACTTTGTAGAGAATTGCAATGGTACCTGCTGTTCATACAAGGCATGTGTGCTGCGTGTATGTTTATAACATGCATGTCTTTGTATGGGTTTTCGAGACCTTAGTTGTGTTCTGGCTGGCGGTCTTTCATACACCAAGTGGCCCTTAGATGTGCGCAGCTTGGGGCATCGCGATGCGATTGCTCGAGACTCCGTCTCGTGCACACTTTGTGGTATGATCGAGCCCGCCCTAGACCCCGACTAAGTGATCGGGCTGGAGTAAGTCTATGTAAGAGTTTTGAGATAGTCGATAGTATGGTTGAGGCGACTTGTCTTTGAATATGGGAGTTCACCACCCATATCATTAGACTTGTGTGCGGACGATGAGGACCCATCACAGTTGATCATCCAGCCTGGATGGGATGCCCCTCACGTACGATGCTTTCCGAGGATGTTCAGTGCTTGGCCTTGTCTGCTTAGACAAGTGGTGCGGTTCTCGGCTCTCCATATGACTATGTCTTAACTGTACTTGCATACACTAACCCCGGGTCCCGACACTTCGGTAAACCGACCGGGTTCACGATAGTGGTAGCCAACCCAGGTAGGCGGCTTTCTTGGACTAGATAGGCTATGAGGTAACAGTTGTGGAGAGCATCCTCGCCGACACTTCTTGAACGGTGTCGAGTACAAAGGAGGTAACCGATGATCATGTGTGTGTAGCGGTACACCCCTGCAGGGTTAACAAAACTATTCGAATAGCCGCGTCCGCGGTTAAGGACTGCTTGGAAAGCTTAGCTTGATTATTAGACAACTTGAACTGGATACTTCTAAAACACACCAAGATAAGTGTGAGTGCTAGTTGCGTGTTTTCTCGTGGGGAAGTCGAGGAAGGCACCATAGTGGTGTAATTGGTTGGAGAAAGTAGTGGACTCGTGTACGCTTCTTACCTCAAGTCTGGTAATCGTAGTTCAGGACTAGCCAAGTCAAAGCTGGCACTTCTGCAAGTGAACCCCACCTCCCTTTACGTTGATACATGTGCATGAGTAGTATAGCTCCTATGTAAGTCTTGCTGAGTACGACTTTGTAATCACGTTTGCTTATTCTATGTTTTAGATGAACCCACTGACCCCGAAGGTGGCTTCTTCATCGAGCTCGACGACTGAAGATCAAGCTAGTCTAGTCCCAGTCAGACGACTGGTTCCCTCATGGAGGGCTTGTGTTTAAATAAGGCTTCTTAAGCCATTTGTTAAACTTGTCTGTACTCAGACATACTTTGCTTCCGCTTGTTGTTGTAATGTTGGATCACATACTTGTGATCTCTGTGTGCACTCTGTGAGAGTTATCAATAAAATGTATACTTTGTAGAGAATTGCAATGATACCTGCTGTTCATACAAGGCATGTCTTTGTATGGGTTTTCGAGACCTTAGTTGTGATCTGGCTGGCGGTCTTTCATACACCAAGTGGCCCTTAGATGTGCGCAGCTTGGGGCATCGCGATGCGATTTCTCGAGACTCCGTCTCGTGCACACTTTGTGGTATGATCGAGCCCGCCCTAGACCCCGACTAATTGATCGGGCTGGAGTAAGTCTATGTAAGAGTTATGAGATAGTCGATAGTATGGTTGAGGCGACTTGTCTTTGAATATGGGAGTTCATCACCCATATCATTAGACTTGTGTGCGAACGATGAGGACCCATCTCAGTTGATTATCTGGCCTGGATGGGATACCCCTCACGTACGATGCTTTCTGAGAATGTTTTGTGCTTGGCCTTGTCTGCTTAGACAAGTGGGTACGGTTCTCGGCTCTCCATATGACTATGTCGTAGCGGGACTTGCATACGCTAACGCCGTGTCCCGACAGACGAGAGACATTGCTCAATTTGTTGCCGAATGTGATGTTTGTCGTCGCATTAAGGCAGAACATCAAAGACCTGCTGTTACACTTCAACCTTTCCCTATTCCAGAGTGGAAATGGGACAAAGTCGTTATGGACTTCATCACCGGCTTTCCAAAAACCCAGAAAGGAAAGATGTCATCTTCGTTGTCATAGATAGGCTTTCCAAAGTTGCTCACTTCCTTACAGTTCGCGAGTCTATAACTGCTAGCCAGTTAGCGGACTTGTACGTCTCTAGAATTGTATCCCTTCACGGTGTTCCTTTGGAAATCAATTCTGATCGCGGTAGCCTTTTCACCTCTAGATTCTGGGGAAGCTTTCAGAATGCAATGGGAACTCATCTCTCCTTTAGTACAACTTTCCATCCTCAGTCTAGCGGTCAAGTCGAAAGGGTTAACCAAATTCTTGAAGACATGCTCAGTGCTTGTGTTATCTCATTAGGAAAGAATTGGGAGAAGTCTCTTCCATTCGCCGAATTTGCTTATAACAATAGTTTTCAATCTAGTCTGAACATGGCTCCTTTTGAACTCCTATATGGACGACGATGTCGAACATATTTAAACTGGTCAGATCAATTCTTTGGACTGGATATGATCAAGGAAGCAGAAGAGCAAGTTCGCATTGTTCGTGATCAATTGAAAGCAGCCCAGTCTCGTCAGAAAAGCTACTATGATCGTCATCATAGGCAAGAGAGCTACAATCTGGATGAGAAGGGTTACCTTCGGGTCACTCCTCTGAAGGGGACCCAACGTTTCGTTATCAAAGGCAAGTTGGCCCCACGTTACATCGGACCTTCCCGCATTCTTGCTAAACGTGGAGAAGTTGCCTACCAACTTGAACTACCCCCGCACCTTTCCCGAGTACATGATGAAGGGAATATGCCCGAGAGGCAATAATAAAGTGTTTATTATATTATTCCTTGTTTATGATAAACGTTTATTTCTCATGCTAGAATTGTATTAACCGGAAACGTTGATACATGTGTGTTTAATAAACAAACAATGGTTCCTAGTAAAGCCTCTCTTTTAACTAGCTCGTTGATTAACAGATGATCAAGGTTTCCTGATCATGAACATTGGATGTTGTTAATAATGGGATCATATCATTAGGAGAATGATGTGATGAACATAGACCCAAACTAAGTATAACAATACGATCAAGTCATTTAGTTTATATTGTTATATCTTGCATTCGAAGTAATCTTATTCCTTAGACCATGAGATCATGTCAATCGATAATACCGAAAGAGTACTTTGATGACATCAAACGTCACACCGTAACAGGGTGACTATAAAGGTGGTGTTAGGTATTAGGAAAGTGTTAGTTGAGGCTCATGGATCAAGAGTGGGATTTGTCCATCCAAAATGACGGAGAGATATACTCTAGGCCCTCTCGGTGATATCACATTGACACCGCTTGCAAGCACGTGACTAGGTCACAAGAATGTCATATCACAGAACGAGTAAAAGAGTACTTGTCGGAAACGAGATCGAACAAGGTATGGTTGATACCGATGATCGGATCTCAGACAAGTAAAATATCGCGAGACAAAGGGAATTAGTTACGACGTTGATGGTTCACACGATCACAAGATTCATCGTTGAATATACAGGAGTCATCACGGATCTCCAGATCCCGCTGTTGATTATTGATCGGAGAGGTGTCTGGATCATGTCTGTATTATTCGCGAACCGTAGGGTGACACACTTAAGGTTTGATGACGCATTTTGAGAGGATATGGAATATCAAAGAATGTTTTGGACAGCACCGAAATTGTTTCAGGTAAAATTGAAATAGTTCAAAGGGTTTTTTGTCGAATGGTTGTTAATGGAATTAACAAATGATTCGAGGTGCAATGTGCAAATGCTTGTTAATAGGATTAACAAATATTAAATAAAGGAATATAAATGTTTTATTTATTTATTAAAGAAAACCTTTGGATTTTCCAAGTGGACAATTAAGGGAGCATGGGTGGGTGTGAGTGTGGCTTCCACTCACATCAAGAGGGGAAAAGGTGGGGGCACCATGAGTTGGGCGCCCCACCCCTTTGGGCTGCCTACTCCTCCCCTATAAAAGGAGGGTGAGGGCTCCCCCTCTACACACACTTGTCTCACCTCCCTTCCTCTCCACCCGCTGCTCCATTCCATGGTCTTCCGCTTGGCGAAGCCCTGACCGTGGGATTCTTCACCGCATCACGTTGTTGTGCTGCTGGATTTCCGGGGATCCTCTACTTCCGCTGCCCCGCTGGATCGAGGGAACGGAGGTCGTCATCAAGCTGTACGTGTGACCGAGCACGGAGACGCTCAGCGTACATCATCACGATCTTGAGATCGGCAAGTGAACCACTACATCATCCACGAGATTTGATCTCATAACGTTTTAAGTCTTCGAGGGTGAGTTCTTCTATGACATCCTACTCGTTGCTTACATCTCCTAGATTAGATCTTGGCTTGTTGGTTGTTTATGCGTAGGAATTTTTTTTGTTTTCCTTGCTACGAACCCTTCACATGATGTATTCCATGTGTCCCAACTCTGGCGTTGCTTCAAGGACCCCATCCGCGAAGTCGACCATGAAACGCTTGATCTCCAAGATGACCTTTCTTATCGAGAATACCCCGTCCGTATTCTTGATTCCGCAGAGCGTGTCACTCGTCGTCAGAAGATTAAGTTTCTGAAAGTGCAATGGTCACACCACTCTGAAAGATAAGCCACGTGGGAAAGAGAAGACCGTCTCCGTGCCGAGTACCCCACCTTCCTCCCGCAGACTTCTAAATCTCAGGACGAGCTTCTTTTGAGTGGGGGCGAGTTGTCAGAACCCTCTGTTAGGTAATGTGCTAGGATCAAAGTCATCTTGCATCATGTTAAAAATTTCAAAAGAAGTCATTGAAATCAAATTCAAAAGCAAAATGGGAGAAGGAACCCCCCCAGATGAATTAATTCAAAAGGCCAGATAAAAATCTTCTCCAAAAATTCATGTTAGATTTTTGAAAAGTCTTATAAATGAGTGTGATCACATATCAATTGATGTGGGACCCACCCCATGCTCATGGATTTTTCAAGTATTCAAACAGTGCCTTGGAATTAATCAAAAACCCCTATTTGATTTAAATTTCAAATTATTTGAATTTTAAAAATGTTCAAAATTTATAAGTGGCTAGTATATTAATTGGTGAGGCCATATAAAAATTATGAGCATTTAATAAAATGCCTAGCTATTTATTTAGCACAGCAAAACAAAAATACAGAAGAAAAGCAGAAAGAAAAAGGAAAAGGCAAAGTGGCCCACTTACCTGGGCCTCCTCGGCCCAACTTACCGTCCCAGCAGCCCAGGCCCGCAGCCTCCTTGTCGTCTTCCCCCAGCGCGGCAAGCACCTCGCTAGAGGGCATGCCGACGCCGGCGGCAGCAGCTAGCCTGCCTGGCGCCTCCCCACGCCACCTTCTCGCGCCTGGAGACGCCCAGAAGCAGGCCACGTCCTTTCCCCCTCGTAGAGCCCAGCTCCCCTTCCTCCTCCTCGTCTGTTCTTCGCGCCGCGAGCCCTAGCAGAGAGCGCCGACGTGCACCGCCGTGGCCACCATGGCCTAGAGCCCGGGAGACCTTGTCCATCGTCTTCCCCGTCCACGACTCCGTCGAGCTGCAGCAAGGAATCGAGCCAAGGCCCAGAGAAGGAGACGCCCGCCTCAAGATCTTCCTCGCCGGACCCGTGCGTCGCCATCGTCAAATTCCCCGGCTACTCAGCATCCCAGGCCTCGTCGTCTTCTCCGATAGATTCAGGGTGAGCTTCTTCACCTTTCCCCTAAGGCCACAACGTCTCGTTTTCCCCACAGCCGATTCCGCCAAGAATCCCGAGCAAGCTCGCCGCCATGGTCGAGCTAGAGCTCGCTCTCTTGCCTCTGTTGATGCCCTAGTGCGCGCGTTTGGCTCCTGCGTGCACTAGCGTTCGAATGCGCCAAGAATCAGCTCAAGTCGTGCCCTCTAGCTACATCCCTGACCTCACCGGTTCTCTGCCGCCGCCAAGTTCGACGCCGCCGTCGCTCCCGATCTCCCCTCGAGCCGCAGCTTGCACCGTTCGACGCGCGGTAACCCCAGCAACCCAGCCATGGCCTCCTCTTCCTCTCCCGTGGCCCCTAACCAATTCCGGCAAGGGCGCCGCCGTGGCCAGGCCACCGGCGTCAAGACGCCGGTGGGTTAACCCCTAACCCCGTGCTTGTTCCACCCCCAGTGAGGCCGACAAGTGGGCCCAGGGCCCTTAACCCCCCTGATTAGTTTAAACTAACCGGGTTAATTTAACCCAGTGACTGACACCCCGGCCCCACAGGTCAGACCCCCCCACGTCACACTGACGTCATAGTGATGCAATAATGAATTTCCAGAATAAAAAGAATTCAAGAAATTCCAGAAATTCCAGAAAAAGGCTGAAACTTTGGAAATTCATAGAAATTTTATATTAACTCCAAATTTAACAAATAATATATGAAAAATGATCAGGAGAAAATAAGCTATCCAAATATCCAACTTTCAACTATGTTTGAGTTGAATTTAAATTGGGACCAGTAGCATTTGCTATTTGTTTTAAATGGAATTAAATCAAATTCATTTCAAATGCTTTTGCATTTTGAACCATAGCAACATACCACATTATACTTGAACTTCAGAGGCATATCATACACATTTCAAAATGATTTAAGTTGATCAAACAATGTCATGTGCAACTTGGAAAAAATGAATTCAAATTGGAGTTTGAATTTGCATTTCAATTTGCAATATACTCCATTTAAATGGAATTGCTTCACACATCAAAGCATATACATCAAGTTTCAACCTTCAACCATGTGATTGTGCATTGTATTTACTTTGCTACCTTGTTTGTTGTTTGTCGAGTAGAGGTGGAACCGGAACAGGAGGCTGCCCCCTTCGTTGAAGACCCCGAACCCGAACCTCGTCAGCAAGGCAAGCAAACCCCCATTGATCATGTCGATAAAATCCCACTTCCCTCTCATGTCTCGCTTATGCATTGTATAGGATGATTACCATGCTACGTTTCTACCGCATAGATGAACCCATTCCTTTGCATGACCTATCATTTGTCACATTAGTAAGCAAACCACAATCCTAGCAAATGTAGGAGTGGATTGATATCATGTGGACCCTGCAATTGTTACTGCTTATTGCATGCTTAGAGTGATACAATGATGTTACTGTTATGTGAGTCGGGATGGTAGTGATCATGTTGATGTTGGTGGAAAGGTGTTGGTGAATCTACCCTAATACAAGGTGAACGATGAGAGGCTGTGTAGTAGTACACAGTGGGTTGTCTCATTGAACACCGCCCTAAGTCCGAGTTCTTGTGTGGTGATCCAAGATGAAGAGTACAACCACACATTGGGATCACTGACCCCTCTCAACCTATTAACTCATCCCTTTCGATGTCCAGATGTCGCAATAGTTCGGAGTTCTGGTAGGTCTGTGGCCTGGCTGCTAAGTGAGAGAACGGCTCACCCGAGACCGGCTTATGCACCACGCACACATCATCTGGGTCCACTTCGGTAAATCGACCGGGTTCACGATAGTGGTAGCCAACCTAGGTAGGCGGCTTTCTTGGACTAGATAGGCTATGAGGTAACAGTTGTGGTGAGCATCCTCGCTGACACTTCTTGAACGATGTCGAGTACAAAGGCGGTAACCGATGATCATGTGTGTGTAGCGGTACACCCCTGCAGGGTTAACAAAACTATTCGAATAGCCGCGTCCGCGGTTAAGGACTGCTTGGAAAGCTTAGCTTGATTATTAGACAACTTGAACTGGATACTTCTAAAACACACCAAGATAAGTGTGAGTGCTATGGCGTGCTTTCTCGTGGGGAAGTCGAGGAAGGCACCATAGTGGTGTAATTGGTTGGAGAAAGTAGTAGACTCGTGTACGCTTCTTACCTCAAGTCTGGTAATCGTAGTTCAGGACTAGCCAAGTCAAAGCTGGCACTTCTGCAAGTGAACCCCACCTCCCTTTACCTTGATACATGTGCATGAGTAGTATAGCTCCTATGTAAGTCTTGCTGAGTACGACTTTGTACTCACGTTTGCTTATTCTATGTTTTAGATGAACCCACTGACCCCGAAGGTGGCTTCTTCATCGAGCTCGACGACTGAAGATCAAGCTAGTCTAGTCCCAGTCAGACGACTGGTTCCCTCGTGGAGGGCTGTGTTTAAATAAGGCTTCTTAAGCCATTTGTTAAACTTGTCTGTACTCAGACATACTTTGCTTTCGCTTGTTGTTGTAATGTTGGATCACATACTTGTGATCTCTGTGTGCACTGTGTGAGAGTTATCAATAAAATGTATACTTTGTAGAGAATTGCAATGATACATGCTGTTCATACAAGGCATGTGTGATGCGTGTATGTTTATAACATGCATGTATTTGTATGGGTTTTCGAGACCTTAGTTGTGATCTGGCTGGCGGTCTTTCATACACCAAGTGGCCCTTAGATGTGCGCAACTTGGGGCATCGCGATGCGATTGCTCGAGACTCCGTCTCGTGCACACTTTGTGGTATGATCGAGCCCGCCCTAGACCCCGACTAAGTGATCGGGCTGGAGTAAGTCTATGTAAGAGTTATGAGATCATCGATAGTATGGTTGAGGCGACTTGTCTTTGAATATGGGAGTTCATCACCCATATCATTAGACTTGTGTGCGGACGATGAGGACCCATCTCAGTTGATCATCCGGCCTGGATGGGATACCCCTCACGTACGATGCTTTTTGATAACGTTCTGTGCTTGGCCTTGTCTGCTTAGACAAGTGGGTACGGTTCTCGGCTCTCCATATGACTATGTCGTAGCGGGACTTGCATACGCTAACCCCGGGTCCCGACACCCCTAAAGGAACGAAGCTCAAATACATCCTCTAGATCAATTTCAGCAACGCCTCCAACAACGAAGCAGAGTACGAGGCGCTAATTCACGGCATGCGCATGGCAAAGACTTGCGGTGCCACTCGCCTATCGATATATGGCGACTCCAACCTCGTCGTCCAGCAGACGATGAGAGACTACAAAGCAGTCGCAGACAACATGGCAGCTTACCAGAAGCTCTACAACACGCTAGAAGGAGGATTCGACGGCTGTGAACTCAACTACATCCCCAAAGCAAACAATACAGAAGCCGACGAACTTGCTAACATCGGATCGACTGGAGGACCAATACCACCAGGCGTTTTCCTTGAAAGCATCAATCAAAGATCAATAAAAGCAAAGCCAGCAGAGCCCAAAGCAGTCGCAGAAGAAGACGACACGGACGAGCCAGCACAGGTGGCGGCAACGAGCGCAGACGACACTACAAACAGCTAAGCAATCGAAGCTGAAGCACCAGCAGCACTCGAAGACCCGGCCTGGGCAAGAAATTTTTTCCGATTCCTAATCGAAGGCACCCTACCACAAGACGTTGCAGAAGCCCAACGCATCAGTCGGCGATCCAAAGCATTCACAGTAATCAACAGAAAGCTATACAAGCGCAGTATCTCTCAGGTACTCCAAAAGTGCGGAGACGAAGAAGACGGCAAAGCCCTTCTACTAGAGATTCACGAAGGCACCTGCGGGCATCATGCCAGCAGTCGAGCACTCGTGGCAAAAGCCTTCCGAGCAGGATTCTATTGGCCAACAGCCATGAGAAACGCAGAGGATATCGTGCGGCGTTGCATCGCCTGCCAAAAGTTCGCCAGCAGGCCGCACGCCCCAGCATCAGAACTCGAAACCATACCACTATCATGGCCATTCGCCACATGGGGACTCGACATGGTAGGACCGCTCAAGAAATCATCAAAAGGAGGAAGAACACATCTATTGGTCGCAGTCGACAAATTCACCAAATGGATTGAGACAGTACCAATCACCAGCTCAACAGTTAACTTCATCAAATATATCATCTTCAGATTCGGAGTACCACACAACATTATCACGGGCAATGGTACAAACTTCACAGCAGCAGAATTCCAAAACTTCTGCCAGGAGTTGGGCATCAAAATCAACTATGCATCAGTCGCACACCCTCAGTCCAATGGCCAGGTGGAGAAAGCAAACGACTTATTATGCGGAGGAATAAAGAAGTGACTCTTGGCACCACTCGAGCAAGCCGTAGGCAACTGGATAGAAGAACTCCCCGCAGTTCTATGGAGCCTACGCACCACCCCGAACAGTTCAACCCATTATACGCCCTTCTTCTTGGTATACGGAGCAGAAGAAGTGCTGCCACACGACCTAAAGTTCGGAGCACCCAGAATCTCAGGGTACGAAGAAGAAGAGGCAGAAGAAGCACTGCAGAATGACAAAGACATAGCAGACGAAGCCCAAGACACGGCCATCACAAGATCTGAAGGGAGTAGGACAAGTTGCGTACATATCAAAGCAGCCGACTGAGGACCAGACCGTTCAACAAAGGAGACCTTGTGCTACGGCTAATACAGGAAAAAGTGCACAAACTTGCCCCACAGTGGGAAGGGCCGTTCATCATCACGGAAGTCATAGGAGGAGGAGCATACAGACTGGTGAATCCGAAGACCAATGAGGACGTGGGAAATCCATGGAACGTAGCGAACCTACGCTTGTTCTACCCGTAAGTATCCAAGGCATTATCAAAACATCGACAACAGCACTGATCGGCAACTCATGTAAAAATTCAAAGGAATAAAGCAATGTTGCCCAAAACATCTCACAAGCACTCGGGGGCTCGAGCCTAGAACTCCCCCCGAGAGACGCTATCTTCGCGAACGCAAATCTTACTTACAAGCACTCGGGGGCTTTAGCCTAGAACTCCCACCGGGAGATGCTATCTTCGCGAACGCGAATTTTACATACAAGCACTTGGGGGCTTGAGCCTAGAACTCCCCCCGAGAGATGCTATCTTCGCGAACGCGAATTTTACTTACAAGCACTCGGGGGCTCGAGCCTAGAACTCCCCCCGAGAGACGCTATCTTTGCGAACGCGAATTTTACTTACCAGCACTCAGGGGCTTGTGCCTAGAACTCCCCCCCGAGAGACGCTATCTTCGCGAACACGAATTTTACTTACAAGCACTCGGGGGCTCGAGCCTAGAACTCCCCCCGAGAGACGCTATCTTCACGAACGTGAATTTCACTTACAAGCACTCGGGGGCTTGAGCCTAGAACTCCCCCCGAGAGACGCTATCTTCGTGAACGCGAATTTTACTTACAAGAACTCGGGGGCTTGAGCCTAGAACTCCCCCCGAGAGACGCTATCTTCGCGAACGCGAATTTTACTTACCACCACTCGGGGGCTCGAGCCTAGAAATCCCCCCGAGAGACGCTATCTTCAAGAACGCGAATTTTACTTACAAGCACTCGGGGGCTCGGGCCTAGAACTCACCTCGAGAAACGATATCCTCGCAAACACGACTTTTACTTAAGACCCGGGGGCTCAGCCATAAAACCCCCCTAAAAAATAAGTCATCCTCATCGAAGACACGACTCTCGCCAAAAGACAAAACCCAGGCAAAAGAAAGTTGCAAAAGCATACGATTCTTTAGTATTCACCCGGTCGCCAGCGATCGCCTAAAGACTCGGGGGCTACTCCCATCGGAAGCGCTGACGCGCACCCGATCTAAATTTAAAAAAATTCGAAGACAACTCTCATTACAAAGGAGTCGAAGACAACTCTCATTACAAAGGAGTCGAAGGCACTCTCATTACAAATGAGTCGAAGGCACTCTCATTACAAAGGAGTCGAAGACATTTTCTTACAAAAGAAGTCGAAACAACAGTTTGCCATTACAGAAGGACCTGCAGAACTACAAGCTAGGCTACATTCAAACTTCTACATGTGTGCTCATGCTGAGATAATTGGCACTTTCGTGCCACAGCCTGGCGGGCATCATCACAGACAAAGTAGCAGCCCAGTCGAAGAAGAAGCTCGCCGTCCTCCAGTTCTACAAGGTGCTTCGCCTACTGCCGCTGCCGCTTGACGATTGGCTTGACGTCTAGTTCTTCCTTAGAAATAGAAGAGCAAACACCATCGCCCGAGGGGTCAGCCGAAGACGAAGACACGGGAGAGGTAGGCGAACCACCACTGGAGCCTTCAGAATTGCTTCTTCTCGTCTCCTCATAGTACGGATCCAAACGGTTGCCACCAGCATCAAACGGACGGATAATAACAGTAAGTTCGCCGTCAAATCAACATCAAAGACTGTCCCGCTGCGCAGATTCAGCCGACGAGAAAAAGTCCTCCAGCCAGAACCAAGAAAGATCAAGGACGAAGCATCAACTTCTAGCTCCACCCAAGAAGAAGAACGAGAGCTCCCGTGAAGACGGAGCCAGAAACCCTCCAAGTTACGCTCAGAAGAAATGGAGGCAAACAAAAAGGGAAGAGGAATCCGGGCAGCATCCCGGCTGAGAACACGCAAAAGAAAGTCATAGCGCCAAAAACCCTCCTCCATGGAGGAAGAGGAAGAAAGCACCAACGTGGCACCATGGCGTCCACCTCATGAAGAACGAGGAGTGCGGCCACCACGACCACGGCGGCCACGATTTCGCCCAGCCACACCCCTACGACGCTTGGGTGCCATATGAAGAAAGAAGAAGAAGAAGAGAAATATACGAAGAATGGATGCCAAGGACGGGAAACCAAGGAAGCATTTATAGCTCAATCCAAGGGCAAAAGAGGAAAAACGCGCAGAAGCCCAGGCGGCGCCATCATTACATCAAAGACCGCCTGGCCGGGCGTTACGAATTCCAAGACAAAGATGCCTTCACACGGTCATCACTATTTACAGGACGCGTCAAGTCTCGCCGGTTCCCTAGACGAAACCTTGGAAACCGAACGGGCAACAGCCAGCACGACGTCCAAACCAAAATTATGATGGTCCAGAAGACACGACGGATCAAGAAATCAAACATCATCACAGGTCATCCAACAGTATGACAGCGAGACATCTCAAGAAGGATGGATTAAAATAAAAACAGTTGGCCAAGATTCAAACGATTACAAGAGCCAGCTATACATCTAAATTTCTGACTATGAAAAATTCTTACTCCTATCGGGAGTACCCTTTTGAGTTCGGTGCTCCCTCACCCAGAAGGCAAAGATGTGCTCGAGTGATTTACTCGCACCAACAAACACAAAACACTCTCAGAGTTCGGGTTCTCCCTCACCCTGAAGGCAAATCGTGCTCGAGTGATCACTCACACCAGCAGAAAAAACATACTCTCAGAGTTCGGGTGCTCCCTGATCCCGAAGACAATAAAGAATTCCAGTGACTACTCGCAAAAGAGATGCAGCAATAAGCATGACTTACTCGCGCACTCGACGACATTCCGAGTGGGTGCCTTCTTATTTTCCTCACCTGAGTTCACTATAAGCTCCGCGAGTGACGACTAAAATAGCTCGCTTGATTGTTTATTCCAAGTGGATGCATTGCTAAATCAGGCTCCGTGCCTCAACAAAAAACAAATTATGCCTGGGCTACGACACACTTTACCTAGATGCCACGCAAGCTTAGCGTGTAGGTAAGATCCCGCTGCGAAGAACGGCCGGGACGGGACTTGCCGCAGAGCGATTTCACTCCCGACCTTTTCCACGCGCTCGCATGATAGAAAGAGCCGAGCGGACGCGCTCAGGCTATATGCTTAAACTAGCAGCAATTGATCATGTATGACTTGCAGCGGCATGACTTTGCTTGACACCGGTGTTCCAAGTTCACGTCAAGGGACGTGGGCTTGATTGGGATACTTTGGTATTTGTCACTAGCACAATTCACCAAGGCTCGACCAGTCGACTCCTTGGGCCCTTTCAGCTTAGCAATCCCTCGAAACAGATATTGTCATGGCTCAAAACTGCCAGCGACCCGTGGAGATACCACGCTTACAAACAATAAAGGTGCAGATGAATTCGAGTCCCTGCGCGACTCTTCGAGTCCCCCAGGCGCTACTGGAAAAAAAGCTATAGATAATATTGACACTAATGGCGCACTATACATGTGGTGCGCCATTACTATTTAGTAATGGCGCACCATGTGCAGGTGCGGCATTAGTAACCTAAACAGTAATGGCGCACCATGTGCAGGTGCGCCATTAGTAACCTAAACAGTAATGGCGCACCTGGTGAAAAGTGCGCCATTACTATGTTTGACCAAGGTTTGACCCATTCCTGGACCTCCTCCCCTCCGGCGATGTAGGTGAGCTCCTCTCCGGTGACCTCCTCCTCCTCCCTCCTCTCCTGCTCACGGTCTCTCCTCGGCCCTCCTCTTCGGCGAACTCCTCTCCGGTGAACTCCTCTCCGGCGAACTCCTCTCCGGCGAACTCCTCTCCAGTGAACTCCTCTCCAGCAAAGAGAACATACAAGATCCAAAAATGAGAACGAAATATGCAAAAAACGTGCAGAAAAAAACAAGAAAAAAACGAAAAGAAATCGCGATCCAGATCTAGATTCAAAATTCAAAACAGTAATGGCGCACCTTGAGGGTTAGAATGTGCGCCATTACTATTTTCCCGCCTTCCAAATTCAAAAATAAAATTGAAAATAAAAAATAAAAAAAAGTTACTAGTGGCGCACCTGAAGAGATAGTAATGGCACATATTTGGTGCGCCATTACTACCAGAGATAGTAATGGCGCACCAAATGTGCGCCATTACTATCGCTTACTAATGGCGTGCTAGTAATGGCGCACCTAATGTGCGCCATTAGTAGCCAAAATAGGTGCGCCATTAATGACCATTTTTCCAGTAGTGAGGCACTCGGGGGCTACTGACGAGGGGATGACCCCACAGCTCCTACGTGTGAGGCTACCTGGTTCGTATGAAGACAGCAGACCCATTGGGAAGCTGCGACAACCCCACGATTGGCCCAACCAAGCACCGATGTAGGAGTCTGCGACTGACATGGAAGGTGCAACTTGGCATACAAGGCAGGACTAGGATTAGGAAACTACCTATGTAGCACGGACTCCCCGAGACCTATCCTAATATATAAAGGCTGGGAGGGGAGACGTCAGGATCATCTCAATACGCATCTACTCATCCTAGCCTTGCGAGAACTCGCGTTGGCCTCCACTTTAATCGCCCCCTCAAGTAATAATATCGAGCAGGAAGTGCTTCTCCTGTTAGCCGACGAGCATCGTCCAACCTATGACATCTCTATGACTAACCCAGGGTCCATGACCATGGGATTTGCCGGGGTTGATCCCCGTCACCTGAGTTTGATAAACCTTAGGCCATCCACTTGAGGGAAATTGCTGTTGTCCTACAAACCTCTGTGCTTGGAGGCCCAACATAGTCTACAAGAATAGAAGCGTGCGTATACATCACCATGGTAGGTGACATTTATGGAAAAACTCCTCGATTCCCACTACAAACATCAATGCCTCCAACCGGCGTTTCGGGTAGTGCAATCATAAAAGCAATACCGAATATTTGACTGAAGAAGTGAAAGGAAGTTTGACGTGTTGGAAGATGAAGAACAATAAGATTGGCACCGACTCCTTACAAATTTCAAAAAGATACGGGAGTCGGTTTGTCCAAATTAGGGAGTCAGCAAACCACGACGAATCGACAACCACGACGAGTCGGCAACCATGATGGTGACAAGAAGATTTCTCTGAAGACTAAAGCATCACACCAATCCTGGGGGCTAATGTCGAGGGGATGAACTAAGCCCATAACCCAGCATTAGGTTTATGGGCCGACTCACATACGGAAGGCCCACGAGGGAAGACCCGGTCACGGGCCGGTCGCTCCAAGGAAAGAAGATCGAAGCCGTAGAAGGAATTTGACTTACCTTGTATAGCACATAACATATTTGTAAAGTAGAATAGGACTCCACCTCGGGTCGGAGTCGGACTCGCGGAATCCCGGGACCCGATGCCTTTATAAGCCGAGGTCCATGGGATCCAGGGCCAGAGAACAATCTTAGCCTAAGATAGGACTAGACACTTGTCGGCGTAACCTAGATCTCATCGAGACTAAGTTTACGACCGACTCTCTTGTAATCGATGAAACCGAATCTTCTTTCGAGAGTCGGAACTCATAATAAGAGGAAGCAGGAGTAGGATTTTACCTCGAGACAAAGAGGGGCTGAAACCTGGGTAAATCACCGAGTCTCTTGTCCTTGTCGACTCTCTCCATGAAATCACCTCGCAGCAAAGGTCCCATGTCAACCAACGGTGAATTTTTTTCCATGATGGCTCTCCCACACCCCCACGCCGCCGCCCCTAAACCCTAGCCTCTCCATCCAAGATCCACGTTGCTCGAGCATCTACATCAACTTTTCACTCCGATCATCTTCTCCTGCGTCTCCTCCTCATTGCAGTGACATCCATCTCATGGCTGTCTATGCATCCCTCCAGATGGGATTGGATCTGGCTCCGGGTTTGGAGTTTTCTGAGGAGGTCCGACGTACTTGTCTCTCTACGGTGCACCCCACGTATGATTCGGGGCATTTCACCATAATTGTGGCTTTTGGAAGATCCTATTTCAAGCTCACGGAGGACTCTGCTACAGTAGCTTTGGAATCCATCACCGGGGGCAGATGTGATGCCCTCAACGTGTCAGTTTTGCGTGATCGTGCGTTCAGTTTTACGGTCGCAAACAAAAAGGTTGGTTTCCTCCTGACTAATCGCCGCAAGTTTGTCTCTCCAAAGTTTATTTGCTATTTATATCTCTGGAATTATGGAGGACCACAATGGATGTATGAGTTCAAGCTTTGGCAAAAGCAATCTAAGGAGGAGTGGACCTTGGTTTGTCCATACAAGAAAAGAGCTCAACTAGGGCTCAATGCTATGCGTTCTGCACCTAAGAAATCGGCTATGAGGAGCAGTTCTGCCCCTTCCAAGTCTGTTCGTCTTGCCACTATAATTGATTATGAAATTTGCAAATCTTATGGCCTGCGGCTGCTGCCTGAGACTATACTTGCTGTGCTTTATGCTGGCTATGATCTTCTACAGGATGAGTGTCCTCCGCCGTCACCGGTGCCGGAAGTTCGCCGGACGTCGATCATGCTGGTTATTCAGTTTGGTACGGTCCCTATTCAACGGGATCCGATTGCTAATGCCTTTTTTCAAGCAACGGAATGTGCTAGCTTGGCGGAGTCTATCACAACCGTGGAGGCGAAACATCATGTGCATCGGACGTCGCAAATGGATCCTGCCACCTCCATCTAGTCAGGACTCTCCATGCAGTCATCCATCTGGACACAGTTTGAAGGCTATCTCTTTCTCGGAATCTTCGGAATTTCCTGGTGCGGTTGGAACGGATGGCACCTTGAATCAAGTCCAAGAGCCCCTGGCGATACCGATTCCCGAGCCGACTCTTCCATCTATGCGAGGGCAGCTGGCGCGTTTGAAGCCATGTTCGATGACATGGTGGCCCGGATTATGACATGTTCCATCTGCAACTGCCAGGGCCACCTGTCAGCCAGCTGCACCGCAAATTTAATACGCCTGGTTTGCTCTAGGCCCGGTCACCATCGACGTGACTGCGAAAGGATTGCGCGGCAGGAGGGATGCGTGTGGAAAGGAACCAAAAGGGCAAGTGTGGCTTCCCAAAATGATGATATAGAGCCAGCCCAAAATCCATCGCCCACACCATCGCCCCAAGCTACATAGAAAAAAACCCCGCCACCGTCGCCCAATATTCAAAAGATCTTGCTACGCTAGAAGAACTAGCAGAGCGGCAGCGCATGGCGGTCAACGAGGTGGACCCTAATCGCTGATGGCTGAGAAGTTAATAGGTTTAGTTGGGATGCCTCCCCTGTTAACCGCGCCAATAAACGATTCTTCATAACCCACAAGTCTAGGGGATCAATTGTATCTTTTCAATAAATAAGGATGTCGATCCCACGAGGAGCAGAAGGGGTTGATAAGTGACACAAGATAAGGAAAGGCTGCAAACACTCAAAGGTAAATATTTAGGGGTTTTTGGTTTAAGCGACAGAAAAGTAAAAGACAAGCAAAGTAAACAGGGTAACTGAGGAGTAGCAATTGAAACAATCCTTTCACAAGGATAAGCCTAGGAACTAAACTTATAAAAGCTAAAGCGTTCTTGAGAACACACGAGAGAGATAGTCAAGTTACTTTCATCATACTTCGACAAGTAATATGTATTGTGTTGATAATTGTTGGTGGGTGGATCAATGCTAGTACACCTTATAGACTAAGATAAGTGTAATCTTATGATTACACACCTAGCAAGCATCCAAAAATACAAGGTAGTAATTAAGGCATAAGCCTAACCACAGCATTACGATCAAGGATCCATAACTCCCTTGCGGAAAAGTGTGCGAACTGGGGTTCAGGTTTCTGTCACTCCGGCAACCCACCATAAGCATCCTTTGTGCACAATGTATTCCTCTAGGGCCATTAAAGGTGAAGTGTTAAGTGTTCGACTCACATAACACCACTAGAGAAATAACAACACAACTTAAGTATCAAACAACACATAATACTTCAACATCATATGACTACTAATAACTAGACTTCTCCCATGTTCTCAAGAACTAAAGTAACTACTCACAAGACATAAAAGAGATCATGATCAGAGGTGATAGATGGGTGGCAAACAATCTGGACACAATGATAATTCCCCAACAAAACTCAATAGCATTCACCACAAAGTAGTAATCAACACCAACAGAGTAGAGAGGATAGATAGTACGAATTACAACACAAGTTGCAATTGTGAGATGAGATGGGATGGTGATGGAGATGGTGCTGATGTTGGGGATTATGTTGATGATGATCTCGATGATTGCCGTGATGATGATGATGATGATGATGATGATGGCGACGATCTCCCCGGCGGAATCTGCCCGCCGGAGATGGATTTTCTCCTCTGTAGGTTTCCGCACCGTGACGGCGGCGAAACGCGGAAACTCTTCTGTACTTAGGGTTTTCACCTCAAAGCAGCACCTATTTCATAAAGTAACTTCCCTAGACATGATACGACTCTACTTGACTCCTAAAGACAAAGATAAAGATAAAGATACCCGGAACTCCCCCCAGCTTGGAACAAGCTAAGGGGATGCCATTACCCGAGGAGATTTACTCCTCATTCTTGTTCTTCTTAGTCAGGTACTCCTTGGCGAAGCGCTTCCATGGCAGCTCCTCTCCAGTCTCGAAGGACATTCCCATCTCCAGGATCCTGCACTCAGCACCTAAACCCATGCACAGAAACTTTAGTTCATACTCACAGTTCTGGTTGTGCAGATCATAGATCTGTGCTTGGAGCCCATAAAATTTTTCTTCTAGTGCGGACAAACTTGACCACATCTCCTTCATCTCTTTCTTGTGGGAAGCCTCGATCTCGTTCATGATGTCGAAGTTAGCTTCAACACCAAGCTCCACCATCTTCTTGAACTTGAAGACCTCATGTTCCATCTCCTTCAGCCGCTCCTCGGTGCTCCCTTCCTTGACTAGTCCCTTTAGATCTTCCTTGTGGAGAACACCGTCCTCCACACGAAGGACCTAGGGGTGCTTCCTCAGCTCAACGAGGTAAGGGTTGATGACGTTGAAGACGAACTTGTCCTTGGGGGAACTTGGGGAAGCCATGGCACCTAGATCTACTGAAAGTTTTCCTGGCAGAAACAGACCGAGAAAGAAAACACGCGAAATCGAGAGATACGGTGCAGGAACGATCCAGGCAAATATATAGCAAAAATTTCTGCAATAGAAGGAAGGTTTCAAGCCTAGGTGGAGTCGGAGTCGGAGTCCAGGGCACCCAGGAGGGTGCCTGGCGCGGCTAGGAGGGGGGCGCGCCAGGAGGCCTCCTGGACCCCCTGGAGTTCCTCTCCGGCTCCACTTGGGCTTGGAATTTTCCTAATTTTGCAAAAACTTTGAAAATTAAACTTTTAATTACGTTCGCGATGTTTCCTTACCGTAATACATACCTTTTCTTATTCTGCTCCTGCCGGAGTCTGAAACTGGGTTACAACATGTTCTTCATGAGTTCTTGTACATACCATGTTCACATCCACATTGATAGGATCACCTGCCATGTAATGTTTGAGTCTTTGTCCATTCACAACATGAGATTTGGTGCCTTCGAAATTATTGATCTTGATTGCACCAGACCGATATACTTCTTCGATAAGAAAAGGTCCTTCCCATCTAGAAAGTAGTTTACCTGAAGAAAACCTGAAACGGGATCTAAACAACAAAAATTTATCACCAACATTAAATTCACGTTTCAAAATTCTTTTATCGTGCCACTTCTTTACCTTTTCCTTGAACATTTTAGCGCTCTCGTAAGCTTCACTCCTCCACTCATCTAGAGAAGTCAAGTTCATGAGACGCTTTTCACCGGCTAACTTTGGGTCAGCATTTAGCTCTCTGACAGCCCAGAAAGCCTTGTGCTCTAACTCTAATGGTAAATGGCAAGCCTTGCCATAGACTATTTTATACGGAGACATGCCCATGGGGTTTTTGTAAGCAGTTCTATACGCCCACAAAGCATCTCCTAACTTCTTTGACCAGTCCTTTCTAGAAATGTTTACTGTCTTTTGTAAGATCAACTTGATCTCCCTATTGGTGAGCTCAACTTGCCCACTAGTTTGAGGGTGGTACGGTGATGCAATCCTATGATTGACATCGTACTTGGCTAGAGCTTTCCTAAAAGCTCAGTGCGCGAAGTGTGACCCTCCATCTATCATGAGGTACCTTGCTACTCCAAACCTAGGAAAAATTACATCCGTGAGCATTTTCAAAGATGTGTTGTGATCAGCACTCTCAGTGGGGATTGCTTCAACCCACTTGGTTACATAATCAACAGCAACTAAGATGTGTGTGTACTTGTGTGAAGGAGGAAAAGGACCCGTAAAATCAAAACCCCAGCAATCAAAAGGTTCGATCACTAGTGAGTAATTCATAGGCATCTCATTTCTCCTACTAATGTTACCAACTCTCTGAGACTTATCACAAGATAGAACGTACCTTCGGGCGTCCTTAAAAAGAGTAGGCCAATAAAAACCTGATTGTAAAACTTTATGTGAGGTCCTTTCACCGGCATGCTGTCCTCCATAGGGACTATCGTGACATTGTCGAAGAACGTCCTGCTGCTCGTGCTCCGGTATACATCTTCTCACGATCCCGTCTGGACCCTCTTTCAAAAGATGTGGATCATCCCAAAAGTAGTGCCTCAAATCCGTGAAGAATTTCTTCCTCTGCTGAAATGTAAAACCTGGAGGCAAAAACTTTGCAACGATAAAATTTGCATAATCTGCAAACCAAGGGTCGGAATGAGATTGTACTTTTACGACAACAAGTTGTTCATCTGGGAAACTGTCGTTGACTGGAATAGGATCGTGCGGGATATCTTCCATCCTTGAAAGATTATCCGCCACCAGATTGTCTTCTCCTTTTCTATCAACAATCTGTAAATCCAATTCTTGAAGGAGGAGTACCCATCTAATGAGTCTTGGTTTGGCGTCCTTTTTCTGCATAAGATACTTAATGGCAGCATGGTCAGTATGAATAATAACTTTAGAATAAAAAATATACGGTCTAAACTTATCACAAGCAAACACCACTGCAAATAATTCCTTCTCGGTAGTAGCATAATTCTTTTGAGCACTATCAAGTGTCTTGCTGGCATAGTGGATGACATTCAACTTCTTGTCAACCCTTTGTCCTAAAACAGATCCAACAGCAAAATCACTAGCATCACACATAATTTCAAAGGGAAAATTCCAGTCAGGTGGTTGTACTATAGGAGCGGTTATCAAAGCTTTCTTAAGAACTTCGAAAGCTTCCTTACAATCTTCATCAAATACAAAAGGAGAATCCTTCTGGAGAAGATTGGTAAGGGGTCTCGAGGTTTTAGAAAAGTCCTTGATAAATCTTCTATAGAAACCAGCATGACCTAGAAAACTACGAATACCTTTGATGTCCCTTGGATAGGGCTTCCTTTCAATAGCTTCAATTTTTGCCTTATCCACTTCAATTCCCCTTTCGGAAATCTTGTGTCCAAGAACTATCCCTTCGTTAACCATGAAATGGCACTTCTCCCAATTGAGCACCAAATTCGTTTCTTCACATCTCTGCAAAAATTTATTAAGATTGTGGAGACAGTGGTCAAAGGAGTTTCCATAGACGGAAAAGTCGTCCATGAAAACTTCTACAATCTCCTCACAGAAACCATGAAATATTGCAGACATACACCTCTGAAAAGTAGCAGGTGCATTACATAAACCAAAAGGCATACGCCTATAAGCATAGGTACCGTAAGGACACTTAAAGGTGGTCTTCTCTTGATCCGCGGTGTTAACGTCAATCTGGGAGAAGCCAGAATACCCATCAGGATAGCAGAAGTGGGTGTTTTTAGACAGCCGCTCGAGCATCTGATCAATAAAAGGCAGAGGATAGTGGTCCTTCCTGTTGGCCTTTTTCAATTTCATGAAATCAATACACATTCTATATCCAATAATGGTCCTCTGAGGTATTAGTTCATTTTTATCATTAGGAACAACAGTTATACCTCCTTTCTTAGGAACACAATGAACGGGACTTACCCACTTACTATCAGCTATAGGATATATGATACCTGCGGCTAGAAGTTTGAGAACCTCCGTCCTAACCACGTCCTTCATCTTTGGGTTCAACCATCGTTGATGATCAACAACTGGTTTAGCATCGGGCTCGATATTGATAGTATGTTGGCAAATGGATGGACTAATACCCTTGAGATCATCAAGAGTATAGCCAATAGCACCTCGGTGTCTGCAGAGTGTCTCCAATAATCGCTCTTCTTCATACCTTGAAAGGTTAGAATTGACAATAACAGGATATAATTTCTTTTCATCTAAATAAGCATACTTGAGCGTATCGGGTAGTGGTTTTAGATCAAATACCGGGTCTTCTTTTGGTTGCGAGAGGATTCCTAAAGGTTCAACCGGGAGGTTGTGCTTCAGGATAGGAATTTGTCTTAAAAATATGTCTTCTAGTTCATCCCTCTCCTGCATATGTATGCCATTCTCGTGGTCTTCCATAAATTGCTGCAAAGTATCATTAGGAGGAATAGCAATAGAAGAAATTTCTTCAATAATTTTGTCATTACTTGACAAGTCAGTACCACGAGGCTGCTTAGAAAACTTAGAAAAATTAAATTCATATGGCTCACCGTTGAATTCAACAGAAACTTTAGCTTTCTTGCAATCTATTATAGCTCCACAAGTGCTGAGGAAGGGCCTACCAAAGATAATAGGGCAAAAACTATCTTGCACTGAACCAAGTACAAGAAAGTCAGTAGGATATTTTACCTTCCCGCAGAGTACCTCAACATCTCACAATCCCAACTGGAGAGATTATTTGTCTATTTGCAAGATGAATCGTGACATCAATGTCCTCGATCTCACACGGCTGAATCTCGTGCATGATCTCTTGATAAAGTGTGAAGGGAATAGCGCTGACACTGGATCCTAAATCACATAGCCCGTAGTAATTATGATTTCCTATTTTGATAGATACAACTGGTGTACTTGAAATTGGGTCTCTGTTCTTGGCTGTGACAATGTTAGTGGAAACAGCACAAAAACTAATAGTGGATTCTTTAATATCACTAGTTACCAGATCCTTGACCGTTGCAACTTGAGGCTTGACCTTGATCATGTCCTCAGGTTCGTCAGTCGTCCTTCCGTTCTTGTTCAGAATACGTGTAACAAAAGAGTGCTCCTTTATCCGTGAGGGATAAGGAGGTTGTTCATACACAACTGCAGGTAAAACAGGATCAGTAACATTAATCTCAATAGGTGACCCCTTGAAAGGTTTATGATGTTGGCTCTCCTTCTTCTTAGAAGAATCAATATGAGAAGCAAAGTCCTTGCAAAAGTCAACCATTAGCTGGGAATCAAGACCAATTTTAGAGCAAAAGGTATTAAAGTAATCAGTCTTCACATAGCTCTCAATGTAATCATGATCATAGTTTATAGCGGGTTCAATACCTTTATCAATTTCCTAGTCTTCGGTGTTCTTCTGGATCCTTTCTATAAGATCCCATTTCTCTTCCATACTTCTGGTCTGGAATACCTCGCTAGAGGAGGCATCCAACATATCCTTGTCCTGACGAGAAAGCCTGGCATAAAAATTTGTAAGTATAATTTCCTTGGGGAGCTCATGGTTTGGGCATTTGAGCATGAGGGACTTTAGTCTCCCCCAAGCTTGAGCGATGCTCTCTCTGTCTCGAGACCAAAAGTTATAGATGTAGTTCCTGTCTTGGTGAATTTCACGAAGAGGATAAAACTTTGCATAAAAGAGAGACATAAGCTCTGGACATTCAAGCAGATCAGAGTTATCGAGTAGCTTATACCAATCTGAAGCTTTATCTTTAAGTGATATGGAGAATATTTTCTTCCTGACGAACTCCATTGTTACACCTGCAAGCTTGAATAAAGAACATAATTGTGATAAATATAGCAGGTGTTCTCCCGGATGTCCTTCTCCTGTATAAAGATTAGACAAGACATGATCAATAATACCAGGTGGTATTTTATAGGGCACAATTTCAGTAGGGGTAGGAGTGACCACCACAGTCGTGGTGCGGTTCCTTACCAGCAACGAGCCAACAGTAGTAGAGTCCATAAGGACTGAAAGTAACAAAAGAAAATAAAGGTTTCCTTACCGGCTTCACTTATCAATAGCGCTACACTCCCGGCAACGGCGCCAGAAAAGCTCGTTGATGGCGGAGAAGTTAATAGGTTTAGTTGGGATGCCTCCCCTGTTAACCACGCCAATAAACGATTCTTGATAACCCACAAGTCTAGGGGATCAATTGTAGCTTTTCGATAAATAAGGATGTCGATCCCACGAGGAGCAGAAGGTGCTGATAAGTGACACAAGATAAGGAAAGGCTGCAAACACTCAAAGGTAAATATTTAGGGGTTTTGGTTTAAGCGACAGAAAAGTAAAAGACAAGCAAAGTAAACAGGGTAACTGAGGAGTAGCAAGTGGCCCAATCCTTTCACAAGGATAAACCTAGGAACTAAACTTATAAAAGCTAAAGCGTTCTTGAGAACACACGGGAGAGATAATCAAGTTACTTTCATCATACTTCGCCAAGTAATATGTATTGTGTTGATAAGTGTTGGTGGGTGGATCAATGCTAGTACAACTTCTAGACTAAGATAAGTGTACTCTTATGATTACACACCTTACAAGCATCCGAAAATACAAGGTAGTAATTAAGGCATAAGCCTAACCACAACATTACGATCAAGGATCCATAACTGCCTTATCCAAAAGTGTGCGAACTGGGTTTAGGTTTCTGTCACTTCGGCAACCCACCATAAGCATCTATTGTGCACAATGTATTCCTCTAGGCCCATTAAAGGTGAACTGTTAAGTGTTCGACTCACATAACATCACTAGAGAAATAACAACACAACTTAAGTATCAAACAACACATAATACTTCAACATCATATGACTACTAATAACTAGACTTCTCCCATGTTCTCAAGAACTAAAGTAAGTACTCACAAGACATAAAAGAGATCATGATCAGAGTTGATAGATGGGTGGCAAACAATCTGGACACAATGAGAATTCTCCAACAAAACTCAATAGCATTCACCACAAAGTAGTAATCAACACCAACAGAGTAGATAGGATAGATAGTACGGATTACAACACAAGTTGCAATTGTGAGATGAGATGGGATGGTGATGGAGGTGGTGCTGATGTTGGGGATGATGTTTATGATGATATCGATGATGCCCGTGACGATGATGAAGATGATTGCGACGATCTCCCCTTCCGGGAGGTGATCTCCCCGGCGGAATCTGCCCGCCGGAGATGGCTTTTCTCCTCTATAGGTTTCCGCCCCGTGACGGCGGCGAAATGCGGAAACTCTTCTGTACTTAGGGTTTTCACCCCAGGGGGGTCTTATAGGCGAGAGGGGGCACCGAGGGGGGCCACTAGGCATCCAGGAGGGTGCCTAGCGCGGCTAGGAGTGGGGCCGCGCCAGGCACCCTTCTGGATTCCTGGTGGGTCCCCTCACCTCCATCTTCGGTGATCCCCAGTCAATTCCCATAAAAACGCTCCCCATAAATTTTCATCGCATTTGGATTTGATCTGATTCAGCAACTTGGTGTCCACTTTTCACCGCTGAATCCTGGTTCTGCTGCTTCGGCACCGGAAAGTTGTAAACTGTGTAAAACAAGCCAAAACAACATAAGAACAATACCGTAAAGTGGAATATATCAATGAATAGGATGAAATTACGATATAAAATAGTGATGCTTTTTGTACGTATTAATCGCTTCTTGCCGGCGGGGCATCAGATCATCGACGGTGGCCCTATGCGACTTCCGCACACTTTTGCCACACCTGTTCTACACCCTGCACGCAACCATGATAACTACATGGTGGCCGAGGTGGTGCCGCTGCCGGCGCCTAAGGAGATGGGCGCAGTGCGGGAGCAGGTCGTCGACTTCTTGCACGACAGAGGAATACATGTTCGATCTACCCAGCCCTGGTTCACGGGCATTGGTCTTTTCCAAGTTTGCATCGCGGAGGTGAGATACTCTCTGACCCAGCACCCACCCTTCAATCTTGGAGCACAACACTTCGTCAGGTTCTTCAACCATGATGAGGGCGCTGGATACAGGTCAGCCAATGATCATCGATCAGGCTGGCTCATGTTCATAGGAGTCCCTCTCGATATGCGCAATGTGAACAATCTCAGGGAGATGGTGAATACTTTCGGGAACTTTCACCATTGGGATGCTGAAGACCCACACTTGGTTAGAGAAATGGTGTATGCTTCCTTCCCGGATGTCAACCGTGTGCCCAAGGACGTTGTGTTTCAAGACTTTGCTGAGTACGGAGGAGCACGAGTCAATTGGACTGTTGCATGTTATGTGCTTGGGGCGAACTGGGCTAATCATCTCCCTGACGATGAAGATCCCATGCCCCTGGATGGCAATCCTCATCCTTTGCCTGGGCATCTGCAGCCCAACAACCTAAATTTTGTGCTACCACCTTACCCAGTTTTGGGATGGAACGATGCTCCTCAAGATCTTCATGCTGATGATCCTCCAGTTGCCCCCAAGACCAGAACTGGGGGAATGCGCAATGGGGTGACGATCCCATCATAGAAGAAATCCAGGAGCCTGAGGCTGAACAAGAGGCAGAAGAGAATATGTCCATGGTGCTTTATCACCCAGCAGAATCAGACTCTGTTGATCAGGTGCTTGAGGTGCCGGTGATTGATGTGGATGACATTGCTGAAGACAACGTGGATGCTACAGACCCCATGCTGGCCATTGTGCCATTTGTTCCACCACCGGCTGAACAATAGAACATCTTTGTGGCTATGATCAGAGTTCCGGCTGGCCCTACTCTGCCCCCAGAGATGATATGGAAGCGAACCTTTGACTCTCTCTATGAGGAGATCTGCACCAGGAAAGTGCCTAGAGCTCTGACACTCTACCCTCTGCAATCAGTTCTCTGCTCCAAACGCTCATGGAGTATTGCTTTTGATGAGGACACGTTGGCCCCCTCTCTGATATTCATTGAGGATCATGATCATGGAGTGGAGGACACGTCGACGAATGATGTGGCAGCTGATGGGCTTCAGGTGAATCTTGCTCCCCAAATTCTCCTGGACCAACTGCCCCCTTTGGAGGGGATTGTTTTTGAGGCTCCTCCACTCAAGACCAGTAAGAAAAGGGTCAGGAAATTTTCCACCCCTGTTGTTGAGTCCTCGGTTCGATGATGCACAAGGAGCCTGGCCAATAAAGATGGTTTCAAGGCGGGAAAACTTTTGGAGCTCTCCTCTCCTCCTACAAAGAAGAGGCCCAGAACGAAACCACTCCCTATGGTCCAACAACCCATCTTTGAGGAGGAGGCCCACCAAAAGAATCCTGAAGCTAACCCTGGGGTTCCAGATATACCTCCAACTCCCATCAGGGTGCTGCAAAACATAGGCTCTGATTTGGAGATTGAGGAATCTCTTCTCACCAAGGAAAAGCTTGAAGCTGCTCCTTCTTCTGCACCTACATCCAAGGATTCCAATGATCAGTGAACTATTTACTTTCTTGGTTTGGCAAGCCTTAAATTGGCCAGTTGTAAGAACAAGTTATGATGGATATGGTTTTATTTTGATGTCATGCTTTCTACTATCTGTAATATTTACATTAGTATTTTCTGTTCTCCACTACAAGTACTATGGATAGTCATGCTACTAGAACCTGGAATGTACTGTGTTGGAATGTTAGGGGTCTCAATGCTGTGTGGACGCCCCCAAAATCAATCCGTGTACAGTAATCATACACGCAGGGTACACAGCTGAGATTAGGGTGCCACGGTGAGAATATCACAGCACAACACTAAACACAAAAGGATAAACCAATATGTTACAATAAAGGGGGGGTCATGCGGATCCGAATACATAAGTTATACAAGCCATAATATCTGAGTACAGACATAGTTAGTCAAGTTTTGCCTTAAGAAGTCTAGCACAAATAACATCAGAGATACAGATCGAAAAGGCAAGGCCTCCTGCCTGGGAGCCTCCGAAACTACTCCTGGTCCTGGTCAGCGGGGGTTTCGACGTAGTAGTATCCGCCTCCGGGGTACTCCTGCTCCTGGGCTCCAACATCGACTGCAGCGGCCGATCAGGCAAAACATAAAATGGGAAATAAAGCAAAGGTGAGTATCTAGTATACCCGCGAGTCTTACGTCCGCTACTAAGCATTATGCATTTGTATCAACGGAAAAGGGAGGCTGTATATATAGTGGACTGCAAGATAGAAATCAGAATAAGGGTAAGAAGCTAGGCCTATCGAAGACTAGCATCTTCTGACGATGTCTTGCAGCATGAGAAGAGAAACAACCAACAGTTTATATAAAGCAATAAAGTAACAATGAAGCAGAAGTTGCTGCAACATTGTATAATATAAGTTGTAATGATTAATAATAACAATGCCTCTGAGTTCCCCTCCTCGACTCCCATGCGAGGAAGAAAACCCGGAACCATACAGTTTAATAGTAATAGTTTGTAGTGGTAAGATCCAGCTTCAGCATAAAGCGTCCTGTTACCGTGGACACGGCTATTCGAATAGATTAAGCTCCCTGCAGGGGTGCACTACTGTTCAGCCTGCACGCTCGGATCTCCAGGGTGGCCTGAACCTTGTTAGGGAACGCCCCACCGAGGCTATCTGACACATCGCAGCCCATCCTAGGCTCAATAGAGAGGCCATTCGCCGGACTATATCCTATGCGCCAAGGGGTCTAGGTCCCTCACCCTTGCACGCTCCTGCATGGTGCGAGTCTGGCCGGTGAAGCAAAAGCAAATCCAAACACACCTGTTGCAACAAAAAGACAAGACCACTTCCCGGCGATCAGGCCGCAGTACTGCTGACGTCTGAAGAGCTTTCGGACGAACTACGACGCGGAGGGCCCACACCGGAATCCCACGTGTAGGTAGTGCGTACAGACCAACGGGTCTCTCAAGTCATCCGCCGAACCATTTAGCATTTTAATATTATCTCGCAGACAACCGTTATCGCTGTCTGACTAACAACACAATGGACAACGAACAGCAACAAGGCCCACCGGTAACGTCGGGGACTGCCCTGTCGTCCCGTCAAAGCGCGCGGTTACCGACAAGGTGAACCGTCTCCTTGCCTTGTCTCGCGTGTGCTCTTGGTAGAGCTCGACTTTTGCGTGGTTTGGTAACTCTCGCGAGATACGAGCAGGGGCCAAGCACGCCAGTAACGTCGGTCGTACCCTCCCTGTCGTTCCCGACACAATACCGCTCGTGGGCACCGTTGGGTCGCCCGACTTCTTACCTTAAGGACAACCGTGCTCAGGACCCTATGGCGGAAAGACAAAGTCAGCCTCGAGTGGAGTACAAGGATTACTCCTTGATAGCTCACACTTGAGGGTGACTAGGCATAACCTAGATAGGGGCCTTTGGCGGTGTCTGCATTGTACCGTACCTGTGCAGTTGTATTTAATGTATCTGCGATCGCTCCCATAGTGATCACGGCCCGCTATCTAACCCTAGCTAACAATGCGCAGGGCTCACTGCTGAATAATGCGTAAGTATAACAGGAAGCATAGGATAAGAAAGGTACATCAAGGGGCGACAAAATAAGGCTATGCAATTGAATAGGATTGTAATCGTAGCAGCAACAGTAACAATGCCTAGTGCAAGAAAGTACGGAAAGGTAGGCGATATCTGGGGAAGAGAATGGCTCTGCTTGCCTGGAAGCTCGACGGTAGGGGCAGGGTCGTCGACGAAGTAGTCGTACCCGGCAGCGGTGTAGTCGGCGGTAGCAGCAGGGTCTACCGAAGATTAAGGGGCGGGGAGGAAACAGTAAATACACAGCAATAAAATACAAACATATGCATGACATGACAGAGGAAATGTTAACGGTGTTCTAACGCAGTGCAATGCACGTTGCTCGGAGCGGGAATTCATCTGGGGATGAACTACCGGCTCCGGGTGATTACCGGACAGGGTGTCCGGAGGGTGAAGGATCAAGACGGAGGTGTCGTGGACATCCGACAAAGATAAGGGGGGTGTATCCGTGTTAGTTGAACTATTCCGAACAACTTTCGTGTTCGAAATAAATTCATCCCGGAGGGGGGAATGTCGATGATCGGTGTGTTAGGGGGGTGTGGTGAGGGTATGGATAGCGTATTCTTATTCGTTGTATTTTTCTGATCAATTTTCATGTATAAAGTTTTTCGATCCGATATACGGATTAAAAGATATTGATTTTATAAGTTTAATCAATTATAAAACATTAAAAAATCCCTTTTTAATAATTTCTTTTATTATTTTAGTAACATTATCCAGAGCAGTGTTGACTGGTCAAACCTGACCAGTGGGATCCACTGGTCAGCCTCACATGCTAATTAAACATTTTAATTAAACCTAATTACAGTGGGGCCCCACATGTCATAGGAACATTGCATTTCTATTTTAATTAAACTAATTAATTTACAGGTGGGCTTTCAGAACCCTCTGTTAGGTAATGTGCTAGGGTTAGTATTTCACTTGCATCATGTTAAAATTTCAAAAGAAATCTTTGGAATCAAAATCAAAAGCAAACTGGGAGAAGGAAACCCCCTAGATGAATTAATTCAAAAGGCCAGATAAAATCTTCTCCAAAAATTCATGTTAGATTTTTGAAAAGTCTTATAAATGAGTGTGATCACATATCAAGTGATGTGGGACCCATCCCATGCTCATAGATTTTTCAAATATTCAAACAGTGCCTTGGAATTAATAAAAAACCCCTATTTGAGTTAAGATTCCAATTATTTGAATTTTAAAAATGTTGAAACTTTATAAGTGGCTAGTCTATTTTATTATGAGGCCATATAAAATTTATCAGCATTTAATAAAATGCCTAGCTATTTACTTTAGCTCAGCAAAACAAATGTCAGAAAAGAAAAACAGAAAAGGAAGAAGAAACGCTTACCTGGCGCCCAGGCGAGAGCAGCCCATCCAGCCCAGCCGGCCCAAAAGGGCACATGGGTCTTCTTCCCCGCCCCGCGCCTCCAAGCTGCTCGGTAGAATGCCACCGAGCCAGCCGTGGACGCCACGTCGCCGCCGAGCACCTTCCAGGCCTCCCCGTGCCCTCTTCTCGCGCCTGGAGACTCCCTGGAGCACGCCACGTCCGTTTCCCCCCTCCAGAGCTTCTTCCCCCTCCTCCTACGCTCGAATTCGTCGTCACCCGAAGCTTCACCGGAGAGCACCGCCGTGGACGACATGGCCACCGTGCCCTAGAGCTTAAGCCGGCAAGTCCACCGTGCTCCTCGTCATCGACTTCGTCTTCACGCAGAAGCTGGATCCCTAATTCCTCCCCGAGCCGACGCCATCGTCTTCAACCTCTCGCCGGACCCGCGAGCCCGCCGTCGTCGATTCGCCGCCATTGAAACCTCCCCGAGCTTGCCGTTGCTTCCGTTCGAACCGCGGTGAGCTTCTGAGTTTTTCACCCCAGCTCCTAGCACCCGTAGCCTCTCTAGCCGAATCCGCCATGAGAACCGAGCTCCTCGCCGCCATGGTTGAGCTAGAGCTCGCCCTCGTGCTCCTCGCGACGCCCCAGTGCGCGCGTTTGACTCGCGGGCGTTCCAGCTTTCGAACGCACGCAACATCAGCGCAAGCCGTGCACCCTAGCCTCTTCCCCAACCTCGCCGTCATTCTGTTTCCGCCCAGCACGTCGCCGTCGTCGCTCCCGACCTCCCCGTGACCCCCTGATGCTTCCTCTCGACGCGGACGACCTCCAGGAGCACGCCGATGCCCTCCGTTTCCTCTCCCGTGGCCTCTAGCAGATTCCGGCAAGGGCGCCGCCGTGGCCAGGCCACCGGCGTCAAGCCGCCGGTGGGTTAGCCCTTAACCCCTCGCTAAACACCCCCCTGGTGTCACTGACGAGTGGGCCCAGAGCCTTAATCCCCCCGGTTAGTTTAAACTAACCGGGTTAATTAACCCAGCCACTGACAGGCCGACCCCACACGTCAGAACCCCCCTGACGTCACCCTTGCGCAAGTATGACGCCATAAATGAATTTCCAGAATAAATTGAATTAAAGAAATTCCAAAAAATAACCCAAACTTTGGAAATTCATTGAAAATTCATATCAACTCCAAATTGGACAAATAATATATGAAAAATGATCAAGAGAAAATAAGCTATCCAAAAATCCAACTTTCAACTATGTTTGAGTTGATTTTAAAATGGGACCAGTAGCATATGTCATTTGAGTTATTTTGAATTAATTAAAATTCAATTCAAATGATTTTGCAACTTGAACCATGGAATTAAGCTATATTTCAACCACACTTCAGAGGCATATCATACACATTTCCAAAAGGTTCAAAATGATCAAGAAATGTCACATGTAACTTGGTCAAGTTTGAATTCAAATTGGAGTTTGAATTTGCAATTCAATTTGCAATATACTCCATTTAAATGGAATTGCTTCACACATCAAAGCATATACATCAAGTTTCAACCTTCCATCATGTGATTGTGCATTGTATTTACTTTGCTACCTTGTTTGTTGTTTGTCGAGTAGAGGTGGAACCGGAGCAGGAGGCTGCCCCCTTCGTTGAAGACCCCGAACCCGAACCTCGTCAGCAAGGCAAGCAAACCCCCATTGATCATGTCGATAAAATCCCAATTCCCTCTCATGTCTCGCTTATGCATTGTATAGGATGATGACCATGATAACGATTCTATCGCATAGATGAACCCATTCCTTTGCATGACCTACCATTTGTCACAGTAGTAGGCAAAACCACAATCCTAGAAAATGTACGAGTTGTTTGATATCATGTGGCCCCTGCAAATGTTATCGCTTATTGCATGCTTAGTATGATACCATGATGATACTGTTATGTGAGTCGGGATGGTAGTGATCATGATGATGATGGTAGAAAAGTGTTGGTGAATCTACCCTAATACAAGGTGAACGATGAGAGGCTGTGTAGGAGTACACGGTGGGTTGTCTCGTTGAACACCGCCCTAAGTCTGAGTTCTTGTGTGGTGATCCAAGATGAAGAGTACAACCACACATTGGGCTCACTGACCCCTTTCGATGTCCAGATGTCGCAATAGTTCGGAGTTCTGGTAGGTCTGTGGCCTGGATGCTAAGTGAGAGAACGGCTCACCCGAGACCGGCTTATGCACCACGCACACATCACTTGGGTCCACTTCGGTAAACCGGCCGGGTTCACGATAGTGGTAGCAACCCAAGTAGGCGGCTTTCTCGGACTAGATCGGCTATGAGGTAACAGTTGTGGTGAGCATCCTCGCTGGCACCCCTTGAATGGTGTCGAGATCAAAGGCGGTAAATGATGATCATGTGTGTGTAGCGGTACACCCCTGCAGGGTTAACAAAACTATTCGAATAGCCGCGTCCGCAGTTATGGACTGCTTGGAAAGCTTAGCTTGATTAGTAGATAACTTGAACTGGATACTTCGAAAACACACCAAGATAAGTGTGAGTGCTATGGTGTGCTTTCTCGTGGGGAAGTCGAGGAAGGCACCATGGTGGTGTAATTGGTTGGAGAAAGTAGTGGACTCGTGTACGCTTCTTACCTCAAGTCTGGTACTCGTAGTTCAGGACTAGCCAAGTCAAAGCTGGCATTT
This sequence comes from Bromus sterilis, assembly GCA_950022295.1. Taxonomy (NCBI): domain Eukaryota; kingdom Viridiplantae; phylum Streptophyta; class Magnoliopsida; order Poales; family Poaceae; genus Bromus; species Bromus sterilis. The sequence goes on along the minus strand of OX465595.1, from coordinate 85,249,755 downwards.
CTGCAAGTGAACCCCACCCCCCTTTACCTTGATACATGTTCATGAGTAGTATAGCTCCTATGTATGTCTTGCTGAGTACGACTTTGTACTCACGTTTGCTTAATCTATGTTTTAGATGATACCACTGACCCCGAAGGTGGCTTCTTCATCGAGCTGGACGACTGAAGATCAACTAGTCTAGTCCCAGTCAGACGGCTGGTTCCCTCGTGGAGGGCTTATGTTTTAATAAGGCTTCTTAAGCCATTTGTTAAACTTGTCTGTACTCAGACATAATTTGCTTCCGCTTGTGTTGTAATGTTGGATCACATGTTTGTGATCTCTGTGTGCACTCTATAAGAGTTATCAATAAAAATGTATACTTTGTAGAGAATTGCAATGATACCTACTGTTCATACAAGGCATGTGTGCAGCGTGTATGTTTATAACATGCATGTCTTTGTATGGGTTTTCGAGACCTTAGTTGTGATCTGGCTGGCGGTCTTTCATACACCAAGTGGCCCTTAGATGTGCGCAGCTTGGGGCATCGCGATGCGATTGTTCGAGACTCTGTCTCGTGCACACTTTGTGGTATGATCGAGCCCGCCCTAGACCCCGACTAAGTGATCGGGCTGGAGTAAGTCTATGTAAGAGTTATGAGATAGTCGATAGTATGGTTGAGGCGACTTGTCTTTGAATATGGGAGATCACCACCCATATCATTAGATTTGTGTGCGGACGATGAGGACCCATCTCAGTTGATCATCCGGCCTGGATGGGATACCCCTCACGTACGATGCTTTCCGAGAATGTTCTGTGCTTGGCCTTGTCTGCTTAGACAAGTGGGTACGGTTCTCGGCTCTCCATATGACTATGTCTTAGCTGGACTTGCATATGTTAACCCTGGGTCCCGACATGGGCCCTAGGTGTAAGTGACACAGGGGGTTTAACTAACAGGTTTTATTTAGGTAATAGGGCATGTGGCCCATCTGTCATACACATGGGGGTAGTTTAACAGGGGGGCTTAGGCTTAACCGATTCATTAGCACTAACCCTAATCGGCGGGCCCCGCACGTCAGTGCCACAGGCCACAACCCATGGGGTGCAACCCGTGCCCCTCGCCGGCGGTGAGTACAGTGACATGGCGGCGAGGCTGCCGGTGGGCACGGCCGACCAAACGGAGCGGCAAGGGCGGGGATCGAACCAGGGGGAGCCCGCGCATCTACTGGGGGACGACATGCTCGCCGGGGTGGACGAAAACGATGGCGACGAAGAGTGGCAGCGGTGGCCGGAGCATGGCTCGACGACGACGGCGCCCTACGGGACCAAATTAAGTGCGGCGAGGGGGATTCGGCGCGGAACCTTACAGCGGTTTCAATGCAGGTGACGCGGATGCCGGGGATGGACCGGAGGCGACGAATTTGGAGCGGCGGAGCTGACGGCCGTGGTAGAGGAAGGAGTCGCGGACGGCGGTTGTGGCGCGATTCCTGCCGATTCCGTGTGCAGGAGGAGGTGGACGACGACGACGAATCTCGCGGACAGCTTGGCGCGGTGAACGGTGTCCGATGGTCGCGAGGACGACGGCGGCGTGCCCACGGCGGACTTCCGGCGAGCTTGCCAGAGAGAGGCTGCGCGAGGGGGAACCAGGAGAAGGGTGGGGCGCGCGGCTAGGGTTAGGGCACATGGGAGGGGAGCTCTTATCGCCGCCGGGAACCGCCTGATGCGCGGCACGGCGACGGCCGAGGCCGTGGCACCGGCGGATTGACGCCACGCCATGGAGGCGTACGGGAGGAGGGGGATGAGTGGGGTGGTGGGCTGTGGGCTGTGGGTTGGGTGGCCCAGGGGGTGGAGAGGGGATGGGCCTCGCCAGTGGGCGTAGTTTAGGTTTTCTGTTTATTTTTATTTCCTTTCCCTTTCTGCAATTTCTCTTTGTATTTATTTTATACACCTAGGCAATTTTGAAAAATGTTTTATGTGTCCCATAATTATCGTTATACCCTGGGCTAGTGCCACAAAAGGTTTGGGCACTTATAAAAGTCATTTAATATTTTATTATAATATTAAATGATTAATATGGGGTTTTTGGCTACTGTTTGAATTGTTTGGAATTTTCCATAGCACAATTAATACCCAAACCCATTTGGATTTGGTCCAGTGATTATTTGGGATTTTATAAAAGTGGTTCCAAGATTTTTGGAAAAGATTTATTGTCACCATATTTTTCATATTCATCAAAAGGCATTTTAGGGTTTATTTGAATTTTATTTCAAATGGCTTGGACTTTGTTTTCATCCATGATGATCAAGGCCCATGGTTCACTTTGCTTGCTACCATATCAAAGTGGAATTTGAATTTGAACTGAACCATTGGATTAAAGAAAAAATTTGAACAGTAGTGATAAACAGTAATGGTGATTATTGTGCACTGACAGTGAGGGTGTTACAAATCTCCCCCACTATAGGAATTCTCGTCCCGAGAATCTAAGTGGTAGAGGGGAAAAGATCGGGGTATTCTTCACGAAGACGATCTTCGCGTTCCCAAGTGGCTTCATCTTCAGAATGATAAGACCACTAAACTTTGAGGAACTTGGTTGTCTTGTTGCGGGTCTTGCATTCCGACTGATCGAGAATGCGGCTCGGATGTTCTTGATAAGTCAAGTCCTGCTGCAGCTCAATCATATCATGCTCCACTTCTCGGATAGGGTCCTTGAAGCAGCGACGGAGTTGCGACACGTGAAAGACATCGTGGACTTGGCAGAGGTTCGGCGGTAATTCCAATCGGTATGCCACTGGTCCACTCCGGGAAAGAATACGGAACGGGCCAATGTAGCGAGGAGCTAACTTTCCTTTGATTCCGAAACGATGAGTGCCTCGCATCGGGGTGACACGGAGGTACGCGTATTCGCCAGGTTGATAGACCATTTCTTTGTGCTTGCGATCATAGTTGCTCTTCTGGCGTGACTGAGCAGCTTTCAGATGTTCACGGATAACGCGAACCTGATCTTCTGCATGCTGTATGATGTCCGGGCCAATGAGAGTTCGTTCTCCAGTTTCTGACCAATTTAGAGGGGTTCGACACTTACATCCATAGAGAACTTCAAAGGGTGCCATCTTCAGACTATCTTGATAGCTATTGTTGTACGAGAATTCAGCAAATGGAAGGGATTCCTCCCATTTCTTACCGAATGAGATGACACAAGCTCGGAGCATATCTTCAAGCACTTGGTTGACTCGTTCGACTTGCCCTTGCGACCGGGGGTGATAAGCGGTGCTGAAATTTAGGTGAGTGCCCATAGCTTCTTGGAAACTATCCCCGAACTTAGAGGTGAAAATGCTGCCACGGTCTGAACTGATCTCCAACGGAATACCATGGAGGGAAACAATTCTGGAAACATATAAGTCTGCTAACTGACTAGCAGAGATCGTCTCCTTGACAGGCAGAAAATGAGCAACCTTGGAGAATCGGTCGATGACGACAAAGATCGCATCATGACCCTTCTGTGATCGGGGAAATCCGGTGACGAAGTCCATTTCAATCTTGTCCCATTTCCATTCAGGAATAGAGAGTGGTTGCAGAGTTCCGGCAGGTCTTTGATGTTCGGCTTTCACGCGACGGCAAACGTCACACTCATCAACATAACGAGCAATGTCTTGTTTCATGTTGGACCACCAGTACCGCTGACGAATGTCTTGGTACATCTTGGTACTACCAGGGTGAATCGACAAAGGTGTATCATGAGCTTCTTTCATGACATCAGAGGCGTAATTCAGGTTGGCCTTGGCTACCGGAACCACTAAACGACCCTTGAAGTACACCGCATTATCATCATTTGCATCAATAGTGAAGAATGAGGGTTCTCCGCTGGCAACACGACGCTTAATCTTCCAAATGTCAGAGTCATAATGTTGTACCGTCTTGATGCGGGTGTCGAGGTCTGGTTGGACCACCAGGGAGTTCACATATCCCTGCGGAACAATTTCGATGTTCAGCTTGCGGAGTTCTGCATACAGACGTGGCTGTTGCACTTTAACTTCAAGTTCACTACAATAGGCTTTGCGGCTTAAGGCATCGGCCACCACATTAGCTTTGCCAGGGGTGTAAGAAATTCCCATGTCGTAGTCGGCTATTGTCTCGAGCAATCTCTGTTGGCGGAGATTCTGGTCTGGTTGCGTAAACATGTATTTCAGGCTTTGGTGGTCGGTGAAGATCTCGCAACGATTTCCGACGAGGTAATGTCGCCATAGCTTCAATGCATAAATTACCGCTGCCAACTCGAGATCATGAGTTGGATAGTTTTCTTCGTGAGCATGCAACTGACGAGAGCCATAAGCAATCACTTTGCGCTCTTGCATTAGGACACAACCTAATCCTTGACGAGACGCGTCGCAATAAATCACGAAGTCCTTCTGGGTATCAGGGGGAGCAAGCAATGGGGGAGAAGTGAGCTTGTCCTTCAGAGCTTGAAAACTTTCTTGACATTTATCAGTCCACTCAAACTTGACGCCTTTGTGAAGCAGGTTAGTCAGAGGTTTGGCAATCTTGGAGAAATTCTCAACAAAACGGCGGCAATAGCTGGCAAGGCCGAGGAAACTTCGGACTTGCTTGACAGTCCTGGGCGGAGTCCAGTCAAGAATAGCCTGGATACGTTTGGGGTTGATGGCAACGCCATCCTTGGAAATCACATGACCAAGGTAGGTTACTTCGGGAAGCCAGAACTCACACTTTGAATACTTAGCATAGAGTTTGTGTTCTCGAAGCTTTTCCAGTATAAGACGAAGATGTTCAGCATGTTCTGCATCGGTCTTGGAGTAAATCAATATATCATCCAGATAAACCACGACAAACTTGTCGAGGTATTCCATGAATATATAGTTCATCAACCTGGAGAAGGTGGCTGGTGCATTCGTCAAGCCAAAGGACATGACAGTGTACTCGTATGAACCATAGCGAGTAATGAATGCGGTCTTCGGGATGTCCTCATCACGGACTCGGATTTGATGGTAACCCAACCTTAAGTCGAGTTTTGAAAACACCGTGGATCCAGCAAGTTGATCATAAATATCATTGATCCGAGGGAGGGGGTACTTGTTCTGTATCGTGGCCTGGTTGATAGGTCGGTAATCTTGGACCAATCGGTTCGTGCCATCACTCTTCTTGACAAAGAGCGAAGGTGCTCCCCAAGCAGAGGAACTTAGACGGATGAAGCCTTTCTCGAGGGCCGTGTCGATCTCCTTCTTCAATTCAAGGAGGTGGTGAGGTGGCATCTTATACAGGCGCTTGGCAATAGGGACGGTGCCAGGCTTCAAATCGATGACAAATTCAACTTCCCTAATCGGGGGTATCCCCGGCAGTTCTTCTGGGAATACGTCGGTAAAATCACAAACGATTGGGACTTTCTCAATACCTTCGAGAGGTGCGACATTCAAGGCATTCAGAGCATATATACAAGCTTCGGCATTCATCGACACAATGGCAGTATGACTCAAAATCGCGCCACAAGGATGAAAAAGTTGGATGACCTTGGTGCCACAATAAAGTGCGGCATTGTGGGTTTTCAGCCAATCCATGCCAAGGATAAGGTCGATGGTGGAGGTTTTCAGAATGTGTGGAGAAACCATGAACTCAAATCTCTCGATCTCGACAGTGAGGTTAGGTGCAACCATGTCGACACGACACTGGGTACCGGGAGTCCAGACTATTAAGGGGGTATGCATCTTTTCGTGGTAAATTCCATGCGTAGAAGCAAATGCTCCAAACATAAATGAATGTGATGCTCCTGTATAAAATAAAACGGTAGCAGGTATTGAGTTAACGAGGAGTGTACCCATCACAGTAGCGGGATGTTCCTGAGATGCTTCAACATCAATGTTGTAAGCATGACCACGAGCATGAGGATTTGACCCAGTATTATAGTTGAGGGTCCCATTGTTGCCACGACCATTTCCGCGGCCAGCAGGGTGAAATACCAGTTGATTCTGTCGCTGAGGGCAGTCTCTGGAAATATGGCCTGGCTGACGGCACTTGAAACACAGGCCATCTTGAGGACGGAGGGGTGCAGTCTCGGTCTTCGGCTGTCTCGGCGGGGGCGGAGGCAGACGAGGTGCAACATACGACGGCCTTGGTGCAGGGGCAGTTGGATGCATAAGACTGTGTGGAAGCCAAACACGTTGCTTCTGTGCTGTGCCCGAAGATGAGCCAACATCACGGGGGCGCTTCGGCGAACCACCGAACTTAAGCTGAGCGTTCTCAAGAGTGATAGTCTGGTTCACCATGGTGGCGAAGTCGGGGAAGGCGTGCAAAGCCAGTGCAAGCTGGAGATCTGGGTTGAGCCCATCACGGAACTTCTCTTGCCTACTTGCATCATTCGGAAGGTCACATGCAGCATAGCGGGAGAGGCGGAGGAATTCCCTTTGGTATGCCTCGACAGTTTTGTTGCCCTGCAGAAGGTTGCGGAACTCGGCCTTCATACGGTTCATAATCGCCTGGGGGACATAACGAGCACGGAAGGCAGTCTTGAAGTCATTCCAGGTGACGACAGTCCCTTCAGCTAGCGAGCCCTTGTAAGTGTCCCACCACTGAGCAGCGGGACCACGCAAGAAATAGGACGCGAAGTTGACATAATCAGCAGCGCTCACATTAGCGAACTCCAGCTGACGAGTGATGTCATGAAGCCAATCATCAGCATCCAGCGGCTGTTCCGGTTGGTGGAAGAGAGGGGGATTGAGACGCATGAAATCCCGCAGAGTAACCACAGGCGGTTGGTTCTGGTGCTGGTTCTGGTTCTGATTCTGGTTCTGGAGCTGATCTATGACTCCTTGCATAAACACTTGGTTCATCTGAAACTGCTGCATCATCGCGGCCATGTAGTCCGACGGCGGAGGTGGATCGTTGGCACCACGACCACGACCACGACCACCACGACCAACCATCCTGCTAGAATTTAACAGGGGTATTTCAGCGATGAACATTTTAACGAGATGCCAGAAACGAGTAAGAGGTAAAGCGACAACAAAGAGGAGGCGCGGATATATAGGAGTAGTCATATAAGACATACACATCCACAAATAGAATCAATCAAAAATCGGGCAGCGTAACGTCGTAGAAATTAAGGAAAAAGGACACACTAGGCGGCGCGCAGACCGCGGTAAGGATTACACGAAGCGACATAGATTCCACTATGTCAATCACGCCGCAAGAAAAATGTTGGCCATAGGAGTTAATGCCAGAGGACGCGCGGCCTGCCCAGAATGAGAATGGGATCCGCGGTCCGGGACCTGGGGTAGAACTCCTGCAACACGACTCAATCAATGGGGAAGCACCAATACGCCGGATGGAATCAAGAGAATGTGATCCTAATGTCAGAGTTTGTAAAACTTACCAGCAAGGATAAGAGAGCAGATTCCCAGAGCATAGGTAAGGAGAAAAGGATCCTAATACCATAGATATCACACGTAATGACATCGATGTGGGCCCGTAAGCCAAATATTAAGTTAGCAAAATAGTTTTCAAAGTCTAGACTCAACTTCGACCAGGTAGTGGTGGGGTGGCTTCCTACAGGCAGTCGGCTCTGATACCAACTTGTGACGCCCCCAAAATCAATCCGTGTACAGTAATCATACACGCAGGGTACACGGCTGAGATTAGGGTGCCACGGTGAGAATATCACAACACAACACTAAACACAAAAGGATAAACCAATATGTTACAATAAAGGGGGGGGGGTCACGCGGACCCGAATACATAAGTTATACAAGCCATAATATCTGAGTACAGACATAGTTAGTCAAGTTTTGCCTTAGAAGGCTAGCACAAATAACATCAGAGATACAGATCGATAAGGCAAGGCCTCCTGCCTGGGAGCCTCCGAAACTACTCCTGGTCCTGGTAAGCAGGGGTCTCGACGTAGTAGTATCCGCCTCCGGGGTACTCCTGCTCCTGGGCTCCAACGTCGACTGCAGCGGCCGATCAGGCAAAACATAAAAGGGGAAATAAAGCAAAGGTGAGTATCTAGTATACCCGCGAGTCTTACGTCCGCTACTAAGCATTATGCATTTGTATCAACGGAAAAGGGAGGTTTTATATATAGTGGACTGCAAGATAGAAATCAGAATAAGGGTAAGAAGCTAGGCCTATCGAAGACTAGCATCTTCTGACGATGTCTTGCAGCATGAGAAGAGAAACAACCAACAGTTTATATAAAGCAATAAAGTAACAATGAAGCAGAAGTTGCTGCAACATTGTATAATATAAGTTGTAATGATTAATAATAACAATGCCTCTGAGTTCCCCTCCTCGACTCCCATGCGAGGAAGAAAACCCGGAACCATACAATTTAATAGTAATAGTTTGTAGTGGTAAGATCCAGCTTCAGCATAAAGCGTCCTGTTACCGTGGACACGGCTATTCGAATAGATTAAACTCCCTGCAGGGGTGCACTACTGTTCAGCCTGCACGCTCGGATCTCCAGGGTGGCGTGAACCTTGTTAGGGAACGCCCCAACGAGGCTATCCGACACATCGCAGCCCATCCTAGGCTCAACAGAGAGGCCATCCGCCGGACTATATCCTATGCGCCAAGGGGTCTAGGTCCCTCACCCTTGCACGCTCCTGCACGGTGCGAGTCTGGCCGGTGAAGAAAAAGCAAATCCAAACACACCTGCTGCAGAAAAAAGACAAGACCACTTCCCGGTGATCAGGCCGCAGTACTGCTGACGTACGAAGAGCTTTCGGACGAACTACGACGCGGAGGGCCCACACCGTAATCCCACGTGTAGGTAGTGCATACAGACCAACGGGTCTCTCAAGTCATCCGCCGAACCATTTAGCATTTTAATATTATCTCGCAGACAACCGTTATCGCTGTCTGACTAACAACACAATGGACAACGAACAGCAACAAGGCCCACCGGTAATGTCGGGGCCTGCCCTTTCATCGCGTCAAAGCGCGCGGTTACCGACAAGGTGAACCGTCTCCTTACCTTGTCTCGCGTGTGCTCTTGGTAGAGCTCGACTTTTGCGTGGTTTGGTAACTCTCGCGAGATACGAGCAGGGGCCAAGAACGCCAGTAACGTCGGTCGTACCCTCCCTGTCGTTCCCGACACAATACCGCTCGCGGGCACCGTTGGGTCGCCCGACTTCTTACCTTAAGGACAACCGTGCTCAGGACCCTATGGCGGCAAGACAAAGTCAGCCTCGAGTGGAGAACAAGGATTACTCCTTGATAGCTCACACTTGAGGGTGGCTAGGCATAACCCAGATAGGGGCCTTTGGCGGTGTCTGCATTTACCGTACCTATGCAGTTGTATTTAATGTATCCGCGATCGCTCCCATAGTGATCACGGCCCGCTATCTAACCCTAGCTAACAATGCGCAGGGCTCACTACTGAATAATGCGTAAGTATAACAGGCAGCATAGGATAAGAAAGGTACATCAAGGGGCGAAAAAATCAGGCTATGCAATTGAATAGGATTGTAATCGTAGCAACAGCAGTAACAATGCCTAGTGCAAGAAAGTACGGAAAGGTAGGCAATATCTGGGGAAGAGAATGGCTCTTCTTGCCTGGAAGCTCGACGGTAGGGGCAGGGTCGTCGACGAAGTAGTCGTACCCGGCAACGGTGTAGTCGACGGTAGCAGCAGGGTCTACCGAAGATTAAGGGGGGGGAAGGAAACAGTAAATACACAACAATAAAATACAAACATATGCATGACATGACAGAGGAAATGTTAACGGTGTTCTAACGCAGTGCAATGCACGTTGCTCGGAGCGGGAATTCATCCGGGGATGAACTACCGGCTCCGGGTGATTACGGGACAGGGTGTCCGGAGGGGGAAGGATCAAGCCGGAGGTGTTGTGGACATCCGACAAAGATAAGGGGGGTGTATCCGTGATAGTTGAACTATTCCGAACAACTTTCGTGTTCGAAATAAATTCATCCGGGTACTTTTCATCGGTACCGGGAATTATCGACAAACAGCCCGGAGGGGGGAATGTCGATGATCGGTGTGTTAGGGGGGTGTGGTGAGGGTATGGATAGCGTATCCTTATTCGTTGTATTTTTCTGATCAATTTTCATGTATAAAGTTTTTCGATCCGATATACGGATTAAAAGATATTGATTTTATAAGTTTAATCAATTATAAAACATAAAAAATCCCTTTTTAATAATTTCTTTTATTATTTTAGTAACATTATCCAGAACAGTGTTGACTCGTCAAACCTGACCAGTGGGATCCACTGGTCAGCCTCACATGCTAATTAAACATTTTAATTAAACCTAATTACAGTGGGGGCCCACATGTCATAGGAAAATTGCATTTCTATTTTAATTAAACTAATTAATTTACAGGTGGGCCCTAGGTGTAAGTGACACAGGGGGTTTAACTAATAGGTTTTGTTTAGGTAAAAGGGCATGGGGCCCATCTGTCATACACATGGGGGTAGTTTAACAGAGGGGCTTAGGCTTAACCGATTCATTAGCACTAACCCTAATCGGCGGGCCCCGCGCGTCAGTGCCACAGGCCATAGCCCATGGGGTGCAACCCGTGCCCCTCGCCGGCGGCGAGTACAGTGACATGGCGGCGAGGCTGCCGGTGGGCACGGGCGACCAAACGGAGCGGCAAGGGCGGGGATCGAACCAGGGGGAGCCCGCACATCTACTAGGGGACGACATGCTCGCCGGGGTGGACGAAAACGACGGCGACGAAGAGTGGCAGCGGTGGCCGGAGCATGGCTCGACGGCGACGGCGCCCTACGGGACCAAATTAAGCGCGGCGAGGGGGATTCGGCGCGGAACCTTACAGCGGTTTCAATGGAGGCGACGCGGATGCCGGGGATGGACCGGAGGCGACGAATTTGGAGCGGCAGAGTTGACGGCCGTGGTAGAGGAAGGAATCGCGGACGGCGGTTGTGGCGCGATTCCTGCCGATTCCGTGCGCAGGAGGAGGTGGACGACAACGACGAATCTCGCGGACAGCTTGGCGCGGTGAACGGTGTCCGATGGTTGCGAGGACGACGACGGCGTGCCCACGGCGGACTTCCAGCGAGTTTGGCAGAGAGAGGCTGCGCGAGGGGGAACCAGGAGAAGGGTGGGGGCGCAGCTAGGGTTAGGGCACAGGGGAGGGGAGCTCTTAGCGCCGCCGGGAACCGCCCGATGCGCGGCACGGCGACGGCCGAGGCCGTGGCACCGGCGGATTGACGCCACGCCATGGAGGCGTACGGGAGGAGGGGGATGAGTGGGGTGGTGGGCTGTGGGCTGGGTGGCCCAGGGGGTGGAGAGGGGATGGGCCTCGCCAGTGGGCGTAGTTTAGGTTTTTTGTTTATTTTTATTTCCTTTCCCTTTCTGCAATTTATCTTTGTATTTATTTTATACACCTAGGCAATTTTGAAAAATGTTTTATGTGTCCCATAATTATCGTTATACCCTGGGCTAGTGCCACAAAAGGTTTGGGCACTTATAAAAGTCATTTAATATTTTATTATAATATTAAATGATTAATATGGGGTTTTTGGCTACTGTTTGAATTGTTTGGAATTTTCCATAGCACAATAAATACCCAAACCCATTTGGATTTGGTCCAGTGATTATTTGGGATTTTATAAAAGTGGTTCCAAGATTTTTGGAAAAGATTTATTGTCACCATATTTTTAATATTCATCAAAAGGCATTTTAGGGTTTATTTGAATTTTATTTCAAATGGCTTGGACTTTGTTTTCATCCATGATGATCAAGGCCCATGGTTCACTTTGCTTGCCACCATATCAAAGGGGAATTTGAATTTGAACTGAACAATTTGATTAAAGCAAAAATTTGAACAGTAGTGATAAACAGTAATGGTGATTACTGTGCATTGACAGTGAGGGTGTTACATCTCAATGCTGCAGCCAGGAAAAGGGTTGTGAGGGAGAAAATTGAGGAAAGTCAATGCGCTATAGTCTGTCTAGAAGAGACCAAATGCACCTCAATTGATGCAAGATTTATCAAGAGCTGGTGTCCCAGAAGGTTTGACCAATTTTCTTATGTTCCATCTATGGGGGCCTCTGGGGGTCTAATTACAATTTGGAATTCCACAATTTTTGATGGGGAGATGGTGGACACTCAGCAATTTTGTCTTATCATTAAGTTTACTTCCAAGTTAAATGCTGAATCATGGACTCTAGTGAATGTTTATGGGCCATGTGATCAAATGAGGAGAGATCTCTTTGTTCAATGGCTTTTTCATCTGCAAATTCTTTTCGATGACAACTGGCTGCTCTTGGGGGATTTCAATTTAATGAGATCTATGGAAAATAGGAACATGGCTGGAGGGGACATCAAAGACATGTTCATTTTTAATGAGATTATTGGACATCTGGGTCTTTTGGAGTTACCTATCAAAGGTAGGAGCTACACTTGGTCTAATATGCAGGATGAAACTCTGTTGGAGCAACTGGATTGGTTCTTTACTTCTGCCAACTGGATCTCATGCTACCCCCTCTCCCAAGTCCTGCCTTTGGCTAAAACTGCTTCTGACCATCTCCCTTGTGTGGTATCAATTTCCACTTCCATTCCAAAGGTCAAGCTCTTTAGGTTTGAAAACTATTGGATTGAGCAGCCTAGATTTATGGATTGAGTTAATGGGGTATGGAATTTTCCCTCTACTAAAACCCACGTCACTGTTGTGATCATGGACAAATTGAAAAGGCTCAGGGGAGCCCTCAAAGCTTGGCAGAAAAATATTTCAAAGATTAAATGTCTTATTGCCAAATGTAACAGAGTCATTTTTGTCTTGGATTGCCTGGAGGAATTCAGACAACTCACAAGACCTGAAGCAAACTTCAGAAAGATTGTGAAGCTGCATCATGAGAAATTGCTGCACTGGCAATACCTATACTGGAAGAAGAGATGTACAAAGAGATATATCAAGGTGGGAGAGGAGAACTCAAAATTCTTTCAAGCCATGGCCTCTGAGAGACTTAGGAGGAATTCCATTGCCTCTTTGAATCTCTCTGATGGTACACCATGCTCTGATCATGGCCTTCTTGCTGCTGCTTTTTGGTTATCCTTTAAAAATAGAATGGGGATCTCCAGAGGTATCAATATGGAATTTGAACTCCATGAGCTGTTGACAAAAGTGGAGGACCTAGATTGCCTCACTCCGCCTTTTGAGAAAAAGGAAATTGATGAAACCATTAAACACATGCCCATTGATAAGGCACCTGGGCCTGATGGTTTCAATGGCTTATTCCTCAAGAAATGTTGGAACATTATTGCTGAGGATTTTATAAATTGACTGCTGAATTTCATGCTGGATCAGTCAATTTGGAGGGACTCAATGGGTCATTCATAACCCTGGTGCCAAAGAAATCCAGCCCTGAATCTGTCAATGATTTCAGGCTAATATCTCTCACTAGTGTGGGTATTAAATTCCTCACCAAAATGGCTGCTAATAGATTCCAAAAGGTGATCACCAGATGCATTCATAAAAATCAGCATGGATTCATCAAGGATAGGTCTATATAGGACTGCATTGCTTGGACTCTGGAATATCTGCATCAATGTCACCATTCTACGAGACCTCTGTTGATTCTGAAAATTGATTTTGAGAAGGCTTTTAATTCTATTGAGCATGAGGCAATCTTACATCTTAAAGTTCAAAGGTTTCAATCTAAGATGGAGAAATTGGATATCTGACCTTCTTTTTTCTGGGTGATCTTCAGTTTTGTTGAATGGAATACCTGGCAAGCACTTCAAGTGTAGAAGAGGGGTGAGACAAGGAGATACTCTATCTCCTCTCTTATTTGTTCTTGCTGCAGACTTACTCCAATCAGTGGTGAATGATCTATTGAGAAGGGGAAGACTCCAATTACCCATTCTATCACATGATTAGGATTTCCCCATTGTTCAATATGCAGATGACACACTTCTGATAATGCAAGCTGATGAAGAGCAAGTTGTGGTACTCAAAGAGGCTCTGAAGAAGTTTTCTCAATCCACTGGGTTGGATATAAACTATCATAAATCCTCCATGTACCCTATCAACCTATCTGCATCTGAATTGTCTGCTATGGCCTCTGCTTTTGGTTGCCAAACTGGCTCCTTGCCTTTCACATACCTGGGACTACCTGTTGGCACCACCAGTCCAAAAATGGTAGATCCCATGCCATTAGTGGACTGTATGGAAAGAAGGTTGACTGCTAGATCATGTTTTCTCAATCTGGGAGGGAAGTTACAAATTTTGAACTCAGTAATCTCCTCCATGCTTATATACTATCTTTGTTCTCTTCAAATTCCAGCTGGGATCATTAAGAAATTGGAAAGAATCCAAAGACAATTCCTCTGGAGAAGCTATGACAAAAACTCTGGTAAATCTCTTGCAGCTTGGGATCTAGTGTGCAGACCCAAAAATAAGGGTGGGTGGGGCATCCTTAATTTATCTCTGCAGAATGAAGCTCTTCTGATCAAACATCTGCACAAATTCTATAATAGAGCTTCAGTGCCTTGGGTCCAACTTATTTGGGGTACCTATTATCACAACAGAGTCCCTCATGCTACTGAACTTTGTGGATCTTTCTGGTGGAAGGACATTTCCAAGCTGATGGATAAATATATGGCAGTTTCCAAATGTAAGTTTGGTGATGGAGTAACTACTCTATTCTGGTTAGATATATGGATGGACAATCAGAATGAACTATTGGCTACCAAATTTGCTAGATTATTCTCCTTTGTTTCTGATAGCCAAATTGCAGTTCAAGAAGTTTTGGTGTCTGATGACATGCTATCCCTCTTCTCCCTTCCTTTGTCCAATGAGGCTTTTGTTGAGCTGCAGTTGCTCATTCCACAACTTGCTTCTTATCAGGATAGAGAACCCAAGTTGGATGAGTGGACCTGGAAATTTGGGAAGGGTGGTTCTTTTACTGCCTCCAAGTTTTACAAGAAAGTGCATGATTGTCGGGACCCGGGGTTAGCGTATGCAAGTCCTGCTACGACATAGTCATATGGAGAGCCGAGAACCGTACCCACTTGTCTAAGAAGACAAGGCCAAGCACAGAACGTTCTCGGAAAGCATCGTACGTGAGGGGCATCCCATCCAGGCCGGATGATCAACTGAGATGGGTCCTCATCGTCCGCACACAAGTCTAATGATATGGGTGATGGACTCCCATATTCAAAGACAAGTCGCCTCAACCATACTATCGACTATC
This sequence comes from Bromus sterilis, assembly GCA_950022295.1. Taxonomy (NCBI): domain Eukaryota; kingdom Viridiplantae; phylum Streptophyta; class Magnoliopsida; order Poales; family Poaceae; genus Bromus; species Bromus sterilis. The sequence goes on along the minus strand of OX465595.1, from coordinate 85,234,598 downwards.
TCATAACTCTTACATAGACTTACTCCAGCCCGATCACTTAGTCGGGGTCTAGGGCGGGCTCGATCAGACCACAAAAGGGTGCACGAGACAGAGTCTCGAGCAATCGCATCGCGATGCCCCAAGCTGCGCACATCTAAGGGCCACTTGGTGTATGAAAGACCGCCAGCCAGATCACAACTAAGGTCTCGAAAACCCATACAAAGACATGCATGTTATAAACATACACGCAGCACACATGCCTTGTATGAACAGTAGGTATCATTGCAATTCTCTACAAATTATACATTCTATTGATAACTCTTACAGAGTGCACACAGAGGTCACAAGTATGTGATCCAACATTACAACAACAAACGGAAGCAAAGTATGTCTGAGTACAGACAAGTTTAACAAATGGATTAAGAAGCCTTATTTAAACACAAGCCCTCCACGAGGGAACCAGTCGTCTGACTGGGACTAGACTAGCTTGATCTTCAGTCGTCCAGCTCGATGAAGAAGCCACCTTCAGGGTCAGTGGGTTCATCTAAAACATAGATTAAGCAAACGTGAGTACAAAGTCGTACTCAGCAAGACTTACATAGGAGCTATACTACTCATGCACATGTATCAAGGTAAAGGTAGGTGGGGTTTCACTTGCAGAAGTGCCAGCTTTGACTTGGCTAGTCCTGAACTACGAGTACCAGACTTTGAAGTAAGAAACGTACACGAGTCCACTACTTTCTCCAACTAATTACACCACTATGGTGCCTTCCTCGACTTTCCCACGAGAAAGCACGCCATAGCACTCACACTTATCTTGGTGTGTTTTAGAAGTATCCAGTTCAAGTTGTCTAATAATCAAGCTAAGCTTTCCAAGCAGTCCATAACCGCGGATGCGGCTATTCGAATAGTTTTGTTAACCCTGTAGGGGTGTACCGCTACACACACATGATCATCATTTACCGCCTTTGATCTCGACACCATTCAAGGGGTGCCAGCGAGGATGCTCACTACAACTGTTACCTCATAGCCTATCTAGTCCGAGAAAGCCGCCTACCTGGGTTGGCTAGCACTATCGTGAACCCGGCCGGTTTACCGAAGTGGACCCAAGTGATGTGTGCGTGGTGCATAAGCCGGTCTCGGGTGAGCCGTTCTCTCACTTAGCAGCCAGGCCACAGACCTACCAGAACTCCGAACTATTGCGACATCTGGACATCGAAAGGGATGAGTTAGTAAGATGAGAGGGGTCAGTGAGCCCAATGTGTGGTTGTACTCTTCATCTTGGATCACCACACAAGAACTCGGACTTAGGGCGGTGTTCAACGAGACAACCCAGCGTGTACTCCTACACAGCCTCTCATCGTTCACCTTGTATTAGGGTAGATTCACCAACACCTTTCTACCATCATCATCATGATCACTACCATCCCGACTCACATAACAGTATCAACATGGTATCATTCTAAGGATGCAATAAGCAGTAACAATTGCAGGGGCCACATGATATCAATCAACTCCTACAGTTGCTAGGATTGTGGTTTGCCTACTACTGTGACAAATGATAGGTCATGCAAAGGAATGGGTTCATCTATGCGGTAGAAACGTACCATGGTAATCATCCTATACAATGCATAAGCGAGACATGAGAGGGAAGTGGGATTTTATCGACATGATCAATGGGGGTTTGCTTGGCTTGCTGACGAGGTTCGGGTTCGGGGTTTTCAACGAAGGGGGCAGCCTCCTGTTCCGGTTCCACCTCTACTCGACAAACAACAAACAAGGTAGAAAAGTAAATAAAATGCACAATCACATGATGGAAGGTTGAAACTTGATGTATATGCTTTGATGTGTGAAGCAATTCCATTTAAATGGAGTATATTGCAAATTGAATTGCAAATTCAAACTCCAATTTGAATTCAAACTTAGCCAAGTTACATGTGACATTGTTTGATCAATTTGAATCATTTTGAAATGTGTATGATATGCCTCTGATGTGTGGTTGAATTGTAGCAAGTTGCCATGGTCCAAGTTGCAAAAGTATTTGAATTGAAATTGATTTAATTCCATTTAAATCAAATAGCAAATGCTACTGATCACATTTTAAATTCAACTCAAACATAGTTTAAAGTTGGATTTTTGGATAGCTTATTTTCTCCTGATCATTTTTCATATATTATTTGTCCAATTTGGAGTTAATATGAATTTTCTATGAAATTCCAAAGTTTAGCCTTTTTCTGGAATTTCTGGATTTATAAAACCATTTATTCGAATTACTACGTCAGCATGACATTAGGGGGTTTGACCCAGTCAAACTGACATGGGGGCCCCATCTGTCATGGACTCAGGGGCTAATCCCCTCTCTGTTTAATTAAACAAAGAGGATTAGGGGGCCTGGGACCCACTGTCAGCCTCTCTGGGGTGGATTAGGGGGGGGGGGGTGATTAGCGGCTAACCGTGCCGGACACGTCAGCCTCGCCGGCGACGTGTCTCCGGAGACCACCCGAGGCGGCGGTGTCCGCGGGGACGGCGCTCCCGTGGCCCAAATCGCGCGCTTCGACCACTAAGACGAAGCTCTCGGTGTCGCGCGTCGATTGAGACCGAAAGGGGAGGCTGGGAGGCCCTGCACGCACGCCGGCGTCGAGCTTTGCGGCGGCGGCGCTACTGGCTGGAGGCCAACCTCGCTACGGAACGCCATTTGGGGCGGGGATGGTTGCGTTCGGAGCAGTGGAGCACGGGGAACGCGATGGACACGGTGACGGGGTTGATTGCGTAGCGTAGTCTCATCGACAACGAGCACGACGGCTCGGTACTCCGGCGTCCATGGCAGATCGAGCTAGAGGAGGGGAAGGAAGCCGTGGCTTGAGGGGAAACGCTCACCAGGCTACAGGGAACACGACGAGGTAGTCGACGGAGTCGGGGAGGGAACGTAGACGGAGTATTGAACAGCGACGAGCGGCGGATCCGGCGAGCTCTCGGTGACGATTCCGACGACTAGGAGGGCTCCGGGATCTTGATTCCTTGCATGGCGACGAAGTCGACGGTGGTGAAGCTGATGGACAAGCTCTCCTGGGCCCTAGCGCACGTCGGCCGCGTCTTCCATGGTGGCGCGTTTCGGCGAGTCCTCGGGCGGCGACGAAATCGAGCACGGGAGGAGGAGGAAGAAGCTCTGGAGGGGGGGAATGGATCGGGACGGCCGAGGGGAGTCTCCAGGCGTGACTAGACGATTCGGGAGGCCTCCAGGCAGGCAGGTGTCGTGGCGGCCGCGGCATGCCGGCCACCGAGCTGCTTGCCGCCGCGCTGGAAGAAGACAAGGGGGGCTGCGGGCTTGGGCTGCGGTGCGGTAAGTTGGGCCGGGGAGGCCCAGGTAAGTGGGCTACTTTTCCTTTTCCTTTTTCTTTCTGTTTTTCTTTTCTGTCTTTTGTTTTGGCTAGCAAAATAAATACCTAGCCATTTTGTAAAATGCTGAAACTTTTTATATGGCCTCATAACAATATAGACTAGCCACTTATAAAGTTTGGCACTTTTTAAAATTCAAATAATTTGAATCTTAACTCAAATAGAGGTTTTTGATTAATTCCAAGGCACTGTTTGAATATTTGAAAAATCCATGAGCATGGGGTGGGTCCCACATCACTTGATATGTGATCACACTCATTTATAAGACTTTTCAAAAATCTAACATGAATTTTTGGAGAAGATTTTTATCTGGCCTTTTGAATTAATTCATCTGCGGGGGGTTCCTTCTCCCATTTTGCTTTTGAATTTGATTTCAATGATTTCTTTTGAAAGATTTTTAACATGATGCAAGAGGACTTTGATCCTAGCACATTACCTAACAGAGGGTTCTGAAAACTCGCCCCCACTCAACAGAATCTCGTCCCGAGATTCAGAAGTCTGCGGGAGGAAGGAGGGATTCTCGGCACTGAGACGGTCTTCTCTTTCCCACGTAGCTTCTCTCTCTGAGTGGTGTGACCATTGCACTTTCAGAAACTTAATCTTCTGACGACGAGTGACACGCTCTGCGGAATCAAGAATACGAACGGGGTATTATCGATAAGAAAGGTCATCTTGGAGATCAAGCATTTCATGGTCGACTTCGCGGATGGGGTCCTTGAAGCAACGCCTGAGTTGGGACACATGGAATACATCATGTAATCGGGAAAGGTGCGGGGGTAGTTCAAGTTGGTAGGCAACTTCTCCACGTTTAGCAAGAATGCGGAAAGGTCCGATGTAACGTGGGGCCAACTTGCCTTTGATACCGAAACGTTGGGTTCCCTTCAGAGGAGTAACCCGAAGGTAAGCCTTCTCATCCAGATTGTAGCTCTCCTGCCTATGATGACGATCATAGTAGCTTTTCCGACGAGACTGGGTTGCTTTCAATTGATCACGAACAATGCGAACCTGCTCTTCTGCTTCCTTGATCATGTCCGGTCCAAAGAATTGTCTTTCACCGGTTTCTGACCAGTTTAGTGGTGTTCGACATCGTCGTCCATAAAGGAGTTCAAAAGGAGCCATGTTCAGACTAGATTGAAAACTATTGTTATAAGCAAATTCGGAGAATGGAAGAGATTTCTCCCAATTCTTTCCGAATGAGATAACACAAGCTCTGAGCATGTCTTCTAGAATTTGGTTAACCCTTTCGACTTGACCGCTAGACTGAGGATGGAAAGCTGTACTAAAGGAGAGATGAGTTCCCATAGCATTCTGAAAGCTTCCCCAAAATCTAGAGGTGAAAAGGCTACCACGATCAGAATTGATTTCCAAAGGAACACCGTGAAGGGATACAATTCTAGAGATGTAGAAGTCTGCTAACTGGCTAGCAGTTATAGACTCGCGAACTGGAAGGAAGTGAGCTACTTTGGAAAGCCTATCTATGACAACGAAGATGGCATTGTTTCCATTCTGGATTTTAGGAAGCCGGTGATGAAGTCCATACCGACTTTGTCCCATTTCCATTCTGGAATAGGCAAAGGTTGAAGTGTACCAGCAGGTCTTTGATGTTCTGCCTTAATGGGACGACAAACATCACATTCAGCAACAAAATGAGCAATGTCTCTCTTCATCCTGGTCCACCAAAATCTCTGGTGTAGATCTCGGTACATTTTCGTGCTACCGGGATGAATCGAGAGGGGTGTGTCATGGGCTTCCTTGAGGATGAGTTGCCTTAGTTCCCTATTCTTAGGTACTACCAAACGATTTTCGAAGAATACCGTTCCTTTGCTATCCGTGGAGAAACATTTAGCAACTCCGCTAGCAATGTTCTCCTTGATCCGGCGAACACCTCGTGCACGCCTTTGGGCAACTATGATTTGATCCTCAAGAGTTGGTTTCGCCACCAAGGTAGAAAGATAGCCATGAGGAACAATCTCAAGATTGAGCTTGCAAAATTTCTCATAGAGAAGTGGTTGATACTGTTGTAACATAAGGTTTTTACAATACGACTTACGACTTAGTGCATCAGCCATGACATTGGCTTTGCCTGGGGTGTAAGAAATTCCTAAGTCATAATCTTTTATCAACTCAATCCAGCGTCTTTGCCTGAGATTAAGATCTAGCTGGGTGAAAATGTATTTGAGGCTTTGGTGGTCGGAATAGATCTCACAACGATTACCAAGGAGGTAATGTCGCCAAGTTGTTAGGGCATGAACTACGGCAGTGAGTTCAAGGTCATGGGTAGGATAGTTCTCTTCATGTGGCCGCAACTGGCGTGAAGCATAAGCTACCACATGTCTATCTTGCAGAAGTATGCATCCTAACCCTTGCCGTGATGCGTCACAATAGATCTCGAAATCCTTTTTAGTGTCTGGAGGTGCAAGTACGGGTGCAGAAGTCAGTCTTCTTTTTAGCTCTTGAAAGCTTTCCTCGCACTTGGGAGTCCATAGGAATTTCTTATCTTTCTTGAGGAGTTCAGTCAGAGGCTTTGCAACTTTAGAAAAGTTCTCGACGAAGCGACGGCAATAGCTGGCTAGGCCAAGAAAGCTCCTAACTTGCTTAACCGATTCAGGTGGAGTCCAGTCAAGGACGGCCTGAACTCTCTCGGGATTCACAGCAATGCCTTTTGCAGAAATCAAGTGGCCTAAGTAGGTCACTTCTGGTAGCCAAAATTCACACTTGGAGAATTTAGCATACAGGCGTTGCTCTCCAAGTGTCATCAATACCAGCCTTAGGTGTTCGGCATGTTCTTCTTCGTTCTTCGAGTAGATCAGAATGTCATCGAGATAAACTACAACAAATTTATCTAAGTACTCCATGAAGATCGAATTCATCATGCGTGAGAAAGTGCCGGGGGCATTGGTTAAACCAAAGGACATGACGGTTTACTCGTAAAAACCATAACGAGTGGTAAAAGCCGTTTTGGGAATGTCCTCGTTTCGGATTTTGATTTGATGATAACCTAATCTCAAATCCATCTTGGAGAAGACAGAGGATCCTGCAAGTTGATCATAAAGATCATTGATCCTGGGCAATGGGTACTTGTTCTTTATCGTCGCTAAATTTAGCGGGCGATAGTCTACGCACATCCTTTCTGTTCCATCTTTCTTCGTTACGAACAGAATGGGGCAACCCCATGGTGATGAGCTAGGGCGGATGAAGCCTTTTTCCAACAAAGCTTCCAGTTGAGTTTTAAGCTCAGCTAACTCACGTGGGGCCATTTTGTATGGACGTCTAGAAATTGGTGCGGTTCCTGGCACAAGATCCACTATAAACTCTACACATCTGTCGGGTGGCATTCCCGGCAGCTCTTCAGGAAAGACATCCGGGAAGTCACGAACCACCGGAACATCTTCAAGGTCGGGAAGGGGAATTACATTCAAAGAATGCACTTGGGTTCTTGTTCTGGGTGAGGTGTAGTTGACTTTCTTGCCTGAAGGGTGGGTGAGTTTCACTGATTTGCCTTTGCAATCTAGGTAGGCATTCTGTCTTGATAGCCAATCCATGCCAAGGATGACATCAATGTCTGAAGACTTGAGGGCTATGAGTGAAGCAAGGAATACTAAACCCTCAATTGCAATTCGATTACCGTGGCTTACTCTATTAGTTTGCCATCTTGACCCTGGAGTTTGAATAATCATAGAGGTGGACAATTCAACAAAGGATAACTCATGACGAAGTGCATAACTTTCCGACATGAATGAATGAGATGCTCCTGGGTCGAAAAGAACGGAAGTAGGAACATAATTGACTGGGAGCGTACTGTTGGGGATCCAGATCTTGCGCTTCTGAGAGCCGGAACTGGATGAACCATCGTCTCTAGGTTGGGGATCCAGATCTTGCGCTTCTGAGAGCCGGAACTGGATGAACCATCGTCTCTAGGTTGTTTGCGGAAGTCGTTGGGGGTGTTCATGTCCTCTGCCTTGATGGCCTTGTTGACAAGGACCTTGAATGTGGCAAAGTCATGTAGGTTGAGCTCACGACGGAGTCCGGAATTGAGTCCACGACGGAACCTCTCTTGCTTCTTTGCGTCGGTGGAGACTTCTTCAGTAGCATAGCGAGCCAGTCGGTTGAACTCACGACTAAACTCGTCAACGGTCCTTCTTCCTTGGGTGAGGTTGCCGAACTCCTCACGCTTGTGGTCCATAAGACCCTTTGGAATGTGGTGCTCGCGGAAGGAAGTGCAGAACTCATCCCAAGATGCGGGTGGTCCAACGGGACGCATGTTCAGGAAGTTCTCCCACCAAGAGCTAGCTGCACCTTCGAGGTGATAGGTGGCATAGATGACCTTGTCGCCATCTGCAACATGGCCTGCTTGGAGCTTCCTCTCGATGCTGCGAAGCCAGCCATCGGCGTCAAGGGGCTCGGTGGAGTAACTGAAAACCGGGGGATGAAGCCGGATGAAGTCGTTCAGGGACACCAACTCGTTGCGCTGATGAGTGGTGTTGCGGGCAATGACCTCCAGCAAATGGTGAGAGTCTCGGCGGTTCCTCTCAACCTCCATCAGAACTTGAGCCATCGTGGGTGGGGGTGGAAGGTTTCCTTCCTCCTGTTCATTCCCACGACCCTGGTTACGACCAAGCTGGCCACGGGTTCCTTGAGACATCCTGAAGGTGAAAACCAAAGTCAAACAGAGTTGATTTGAAGAGTCTAAACAAGGTATTGAAGTACTGGAAGGATTACAGAGAAAAGGAAGTAATCATCTTGACAACATGGTGATAAAAGCATACAAGCCATATATTCACAAGCTGTCATACAAACCATACATCGTTTTAGTACAAGCACCAAGCTAATACAAACGTGATGAAGATGATACATCCTTCAGAGGCACTCTGACTTCCTATACATTATTTATCTAAGCCTCTGGAACTTAGACACCTTGCGTACAATATACTAAGATACTACTACATCCTCACTAAGTAAGACCACAGGCGGTCTCACTCATCTCCATCTCCATAGTAGTCCTCGTAAAAGTTACCCGCGTATCCCGGTAGCTGAAGGTGACCATCGGAAAACACGGAGGCCTGTGGACCCTGATATCCATTTGGGCAAGGATGGGGCCTAGGTCCAGCGTAGGGTGGAAGCAAAGGACCACAAGGTGGAAAAATGCCTCCAATCTCGGGCCAAGCAACTCGAGAAGGCATCTGCGTCCTGGCTGGGTAGATAGCATCATACTCGACTGATCCAACACTCATGAAGGGTGCCAAGAGTGTCAGTGCTCGATACAGACGAACACGGGTGGCGTGAAGCTCAAAACGGAGAGCGCGTGCATCACGATCTCGATCACATGCGAACCTAGCAGTCATCTGAAGTATTGGATCGTCTGCAGAGTGATCTGAGTATAGTCCGGTGTAATAACCCTCCTCTCCTGGAAGTGCAGCAGGGATATAGTGGAAAGGTGATCCTGCAATCACAGGATCTGGAATTTCTTAAAGATTGACTGGTCCCAAGGTACTTCCATGATTGAAGTTACACATGCTGCTAGAAGGGAGTTTGCCAAACCTTTCTTTGCTGAGGTAGTCTTCACTGTCTGGTGGAACATTTGGATTATTCAAAATAACAAGGTTTTCAGAAATGAGAGGCACACTTTTTCTAAATGGAGGCAAGGTTTCATCCATGACCTGCCTTTGCTTGGATACAGAATCAAGCATAGGATTAAGGATGAGTTGTTTCGATGGATTGATTTTTTGCCACCCTGAGGGGTTGTTGTTGTAATATTTTTTTATCATGTTGGGTTTTGACCCTTTGTAATCTTTGTAAATACTGGTGATGAGTAATAAAGTGCCGTGGGGTGCTTTACCCTGCAGTTGTACATAAAAAAGGTCCCATGTCAAGTTCTAATCTTCGGACATCTGCCGATACTTTCCTACGACAAGGACGCCAAGACAAGTAGACCAAAATCCATATGCATCTACTCACTAATCATCCACCTTGAGATACCTATCCAGAACATCTCGCTGGTATTAAGTTGCGAGCCTCACCCAAAGTGTAAACCCAAAGCAACATGCAATTGCATTAAAAGAACTTTTCATAAAGTAAACAATCCTTGCACTCGCAAGTACAAGCACCGTTGTTTCCCCCTTGTGGCAACATCACATCCCCTTGACTCATGTTTCTTTCACTCAAGCTAGTCATTGGGGGGCATGAACCCACAATCATGCATAACGCTCCCTCTTGGAGTTACAATCCATCACTTGGCCAAAGTAATAAAAAGCAATGGAGGACATGCAAGAATTACTCAAGAACATAAATATAAAAGGAGAAGAACCGAATATATTACTCATCACAATCTGACCATAATCTCATAATCCATCAGATCCCAGCAAACTCAACATAGCAACATCAGGAAAATTACATATGTGCCTTGATCATGTAGGGCAGATCACAAGGTCTAAACATTGAAAAACAAACATGGAGAGAAGACATCACATAGCTACTGATCATGGACCCATGGTGCAAGGTGGACTACTCATGGCTCATCCGGGAAGCGTCCATGGTGATGGAGAAGCTCCCGGAGGTAATTCCTCCCTCCGACAGGGTGTCGGGATAGGGTCTCCGACAGGGTGTCGGGATAGGGTCTCAAGAAGCCCCGATCTTGGAAGCGCGGCGACGGCGGAACAGAGGGGAGATCGTGAAAAAGGGTTCTGTCCTCGAGGGTTTTGGGACCAGAGGTAAATATAGGCGAAGGGGGCAAGCCAGGGGGCCACCAGGGAGTCCAGGCGCCCCCCCGACACGACCTATGTTGGGCCGCGCCCCCTGGGCGCCTGGACGCTTGGTGGCCCCCCCTGGCCCCCCTTCGGGCATCTGGATGCTTTGGTATTGCTGATTTTTTTATATGTTTTCCTGGAATTTTTTGGGCACTTTATGTAATGCCAAAACCTGAAGTACAAAAACAGCAGAAAACAGAAACTGGCTCTAAGATGCACTGAGTTAATAGGTTAATCCAAATATGCTCAAAAGTTTAAGAAAGTGCATCAAAATCATAGCAATATCACCCAAAACATGCATGGAGCAAGAAAAAATTATAGTTACATTTGGGACGTATCACCAAACCCTCACAAACTCAACGGAGGTAATCACAATGGTCGATTCCTCTCCGAAGACCTCCTACCCGCCCAGGAGTCTCCAACCTCCAAGTGTAACAAGATCAATGGGGAAAAGATCAATACTTGCTCAAATCAGGATTTTCTTTGGTCGGAAGATGGGGAAGGGACGGATCTATCACGCGGTGAAATATCCGACAAGAACTTTCACAAATCTCTCTGGGATCTTGGATTTAGTGTAGGAGATGAGGTAGAGGGAGCACTTGGTGTTCTTGAGTGAAATTAATGAAGTGGTCAACCATCACAAAAGTAGGCGAGGGGATATTTATAGGTGCTTAGAAACTAGCCGTGTTCGTGCAGCCAGAGGAGGGTCGGACGGTCCGAGCGCTATGTCGGACGGTCCGGGGCAAGCCCTCACGGTCCGACATGGTCAACGCCTAGGCAACCATGGAGGTCGCGGGAGACCACCTCGTCGGACGGTCCGACCTATATCCCGGACGGTCCGGCAAGGGGGTACAATACCACTGGACTCAGGAGCCACATGTCGGACAGTCCTGGCTGTGCCCCGACGGTCCGACCAGGTTGCCGGATGGTCCGACAGGGGGGCAAATCCTACTGAACCCAGGAGGACATTACTCAGACAGTCCGGGGTGCATCTCGGACGGTCCGGGCATAGCCCGGACGGTCCGACCAACACAAAATATATCCTAATCGACGTGTGTTGAATTTCCTACACATCTACATCATTTTCATGGGTTGTAGACAACTATATTTTACATGTTCTAGTATTTTATGACTTGATAGTGCGGGGATCCCTATGACTCAAGATGCAAATAGTAAATAGGACTTAGCGTCATCTTCTGGCCTTTTGTTGAAATCTTGAGTATGACTGGAGTTTTCGCACATGATCCCTACACGATGATATCAAGAGAACTAACAATACCTGTGTATAACTTAGCATGCGTAGTTAGTCCCCTATATGTATACTGTCATCAACAACAAAATTTGCTTGAGGGAAAGATTGCACTTTCAATCTCCCCCTTTTGGTAGTTGATGACAATACACATATAGCTCTCAAAATAATATGCACATTACAGTTTTGGAGAGCAGTGATCATTTGTTTGAGGCCTCCCCCTCAACATGTGCATAGTGATCTTGACTTTAAGCAAGGCACGTGTGAGGATGCCTCCCCCAACACATAAATCCATGAATCAATTCATATGAAATAACAACAATGGATTAAGACATTTCAGAGCATGATAAAAAAGAACATGTAAAGGTCATCATGACGACAATGAAACATATAACATATAACCATGCAAGATAACATAAGATCTCACACACTGACACCAAGGTCTTAATACATAGTGTTATAAAGCACAAATCACCACTAAGGTTTGACTAAGGCAAAGAAAACAAATGGAAAATATGATAGAGATGGGTTCTCCCCCTTTGGCAACAAGTACCAAAAAGGGCAGAAACCATGAAGCGGATAGGAAAACTACACGTCCTCATCATTATCGTCGACCACGTCGGTGAAGAATTCCTGGTAGTCCAAAGCCGAAGGAAATCCACAATCAACAACCCGAGGAGCGTGAGGAGGTTCCTCATCACCACTCACAGGGCTCCCCGAGCGAGCCTGAAGACGGGCCCGAACAGCATTGGCCTACGTGACACGACGAACCTCGAGCTTGTGGGTAGTAGTTGCATTGGCAGTGCAGGCCTTGAAGATCGCTTAATGAGACTTGCCCAGAAAGAGAGCGATGCGACGAAGGGGTTTCGCCATGGGCTTGGCTCGGCGAGACGCATGGGAGGTGGAGGCAACAACAACCGAGGGGTGAGGGCCAACGACATAGAGAGCAGACCCCTTCTTAGGATCCACTCCTGGTGTACCACCGGCTTCTGGATAGGTATGGTGGAGAAGAGGTCAATCATGCGTTGAATATACCGATCCAAGGGGAAGTGGCCGCGCTTCATAAGGGAGAAGAGCCACACCTTGTTCCAGAGAAAGCCAGCTGTACACCAATGGGAATGGGAGCAATACCCAGCTCCAATTTGTCAAATGCCCCCGGGCATATCACATAAGATCAATGGAAAAAGAGTGCACCATTGCTTTGTCACCATGCTTGGGTACCACGGTGTGCATAAGACACTGATAGAGCTATAGAAAGTGTGGCAAAAAGATGGTGGAGTTGTTGGGGGCCATGTTTCTTCCTTCAGGAATATCAGCCGAGGGCATCAGACACCCCATACACGCATCAATGGTCATGGACTCAAAGTCGTTGGAGCGGCTGTGAATCCGGTAGAGACCATCAGATCTGACAGGCATATCAAGAGCCTCACACCACTGAGCATAAGAGATGTAAATGGTCCGTTTGTTTTTCCTCCATGAGAGAAAGTCATCGATGCCAAAGGTGCAGGTGGCATAAAATTGGAGAATCGCTCCATGACCCCAATCACACTTGAGCATCAAAGCATGATGAGGCGACGATGAGGACGCCGGCCTTCCTGAGAATCATCGGATCCTTGAAGGCGAGCATCACCTCGAGCACCCTTCGGAGGCATGACGAGCGGTCCTGGATTCACACAAGCCCCTCCCCAAAATCCGAGCCAAAGCACGGCGGGATGCACACGAGCCCCGCCCAAAATCTGAGCCAAATCCAAAAAATTTGGGTCAAAGGATAGATCGGAGGGAGGGGAATCCAGGGAGGGAGATAAGAAAGACAAACCGAAGGAAGGGGTGGCTGGAGGAGGCCACAGGTGTGCAGTGGCGCCGAGAGGGAGAGCAGATGTGAAGAAACTGGCCAGATTAGGGTTCGAGATCGGTTAGATATGTTTACATAATCCCGGAGAAGTTGGACGTCCGATGTACATGTCGGGTAGTCCGACAAAGGGTTGGACGGTCCGGACACGAAGCTGGACGACCGATACGGCTTGGGAGGGAAGCAGAGCTACTGCGACAGGTCAGACGACTGAACAGAAGGTCGGACCGTCCGGGGATGACCCGGACCGTCCGTCCACGGGCCCGGACCGTCTGAATAATGATGCAAGACAACAGTGGCTTTTTGTGATATTTTTCAACCATGTCGGACCGTCCGGAGTGAAGATCGGACCGTCCAACAAGATGATAAGGGAGAGCATTTGACAGGTTCCAGGGTTTGACAAAGGAATGGTGATCGAGCTTAATAAAAAGTATGTATAGAGAGAGATATAAGAGACATATATAGTATATATATCACACAAGTAGGATTATCACGATCAAAAAGTAGTCATTTTAGGACACATGTCTATGAAAGGGTAGGCGGTGGTCGTAGCCACCATGTTTGAGTGCATGGGTGTTGACACCGCGAAGATGTACCTTGGGTCCAACAAACACAACTCCATCTTAAACCGCTACACATGGAGTCACCGAAGTGAACATGCGGATTGTTGATGTTTAGTTCTATTTATGCATCACATAGAGAGTTGAGAACTCATGAATTGAGTTTCTCCACCTACATACATGCCTACATATAGACAAGTTATTTGCTATGTGCATGAATGAGAGAAAGATACCCCTAGACCGTAAAGCTATAATGTTCCAAGATACCAAGTTCACCTATTAGTTGGCAAAACCATGCTTCATCCAATGGCTTGGTGAAGATATCGGCAAGTTGCTTGTCAGTTCCCACATGTGCAAGAAAAATATCACCCTTTTGAATATGATCCCGTATGAAGTGATGAAGAATGTCAATATGCTTGGTGCGAGGATGCTGACAAGGGTTATTGGCAATCTTGATAGCACTCTCATTGTCACATAAGATAGGTACCTTCTTATAGGTGAGTCCATAATCTTTCAATTTGACTCATCCATAGGATTTGAGTAGCACAACTTGCGGCGGCAACATACTCGGCTTTGGCGGTGGAAGGGAGACACAATTTTTCTTCTTGGAGTGCCAACTTACCAATGAGCGCCCAAGAAATTGGCATGAACCGGAGTTTGACTTCCGATCCACCTTCTCTCCGGCCCAATCCGCATCCGTGTACCCCAAGAGATCAATCTTGGCTTCCTTGGGGTACCAAAGGCCCAACAAAGGAGTATGAACAAGTTATCTAAGAATGTGCTTAACCGCCAAATAATGACTCTCCATAGGAGAGGCTTGATATCTTTCACACATTCCTAAACTAAGCATAATATCCAGTTTAGATGCACAAAGGTAAAGAAATGACCCTATCATAGAATGATAAAGGGTAGCATCAAATGAAATACCGAAAAGGTCTTGATCTAGATATCCCTTGATTTGCATGGGTGTCTTGCATGGCTTGGCATCCTTCATACCGAACTTCACGAGCATGTCTTGAATGTACTTTGTTTGGGTGATGAAGGTTCCTTCGGAAAATTGCTCGATTTGAAATCCAAGGAAATACTTCAAGCTCCCCATCATGGACATCTCAAAGTTCTTGTTCATAGTTTCTGAGAACCACTTGTACAAAGATGGATTAGGAGAACCAAATATTATGTTATCTACATAGATTTGGAATATGAGAAACTCACCATTGGTTCTCTTGGTAAAAAGAGTGTCATGAATGAAACCCCTCACAAATCCTTCCTCGAGTAAAAACTTCCTAAGATGGTCATACCAAGCCCGAGGGCTTGCTTAAGACCATATAATGCCTTATGAAGTTTGTACACGTGGTCCTTGTGATGAGGGTCATAAAATCCGGGTGGTTGTGCTACATATATATTCTCTTGTAGAGGACCGTTAAGGAAAGAAATTTTTACATCCATTTGAAATAATGGAAATCCATTTAATGTGGCTTAAGCAAGAAGCATGCGTATAGATTCAAGACGAGCAACAGGCGCAAAGGTCTCATCAAAATCCAAGCCTTCAACTTGGGAGTACCCTTGACCCACTAACCTTGCCTTGTTGCAGATGATAGTACCATACTCAACTTGTTTGTTCTTGAAGATCCACTTAGTTCAATGATGTTATGATCTTGACCGGAAGGCCTCTCCACGAGAGACCAAACCTCATTCCGGGAGAAACTATTGAGCTCATCTTGCATTGTATGCAAATCCAATCCGCATCCTCAAGTGATTGTTCAACCCTAAGTGGTTCAATGCTAGACACCAATGAAAAGTGAGCGCAAAATTTCATAAGTTAACGACGAGTAACTATACCTTGCCCCAATCCCGTGAGGATCTTGTCTACATCAACACGTCTTGCCACCAACGACATGGTAGAAGTTGGAGTTTCAATAGATTCAACCCATTTGGGTTCATGATATACATCTGGTTCATCATCAAGGGTGGAACCATCATCAATAACATCATTTTCTCCAAAGAAAATGCGGTCAAACCTATCTTCACGTGGTTCAACCACATCATCAACTTGTGGTTGAACAACCACATCGGATTGTGGAGGGTTTTGTTCTTGTTCTTGGATAATGGGCTCATATTGAGCAATTGGATCTTGAGTGGTAGGAGGAGGTGCTTGTGGTGGTGGAACACTTGGCCCATCACCCACCTCATCATCTCTAGGTACTTGAGAAATGGGCACAAGATCTCCAATGCCCATAGCTAAAATGTCTTGAGAGGAATCTTCATTATTACCTACATCACTTAGATCAACTTGCTCCCCATGGGAGCCATTAAATTCATCAAACTCCACGTCTCAAGTTTCCACAACACATCCGGTGGATTTGTTGTAGACCCTATAGGCGTGAGAGTTTGAAGCATACCCAACAAATATACCCTCAATTCTGTTGGATTGAAATTAGCTAACCGGTCCTTCTTATTGAGAAAGAAAAACTTCCAACCGAATACTCGGAAGTATTTGACATTTGGCTTGTCACCGGTTAGAAGTTCATAGGAGGTCTTCACCAAAATCTTGTGGAGGGAGAGCCGGTTTGATGCATGACATGTGGTGTTGATGGCTTCGGCCCAAAAGCTATATGGTGACTCGTATTCATCCAACATGGACCGGTCCATCTCCACAAGAGTGCGGTTCTTCATCTCGGCTACAACATTTTGTTGAGGGGTGTATGGTGCGGAATATTGATGCTAATCCCCTGATCACTCAAGATTTCTTCCAAGGTGTAGTTCTTGAACTCAGAGCCATTGTCACTTATTATTGCCAAGATAGCCATGTTGTATTTCCTTTGGGCTTTCTTAGAAAAGTCGATGAAGGTGGTCTTCGTCTTGTCTTTGGACTCGAGGAAGAACACCCACATGTATCTTGAGTAATCATCAACAATGACATGACCATATTTCCTCCCACCAAGACTATGCCATGATGGAGGCCCAAAGAGATCCACATGAAGGAGCTCCAAAGGCCTTGAAGTTGACACAACATTCTTGGGGGTCTGCTTTTCTTGATGTTGCTTCCCTACTATGCATGCACTACACACACACGAGCTTTCTCAAAAGACACGTTTGCTAGTCGAAGGATATGTTCACCCTTTAGGAGATCTTTTAGATTTCTCACCGACATGGGCTAGCCGGCGATGCCATAGCCACCCCTTGCCGGCCTTGGCCATTAGGCAAGTTTCATAGTAGGTACTCTCTTTTGAGAAATAAACTGTGTAAAGGTTGCGATCCAACTCTCCAACAAAGGCCACTTCGAGAGTATCTTTGATAAATACTTTCACACTTGTTCGACCAAATAGTATATCATACCCAACGGAAGCTAATTGTCGAACGGAAAGAAAATTGTATTGAAGGGATTGGACAAGCATGACATTTGCAAGAGACATGTCATTAGTAATAGCCACCTTGCCCAACCCAAGTACCTTTTTCTTGGAACCACCACCAAAGAAAATGCTCATATATGGTTGAATTGCATGCATGAAGTCCTTGAGCAAATGACTTTCTCCGGTCATATGATTGGTGCATCCACTATCAATCACCCATTTGACTCCACCGGAGAGAGCATTCTACACATAGATTTAGGCTTTGGTTAGAGGTGCCCATTTTGCAATGGGGCCTCTAAGGTTAGTAACAAGGGTCTTTGGAACCCAAATAGCATAGAAACGGAAAGCATTACGGCCCCCAATAAATTTGGCATACACATCTCCATCCTTAGCCTTACGGAGTACATAGGATGGAGGCATCTGCTCCTTCTTCTTGTTGGGAATTGGACCTACCCCTAGTGGCCTTCCCACTCCCAACACCAACCTCATAAACCTTCTTCTCACCTTAATCCTTGTGCCCTTCGCGAACAAAGATCACCTTTTGAGGAGTTGATCCCTTTCTAAGGCTGACATCCTTTGTCACACTCGTACTTGGATCAAAACCAAGTCCCTCCTTAAAGGACTCCTTGTGATGACTTAGTACATCATTTAGGTTTTTCTCGCCTTGGGCACAAGTTAAGAGTCCCTTCTTTAGTTGAGCATGAAGATCTAAGTTCTCAATGAGAGATGCTTGATCAAGAGTAGAGTTAGTAGCACAAGCATCAACATGTACAATAGTAGGAGGAGACATCTTAGTAAGGGTTTTTATGTGAGCAAGTTTGTGAGCCTCAAGATTCTTCTTAAGGGTGGTGAGTTCATCATCTTTTGTCTTGAGAGACAAGGTGAGTACCTTAACATTATAAGAAAGGGAGGTGTTTAGCTCGCAAGCTTTCTCATATCATTAGCAAGTTCCTTACAAATTTCATTAGACTTTTTCAAGGAGGCAACATGTTTGTCATTTAAGTCATTTGATGTTTGAACAACTTTGCACAAGTTATCATTGCGAACCTCCTCAAAGTCAACCTTTCGCTCAAGGAGAGCATAGTTCTCCTTTTCCTTGGTGAGGAGGATTTCAAGATCGTTAATGGTTGTGGAGTGCTTACCCACCACATCCATAAGCAATTGAAACATTTTGAGCGTGTTTCCTTTGAGAGAGCTCATCATTTTGTTCACTTTAGCAAACAACAAATCTTCACAAGTAACATTTTCATCATCTCCTTTCGCATCATGAAATTCATCATTAGGTGTTTCGGAAGAGAACATGAAGGATTCATCAATAGGGTTTACCTAGATCTTGGCCGAGGTGGAGGGAGTATCATCATCAACCAACTTGGCCATGAGACACTTGTGTGCATTTCCGGTATAGTCACTCATGTAGTTGTAGTTGACAACTTCACCTTTCTTGTTGAGGAGCTTCAAGGTATTTTGTATATCTTGAGCAACTCCGGCCACACCACCAACATCTTCGGGATCGGACCCTTCTAGGGATAACAAGGCTTTCTTCTTGAACTTGTTGTTGAGAGGATTAGGGAGCTTCTTGGCAATTTCCTTCCGAGGGAATCTAGGCTTGTCCTCTCTCTTCTCATACGGACAATCCTCCGCAAAGTGTCCCGGCCTCTCACAATTGTAGCATGTTCTTGTCTTCTTCTTTTGAAATCTTCCCTTGAAGTCTTCTTTGGTGAACATCTTGACAAAGAGAGCCATATCTTCATATGATGGGGTGTCATCGGAGTTATCATCATCCTCATACTCATCACCTTCCTCATAATCATAAAACTCCTAAAGCGTAGCCTTGAGGGCAAGGTTTTAGGATGGACCACCATATGTGGCGAGTAGTCTCTTGGACTCCTTTAGGTGTTCCTCATATTGCAAGAAAGTGGCAATCACATCATCCGGTGTCATCTTGAACAAGTCGGGCATACGCCTCAATTCCCACACCATTTGATGTGAGTATACCATAAGAGCATTCAACATCTTTTCCACAAGGTAAAGGTTGGTGATTTGATATATATCCAAAGATTTCTCACAACTGAAAGATTGGACATGTGCGGAGAGACGCATATTGCGTTATTGAGGCGTCTCATCTTTCTTCATGTGAAGGTTGTGCAAGGCATTCTTAGCAGTCTCATATCTTGTCATTTGAAGAGAACCGGTGCCGAACTTGGCAATGAGAAGAGTATCCCACATCTCCTTGGCATTGGTGATATGAAGAAATGGGGCTCGTGTCAACTCATCCATTCCTCTTTTCAAGAACCCAATAGCAGCAAGGTTGAGGTGTCTATCAAACACTTCACTTGGTGTAAGGTTGTTTGGATCAATGGGATAATAGCCTTTCCCGGAGTCGATGAGATTCCACATGGGTTCACAGAAAAACCTAAGATAATCTTGCATAAGACTTTTCCAATCCAAAAAGTTAGTGTTCTCGGTTAGTACCGGCTGTTTGCCATTGAAATTATACTTAGGTTCCACAAGCTTAGGAGTAGGATATTCCCATTGGTAGGGACTACCTCTTTGCAAAGGTTCGGAACCGGGGTGCACAAAGGTCACTTGCGGGGACCTTGGGGCCGCACCATTTGACGTTTGTGACTCCGATGCCGGAGCCTTCATCTTTGCAAAGGAGTCTTCCATTTCCTTTCTTTGATTTTCAAAAGCCTTTTGCAAAGATTTTTCCATATCACCCGAGGTGGACAACTTAGGATCCTCAGTCTCATAGGTAACATTACCCGTGGAGGGGGGGACCTCAAATGGCACGGCGGCTCTTCGTTCGGCAACAATTTTCTTGGCTTCCAAACGAGTGGCATCTGCAGCAATTGTGACCTCCTCCATGCCGGCACACGAACTTTCGGGATTGCCGTTCTTGGTAATCTCACTCTATGGTGGTTAAGCCACACGATTAGAGCACGAGGCTATGATACCAATTAAAAGGATCGAGATAGACCTAGAGAGGAGGGTGAATAGGTCTTATTACAATTTTTAACACTACTTATCAATTTTAGGCAATAATGCGGAAGATAAAGATGTGCCTAACAATTGCAAGGGTGACCTAGATAAGATAAGGTAAACAACAAGCACAATATAATAAAGCAAGTGATGGGTAAACAACAAGGTAACAATAAGGTAGTGCAAGTAAAAAGGGGAAAGAGTAGGGATAACCGAATGACGCAAAGACAACGATGTATCCCGATATTCACTTCCTTGGAGGGAGGCTACTCACCGTTCGGAGAGAGTGGGTGAAACCACGAAGGAACACCAACTCCACAAAGGCTCACTCTATTCCCCTTGAGATATCACCACGAAGGTGATTCCCAACCATTACCAGTTGACCTTAAAGGTGGTCACCAAACCCTCACAAACTCAATGGGGGTAATCACAATGGTCGATTCCTCTCCGAAGAACTCCTACCCGCCTAGGAGTCTCCAACCTCCAAGAGTAACAAGATCAATGGGGAAAAGCTCAATACTTTCTCAAATCACGATTTTCTTTGGTCGGAAGATGGGGAAGTGACGGATCTATCACGGGGTGAATGACCCGACAAGAACTCTCAAAAATCTCTCTGGGATCTTGGATTTAGTGTAGGAGATGAGGGAGAGGGAGCACTTGGTGTTCTTGAGTTTAATGAATGAAGTGGTCAACCCTCACACGAGTAGGTGAGGGGATATTTATAGGTGCTCAGAAACTAGCCTTTTTGGTGCATCCAGAGGCGTGTCGGACGGTCCGAGCGCTATGTCGGATGGTCCGGGGCAAGCTCGGATGGTCCAACACATAGTCCAGACGTCCGACATGGTCAATGCCTAGGCAACCATGGAGGACGTGGGTGACCACCTCGTCGGACGGTCCGGGGTACATCCCGTATGGTCCGGGCAAGGCCCGGACGGTCCGACCTATATCCCGAACGGTCCGACAAGGGAGTAAAATACCACTGGACTCATGAGCCACATGTCGGACGGTCCGGGTGGGAGCCCTGACGGTCCGACCAGTATGTCGGACGGTCCGACAGGGAAAAAATCCCACTGGACCCAGGAGGACATAACTCGAACGGTCCGGGATGCATCCCGGATGATCCGGGCATATCCCGGACGGTCCGACTTGTATCTCGGACGGTCCGACCAACACAAAATATATCCTAATCGACGGGTGTTGAATTTCCTACACATCTACATCATTTTCATGGGTTGTAGACAAGTGTATTTTACATGCTCTAGTTTTTTATGACTTGAGAAAGTCTTAAACTCATCCTTATGATCCCCTCTTAATAGTGCGGGGATCCCTATGACTCAAGAGGCAAATAGTAAAGAGGACTTAGCGTCATCTTCAGGCCATTTGTTGAAATCTTGATTATGACTGGAGTATTCGCACATGATCCCTACACGATGATATGAAGAGAACTAACAATTCCTGTGTATCACTTAGCACACTGATACGTCGCAAACGCATCTATAATTTCTGCTTGTTCCATGTATGTTTTGTGTGACTTTGCCATGTTTTGCTTGAACTTTCATAAACTTTTGAACCTATTTGGACTTACCTATTAACTCGGTGCACCCAGTTGCCAGTTTCTGTTTTCTGCTATTTTTGTATTTCAGGTTTTCCGGCCATTAAAAGTGCTCCAAAAATTCCGGGAAAAATATATAAAAAATCAGCGCAACAGAAGCTTCCGGAAACACCAAAGGAGCGGAGGAGGGCCACCACAAGGAGGCCAAGAGGGCCCCTGGCACGACCCCACCCTAGGCCGCGCCAGGAGGCCTCCTGGCTTCCTGGTGGGTCCCCTCGACGCCCCCTTCGCCTATATTTACCCCTCGGGGTGGAAACCCCTAAGACGGACTCCTTTTTCGCGATCTCGCCTCTGTTCCACCGCCGCCGCCGTTTCTAGATCGGGGCTGCCTGGAGAAGCTGCTCTCGCACCCTGCCGGGAGAAGCTACCCCCTCCGGGAGACCCTCCATAGCCATGGACGCCTCCCGTATGTACCGTGAGTAGTTTCCCTTGGACCATGGGTCCGTGACCAGTAGCTATGTGATCTATCTCTCCCTCTTTTGTGCTTCCACTTTCGAGTCCTCGTGAGCTGCCTCACATGATCGAGGCATCTATGTAATTTCTGTTGTTGCTATGCTGAGTTTGTTGGGATCTGATGGATTATGAGACTATGTTCAGATTGTGATGAGTAATATATTTGGTTCTTCTCTTTTATATTTTGTTCTTGAGTAAATTCTTGCATGTTTTCCGTTGCGGTATTTGCTTTGGCCAAGTATTTTATTTGCAACTTCAAGAGACAGCGTTATGCTCGATTGTGGGTTCAGCCCCTTGATGTCTAGCTTGAGTGACAGAAACATGAGACTAGGGGATGTGCTGTTGCCACCAGGGATAAAACAACGGTGCCTATACCTGCGGGAGCAAGGATTGTTTAATTTACACAAAGTTCTTTTAATTCAGTTGTCTGTTGCTTTGAGTTTACACTTTGGGTGGGATTCGCAACTTAATACCAGCGAGATGTTCTGGATAGATATCTCAAGGTGGATGATTCGTAGTAGATATAGATGTATTTCGGTCTACTTACCTTGGCGTACTGCCCATTGCTTTTGAGCCCTTCCTTTCTTTGCAGCATAGTTAGCATTGCGGTGCCTTCATAATCCTGTCAATTGCCCAACTGTGATTTGTTTACCTCGCTAGCACTTTTATCGTCTTTTGGGAGAGAGACATCACTAGTGAAAATCACGGGACCCCGGTCCATCTTCACATTATTGTTTACACCCTCAATTTACTTTCAGTCTTTACTTTCAGTTGCCACTAATATTATCTCTTGCGTTGATCCTTTGTAAACAGCAAGGCCGGAGGAATTGACAACTCCTCTGTACTCGTTGGGAGCAAAGTTATTTGTTGCTGTGTGCAGGTCCACCACTACAGGAAACAGGAGTTTTGCCGTCAGCCCACCGTAAGTCGTCAGCTTTCTATCGGGGCTGACGGCAAAGGCTCATATGCCGTCAGTCGTGGGTCAAGCTGACGGAAACATTACGACTGACGGCGTAGACTGATATGTTGTCAGCCTTTCCTAAGTCTTCGGCTGACTGACGGCAAGAACCAGGAAACCTGACGGAAAAGGATGGCCGACGGCCACCCCC
The DNA here is from genome assembly GCA_950022295.1 of Bromus sterilis. Lineage (NCBI taxonomy): Eukaryota > Viridiplantae > Streptophyta > Magnoliopsida > Poales > Poaceae > Bromus > Bromus sterilis. Next base: position 85,211,319 of record OX465595.1, on the reverse strand, counting down.
AGGCCACGTGTCCCTTCCAGCCACGAGGTAACGGCGCCCAGGTTTGCCGTCAGCTGGCATGGTTCAATCTTAAAAGGGAACACATGAGGGAAATCCTCATCTGGGTGAAAAAAAAGTTGATGTTCCCCGATGGGTATGCATCGAATCTAGCAAGGGGAGCAAGTCTTGAAAAGTTGAAAATCTTTGGGCTGAAGAGTCACGATTGGCACATATGGCTTGAGCGGATAATGCCGGTGATGTTGCGCGGCTACATCCCCGAGGATGAATGGCTAGTAATGGCAGAGCTAAGCTATTTCTTCCGTGTTCTTTGTGCTAAAGAATTATCGCCTATTGTGATAGAAGAGATGGAAAAACTGGCGCCGGAGTTGATATGCAAGTTAGAGAAGATCTTTCCACCGGCTTTCTTTAATCCGATGCAGCATATGATTTTGCATCTACCGATGGAGGCAAGATTGGGTGTCCCTATGCAAAACCATTGGTGCTATGCAAGCGAGAGAATGCAGAAGGCGCTTCGAGCAAAATGTAAAAATAAACGGAGAATTGAAGCATCAATGGCTGAGGCATTCGTTGTCGAGGAAGCGGCAAACTTCGTTACAGCACACTATGCTTCCACTAATTATAGTTTGCATAATCCAAAGCCTCGGTACAATACTGGCGACCCCGAGCGACATGAATCCAAGTTCAAACTCTTTAAAGGGAGCCTCGCACCTTGTGGGGTTATGAAGACAAAGACGTTGACCTTCGAGGAATGGGGCATCATTGCATTGTATATCTTGACCAACATGACAGAAGTGCGGCCATACATCGAGTAAGTGCGCGGTACATATTAATTGTTCTGCAACTTCTTGACGAGTTGTGTGTCTAACTTCTCTTAATTATTTGATACAGTCGGTTCGTCGCGCAATTCTCGAATGGAGTGGCGATCGAAAAAAGACTCCATCGAAGAGATTAATCTTCTTGAGAAGCGGGGAGGCGGCAATCCCGGTTTCATCTCTTGGTTTACACAAACAGTACTTCTTATATGATATACAGGCCATTATTATTTCTTCGTCGTCTCAGTACCGACTAATACAACAAGCCTTTCTGTTTCAACTTGTAGGCTAATTCAGAGTCGATGGTCGCTGAATTGAGACAAATCGCAAATGGTTTTGACTTTAAGGTCCATACATATGAAAAATACGACATCAATGGGTATCGCTTTCGTACTGGTATGAAAGAGCAAACTATGCCCGATCGGAAAACAACGAATTCCGGTGTGTCCTCTATAGATGGAGGAGTCGAGTTTTATGGAATAGTTGAAGAAATATACGAACTGCTATATTACGGTGAAAATCCTCCGAACGCCGTTGTCTTCAAATGTCATTTGTTCGATCCGAAGAACACTAGACGAACTCATGAGCATGTTGGGCTAATTAAACAGAAGAACCGTTTAAATGTTGCCGAAGTTTATATTGTGGCTCAACAGGCCACACAAGTTTTCTATCTTCCATGGGCCTGCCAAAGTGTAAAGAATCTCGAAGATTGGTATGTCGTCTATGACGTGCCGCCACATGGTAAACTACCTGCCCCCAATGAAGAAGAGGATTATCAACCTCACATAGACCCAGACACATATGACGACACGCATGATAGTGACGATGATGTTTTTATTGATCCTGGAGAAGATACAGATGATCCCGACTATTAGTTGTATGCATCCCAACTTTCTTTTGTTTTTTGTATATATGAATTTTTATTATTTATTTCCTTAATGTACTAATTCATCTTTATATGCATATGTTTGTTTTTTGTATGTATGAATTTTTATTATTTATTTCCTTACTTTACTAATTCATCTTTACTCCGTAATAGGTGTTGACACATGGCGAGCTGTAGGGACCCACCGGTGGAGTCTCGACCACCTCTAACTCTACGGAGAGAGTTGATGGCGGGTATTGTCGCAGCCAGCTCGCCGCCGGCGCGTGCTGAGCAGCCTCGTGGGAGAGGTCGGGGAAAAGGCCAAAAGAGAGCTAAACCCGGTGGTCGAGGAGGTGGTCGAGCAGGTGGCGCCTTAGACGAGTCACCCACTCACAGGACAGTCTCACCGGTGTAGGAGCCACCGTCGGTGCAGTCGGAGGCACCAGAGCAGCGGCCACCGCCAGTGCAGTCGGAGGCATCGGAGCAGCGGACACCGCCGGTGCAGTCGGAGACACCGGAGGCACCGAGGCAGTCGACAGAGCCTCGTTGGGATGATCCTTGGGAGGAGCGTGCTCGCACGGATGATGATGATGCTGATGAGGATGATGATAGCGATGGCGACGGGGCTGAGGGGGTGAGGGGGATGATGGGGGTGAGGGGAGATCCTCTTCCAAGAAGCCGGTGTACCAGCATCGTATGACACGGCTCCCACCACGTCCGGACCCTGCGCAGAGGACATTGATTGCGTCAGATGGGGAGAAGTAAGTTGATGATTTTTTCGTGTTCCTTGTATATATATATCATACATGTACATATGGTCCAACAAGAACTAATGTCTTTGTGTTCTTATTTTGCAGGGCGTGGACTTACCCGGAAGGTGCTCGGAATCCAAACTGCCTCCTTGGTGCTGTGCTTAAGGAGCAGTTCCCCGGTCTAGTCCAGTTGCCTATTGCGGGTAGGGTTCCTGAGCCCAGCCTCACTTCGCCGCACTACAAAGCCGCCCCGGCCCCGCAGGATGAACGCATCAACAACGTTGACTGCGGTACCAAAGACGACATGGTGGTGGCTACTTTTTGGGTAAGTATTCTAAGCATTGCAATCATTTATTAGCGTTGGAATCATTTCACTCATCTAAGCATATGTTCGATGCATTTTTTAGTGCTACTATAGGGTTGTGGAGGGGATGGAGCTGGCGGCCCAGAAGAATCTCGAGAAGGAGATAGTGAGGCTACTCACGAAAACTAGGCACGAGATGCATGTTCAGTGTGTTCTAGATTGGTACGCCAAGAAGGGCGTGAACAAGGCCAAGAAGAAGTGTAGAAAAGTTTTCTTTAAGAAGGAAGAATACTTGGAGGTAAATTACTAACTAATTCAAATTCCTACACTTATAAGTAAGGCCTAGTTAGCTCCAACTTTTCTTTATAAGCTTATGAAGCTCAAACTTGGCTTTATAAGCTTATAAGTGTCAAACTTTTCTTTATAAGCTTATGAAGCTCAAACTTGGGTTTATAAGCTTATAAGTTTCAAACTTTTCTTTATAAACTTATGAAGCTTAAACTTGGCTTTATAAGCTTATAAGTGTCAAACTTGGATTTATAAGTTTATAAAGGTCAAACTTGGCTCTATAAGCTTGTAAAACTAAAATATGATAATAATAGCTTAGTTACATAAAACTTGACTTGTACTTGGCTTAAAAAAGCTATTCAATGACTTTATAAGATTATTAATTCATAGGCGCCCCCGAGATGGTGTGCAAATAAGATGGATTGCTTTGAGGCGATAGTGGACAAATGGCTCAGTGATGCCTGGCTGTCCACCCACAAAACCGCCAAGGCTAGGCGTGCACAAATGGTAGGTGTGGCACACCACCAAGGCAATCTCAACGTCAACGAGTACGCAAAAAAATGGGTATGTGCCTTTTTGTTTTTAGGTTCATGTCCTTTCATCATTAATCAATTGATTTGTTTCATGCCTTTTCTTTGCTTTTCATTGTAGGCGAAACACCATAATCAGCCTGTGCCTAAGGGATTTCGCTCATTTGCCATGGCCCATAAGGGGAAGTACAAAACGGTAAAGGCATATTCCGAGGGCGACGGTGTTGAGGCGTACACCAGCGCTGCAGTCTACGACAAGATGATGGCCTATTCTGAGGTGGCGAAAGAGCTACGCGGTCCTCAGTTTGACCCGAGCGAGGAGGAGATCGATCCGGAGTCCTTGATGATTTCTGGTGGCGGTAAGCATCATGGCAGCGCCTCCATGTGCAATGGCTTCGTACATTGCCCGGAGATTCTACCTCAGATCAAGGCGAGGCAAACGAGCTCCGCTCCTGCTGTACGACCTCGCCCGCGGCCAGTGGACATTGCTATCCAGTTATAACTTTGTCTCAATTTTTCTTTCCGTTATTTAGACTACGTAGCGATGATAACAATAATTGCTATATTGTTGAGTGTTTGCAGGACGCCATTCAGAGGGAGAGACAGGCGACACAAGAGATGTTGTCGGAGCAGCTTGCGGAGAGGGACCGGCTGGCTAAGGAGAGGACCCAGAGGATACTCGAGGAGGAGAGGGCACGCAATAATGCCCAAACGAAGGCCATCTACGACCTCTTCTCGGTAAGTTACTACTTTTGCATATATCCGCAAAGAATGCATATGCATATGTTTGGTTCACTTGCTAATATGCTCGAGTCCTCAAAAACTAACTCGCAGAGTATGTGGGAGAAGCAAGGTCTTACCCCTCCACCGATGTCGACGCCTATCGTTTCTCCTCCCGGAACGGTAAGTTTCTTTCAATGATCAATATAGCTCGGTCTTATACCATCAAGTGTCATCATGCTTACCACATTGCAACTCATCCTTTGTTGCAGCATAATTCCGGAGCTGCATCTCACAACCCACAAGAATCTCCTAGTGAATCCCCGAGCAACCCACGTGGCGGCGCTTCTCAGCCTTGAGGTGGCCTCCGGTAAGTTACATAAAGCTCATCAATGACTTTATATGCTCATAAAGCTCAATAATGGTAGTAATAGCTTAGTTACATAAATATTTACTTATTCTTGGCTTATAAAAGCTAAAAAAATGACTATATAAGCTTATAAAGCTTATACTTGGCTTTATAAGCTTGTAAACCTAAAAAATGACTTATACTTGGCTTATAATAGCTCCTCAATGACTTCATAAGCTCATAAAGCTGAAAAATGATGTTAATAGCGTAGTTCGATGAAAATTGAGTTATACTTGGCTTCTAAAAGCTCAATAGTGACTTTATAAGCTTATAAAGCTCAAACTTGGCTTTATAAGCTTTTAAAGCTCAAATTAGATTTTATAAGCTTATTAAGTTCAACAATGACTTATACTTGTCTTATAAAAGATCAATAATGAATTTACTAGCTTAAGTGGCTTATAAACCTAAAAATGACTTATACTTCGCATATAAAGCTCAAAAATGAATTAATGACTTAGTTAGATCTAAAATGAGATATATTTAGCTCTTGAGGTCTAAGAAGAACAAGTATTGTAGAATAAGAAGAAGGATAGGAGGAAAATAAAGAAGTGAAGAAGAAAGAGGTGAAAAAGAAAGTAAAAGAAGAAAAGTTCTTCTTATTCTTACTTTTTCTCTTCTTTATTTTTCTCCATCTTCTCTTCTTCCTTTCATCTCATTCTTATTCTTCCTCTTCTTCTCCTTACTCTTCTTCTCCTTGTTCTTCTTTTTTTTATACTTAGCTTATAAAGGCCAAAACTAACATATACTTTTATGTTCACATTTTGCAGATTTTGGCTATATGCATGGATGGATGCTACCTTTGGAGTGTGTTGTAGATATAAGATGTAGAACTTTTAGTGTTTGTCATATGGATGGATGTTGAACTTGTAAACTTTGTAGATTTTGTTGATGCACTTGTAAATATTATATGGTTGATGCACTTGTGATGGTTGTTAATTATATGGTTGATGCACTTTTTATATTACTTGTGGGATGGAGATGACTATAATATATCATGTTGGCTATAATATATCTGTATATATATATATATATTATTGTTAAATGCAGGGAATTAAAGAAAACAAATTAAAAAGATAGATAAAGAGAGCTTTGCCGTCAGCAAGCTGAGGGCAAAGGCGTTGCCGTTAGCAAGCTGACGGCAAAGAGGACACGTGGCGACAGCCTGTGCAATATGGGTTGTGGCAGTGACCATTTGATCACGGCTTTGCCGTCGGCCTTCGACCGGCTGACGGCAAAGAGTTGGCTGGCTGCCGTCAGCCCACCGTAAGCCGACGGCAAACTGCTGACATGTGGGCCCAGGCAAGGGCTTTGCCGTCAGCCAGACGGCTAGCTGACGACAATGCACGCCGTTAACTCAGCCCACGGGGTTAAGTTAGAGCTGGCCGTACGAGCGGCTTTGCCGTCAGCCAGTACGGAAAAGGCTTTGCCGTCGGTCGATCTTAAGCTGACGGCAAAGCAACTCACTGTCGACTGATGAGCTGCCAACAGGTTTGTCGTCGTGGAGCTGACGGCAAAGCCTTTGCCGTCAGCTTTTCATATGTTTGCCGTCAGCTTTGGCTGACGGCAAAACTCCTGTTTCCAGTAGTGCACGTTGACCGCCTAATTTCTGGCGCCGTTGTCACCTTCTTGTATCTCTTGGAGTCCTACGGGTTCGATAACCTTGGTATCTTCACTGAGGGAAATTTGCTGCTACGCTACATCTCACCTTCCACTTGGGGTAACCAACGAGGAGTGAGAGAATTATCCTCACCGTATCAAGCTAATTTCTGACGCCGTTGCCGGGGACTCCAGTCTACAAGATAGGGGAGTTGCACACTATCTTTTACCTTTGCTTTTTAGTCTTGTTAGTTGTCGGGACCCGGGGTTAGCGTATGCAAGTCCCGCTACGACATAGTCATATGGAGAGCCGAGAATCGTACCCACTTGTCTAAGCAGACAAGGCCAAGCATAGAACGTTCTCGGAAAACATCTTACGTGAGGGGCATTCCATCCAGGCCGGATGATCAACTGAGATGGGTCCTCATCGTCCGCACACAAGTCTAATGATATGGGTGATGAACTCCCATATTGACTGTCGGGGGATTGGTACCCGGGTAGGCTAACCCAAGCGGAAGCAAGCTTTCAAGACAAGGATGGGCCGATTGGGCTGCAGCTGGGCCGAGCTAGGCAAAGGTACGGCCGATTGCTCTAAGGCAATCGGCCATACCAAGTGCCGGCAGTCGGCCCAGGCGCAATCGGTCCACCCTTTTGTTCATTGAAGACGATCGTCCGATTGGCCTGCAGCTGGACCGAGGTCGTTTCCTAGAAGACCGATTGCCCAGAGCAATCGGCCTTACCCAGGAACCACCAGTCGGTCCAGGCGCAATCGGAGCTACCTGACACCCAGTCGGGGGTATGATTACGAGGTCATAAATGCCATATCCCGAGATATCTGGGTGGCAGGAAGGCCAAGTCACATCGAGGATTTCCGGGAGATACGATGTCGACCTCTCCGCCGATTCCGCGGACAGGCCTACAAGACCGTACCTCATAGTTCCACTGTTCATCACTAGACCCTACAAGGTAGCAGCATGGGCCGCCGCTCGTAGGCTCCGGATCACCCGGATAGGAGCAGTCGGTGGGCCCAGGCCGACTAGAGGTTGACAGCTGGGCCCATTCGGCACAGAAGTTACCGAAGTACCCTGGACTCACACTATAAGAGCCAGGCTACCCCTCCTGCGCGAGGGACGCCACACCTGAGATCTCATTAACTCTTTCTCCTTTCAATTCATTCACTACTCGTAGTTACTCCTCAGGGAAGCGGGAGAGGACCTTGCCCACGGCGGCGGTGCACTCCTTCCCCTGAGAAGGTAGAAGAGCAATTATTGTAGCCACTCCATTGATATACAAGAGACAGGCAGGAGTAGGGGCATTATCTCTCCGGAGAGCCCCGAACCTGGGTACATCGTGGTGTCTTCACCGTGCTTGTGCCCAACCCGATTCCGGCACCATCGACATTCTCCCCCTCGTGTCTTCCCCTCACTTTAGCCATCCCCATGGCATCTGCCGTCACATATCGACGACAGTTGGCGCCCACCGTGGGGCAGACCGAGGCGTCGACTGGAGTTAAGATCCGGACGGGATCAACCTCTGCATCGGGCGGTAGCCACGCCTCTGGCCTGATTCTAAGGCGTGGGGCAATCGACTATGTGGTGGACTACTCGGCGCGGTATAAGGAAGGAGCTCCCTTGCCGCCCGGGGTGTCGCTGCAGGTGGGAAGTCACCGTCTCTTCATCGGTGCCTTCCCTGAGGCGTATCCAAGAGACATCCGAGTTTTCTCATGCGCTACAGACCCTTTCTTGACCAGGGGCTGCGCCGCAGCACCTGGCCAAGGGGAGGGCCGACTGCACGCTACAGTCATGATGGCGGGAGCGTCGTCCTCGACCAATCGGGACCCGGCAAGCGCAGCAAGGAGGGCAAAGGAAGTGGCTGATGCAGCAGAGCGAATCGGCACCAGTGCGTTGCGGGATGTGCTGTACACACCCGTGAACAGGAATGGTGATCCGGAGCAAGTGCATACCGAGCTGGAAACGGCACGGCTTGCACTGGATCGCAGGGCCGAGCAAGTGCTGGCTGAGGAGCGTCGGCTGGGAGCCATCACTCGGGAAAACAACGCAGCGCATGCAGGACCGCGTCGGCCGATTGAGCCCGCAGTCCTGGAAGACCTAAGAAGCCGAGGCCGGGCAGTCAACCAGCAGTTGTCTGGGGCGGAGCTACCGGAGCGTCCGAGAAGGCCAGCACAACCGGAGCAACCGGTGCAATCGGCATTTGTCCAAAGGCCCACATATAGCACACCCGACAAGAATTTGAGAGCCGCCGAGCAGATAGCGCTTGAGCTGGAAGAGTTGGAAGGAGATGAGCGGCGCGAGCAGTCGCGCCGAATGCGTGAACTGATAGCAGCCGCGAAGGAGCAGAAGATCGCGGAAATGGGCAATCAGAATGCTGAGCCGGAGGCATCAAGAGGAACTGTGAGGCCGAATGCGGGAGCTAGCCAGCGGCCGAATGCGTCGCGCCAGAATCGGCACCAGCCCGCGCCATCTCGGCATGACAGCAAGGTCAGAAGCAATCGCCCAGCGGCAAGCAGAAGAATGGAAGAGCCGGTTGTTAACAGCAGGCGCCATGACAGGCCGCAGCAGTCGGCACCGAGACCAGCAATCAGCACCCGACTTGGCCCTCGCCAAATCGGTCAGAATGATGCAAGGCATCGCATTGAGCTCCTGGAGAAGGAGGCCCAGGAAGATGAAGAAGGAGAAGCTAGCCCAGCATGTTTCGGTCATCGCATTCGGACGGAAAAGTTCCCCAAAGGTTTTACACTGCCGAGAGATACCCCCAAGTACAATGGCTCGGTAAAGCCTGAGGACTGGCTGTCCGATTACCTGACGGCAGTTCGCATCGCGGGAGGCAATCGGCGTGTGGCAATTCGCTATGCGCCGCTCATGCTGCAGGGTTCAGCTCGGACATGGCTGAATAGTTTGCCCAAGGACAGTGTGAACTGTTGGGAGGACTTCACGACTGCGTTCATCCACAACTTCACAAGCACATATGAAAGGCCCAACCTCCCTCGGCAGTTAGCTTTGTGCGTGCAAGGCAAGGACGAGCCCCTCCGAGATTACCTGTCTCGGTGGATCAAGTTGAAGAATTCATGCGAAGGAGTCCATGAGATTCAGGCCATTCAATACTTCACTGATGGATGCCTGGCCGATTCAATGCTGAAGCACAAGCTGCTCCGCAAAGACTTCACATCGCTCGCCGAGCTCATGAAGGTGGCAAATGCTTTCGCTATGTCCGATTCTGCGATGCGCCCTATCCAACTCGGAGTTGGAGGTGTGATCCAGTCACCAGGGGCTCCGCAGTCGGACACAGGAAACCAAGGCCTCAGTCGGAAAGAGAGAAGAGAGAACAACCGCAACAACAACGACAACAACCAGCAGAACAACGGCAAGCGAAAGGACGAGCAACCGGACACTCAGTATGGCAGTCGGCAGGTGGCTGTTGTTCAGAATGAGGAAGACCCACCGGCACAAGGAGGCAGTCGGAAGATGAGATCCAATGTGAGACCCCCAGGGCAGATGAAGCCCAAGTACACGTTTGAGGACATGTTGGATGCACCATGTAAGTTGCACAGCACGCCTGGGAGGCCGTCTGCGCACACCACTCGGCAATGTGATTTTGTGAGAAGGATAGCAAAAGGAGAAGCTTTACCCCCACCACCACCACCACCACCACCGCAGAACAGAGGACCACCTCAGCAGCAAAACCAGTACCCGCAGCAGGATGCAGCATACATGATTTTCACCAGTGAGTCCACGGACAAGGGCAGTCGGAGAGCCCGAGCTCAGGAAGTCAATGCAACTATGCCACCGATCCCCCAATTCATGCACTGGTCAGAATGTCCGATATCCTGGGACAGAGAAGATCACCCCGCTATTTTGCCGAATCCGGGCAACTATCCGCTGGTGGTGGATGCTCTGGTCGCAGGGCCTAAGTTTTCATGCAAGTTTTCAAGAGTGCTAGTTGATGGAGGAAGCACAATCAACATCCTGTACCGAGATACGATGCTCAAGCTAGGACTTACAGAGAGGGATTTGGAGTGCAGTCGGACGACATTCCACGGGATTGTCCCTGGGTTGTCTTGCACCCCCTTGGGTCGCATTCGGTTGGACGTCATTTTTGGCACAGAGGAGAATTTCAGGAGAGAGCCGATTTGGTTCGAGGTGGCCGACCGTAGCAGTCCATACCATGCTTTGTTGGGATTACCAGCATTTGCCAAGTTCATGATCAATGCACAGCAGACATACCTGAAGATGAAGATCCCGGGGCCAAGCGGCGTCATCACAGTCACCGGAGACTTCAGGAAGTCCCTCGAGTGCACATCTGCTGGCAGCAGTTTGGCTGAGTCCCTAGTGGTGGAGACAGAGAAGCGTCAGCTCGGCAAGGTGATTGCAATGGCGCAAGCGCAGAGCAAGAATCCACTGCCGGTTGGCCCAGCAAAGAGAGCAGATGAGGAATCGGCTTTTCAATCGACCAAGGATAGCAAGAAAATCGCTCTAGATCCCTCCGACTCGACCAAGTTTGTTGTGGTCGGAGCTGGACTTAGCGACAAATAGGAAAGCGAGCTCGTCGAGTTTCTCCGTGAGAATCGGGACATCTTTGCATGGTCTCCACAGGACATGCCTGGTGTTCCGAGAGAACTCGCCGAGCACAAGCTGCACATTCGGCCAGGCTCGAAGCCGGTCAAACAACCCCTGAGACGTTTTTCTGAGGACAAGAGAAGAGCAATCGGCGAAGAGATTGCAAAGTTACAAGCTGCAGGTTTCATGGAAGTGTTTTACCCCGAGTGGCTGGCCAATCCAGTCCTCTTCATGAAGAAGAACAAGACTTGGCGTATGTGTATAGATTACACGTGTTTGAACAAGGCATGCCCCAAAGATCCGTTTGCTTTGCCCCGAATTGACCAAGTGGTTGATTCTACGGCCGGCTGTGAGTTGTTATCCTTTTTGGATGCTACTGCTGGATATCACCAGATAAAGTTAGCCGTGGAAGATCAGATCAAGACAGCATTCATAACCCCTTTCGGGGCCTACTGCTATATCACCATGCCTTTTGGTCTGAAAAATGGAGGTGCCACTTATCAGCGCATGATGCAAAGATGCACACACTCTCAGCTCGGCAGAAATATCCACGTTTACGTGGACGACTTGGTGGTGAAGTCGGCAAGGGGAGTCACATTGTTGGACGACCTCAGAGAGACCTTTGCAAATCTGAGAACCTATCAGATCAAGCTCAACCCGGAGAAGTGTGTGTTTGGAGTCCAAGCCGGCAAGCTCTTGGGGTTTCTCGTTTCCGAGAGGGGAATCGAATGCAACCCCGAGAAGATAGCCGCAATAGAGCGCATGGAGCAGCCCAAGACCTTGAAGCAAGTGCAGAAGTTCACCGGTTGCCTCGCGTCCCTCAGCCGATTCCTCAGTCGGCTGGGCGAGAAGGCAATTCCCTTGTACCAGTTGATGAAGAAGACAGAGAAATTTACTTGGAACCCCCAGGCAAATGAAGCATTCCAAGAGCTCAAGCGCATGCTATCCACGGCACCGATTCTGGCTGCCCCGATTGAGAAGGAGCCCATGATGTTATACATTGCAGCAACCAATCGGGTGATCAGTGCAGTTATGGTGGTGGAGCGGCCCGAGAAGAACAAGGCACAGCAAGTCCAGCGTCCAGTCTACTACATCAGCGAAGTGCTTTCAGCATCCAAGCAGAACTATCCTCAGTACCAGAAGATGTGCTATGGAGTATACATGGCGGCCAAGAGATTGAAGCCATATTTTCAAGCCCACTTGATCACTGTTGTCAGTTCGGCTCCATTAGCCGACATCATGGGAAGCACAGATGCAACCGGAAGAGTGGCGAAATGGGCAATCGAGGTGGCTAGTCATGGCATCCAATATGAGCCAAGGACTGCAATCAAGTCGCAGGCACTAGCCGATTTCCTGGTGGACTGGGCTGAAACTCAGTACATGCCACAGCTCCCCATGTCGGATGTCTGGCGAATGCATTTCGATGGCTCCAAGATGAAGAATGGCCTAGGGGCCGGGGTGGTGCTCACGTCCCCAAGGGGAGATCAATTGCAATATGTGCTCCAGATTCACTTCGCAGCATCAAACAATGTAGCCGAGTACGAGGCCCTTGTGCATGGTATCAAGTTGGCCAAGGAAATCGGTATTCGGAATATTGAGTGCTATGGTGACTCCGATCTGGTGGTACAGCAGTGCTCGGGCACGTGGGATGCTAAAGATGCTAATATGGCAAGCTACCGATTCCTGGTGCAGCAAATCAGCGGATACTTTGAAGGTTGTGAGTTCCATCATGTTCCAAGAGCAAATAATGAAGCAGCGGATGCATTGTCCAAGCTTGGTTCCACAAGGCAAGCAATTCCACCAGGCGTATCTCTCGAGCACAACAAGAAGCCGTCCATCACTCCGTCACCAGACTCCGAGTCCATATTCATCTCGGAGACCGATCTTGAAGCTCTGAGAAAGGCAAAAGAAGTTCAACCGGCCAGGCCTGCAACCATGAAGAAGCAATCCAGCGCTCAGGGTGTCTCGGCAATAGCACCAGGGGCTGCCGATTGCAAACCAGGGGTTGCAGAAGAGAATAAGAAGAGCGATACCACAGAGAAGCAAGCAGAGGCTGCGCCAGAGGGCACAACCTCTGGAGAACAAGTGATATCAGAAGTTGCCGATTGCAGTAATGAAGTTTCAACCCCAGATGAGAAGTCAGCACCAGAGGCTGCCGAATGCGTGCCAGGCGCCGCAGTCGGCAGTTCGCAAACAGAAGAAGAGATAGCAGAGGTTCAAGAGGCCGAGATCGAGCAGGCCAATGCTCAAGAGACCGAGATCCAAGAAGAAGTCTTACCCCAGCAGGCAGCAGTAATGGTAGCGGTCAGTGCGCCATCATGGGCACAGCCAATTCGAGATTTTTTGGCAGACGGGACCCTTACACCAGATTTGGCATTGTCCAGGCAGATCAGTCGCCGATCTTGGGCATACACAATCATCAACAATGAGCTGATGCGCAAGAGTACGACTGGTGTTCTTCAGAGGTGTGTTGAAGAGGACAGAGGCTTGGAGCTGCTCAGAGACATCCATCAGGGTGAATGTGGTCATCACGCGTCAGCAAAGGCAATCGCCAAAAAGGCTTTCCGGCATGGTTTCTACTGGCCAACTGCACTCGCAGCAGCTGAAAATCTGGTGAAGCACTGCAAGGGTTGTCAGCGATTCAAGGCAAAGAGTCATCAGCCAGCATCGGCACTGAAGACCATCCCAATAGCTTGGCCATTTGCAGTTTGGGGTTTGGACATGGTCGGACCATTCAAGAGAGCTAGAAGCGGCATGACACATCTCCTGGTGGCAATCGACAAATTTACCAAGTGGATCGAGGCAAGACCAATCAAGAAGTTGGATGGACCGACTGCAGTCAAGTTTGTGGCCGACATCGTATGCAGATATGGTGTTCCTAACAGCATCATCACCGACAACGGCACAAACTTTGCAAAGGGGGCATTGGCTCGATATGCATCTCAGCAAGGCATTCGTCTTGATTTGGCATTTGTGGCACACCCACAGTCCAATGGTCAAGTCGAAAGGGCAAATGGACTAATCCTATCGGGTATCAGGCCCAGATTGGTAGAGCCACTTGAGAGGGCACCTGGAGCATGGATTGATGAGCTCCCCGCAGTACTTTTCAGTTTGAGGACCACGCCGAATAGGTCGACTGGATTCACTCCTTTCTTCCTGGTATATGGCTCAGAAGAAGTCATCCCCTCCGACATCGAGTTTGATTCACCTCGGCACGCTTTATACACTGAAGAAGAAGCCAAGTTAGCAAGAGAAGACGGCGTCGACCTCAAAGAAGAAGCTTGTTTGTTGGCCTTGTCTAGGTCAGCAATCTATCAGCAGAAGTTGCGGCACTACCATAGCAAGAAGATTCGACCTTTCTCTTTCCGAGAGGGGGACATGGTGCTCTGCCGAATCCAGAAGTCAGATGGGCAGCACAAGCTATCCTCACCTTGGGAAGGGCCATTTATTGTCAGTAGAGCGCTCAAAAACAACTCCTACTACCTGATCGATTGCACCAAGGGAACTCGGCACAAGGACACATCGGGAGTAGAAACAGAGCGGCCGTGGAATGCCGAGTTGTTATGTCCGTTCTATAGTTGAACGGCATAAGTTCATGTAAGCCATTCGGCAAACAATCAGTTAAAGTTATCATGTCTCTGAAAATGAGCATTCGAGTACTTTTCGTATAATTCCATTCGAAGAGCTAGCCCTAATCGGCAACGCTCCGTCAGACCTGAGACGTGCATAGCATACCCGGGGACTGGCCGACCACGAGGTCAAGAAAATAAGCCATCGTGGCACGGGGACTGCAGGCTGGCTCGCAATCGGACACCCAGCTCAAGCGCAAATCACTAAGGGGTTTGTGGCATTGAAAAGGGCGACGATTGAAGCAGTCGGTAGTACAAATCCCGGGAAACAACACGAAACATGCCACCACAAGCAGCGCCGACGAGATAAAGTCGCCGATTGCGCCGCAAACTCGGACAAGCGGCGCCTGCTGTTGCAGAATCCTTTGCGTTAAGAATCTTGTCGTGTAAAAATAAATACTCATCGAACCTTGGCTGGATGTTTACTGTTGATCCGATTGCGGACCGTATGTCGGCAGCAAGGTCGACACAGTAAACATTCCCAAGCGCAGCCGATGAAAGAAACCGGCAAAGACGCAAAGTTGATCGCACATGAAAACAGTTAAAACAAGCAATCGATTTGCATCAAAAGTAACAGGCCCAAGGCCGAATAAGATCATTACATCAAGTGGGTGTCGGCAAAATTAAAATTTTCTTACAAGGAAAAGTAAAACCGATCTAATATCGGCAGGTGGACAGTCCGAATACAAATCAAGATGGCACATCTCAAGCAGTCGGAGGCACCGAGCTGGAGGATGGAGCAGATGGATCCGATTGAGCTTCAGAACCGGCAGCATCAGCTCGTTTCGTCTTCGGAGAGGTCTGAGATGAATCGCTGTTGGAAGGCTCCTCGGCTAGCGCAGAGATAGTTGAAGCAGGGAGTGGATTCCCTCCATCATCAAGATATGGAGTGTAGTCATACGGAGAGAACCAATTCGCCATAGTGCTGGCCAGCCGATTGACTTCAGCGTAGGTTTTCTCAAAAAGGTCCCCGGCACCATCTCGGAGGCTGTATAACTTGGAGAGTTTCACCTGAGGGTACCAAGTCAATAATGTCTGAAGGGCGGTCTCCGCACCAGTACGACCCGCGGAATTCAGCAGAACGTCGATCCGACGGGGGATAGCTTTGAGGAGAATCCGAGTTTGCTCAGTGGTCGCATTCGGAGTTTCCCCTTGATCAGAATCTTCCTCCTCTTGTGGGTCGTCCTTGCGGACCTCGGCGGAGGAGTCGGCAGCATGTTCCATTCTCTTTAGTCCGGCCTTGAGCTCAGCCGCCGGCCACAGGGCTTCGGCAATCTTCAGAATTCCGAGTTTGAAGGACAGGGCCACTCCCTGGATGACCGGAATGCGAGCTTGAGTGCCGATCAGATATTCATGTCGGGTCCGGACGCTGTTCGCGCGGTCACAAGTCCCTCCGGCAGCGATATGATCCTCCCAAGACTGGGCGACAGCGGCGTAGGCAGCCGCCTCAGATTCGGGCCAGGCCTCTGTGTCAGGAAGGAAAAATGTGAGATATCAGGTACAAGAAGAAAGAAATCGGAAGATGCAATCGGCATAAAGGAAGACTCACCGCTAAGGAGAAGATCCATGTCAGTTAGCGAGTCGCAGAAACCTTTGGCTCGGCGGCGCATTCGGGCATTCTCTTCAAGATGCTGCTTCTCCATTTCTTCATATTTGGCGATCTGCTCGTCGCGATCCTTGCGAATGGAATCCCGCGCGGCGACTGCTTCATCCCTCTCGGCTTGTAAAGCATCTCGGGTGGAGACCGCGGCATCCCGCTCGGCAAGAAGCCCAGCGCTAGTAGCCGTCACAGCAGCAACGTCCGCGAGATGTTTCTTTTCAAGAGCTGCCATCTCGGCGCGAAGATTGTGAATAGTCCGGTTCAAGTCAGTCTCTACCCCTTGCAGCCGAGTCACTTCTTCAGAAGCTTTGGCGAGAGCTGGGCTCTGCTGGTTAAGTTCTGCAGTTAATTCAGAAATCCGGCCCTGGAGGTCACCTACCAGAGGAACAGTAGCTAGAAGAGAGCATAGAGATATGAGCGCTAGAGCAATCGGCTAGTGGAGAAAAGGCAGATGGGCTAGAAGATACCTTTCAGTTTGGAGGTCTCGGCTGACAGGTTGTTGACCTGCAGCTGGGCTAGGGCGAGGGTCCGGAGGCTGGCGGTATAAGCTTCAAGAAGTTTCTCGAAGACATTTCGTTTCTCCTCCATAACAGCCTGAGAAGAACAGTACGACAAAGTCAGTGATAGAGCAAAGAATATTGAAGATCCGAACCGATTGTAACCAATCGGCCCGAATCTCGGGGACTACACCCAGTGGGTGCGCTTGCGCGCACCCACCGGAAGGAAAGTCCACCGATTGAGGAAGGCAAATGAGAAAAGAAAAAATGCTAAAAGATCCGAACCGATTGTAACCAATCGGCCCGAATCTCGGGGACTACACCCAGTGGGTGCGCTTGCGCGCACCCACCGGAAGGAAATTCCACCGATTGAGAAAGGAAAATGAGAAAAGCAAAAATGCTAAAAGATCCGAACCGATTGTAACCAATCGGCACGAATCTCGGGGACTACACCCAGTGGGTGCGCTTGCGCGCACCCACCGGAAGGAAAGTCCACCGATTGAGGAAGGCAAATGAGAAAAGAAAAAATGCTAAAAGATCCGAACCGATTGTAACCAATCGGCCCGAATCTCGGGGACTACACCCACCGGAAGGAAAGTCCACCGATTGAGGAAGGCAAACGAGAAAAGCAAAAGTACTAAGAAGATCCGAACCGATTGTAATCAATCGGCCCGAATCTCGGGGACTACACCCACTGGGTGCGCTTGCGCGCACCCACCGGAAGAAAAATGTCTAAAGTAAAAGAAGGAAAAGAAGGAAAGCAAGAGGTTACCGTATGATGCGAGGCGAGCTGTTGCAGATCCCGAGCAATGGCATTGGCGAAGCGGTTTACTCGGCTCAGCGCGGACGCCATGGGCTCTTGAGGAGGAAGCGCAGCGTCAGCCTCGGCACCAGCATGACGGGCGCGAGAGTACTCGGCCCGGAATTGATCCACTGTGCGCATTAAAATTTCTGAGGCAGCAGGGGTCGGAGTCGGTGCTGAGGTTGGAATCGCGATGGAAGTGGCAGTTGTAAGAGCTAGTGGCACCGTCGTCACTTGAAAATCAGAAGCACCCGATTGCGGCGGTGGCACAATTGGGCGAGTCGGAGCAGCGGTAGTAACGATGACTGGGGGAAGAGTTGTGGTCGTCGGCGGCGCTGATAGAACAGCTGGTGGCGTGGTAGCAATGGTTGGCGGTGCCGACATCACAGTCGGCGGCGAGATCGTCACCATTGGTGCATCGGGCACGGCGGTCGACGGAGCGGGAGAAGTTGTAGCAGCGGCGGCCGGGCTGGAGCGGCGTGGCAGGGACGGGGCAATCGGATCGACCGATTGCGTTCCCCCGACACCAGGAGATACCAGGTCGGCCGCACGCTTGATGATCTTTGGGGCGAGGTCGGAAGGAGATGTCTTCTGGGCTGCTGCGAGCCGAGCTCTCTTGGCAGCACGTTCGGCGTCTTTGGAGGAGTGATGGGTGGCGGTTGGCCGCTTGCGAACAGCTGCAGCAGAAGCAGCGGGCGAGATGATGGCGCCGACACGAGCCGGAATCTCGGTGTCGATGTCATCAAGCCCAATAGGCTCGCTGAATGGAGAAAGGGAGAAGAGTCAGTAGAAGCAGAGGTAGCAAAGTACTGCGCAGAAAGTCAGAAGCATACCCGATCGTCCGAGGTGCGCCGGTAGGCATTCGACAGCGGAGTGGGGCGACATTCAGCGGCGCCTGAGTGGTGGGCCTTCGAGCTGTCGTCTTCTGGGTCTGCTTGCCTTTGTGGGCAGTCGGCGCGGTTTGGATGACCTTGGAGGGAGCGGTACCAGAGGAAGAGCCAGCTGCCGAGATGCGTTTGGCTGGCACCCTGGGAGGCTTATCCCGAGGAGCTGCATCAGGAGCAGCACCCGTTGAGATACTATCATCGTCACTCCAATCAGCCAAAAGTCGCTCAAGGGAAGAGTCGGGCGTACCCCCTTGGGCTGGCAGCCGAGTGGTGGTCCTTGGAGGGATGACGCGCGCAACATCATCATCTTCGGCGTCCATGGGGTCGGAGGATTCCCCAGAGGACTCATCTTCATCCTCATCATCTTCACTGAACTCGGCGGAAGGGATCTCGCCATTGTACTCAAGGTCAATGTTGTCCTCTTCCGTGCGATCAGGGGCAAACACACCAGCTTCCTGGCCGTCCTCCATGCGGTCGGACTGAATGAAGTGCTAAAAGGGGGCACAAGTGATCAGAGCAACCGGAAGAGCAGGTAGTCGGACTGAATGAAGTGCGGAAAAGAAGGCACAAGTAATCGGAGCATACCACAGGCGGTTTCCGCTGTCGGGTTAGGTAGGCAAGTCCGAACCGGAAAGGATCAGGCAGCGCACTAGCGGTGATGGCCTTCACTCGGGCGCAGAGGATCTCGGTCTTCATTTCCCACGTGCAGAGCCGAGTGGGGTCCCGAGGCCCCGACACGTCGCAGAGACGGTGCACTCGGCGCTGCAAGGGAAGAATTCGCGCGTGAAGCCATGCCGCTATCAAGTCGGTGGGAAGGAGTCCCTCTCGCTCCAGCTGGGTGAACCTGGTGGCTTGAGCGTCGACGTCGCAATCCCCAGCACCGTGCTTCAGATCCCATTGATGCTTCTCAACCGGCCTAGCGAGTGAGAACTCGGGCAGGTTGAGGAGTTCGGGGCCTTGATCGGGAGACTTGACGTAGAAGAACGACGTCTGCCAGTTTTCGCAGGACTGGACGATGTCGGGGCTGGGATATTTTATCTTGCCGGCTGCGGCAAGACAACTGCCGCAGTCGGTCATATCAGTTGGATAGGAGGGTTTGCCGCCTTCGATGGTGGGGGCAACGATCTCTCCTGTTCGAGCATTGTGGGCTCGGAGGTTGAAGAAGCACTTGAAGAGCGCGATGCTAGGTCGGCAGCCTAGATAGCCCTTGCAGAGTGTCACGAACCCGGAAAGGTTCATGATGAAGTTGGCGGCGAGATGATGAGGCTGAAGTCGGTGGAACTCAAGGAACTCGCGGAAGAAGGCGCTTGCGGGAAGGCCGAATCCACGCTAAAAGTGAGCGAGGAAGACGACCCTCTCGCCCGTGCGCGCGCTGGGCACGACGTCGGCCTGGCCCGGGATCCGCCATTCGATCTCTGCGGGCATCTTTCGGGCGCGAACCAGTGCTTCGACGGCGACGGCGGTAGCTTGGGATCCCTTCCAGCACCCGCGACTCGCCTGCGAGATGTCCCGTCGTGGCGCCATCGATTCCGCAGAAGAGGAAGGAGAGGAAGCAGATCGAGGTGGAGCGCGAGAACGACGCCGGCGAACTGCTGCGGCGGCGGCGGAGGCGGCGAGGAGCACGAATCAGTTGCCGGAGCAGGCGGGAGAGCAGAGGTCCGCGGGAGAGAAATCTGCGCGAGGAGCGGCAATGGCGCAGAGAGAGAGAGAGAAGGCTGGAGGTTGAAGGAGATGTGCTGGAGAAGGAAGAGGCGAGGCTCCCCCCCCGGTGGCTTATATGGGCGGCGGGGGAGGGGAGTGGGATCACCCCGTGGCCATGTGGCCCGGTGTGGCCTAGGGCACAAGAAGGCCAGCCGACAGATCAGCACAGAGGATCATGGCACAGAAGGCGAGACGTGCGACGTGGGGGCCGGCTCCTGCAGTTATGTCACGTCGCGCGTGGGTCGTGGGTTCCAGCTCATTGATCGCGTCGTGGGCAAGTCAGAGGTAACCGTTGGAGCGCAGTCGGCAGAAGGTACTGTTCCAGAAAATGAAGATACGAGGCGAGAAGGAACCAAATCCAATCGGATGGGAACGAGGTCAGCCGAGTGTGATCTCCGAGTCGGCCGACGAACTCGGAATGACGCACTCGAAGAGGCCATAGCATTCGGAAACCCTCAAGACAAATTGAAAAACTGCAAAGGCCCCGCGGTCAAGTGACCGTGGGACCTTTACAGCTTTAGGGGCTACTGTCGGGGGATTGGTACCCGGGTAGGCTAACCCAAGCGGAAGCAAGCTTTCAAGACAAGGATGGGCCGATTGGGCTGCAGCTGGGCCGAGCTAGGCAAAGGTACGGCCGATTGCTCTAAGGCAATCGGCCATACCAAGTGCCGGCAGTCGGCCCAGGCGCAATCGGTCCACCCTTTTGTTCATTGAAGACGATCGTCCGATTGGCCTGCAGCTGGACCGAGTTCGTTTCCTAGAAGACCGATTGCCCAGAGAAATCGGCCTTACCCAGGAACCACCAGTCGGTCCAGGCGCAATCGGAGTTACCTGACACCCAGTCGGGGGTATGATTACGAGGTTATAAATGCCATATCCCGAGATATCTGGGTGGCAGGAAGGCCAAGTCACATCGAGGATTTCCGGGAGATACGATGTCGACCTCTCCGCCGATTCCGCGGACAGGCCGACAAGACCGTACCTCATAGCTCCACTGTTCATCACTAGACCCTACAAGGTAGCAGCATGGGCCGCCGCTCGTAGGCTCCGGATCACCCGGATAGGAGCAGTCGGTGGGCCCAGGCCGACTAGATGTTGACAGCTGGGCCCATTCGGCACAGAAGTTACCGAAGTACCCTGGACTCACACTATAAGAGCTAGGGTACCCCTCCTGCGCGAGGGACGCCACACCTGAGATCTCATTAACTCTTTCTCCTTTCAATTCATTCACTGCTCGTAGTTATTCCTCAGGGAAGCGGGAGAGGACCTTGCCCACGGCGGCGGTGCACTCCTTCCCTTGAGAAGGTAGAAGAGCAGTTATTGTAGCCACTCCATTGATATACAAGAGACAGGCAGGAGTAGGGGTGTTATCTCTCCGGAGAGCCCCGAACCTGGGTACATCGTGGTGTCTTCACCGTGCTTGTGCCCAACCCGATTCCGGCACCATCGACATTCTCCCCCTCGTGTCTTCCCCTCACTTTAGCCATCCCCATGAGTCCTCATCGTCCGCACACAAGTCTAATGATATGGGTGATGAACTCCCATATTGACAGAAAAGTCGCCTCAACCATACTATCGACTATCTCATAACTCTTACATAGACTTACTCCAGCCCGATCACTTAGTCGGGGTCTAGGGCGGGCTCGATCATACATCAAAGTGTGCACGAGACAGAGTCTCGAACAATCGCATCGCGATGCCCCAAGATGCGCACATCTAAGGGCCACTTGGTGTATAAAAGACTACCAGCCAGATCACAACTAAGGTCTCGAAATCCCATACAAAGACATGCATGTTATAAACATACACGCAACACACATGCCTTGTATGAATAGCAGGTATCATTGCAACTCTCTACAAAGTATACATTTTAATTGTAACTCTCACAGAGTGCACATAGAGATCACAAGCATGTGATCCAACATTACAACAAACAAACGGAAGCAAAGTAGGTCTGAGTACAGACAAGTTTAACAAATGGCTTAAGAAGCCTTATTTAAACACATGCCCTCCACGAGGGAACCAGTCGTTTGACTGGGACTACACTAGCTTGGTCTTCAGTCGTCGAGCTCGATGAAGAAGCCACCTTTGGGGTCAGTGGGTTCATCTAAAACATAGAATAAGCAAACGTGAGTACAAAGTCGTACTCAGCAAGACTTACGTAGGAGCTATACTACTCATGCACATGTATCAAGGTAAATGGAGGTGGGGTTCAATTGCATAAGTGCCAGCTTTGACTTGGCTAGTCCTGAACTACGAGTACCAGACTTGAGGTAAGAAGCGTACACGAGTCCACTACATTCTCCAACCAATTACACCACTATGGTGCCTTCCTCGACTTCCCCACGAGAAAGCACGCCATAGCACTCACGCTTATCTTGGTAAGTTTTATAAGTATCCAGTTCAAGTTGTCTAATGATCAAGCTAAGCTTTCCAAGCAGTCCTTAACCGCGGACACGGCTATTCGAATAGTTTTGTTAACCCTGCAGGGGTGTACCGCTACACACACATGATCATCAGTTACCGCCTTTGTACTCGTCACCGTTCAAGAAGTGTTGGCGAGGATGCTCACCACAACTGTTACCTCATAGCCGATCTAGTCCAAGAAAGCCGCCTACCTGGGTTGGCTACCACTATCGTGAACCCGGCCGGTTTACCGAAGTGGACCCAAATGATGTGTGCGTGGTGCGTAAGCCGGTCTCAGATGAGCCATTCTCTCACTTAGCAGCCAGGCCACAAACCTACCAGAACTCCGAACTATTGCGACATCTGGACATCGAAAGGGATGAGTTAATAGGTTGAGAGGGGTCAGTGAGCACAATGTGTGGTTGTACTCTTCATCTTGGATCACCACACAAGAAGTCGGACTTAGGGCGGTGTTCAACGAGACAACCCACTGTGTACTCCTACATAGCCTCTCATCGTTCACCTTGTATTAGGGAAGATTCACCAACACATTTCCACCATCATCAACATGATTGCTACCATCCCGACTCACATAATAGTAACATCACTGTATCACTCTAAGCATGCAATAAGAAGCAACAATTGCAGGGGCCACATGATATCAATCAACTCCTACATTTGCTAGGATTGTGGTTTGCTTACTACTGTGACAAATGATAGGTCATGCAAAGGAATGGGTTCATCTATGCGGTATAAACACATCATGGTAATCATCCTAAACAATGCATAAGCGAGACATGAGACGGAAGTGGGATTTTATCGACATGATCAATGGGGGTTTGCTTGCCTTGCTGACGAGGTTCGGTTTGAGGGTCTTCAACGAAGGGGGCAGCCTCCTATTCCGGTTCCACCTCTACTCGACAAACAACAAACAAGGTAGCAAAGTAAATACAATGCACAAGCACATGGTTGAAGGTTGAAACTTGATGAATATACTTCTGATGTGTGAGGCAATTCCATTTAAATGGAGTATATTGCAATTGAATTTCAAATTCAAACTCCAATTTGAATTCAAGTTAGCCAAGTTGTAAATGCATTTGTTTGATCAATGTAATTCATATTGAAAAGTGTATGATATGCTTCTGATGTGCAATTGAATTGTAGTATGTTGCTAAGGTTCAAGTTGCAAAAGCATTTGAAATGAATTGGAACAAATTCCAATTAAATCAAATGGAAAATGCTACTGGTCCCTTTTTAATTTCAACTCAAACATAGTTGAAAATGGTATATTTGGATAGATTATTTTCTCCTGATCATTTTTCATATATTATATGTTAAATTTGGAGTTAATATGAATTTTCTATGAATTTCCAAAGTTTAAGCCTTTTTTTTGGAATTTCTCTGATTTATATAAATCAATTATTCAATTTACTGCGTCAGCCTGATGTCACAGTGAAGTCAGGGGGGGGGGCTGACTGGTGGGCCAGGGGTGTCAGCCTCTCTGTTCAAAAACCCGGTTAGTTTTTACTAACCAGAGAGATTAGGGGGGCTCTGGGCCCACTGGCAGTGACCCAGGGTCACTTAACCCAGGTGGGGTTAAGCCCCTAACCACTGCCACGTCGGCGGACTGCCGGCGGCTCAACGCCGGCGACCAAATCCGCGGTGGCACTCTGCTCTCCTCCTCTCCTGGCCACCATTCGAAGCGCTAAGACCACAGGGGCGTAGCCCATGCTCTCGCACGTCGCCTGGTGCACGCGAGCGTCCAAGGGGATGAAAAGTGTATGATATGCTTCTGATGTGCAATTGAATTGTAGTATGTTGCTAAGGTTCAAGTTGCAAAAGCATTTGAAATGAATTGGAACAAATTCCAATTAAATCAAATGGAAAATGCTACTGGTCCCTTTTTAATTTCAACTCAAACATAGTTGAAAATGGTATATTTGGATAGATTATTTTCTCCTGATCATTTTTCATATATTATATGTTAAATTTGGAGTTAATATGAATTTTCTATGAATTTCCAAAGTTTAAGCCTTTTTTTTGGAATTTCTCTGATTTATATAAATCAATTATTCAATTTACTGCGTCAGCCTGATGTCACAGTGAAGTCAGGGGGGGGGGGGGGGCTGACTGGTGGGCCAGGGGTGTCAGCCTCTCTGTTCAAAAACCCGGTTAGTTTTTACTAACCAGAGAGATTAGGGGGGCTCTGGGCCCACTGGCAGTGACCCAGGGTCACTTAACCCAGGTGGGGTTAAGCCCCTAACCACTGCCACGTCGGCGGACTGCCGGCGGCTCAACGCCGGCGACCAAATCCGCGGTGGCACTCTGCTCTCCTCCTCTCCTGGCCACCATTCGAAGCGCTAAGACCACAGGGGCGTAGCCCATGCTCTCGCACGTCGCCTGGTGCACGCGAGCGTCCAAGGGGATGACCATAGCGACGACGGCAACCTCGCCGGCGGCAACAGAAGTCCGGCGAAGAGACAAACGTCGCCATAGTGCACCAAAACAAGCAAGCGCTAGCTTATTTGACGCGTGAGGTCACAGTGAAGGTGACGAACTGGTTCTCGAGTTCGTTTGCTTCACGGGTGCTCGCTGACGAGCACACCGGCGACGAGGAGCCACGGCTCCCATGGAGAATCGGGCTAGAAATAGGGAGGGGCACTGTGAGCTTGGGAGAAACGCTCACCAGGCTACAGAGAACACGACGAGGTAGTCGACAGAGTCGGGGAGGAAACGTAGCCGGAGTATTTGACGACGACGAGTCGCGGATCCGGCGAGGGCTCGATGGCGATTGCGGCGGCTTGAGTCCAAATCAAGGCTCCATCTGCTTCGGGGAGAGGAAGTCGACGACGACGAGTACGAAGGACGCAGCAGCTTGAGCTCTAGGGCATGGTGGCCACGTCGCCCACGACGGTGCGCTCCGGTGAAGCTTCAGGCGGCGACGAAATCGAGCGCAGGAGGAGGGGGAAGAAGCTCTGGAGGGGGGGGAATGGATCGGGACGGCCGAGAGACGTCTCCAAGCGAGGAGATAAGGACTTGGGGGCGCCAGGAAGGCTAGCAGCTGCCGCCGGCGTCGGCATGCCCTCCAGCGAGGTGCTTGCCGCCGCGCTGGAAGAAGACAAGGGGGTCCAGTGGGCTTGGGCCAGGGGGGCGATGAGTTGGGCCGAAATGGCCAGGTAAGCTCTTTTTCCTTTTTCCTTTCTGTTTTCTTTTCTGCCTTTTTTTTTGCTGTGCTAAATAAATAGCTAAGCATTTTATTAAATGCTGAAACTTTTTATGTGGCTTCACAATATACTAGGCCAGCCACTTGTAAAGTTTGAACATTTTTAAAATTCAAATTATTTGAACTTTAAATCAAATAGGGGTTTTGGAAATAAACCAAGGTCCTGTTTGAATATTTCAAAAATCCATGAGCATGGGGTGGGTCCCACATCACTTGATATGTGATCACACTCATTTATAAGACTTTTCAAAAATCAAACATGAATTTTTGGAGAAGATTTATTTCTGGCCTTTTGAATTAATTCATCTAGGGGGGTGTTCCTTCTCCCATTTGAGTTTGATTTTGATTTCAAATGATTTCTTTTGAAATTTTTAACATGATGCAAGGTGACTTTGATCCTAGCACTTTACCTAACAGAGGGTTCTGAAAACTCGCCCCCACTCAAAAGAATCTCGTCCCGAGATTCAGAAGTCTGCGGGAGGAAGGAGGGGTACTCAGCACTAAGACGGTCTTCTCTTTCCCACGTGGCTTCTCTCTCAGAGTGGTGTGACCATTGCACTTTCAGAAACTTAATCTTCTGACGACGAGTGACACGCTCTGCGGAATCAAGAATACGAACGGGGTATTATCGATAAGAAAGGTCATCTTGGAGATCAAGCGTTTCATGGTTGACTTCGCGGATGGGGTCCTTGAAGCAACGCCTCAGTTGGGACACATGGAATACATCATGTACTCGGGAAAGGTGCGGGGGTAGTTCAAGTTGGTAGGCAACTTCTCCACGTTTAGCACGAATGCGGAAAGGTCCAATGTAACGCGGGGCCAACTTGCCTTTGATACCGAATCGTTGGGTTCCCTTCAAAGGAGTAACCCGAAGGTAAGCCTTCTCTTCCAGATTGTAGCTCTCTTGCCTATGATGACGATCATAGTAGCTTTTCTTATGAGACTGGGCTGCTGTCAATTGATCCCGAACAATGCGAACTTGCTCTTCTGCTTCCTTGATCATATCCGGTCCAAAGAATTGTCTTTCACCGGTTTCTGACCAGTTTAAAGGTGTTCGACATCGTCGTCCATATAGGAGTTCAAAAGGACCCATGTTCAGACTAGATTGAAAACTATTGTTATAAGAAAATTCGGCGAATGGCAGAGACTTCTCCCAATTCTTTTCGAATGAGATAACACAAGCTCTGAGCATGTCCTCGAGAATTTGGTTAACCCTTTCGACTTGACCGCTAGACTGAGGATGGAAAGCTGTACTAAAGGAGAGATGAGTTCCCATAGCATTCTGAAAGCTTCCCCAGAATCTAGAGGTGAAAAGGCTACCACGATCAGAATTGATTTCGAAAGGAACACCGTGAAGGGATACAATTCTAGAGACGTACAAGTCTGCTAACTGGCTAGGAGTTATAGACTCGCGAACTGGAAGGAAGTGAGCAACTTTGGAAAGTCTATCTATGACAACGAAGATGGCATCGTTTCCTTTCTGGGTCTTTGGAAAGCCGGTGATGAAGTCCATACCGACTTTGTCCCACTTCCACTCTGGAATAGGCAAAGGTTGAAGTGTACCAGCAGGTCTTTGGTGTTCTGCCTTAATGCGACGAGAAACATCACATTCGGCAAGAAATCGAGAAATGTCTCTCTTCATCCTAGTCCACCAAAATCTCTGGCGTAGATCACGGTACATTTTTGTGCTACCGGGATGAATCGAGAGGGGTGTGTCATGTGCTTCCTTGAGGATGAGTTGCCTTAGTTCCCTATTCTTAGGTACTACCAAACGATTTCCAAAGAATATCGTTCCTTTGCTATCTGTGGAGAAACATGTAGCAACTCCGCTAGCAATGTCCCCCTTGATCCGGCGAACACCTTGTGCACGCCTTTGGGCAACTATGATTTGATCCTCAAGAGTTTGTTTCCCCACCAAGTTAGAAAGATAGCCATGAGGAACAATCTCAAGATTGAGTTTGCAAAATTCCTCATGAAGAAGTGGTTGATACTGTTGTAACATGAGGTTGTTACAATACGACATACGACTTAGTGCATCAGCCATGACATTGGCTTTGCCTGGGGTGTAAGAAATTCCTACGTCGTAATATTTTATCAACTCAATCCGGCGTCTTTGCCTGAGATTAAGATCTGGCTGGGTGAAAATGTATTTGAGGCTTTGGTGGTCGGAATAGATCTCACAACGATTAACAAGGAGGTAATGTCGCCAAGTTCTTAGGGCATGAACTACGACAGCGATTTCAAGGTCATGGGTAGGATAGTTCTCTTCATGTGGCCGCAACTGGCGTAAAGCATAAGCTACCACATGTCTATCTTGCAGAAGTGTGCATCCTAACCCTTGCCGTGAGGTGTCACAAAAGATCTCGAAATCCTTTTTGGTGTCTGGAGGCGCAAGTACGGGTGCAGAAGTCAGTCTTCTTTTTAGCTCTTGAAAGCTTTCCTCGCACTTGGGAGTCCATAGGAATTTCTTATCTTTCTTGAGGAGTTCAGTTAGAGGCTTTGCAACTTTAGAAAAGTTCTCGACGAAGCGGCGGCAATAGCTGGCTAGGCCAAGAAAACTCCTAACTTGCATAACCGATTCAGGTGGAGTCCAGTCAAGGACGGCCTGAACTCTTTCGGGATTCACAGCAATGCCTTTTGCAGAAATCACGTGGCCTAAGTAGGTCACTTCTGGTAGCCAAAATTCACACTTGGAGAATTTAGCATACAGGCGATGCTCTCTAAGTTTCATCAATACCAGCCTTAGGTGTTCGGCATGTTCTTCTTCATTCTTCGAGTAGATGAGAATGTCATCAAGATAAACTACAACAAATTTATCTAAGTACTCCATGAAGATCGACTTCATCATGCGCGAGAAAGTGGCGGGGGCATTGGTTAAACCAAAGGACATGACGGTGTACTCGTAAAGACCATAACGAGTAGTGAAAGCCGTTTTTGGAATGTCCTCGTTTCGGATTTTGATTTGATGATAACCTAATCTCAAATCCATCTTCGAGAAGACAGAGGATCCTGCAAGTTGATCATAAAGATCATTGATCCTGGGCAGTGGGTACTTGTTCTTTATCGTCGCTAGATTTAGCGGGTGATAGTCTACGCACATCCTTTCTGTTCCATCTTTCTTCGTTACGAACAGAACGGGGCAACCCCATGGCGATGAGCTAGGGAGGATGAAGCCTTTTTCCAACAAAGCTTCCAGTTGGGTTTTAAGCTCAGCTAACTCACGTGGGGCCATTTTGTATGGACGTCTAGAAATTGGTGCGGTTCCTGGCATAAGATCTACTATGAACTCTACACATCTGTCGGGTGGCATTCCCGGCAGCTCTTCAGGAAAGACATCCGGGAAGTCACGAACCACCGGAACATCTTCAAGGTCGGGAAGGGGAAGTACATTCAAGGAATGCACTTGGGTTCTTGTTCTGGGTGAGGTGTAGTTAACTGTCTTGCCTGAAGGGTGGGTGAGTTTTACGGATTTGCCTTTGCAATCAAGGTAGGCATTCTGCCTTGATAGCCAATCCATGCCAAGGATGACATCAATGTCTGAAGACTTGAGGGCTATGAGTGAAGCAAGGAATACTAAACCCTCAATTGCAATTTGATTACCATGGCTTACTCTATTAGTTTGCCATCTTGACCCTGGAGTTTGCATAATCATTGGGGTGGACAATTCAACAAAGGATAACTCATGACGAAGTGCATAATTTTCCGACATGAATGAATGAGATGCTCCTGGGTCGAAAAGAACGGAAGTAGGAACATAATTGACTGGGAGCGTACCAAGAATGACGTCAGTGGTGTCGCCAGTCTCTTCGGCGGGAATCTGATTCACACGTCCACGAGTGGCGGGAGGAGCGGGTTTGGTGGTGTAGACCTTCTGGGGAGGCTTGCCACGACCATTGTTGTTGCCTCCGGCACGGGGTGGAACATTCTGATTCTGGAGCTGATTCTGGGGACACTTGCGGGAGTAGTGGCCTGCCTGACCACACTTGTAACAGGCTCCAAAGACAGTGCGTGGAGCTGGGTTGTTCGGTGGAGCGGGGTGGAACGGAGCTGATGGACGAGGCGCCACATAGGATGGCCTCGGTGGGTTGTTCTGGCGAAACATACTGTTGGGGATCCAGATCTTGCGCTTCTGAGAGCCTGAACTGGATGAACCATCATCTCTAGGGTATTTTGCAGAATTCATTGGGGGTGTTCATGTCCTCTGCCTTGATGGCCTTGTTGACAAGGACCTGGAAGGTGGCAAAGTCATGCAGGTTGAGCTCACGATGGAGTCCGACATTGACTCCACGACGGAACCTCTCTTGCTTGTTGGAGTCGGTGGAGACTTCTTCAGTAGCATAACGAGCCAGTCGGTTGAACTCACGACTAAACTCGTCAACAGTCCTTCCGCCTTGGGTGAGGTTGCAGAACTCCTCACGCTTGCGGTCCATAAGACCCTTTGGAATGTGGTGCTCACGGAAGGAAGTGCAGAACTCATCCCAAGATGTGGGCGGTCCAACGGGACGCATGTTCAGGAAATTCTCCCACCAAGAGCTAGCTGCACCCTCAAGGTGGTAAGTGGCATAGCTGACCCTATCGCCATCTGCAACATGGCCTGTATGGAGCTTCCTCTCGATGCTGCAAAGCCAGTCATCGGCGTCAAGGGGCTCGGTGGAGTAGCTGAAAACCGGGGGATGAAGCCGGATGAAGTCGTTCAAAGACACCAACTCATTGCACTGCTGAGTCGTGTTGCGGGCAATGACCTCCAGCAAATGGTGAGAGTCTCGGCGGTTCCTCTAAACCTCCATCAGAACCTGAGCCATCGTGGGTGGGGGTGGAAGGTTGCCTTCCTCCTGTTCATTCCCACGACCCTGGGCACGACCAAGCTGGCCACGGGTTCCCTGACACATCCTGAAGATGAAAACCAAAGTCAAACAGAGTTGATTGGAAGAGTCTAAACAAGGTATTGAAGGTACTGGAAGAATCACAGAGCAAAGGAAGTAATCATCTTGACAACATGGTGATAAAAGCATACAAGCCATATATTCACAAGCTGTCATACAAACCATACATCGTTTTAGTACAAGCTCCAAGCTAATACAAACGTGATGAAGATGATACATCCTTCAGAGGCACTCTGACTTCCTATACATTATTTATCTAAGCCTCTGGAACTTAGAACACATTGCATACAATATACTAAGATAATACTACATCCTCACTAAGTAAGACCACAGGCGGTCTCACTCATCTCCATCTCCATAGTAGTCCTTGTAAAAGTTACCCGCATAACCCGGTAGCTGAAGGTGACCATCGGAAAACACGGAGGCCTGTGGACCCTGATATCCATTTGGGCAAGGATGGGGCCTAGGTCCAGCGTAGGGTGGAAGCAGAGGACCACGGGGTGGAAAAATGCCTCCAATCTCGGGCCAAGCAACTCGAGAAGGCATCTGCGTCCTGGCTGGGTAGATAGAATCATACTCCACTGATCCAACACTCACAAAAGGAGCCAGGCGTGTAAGTGCTCGATACAGACGGGCACGGGTGGTGTGAAGCTCAAAACGAAGGGCACGTGCATCTCGATCTCTCTCACAAGCGTGCCGAGCAGTGATCTGAAGCAAAGTCTCCTCCAGGGAGTGATCTGTGTACAATCCGGTGTAATATCCCTCTTATCCTAGAAGTGCAGCAGGGATATAGCGGAAATGTGATCCTGCAAGCAGTGCATGCTCCTCTCTCAGCAGGGTAATACATGAGTATGCAGCATCTTGCACAACCATGTTCTCGGTGACACCAATGCCATGCCCAAAAAGGACAGGCTGAGAGACTCCAATGTGGTGCGGGTAAATCCTGACAGTGCAGTGGAACTGAGTCTGGTTGAAATCAAGGAACTGCTCCTCAACGGTGTACTCAGGATACCATCGATAGCCAATGAAGGACATCATCTCGGTGAGCATGGCTGGATGCCCACGCACATCGAGGCACCGGGTCAGACGAACAATCTGCCGAGGGGGAAGATCTGCCATATGAAACAGAAAGAAGGAGTTTGCAAATGCATCAGATTATGAAGAAAATTGGAATGACTCGGGCAGCATAACGGCTGTAATTGCAAGAAAAGACAATTTCTTAATACATGGAAAACAACACTTACATACGATGTAAGAAATCAGGAAGCACAACAACTCTAACGAACCGAACACAACCTTCCTATGGCTACAAGGAAGCAAACAACGAGATGTTCTAATCAGACAGAGGTGAGGCTAGTCCTATCTTCCCGTAGAACAAGATGAGGGTGACTCAGAACTCAGAACGATGAGGTTAAGGAGAAAAAATAAGCCTTACGTTGTTCCCTTATATACCCAGAGTAACTATGTAACTATAGCAAGCTAGAGTCGACTTCGTCCAAGGCTGCTAGTCCTACACTTAGTCCTGCTCTGATACCAAGCCTGTCGGGACCCGGGGTTAGCGTATGCAAGTTCTGCTACGACATAGTCATATGGAGAGCCGAGAACCGTACCCACTTGTCTAAGCAGACAAGGCCAAGCACAGAACGTTCTCGGAAAGAATCGTACGTGAGGGGCATCCCATCCAGGCCGGATGATCAACTGAGATGGGTCCTCATCGTCTGCACACAAGTCTAATGATATGGGTGATGAACTCCCATATTCACAGACAAGTCGCCTCAACCATACTATCAACTATCTCATAACTCTTACATAGACTTACTCCCGCCCGATCACTTAGTCGGGGTCTAGGGCGGGCTCGATCATACATCAAAGTGTGCATGAGACAGAGTTTCGAACAATCGCATCGCGATGCCCCAAGCTGCACACATCTAAGGGCCACTTGGTCTATAAAAGACCGCCAGCCAGATCACAACTAAGGTCTCGAAAACCCATAAAAAGACATGCATGTTATAAACATACACGCAGCACACATGCCTTGTATGAACAGCAGGTATCATTGCAATTATAACTCTCACAGAGTGCACACAGAGATCACAAGCATGTGATCCAACATTACAACAAACAAACGGAAGCAAAGTAGGTCTAAGTACAGACAAGTTTAACAAATGGCTTAAGAAGCCTTATTTAAACACAAGCCCTCCACGAGGGAACCAGTCGTCTGACTGGGACTACACTAGCTTGGTCTTCAGTCGTCGAGCTCGATGAAGAATCCACCTTCGGGGTCAGTGGGTTCATCTAAAACATAGAATAAGCAAACGTGAGTACAAAGTCGTACTCAGCAAGACTTACGTAGGAGCTATACTACTCATGCACATGTATCAAGGTAAAGGGAGGTGGGGTTCAATTGCAGAAGTGCCAGCTTTGACTTGGCTAGTCCTGAACTACGAGTACCAGACTTGAGGTAAGAAGCGTACACGAGTCCACTACATTCTCCAACCAATTACACCACTATGGTGCCTTCCTCGACTTCCCCACGAGAAAGCACGCCATAGCACTCACGCTTATCTTGGTAAGTTTTATAAGTATCCAGTTCAAGTTGTCTAATAATCAAGCTAAGCTTTCCAAGCAGTCCTTAACCGGGGACGCGGCTATTTGAATAGTTTTGTTAACCCAGCAGGGGCGTACCGCTACACACACATGATCATCAGTTACCTCCTTTGTACTCGACACCGTTCAAGAAGTGTCGGCGAGGATGCTCACGACAACTGTTACCTCATAGCCGATCTAGTCCAAGAAAGACGCCTACCTAGGTTGGCTACCACTATCGTGAACCCGGCCGGTTTACCGAAGTGGACCCAGATGATGTGTGCGTGGTGCATAAGACGGTCTCGAATGAGCCGTTCTCTCACTTAGCAGCCAGGCCACAAACCTACCAGAACTCCAAACTATTGCGACATATGGACATCGAAAGGGATGAGTTAATAGGTTGAGAGGGGTCAGTGAGCCCAATATGTGGTTGTACTCACTACTGGAATTCACAAGTTTTCCATGTGCCAGGACCTTTGCCGTCTGTTTTTCGTCGGGGCAGACGGCAAAGTAGGTATATGCCGTCTGCTTCCATGGATACAGACGGCAAATCAGGGACATACGGCAAACAACTGCTTTGCCGTCTGCGTCGGCCAAAACAGACGGCAAAGGATACTATGCCGTCTAGGGGCAGACGGCAAACGACCTAGGGGGCCCACTCAAGCGAGAACGGCGGCCTGGCTAACTGCCCACGGCTTTGCCGTCTGCAGACAGACGGCAAAACGAACTTCTCCGTCTGTCTGCAGACGGCAAAGCCGTGGGCCGTTAACTGCCCGTGCGGCCTCTCTCTCTCCCCCACTCTCCCCCACATCCTCCACCCACCCCGCTTCCTCACCGCCGCCGCGCCCCTCACCGTCGCTGTGCCCGCCGCCGCCCTCGCCCCCTGCTGCCGGTGAGGCCCGCCGCCCGCCCCTCTCCTCCTCCCTCCTCTCTCTCCTCTCCTCCTCTCTACTCCTCTACCCCTCTAACAGCCGCCGCCGCCCTCACTGTAGTGCGCCGCCGCCATCCTCGTCGTCATCGCCGGCGCCACCTCCCCCCCCCCACGCTGCCGTCGTCCCCACCGCCGTCGTCCCCCACACCGGCAGGTGAGCCCCCTCCCCCTCTCTATTTTTTTTTCTGTTTTAGTTAATTTGTAGTTAGTTGTAGTTAGTTTTAGTTAGTTAGTTGTAGTTAGGTTAGTTAGTTTTAGTTAGAATTTTAGATTTTAGAGACTTTTTCTGTTTTAGTTAGTTGTATTTAGTTTTAGTTAGAATTTCTACTGTTTTTAATATAAGTTAGTTAGTTTTTAATTGCTACTGTTTTTAATAGATTTTAGATTAGTAAATTTTAGTATTGTATTAGCTAGTATATTGTAGTTAGTTAGTTTTATTTAGTTTTACTTATTAGTTGTAGTTAGTTTTTTTATTTAAATTTTGTTATTAGAAGAAGGTAAAGAATTAGAAAATAAAAATAATTAGAAAAGGAGAAGTAACAAGAAGAAGAATAAGAAGAGAAGAACAAGAGGAGAAATAGAAGAGGAAGAAAAAGAAGAAGAGGAGAAAAAATAATTAGAAGAAGAAGTAGAAGAAGAAGAATAGGAGAAAGAAGAATAAGAAGAAGAGGAGAAGGAAAAGAAGAAGAATAGGAGAAAGAAAAAGAAGAAGAGAAGAAGAATAAAAGTTGGGGGTTAGATTATTAGTATTAAGCCCATGTTTTATTAGTTCTAGTTAGTATAGGTTTTATGTATAGTTAGTTTTAGTTAGCAATTAGTAAGAAACAAATGAAAAGGACAGAGAAAGAAAGTTGAATAAAGAAAGAAAACAAAACAAACAAAGAAAAGGACAAAGAAAAAGAATTACATAAAGAAAGAAAAGAAAAGGAAAAAATAAATGAAAAGAAGGAGGAGGAGGAGGATAAGAAGAAGAAGGTGAAGAAGAAGAAGGACAAGAAGGACAAGAAGGAGAAGAAGGTGAAAGAGGATTGTGTTAGATTTTTTTAGGGTTAATTAGATATGTTTTCTTCTTTGTTTAGTTTAGGTAGTGTAAGTTTTTTGTAGGAATGAGGAGATAGAGTAGAGAGAGATAGAGTGTGAGTGTATTGGACTTCTCACAGGAAAAATAAAAAGAGCTTAGAGCTCATGTTAAGATTCCTTAGGAATTTGGTGGTGTCAATCCTATGATCCAAAGGCAATCCATAAGAAAAATCCTTAGGAATCCAAAAAATCCCTTAGGAGTAAAAGTTGAATAGGAAAAGAAGAAGAGAAAGAAAGAAAAGAAAGGAAATAAAAGAAGAAGAGGGAAACAAATTAGGGGTAAAAGTAATAGTAAAAGAAGAAGAGAAAAAAGAAGTTGAAGGTTAATAAAAAGAACAAGGAGGAGGAGGGGAGCTTGGGGTAAAATAAGAATAAGAAGAAGAAGTTGGAGGTGGAGATGAATAAGTAGAAGTTGGAGGTGGAGAAGAATAATAAGAAGAAGTTGGAGGTGGAGATGAATAAGTAGAAGTTGGAGGTGGAGAAGAATAAGAAAAATAAGTTAGGGGTGAAGAAGAAGTTGGAGGTGAAGAAGAAGAAGGAGGAGGAGGAGGAAAAAAGAAGAGGGAGGGGTCGGGGTCATGCGCTCCCACCTCTGGCTCTACGGAGGTCTTTGCTCGAGAGTATTTCCTCGCCTCCTCCTTCTACTGATGAGCCGCCCAGGGGGAGAGGAGGTCGGAAGAAGACCGGGAGAGGCAAAGCAGGTGGTGGTCGTGGGAAAGGGAGACGAGCACCTGCTGCTGCTTCCTCGCCGCCACCTCCGGCTGATTCACCAGAGCACTGCAGGGTGGACCAGCCTGAGGTGGAGGAGGAGGCTACGTCCACCCGCACGACCTGGAGTCCCTGGCCGGATCAGCCGGAGCAGCCGGAGCAGCACACGCCTGAGGGGGAGGCTGGTGCCGAGCTGGACACTACGGATGAGGAGGAGGTAGCTGAGGGTACCACCGTGTACCAGCGTGGGGGTACACGGCTCCCGTCCGTGCCGGTGACTCCCGCCCATAAGTGGTTGATTACGCCTGATGGAGAGACGTAAGTGCACTTATACTCTCTTCCGGTACCTTCTATACTTATGTCTATCTGATGGCTTTGTCTTTTTATACTGCAGGGGTTGGATATACAGCAATGGTGTCCGCAATCCCAACTCCAACCTTGGTGTGCTCATCAGGGAGAACTTCCCGGGGCTGGTTCAATTTCCCGGACCTGATGAGGTTCCGCAGCCTGGACTCAAGTGGGAGCACTATTGTGCTGCCCCGGCCCCGCCGGATACGACCATCAACGGGGTCGAATGCCACACCAGAGCCGACATGGTCATCAACGGCTTTTGGGTAATTTCTGTTTCACACAATAAAATCATGCTATTGCAGTGTTGTCTCGTGCACTCATCAGTGTTGTCATCAGTGTTGTCTCATCAGTGCACTCATCAGTGTTGTCTCGTGCTATTGCAGGTCTACTACAAGGTCGATGAGTCCAAGGAGCAGGAGGCAGAGGACGTGTTAGTTGCAGAGGCCACGCGCCTCTTGCAGAACACAAGGCACGAGATGCGAGTGCAGGCGGTCCGTGACTACTACGCCAAGCAAGGGCGCAAGCGTAGCAAGAAGGACTGCCGCAAGAAGTTTCTGACCAGGGCCCAGTACATGACGGTAACCCTTCTTAAGTCTTGAATAGTTTGCTTGATTTGATTCCTATCTAGGCTACTTATTAGTTTCCTTGTTTACTAACTTAGGCGCCACCGAGATGGTGTGCGGACAAGATGGATTGTTGGTAGGCCATTGTGGACCACTGGTGCTCAGATGCCTGGTTGGCCATCCACAACAATGCCAAGGAGCGCCGCGCCCAAATGGTTGGTGTGCCACACCATCAAGGAAGCCGCAACTTAGCTGGTTACGGGAATAAATGGGTATGTGCTTTGCTTCAATTTTCATGCAAATTCTACTTTTCTTTGTCTTTTTGGCACCCACAACTTACTAATATCGTGCTTTGCTTTGTCTTTTAGGCGGAGCATAATAAAACGGAGGTTCCTCAGGTGTTCGACATGTATGGCATGGCCCATACAGCGTCGTACAAGAAGGCAAAGGCGCTCTCAGAGTCTGATCTCGCCAGTCCTTCGACTTTCACCAACATTGCCGCCTACAGTAAGCTCAAGGCTTATACTGAGGTGGCAAAGGAGAAGCACGGGGAGGATTATAACCCTCTTGGGAAGCCTATTGAGCCAGAGCTGGTGATGATCTCTGGTGGCGGAAGGCGCCATGGCGCCATGGCCATTGGAGATAAGTTGATCAGGTGCGATAAGACTCTTCCTGAGATCAAGGCGCGCCAAACGAGCTCTTCTCCTGCTATAAGGACTCGTCCGCGGCCAGTCGACCTCGCTATCCAGGTTATCCATAAGGACTCTTGCATTCTTGTTTTCTCTCATCGAATATTACAATGCTAACTAGAGGAGTGGGGTTGCAGGAAGCTCTTGAGAAAGAGCGACAGAACACCCAGCGGCTACTGGAGGAGAAGGAGCAGTTGGCAGAGGAGAAGGCAGCGGAGAGAGAGCGGCTGGCGGAGGAGAGGACGGCGAAGCCTCTCGAGGAGGCCGCGGCACGACACGATGCATCGAACCGGGCCTTGTATGAGCTCTTCGTGGTAAGTCACTTGTTCATATTCACCCAAAGAATGCGTCATGAGTGGCCTAATATGATTGACTCATGAATAACAAATGTGCAGACTATGTGCGAGAAGACTGGTCAGGCCGCTCCACCGATGCCGATCATTTCTCCTGTGGGGACGGTGAGTATCTTTCGATGATCATCAATACCATATTGAGTGGCGTCGTGCTAACCTCTAGTTGATATTTTTGTGCAGCATAACTCTCGGGCTGCGTCCCATGACCCTTCTCCACCGTCAACATCGGGCAACCCGACGGATGCTTCTCAGCCACCTCAGCCTTGAGGGCTACACTCCGGTAAGTTTTAAAATGCTTAGTTGGTTTGAAAATGCATATTTAGCTTCTAAAATCCTATATTTAATCAAAAAATGCCATACTTTGCATATTTTGCACATAAAAGACATAACTAGCTTAGTTAGTTCAAAAACTTACATAGTCAACTTAGTTTGCTCACAAAATGCTAAATCTAGCTTAATTGGGTCAAAAATGCTAAAGCTAGCTTAAATTGGCTCAACAATTGCTAAAGTTTGCTTAGTTGCTCAAAAAGTGCTAAATTTAGCTCAATTTCCTGAAAATATGCTAACTCTAGCTTAATTTGATCACCATTGCTTATGTTAGCTTTGTCTGCTCAAAAGAAGAAGAAAATAGAAGAAGGAGAGGATCTTTTTTTCTTCTTCTTCTTCTTCTAGATTCTTCTTCTTCTCTTCTCCTTCTTCTTCTTGTTCTTCTCCTTATTCTTCTTATAACTTTTTTAGCTTCATTTTGCAGATTTGCTTCAAGGGAGTCATGCTATGATGGAGTGCTGCATTTGGACTTGTAGTTTAGTTTCATAAACTGTTTTGGTCACTATGTGCTATGTATGTGCCATGTATATATGTGAAACTATGAAATGCTTGTTGGAACCTTGTTCACATGTGAATCTTGTATGAAAACCTTGTTGGAGACTATATATTGTTGTTGGTTACTATATACTGTTTGTTGGATACTATATAATGTTGTTGGAGATTATATATATATATTTGTCAAAATGCAGGGATTTGAAAGAAAACAGATAAAACAGAGGCTATATAGCCTCTTTGCCGTCAGCAAGCAGACGGCAAAGGCCTTTGCCGTCTGCTTGCAGTTGGCAAAGAGGACACGTGGCGCCCAGCTGTGCAATCTGGCAACAGCTGGGTGACCATTTGGTCATTATGCCGTCTGCCACCGGCAAGGAAGACGGCAAAGCCTAGGACTTTGCCGTCTGCTGCTGGACGGCAAACATATGACGGGGGGGGGGGGGGGGGGGTGACGTCATTACCTTATCCGATGACGTCACCGCTCTTTGCCGTCTGTCCGTAGACGGCAACCCCGCCGTTAAGGGCCTGACGGAGCCGGCCGGCAAAGCTTCGCCGTCAAGCTTCTCTGCCGTCTGTTTCTTATTCCAGCGGACGACAAACATATTTGCCGTCCGTCGATATACAACAGATGGCAACGCACCTCTTTGCCGATGAAATGGCTGACGGGTGGTTTACCGTCCGGGGGCAGACGGCAAAAGGTTTTGCCGTCGGCCATTCAGGTCTTTGCCGTCCGCCCTGGCAGACGGCAAACAGGCGAATTCCAGTAGTGACTCTTCATCTTGGATCACCACACAAGAACTCGGACTTAGGGCGGTGTTCAACGAGACAACCCATTGTGTACTCCTACACAGCCTCTCATCATTCACCTTGTATTAGGGTAGATTCACCAACACATTTCCACCAGCATCAACATGATTGCTACCATCCCGACTCACATAACAGTAACATCATGGTATCATACTAAGCATGCAATAAGCGATAACATTTGCAGGGGCCACATGATATCAAACAACTCCTACATTTGCTAGGATTGTGGTTTTGCCTACTACTGTGACAAATGGTAGGTCATGCAAAGGAATGGGTTCATCTATGCGATAGAATCGTTATCATGGTCATCATCCTATACAATGCATAAGCGAGACATGAGAGGGAAGTGGGATTTTATCGACATGATCAATGGGGGTTTGCTTGCCTTGCTGACGAGGTTCGGGTTCAGGGTCTTCAACGAAGGGGGCAGCCTCCTGTTCCGGTTCCACCTCTACTCGACAAACAACAAACAAGGTAGCAAAGTAAATACAATGCACAAGCACATGGTTGAAGGTTGAAACTTGATGTATATGCTTCTGATGTGTGAGGCAATTCCTTTTAAATGGAGTATATTGCAATTGAATTGCAAATTCAAACTCAATTTGAATTCAAGTTAGCCAAGTTGTAAATGCATTTTTTTTTATCAATGTAATTCATATTGAAAAGTGTGTGCTATGCCTCTGATGTGCAATTGAATTGTAGTATGTTGCTAAGGTTCAAGTTGCAAAAGCATTTGATTTGAATTGGAATAAATTCCAATTAAATCAAATGGCAAATGCTACTGGTCCCTTTTTAATTTCAACTCAGACATACTTGAAAATGATATATTTGGATAGATTATTTTCTCCTGATCGTTTATCATATATTATATGTTAAATTTTGAGTTAATATGAATTTTCTATGAATTTCCAAAGTTTAAGCCTTTTTCTGGAATTTCTATGATTTATATAAATCAATTATTCGATTTACTGCATCAGCCTAATGTCACAGTAACGTCAGGGGGGGCTGACTGGTGGGCCAGGGGTGTCAGCCTCTTTGTTTAAAAACCCGGTTAGTTTTTACTAACCAGAGAGATTAGGGGGGCTCTGGGCCCACTGGCAGTGACCCAGGGTCACTTAACCCAGGTGGGGTTAAGCCCCTAACCACTGCCACGTCGGTGGGCTGCCGGCGGCTCAACGCCGGCGACCAAATCCGCGGCGGCGCTCTTCTCTCCTCCTCTCCTGGCCACCATTCGAAGCGCTAAGACCACAGGGGCGTAGCCCATACTCTCGCACGTCGCCTGGTGCACGCGAGCGTCCAAGGGGATGACCATAGCGACGATGGCGACCTCGCCGGCTGCAACAGAAGCCCGGCGAAGAGACAAACGTCGCCACAGTGCACCAAAAAAAGCAAGCGCTAGCTCATTCGACTCGTGAGGTCACAGTGAAGATGAAGGACAGGTTCTCGAGTTCGTTTTCTTCACGGGTGCTCGCTGACGAGCACACCGGCGACGAGGAGCCACGGCTCCCATGGAGAATCAGGCTAGAACGAGGGAGGGGCGCTGTGAGCTTGGGGGAAACGCTCACCAGGCTCCAGGGAACACGACGAGGTAGTCGACGGAGTCGGGGAGGAAACGTAGCCGGAGTATTTGACGACGACGAGTCGCGGATCCGGCGAGGGATCGATGGCGATTGCGGCGGCGTGAGTCCAAATCACGGCTCCATCTGCTTCGGGGAGAGGAAGTCGACGACGACGAGTACGAGGGACGCAGCATCTTGAGCTCTAGGGCGTGGTGGCCACGTCGTCCACGGCGGTGCGCTCCGGTGAAGCTTCGGGCGGCGACGAAATCGAGCGCAGGAGGAGGGGGAAGAAGTTCTGGAGGGGGGGAATGGACCGGGACGGCCGAGAGACGTCTCCAGGCGAGGAGATAAGGACTGGGGGGGAGCCAGACAGGCTAGCAGCTGCCGCCGGCGTCGGCATGCCCTCCAGCGAGGTGCTTGCCTATCGGGACCCGGGGTTAGCGTATGCAAGCCTCGCTACAACACAATCATATGGAGAGCCGAGAACCGTACCCACTTGTCTAAGCAGACAAGGCCAAGCACAGAACATTCTCGGAAAGCATCGAACGTGAGGGGCATCCCATCCAGGCCGGATGATCAACTGAAATGGGTCCTCATCGTCCGCACACAAGTCTAAAGGATATGGGTGGTGAACTCCCATACTCATAGACAAGTCGCCTCAACCATACTATCGATTGTATTATAACCCTTACATAGACTTACTCCAGCCCGGTCACTTAGTCGGGGTCTAGGGCGGGCTCGATCATACATCAAAGTGTGCACGAGACAGAGTCTCGAACAATCGCATCGCGATGCCCCAAGATGCGCACATCTAAGGGCCACTTGGTGTATAAAAGACCGCCAGCCAGATCACAACTAAGGTCTCGAAAACCCATACAAAGACATGCATGTTATAAACATACACGCAGCACACATGCCTTGTATGAACAGTAGGTATCATTGCAATTCTCTACAAAGTATACATCTTTATTAAAACTCTTACAGAGTGCACACAGAGATCACAAGCATGTGATCCAACATTACAACAAACAAGCGGAAGCAAAGTAGGTCTGAGTACAGACAAGTTTAACAAATGGCTTAGAGAAGCCTTATCTAAAAACAAGCCCTCCACGAGGGAACCAGTCGTCTGACTGGGACTACACTATCTTGGTCTTGGTCTGAGTCTTGATTCTTCAAGCTTCAGGTAAAAGTCACCATCGGGGTCGGTGGTTTCATCTAAAACATAGATTAAGCAAACGTGAGTACAAAATCGTACTCAGCAAGACTTACATAGGAACTATACTACTCATGCATATGTATCAAGGTAAAGGGAGGTGGGGTTTCACTTGCAGAAGTGCCAGCTTTGACTTGGCTAGTCCTGAACTACGAGTACCAGACTTGAGGTAAGAAGCGTACACGAGTCCGCTACATCTCTTCAACCAATACACCACTATGGTTACTTCCTCGACTTCCCCACGAGAAGCACCCCATAGCACTCACGCTTATGTTGCGAGTTTTAGAAGTATCCAGTTCAAGTTGTCTAATAATCGAGCACATCTCTCCAAGTAGTCCCTTACCGCGGACGCGGCTATTCGAATAGTTTATTAACCCTGCAGGGGTGTACTGCTACACACATGAAACTATCAGTTACCGCCTTTGTACTCGACACCGTTCAAGAGGTGCCGGCGAGGATAATTCCCACAACTTTTACCTCACAGCCAACTCAAATTCAATGGAGACGCCTATCTGGGCTGGAATCCACATCGTGAACCCGGCCGGTTTACCGATGTGGTCCCAGAAGATGTGTGCAGGGTCCCAAGCCGGTCTGAATAGCCGTTCTTCCACTTCGCAGACCGTGCCACAGACCTACCAGAACTCCGAACTAATGCGACTCATTGAACTGAGAAGGGGTGAGTTAGTAGGTTGAGCGGGGGTCCATGTGCCCAACATGTGGTAGTACTCTTCGTCTTGGATCACCACACAAGAACTCGGGCTTAGGGCGGTGTTCAACGAGACAACCCACTGTGTACTCCTACACAGCCTCTGATCGTTCACCTTGTATTAGGGTAGATTCACCAACACATTTCACTTTCATCAACACCATGTTTATCATCCCGACTCACATCATAAGCAACCTCATTGTACCACTAAGCATGCAATAAGCAGTAACAGTTGAAGTGGTCACATGATATCAACCAACTCCTACATCTGCTAGGATTGTGGTTTGCTTACTACTGTGACAAGATGATTGGTCATGCAAAGGATATGGGTTCAACTATACGGTAGAAACGTTATCATGGTGATCATCCTAAACAATGCATAAGCGAGACATGAGAGGGAAGTGGGATTTTATAGACATGATCAATGGGGGTTTGCTTGCCTTGCTGACGAGGTTCAGTCTCGGGGTCTTCAGCGAAGGGGGGGATCTCGAGTTCCGGCTCCACTTCTATCAACAACATGACAATCATAGGATCAACATAATGTACAATGCACAATCACATGAATAATATTGCAATGGTGATGTTCAAGGTACTGATGTGTTGAGCATTCCATTTAAAAGGAGTATATTGCAAATTGAATTGCAAATTCAAACTCCAATTTGAATTCAAACTTGACCAAGTTACATGTGACATTCTTTGATCATTTTGAATCTTATGGAAATGTGTATGATATGCCTCTGAAGTGTGGTTGAAATGTAGTATAATTCCATGGTCCAAGTTGCAAAAGTATTTGATTTGAATTTGAATTAAATTCAAATAAACTAAATGACATATGCTACTGGTCCCATTTTAAAATCAACTCAAACAGAGTTGAAAGTTGCATATTTGGATAGAGAATTTTATGCTGATCATTTTTCATATATTATTTGTCCAATTTGGAGTTAATATGAATTTTCTATGAATTTCCAAAGTTTGAGGTATTTTCTGGAATTTCTGGAATTTCTTTAATTCTATTTGATTTTATGGAAATTCATTTAAATGACTTATTGCGTCAGGCTAACGTCAAGCTGGCGTCAGGGGGGGACTGACATGTGGGTCCAGGGTGTCAGCCTCAGGGGTTAATTAACCGGCTGGGTTAACTTAACCAGTGGCTTAATTAAGCCACTGGGCCCACTTGTCATTGGCTCTGGGGGGATCATTAGCACCTAAACTAATGGTGGCCACGTCAGCGCTGCCGGCGACATGTCGACGGCGACGTCCGACGTGGCGGCGCCCAAGGAAACGGTGCTCCCGTCCACCAATTTGCACGCCGAGACCACCAGAAGACTTCCCGTGTTCGTCCACACCACCTTGTGCACACGGGGAACCAAGGGGGGCACTGCAGCCCCGCCGGCGACATGTCCTAGCGGCGGCCGTGGCTCGAGCTCGACGGAAGAGTTTCTGCGAGGGGAGAGCTTGAGCTAGCGTTGCATCAAACGACTCCTGGAGGTGCCAGGAGCACGTTGGACAACACGGGGGTGGCGGAGGGGTACTGGAATCTCCTCGTCGTCGTTCATGGCGGCGGTGCTCTTCGGTCCTCATGGAAAACGGCGACGTCGTACGGGAGGGAGACCCTGGGATAGCTAGGTGGGATCAGAAACTCACCACGAGTGTGCTGGTGGTGATGGCGAGGCCGGGGAGGGTCTGTAGGCGACGAATTCGTCGACGAGCTCCACGGCGGCCGGCGGCGAAGAACTTGAAGCAGTCGTAGTTGTCGGCGTCCTCGGGCTCAATTGACTGCGGGATTTGACGAAGACGATGGCGGCGGTGCGTTTGGACACTTCAGCTCGGCGAGAGGAGGTCGTTAGCCACGCGCTGCACGG
Organism: Bromus sterilis; assembly: GCA_950022295.1. Classification (NCBI taxonomy): domain Eukaryota; kingdom Viridiplantae; phylum Streptophyta; class Magnoliopsida; order Poales; family Poaceae; genus Bromus; species Bromus sterilis. Next base: position 85,166,614 of record OX465595.1, on the reverse strand, counting down.
CGGCGTGCTCCGGTTGGCTTTCGGGCGGCGCTGGATTCACGGGGGAGAGAGGCAGGGAGGAAGCCAGAGGAGGGGGAAAGGGTGTGGGGGTTCGAGGGCAGCTCCGTGGCGTGCTTACCGGCCAAGGGGAGGTCTAGAAGCTCCAGGGCGACGAGGTGGCGCTGTGCCCGCGCTCTGCCTCCACCGAGCTGCTTGGCTCGGCGGGGAGGTAGAAGACAAGGCGCTCGGTGGGCTGGGCCGTGGCCAAGGCGAGTTGGGCCTCGCCTGAGGCACAAGGTAATCTCTGCTGTTTTATTTTCTTTTTATATTTTCTGTAATATGTTTGACCTAGCTAATAAAAATAGCTAGGCATTTTTATAAATGCTGAAAATTTTTATATGGCCTCATAATAATATAGACTAGCCACTTATAAAGTTTCAACATTTTTAAAATTCAAATAATTTGAATCTTAACTCAAATAGGGTTATTTTATTAATTCCAAGGCACTGTTTGAAAATTAGAAAATTCCATGAGCATGGGATTGCTCCCAAACCATTTTTAAAATGATCAGCACCATTTATAGGAATTTTCCAAATGTTCAAATGATTTTTGGAAAAACATTTTTATCTGGCCATTTGATTTAATTTCTCAGGGCTTTTCTGTTCCCCATTTTTGAGTTTTCTTTTGAATTTTTGCATGATGCAAAGTATCACTTGATCCTAGCACATACCTAAATTGGGGTTGTGACATTGCCGCCGCGCTGGAAGAAGACAAGGGGGTCCAGGTGGGCTTGGGCCAGGGGGGCGATGAGTTGGGCCGAAATGGCCAGGTAAGCTCTTTTTCCTTTTTCCTTTCTGTTTTCTTTTCCGCCTTTTCGTTTTGCTGTGCTAATTAAATAGCTAGGCATTTTATTAAATACTGAAACTTTTTATGTGGCTTCACAATATACTAGGCCAGCCACTTGTAAAGTTTGAAATTTTTTAAAATTCAAATTATTTGAACTTTAAATCAAATAGGGGTTTTTGAATTAAACCAAGGTCCTGTTTGAATATTTCAAAAATACATGAGCATGGGGTGGGTCCCACATCACTTGATATGTGATCACACTCATTTATAAGACTTTTCAAAAATCAAACATGAATTTTTGGAGAAGATTTATTTCTGGCCTTTTGAATTAATTCATCTGGGGGTGTTCCTTCTCCCATTTGAGTTTGATTTTGATTTCAAATGATTTCTTTTGAAATTTTTAACATGATGCAAGGTGACTTTGATCCTAGCACTTTACCTAACAGAGGGTTCTGACATTAGTTTACCTTTCAGTTTTTACTTTTGTGTCCCTCATCAAAAATACCAAAAATGCTTGTTACCCTTGTTGTGTGGTTAAGTATGTTAGGAGTTGGTACTATGAGGGAATCCGAAGTCTTGGATTTCCATCAAACGAATGGGGAGAATATGAAGAAGGCATGGGACAGAATTTTTGAAGCACATAAGGCAAATATGCCTTGGTTACCTATAAGAATTGTGCTTAGAAATTTTTACTTTGGCCTTTTTAAGTGGTGTAAGCACTCTCTTGATCTTATAGCTGAAGGAGACTTTTTAGAGTATGATGAAGCTAGAGCTCTCGAAATTATACATGGTTTATCTGGTTATTTTGTTTCTGATGGTCTTAACACTGTTGTAGACAGAATTACTACTATTGAGAAGAGACTTGATACTCTAGACTTAAAAGAAGTAGAGAAGTTAAATCCCCCTAGATAGGAGATTTTGGAAATAGAAAATGACTGGTAGACTTTTGTTAGGGTTTTTATCTCTAATCAAAACTTCCTTGCTTTTTGTGACATTGGATCTACAGTTTCTATAATGCTAAGCTTTATTTATGATTCTTTGTACCTTGCAAGAATGGACAAATTTCCATCTTTCCATGAACATTCTAATGGTGATATTTCTGAGATCCAGGGAAGAGTAAAAGACGTCCAGGTCATGTTTCTTAAAAGGAGTGTAGAGATTGACTTTGCCATCATGAAGGCCAACAAAGGAAATATAGTGCTTGGAAGGGACTTCCTCCGAGCCATGAAAGGCTTCATTGATATAGATAAAGGACAAATACGTTTGCGTGGTAAGGCAAAAGGTACGTACCTCTTCCCTCGGAAGAACAAGGATGAGCTTATTGAAAACCCTTTTGAAATCCTTGGTGAACCTTCCGATGATTTTGGAGAACTTTGATCTTCTGCTTTAAGCCTAGCTAATGGCTCTAAATAAGCGCTCTCGGGAGGCAACCCGCAACGAATTTAGGTTTTTCTTTTTGATTTTTTTCTGTTCTTAGTGGTCTTGATGATTGTTACTACTGTAGCAACATCATTGTATCTTTACTTTTCAAGATTTGTGCCAAGTTTAGCCTCATACGGCAAGGGAAGTAAAAGTTGTGACATGCTGTCCAGAAAACAGATTCTGTCCTCGTGACTAGAAAAACCAGAGAAAAATCCCAGTTCATCTTTTTGAGCTGAATTGTTTACACAGCGTGGTCTATACAATTAAGAAACTTCCGTATGTTATGAGTTTTTTTATTTGAGCTGCAGAAGTACCCCTAAAATATTTGTTTCTATCTGCTGTTCTGTTTTTCACAGATTCTGCCACGTTTTGTCTCTCTTCACTTTTGCAAACCTTAAGCTCGCTTTTTCTTTGCAAAAACCTTTTGGCAATCTGGGGAAACAGTAGCTATTCCTGTAAATCTTTATTTTCAGTAGAGTAAAATTATTTTATTAGGGTACTAACCTCTCTAATCAGCCTACAATGAGTTATGTATGAAGGGAGTTTTCAAGTGCGCGATGGAGGATGATGAAAGAAGATTCAGGAGTGTCAAATGCTCAAGCTTGGGTATGCCCATGTGCACCCCCAATAAATATTCAAGGAGACTCAAGCGTCTAAGCTTGGGGATGCCCCCGATGCATCCCCTTCTTCATCAACAATTATCAGTTCGTCTCTCGTTGCATTATATTTTTATCACTTCATGCGTTATGTGCTTTTCTTGGAGCGTCTCGCTCTTAGGTTTTGTTTTTAGTTTTTTTTAGCTTTGCTTGCTGTTCATAACAAGTTAGACCCCAACTTAATCTTTTGTGTGGGAGAGAAACACGCTCCACTTGAACTAGAACTCCTCATAGGATTTGCATGCTTATTATTTTAGCTGTGAGTTGTTCTTTTTCTTTTCTTAGCTGCTGTTCTATTTAGTTGTAGTGCTTTAGTTTTTTTCTAGAGATTTTCTTTTTTCTTAGGTTGAACTTTCTATAGGTTGCATGTTTTATCTTGTTAGAGAGTTTGCCTGTTGCACTGAGTTTCGTGTCTTGACTGAAAGTAGGTAGTTAAAGTTGATATTCTCTTTGTAGTAGTAACTTGCAATAGTTTTGAGGTATTGACTAGAGTAATGTTTGAACTTATGGTGTCAAGAGCTCTTGCCTATTAGTGATAGATGTCGTATTTTGGGCAATCTGTGTGTTTTTCGAAAACCAAAAACCCCTGTTGAGAACTCTAGCTACTAGATGGATCACTAACCTCTGGAGGGTTCGAATATTAGAGTACACTCACCTACCATGAGTCGAGGATGCGCAAGGATAACCAAACCCCCATACACTCCTCCTCGGGGTACCTGTCTCTTTGTGAACCTCCTGATTAGATTGAGAGTTACCGATAATAAGTGCATGAGTTCTTCGGACTAATGTGAGTATTAGAAAGTTGACACTTCCAACCACCTATACTTTTTCTAGCCTCTTCGGTACCGTGCATTTCCCTTTCTCACCTCGAGAGTTGGCGCATACTTCGCCGGTGCATCCAAACCCTTGGCACGATACACTCTGTCATCATAAGCCTCCTTATATCTTTCCTCAAAACAGCCACCATACCTACCTACAAGGCATTTCCATAGCCTTTCTGAGATACATTTCCATGCAACATCCACCTTCTCATGACTTGATCTTCATGCCATACATGCTACTTGCTTGATCGATGAGCCGCATGCTAGTTGGGCCTTGCCCTAATCATTGCTACATGACGCGCTAGTATCATTGCATATCCTGCTATCCTGGCAGAAGCATACATTTGCATCATGATATTTACATTTTCTTTATGTGAGTACCTTTGTAAAGTGTGAAAGATCTCCTATATTCTTGTAAAATATAGATTATTGCCCCTAAAGTGAGGAAAAGATCCCAAAGAGGACAAAATCAAAAGATCCCAAAGAGGACAAATGAGAGTAAAATAGAAAGAGCCATCGAGGCCACCAAAAAAAGAAAAATAAAAAAAAAGAAAAAAAAAAGAGAAAGGGGCATACTACTATTCCTTTTGAGAGATCCACACTAGTACTTCATCTCCTATCCCTTGTACTCCATAGAGATCATCATCATGCATATAGATATGTGGGGACCCTTCACACAAATAGAACTTGGCTTGTATATTCCAATGATGAGCCTCCTCAAACGAGCTCTAGGTCTTCTTGAGCAAGCAAGTTAGATGCACCCCCACTAGTTCCTTTGGAGAGCTTTTAGCTCACATGTGCATCCGTTGTATGTCAATCCCTACTCCTCACATCATATCTATCATATGGCCTTCTCTCGCCTATGATTGTCCTCATTGATGTGAGCCTTTCACACCTTTTTGTCTTCCTCCTCCACCTTCTTTCTATTTCGCCTTTTAGGTGTCAACTTTCTTGCTCACGCTCATCCATTGCATGAGTGCTCAAAATATTGAAAGGGAGTGGATCAGTTTGACTTGTACCTGACTAGTGGTCTGGGGACGAGTCAAGATAAGAATCCAAAGGAGACCAAGTGTGAAACTTTAGTAGATAGTTGTTCTCAACAACCTTATTTTTTCTCTCGTATTTCCCTATCCCTTGCTTGCACGCAAACACCATCTGGAGACATTCGAGTCACGGACAGCAAGAGCTCTTGCACCTTTTGTTCTTTTATTGCTTGTGTCAATGCTAATATAGACTCTTGCTTGTTAAGACTTGAATTGAATTGCATGCTTTGATTGCTTTACTTAAAAGTCCTTTTATGGTTGTGTGGCATGTCACCACAGAAATTATGCTTGTTATCATTTAACTACTCAAGGACGATCAGGAATTAAGCTTGGGGATGTTGATACGTCCCAAACGTATCTATAATTTCTGCTTGTTCCCAGAGGCGGAGCTAGCGAATTACCAAAGCCTGGGCACGCCGTGAACTAAAATTTATTTTGATTTATTAAACACTACGAGAATCATATATTTAACTAAATGACATGTGAAATATACGCACTAATGTTTCATAGCTCATAAAAGTACGTAAAAATTGTAGATACTGTAGCACAATACTAGTTAAAAACTAGCTACACAACCAAACCTTTTGACATCTCGACGACAATAGTCCAATCTTCAGTGTTCATCCTTGTGCACACTAGAAAATCTACAAGAAAGAACACATTAAATAATTTTATAAATTTCATTGAGATTAAACACATTAGATAAAATGAACCGTGCCAATAATATGCTAATTGGACCTAGGCAATTTCCCTTTTCGAAACTTTCTAGCTTGAAACCGTTTAATGATAGCATCATCATCAAGTCCTTTAAAAATCTCCCGCTCAGTGTAGCAAATCATCAAGTCATTAAACCATGTATTGTTCATCTTGCTGCGCAACTTAGACTTGATAATCTTCATTGCCGAGAAAGCTCTTTCAACTGATGCTGTCGAGACCGGCAATAACAAAGCCAACTCCATGAGTTTGTACACCAATGGAAAAACCAAGTGCTTCTCAGTTTCAACCATCTTTGTAACCAAACTTTCAAGATCTTTACAAGAAGAAAATGCCTCATGCCTTCGTACATGAATAATATAAGTTTGAAGTTGATCTCTTATGATTGCACAATCACCACAAGAGAAATCTCCATGATAAACTTCAGTTAAGCTAGCAAGCTTGTCAACATCAAATTTTGAGAAGGAATTTTTTGGATGAAGACATGAGAATGCCACTATTATATTTGAAGATGCTTCGTTAAAGCGATGATTCATCTCAGTGCATATCTTGTCAATGGCAACATAAAATATCTCAACTCGATAGAAATGAAGATTAGTGTAAGTCACACCATCACGCCTTGAATGACCTCTAACCGGTACTCTTTCATTCATATCTGGCACCGGAATACCTTTGAAACACAAAAGTTTTGAACTTCATCGAACAAGTTGTCCCAACCACTTTCTCTCATAGAGGCCAACCGAGCTTTGACATCACCAACTAGTTCAATGGCATTCAGAATGTTGACATCTTTTCTTTGCAAGACTTGTGAGAGTTCATTTGTGATAGCAAGCAACTTTATCATAAGATGCAATACAAAAAAAAAATTTAAAACTCTCCATTATTTCTATCAAACCCGCTGCTTGAGACGGTCCACGACCTTCATCATTGTCCTCACTAAGCACATATATGACTGACTTCCACATTTGACTCAAATGAAGCAAAGTTGTATGGTCTGAACCCCATCTAGTGTCCCCGGGTCTTGCTAAATTTGTCTCTTGGTTCAAACCTCTTCCACTAAATATCTCACCGCTCTCAAGCTAATCTAAGATATTTTGATGGCGTTCCTCCCTTAGTGAATCCCTTCTCTTGGAAGATATAGTAGTTGTGCTCACAATCAAGGTGACATACTCAAACAAATCATGAATAGAGGAGCAACAACTAGCAACTGAGACGACCACCAATTGTAAACGATGGGCAAAGCAATGCACATAAAAGGAATAAGGGTTTTCATCAAGAATTTTCTTTTGCAACCCATTAAATTCACCTCTCATATTTGAAGCCCCATCATATCCTTGCCCTCGTAGCCTATGAATGGATAACTTGTAATGATCAAGAATGTCAACAAGAGCTACCTTTAGTGCCTCTGATGTAGTCTCACTGACATGGTATAGAGAGAGAAATCGTTCCACAGCCTTGCCTTTATCATTAACATACCTACATGAATTTGTTTGGACCAAGGTTAAATAAAATTATGAAACAACTATGAAATAATAATTTAAAAGAATAATTACCACTACTAACCTCAACATTACCGACATTTGCTCTTTGACGGATATATCACGTGACTCATCGATAAGCACAGAGAATTTTTTTTATTGCCAATTTCTCTCATAATCACATCTGTGACCTCTTCTGCGCAACACTTTGCAAGATCTTTTTGAATTTCAGCAGCAAGCATCTTGCAATTTCTAGCACCATTTTCAAATGCATGCTTCACTTTCTCATCTCTAGCTTTGTGCCAATGTACCATCTCAAGAAAATTACCCTTGTTCAATGAAGTGGAACTTTCATCATGACCACGAAAAGCCAAGCCTTGAGCAATAAGATATCTTGCACAACCGAGAGAAGAATGCAAACGAATTTTGTAAAGTACTTCAGACTCCTTACATGCCCTAGCAAGCTTAGTGGGTATACTTTGCCTTTGATTACAAAAATCATCATAATTCAATCTTGCCTTGTTGTGTGCACTATTTACCCCACCAACATGACCAGGCAATGCTTGATATGCATGCTTCCAATCCTTGAATCCTTTTTTGGTGAAAACATCGTAACCAAAGTGGGTACTACTTCATGGTTGCTTAAAAAGAAAGAAATAGAAACAGAATGTAGCTTGCTCAGATGTACTATATTCTAACCAATCATATCTCTTATACCAATCTTTAGAAAATGCTCGGTTCTTGCTTCCAATTTTTTTGCGATCAAATTTGTCAGTTGGTTGAGTTGGACCTTTCAATACATATGCTCTTCTCACCTGATCTTGAATATTCGGATGATAATCATCAATTTGTATCCTATGAGCGGGATTACACACAATTTCAGCTGGATTAAACTCATCATCATCCTCATCCTCAAAATTATCCTCCTCTTCCTCCTCCTCATCATCATCGAGCACTTCCTGCGCAAGCGCAGTCCAATCCACAACCTCATCGACCTCGTCGTCGTCAAGTTCGTGAAGATCACTTGGTTGCGGTTCTTGTGGATGTGGTTCTTGTGGTTGTGGTGGCAGTTCTACTTCCACTTGAGAATTTCTTCTAGTATCAACAAAAAATCTGCTCAACTCTGAAATTTATACAAGCATAATTTCATAATTAAAATTCGCAGTCCAGCACAATCAACACTTAAATGCACAATTTCTTGGTAAATTACAAAAAAAATACTTACCAACTTGTCGCTTGCGCTTCCGATCTTGACCTGTGTCCGCCCCCGAAGTCATAGCCGAAGCCGAGGACTAGGCCTGGCCGTTTCCGATCTGATTGGACGATGCCATGATTGTACTCCGGCGGACCGGCAGTCCTCCTCGTCGCTTTGATGTTACAGGCGCGCAGGGGCAGGGGCAGTCGCGCAGGGGCTGCCGCAGCAGTGAGTTTCTTTGGCTGGCCGGTGCTGCCCGATCTCACGCGTCCCGTGTGCGCACACAGACGGCAGACGAAGGCGAACAGGAAACTGCAACTAGGGATTGATCGATCCACATTTTCCTCTCACGTTACGTACGTACGTACTGGGCATTGGTTGTCGTATGTTGTGGCCTATATAAAGCCCAAGTTGCAGAATAAAATGTTAGACTGGCCCAACTAAAGGAGTTTACGTGTAATAGATGAAATATTCGTATTTTTAAGTGCTTTTTACGCATACAATCGCTAGGGAAACTAGCTATAGTTCAGAAAATCGTGGCCGGCTAGCCCGGGCACGTGCCCAGGGTGCCCGGACGGTAAATTCGCCCCTGCTTGTTCCATGCATGTTTTGTGTGACTTTGCCATGTTTTGCTTGAACTTTCATACACTTTTGAACCTATTTGGACTAACCTATTAACTCAGTGCACCCAGTTGCCAGTTTCTGTTTTCTGCTGTTTTTGTATTTCAGGTTTTCCGGCCATTAAAAGTGCTCCAAAAATTTCGGGAAAAATATATAAAAAATCAGCGCAACAGAAGCTTCCGGAAACACCAAAGGAGCGGAGGAGGGCCACCACCAGGAGGCCAGGAGGGCCCCTGGCGTGGCACCATCCTAGGCCGCGCCAGGAGGCCTCCTGGCTGCCTGGTGGGTCCCATCGACGCCCCCCATCGCCTATATTTTTACCCCTCGGGGTGGAAACCCCTAAGACGGACTCCATTTTCGTGACCTCGCCTTTGTTCCGCTGCCGTCGCCGTTTCTAGATCGGGGCTGCCTGGAGAAGCTGCTCCGACACCCTGCCGGGAGAAGCATCCCCTTCGGGAGACCCTCGATAGCCATGGACGCCTCCCGTATGTACCGTGAGTAGTTTCCCTTGGACCATTGGTCCGTGACCAGTAGCTATGTGATCTATCTCTCCCCCTTTTCTGCTTCCACTTTCGAGTCCTCGTAAGCTGCCTCACATGATCGAGGCATCTATGTAACTTCTGCTGTAGCTATGCTGAGTTTGTTGGGATCTGATGGATTATGAGACTATGTTCAGATTGTGATGAGTAATTTATTTGGTTCTTCTCTTTTATATTTTTTTCTTGAGTAAATTCTTGCATGTTCTCCGTTGCGGTATTTGCTTTGTCCAAGTATTTTATTTGCAACTCCAAGAGAGAGCGTTATGCTCGATTGTGGGTTCAGCCCATGATGTCTAGCTTTAGTGACAAAAACATGAGACTAGGGGATATGCGGTTGCCACCAGGGATAAAACAACGGTGCCTATACCTACGGGTGCAAGGATTGTTTACTTTACGCAAAGTTCTTTTAATGCAGTTGTCTGTTGCTTTGAGTTTACACTTTGGATGGGATTCGCAACTTAATACCAGCGAGATGTTCTGGATAGATATCTCAAGGTGGATGATTCGTAGTAGATGCAGATGGATTTCAGTCTACTTACCTTGGCGTACTGCCCATTGCTTTTGAGCCCTTCCTTTCTTTGCAGCATAGTTAGCATTGCGGTGCCTTTTATCAATTGCCCAACTGTGATTTGTTTACCTCGCTAGCACTTTTATCGTCTTTTGTGAGAGAGACATCACTAGTGAAAATCAGGGGACCCCGATCCATCTTCACATTATTGTTTACACCCTCAATTTACTTTCAGTCTTTACTTTCAGTTGCCACTATTATTATCTCTTGCGTTGATCCTTTGTAAACAGCAAGGCCGGAGGAATTGACAACTCCTCTGTACTCGTTGGGAGCAAAGTTATTTGTTGCTGTGTGCAGGTCCACGTCGACCGCCTAATTTCTGGCGCCGTTGTCACCTTCTTGTATCTCTTGGAGTCCTACTGGTTCGATAACCTTTGTATCTTCACCGAGGGAAATTTTCTGCTACGCTACATCTCACCTTCCACTTGGGGTAACCAACGAGGAGTGAGAGAACTATTCTCACCGTATCACACACGTAGTTAGTCCCCTATATGTATATTTTCATCAACAACAAAATATGCTTGAGATAAAGATTGCACTTTCAATATCCCCCGTTTTGGTAGTTGATGACAATACACATATAGCTCTCAAAATAATATGCACATTATAGTTTTGGAGAGTAGTGATCATTTGTGTGAGGGCTCCCCCTCAACATGTGCATAGTGATCTTGACTTTACGCAAGGCACATGTGAGGATGCCTCCCCCAACACATAAATCCATGAATCAATTCGTATCAAATAAAAAAATGGATTAAGAAATTTCAGAGCATGATGAAAAATCACATGTCAACGTCATCATCACAACAATGAAACATATGACATATAACCATGGAAGATAACATAAGATCTCATACACTGACACCAATGTCTTAATACATAGTGTTATAAAGCACAAATCACCACTAAGGTTCGACTAAGGAAAAGCAAACAAATGGAAACTATGATAGAGATGGGTTGTCCCCCTTTGTCAACAAGTACCAAAAAGGGCAGAAACCATGAAGTGGCTAGGACAACTACACTTCCTCATCATGATCGTCGACCACGTCGGTGAAGAATTCCTCGTAGTCCGCAGTCGAAGGAAAGCCGTAGTCAACAACCCGAAGAGCGCGAGGAGGTTCCTCATCAGCACTCACAGGGCTCCCCGAGCGAGCCCGAAGACGGGCACGAAGAGCATTGGCCTGCATGACACGATGGACCTCGAGCTCGTGGGTAGCAGTGGCATTGGCAGTGCAGGCCTTGAAGATCGCCTACTGAGACTTACCCAAAAAGCGAGCAATGCGACAAAGGGGTTCCGCCATGGTCATGGCTCGGCGAGACGCATGTGAGGTGGAGGCAGAAACAACCGAGGGGTGAGGGCCACCAACATAGAGAGCATACCCCTTCTTAGGATCCACTCCTGGTGTACCACTGGCTTCTGGATAGGTACGATGGAGAAGCGGTCAATCAAGCATTGAATGTACGGAGCCAAGGGGAAGTGGCCACACTTCGTAAGGGAGAAGAGCCACACCTAGTGCCAGATAAATTCAGCCACATCAATGGGAGGGGAGCAATACCAAGCTCCAATTTTTCAAATGACACCGGGCATATGACATAAGATCAATGGAAAAAGAGTGCACCATTGCTTTCTTACCATGCTTGGGCACCAAGGTGGGCAGAAGACACTGATAGAGCTTCAGAAAGTGTGGCAAAAAGATGGCAGAGTTGTTGAGGGCCATGGTGCTTCCTTTAGGAATATCAGACAAGGCATATCAAGAGTCTCACGCCACTAAGCATAAGAGATGGAAATGGTCTGCTGGTTTTTCCTCCATGAGAGAAAGTCATCGATGCCGAAGGTGCACGTGGCATGAAATTGGAGAATCGCTCCATGAATCCAATCACACTTGAGCATAAAAGCATGATGCAGTCCCATGGCATAAACAAGGCAGATTATATTTGAAAACATAGCAGATTGTTGCTCAAAGTACTCCATATTGATGAACTTCTGAGGTGTAGTGGCGTTGATCTGGAGGCAGACGGTCTCATAGATGTCCTACTGCACAAGAGTGTGAATACAAATATCCGTAGCAGTGCCAGGAATATTGAACACATTATCCTCAAACCACATCTTGGAGTAGACCTTGGATTCCATGCGATAGTAGTCCACCGGAACTCTGCCACGCTTGTTTGGAGGAGCCACTGAAATAGCCACACCCGGAAGAGGTTCCCTCCGTGGGGGAGAGATCGGTTCCCGCTAACGATTGGGGAGCGTCTTCTTGCGGGTGTTGGGCTTGGGGCAGAAGAGTGAATCATCTCCTCCTCCCTACTTTCCTCCTCATACTCAGAATCAAGGAGCACATGACTGCTACCCCGGCCGTGACCACCACCACCACCACGGAGGAAACGATGAGGACGTCGGCTTCCTGCGAAATCATCAGATCCCTGACGGCGAGCATCACCTCGAGAACCCTTCAGAGGCATGACGAGCGATCCTGGATTCACACAAGCCCTCCCCAAAATCCGAGCCAAAGCACTGAGGGACGCACACGAGCACTGCCCAAAATCTGAGCCAAATCCGAAAACTTTCGGTCAAAGGATAGATCGGAGGGAGGAGAATCCAGGGAGGGAGAGAAGAAAGACAAACTAGAGGAAGGGGTAGCCGGAGGATGCCACAGGTGTGCGGCGGCGCCGAGAGGGAGAGCAGATGCGAAGAAACTAGCCAGATTAGGGTTCGAGATCGGTTAGATATGTTTATATTGTCTCGGCGAAGTTGGACGTCCGACGTACATGTCGGGCGGTCCGACAAAGGGTCGGACTGTCCGGAAATGAAGCCGGACGACCGATACGGCTTCGGAAGCAGAGCTATTGCGATAGGTTGGACGACCGAACAGAAGGTCGGACCATCCGGGGATGACCTGGACCGTCCGAATAATGATGCAAGACATCAGTGGCTTTTTGTGATATTTTTTGACCATGTCGGACCGTCCGGGGTGAAGCTCGGATCATCCGAAAAGATGATAAGGGAGAGCATTTGACAGGTCGCAGGGTTTGACAAAGGAATGGTGATCGATCTTAATAACAAGTATGTATAGAGAGAGAGATATGAGACATATATAGTATATATACCAGACTAGTAGGAGTATCACGATCATAAAGGAGTCATTTGAGGACACATGTCTATGAAAGAGTAGACGATGGCCATTGATGACCCTCAACTGTAGGGGATCACGATAGTCTTCGCGGGTAAGATAACCCAATTTATTGATTCGACACAAGGGGAGACAAAGAATATTTATAAGCTTTAACAGTTGAGTTTTCAATTCAACCGCACCTGAAATATACTTTCTTGCAACAAAATATTAATAGCAACAGTGATATGAAAGTGATAGTGGAAACAACAAAAGTAAACCAGCAAAAGTAAACTACTAGTAACCAACAGGATTAAAACACTGTAGGCTAGGGAGATGGATGGTTGGGCACTGCTTGGATGAGAGTGAACATGTAATAGATTCTAACACGGGGCAAGGCAAACAGAAAATCAAGAATCATCTAGGCAATATCAAACATTAGGCATGCATCCCGTAGGTAGTTGTGCGTGCGTGCAATAAGAACTTGCACAACATATTTTGTCCTACCATCCCGCTATTAACGGAGCCAAAAGGAACTTATGGAGATTAAGGTGTTCCTATCAAAGAGCACCGGAAAAAAGCATTAACACTCAATGGATACATGAAATCCTCAAATTATAGTGCATCCCCTTTGGTGTCCCAAGCGATCACCTTTGGGATCGTCGGTTCTGGACCATAAAAGGTGCATACTACTCATAGATAGGATCAAGAACACAAATAAACTCATGAAAACACAAGTCGTTTAGATATGAAAACATGGCACTCGGGACCAAAGTGACAAGCATTAAGAGCAACAAGTTGTTGCAAAGATGATAAACACCAAAGTAGATGATAGGCAAAATGCCCCCAACAATCTGACGAACTATTACATGATCTAACTCATGCAATCCCTACCATCCGCTTTGCTAGAGCAGGGAGTTACTCACACATGAAAGGAAAAGTCATGGAGGGATGATGGAGTGGCGATGGTGATGACGATGGTGATGATCTCCCCTCACCGGAGACCAAAACTGCCTCCAGATTAGCCCTCCTGGAGAAGAACAGAGGGTGGTGGCGGCTCCGCGAAGGAAACTGGGAAAACAACTTCTCTCCTGGAGTTTTCTCACGACGAGAATAAATAGGGGTCCTGGTAGGGCACCAGAGGGGGGGGACCCACCCAGGCGGCCTCCCGGAGCGGCCAGGGGTGGGGTCACGCCAGCAGAGCGTCTAGGGCCCCCTGGCTACCATTTGGCCCCACTTCTGGCTCATGGACCCTCCGGGTGCGTGGATTTTCTGTGATTTTTCCTGGATTTGTTCTGAGACACCTAAAAATTTATATTCCTGCACATAAGAAAACGATACAGGCAGCTCTTCTGAAAACAACGTCAGTCTGGGTTAGTTTCGTCCAAATCATTCAAGAATGAGGCCAAAACAATAGCAAAAGTGTTTGGAAAAGTAGATACGTTTCAGACGTATCAATTCCCCCAAGCTTAGCATATTGCTTGTCCTCAAGCAATTCAGTTCAACGAACTGGACGTGACAAAGAAAAATTTGACAAACTCTTTTGCTTCATTAGATTTATATAAGCATGTACTACGAAAAGAGTGTAGCAAGTATTGAAACAATGCTGCAAGAACAGCACACAAAGCAGTCCTTATTTCAAGTGATCAATCGCAAAAAACAAAATTCAATAATATACTACTAAAAATCAAGACAGGATCACAATGCACATAGCTTGAACATACTAGAGTGGTATCTGGCTAGCCTCCATGAGTGAAGCAAAACATAAATGCAGAAACTCCTCCGGAGTTTTAAAGGAGACTAGAACTAAGAATTTCAGAACAGGCAATATCACAATCATGCAGAAGATAATGCGGTACTTTGGGACAATGCATGTTACACTAAGAATGACAATTATGCTCTCAATAGTTGGTGCTTTGAAGAAAGAAGGGGAGACTCTCGAACCGTGGATTTTCATGGCAAGGTTGAAAACCGGTGGCTGGGGGCAAAGACTAAACATGTACCAGAGCTCGTGGTATTTGAAAATAGAGAGAAAATTCTTTTGGGAAGTGCAACTTTCCAGTCAACGGTAGACGGTAAAGGTCTCTCAATATCTCCCATACCAACCACATTAATGGCGGTTCCCATGCTTTTTTTTTGCTTACACTTATGTTCCCTTATCCACCTATCCTTTGACGGTCTATGCTGCCTTTTTATTTTTCCTCAAGTATGGAAGTAAAGTTTCTCATTCCATCTGTCATTAGCAACATTTGGCCCATTTCATTCCATTATCAAGTATGGGGGAAGTGTAATTTTTAGAAAATGTGAAACAAGTGAGAACTGGGCATTCTCCAGACCGGCCTCTACCTCATAAATTTGACTAGTTAAAAATTTGTCAAGGAGTAAAACATTTTTGGCATGGAAGTGATTTTCCCTCATCGCACCATGAGCTTGTACGGTTACAAAAAGGAAGATTTTGAATAAATTTTGAGATGGTACAAGAAAGTCTTCGTTAGGGATGGCAGGTAAATACCATATATAGGAAGGTATGGTGGACTCAAGTGCAATAACTGGTTTAAAAAAGGAGTTTGGATGCACAAGCATAATTCTGCTTAGTGCGAGTGAAGGCTAGCAAAAGACTGGGAAGCGACCAACTAGAGAGCAATAAAAGTCATAATCATGCAGAGCGACAAAGAAAAATTGAATCGGGCATGAGAGTGATATAACTATTCTGAAATAAAAAGATCTTCAAGGCATGATAGACTTTTTAGTCATAAACATGTGTGAACATGTGCCAAGTCAAACCAAAATTTCTCCGAAGGGAAATACCACTTCAATATGCAAACCATGAACAATGAAATGCATGTAAATCATTTCAACAACACATTACGCACTCTAGCTATTTGAGATTAGCCACATAGAAAGCATGAACCACTGGGAAAGCATTGTAAACATAACAGTATGTCGCTACAAGATGGTCTCTAGATAATAAGTACATGCATATGTACAAAAGTAGAAACAAAAAGAGTTCACACCAGTTTTCCTTGTTGCATCCCTTCCGTTGATCTTCGTCATTACTGCCTTGTCACTTGAACGATCGAACGTGGGGAATATAATAAAATGCCATCACAGACTTGAGCTGAACTCTGAAAAAAAGCAAACTAAAGAGAGAAAGGAAATCTTTTTGGGTTTTTTAAAGGTTTAACGAAAGCAAAAGAAAAGAGAAATATTTTTGTTGTTTTTATAAACTAAGAGGGAACAAATAAGAACAGGCAAAAACTTTGAAAAGATCAAAGCGAACAAAATAAAACAGATAATATAATGGAAAAGGGAGAAGGGCACGTACTCCCCCAAGCTTAGGCTTTTGACCTAAGTTGGTAACGGCTACTGCGGTCCCCAGGAGCCTCCAGCTCCGGGGTAGTACAGGTGAGTCCAAGGGTCGTACGAGGCTTCAGGTGCGTGCACCGAAGTCCTGGGATCCTGCCATGAGGAAGGCTCCGCGCTCCAAGCAGAAGAAGACCCTTCACCCCAATGGGTGACGGTCTCCCCTTGGAAAGGTGGAAACTCACCGTGCCCCTCCTCACCGGGAACAACCCCCTCCATGGGGTTATGAAACAGTTGCTGGACCACGAACTCATCAAACTGGATAACATTGAAGGACCATCCGCTCCTGCGAGTATAATAAAAAAAAAGAGGTGCTGGTAGACGAATCTCCCGAATAGTGGCCAGTCCAAATCTGAGGATATTATTAAGGTTACCAAACTCGGAAGTCCTCGTAAAAAAGTCCTGCCTCTTCATAGCAGCAAGATCAAAGCTAATAAAAGGAAAAGGCTCATCATCGGGAATGTGCAGTGCGCTCAAGAGACTCAAGAATAAGTGTGGCGTAAACGCCACCATAGAGATCTCCCTTGTTGCCATTAGCAGTAAGGCGGCGAGCAATTAAGGCTCCCACATTATACTTACTTTCCCCTGAGAGGGTGTTTGCCAGGATAGCAGCATCCGGTGCAGCACTGTTACTTGTGTTGTCACGAGCTAACACCCCTCTAGCAATAAAATACGCGAAATACCTGAGATGGGGAAACAAGTTGCTAGAAATCTTTGAACGATGGATATCCTTCGTGTCCTGGCTGCAAAGAAAGTTGAAGAGGATTCTTAGCTTGGTGGGCGGAGTTTTCATCTTTGCCATTTGTCCAACGTTCGGCACACCTATTATTTCACAAAATCTTGACAAAGGCATGGTCAAAAGATCATCATAAATTCTAAACTAAAAAATGCCAGCATCATGATTATATCTGAAACTGTTAATAAAATAGGAGGTGAGTTTATGATACTGAGCAACACGGCATGTTGCAAGCCGTGGCAAACCTGCATTAGCACAAAGGTTGTAAAATTCCTCCTTGATTCCTGCAGCTTCAAGGAAAACTTTGCATGGATATGTCATTGCATGTGCCGGACTTGTATCTTCCAAAGACTCTTGGGGCACATGGTCTTCATTATAGCTCACCCTAGCATCTGAGGATGACGCTGCAGCTCTAGTAACTTGGTCCGTGCACTCGTGCTTCTTCTTTCCAAGACACCGCTTTGCTTTTCCTAACAAACTCATTTCTGTAATTTTTGACAATTCACAAAAACAAGGATTTAAGAAAAGTGAGTTGAGGCAAACTACTCTACTCACTTACCTAAGGCAAAAACTTGCGTCAGAACTTGTAAAATAAAATTCTATACATGCATGCAAGCTCATATGAACAACACCAAAAACTATTAAATACTCACAAACGAAGCCACCAATAAAAAATCTAATTGGAGGGGTGCAGGAGTCACATACCAGGAGTATTTTCCCAAAATTTTAGCTCAAACATCGGGCTGTAGAGAGAGATCAAAATTCTGGACGGAGAGCAGCAAGAACACAGGTTCTAGCTGAAGAACTCGTGTTTTGGGGAAGAAAGAGAGAGGAAGGAAGAAGACTTACCTGGGTGGTTGTCCTGGTGGGCCCAGGCGCCCTATGGGCGCGGCTAGGGGGCAGGTCGCGCTAGCTGGCTGCCTGGACCAGGGGTAGCCCCCCTGGTCAGCCCCAGGTGCCTTTGGGTCACTTTTTAGGTGAAAAAATTGATTTTTGTTTTTGCGGAATTTTTCTGACAACTTCACAGTTGAAAAAATTTCGAGGTTCAAAAATCTGCAAAACTTTCTAAAAACTTGAAACAGTGGTTAGAAATGTGAAGCTTCAAAAACATAAAACTTTGGTACATCAAAGAGAACAAAAGCTAAAGCAAATGAAAACATAACAAGCTCCACTTTTTACTTATATAAAACATGCTAGCTAACAAGGTTGATCAAGTCTTACCAGCAAACCGGCGATATATAGAGCAGAAAGTCTCACCTCTTATAAAGTGATCATTGTACCTTTACTTTAATGGAAATTGTCCCCACCACAATGGTTTTGTATTTGTGGTGCATATGTAGGGGACAATCCCAATCTCCAATCTTCGAAGTCTCGATATTCTCTATAGAGTTAAGGCCATGCCTTTTATCGATCTTCTTCGAAAAATACACCGTGTGTTCTTTTTCATCCAAGTTGAAGTAAACTTTCCTTTATTGCAATCAATGATAGCACCTGCAGTGTTAAAAAAAGGTCTACAAAGTATAATAGACATGCTCCCATCCTCGGGCATGTCAAGCACAACAAAATCAGTGAGGATTAAGCAATTAGCAACTTCAACCGGAACATCCTCACAAATACCAATCGGGACGGTTGTTGACTTGTCAGCCATCTGAAGAGAGATATCTATAGGGATTAGTTTATCTAAACAAAGCCTCTTGTAAAGAGAAAAAGGCATAACACTCACTCCTGCACAAAGGTCACATAAAGCAGTTTTGACATTATTATTCTTTATGGAGCAAGGAATGGTAGGTATTTCCACTGAAAGAGTAGTAAGCAAGAATAGTAGATATTGCCTCATTAGGAACTTTTCTGTTATTAGGAACAATATCTTTCATATATCTCGAGTAAGGAGGTAACTTAATAGCATTAGTCAAAAGAATTTGAAGAAAAAGAAGTTTCATCCATTCACAAAATTTATTATAGTGTTCTTCTTCTTTGGTTTTGAGAGGCTTACCTGGAAAGGGCATGGGTTTTTCTACCCATGGTTCTCTTTCCTTCCCATGTATTCTCGCGATGAAGTCTTCTCTAGTGTATTTCTTGCGTTTATCGGGTGCTTCTTCTTCTCGCACCTCGGGAGGATCAGTCTTCTCCTTATCTTTTTCAGGCTCAACACCGTCTTCAGTCTCAGCATCGGAGGTAGATACACTATTTGGATCAACAACAGGCTCTTCTTCAACTATGGGATAATTTGAATTGTCAGCTTCCTTGTGTTTCTTCTTCTTCTTCTTCGGAGAGCTAATAATTTCTTCTTCCTGCATTTGAGAATCTTGCTCGATCCTCTTCGGATGCCCCTCTGGATAGAGAGGATCTTGAGTGTGTGTTCCACCCCGAGTCTTTATATCATAAGCCTGTATATTATCTTGTTTGGCATTGTTAGCAAGCAAATCTTTTTGCACATCAGAAATTTGTTCAAGCTGAGTTTGAACCATATGAAAATTCTTAACAAGACATTTAACATCATTAACTGATCTACCTAGAAGATCAAGCAATCTTTTAGTAGCAAGGGTATTATCATGCAATTGACTTTGAATCCTCATATTAAAGTGATTTTGCTTCATAATAAAATTATCAAGCTCATCTAAACATTGATCAGGAGGCTTACCTTTAGGGATGTCACTTGCATTGAAATCTAACAGAGAGTGTACCTCTACCAAGGGAGGTTGAGTAGTATGCTCACACGACTTCTCAATAGGAGGTAGGTTCTTCACGTCTTCAGCTTTAACACCTTTCTCTTTTATAGACTTCTTCGCTTCTTTCATATCTTCGGGGCTTAGGACAAGCATGCCCCTCTTCTTTGGTGGTGAAGGTGGTTCAGGGACGGACCAATCTTCGTGGTTCTTGACAATATTGCCCATTAATTCTTCAGCATCGTCCGGTGTTCTTTCCTAGAAAACATAGGCAGCACAACTATCCAGATAGGATCTAGATTCATCGGTTAGACCAGCATAAAATATATCAAGTAATTCATTCTTAGGAACTTCATGTCCTGGTCTAGCCTTGATTAAACTGCAATACCTCCCCCAAGCTTTAGGGATGTGCTCATCCTGCAACTACTTAAAGTTGTAAATTCTTTGTAAAGTAGCATGTTGCATATGAGCAGGAAAGTACTTATCAACAAAAGATTGAGCCAACTCTTGAGGACTCTTAATGGAACCATAGGTTAGTGCATCATACCATGCTTTAGCATCTTCCTTCAAAGAAAAATGAAAAAGCTTAGTCACATAAAAGTTTTGTATCATCTCATCAGTAGTAAACAAGCCACCTAACTATGAGTTTGGTCAGGTGTGCAATAGCATCATCATTTTCTCTGCCATAAAAGGGGTCAGCTTTAACTATAAATATAAGTGAAAGATCAATAGAGAAATCATAATCAGGATCATTGATGCATATAGGAGATGTGGAAAATTCAAGATCAGGACTAATCTTGTTCTTCATAGAGTT
Organism: Bromus sterilis; assembly: GCA_950022295.1. NCBI lineage: Eukaryota > Viridiplantae > Streptophyta > Magnoliopsida > Poales > Poaceae > Bromus > Bromus sterilis. The sequence continues at coordinate 85,146,049 of OX465595.1, read as the reverse complement.
CTTTTCAAGGAGCTTCTTAACATCACCAAGGTTAGAGTTAACACACTCTGTAAGTTCCCTGCATAAATCATCATCAAGAATAATATAATCATACTCAAGGAGTCTCTCCTTGAGTTGACTCAAGTCTGAGTAACCAAAGGCTTTGCAAGTGGGGTAATAGGTAGCAGGAGTTTCAGTCTCAGATTGTTCTGCAACCCTAGCAATTTGAGATTCAAGATAGCGACCAAAAAAACCAATTTCATCAAGATTAGTGGAAGCATCATCAAAAGTATCGGACATAGTAGCAGAGTCACTGGAAGTAGCATGTGGTGGTGGTGAAGCAAACTTACTTATAACTGAAGGTGAATCAAGTGTAGCACTGATGGTGTGGAAGTGGTAATGGCTTCTCGCCCTTCGTTGCTTACCCCAAGTGGAAGGTGAGATGTAGGATAGCAGCAAATTTCCCCTATGTAGAGGATAGGGTTTTTCTCCCATAGGACACCGGCGATGATAAGTAGGTGTCAGCGGCGCACCTGACGCGGACCTGCACACAACACAATTAACTTTTCTCCCAACGAAGTTCAGAGAGGTTGTCAATCTCTCCGGTCTTGTTGTTTACAAAGCATCAAACACAAGAGATAATGATAATGATAACAACTTAAAGTAAATACTGAAAAGGAAATAAGCTTGTAAACAGTGAAGAGAATATGGACCGGGGTCCCGTGATGTTCACTAGTGATGTCTCTCTCCCAAAAGACGATAAAACTGCTATGCGAGGTAAACAAATTACAGATGGGAAATTGACAGGATTATAAACGCACCACAACGCTAACTATGCTGCAAAAGAAAGGAAGAGGCTCATAAGCATGGGCAGTACGCCAAAATAAGTAGAACGAAATCCATCTGCATCTACTACTAATCATCCAACTTGAGATATCTATCCAGAACATCTCGCTGGTATTAAGTAGCGAGCCCACGCAAAGTGTAAACCCAAAGCAACATACAACTGCATTAAAAAGAACTTTGCGTAAAGTAAACAATCCTTGCAAACGAGGTTACAAGCACCATTGTTTCCCCCTTGTGGCCACAACACATCCCCTAGACTCATGTTTCTGTCACTCAAGCGTGTCATCAGGGGGCATGTACCAACAATCGAGCATAACATTCCCTCTTGGAGTTACTACCTACCACTTGGCCAACAATAAACAACAACGGAGAACATGCAAGAGTTACTTAGGAACTAAAATATAAGAGACAAAAACCAAATATATTACTCTATCACAATCTGAACATAATCTCATAATCCATCAGATCCCATCAAACTCAGCATAGCAATAGCAAAAGAATTACATATGTTCCTCGATCATGTAGGGAAGCTCACGGGGTCTAAACCATGAAGAATAAAGAGGGGAGGGGAACATCACATAGCTACTGATCACGGACCCATGGTCCAAGGTAGACTACTCATGGCACATCCGGGAAGCGTCCATGGTGGAGGAGAAGCTCCCTGAGGTCGATCCTCTCTCCGGCAGGGTGCCGGAAAGGGTCCTGTTGGTTGTCCCGATCTTGGAAGCGCGGCGACGGCGGAACAGAGGCGAGATTGCGAAATAGGGTTCTATCTTCGGAAGTTTCCCGTGGTGGAGAATAAATAGGCGAAGGTGGCAGCCAGGGGGCCACCAGGGGTCCAGGCGCCCCCATGGCGCTGCCAGGCCCCTGGCCGCACCAGGTGGACGCCTGGGCACCTGGTGGTGGCCCCCTGTCCCTCCTTCGGGGTTCTGGAGGCTTCCGGCATGCTGATTTTTTATCTGATTTTTCCCGGATTTTTGGAGCACTTTTTATATGGGGAAAAACTGAAATAGAAAAACAACAGAAAACAAGAACTCGCACTGGGGTGCACTGAGTTAGTAGGTTAGTCCAAATATGATCAAAAATGTATGAAAGTGTATCAAGATCATAGCAATATCACACAAAATATGCATGGAGCGAGCAGAAATTATCGATACGTTTGAGACGTATCAAGCACTAGTTCTCAGAATAGTACCTTTTCTTGTAGTAGATGGTAAGATCAGAACCTTGGGGTCTCACTTCTTACCCATAGTGGATAAAGTGCAGCGGGCGGAATAGTTCAAGTAGACTTGTAAATAAATCTATGCTCCCCGGCAATGGCGCCAGAAAACAGTACTTGATGACCCTCAATTGTAGGGGGTCAAGATATTCTTCGCGGGTAAGATAACCCAATTTATTGATTCCACACAAGGGGAGCCAAAGAATATTTATAAGCTTTAACAGTTGAGTTGTCAATTCAACCACACCTGAAATATACTTGCTTGCAACAAAATATTAATAGCAACGGCGATATGAAAGCGATAGTGGCAACAGCGAAAGTAAAACAGCAAAAGGAAACTACTAGTAACCAGCAGGATTAAAACAATGTAGGCTAGGGAGATGGATGGTTGGGCGCTGCTTGGATGAGAGTGAACATGTAATAGATTCTAACACGAGGCAAAGAACACAGAAAAGCAAGGATCATCTAGGCAATATCAAACATTAGGCATGCATCCCGGAGGTAGTTGTACGTGCTTGCAGTAAGAACTTGCACAACATCTTTTGTCCTACCATCCCGCTACGAACGGGGCCAAAAGGAACTTATGGAGATTAAGGTGCTCCTGTCAAAGAGCACCGAAACAAAGCATTAACACTCAATGGATACATGAAATCCTCAACTTATAGTCCATCCCCTTTGGTGTCCCAAGCTGTCACCTTTGGGATCGTCGGTTCCGAACCATAATAGGTGCATACAAATCATAGATAGGATCAAGAACACAAATAAACTCATGAAAAAAAGTGGTTCAGAACTGAAATCATGGCACTCGGGCCCAAAGTGACAATCATTAAGAGAAACAAGTTGTAGCAAAGATGATAAACACCAAAGTAGATGATAGGAAACATGCCCCCAACAATCAGATGAACTATTACATGATCTAACTCATCCAATCCCTACCACCCCCTTTGCCTACATCAGAGAATTACTCACACATGAAAGGAGAAGTCATGGAGGGATGATGGAGTGGCGATGGTGGTGACGTTGGCGATGATCTCCCCTCACCGGAGGCCAAAACTGCCTCCAGATTAGCCCTCCCGGACAAGAATAGATGGTGGTGGCGGCTCCGCGACAGAAACTAAGAAAATGACTTTTGTCCTAGGATTTTCTCGCGACGAGAATAAATAGGGTCCTGGTAGGGCAGCAGGGGCGGAGGACCCACCCAGGCGGCCTATCGACGTGTCCAGGGGTGGGGCCGCGCCAGCAGGGCGCCTATGGCCCCCCTCGCTACCTTCTGGCCCCACTTCTGGCTCATGGACCCTCCGGTGCGTGGATTTTCTGTGATATTTCCTGGAATTTTCTGAGACACCTAAAAATCCATATTCCTGCACATATTAAAACCATACAGGCGACTCTACTGAATACAGCGCCAGTCCAGGTTAGTTTCGTCAAAATCATGCAAGAATGAGGCCAAAACAATAGCAAAACTGTTTGGAAAAGTATATATGTTTGAGACGTATCAGCCGTAGCCACCATGTTTGAGTGCATGTGCGTTGACAGCGCGAAGATGTACCTTGGGTCCAACAAACACAACTCCATCTTAAACCGGTACACATGTAGTCACCAAAGTGAGCATGCGGATTGTTGATGTTTAGTTCTATTTATGCATGAATTGAGTTTCTCCCCCTACATACATGCCTACATCTAGACAAGGTATTTGCTATGTGCATGAATGAGAGCAATATACCCATAGACTGTAAAGCTATAACGTTCCAAGATACCAAGTTCACCTCTTAGTGGGAAAAACCTTGCTTCATCCAATGGCTTGGTGAACATATCAGCAAGTTTCTTGTTGGTGCCCACATGTGCAAGAAAATATCACCCTTTTGAATATGACCCCGTATGAAGTGATGATGAATGTCAATATTCTTGGTGCGAGGATGTTCACAAGGGTTGTTGGCAATCTTGATAGCACTCTCATTGTCACATAAGATGGGTACCTTCTTATAGGTGATTCCATAATCCTTCAAAGTTAGCCTCATCCATAGGATTTGAGTAGCACAACTTGCGGCGGCAACATACTCGGCTTCGGCGGTGGAGAGGGAGACACAATTTTGCTTCTTGGAGTGCCAACTTACCAATGAGTGCCCAACAAATTAGCATGGACCGGAGGTTGACTTCCGATCCACCTTGTCTCCGGCCCAATCTGCATTCGTGTACCCGAAGAGATCAAACTTGTCTTCCTTGGCGTACCAAAGGCCCAACAAAGGAGTATGAACAAGGTATCTAAGATTGCTCTTAACCGCCAAATGATGACTCTCCATAGGAGAGGCTTGATATCTTGCACACATTCCTACACTAAGAATAATATCCGGTCTAGATGCACAAAGGTAAAGCAATGACCCTATCATAGAACGATAAAGAGTAGCCTCAAATGGAATACCGTAAAGGTCTTGATCTAGATATCCCTTGGTTTGCATGGGTGTATTGCATGGCTTGGCATCCTTCATACCTAACTTCACGAGCATGTCTTGAATGTAATTTGTTTGGGAGATGAAGGTTCCTTCGGCAAATTGCTCGATTTGAAATCCAAGGAAATACTTCAAGCTCACCATCATGGACATCTCAAAGTTCTTGGTCATAGTTTCCGAGAACCACTCGCACAAAGATGGATTAGGAGAACCAAATATTATGTTATCTACATAGATTTGGCATATGAGCAACTCACCATTGGTTCTCTTGGTAAAAAGAGTTGCATCATTGACACCCCTCACAAATCCTTCCTCGAGTAAAGACTTCCTAAGATTGTCATACAAAGCCCGAGGGGATTGCTTAAGACCATATAATGCCTTATGAAGTTTGTACACGTGGTCCTTGTGATGAGGGTCATAAAAGCCCGGGTGGTTGTGCTACATATAAATCCTCTTGTAGAGGACCGTTAAGGAAAACACTTTTTAAATCCATTTGAAATAATGAAAATCCATTGAATGCGGCATAAGCAAGAAGCATGCGTATAGATTCAAGACGAGCAACGGGCGCAAAGGTCTCATCAAAATCCAAGCCTTCAACTTGGGAGTACCCTTGATCCACTAACCTTGCCATGTTGCAGATGATAGTACCATACTCAACTTGTTTGTTCTTGAAGATCCACTTAGTTCCAATGATGTTATGATCTTGACCGGAAGGCCTCTCCACGAGAGACCACACTCATTCCGGGAGAAACTATTGAGCTCATCTTGCATTGTAATGATCTAATCTGCATCCTCAAGTGATTGTTCAACCCTAAGTGGTTCAATGCTAGACACAAATGAAAAGTGAGCGCAAAATTTCATAAGTTGACGACGAGTAACTATACCTTGCCCCAATCCTATGAGTATCTTGTCTACATCAACACGTCTTGCCACCAACGGCATGGTAGAAGTTGGAGTTTCAATAAACTCAACCCATTCGGGTTCATTATATACATTTTGTTCATCATCAAGGGTGGAACCATCATTAATAACATCATTTTCTCCAATGCAAATGCGGTCAAGCCTACTTCACGTGGTTCAACCGCATCATCAACTTGTGGTTGAACAACCACATCAGATTGCGGAGGATTTTGTTCTTGTTCTTGGATAATGGGCTCATGTTGAGCAATTGGATCTTGAGTGGTAGGAGGAGGTGCTTGTGGTGGTGGAACACTTGTCCCATCACCCACCTCATCATCTCTAGATACTTGAGCAATGGGCACAAGATCTCCAATGCCCATAGACAAAATGTCTTGAGAGGAATCTTCATTATTACCTACATCACTTAGATCAACTTGCTCCCCATGGGAGCCATTAAATTCATCAAACTCCACGTCACAAGTTTCCAAAACACATCTGGTGGATTTGTTGTAGACCCTATAGGCGTGAGAGTTTGAAGCATAACCAACAAATATACCCTCAATTGTTTTGGATTGAAACTTAGCTAACCGGTCCTACTTATTGAGAAAGAAACAGATACAACCGAATACTCGGAAGTATTTTACATTTGGATTATGACCGGTTAGAAGTTCATAGGGGGTCTTCATCAAAATCTTGCGGAGGAAGAGTCGGTTTGATTCATGACATGCCGTGTTCATGGCTTCGGCCCAAAAGCTATATGGTGACTTGTACTCATCCAACATGGATCGGGCCATCTCCACAAGAGTGCGGTTCTTCCTCTCGGCTACACCATTTTGTTGAGGGGTGTCTGGTGCGGAATATTGATGCTAAATCCCCTCATCACTCAAGAATTCTTCCAAGGTGTAGTTCTTGAACTCGAAGCCATTGTCACTTATTATTGCCAAGATAGCCATGTTGTATTTACTCTGGGCTTGCTTGGCAAAGTAGGTGAAGGTCGCCTTCGTCTCGTCCTTGGACTTGAGGAAGAACACCCCAAGTGTAGCTTGAGTAATCATCAACAATGACAAGGCCGTATTTCTTCCCACCGAGACTATCCCATGATGGAGGCCCAAAGAAATCCACAGGAAGGAGCTCCAAAGGCCTTAAAGTTGACACAACATACTTGGGGGTATGCTTTGCTTGATATTGCTTTCCGGCTATGCAGGCACTACACACATGATCTTTCTCAAAAGACACTTTGTTAGTCCAATGTGTTGGATATATGCTCTAGAGGCAAATAATATATGATTATTCCAATATATCTAAGAAAGTTCATAACCAGTTTCATCCCGTGCTAGAACTGTGTCAGTGAAACAATGATGCAGGTGTGGTATAGAAAACCCCAGAGTTCCTAGTTAGCCTCTACATCGATAACTAGTTCATGGTCAACATGATGGTCGTGGTTTCGCGATCATGGACAATTAAGTCTCTTGACTATGAGGTCACCTCACTGGTTAAGTGACGTGATGAACATTACCCAAAGTAAGCATTACAGCATGATCAAATCTTGTGAAGGTTCAGTGTTGTAATTACAGAACGTGGTAGACCGTTCCTTTGACCGTGAGTACGTGCATAATTGCTATCTTCCCGGATGCTTTGACCTACATCCCACCACCTGACTAAAAAATGCGGGTCATAACGGTTGTATCTTGGGTATTCCATGGAGATATGTTGAGGAGTATTGTTACAAGAGCGGGATTTGTCAATCCACATAATGGATAGATACTCGGGGCCCACTCGGTGAGATTCCATCCATAAAGCTGCAGCGTGTGACTAGGTCACGGGGATGAATATCACGGGAACGAGTGAATGAGGATTAGTTCAGAACGAGGTTGAACCATACATAGGATGTCATTGATCGAATCTCGGAACAATCCAGTATCGCTGACAAAGGGAATGCTATACGTCGTAAGGTCCAATCGGTGTTTGATATCCGGAATGCACAGGGGTCATTATGGGCATCCAGGTCCCGCTGATGATCATTGACCGTAGCCTCATCTCGGTCATGACTGGAGTGTTCTCGGACCGTAGGGTAACACACTTAAGGGATCGATGAAATCGGAGAAATTTTCGGAACCATCGGAGTAACCAGAGAATAAAGGAAACAACACCGAAAAAGTTCCGTGTTGACCCGAAGGAGTTTCGGAGTGATCCGGAAGGTGTTCCGGAGCACCGGGAGAAGGATTAATATGTTTTAGTTATTAATTAATTGAATTAATAATTACAAACATTTTATTTATAATTAAAAAGTGCTATGGGCCTTATTTATGAAAGAGGCCCATTAGGGGAAATAAAAGGGAAAAAAAGAAAAAGGAAAGAGGGGGGAGGCGCCATGGGCCCTAGGGCCCATGAGGGGTGCGCCCCCTCTCCACCCTTGGCCGGCCACCCCCCTTAGCAAAGGGACTTTAGTCCCACATTGCTAAGGGAGAGGGGTTGACTCCCTCCCCTCTGCCTATATATAGATGGGCAGGGTGCACATATTTAATACACAAAAATTCGTGAGAAATTAAATATTACTCCGAATTGAGATCGGTTTTCTCCGGTCTTCTCCCCTCCCCTGTCTCTTTCACGGTGGGCTCCCTAGTGTGAGCCTATAGTGTAATTGTCGGGACCCGGGGTTAGCATATGTAATTCCAGTCACGATGCAATCACATGGAGAGCCGAGAACCGTACCCACTTGTCTAAGCAGACAAGGCCAAGCACAGAACGTTCTCGGTAAGCATCGAACGTGAGGGGCATCCCATTCAGGCCGGATGATCAACTGAGATGGGTCCTCATCGTCCGCTCACAAGTCTAAATGCTTATGGGTGGTGAATCCCATACACATAGACAAGTCGCCTCAACCATGTTATCGATTGAACCCTAACTCTTACATAGACTTACTCCAGCCCGATCACTTAGTCGGGGTCTAGGGCGGGCTCGATCATACAACAAAGTGTGCACGTGACAGAGTCACGAACAATCGCATCGCGATGCCCCAAGCTGCGCACATCTAAGAGCCACTTGGTGTATAAAAGACCGCCAGCCAGATCACAACTAAGGTCTCGAAAACCCATACTAAGACATGCATGTTATAAACATACACGCAGCACACATGCCTTGTATGAACAGCAGGTATCATCACATAACTCTACAAAGTACTCTTTATTGATATACACATAGATCATACAAAGATCTCATGTCTGTGATCACATTACATCATACAACGGAAGAAAATTAGGTCTGAGTATAGACAAGATTAACAAATGGCTTAGAGAAGCCTTGTAAACAAACATGCCCTTCCACGAGGGACCAGACTTCTGTCTGGGACTATGCTAACTTAGTCAACGACGAGCTTCACGAAAGTGACTCCATCGGGGTCCGGTTTCTGATCTAAAACATAGAATAAGAAAACGTGAGTACAAAGTCGTACTCAGCAAGACTTACATCAGAACTAAACTACTCATGCTCAAGTATCAAGGTAAAGGGAGGTGGGGTTTCATCATGCAGAAGTGCCATCTTTGACTTGGCTAATCCTGAACTACGAGTACCAGACTTGAGATAAGAAGCGTACACGAGTCCACTACATCTCCAACCAATACACCACTATGGTTACTTCCTCGACTTCCCCACAAGAAGCACACCATAGCACTCACGCTTATCTTGCGAGTTTTATAAGTATCCATTCAAGTTGTCTAATAATCAGGTACAGGTTCCAAGTAGTCCTTAACCGCGGACGCGGCTATTCGAATAGTTTTGTTAACCTTGCAAGGGTGTAAGCTACACACACATGACCATCGGTTACCGCCAGGTCTCGCCACCGTTCAAGAGGTGACAGCGAGGATGTTCACCACGACACTTCGCTCACAACCGGTCTATTCCAGGAGTCGACTATCTGAGTTTGCCTCCGCTCGAGAGCCCGGCCGGATCAACGAAACGGACTCAAACAATTTAAGTGACCAAGACGCCACCTCTGGCAGATGGTTTTCCTGCCTCACAGGTGCACCCACATATCTATATGATGCAACCATTTCCTTCGTTCTTTTTCTATGCACATGTCAAATGGAAAGCCCGACCTAATGTGACTCCTGGACGTCGACACGGATCAAGGTTCTAGGCCGAGAGGGGTCAGTGAGCCCAATGTGTGGTTGTACTCTTTGTCTTGGATTACCATACAAGAACTCGATGCTTAAGGCGGTGTTCAACGAGACAACCCACTGTGTACTCCTACACAGCCTCTCATCGTTCACCTTGTATTAGGGTGGATTCACCGACACAGTTTCACTTTCATCAACACCATGTTCACTATCATCCCGACTCACATCAAAAGCAACCTCACTGTATCACTAAGCATGCAATAAGCTGTAACAGTTGCAGGGGCCACATGATATCAAACAACTCCTATGTCAGCTAGGATTGTGGTTTGCTTACTACTGTGACAAGATGATAGGTCATGCAATCGGATATGGGTAAACTATGCGGTAGAATCGATACAAGGTGATCTCCTAAACATGCATAAGCGAGACTGAGAGGGAATTGGGATTTTATAGACATGATCAATGGGGTTTTGCTTGCCTTGCTGATGATACACAGGTCTTAACGGTGGTCTTCTCCTTCGGGGGTGATCACCGTCTCGGAAAAGCTGGTACCGGAAACAATCATCAACAAGGGGGGACAACATTGTAATAGAATGCACAAGCACATGATTATGTTGTCCATGAGGTGAATGGTGCTGGTTTGTGGTACATTTGATTTAAATGAACTGTATTGCATTTGAGATGCAAATTCAAACTCCACATATGAATTTCAATTTAACCAAATTGTATTTGAAAATGTTTGATTATTTGAAACCATGTGATCATATGTGTGATATGCTTCTGAAGTTCAAGTGATCATGTTTGCATTGTAATGGTTAAAATTTGAATTGCATTTGAATTAAATTTGAATTAATTCCAATTAAGCCAAATGGCAAAAGCTACTGGTCCCATTTTAAAATCAACTCAAACATGGTTGAAAGTTGCATATTTGGATAGAGAATTTTATGCTGATAATTTTTCATGTATTATTTGTCCAAATTGGAGTTCATATGAATTTTCTATGATTTTTCAAAGTTTAAATGATTTTCTGCAATTTTTGTAATTTCTTTAAATCATTTCTATTTTTCTGGAAAGTCTTTATTGCATCATGCTGATGTGGGGGTGATGTCACAGGGGGGCTGACATGTGGGTCCACCCTGTCAGTGGGAGACGGGGTTAATTCCTTGTTTAAAATTAACCCGAGGGGTTAATTAGTGCAGGGCCCCACCTGTCTTAGGCTAGGGGGGTCATTAGGGGGTGGGGTTAGCTTAAGCTAAACCGTCCACGTCGGCCTCACCGGTGTTTAGCCGCCGGCGTCCACCTGTGCGGCGGCGCTCACTGGAGCAGGCGGTTCCGGGCACGGCTGGGCACGGGGAAACTACCAGGGGGTAGCCCGTGCTCGTCCGCTTCGAGCTGTGCCACCAGGGAGGTCAGGGGGCGGGCGGAACCTCGACGGTGTCGTGGTGCGGCGGCGGCCGTGGCTCGGCTCGACGGGCACGGTGGCTGGGAGTGCGGAAAAGGCAGGGGTTAGGGGGGTTTCGCTCACCGGAGCACGGGGAGCTTGATGGTCCAGTCGAAGATGGCGGGGAGAGCTCAACGGGGACGAATTCGTCGATGAACTCCGGTGGCCGGAGTCGAAGAGGACGACCCGATTCGGCAGCTCCAGGGGTCTTCGGCTCGCAATTTTTTGCTCGGGGACGAAGTCGACTACGGGGAACGTGATGGACACTCCATCTTGCCTCCTCGACGTCGTTGGCCACGAGCACGCAGCGGCGGCGCTCCGGGGTGGCTTCGGGTGTGCGCAGAAACGAGAGAGGGAGAGGGGGAGAGCGAGCGGAGAGAGGGGAGGAATGGAGGAGCATTCCAGGGCTTTCTCCAGGCGAGGAGATAGGGCACGGGGAGCAGCTGCGTGGCCTCGCCGGCGTCGGCGGCCATGCCATGCACGCCACCGTGCTGCTTGGCTCGGCGGGGAGGAAGGCGACAAGAGGAGGGGTGGGCCTGGGCTGTGGTGGCTTAAGTTCGGCCGAAAGCCTGGGTTTTCCTCTTTTCTATTTCTTCTGTTATTTCTTTTTGTGTTATTTGTTTTGCCCCAAATAAAATATCAAGGCATTTTATAAAATCATGAAAACTTTTATGTGGGCTTATAACATATATAGCTAGCCACTCATAAGTTTTGGTGACTTTTGAAAATCAAACAATTTGAATTTAAATTCAAATTGGAGTTTAATTTAATTTCCAATGCACCTTTTGAATTTTTGAATATTCCATGGGCATGGGAAAATCCCCAAACCACTTTTGCAATGATCAGCATCAATTCTAGGAATTTTCCAAACATTCAAATGATTTTTGGAAAAAGATTTTTATCTGGCCATTTGATTAAATTTCTCAGGGCTTTTCTTTTCCCCATTTTTGAATTTTCTTTTAAATTTTTCACATGATGCAAAGGGCACTCAAACCCTAGCACTTAACCTAGTTGGGGTTCTGACAACTCTCCCCCACTCAAAAGAATCTCGTCCCGAGATTCAGAAGTCGTCGGGAGGAAGGTGGGGTACTCGGCACGGAGGCGGTCTTCTCTTTCCCAGGTTGCTTCTTTCTCGGAGTGATGCGACCATTGAACTTTGAGGAACTTGATCGTCTGACGACGCGTGACACGCTCTGTGGAATCAAGAATACGAACAGGGTACTCTCGATAAGAAAGGTCATCTTGGAGATCAAGCGTTTCATGGTCGACTTCGCGGATGGGGTCCTTGAAGCAACGCCTGAGTTGTGACACATGGAATACATCATGTACTCGGGAAAGGTGAGGGGGTAGTTCAAGTTGGTAGGCAACTTCTCCACGTTTAGCTAGAATGCGGAAAGGTCCGATGTAACGTGGGGCCAACGTGCCTTTGATACCGAATCTTTGGGTTCCCTTCAGAGGAGTAACCCGAAGGTAAGCCTTCTCATCCAGATTGTAGCTCTCCTTTCTATGATGATGATCATAGTAGCTTTTCTGACGAGACTGGGCGGCTTTCAAACGATCACGAACAATGCGAACTTGCTCTTCTGCTTCCTTGATCATATCCGGTCCAAAGAGTTGTCTTTCACCGGTTTCTGACCAGTTAAGGGGTGTTCGACATCGTCGTCCGTAAAGGAGTTCAAAAGGAGCCATGTTCAGACTAGATTGGAAACTATTGTTATAAGAAAATTCGGCAAATGGATGAGACTTCTCCCAATTCTTTCCGAAAGAGATAACACAAGCTCTGAGCATGTCTTCAAGAATTTGGTTAACCCTTTCAACTTGACCGCTAGACTGAGGATGGAAAGCTGTACTAAAGGATAGATGAGTTCCCATAGCATTCTGAAAGCTTCCCCAGAATCTAGAGGTGAAAAGGCTGCCATGATCAGAATTGATCACCAAAGGAACACCGTGAAGAGACACAATTCTAGAGATGTACAAGTCTGCCAACTGACTAGCAGTTATAGAATCGCGAACGGGAAGGAAGTGAGCAACTTTGGACAGTCTATCAATGACCACGAAGATGGCATCATTTCCTTTCTGGGTTTTTGGAAAGCCGGTGATGAATTCCATACCGACTTTGTCCCATTTCCACTCGGGAATAGGCAAAGGTTGAAGTGTGCCAGCAGGTCTTTGGTGTTCGGCCTTAATGCGACGACAAACATCACATTCGGCAACATATCGAGCAATGTCTCACTTCATCCTGGTCCACCGAAATCTCTGGCGTAGATCTCGGTACATTTTTGTGCTACCGGGATGAATTGAGAGGGGTGTGTCATGAGCTTCTTTGAGGATGAGTTGTCGTAGATCCTTATTCTTAGGTACTACCAAACGATTTTCAAAGAATAGCGTTCCTTTACTATCTATGGAGAAACATTTAGCAACTCCGCTAGCAATGTTCTCCTTGATCCGGCGAACACCTCGTGCACGCCTTTGGGCAACTCTGATTTCATCCTCAAGGGTTGGTTTCTCCACCAAGTTGAAAAGAGATCCACGAGGAACAATCTCGAGATTGAGTTTTCGAAATTCCTCATGAAGAAGTGGTTGATACTGTTGTAACATGAGGTTGTTACAATACGACTTACGACTTAGTGCATCAGCCATGACATTGGCTTTGCCTGGGGTGTAAGAAATTTCTAAGTCATAATCTTTTATCAACTCTATCTAGCGTCTTTGCCTGAGATTAAGATCTGGCTGGGTGAAAATATATTTGAGGCTTTGGTGGTCAGAATAATCTCACAACGATTACCAAGGAGGTAATGTCGCCAAGTCTTCCGGGCATGAACTACGGCAGCGAGTTCAAGATCATGGGTTGGATAGTTCTCTTCATGTGGACGCAACTGGCGTGAAGCATAAGCTACCACATGTCTATCTTGCATAAGTATGCATCCTAACCCTTGCCGTGAAGCATCACAATAGATCTCGAAATCCCTTTTGGTGTCTGGAGGCGCAAGTACAGGTGCAGAAGTCAATCTTCTTTTTAGCTCTTGAAAGCTTTCCTCGCACTTGGGAGTCCATTGGAATTTCTTATCTTTCTTGAGGAGTTCAGTAAGAGGCTTTGCAACTTTAGAAAAGTTCTCGACGAAGCGACGGCAATAGCTTGCTAAGCCAAGAAAACTCCTAACTTGCTTAACCGATTCAGGTGGTGTCCAGTCAAGGACGGCCTGAACTCTCTCGGGATTGACTGCAACACCTTTCGCAGAAATCACGTGGCCTAAGTAGGTCACTTCTGGTAGCCAAAATTCACACTTGGAGAACTTGGCATAAAGGCGGTTCTCTCTAAGTTTCATCAATACCAACCTAAGATGTTCTGCATGCTCTTCTTCGTTCTTCGATTAGATGAGAATATCATCAAGATAAACCACAACAAATTTATCTAAGTACTCCATGAAGATCGAATTCATCAAGCGCGAGAATGTGGCGGGGCATTGGTTAAACCAAAGGACATGACGGTATACTCGTAAAGACCATAACGAGTAGTGAAAGCCGTTTTGGGAATGTCCTCATTTCGGATTTTGATTTGATGATAACCTAATCTCAAATCCATCTTGGAGAAGACAGAGGATCCTGCAAGTTGATCATAAAGATCATTGATCCTGGGCAGTGGGTACTTGTTCTTTATCGTCGCTAGATTTAGCGGGCGATAGTCTACGCACATCCTTTCTGTTCCATCTTTCTTCGTTACGAACAGAATGGGGCAACCCCATGGCGATGAGCTAGGGCGGATGAAGCCTTTTGCCAACGAAGCATCAAGTTGGGTTTTTAGCTCAGCTAACTCATGTGGGGCCATTCTATATGGACATCTCGAGATTGGGGCTGTGCCTGGTATAAGATCAACTATGAATTCTACACACCTGTCGGGTGGCATTCCCGGCAGCTCTTCAGGAAAGACATCCGGGAAGTCACAAACCACCGGAACATCTTCAAGGTCTGGAAGGGGAAGCACATTCAAAGTATGCATTTGGATTCTAGAGCTGGGTGATGTGTAGTCAATGGTCTGGCCTTAAGAATGGGTAAGTTTGACTGATTTGACTTTACAATCAAGGAAAGCATTCTGCCTTGATAACCAATCCATTCCTAGGATGACATCAATGTCCGAAGACTTGAGGGCTATAAGAGAAGAAAGGAATACTAAACCCTCAATTGCAATTTGATTGCCATGGCTTACTCTATTAGTTTGCCACTTTGAACCAGGAGTTTGAATGATCATTGGAGAAAACATTTCTTCAAAGGGGAACTCATCACGAAGTGCATAACTCTCCGACATGAATGAATGAGAAGCTCCTGGATCAAAAAGAACGGAGGCGGGGACATGATTGACTGGGAGTGTGCTAAGAATGACGTCAGAAGCATCAGTGGCTTCCTCAACGGAGATTTGGTTCACACAAACACTACTAGTGGATGAAGGCTTTGCTAGAAAGGTCTTGGTGGTTGGTTTCTTTGGAGGCTTAGGTCGAGAATGACGTGGTGCCATCAAGACCTGAGGGCATTGACGATAGTAATGGCCTGGAAGACCACACTTAAAGCATACCCTGTCTGAATTGTTGGGAGTGGGATTACTTGGTTGCACACCATCATTCCGGGGTGGAATAACGTGTTGAGGTGGATGGCATATATTTGGTGGTGGCCTCTGGAGAAGGTTTTGAGGTATGACACTGGTTGGAATCCAAATTCTGCGTTTCTAACGGGCTGAACTTGAAGAAGGGGCAAGCTCAAGAGCATGCTTGCGGGACTCCTCGAAAATTTCATTTCCATGCTCAGCTCTGAAGGATCTGTTGACTAAATCCTCAAAGGTGGAAAATTCAAGGAGGTTGAGATCATGACGAAGGATGGGGCTAAGTCCCTTACGAAACCTTGCCTGCTTTCTGGCATCGGTGGTGATCTCATCTTGGGCATACCGAGCAAGACGGTTGAACTCTCTCACATACTCATGGATGGACATCTCTCCTTGAGTCAGATTGCAGAACTCTTCCTTCTTGCGCTCCATCAACTCATCTAGAAGGTGGTACCCTCGAAAGGCATCACGGAACTTCTGCCAAGTCACTAGTTGACTATCTGGATGCATAGCAACATAGTTCTCCCACCATTCAGCAGCAGCACCTTCCAGAAAGTATGCCGCGAATATAACTCGGTCATCGGGAGCAACATGTGCAGTATCAAGCTTACACTCGATGGAACGGAGCCAATCATCAACTTCAAGGGGCTCAGAAGAACATTGGAATACCGATGGCTTGAGGAGGATGAAGTCCTGAATGCTCACAACCACATTGCAATGACGGGCGGTATTCTGCTCGATGAGCTCCAGAAGGAGGGTTTGATCACGTCGATTCTTCTCGGCTTCCATCATGATTTCCGCCGCAGAAGGTGCTGGTAGAGGTTCATCATCATTTCGATTCCGAACACGGTCTCGATTCTGACGAACGGCACTACGAGTTCCACCTGACATCCTGTGTGATAAAATCAACAATCAGAATAGGTTGTATGATGGAATCAAATACAAGAGGACATGATGAAGGCGGAAAGATTGTAATGCAAAGGCAAAGATCCACAGAATCATGGAACAAATCCGGCAGCATAACGGCTACACCGGGATGGAAAATGAAACAACCTCGAAGAAATTGGACAGAACTTCTTCAAGGAACTCAACAGAACGATGAGTCTGGACGACCACAACTGTCCTACGGCTACAAGGAGGAAAACAACGAGATGTTCTAGTCAGACATAGATGAGCCTAGTCCTATCATCCCGTAGAAAATATAAGGTGACTCAGAACTCAGATCGATGAGGATAAGGAGAAAAAGAAGCCTTACGTTGTTCCCTTATACCCAGAGTAACTATATAACTATAGAATGCTAGAATCGACTTCGACCAAGGGTTTGATAAGCCTACAGAAAGTCCTGCTCTGATACCAAGTCTGTCGGGACCCGGGGTTAGCATATGTAATTCCAGTCATGATGCAATCACATGGAGAGCCGAGAAACGTACCCACTTGTCTAAGCAGAAAAGGCCAAGCACAGAACGTTCTCGGTAAGCATCGAACGTGAGGGGCATCCAATTCAGGCCGGATGATCAACTGAGATGGGTCCTCATCGTCCGCTCACAAGTCTAAATGCTTATGGGTGGTGAATCCCATACACATAGACAAGTCGCCTCAACCATGTTATCGATTGAACCCTAACTCTTACATAGAATTACTCCAGCCCGATCACTTAGTCGGGGTCTAGGGCGGGCTCGATCATACAACAAAGTGTGCACGTGACAGAGTCACGAACAATCGCATCGCGATGCCCCAAGCTGCGCACATCTAAGGGCCACTTGGTGTATAAAAGACCGCCAGCCAGATCACAACTAAGGTCTCGAAAACCCATACTAAGACATGCATGTTATAAACATACACGCAGCACACATGCCTAGTATGAACAGCAGGTATCATCACATAACTCTACAAAGTACTCTTTATTGATATACACATAGAGCATACAAAGATCACATCTCCGTGATCACATTACATCATACAACGGAAGCAAATTAGGTCTGAGTACAGACAAGATTAACAAATGTCTTAGAGAAGCCTTGTAAACAACCATGCCCTTCCACGAGGGACCAGACTGCTGTCTGGGACTATGCTAACTTAGTCAACGTCGAGCTTCACGAAAGTGACTCCATCGGGGTCCGGTTTCTGATCTAAAACATAGAATAATAAAACGTGAGTACAAAGTCGTACTCAGCAAGACTTACATCAGAACTAAACTACTCATGCTCAAGTATCAAGGTAAAGGGAGGTGGGGTTTCATCATGCAGAAGTGCCAGCTTTGACTTGGCTAATCCTGAACTACGAGTACCAGACTTGAGATAAGAAGCGTACACGAGTCCACTACATCTCCAACCAATACACCACTATGGTTACTTCCTCGACTTCCCCACGAGAAGCACACCATAGCACTCACGCTTATCTTGCGAGTTTTATAAGTATCCATTCAAGTTGTCTAATAATCAGGTACAGGTTCCAAGTAGTCCTTAACCGCGGACGCGGCTATTCGAATAGTTTTGTTAACCTTGCAAGGGTGTAAGCTACACACACATGACCATCGGTTACCGCCAGGTCTCGCCACCGTTCAAGAGGTGACAGCGAGGATGTTCACCACGACACTTCGCTCACAACCGGTCTATTCCAGGAGTCGACTATCTGAGTTTGCCTCCGCTCGAGAGCCCGGCCGGATCAACGAAACGGACTCAAACAATGTAAGTGACCGAGACGCCACCTCTGGCAGATGGTTTTCCTGCCTCACAGGTGCACCCGCATATCTATATGATGCAACCAGTTCCTTCGTTCTTTTTCTATGCACATGTCAAATGGAAAGCCCGAACTAATGTGACTCCTGGACGTCGACACGGATCAAGGTACTAGGCCGACAGGGGTCAGTGAGCCCAATGTGTGGTTGTACTCTTTGTCTTGGATTACCATACAAGAACTCGATGCTTAAGGCGGTGTTCAATGAGACAACCCACTGTGTACTCCTACACAGCCTCTCATCGTTCACCTTGTATTAGGGTGGATTCACCGACACAGTTTCACTTTCATCAACACCATGTTCACTATCATCCCGACTCACATCAAAAGAAACCTCACTGTATCACTAAGCATGCAATAAGCTGTAACAGTTGCAGGGGCCACATGATATCAAACAACTCCTATGTCAGCTAGGATTGTGTTTTGCTTACTACTGTGACAAGATGATAGGTCATGCAATGGGATATGGGTCAACTATGCGGTAGAATCGATACAAGGTGATCTCCTAAACATGCATAAGCGAGACTGAGAGGGAATTGGGATTTTATAGACATGACCAATGGGGTTTTGCTTGCCTTGCTGACGATACACAGGTCTTAACGGTGGTCTTCTCCTTCGGGTGCGATCACCGTCTCGGAAAAGCTGGTACCGGAAACAATCATCAACAAGGGGGGACAACATTGTAATAGAATGCACAAGCACATGATTATGTTGTCCATGAGGTGAATGGTGCTGGTTTGTGGTACATTTGATTTAAATGAAGTGTATTGCATTTGAGATGCAAATTCAAACTCCACATATGAATTTCAATTTAACCAAATTGTATTTGAAAATGTTTGATTATTTGAAACCATGTGATCATATGTGTGATATGCTTCTGAAGTTCAAGTGATCATGTTTGCATTGTAATGGTTAAAATTTGAATTGCATTTGAATTAAATTTGAATTAATTCCAATTAAGCCAAATAGCAAAAGCTACTGGTCCCATTTTAAAATCAACTCAAACTTGGTTGAAAGTTGCATATTTGGATAGAGAATTTTATGCTGATAATTTTTCATATATTATTTGTCCAAATTGGAGTTCATATGAATTTTCTATGATTTTTCAAAGTTTAAATGATTTTCTGCAATTTTTGTAATTTCTTTAAATCATTTCTATTTTTCTGGAAAGCCTTTATTGCGTCATGCTGATGTGGGGGTGATGTCACAGGGGGGCTGACATGTGGGTCCACCCTGTCAGTGGGAGAGGGGGTTAATTCCTTGTTTAAAATTAACCCGAGGGGTTAATTAGTGCAGGGCCCCACCTGTCATAGGCTAGGGGGGTCATTAGGGGGTGGGGTTAGCTTAAGCTAAACCGTCCACGTCGGCCTCACCGGCGTTTAGCCGCCGGCGTCCACCTGTGCGGCGGCGCTCACTCGAGCAGGCGGTTCCGGGCACGGCTGTGCACGGGGAAACTACCAGGGGGTAGCCCGTGCTCGTCCGCTTCGAGCTGTGCCACCAGGGAGGTCAGGGGGCGGGCGGAACCTCGACGGCGTCAAGGTGCGGCGGCGGCCGTGGCTCGGCTCGACGGGCACGGTGGATGGTAGCGCGGAAAAGGCAGGGGTTAGGGGGGTTTAGCTCACCGGAGCACGGGGAGCTTGATGGACCAGTCGAAGGTGGCGGGGAGAGCTCAACGGTGACGAATTCGTCGATGAACTCCGGTGGCCGGAGTCGAAGAGGACGACCCGATTCGGCAGCTCCAGGGATCTTCGGCTCGCAATCGTTTGCTCGGGGACGAAGTCGACTACGGGGAACGCGATGGACACTCCGTCTTGCCTCCTCGACGTCGTTGACCACGAGCACGCAGCGGCGGCGCTCCGGCGTGGCTTCGGGTGTGCGCAGAAACGAGAGAGGGAGAGGGGGAGAGCGAGCGGAGAGAGGGGAGGAATGGAGGAGCATTCCAGGGCTTTCTCCAGGCGAGGAGATAGGGCACGGGGAGCAGCTGCGTGGCCTCGCCGTCGTCGGCGGCCACGGCATGCACGCCACCGTGATGCTTGGCTCGGCGGGGAGGAAGTCGACAAGAGGAGGGGTGGGGCTGGGCTGTGGTGGCTTAAGTTGGGCCGAAAGCCTGGGTTTTCCTCTTTTCTATTTCTTCTGTTATTTATTTTTCTGTTATTTGTTTTGCCCCAAATAAAATATCAAGGCATTTTATAAAATCATGAAAACTTTTATGTGGGCTTATAACATATATAGCTAGCCACTCATAAGTTTTGGTGACTTTTGAAAATCAAACAATTTGAATTTAAATTCAAATTGGAGTTTAATTTAATTTCCAATGCACCTTTTGAATTTTTGAATATTCCATGGGCATGGGAAAATCCCCAAACCACTTTTGCAATGATCAGCAACAATTCTAGGAATTTTCCAACCATTCAAATGATTTTTTGAAAAAGATTTTTATCTGGCCATTTGATTAAATTTCTCAGGGCTTTTCTTTTCCCCATTTTTGAATTTTCTTTTAAATTTTTCACATGATGCAAAGGGCACTCAAACCCTAGCACTTACCCTAGTTGGGGTTCTGACAGTAATTGAGGCTTCTCTGCTAGAATCGGAGGCCGTCGTGCTGCCGAAGCTCCGTCCGGAGGTCTACTTCCGCCACCTTCGCTGGATCGGAGAACGGAGGTCGTCGTCGAGTCTCGTACGTGTGCGAGTACTACGAGGTGCTACACGTGTGGCACTACACCCATCCGGGTGCTCAACACAGCCAGGGGGCTGTGAAACTTGATCGGCTACATCAACCACGTTTACGGGAACGTTTCCCGCGCAACGGACTACACCCCGAGGTATGTTATTTCCGCACTCCTTTCCGTTACGGTAATACGGCTTGCTAGATCTTGGGTTATGGGACGCTAGTTAGAAAAATTTGTGTTTTCTGCTGCGAACCCCAACAGTGGTATCATGAGCTAGGTCTATGCTTAGTATTACTGTACGGATAGAACACATCGGGGATGTGGGCGTTGATTGTATGATTGTTACCCTCCCACGTGTACTTGTTCACATCTGCGGAATTGTTTGATGAAGCGGCCCACGACCGACCTTACGCGGGGGTGTCTGTCTCTCTACTTTAGCGGATGTGGCATTTGCAACAGAGGGCCCTGTGCGGGGTGTAATAGAGACAATCGTATGGTTGACGTTGTCGTTGACTCGTAGGTTAAAACCTGTTTAACTATGAAAGCCCTAGCAGCCACGTAAAACTTGCAATATACAACTAAACCGTCTAAACCTTGTATTGCTAAGTGGGGGCTATCATTCGTTTGTTTGTGATGTTAGCTTTGCTATGTGTTACTAGTAAGTAGTAATCGTCATCATAAAACAAACTAAAATGGAGACACTGTAGACTTAGTGTTGCCATAGCTTGTTGAGTCACAGTATTATAAGATCGAGCATGAGTCACAGTACATATAAGATAATGTGATCGCACAAGTTGTTGTCTACCTTTGAAACTGACCCGTCGGCCGTGTGATGGTCGGGCAGTGAATCTGGATCATATAATCACTAAAACTTCCTAGGGATGCATTGTTTTAGTGCGAGCTCATTTATAATATGATTATATGAACTCATTGTTGTGAACTAGTCTTAATTGTGTTCCTTGCAATTATATTTGTAGAAAATGAATGCACTAAGCAACGTGAACTATCTTTCTTCATGGAAGGTGAAAGACTTAGAGAAAATGGGTCAAACTTTGCTGACTGGTACTTACGCCTTAGGACGTCGCTCAAGAGAGCAAACAACTTGTTTACAATAGAAGTGCATGTGGAAGAACATCCGGACGGTCATGTTGGTGATCAAGGGATACTTGATCATTATGATCGCCGACAGAAATGCTCCATAGTCAGGAATGTCATGATCTTCAGCATGTCAGAGGTTTTGGGCATACAGTTTCAGGACACTGGCTCATATGACATGATGGACACGCTAAAGACAATGTTCGTATGTGAGTTCAGAGTTGCCAGTTTTGAGTTAGAAAGCAAGTTTCTATCTACAAAGATGGAAGAACGCACAAGCCTTGGTGATCACTTGGACAGGATGCATGAGATGTACCTGACCCTGGTGGAGGACTGTGAATATTGGACAATGAATGAAAGCACCACAGAAGAGTTTGCAATAAACACGTTATTGCACTCACTCCCTCCGAGTTATGGTGATTATGTTCATAGCTATGTTGGAAGAGGAGCTAATATGAGTCTCCAGAACTTCATGACTGATCTCTTGGCCGCGGAAATTGCTCCTATCGAGGATGCAGAAGTCGTGGATGGAGAAGGTATATACTTGATATACTTTATAAATGTTTATTCCCTTATACAACATTTTCCGTAAATGAGTATCTCATACTTATTCTGTTTTATGAAAACAGGACCTGCCGTTGCATGGACGGGAAGAAGTGAAATCGAGGATTGATGGATATCAAGTCAGTTGATGGCCAGCATGGATTCCGCCGAGACATCTATCATAGGAGATACTTAGAGTATGGATTCCGCCGATAAATCTTATGTAATCATTAATAGTATGAACACTTAGTTGTGTGTCTTGCATCTCGCGAGACAAAGTTATTCATGTAATGAGACAAGTCAGTTGTTCCATCTTTATGAATAAAAGTGTGCTTATACTTTGATTACGTCTTGATTTATGATATGATAGAAAGCATTTATAATACTTCTATTATTGTCAAGAAATATTCAATGTTTTATGATAAAGTTGTCTTGATTATAACAAGTCAAAGATTTGATTGCATGAGGTGACTCCATAACTGATGAATTCATTAAATGTATGAACTATTAACTTGTGAGTTCATTATCGAATGAAAGTCATAACTTGATTGCATGAGATGGATTAGATACACGATCTATGAATCTCTGCAATAAATATAACCATGACAAGGTTCTAGCAAGTAGAACTTGTGCCAATCATTATACATAAATGATGTACTAAATGGGCACGTGAGTTATCATTAAAGACTTCATATGATTAATTGAAAGTTGTATTCAATTGAGATCGTAAACTGAGATTCAGGAATCACAGTGAGAAGTGACAATACAAGGATACATATCACTACGCTACGATCCGAAGTGATAAGTATTGATATTGACATAATGGGAGACTTGTGGAAGTTGTACCACAAACTACGATGGAAGTTGAAAGTACTAGACTACTTAAACCATTCGTAGTCATACTAAACCGTAGTATGGTCTAAACATTCTTTCCCCTAGCACTAGTGTTATTGTCGAATAAGGTTGTTTAATTCATTAAGTTAAAACACCCACTTCATGAATAGGAAACCATCCTGAATCTAACGAGACATGTTAGCTCCATAACTGATGGTGTTATAAGGTTTCTGAAAAGAAAGAATTTCTTTGTAATAAAACTACAAGCAATTGAAATTACATATTCTCCCCGAATAGAAAAATGTGTGTTGCTTGATTGGTAATGCGAGAAGAAGTCTCTCGACACGGATCCAATGGGAGATAATGGAAACTTTGACCGGGGTATTGGACCTTGCCTTCAGAATATCAGAGTATTGCAACGGAAGCATGTTCCGCTGTAATGACACTGTATAAGGAAGGATATGCCATAGATGATTGATCTTGGTATATGAATTGAAGCCATTGTTGAATTTAGAAGGTTGTCATGAATACGTTATGTACAGAACAATAATCATGAGTCTTCTTAATGAAATAATAGGGAATAACATTGCTTGAAGACACAAAGGAATGATGGTAGCCTAGAACACGAGGAGAAATGAAATAATATTGAGTTACATATAGGATGGCTCACGTCCCGTGAAATAAATCGGTTATTTCATATTCTCGACAAGATGGAGAGTTATTGAGAATAATGTAATGGGCATATGGCATTATTTGGTTATGACCAAAGTTCAATGGTGATTGACTACGGAAACGTAGGAATGCTTTAATCAATAAAATATTTCATTTACACTACGATGAACCATAGCCTAAAAATGCATCTCAGTCAAATTTGGGATTTGAAAGAGAATTGCAATGGGCATGACGAAGGTTATTTCGTTAAAAGGATGGACTATAGTACCTCAAGACAGGAACCCTCAACCTTGATTTCATCAAGTGATTTTGTGATGACCAAAATATTGAGTGGGCCTGCAGTTTCATGAAACTGAGTGGGAGCTTTGAAGACTTCCCGGAAACTTGGAATGCAGAGTGCATTTTCTGAGTAGGAGCTTTGGAAGCATTGTCATTATGTGAGACATAGTGAACAATAAAATGACTTGATGAAAGCTGAACCACAAATATATGAGTATATGATGGATATATTTGAGTGGGAGCATGATCATTGTCTCAAACATATATGCATTGATATGTGTGAAGAATGATCTCATATGTATATATATGGATATGAATTGATTGTGTATATAGAGAATCGTCTTATATACATATGTGCATTATGATATATATAGAGCATAAGGCAAATAAAATACAAGATTGCAAGAATCTTCTTTTATGTGAAATACCAACACATTACACGTTGAAATCTATATGAGTAGATTAAGATACGGATAATGAAACGAAGTGAAGGTTGGAATAATCTTCTAAGACAAGAAACTGGTTCTTGTGGCTAGAAATTATATAATGGATGAAATCCAAATATCACAAGCAATGTCTTGATGGAAGAATAGAGATGCACCATGTACTGGACATGTGATCTTATATGTTCTTGACATATGATTCTACCATATAACATGCATTGTGAATCGAACAACAGAATGACTCAAAAGTTCTTGGAAGAAGAACAGATTCTGATGTGCTTTAGGAGTAAAACACAGAATCTGAATAAAGTCCATGATTTCAGTATATGAGGAATATTGAGGACTATACTCTAAAATATAGAGGGGATAATAGACTTGAATGTAATGCAAGATTAGAATTGCAAGCCATATTATGGGTCTATATGGAATTAGAGACATCACCAAAGACATGAAAGAAATGTGAGCAAAATTCACGGCACTACAAACATAATACTACTTAAGAAAGTAGACGTATGGATAAAAGTTTAGCGTTAGAAGTATTGGACTTCTGGTTGAGTGTATTTCCCAGTATATATGACTATGGATGAGTCTTCTAAAGACTGAACCAAGAGATCATTGGAGGATACTGTGAAATAATAGTCTCACTCTCCCGCGAAACTTATATCCAACCATTATATGATAATGAGTGGTATGTCAAAAGAGCTTTTGACATGTACCAGTTGCAAAGGAAACATACGAATCTGAATTGGTGCAGTTCGTTGACGAAACAAATTCCATGAGCATGCATGATCAATGAACACTTATGTGATAAGATGATTATGATCGGAAAAATGCGACTAGATTACTAGCACTCTAGTGCAAGTGGGAGACTGTTGGATATATGCTCTAGAGGCAAATAATATATGATTATTCCAATATATCTAAGCAAGTTCATAACCAGTCTCATACCGTGCTCGAACTGTGTCAGTGAAACAATGATGCAGGTGTGGTATAGAAAACCCCAGAGTTCCTAGTTAGCCTCTACATCGACAACTAGTTCATGGTCAACATGATGGTCGTGGTTTCGCGATCATGGAAAATTAAGTCTCTTGACTATGAGGTCACCTCACTGGTTCAGTGACGTGATGAACATTACCCAAAGTAAGCATTACAGCATGATCAAATCTTGTGAAGGTTCAGTGTTGTAATTACAGAACGTGGTAGACCGTTCCTTTGACCGTGAGTACGTGCATAATTGCTATCTTCCCGGATGCTTTGACCTACATCCCACCACATGACTGAAATATGCGGGTCATAACGGTTGTATCTTGGGTATTCCGTGGAGATATGTTGAGGAGTATTGTTACAAGAGCGGGATTTTTCAATCCATATAATGGATAGATACTCGGGGCCCACTCGGTGAGATTCCATCCATATAGCTGCAGCGTGTGACTAGGTCACGGGGATGAATATCACGGGAACGCGTGAATGAGGATTAGTTCAGAACGAGGTTGAACCAGACATAGGATGTCATTGATCGAATCTCGGAACAATCCAGTATCGCTGACAAAGGGAATGCTATACGGCGTAAGGTCCAATCGGTGTTTGATATCCGGAATGCACAGGGGTCATTATGGGCATCCAGGTCCCGCTGATGATCATTGACCGTAGCCTCATCTCGGTCATGACTAGGGTGTTATTGGACCGTAGGGTAACACACTTAAGGGCTCGATGAAATCGGAGACCTTTTCGGAACCATCGGAGTAACCAGAGAATAAAGGAAACAACACCGAAAAAGTTCCGTGTTGACCCGAAGGAGTTTCGGAGTGAGCCGGAAGGTGTTCCGGAGCACCGGGAGAAGGAATAAAATGTTTTAGTTATTAATTAATTGAATTAATAATTACAAACATTTTATTTATAATTAAAAAGTGCTATGGGCCTTATTTATGAAAGAGGCCCATTAGGGGAAATAAAAGGGAAAAAAAGAAAAAGGAAAGAGGGGGGAGGCGCCATGGGCCCTAGGGCCCATGAGGGGTGCGCCCCCTCTCCACCCTTGTCCGGCCACCCCCCTTAGCAAAGGGACTTTAGTCCCACATTGCTAAGGGAGAGGGGTTGACTCCCTCCCCTCTGCCTATATATAGATAGGCAGGGTGCACATATTTAATACACAGAAATTCATGAGAAATTAAATATTACTCCGAATTGAGATCGGTTTTCTCCGGTCTTCTCCCCTCCCCTGTCTCTTTCACGGTGGGCTCCCTAGTGTGAGCCTATAGTGGAATTGAGGCTTCTCTGCTAGAATCGGAGGCCGTCGTGCTGCCGAAGCTCCGTTCGGAGGTCTGCTTCCGCCACCTTCGCTGGATCGGAGAACGGAGGTCATCATCGAGTCTCGTACGTGTGCGAGTACTACGAGGTGCTACCCATGTGGCACTACACCCATCCGGGTGCTCAAGACAGCCAGGGGGCTGTGAAACTTGATCGGCTACATCAACCACGTTTGCGGGAACTTTTCCCGCGCAACGGACTACACCCCTGAGGTATGTTATTTCCGCACTCCTTTCCGTTACGGTAATACGGCTAGCTAGATCTTGGGTTATGGGAACGCTAGTTAGAAAAATTTGTGTTTTCTGCTGCGAACCCCAACACAATGATGCGTTCACCCTTTAGGAGATCTTTTAGATTTCTCATGCCGACATGGGCTAGCCGGCGATGCCATAGCCACCCCTTGTCGGCCTTGGCCATTAGGCAAGTTGCATGGTTGGTACTCTCTTTCGAGATATCAACCATGTAAAGGTTGCCATCCAACTCTCCAACAAAGGACACTTTGAGAGTATCTCTCCTAAAGACTTTAACACTTGTTAGACCAAATAGTGTATCATACCCAACGGAATCTAATTGACGAATGGAAAGCAAATTGTATTGAAGGGATTGGACTAGCATGACATTTGCAAGAGGCATTTCATTAGTAATAGGCACCTTGCCCAACCAAAGTATCTTTCCCTTGGAACCACCACCAAATACAATGCTCATATATGGTTGAATTCCATCCATGAAGTCCTTGAGCAAACGTCTTTCTCCGGTCATATGATTGGTGCATCCACTATCAATCACCCATTTGAATCCACCGGAGAGAGCATCCTACACATAGATTTAGACTATGGTTAGAGGTGCCCATTTTGCAATGGGACCTCTAAGGTTAGTAACAAGGGTTTTTGGAACCCAAATAGCATAGAAACGGAAAGCATTACGGGGCCCAATAAATTTGGCATACACATCTCCATGCTTTACCTTACGGAGTACATAGGATGGAGGCATCTTCTCCTTCTTCTTGTTGGGAATGGACTTCCCCCTAGTAGCCTGCCCACTCCCAACACCAACCTCATTAACCTTATTCTTACCTTTCTCCTTGTCCCCTTCGCGAATAAAGATCACCTTTTGAGGATTTGATCCCTTGCTAAGGGTGAAATCCTTTGTCACACTCATACTTGGATCAACACCAAGTCCAACCTTAGAAAAGTACTTGTGATAACTTAGTACATCATTTAGGTCTTTCTTGCCTTGGGCACAAGTTAAGAGGCCCTTCTTTAGTTGAGCATGAAGAGCTAAGTTATCCTCAATGAGAGATGCTTGATCAAGAGTAGAGTTAGTAGGACAAGCATCAACATGTACAATAGTAGGAGGAGACATCTTAGTAAAGATTTTTATGTGAGAAAGTTTGTGAGCCTCAAGATTCTTCTTAAGGGTGGTGTGTTCATCATCTTTTGTCTTGAGAGACAAGGTGAGTACCTCAACATTCTTAGAAAGGGAGGTGTTTAGCTCGACAAGCTTTCTCATATCATTAGCAAGTTCCTTACAAAATTCATTAGCCTTTTTCAAGGAGGCAACATGTTTGTCATTTAAGTCATTTGATGTTTGAACAACGTTGCATAAGTTATCATTGCGAACCTCCTCAAAGTCAACCTTTCGCTCAAGGAATGCATAGTTCTCCTTTTCCTCGGTGAGGAGGATTTCAAGATCCTTAATGGTTGTGGAGTGCTTACCCACCACATCCATAAGCAATTGAAACATTTTGAGATTTTTGCCTTTGAGTGAGCTCATCATTTTTTTCACTTTAGCGAACAACAAATCTTCACAAGTAACATTTTCATCATCTCCTTCCGCATCTTCGGGATTGTACCCTTCTAGGGCCTACAAGGCTTTCTTATTGAACTTGTTGTTGAGAGGACTTGGGAGCTTCTTGGCAACTTCATTCCGAGGAAATCAAGGCTTGTCCTCTCTCTTCTCATACGGACAATCCTCCGCAAAGTGTCCCGGCCTCTCATAGTTGTCATGTTCTTTTCTTCTTCTTTTGAAATCTTCCCTTGAAGTATGCTTTCGTGAACCTCCTGACAAAGAGAGCCATGTATTCATATGATGGGGTGTCATCGGAGTTATCATCATCCTCATACTCATCATCTTCCTAATCATCATCAAACTCCTCAAGCCTAGCCTTGAAGGCAAGGTTTGAGGATGGACCACCATATGTGGCGAGTAGTCTCTTGGACTCCTTTAGGTCTTCCTCATATTGCAAGAAAGTGGAAATCACATCAGCTGGTGTCATCTTGAAGAAGTCGGGCATACACCTCAATTCCCATACCATTTGATGTGAGTATACCATAAGAGCATTCAACATCTTGTCCACAAGGTAACGGTTGGTGATTTGATATCTATCCAAAGATTTCTCACAAGATTGGACATGTGAGGAGAGAACCTTGAGACGCATATGGATTTGTTCAGGCGTCTCATCTTTCTTCATGTGAAGGTTGTGCAAGGCATTCTTGGCGGTCTCATATCTTGTCATTTGAAGAGAACCGGTGCCGGACTTGGCAATGAGAAGAGTATCCCACATCTCCTTGGCATTGGTGGTATGAAGAAATGGTGCTCGTGTCAACTCATCCATTCCTCTTCTCAAGAACCCAATAGCAGCAAGGTTGAGGTTTCTATCAAACACTTCACTTGGTGTAAGGTTGTTCAGATCAACGGGATAATAGCCTTTCCCGGAGTCGATGATATTCCGCATGGGTTCACACACAAACCTAAGATAATCTGCCATAAGACTTTGAAGGGTTCGTTGCATAGAAAACAAAAATTTTCCTACGGTTGTAATAGCCAAGATCACATCTAGAAGATCACTTGTAACGGTTTGAGAAGGACTCACCCTCGAAGACCAAAGGCTTTAACGAGAACTATTCTCGTGGGTGATGTAGTCGAACACTCGCCGACCTCAAGGTCGTGATGAAGACTTGACGCCACGAACGGGCAGCGTCTCCGTAGTCGGTCACACGTACAGATCAGTGACGACCTCCGCCCCTTGCTCCAGTTGGGCAGCGGAAGTAGTGGATCCTCGGGAACTCCAGCAGCACTACAACATAGTGGTGGTGGTGGTAGAGAAGATCTTGAGCAGGGCTTCGCCTAAGCACCGTACTCGTGAAACTGGATCAGCTAGCAAGGGGAGGAAGATGCCAACCAAAGGGCATATGAGAGATGGAGGAATTTTGTGTGTAGAGGGGTCTCCACCCATCTATATATAGGAGGGGGAGGCAGCCCCCAAGGGGTAGCACGCCCCAAGAGGTGCCCCCACCTCTCTCCTCATCATGTGGGTGGACTCCCCACTCACAAAAACAAAGGGTCACACATTATTCCCATAACTTCCATAATTCTCCACTCAAAATTCCAAGAGTTTATCACATTAAAACACTTTTAATTATCTTGTTTAATGTCACTCAAATTAATGAACACTTCATTCAATGAGTACTTCATTGATGAACACTTCATTCAATGAACACATTAACAATTATCCCCTTGCACTATTTTGATATACCGAAACTATTCCAGCAGTTTTATCAAAACAGTCCATGTGCTGTCCAGTATATTCTCTGGCGTTCCGTATCCACTCAAACGCGTCAACGAATCCTTAAGTGTGTCACCCTACGGTTCGTGAATAAAATGGACATGACAGAGACTCTTCTCTGATCAATAATCATCAGCGGGATCTGGAGATCCATGATGACTCCCACTTACTCAACGATGAACTAGTGATCGTGTGAACCAAAACTCCGTAACCAATTCCTTTTGTCTCGCGATATTTTACTTGTCCGAGATCCGATCATTTGGTATCATCCATACCTAGTTCGATCTCGTTACCGACAAGTACTCTTTACTCGTTCCGTGATATAACATCCTCGTGAGCCAGTCACGTGCTTGCAAGCGATGTCAATGTGATATCACCGAGAGGGCCCAGAGTATATCTCTCCGTCATCTGGATGGACAAATCCCACTCTTGATCCACGAGCCTCAACTAACACTTTCCATGTACCCAACGACACCTTTATAATCACCCTGTTACGGTGTGACGTTTGATGGAATCAAAGTACTCTTCCGGTGTCAGTGATTGACGTGATCTCATGGTCTAAGGATTAGGGTTACTTCGTGAAAGTTTGATACAGCAATAGAAACTTGATGACATGATCGTATTGCTATAACTATTGTGGGTGTATGTTCATCACATCATTCTCCAATGACATGACCTTGTTATTAACAACATCCAATGTTCATGATCAGGAAACCTTGATCATCCGTTAATCAACAAGCTAGTATAAAGAGAGGCATTACTAGGAACCTTTTCTCTGTTTATTAAACACACATGTATTAACGTTTCCGGTTAACACTATTATAGCATGAAAATAAACATTTATCATAAACATGGAATAAGATAATAACCACTTTATTATTGCCTCTCGGGCATATTCCCTTCAGACTTTTCCAATCCAAAAAGTTAGTGTTATCGGATAGTACCGAACGATTACCATTGAAATTATACTTAGGTTCCACGAGCTTAGGAGTAGTCTATTCCCATTGGTAGGGACTACCTCTTTGCAAAGGAGCTTCGGAACCGGGGTGCACAAAGGTCGCTTGTGGGGACCTTGGGGACGCAACACTTGACGTTTGTGACTCCGATGCCGGAGCCAGGCTTCCATTTCCTTTCTTTGAATTTCTAAAGCCTTTTCCAAAGCTTTTTACATATCATCGGAGGTGAACAACTTAGGATCCTCAATCTTATAGGTAACATTCCCCATGAAGGGGGGAACCGCAAATGGCACGGGGCTCTTCGTTCGGCAGCCAATCTCTCGGCTTCCAAACGAGCGGCATCCGAAGAAATTGCGACCTCCTCCACGCCGGCAACCGAACTTTCTGGATTGCCGTACTTGGTCATCTCGCTCTATGGCGGTTAAGCCACAAGATTAGAGCACGAGGCTCGGATACCAATTGAAAAGATCGAGATAGACCTAGATGGGGGTTGAATAGGTCTTATTACAAATTTTAACATACTTATCAATTTTAGGCAATAATGCGGAAGATAAATATGTGCCTAACAATTGCAAGGGTGACCTAGATAAGATAAGGTAAACAACGAGCATAATATAATAAAGCAAGTGATGGATAAACAACAAGGTAACAACAAGGTAGTGCAAGTAAAAAGGGGAAAGAGTAGGGATAATCGAATGACGCAAAGACAACGATGTATCCCGATGTCCACTTCCTTGGAGGGAAGCTACTCACCGTTCGAAGAGAGTGGGTGAAACCACGAAGGCACACCAATGCCACGAAGGCTCACTCTATTCCCCTTGAGATATGACCACGAAGGCGATTCGTTAGTCCTTCCAAAGCACGTAAGGATATCTTTACTATTGTCCAATGATCATCTTATGAATCATTCTGGTATATGCTCATAACATTTAGAGCATAGGACATTCTGGAATTGTACATATCATGGTGTACATGATTGATCAAATCATTCATGTGATTTTACTCACCAAGTGTCAAAACACTTGAATCTCGCTTCAACCTTTTCCATGCGGCAAGAACCTTTCTCGTCGTTTCCATATTGAACTTATTCAATATTTCATATATGTACTTCGGCCCAACCATATTAGCACCTCAATCTATCTATATAGACCATATTAGCCCAATATACTGGTTTTGCCCAAATCTTCCATTAAAATCAAATTTTCAATGAAACTTCACCCGTGTCAATAAAATATACATCATTTCCAATCAACAATATGTCTTCTACATAATGTATTAGAAATATGTCTCAGCGCTCCCACTTAATTTCTTGCAAAAGCAAGCATCTTCACCGTCTCTGATGAAACTAAACGTTTTAACAATTTCATCATGATGAAGATTCCAACTCCGTGAATTCTTATTTCAACCATTGAAATTTGCATGCTATTTTAGCATCCTTTGAATTAACAGAACCCTTTGGACCGTGTCCTGTACACGTCTTAGGTAACCATTCTATTAGAAGAACGTTGTTCTGTTTGTTCAACTACCATATACCAAAACTAGCATATGTAGTGGTTGCTACAATAATCCGTCCAGACTAAATATCGTTATGAAAGATCAAATCTTGTCATAGCCAACTCTTTGAACATAATCGTAAACCATTTTAACGATATGTCGAATATTTCATAGATGTGAGAACATCCACGTCTGTTTCTTTATAGATCCAAACACGGTATCTAGAGGGTCTTCCAAGTTCAGAAACTTGGTTTCTCGTGTATGGAACTATCACGGATTTTATAGCTTCTAGCCATTTTGCCGGAGTCAGGGCCCATCATCGCTTCTTTGCATGTAGTCGGTCCATTATTATCAAATAACAATGATTCAATCTCAAATCTTACTATTTGATCGATTATCCGAACTACGCAGTTCAATAGGAACTTAGATCTCCGTGACCACAACCTTTGGGACACGGGAGCCAAGAGCATTGCAGCCGCTTCCGGGACACTTTCCGGCGCTGCGCCACTTGGCACATAAAGCTTAGGTTCAACAACCTAATCGAAGTTCTACTGTCCTCCCACTTAACTTTTCGCAAAAATTCCTTCTCAAGAAACTTGATGCTCTTAGTCACAAAAAAAAACTTTTGTCTTTAGTGTTCTGGAGGAATACCCAACGGTTACTTTGGGATAACCTACAAAGACGTACTTTATCCGACTTTGGTTGTAAACATTTTACATATGCCTTGCATACCAAAATTTAAGAAAAGACAAATTGGGTTTTATCCCATTCCATAACTTATATGGTGTCATTTCAACGGATCTCGATGGCGCTCTTTTCAGTAAAAAGCGGTAGTCTCTAAAGCTTAATCCGTAAAATATAATGGCAATTTTATAAATAACACCTTTGATCCTTACCATGTCAAACAAGGTTTGATTACATCTCTCGAACACTCCATACTCCTATGGTGTTTCGGGAAATGCAAGTTTTGGAACGATTCCTAAACTCTCAGGCATTTGCTAAACTTTTAACTCAAAAATATTCTTTTATGATCCAATCATAAACTCTTATTTTCTCGTTACAATGATTTTCACTTCATCTTGAAATTTATTTGAACATTTTCAAACATTTCATACTTCTTCCTTATCAAGTAAATATACACATATATTCACTCAAATCCTCGGTTAAAGTATATGAAGTTATAAGACCCACCACACACGGCTACACATAATGAACTATACACATCAACATGTATAATGTCCAATAAGTTAGTCGTCCGTCCTTCTTTGGCCTATGAACGGAGTTTCAATCATTTCTAGGAAATTCTTACAAGCGTCAGTTGATTCAAAATCAAAAGACTCCAAAATTCCACCAACATGGAGTTTCTTCATGTGATCTTTCCAATATGATTTAAACGGTGTTTCAATCATCTCTAGAAATTTCTCACAACCGTCAATTGATTCAAAATCAAAAGACTCCAAAATTCCATTACCATGGAGTTTCTTCATGTGTTTCTTTCCAATATGATTCAAACGGTGGTGTCACTCATAAGTGATCTTCTAATCATTTGTCTTGCGACATGTTTAGCATCAGTTATTATGGATGTGATTTCTCCAACAAGATTTATAGAGTTCATCCATCTTCTATGAATATGGTGATAATTTGAACAACTATTGTTCGTATAACACCAGAACAGAATAGCAATTATTCAAATAAATCTTGAAGGCTAGGTTTAATTCCAACGATAAACACAATAACA
Source organism: Bromus sterilis (assembly GCA_950022295.1). Lineage (NCBI taxonomy): Eukaryota > Viridiplantae > Streptophyta > Magnoliopsida > Poales > Poaceae > Bromus > Bromus sterilis. Next base: position 85,111,183 of record OX465595.1, on the reverse strand, counting down.
CTTTATTTTGTTCTTGATGAGAATCATCCCACATTCATTTGCTAGTTACTCAGGCCATTGCAACTCTTGTATTACGTTGTTCTGTATGACACTTCATACCAACCAATCAGTATCCAATACTCAAGAATCACACTGTTTAACAAGCAATGAATATACCCATAACATGTATATCATCTATATACCCGAGATGGACATTTCCAGTCTTTTCCTTTTTCTTTTCGCCAAAATATTTTTCAGATCCTCTTTCAGCAATTCCTTTCCTTTTTAGAAGAATTTATCAACATCACTTGTGGCACCATTCATATGACACATAATCCAAAGTGTGTTAGTCAAATACTAACACCCTTTGATTCTCACTTTGATGTAGATCACCGTCATCAAATGTTTGGTGTTCTTCCAAATTCCATTCTTTAGTAATCTTATAGTGTAGTAAACATTTTACCTACATCTTCCATTCATCCTATCATGACAACTTTCATGACAGAACTACCATAGCTCATAGGGACAAACTGTGAGTACAATATTAGTTCCCAAAACCTTTTTGGGAGATTAGGACACATAGTGTCTCCAACCTTCACAAATTCTCATACAATATGAGAACATGTTTCTCACTAAATTTTACTCTATCACATTGCAACTAAACATTGTTTCAGATATCGCTATATCTTCCACACATGATAGTTTCTGAAACAAGCATTTCAGCTCCTAGATAACCTTGATAATAACAAACAACATTTGAATATCAAGGATCATGGAGGCAAGTGTGATACTTAGACACTAACACTGGAATTGTTACTCTCGATTTAATACACATTATTAAACTTCATGGAGCAAGCAAGGTTTGCTAAAGTTTGCAATAAGACTTTAAACTTTAGATTGACACTCAAACAATACGGTACCAGTCCGTAAAGTTAAATATCCAGAATTCTATAGTTCTATTATCTCAATTATAGCTAAGCGCAAAGGTAGTAAACAAATGCCAATGACTACAACGAACTATGCAAATTCACTTTGATTTAGTTCATGATAAAATGAGTTCATCTAACTCCCACTCAAAAACAACATCCCTCGAGTCGTCTTTGGTGATTACACGAACCAAATTCACTACACCACGACCGATCATCACGTGAGGCGGTGTAGCTGCAATGGCGAGCATCTCAATATGGTTCATCATATCATCCATATGACTCGTGCTTAACCTTTCGGTCCATGTTCCGAGGCCATGTCTGTACATGCTAGGCTCGCCAAGTAGAACCTTAGTATTTGCATGTGTTTCAAGGCCATGTCTGTACATGCTAGGCTTGAAAACACCCGTTGTATGCGAACGTAGAGTCTATCACACCCGATCATCACGTGGTGTCTCGAAACGACGAACTTTCTTAACGGTGCATACTAAGGAAGAACATATAATTATCTTGATATTAAGTGAGAGGGATCATCTTATAATGCTACCGAAGCGATCATGATCGTAACTAAGCAAAATAAGATGCATAAAAAGGATAAACATCACATGCATGGATAATGTGATATGATATGGTCCTTCTCGCATTAGATCTCCATCTTGTGCGTCTTGGTATGATCTCCATCATGCCACCGGCGCGGCACCAAGGTCCATGGCGCCACCACCATGGTCGTCCTTCTCCATTACAATATATCTCATGGATATATCTACAGCACGCAGGCCTTAAAAAGGAAAAACACAACCATATGGTTCCTGCCGGTTGTTTACAATAAATCTCATTTCATACAACAATTTTGTAACAATGACCATATCACATCACATGCCCTGCAAAAACAAGTTAGACGCTTCTAAATTATCTTTGCAAATTTTACGTGGTTTTGGGCTTCCTAGGAAAGAACCGATCTTACCTACGGACAAGAACCACAACGTTGATTCGCTAGTTGTTTCTTTTCATCCCTTTCCAGGGCCCTCCGTTGCAAATGCCATATCACTAATGTTAGAGAAACTGACACCCCCAAAGCCACTTTATACGGTACAAGCCGTATGTCAAGCGTGACACGCAATCTGCGCTTAGGGCCGCTTCAATCCAACATTTCCGCAATATGCACAAGTGCACAAAAGAGGGTAACAACTAGAGGATCAACGCCCACATCTCTATGTGTTCTAACCGTACAAAGCATCTACGCATAAACGAGGCTCTGATACCACTGAAGGGTTCGTTGCATAGAAAACAAAAATTTTCCTACGGTTGTAATAGCCAAGATCACATCTAGAAGATCACTTGTAACGGTTTGAGAAGGACTCACCCTCGAAGACCAAAGGCTTTAACGAGAACTATTCTCGTGGGTGATGTAGTCGAACACTCGCCGACCTCAAGGTCGTGATGAAGACTTGACGCCACGAACGGGCAGCGTCTCCGTAGTCGGTCACACGTACAGATCAGTGACGACCTCCGCCCCTTGCTCCAGTTGGGCAGCGGAAGTAGTGGATCCTCGGGAACTCCAGCAGCACTACAACATAGTGGTGGTGGTGGTAGAGAAGATCTTGAGCAGGGCTTCGCCTAAGCACCGTACTCGTGAAACTGGATCAGCTAGCAAGGGGAGGAAGATGCCAACCAAAGGGCATATGAGAGATGGAGGAATTTTGTGTGTAGAGGGGTCTCCACCCATCTATATATAGGAGGGGGAGGCAGCCCCCAAGGGGTAGCACGCCCCAAGAGGTGCCCCCACCTCTCTCCTCATCATGTGGGTGGACTCCCCACTCACAAAAACAAAGGGTCACACATTATTCCCATAACTTCCATAATTCTCCACTCAAAATTCCAAGAGTTTATCACATTAAAACACTTTTAATTATCTTGTTTAATGTCACTCAAATTAATGAACACTTCATTCAATGAGTACTTCATTGATGAACACTTCATTCAATGAACACATTAACAATTATCCCCTTGCACTATTTTGATATACCGAAACTATTCCAGCAGTTTTATCAAAACAGTCCATGTGCTGTCCAGTATATTCTCTGGCGTTCCGTATCCACTCAAACGCGTCAACGAATCCTTAAGTGTGTCACCCTACGGTTCGTGAATAAAATGGACATGACAGAGACTCTTCTCTGATCAATAATCATCAGCGGGATCTGGAGATCCATGATGACTCCCACTTACTCAACGATGAACTAGTGATCGTGTGAACCAAAACTCCGTAACCAATTCCTTTTGTCTCGCGATATTTTACTTGTCCGAGATCCGATCATTTGGTATCATCCATACCTAGTTCGATCTCGTTACCGACAAGTACTCTTTACTCATTCCGTGATATAACATCCTCGTGAGCCAGTCACGTGCTTGCAAGCGATGTCAATGTGATATCACCGAGAGGGCCCAGAGTATATCTCTCCGTCATCTGGATGGACAAATCCCACTCTTGATCCACGAGCCTCAACTAACACTTTCCATGTACCCAACGACACCTTTATAATCACCCTGTTACGGTGTGACGTTTGATGGAATCAAAGTACTTTTCCGGTGTCAGTGATTGACGTGATCTCATGGTCTAAGGATTAGGGTTACTTCGTGAAAGTTTGATACAGCAATAGAAACTTGATGACATGATCGTATTGCTATAACTATTGTGGGTGTATGTTCATCACATCATTCTCCAATGACATGACCTTGTTATTAACAACATCCAATGTTCATGATCAGGAAACCTTGATCATCCGTTAATCAACAAGCTAGTATAAAGAGAGGCATTACTAGGAACCTTTTCTCTGTTTAATAAACACACATGTATTAACGTTTCCGGTTAACACTATTATAGCATGAAAATAAACATTTATCATAAACATGGAATAAGATAATAACCACTTTATTATTGCCTCTCGGGCATATTCCCTTCAGACTTTTCCAATCCAAAAAGTTAGTGTTATCGGATAGTACCGAACGATTACCATTGAAATTATACTTAGGTTCCACGAGCTTAGGAGTAGTCTATTCCCATTGGTAGGGACTACCTCTTTGCAAAGGAGCTTCGGAACCGGGGTGCACAAAGGTCGCTTGTGGGGACCTTGGGGACGCAACACTTGACGTTTGTGACTCCGATGCCGGAGCCAGGCTTCCATTTCCTTTCTTTGAATTTCTAAAGCCTTTTCCAAAGCTTTTTACATATCATCGGAGGTGAACAACTTAGGATCCTCAATCTTATAGGTAACATTCCCCATGAAGGGGGGAACCGCAAATGGCACGGGGCTCTTCGTTCGGCAGCCAATCTCTCGGCTTCCAAACGAGCGGCATCCGAAGAAATTGCGACCTCCTCCACGCCGGCAACCGAACTTTCTGGATTGCTGTACTTGGTCATCTCGCTCTATGGCGGTTAAGCCACAAGATTAGAGCACGAGGCTCGGATACCAATTGAAAAGATCGAGATAGACCTAGATGGGGGTTGAATAGGTCTTATTACAAATTTTAACATACTTATCAATTTTAGGCAATAATGCGGAAGATAAATATGTGCCTAACAATTGCAAGGGTGACCTAGATAAGATAAGGTAAACAACGAGCATAATATAATAAAGCAAGTGATGGATAAACAACAAGGTAACAACAAGGTAGTGCAAGTAAAAAGGGGAAAGAGTAGGGATAATCGAATGACGCAAAGACAACGATGTATCCCGATGTCCACTTCCTTGGAGGGAAGCTACTCACCGTTCGAAGAGAGTGGGTGAAACCACGAAGGCACACCAATGCCACGAAGGCTCACTCTATTCCCCTTGAGATATGACCACGAAGGCGATTCCCAACCACTACCGATTGACCTTAAAGGTGGTCACCAAACCCTCACAAACTCAACGGGGGTAATCACAATGGTCGATTCCTCTCTGAAAAACTCCTACCCGCCTAGGAGTTTCCAACCTCCAAGAGTAACAAGATCACTGGGGAAAATCTCAATACTTGCTCAAATCACGATTTGCTTTGGTCGGAAGATGGGGAAGGGATGGATCTATCACGGGGTGAAAGATCCGACAAGAACTCTCACAAATCTCTCCGGGATCTATGATTTAGTGTAGCAGATGAGGGAGAGTGAGCACTTGGTGTTCTTGAGTGAAATGAATGAAGTTGTGAACCCTCACACGAGTAGGTGACAGGATATTTATAGGTGCTAAGAAACTAGCCGTTTTGGAGCAGCTAGAGGGGGGTCGGACGGTCCAAGCGCTATGTCGGACGGTCCGGGGCAAGCCCGGACGGTCCGAACTATATCCCAGACGGTCCGGCAAGGGGGTAAAATACCATTGGACTCAGGAGCCACATGTCGGACGGTCCAGGCTGTTCCCGTACGGTCCGACTAGTATACCGGACGGTCCGACAAGGAGCAAAAATTCCACTGAACCCAGGAGGACATAACTCGGACGGTCCGGGATGCATCCATCCCGGACGGTCCGGGCATAGCCCGGACATTCCGACTTGTATCTCGGACGGTCCGACCAACACAAAATATATCCTAATCGACGTGTGTTGAATTTCCTACACATCTACATCATTTTCATGGGTTATAGACAAGTGTATTTTACATGTTCTAGTATTTTATGACTTGAGCAAGTCTTAAACTCATCCTTATGATCCCCCCTTAATAGTGCGGGGATCCCTATGACTCAAGAGGACTTAGCATCATCTTCTGACCTTTTGTTGAAATCTTGAGTATGACTGGAGTTTTCGCACATGATGCCTACACGATGATATCCAGAGAACTAACAATTTTTGTGTATCACTTAGCACACGTAGTTAGTCCCCTATATGTATATTGTCATCAACAACAAAATATGCTTGAGGGCAAGATTGCACTTTAAACTGTGGCACTTAGTTAGTAGGTTAGTCCAAATATGTTGAAAAAGGTATGAAAGTGTAGCGAAAAATATAGGAAAGTCACCAACATAATCACGGAACAAGCAGAAATTATAGATACGTTTGGGCCGTATCAGTACATTTTGAAAGCGGACCCTTATTGTGTTGATCTCTACATCCTTGATTAGGTGCTTGCCCACTATAGGTTCTTCTTAATTATCCAGGCGAGCCCGCTTCAACCTCCTTGAAAATTTTCTTACGCCTAATAAATGTTTGCAGGTGCTCCTCGATTTCAACGGCCTAGAAAACCACATCTATACTTGACGACCTTCTTGACCGATCTAACTAGCCTCTTTCGACAAGCATCATGCCTAGAGCTACCCAGGGGTTCATTGATGATGCCATTGTCAGATTCACTGAATGCGTTTCATGGCTCATCGCCATCATTCGATCGACAGGTGGGGTCGAGGTCATCATCATTGCTACCCATATTATTTTCACCGGCACCTTGGTCGGTAGCGACTAGTCCGTCCACATATAGATGTTGTAGGTAGAGGTTTTAGTCCACTTTCTCGACGATACGGTTGAAGGTTGGCTCTCAGATTAATCGCCTGCCTCCTCTTCCATTCCCTCAAAATTATCACTGGTTTCTTCAATATCTCGATGTTAGCAACAAGGTGTGTGGTGAATGGGTAGACTTTTTTGACTCTTATTGAAGGTTCTTCGATCCAGTCTGACACCGATATTGAAAAGTATGATTTAACAAGCTCTTGGATCTGATCTAACATTATATCTCGGATACATTTGTCGCATTCCTCCCGTTTCTGATATGCCATCAGGGCTTGGGAACGCAACTATGGGGCTCCGTCTGATATATTTCTCACGAACTAGAAGGAGTCGATGTCGCATCAGATCCGAGGAGATCATCTTCGAGACCTGACCTAAAGTCGATATCGGTGAAGCTTTCCCATGCTTGCTATGGACCCGATCTGACATCCGATCCGAAGGGAGTGGCTTCGAGATCCGATCTGACATCATACCTGGAGAAGTATTCTCACCCTTTTTGGAGTTTGATCTAACATATGGTCCAAGGCCATCGACTTGTGCTGCTCCTGGATCTGTCGCAAAACTGTACTCGTGGAGATTAACTCATGATGACCCTAAACTGTAGGGGATCGATTATAGTGTTCTCGCCGGTAAGTTAACCCAATTTATTTATTCGACACAAGGGGAGCCAAAGAGTATTTATAAGCTTTGACAGTTGAGTTGTCAATTCAACCGCACCTAAAATATACTTGCTTTCAACAAAATATTAATAGCAACTGTGATATGATAGTGATAGTGATAACGGCGAAAGAAAAACAACGAAAAGTAACAACTAGTGACCAGCAGGATTAAAAACACTGTAGGCTAGGGAGATGGATGGTCGGGCGCTGCATGAATAAGAAAGAACATGTAATAGGTTCTAACACGGGGCAAGGCACAAAGAAAAGTAATGATCATCTAGGAAAATATCAAACATTAGGCAAGTATCCCGTAGGTAGTTATGCGTGCTTGCAATAAGAACTTGCACAACATCTTTTGTCCTACCATCCCGCTACGAACGGGGCCAAAAGTAACTTATGGAGATTAAGGTGCTCCTGTCAAAGAGCACCGGAACAAAGAAATAAACTCAATGGATACATGGAATCCTCAAATTATGGACCATCCCCTTTGGTGTCCCAAGCTGTCACCTTTGGGATAACCGGTTCCGGACCATAATAGGTGCATACAACTCATAGATAGGATCTCGAACATAAATAAACTCATGAAAACATAATTGGTTCAGATCTGAAAACATGGCACTCGGGCCCAAAGTGACAAGCATTAAGAGCAACAAGTTGTAGAAAAGTTGATAAACACCAAAGTAGATGATAGGCAACATGGCCCCAACAATCTGACAGTCTATTACATGATCTATCTCATGCAATCCCTACCATACCCTTTGCATACAGCAGGGAATTACTCACACATGTGAAGAGAAGTCATGGAGGGATGATGGATTGGTGATGGTGATGACAATGGCGACGATCTCCCCTCTCCGGAGGCCAAATCAGCCTCAAGATTAGCCCTCCCGAAGAAGAACAGAGGGTGGCGGCGGCTCCGCGATGGGTTCTGGAAAAACGACTTCTGTTTCGTAGTTTCCCTGTCACGGGAATAAATAGGAGTCGAGGTAGGGCACCAGGGGAGGGGGGTGTCGCCTAGGCGGCTAGCTGGCGCGGCCCCACCCCTGGCCGCGCGAGGAGGGCGCCTGGGGGCCCCTGGCTTCCCTCTGGCCCCACTTCTGGCTCCGGGCTCTTTTGGGTGCGTGATTTTTTTGTAATTTTTCTGGGAATTTTCTGAGATGTCCAAAATCCATTTTCCTGCGCACAATAAAACCATACAGTTGATACGTTTGAGACGTATCAACTCCCCCAAGCTTAGCCTATTGCTTGTCATCAAGAAATTCAGTTCGACGAACTGGATGCGACAAAGAAAACTCTGACAAACTCTTTTGCTTCATAAGATGTATATAAGCCGATACTACGAAAAGAGTTTAGCAAGTATCAAAACAATGCTATGACGACAATGCATGAAGCAATCCTTCTTTCAAGTGACCAATCACAAACAACCTAAAGTAAATAATATGCTGCCAAAAATCAAGACAAGATTACAATGCACATAGCCTGAACATACTAGAATGGTATCTCGCTAGCCTCCATGAGTGAAGCAAAACATAAATGCAGAAACTCCTCCAGAGTTTTAAAGGAGACTAGAACTAAGAATTTCAGACTAGCAATATCACAAGCATGCAGAAGACAATGTAATACTTTGGGCAATGCATGTTACACTAAGAATGACAATTATGCTCTCAATAGTTGGTGCTTTGAAGAAAGAAGGGGAGACTCTCGAACCGTGGCTTTTTTATGGCAAGATTGAAAACCCATGAATGGAAGCAAAGACTAAACATGTGCCAGAGCTCTTGGTTTTGAAAACAGAGACAAAATTTCTTTTGGGAAGTGCCACTTCCCAGTAAACGGTGAATGGTAAAGGTCTCTCAATATCTCCCATGCCAACCATATTAATGCTTTTTACTTACACTTGTTCCCTTATCCATAAATCCTTTGATGGTCTATGGAACCTTTTATTTTGCCTCAAGTATGGAAGGAGGATATCATTCCACCTATCATTAGCAGCATTTGGTCCATTTCATCCCATCATCAAGTATGGGGGAGGTGTAACTCTTTTTTATATAAATTTGGCTACTTAAAACATTCGTCAGAATATTTTTGGCATGGTAGATACTGATTTTCCCTCACCGCACCATGAGCTTGTATGGTTACAAAAGGGAAGCTTTTGAATAAATTTTGAGATGGCACAAAAAAGTCTAAGGTAGGAGTGGTCGGTAAATACCACATATAGGTAGGTATGGTGGACTCAAGTGGAATAACTGGTTTGAAAAGGAGTTTGGATACACAAGCAGAATTCCGCTTAGTGTGAGCGAAGGCTAGCAAAAGACTGGGAAGCGACCGACTAGAGAGCAATAATTGTCATGATCATGCAGAGCGACAAAGCAACATTGAATCGGGCATGAAAGTGATATGACTATTCTGAAGAAAAAAAGGTCATCAAGTCATGATAGACATTTTAGTCATAAACACGTGTGAACATGTGCCAAGTCAATCCAAGAATTCTCCGAAGGGAAATACCACTTCAATATGCCAAACCATGAACAATGCAATGCATGTAAATCATTCCAACAACATAACATGCACCCTAGCTATTTGAGATCAGCCACAAGGAAAGCATGAACACTTCGAAAGCATTGTAAACATAGCACTATGTCGCTACAAGAGGGTCTCTATATCATAAGTGCAGGCATATGTACAAAAGTAGAAACAAGAAGAGTTCATACTAGTTTTCCTGGTTGCTTCCCTTTCGCCGATCTTCGTCATTACTGCCTTGTCACTTGCACGACCGAACGTGGGAAATATATAATCAAAGGCCATCACGGACTCGAGATGAACTCTGAAAACAAAGCAAACTAAAGAGAGAAAGGAAATCTTTTTGGGGTTTTCAAAGGTTGAACGAAAAAAAAAGAAAGGAGAAATCTTTTTGTTGTTTTTGCAAATTAAAAGAACAAAGAAGAACGGGCAAAAACATTGAAAATGATCAAAGAAAATAAAATAAAAATGGAAAATACAATGGAAGAAGAGAGAAGGGCACGTACTCCCCCAAGCTTAGGTTTTTGGCCTAAGTTCATAGCAGCTACTGCCCCCAAGAGCCTCCTGCTCTGGGTAATGGTGAGTCCAAGGGTTCTATGAGTCCTCCGGCGCGTACACCAAAGTCCTCGGGTCCTCCCATGAGGAAGGTCCCTCGTCCCAAGCAGAAGAAGACCCCTCACCATGATCGGTGAAGGTTTCCCCCTGGAAATGAGGGAACTCACCATGCTCCTCCTCGTCGGGCACAACCCCCTCCATGGGGTTATGCAGCTGGTAATGAGCCATGAACTCATCAAACAGGATATCATTGAAGGACCATCGTTCCTGCGAGTGTTATCAAACAAAAGTGGTGCAGGTAGACGGATCTCATGAGTAATGGTCCTCTCGAACCTCAAAATATAAACAAGGTTACCAAACTGGGAAGTCATGGTAACAAACTTATGCATCTTCATAGCAGCAAGATCGAGACTTGTGTATGAAAAGGGAACATCATCAGGATGCAGGGTGGAATTAAGAGACTCAAGGATAAGTGTGGCGTAAACACCACCATATAAATCGCCCTTGTTACTGTTCATAACAAGGCGCCGAGCAATTAAGGCACCCACATTATAATCATTCTTATCAGAGAGGGCGTTCGCATAGATAGCGAAATCTGGTGCAGAACCATTGCTCGTGTTTTCACGAGCCAACACCCCTCTAGCAATAAAGTACGCGAAATACCTAAGGTGGGGAAACAAAATGCTGGAAATCTTTGTACGCTGAATGTCGGTCTCTTCCTGGATACAAAGGGAGTTGAAGAGGGTCCTCAACTCGGGAGGCTGAGTGTTCATCTTTGCCGTCTGACCAGCGTTCGGCACACCTATTATATCACAAAATTGTGCCAAAGACATGGTTATAAGATTATTATAAAGTTTAAACTCGACGGTTCCAGCATCATGGTTATAACGAAAACTATTAACAAAACAAGAGGTAAGCTTCTTATGTTGTACCACACGGCATAATGCTAGCCATGTCAAACCTGCATTGGCGCAAAGCCCATAGAATTCCTCCTTAATTCCTCCAGCTGTAAGAAAATCATCGCACGGATACATCATTGCGCATGCTGGACTTGTGTCTTGCAACAACTCCAAGGGCACATGATCTTCATTGTAGCTCACTCTAGCAGTTGAGGGTGAAGCTGCAACTCTAGTAAATCGATTGGCGCACTCGGGCTTCTTCTTCCCAAGCCACCCCTTTGCTTTTCCTAGCAAACTCATTTCTGAAATTTTTGACAATTCACAAAAACAAGGATTTAGACAAAGTGAGTTGAGGAAAACTACTCTACTCAGTTACCTAAGGCATAAAATTGCATCAAAACTTGGAAAATAAATTTCTACACATGCATGCATGCTCATCTAAAAAACACCAAGAACTACTAAATACTCACAAATGGAGACAACAATAAAAAGTCTATTTGGAGGGGTGGAGGATTTATATACCATGGAGTATTTTCTCAAAATCTCAGCTCAAATGGTGGGCCATAGAGAGAGATCGAAAATCGCCTCCAAGAACAACAAGAACGCAAGAACTGGAGCAGATTTCGTGTTTTTGGAGAGAGAGGAAGGAGGAGGAAGAAGACTTGACTGGACATGGGACCTATGGGCCCCAGGCGCCCTGTGTGCGCGGCCAGGGGGCTGGCCGTGCCAGCTGGCCTCCTGGGCCACTGGTGGGGCCCCCCTGGTCAGCCCCAGGTGCCTCTGGGTCACTCCTGGCATGGAAATTTTTATTTTTATTTTTCTGGATTTTTTCTGAAAACTTCACTGCTGAAAATTTTCCGGAGTTCAAAAAGCGGCGAAACTTTCTGAAAACTTGAAGCAGTGATTAGAATTGTGAAGGTTCAAAAACATATAAATTTGGTACAACAAAGAGAATAAAAGCTAAAGAAAATTAAAAAATAATAAGCTTCACTTTTTACCTATATAAAATATACTAGTTAGCAAGGTTTATCAAGTCTTACCAACGAACCGGCGATATATAGAACAAAAAGTCTCACCTCTTATGAAGTGATTATTGCACCTTTACTTTAATGGACATTGTCCCCACCATGATGGTTTTGTATTTGTGGTACACGTGTAGAGGACAATACCATTCTCCAATCTTCACGGTTTCGATATTCTCTATTGAGTTAAGGCCATGCCTTTTGTCGATCTTCTTTGGAAAATACACCGTGTGTTCTTTATCTTCAACGTTGAAGGTGACCTTTCCTTTATTGCAATCAATAATGGCACCTGCGGTGTTAAGAAAAGGTCTATCAAGAAAAATGGACATTCTCCCATCCTCGGGGATGTCAAGCACAAAAAAATCTGTAAGAATTAAAGAATTAGAAACTTCAACTGGAACATCCTCACAAATACCTATCGGGACGGCTGTTGACTTGTCAACCATCTGAAGATACATATCTGTAGGGATTAGCTTTTATAAACATAGCCTTTTATAAAGAGAAAAAGGCATAACACTCACCCATGCTCCGAGATCACATAAGGCAGTTTTGACATAATTATTTTTTATGGAGCAAGGAATGGTGGGTATACCTGGATCACCAAGCTTCTTAGGAATCTTGGCACTGAAAGAGTAGTTAGCAAGCATAGTAGACACTGCCTCATTAGGAACTTTTCTTTTATTAGTAGCAATATCTTTCATGTATTTGGAATAAGGAGGTAACTTGATAGCATCATTCAGGGGAATTTGAAGAAAAGGAGGTTTCATCCATTCATAAAATTTATTATAATGCTCTTCTTCTTTAGATTTGAGAGACTTACCTGGAAAGGGCATGCGTTTCTGTACCCATGGTTATCTTTCCTTCCCATGTCTTCTTGCTATGAACTATTATCTAGTATACTTCTTGCGTTTAGCGGGTGCTTCTTCTTCTCGCACCTCGGGAGGATCACTCTTCTCCTTATCATTTTCTTCGGGCTCGGCACCGTCTTCTGTTTCAGCATCGGAGGTAGATATGTTGTTAGGATCAACAGCAGGTTCTTCACTTGTAATAGGATCGTTGGAGTTGTCAGCCTCCTTGTGTTTCTTCTTCTTCTTTTTCTTCTTAGGAGAGCTAACAATCTCGTCTTCTACTGGTACTTGAGAATCTTGGTCGATCCTCTTTGGATGCCCCTCAGGATAGAGTGGGTCCTGGGTGTGTCTTCCACCCCTTGTTTTGATGCCATAAGTTTGTACGTCCTGTTTGGTATTGTTAGCAAAGAAATCTTTTTGCACATTAGAAATTATTTCAAGCTGAGTTTGAACCATATGAAAATGCTTAACAAGACATTTAACATCATTAACTGTTCTTTCTAGAACACCAAGCAAATTTTTGATAGAAAGAGAATTATCATGCAACTGACTTTGTATCCTCCTATTGAAATTTTCTTGCTTAATAATAAAATTATCAAGCTCATCTAAGCATTGGTCGGGAGGCTTACCTTTAGGGATGTCACTTTCAGTAAAGTCTAATAGAGAGTGTACCTCTACCAAGGGAGGGTGAGTAGGCTCACACAACTTCTCGATAGGCGGTAGATTCTTCACGTCTTCGGCTTTAATGCCTTTCTCATTCATAGACTTCTTTGCTTCTTGCATATATGTAGGGATCAGAACAAGCATGCCCCTCTTCTTTGGTGGTGGAGGTGGTTCAGGGACAGACCAATCTTCATGGTTCTTGGCAATCTTGCCCATTAGTTCTTCGGCTTCGTCCGGTGTTCTTTCCCTGAAAACACAACCAGCACAACTATCCAGATAGGACCTGGATTCATCGGTTAGACCAGCATAAAATATATCAAGTAATTCATTCCTTGGGACTTCATGTCCCGGTCTAGCCTTAATTAAGTCACAATACCTCCCCCAAGCTTTAGGTAGGTGCTCATCCTGAAATTGTTTAAAGTTATAGATTCTTTGCAAAGCAGCATGTTGCATATGAGCAGGAAAATATTTATCAAAAAAAATTGAACTATGTCAAAGGAAAAGGAAAAATCTTGGCCACATAGAAGTTTTGTATCTTTTCATCAGTAGTAAATAGGTCACCTAACTCAGCGAGTTTGGTCAGGTGTGCTATAGCATCATCATTTTCTCTGCCATAAAAAGGGCCAGCCTCGACCGTAGATATAAGTGAAATATCAACAGAGAAATCGTAATCAGGATCAGTGATGCATATAGGAGTGTGGCAAATTCAGGATCAGCAATATTGTTTTCGAGCAGCTCCTTAACAGCATCAGGGTCAGAGTCGGCACACTCTCTGAGTTCCCAGCAAAAATCATCATCAAGAGTAATATAATCATCATCAAGGATCCTCTCCTTGAGTTCATCTAAATCTGGGTAACCAAAGGTTTTGCAAGTAGGAATATAGGTAGCAGGAGTCTCGGTCTCGGGTTCTGCTGCAACCTTAGCAGTCTGAGTTTCAATATAGTGACCAAAAAAACTAGTATCACCAAGAGTAGTGGAAGCATCATAAAAAGTATCAAACATAGTAACAGACTCATTAGAAGTAGCATGTGGTGGTAGTGGTGAAGCAAACTTACTTATAACGGAAGGTGAATCAACCTCCGCGATGGGTTCTGGAAAAACGACTTCTGTTTCGGAGTTTCCCTGTCACGGGAATAAATAGGAGTCGAGGTAGGGCACCAGGGGAGGGGGGAGTCGCCCAGGCTGCCAGCTGGCGCGGCCCCACCCCTGGCCGCGCCAGCAGGGCGCCTGGGGGCCCCCTGGCTGCCCTCTGGCCCCACTTCTGGCTCCGGGATCCTTCGTGTGCGTGGATTTTTTGTAATTTTTCTGGGAATTTTCTGAGATGCAAAAAATCCATTTTCATGCGCACAATAAAACCATACAAACAACTCTGCTGAAAACAGCGTCAGTCCGGGTTAGTTTAGTTCAAATCATGCAAGAATGAGGGAAAAACAATAGCAAAAGTGTTTGGAAAAGTAGATACGTTTGAGACGTATCAACTCACCACAATGTTTCGTGGTGTACTGCATGCCATCGAATCCAATGATCCCACCTGAAGCGAGAGACTCAACCTGGCCGAGAAGGCCAACCGATTTGGCAACGAAGAAGGTGAATCCATCGAAGATGACTGACTGCCCCGATGGAAAGAGGACGCCAAAATCAATCCGAGGATTGCTTATAATACCCATCGAAACACGACTATGACCTAGCAAGACTTGCATGGGCCACCAATGTCAGATTCAGTTGTGTTAGATATCCCGAGCTAGTCGGGAGTTGATGGTAATAGGGGAGCAGAGTTTACCTACGTTCGACTCTATGTGGAGACAAGATCCTACTTCCATCTTGAGCTTCATTGCATTAGAGTGCGTATAAAATATAAACCAAGAGATTGTTGTTCTATGATCTTATGGGTGTTCTATGTGCCTGGGCCCTGGGCTTATATACCACATCGGGGTTCCTAGGGTTACATGAAATCTAGTAAGCTATGTATGAGGAGGTGATGGCTTCTCGCCCCTCGTTGGTTACCCCAAGTGGAAGGTTTGAGATGAAGTGCAGCAGAAAGTTTCCCTCGGTGAAGATGCCAAGGTTATCGAACCAGTAGGAATCAGGAGATACAAGTAGGTGGCAACGTCGCCAGAAATTGCTTCCTGACTAGGGTGTTGTCGTGGACCTGCACACAGCAACAAATAACTTTTCTCCCAACGAGTACAGAGGAGTTCTCAATTCGTCCGGCCTTGTCGTTTACAAAGGATCAACGCAAGAGATAAAAGGTGCAAAGGAAAGTAAAAGCTGAAAGTAAATTGAGGGTGTGCACAATAATGTGAAGATGGACCGGGGTCCCGTGATTTTCACTAGTGATGTTTCTCTCCCAAAAGACGATAAAAGTGCTAGCGAGGTAAACAAATCACAGTTGGGCAATTGACAGGATTATGAAGGCACCGCAATGCTAACTATGCTGCAAAGAAAGGAAGGTCTCAAAAGAAATGGGCAGTACGCCAAGGTAAGTAGACCGAAATCCATCTGCATCTACTACGAATCATCCACCTTGAGATATCTATCCAGAACATCTCGCTGGTATTAAGTTGCGAATCCCACCTAAAGTGTAAACTCAAAGCAACAGACAACTGCATTAAAAGAACTTTGCGTAAAGTAAACAATCCTTGCACCCGCAGGTACAAGCACCGTTGTTTTATCCCTGGTGGCAACAGCACATCCCCTAGTCTCATGTTTCTGTCACTCAAGCTAGATATCAGGGGGCTGAACCCACAATCGAGCATAACGCTCTCTCTTGGAGTTGCAAAAAAAATACTTGGCCAAAGCAAATACCGCAACGGAGAACATGCAAGAATTTACTAAAGAACAAAATATAAAAGAGAAGAACCAAATATATTACTCATCACAATCTGAACATAGTCTCATAATCCATCAGATCCCAACAAACTCAGCATAGCTACAGCAGAAATTACATAGATGCCTCGATCATGTGAGGCAGCTCACGAGGACTCGAAAGTGGAAGCACAAAAGGGGGAGAGATTCATCATATAGCTACTGGTCACGGACCCATGGTCCAAGGGGGACTATTCACGGCACATCCGGGAGGCGTCCATGGCTATGGATGGTCTCCCGGAGGGGGTTCCTCCTTCCGGCAGGGTGCCGGGGAAGCTTCTCCAGGCAGCCCTGATCTTGAAACGGCGGCGGCGGCGATATAGAGGGGAGTTCGCGAGAAATAGATTGATATTAGGGGTTTCCACCCCGAGGGGTAAATATAGGCGAAGGGGGGCATCGAGGGAACCCACGACGCAGTCAGGAGGGTCCCTGGTGGTGGCCCCCCCTTCCCTCTCTTGGTGATTCCGGAAGCTTCTGTTGCGCTGATTTTTTATATATTTTTCCCGGAATTTTTGGAGCACTTTAATGGCCGGAAAACCTGAAATACAAAAACGGCCGAAAACAGAAACTGGCAACTGGGTGCACTGAGTTAATAGGTTAGTCCAAATAGGTTCAAAATTGTTTGAAGGTTCAAGAAAAACATGGCAAAGTAACACAAAACATGCATGGAGCAAGCAGAAATTATAGATACGTTTGGGATGTATCAACAACCCCAAGCTTAATTCCTGCTCGTCCTCGAGTAGGTAAATGATAACAAGCATAATTTCTTTGGTGACATGCCACACAACCAAATAAGGACTTTTAAGTAAAGCAATCAAAGCATGCAATTCAATTCAAGTCTTAACAAGCAAGAGTCTATATTAGCATTGACACAAGCAACAAAAGAACAAAAGGTGCAAGAGCTCTTGCTGTCCGTGACTCGAATGTCTCCAAATGGTGTTTGCGTGCAAGCAAGGGACTGGGAAGAAAGAGAAAAAAGGTTGTTGAGAACAACTATCTACTAAAGTTTCACACTTGGTCTCCTTTGGATTCTTATCTGGACTCGTCCCCAGACCACTAGCCAGGTACAAGTCAAATTGCTCCACTCCCTTTCGATATTTTGAGCACTCATGCAATGGATGAGCGTGCGCAAGAAAGTTGACACCTAAAAGGCGAAACAGAAAGAAGGTGGAGGAGGAAGACAAATAGGTGTGAAAGGCTCAAATCAATGAGGACAATCATAGGCGAGAGAAGGCCATATGATAGATATGATGTGAGGAGTAGAGATTGCCATACAACGGATGCACATGTGAGCTAAAAGCTCTCCAAGGGAACTAGTGGGGGTGCATCTAACTTGCTTTCTCAAGAAGACCTAGAGCTCGTTTGAGGAGGCTCATCATTGGAATATACAAGCCAAGTTCTATAATGTGAAGGGTCCCCACGTAGCTATATGCATGATGATGATCTCTATGGAGTACAAGGGATAGAAGATGAAGTACTAGTGTGGATCTCTCAAAAGGAATAGTAGTCACTAGTACAAAACATGTCTTTGGATATGAGCAATGGTCATGGTTCGAACACGAACCGGTTCTACTGGCCCAATAGAACTGGCTCGTGGCTCCGGGCTTTAGAACCGGTTCGTGTGGTGGGGCCCCAGCCCAGCGGTGCCCTGCCAGCGCCCCTTTAGAACCGGTTTGTACTACCAACCGGTTCTAAAGATGTGGTGGAAGGTTGCCGTTCGGCATGCGGGCCACCTAGCAGCATTAGAACCGGTTGGTACCTAGAACCGGTTCTAAAGGTTCACTAAGTTTAGTACCACCTCGCTAACCGAAGAGGATTTCGACCGGTTTATAAGCACGGGTTAGAGTGGACTTATCATAGCATAACAATTTCAATAAAGGTTGTCCATGAGGGATTTCACTATATCCTATATATTGTAGTTCAAATTTTGGTTGAACCTTGATTGGTGGGAAGATTTTCTAGATTTGCCGACGAGGCGGGGTCCAGTTGAAACCCCGTACGAGATTGCGAAATCTAATACGGGCATTTCAGCTGGAGCTCTCTTGTCTGCAGAGTAGCTAGATTTTCCCACTAATGAGGGGCTAACCGAAATTTGCCTTTACGGTGTACAGGGTGTGGAGTAATCTTCCATTGACGTCCTATAATGAAATTGCTATACTTTTTTATTTTAGTTTTTCTCGTAGCCCTCTCAACAGGTATTACAAGCAGGTATTTTTTTAGAGGGCTACATCAGTTGAACTTGCTAAAACTGTTGAGAGTGCTACGACAAAAACTGGATGCACTTCGTGTACAAACTGGACCATCAAGGGTTTCAAATTGTTTCTCTCGGACAAACTCTTCTGAGCACTACTTCCAGCATTATCACGAGCCTTGTTAAAATATTCCATCATTGTGCGTCCAGGTAGTCATTTGCGAAATATTAATGAAACTGCCTTTTGAGCCTGCAGTGATCATAGCTTTCAAATTGTTGCTCTCGGACAAACTCTTCTGAGCACTACTTTTTTTCCAATCAAATAAAGTGGCTCTCAAATGCACCGTCGGACGTATGCAGGAAATCTAAATGATTTGTATTTGGTCGATATGAAGTGAAATATTTCTAGCTAGATATATGTAAGATCAACAAAACATACGATTTCTCCTGCATACAACCCGACGGTGGCTCTAGAGTGTAAGCATATCAAATGCACCGTCGAACGTATGCAGGCGAATCCGAATGGTTTGTATTTGGTCGATGAAGTGAAAGATTTCTAACTAGATATATATAAGATATACAAAACATACGGTTTCTCCTGGTTACAGCCCGACGGTGTGGCTCTCGTGAGTGCCCGCATATCAAAAGCACCGTCAGACTGTAACCAGACAAATCCGAATGATTTGTATTCGGCCGATGAAATGAGTGTCGAACATGTCCGAGAGGTGGGCTATATATAGGCAACGACAAGCCTGATCCAACGGCTGACAAGCCTGATCCAACGATCACAAAGCGCTTGAAAGAAAAACGCGATTCGTTTGCTTCTTCTTGATTGGTCGAGGTGAGCTGAAAGAAACAAAGCGCTTGAAGTACCGGTTTGTGGTTGAAACCGGTGCTAAAGACCTTTCTGACTTCATTTGAAAGAAACAAGCGATCCGTGTGCTTCTTCCTGGTTGGTTGGATCCAACGGCTCAGAAGCCTGATCCAACGACTCACAAGCGCTTGAAAGAAACACGTGATCCGTGTGCTTCTTCCTGATTGGTTGGATTCAAAATCGTGTACGGTTAAAAGCGCGTGGAAGAGGACTCCACGCAACGCCAGTCGCCACTAGTTCTTTTCTTGTGCACTCTTTCCCCTTCAACGCCACCGCCACCATGCCGCCTCGCCGCCGCCGACTAAGCTACCACGGCGTCCGTGAGCGCTCGGACGGCACATTCATGGCGGTGATCACTTGCGCCAACAACGAGCGTGTGTGTCTCGGCAGGTTCTGGCATGCATATTTAGCCGCCCGCGCGTACGACGTTGCGGCGTGAAGGCTCGGCCGCCCGCGCGTGGAGATGAATAACCACCACTGTCGTAGCTTGGAAGAGGCGGAGGACATGGCAGATCTGCCGCTCCTCCTCACTGAAGAGGACCACCGCCTCCATCGTCGACAAGCGGTGCTCGGCCTCACCTCGGAGCAGGACCAGCGTGTCGTGCAGGATTGGTACGCGAGCCATCCCCGTGAAGCCTCGAAGGAGGCGGAACACTGGACGAGGCTGGCGGCCGAGAGCGCGGAGCGGCGACAGGAGCGTCATGAATGGAGGGAGGAGCGGCGGGCGGCCAAGACGATGGCGAAGGAGGAACTGACGAGAGGCTCCGCCAACTGGCCCCTCGGTGACCCCCGCTGGATAGCGCTGGAGGATGACATCAGCTCCGACACCGAAGACGATTTCTCCGACGACGAGGAGGAGTAGTTTTTTTATGTTCTAGGTTTGAGATGTTAAGTTTGTTGAATGTTTTAAGTTTTCCGCGTCGCCGCCACCATTTGCTCTTTTTCATGCATTTAATGATTTATTTTGAGCTAAATGACCCTGAAATTGGACTAATGCTTGTGGGCGTGACTTTAGTTCCGGGTCGAGCCACAAACCGAAACTAATGCTTGTGGGCCAGGAGCGAGGTGCATTGGTCCCGGTTCTTGGCTGGAAACAGAACATATGCCCCCAGAAAAGGTTGAAACTTGGCAAGGTATCATCATTTGACCCACATAACATGTGTGCAAAAGTTGAGAGGATTACGGCAAAAACTGAATGCACTCCGTGTACAAAATGGACCATCTTTTTCAAAGTATAAGGGTTTCAAACGAGAACTCATCTGTTACAAAGACATTTCATTTTTCTAAACTTATTTCAACTCAAGACTTTTTTTGCATTCAATATGCACCATTCAAAGCCACATACTAAAATTTCAACCCTTTCTCACTTCATTTGCTATTTTTCATGCATTTAATGATTTATTTTGAGCTAAATGACCTTGAATTTGGAAAGCAGTACAACTGAACTCAGAAAAGGTTGAAACTTGGCAAGGTATCATCATTTGACCCACATAACATGTGTGCAAAAGTTGAGAGGATTACGGCAAAAACTGGATGCACTTCGTGTACAAACTGGACCATCTCTTTCAAAGTATAAGGGTTTCAAACGAAAACTCATCTATTACAAAGACATTTCATTTTTCTAAACTTATTTCAACTCAAGACTTTTTTTTGCATTCAATATGCACCATTCAAAGCCACATACTAAAATTTCAACCCTTTCTAACTTCATTTGCTATTTTTAATGCATTTAATGATTTTTTGACTATTTTAAAGTATTTCACAAACTAGTATTTCAAAAGAATACAACTTGAAACTATTTAAATTTGAAAACCACTGCCACTAACAGAATATTTATAATTATGTTTTAACCTAAAATAAAAAGATTTATTAAAAAACTCCAACTATTCTAATAGCTAGTCAAAATATAAAAACAAATATAAATCTAGTGTCAAAATATAAAGTATAGCAAATATAAAAACTCCAACTATTCTAATAGCTAGTCAAAATATAAAAACAAATATAAAAATAGCAAATGGAAAAAAAGTATAGAAATTTCATTATAGGATGTCAACGGAAGATTACTCCACACCTTGTACACCATAAAGGACAATTTCAGTTAAGCCCTGATTGGTTGGCAAATCTAGAAATCTGCCGACCAATCAAGGTTCAACAGAAATTTCCTTTACAGTATACAGCGGATAGATGAATCACTCGTGGACAACCTTTATTAAACTTGCTATGCTACGATAAGTCCACACTCACCCGTGCTTATAAACCGATCGAACTCATCTTCGGTTAGCGAGGTGGTACTAAAAAATAAATGTTTAGAACCGGTTTCAACCACGAACCGCTGCTAAAGGTCCCTCCCCTTCCCGCGCGTATTTTTTGCCGAAAAATGGATGAAATTGGTGACCTTTAGAACCGGTTTGTGGCTGAAACCGGTTCTAAAGGTCCATTAGCAGCGGTTGCAGCTACAAACCGGTGCTAAAAGTCCATGCTATATATATACCAACACTTAGCGTCAGTTCCGCCCACCGCTTCAGATCGAACCACGCCGCTAGGCTGCTGCGCTGCCTCGCCGTCGCCATCCACGTCGTCGTCGCCGTCCACGCCGCCAGGAGCCGCCCACTCTCCTCGCCGACGGCCGACACCGGAGCCGCCCCCGCCTGCACCGTTCAAGCCGCCCCCGCCCCCGCCGTTCAAGCCATCGCCGCCGTCCAGCGCGTCCGGTGACCCCTCCCACTCCCCCCTCCCTCCTCCTCTATGTTCATATTCTGCTCAGGAATTCTAGGATTTTCATGTGCAATTGATAGGTTGTGTGCAATAATCTATGCCGCCATGTGATTTTTTGAAGTGAAGTTGGTGTTGATTATTTCTAGGATTATTGGTGTTGAAGTTGCTAGGATTATTTTGCGTATTGCCAAAACAGAGAGATAGTTAGATGGTGCTTTGTTCTTTGAAGTGAAATTGGTCGTGGCTTTAGAGAATTTGATGGTGCAAGCTATAGTGTAAATTAGGGTTCCACAAGTTTGTATGTTTTTAGAGAACACAAGTAAAAAGAAAGTGGAGGATTTTTTTTTGTTAAACCAAAAATTGATAGAACAGACATTCTTGATCTATTTTGTTACCAATGAGGCCCAATTTGTATTACTTCTCATGTTATATTTTTATAATTTTCATTATATTTTTATTACTTTGAATTAATTTTATAATTATGAACACATAGTATGTCTCATCCCAAGTGCGAGATTTGTCAAGACGACTCGGGTCGATGCAACGATCCCGTGTTTGATGAAGCAGACACATACTTCTTCATCATGCTTAGGTCCTGGTTCCAAAATGTTACGGTATGAAACTTGCACGACATGTTCTTGTTATGGTGCATGCATGCATGACTTAAGTTTATGTTTATAATGTATCATTTTATAAGGTATCATTTTTTTTCTAATTCTACTAGTGCATCCCTTGCTTTGCAAGACGCCACGTTTGTGACAAGATCAATATTCAAGATTTCGATGAAACTATTAGTAAAGAAGTTAACAATAAGACGAAACATTTCGTTCTTAAGGTTAAGATCTTTAATCAACCAAATGCCACATTCTTTGGCGGTTCAAAATGGGATGCATTATGAAAGACATATGCATTTCATGATAATATGAAAATAGCATTTGATCTTGGACGCCGCTGTCGAGGATCCAATGTTTTTAGTGATGATAAAATTTCGATGGAACTAGGCGACATGATTCCAGTTCGATGTTCATGTGAGTTTGTTAAACAACAATTTTGTTACTTCTACAACTTATTTTTCTTTGCTCCAAATGTTTGACAACTCATTTATAATTAACAGCTTATGTTCTTGCCACGGAAGAAGTACAAGATATTTTTGATTGTACCTTCTATAACAATGGCTTCGACCTAAGTAAGAATGAACAACATTCATTTATCGAAGTTATTAAATTGGTACCTTCGTATGCGAACTATTTAAGGGTTGGCCGTCCTTTTGGAGCATATGTGCCATTTGTCCTTAAGTTGGAGGACTATATGCTTAAATGGCCTAGCCTGGTATGATTTTTATCATTCTCTCTCAGTAGCCTATATCTTCTTCAAAAAGACATTTTATTAATTATACTCATTGCTAACTATGCTACTAATATGTATGTTCTTCAACAGAATATACCGCAAACTTGTACGCCTAAATGGATGCTGGGATTTAAAGGCGAAGTTACAATTGTTTGTGCACGGCCTTGGACAGAACCTTTCCAACATGATTACTACACTGAAAGTTGATCAGTTGGCTGTGTCAAAATCAAAGCATGGTTGAAGATAGTGGTCCAAAAGAAGCCAAAACCCGGAGACAGTTTGTTCTCTATCCTCTATCGTGGAGAATATGGACGCCCTTTTTGGGTTTATTTATTTTTACCTTCGCGTGTTTGATTAGGTCCTATATATTTAGTAGGAGTGAATTCGAAGAATTATGTCCTATATATATTTATTAGTAGTGAATCTGAACAAATTAGGTTATCGAAGTTAAACTAGAAAAAATCTTTGTGTTGGATATAATGGATTTCGTACTTGTTCTTATTGAAGTTAAATTATATATTGTCCTATATATATGAGATGTGATCGATATATTTAGACTATATTGTCTGTGTGTATGAGATGTTGTGAAGCATATGTACCGAGATACACATCTTGTAAGTGTATGACGCAGGAACCGCTTGATATATTCATATATTGATCATCTTCATTAAATAATATGATTGCGGAGAACCTTTAATTAATAATCCAAAAACAAAACTATTAAACCCAAAAGAAAATAAAAAATAAACCCTTAAACCACGAAACCTTTAGAACCGGTTTATGTTACCAACCGATTCTAAAGGTTCTCAAGCCCTCGCGCTACCGTGCAACCACGTGGCCTGGCTGCAGCTGGTTCAGAACCGGTTCGTGGGGAACTGGTTCTAAAGGCTTTACCCTTTAGCACCGAGCCTTTAGAACCAATTTCAAAAACCGGTTCTAAAGGCCCCCCTGAACCGTTTCTAATGACCTGTTTTGCACTAGTGAGTATGCCCCCTTCTCTCTTTTTTTATTATTTTTTATTTTCTCTTTTTTTTGTGGGCCTCAATGGCTCTTTATATTGAACTCTCATTTGTCCTCTTTGGGATCTTTTGATTTTGTCCTCTTTGGGATCTTTTCCTCACTTTAGGGGCAATACTCTATATTTTACAAGAATATAGAAGATCTTTCACACTTTACAAAGGTACTCACATAAAGAAAATGTAACTATCATGATGCAAATGTATGCCTCTGCCAGGGTAGCAGGATATGCAATGATACTAGAGCGTCATGTAGCAATGATTAGGGCAAGGCCCAACTAGCATGCGGCTCATCGATCAAGCAAGTAGCATGTATGACATGAAGATCAAGTCATGAGAAGGTGGATGTTGCATGGCAATGTATCTCGGAAAGGCTATGGAAATGCCTTGTAGGTAGGTATGGTGGCTGTTTTGAGGAAAGATATAAGGAGGCTTATGATGGCAGAGCGTATCATGCCAAGGGTTTGGATGCACCGGCGAAGTATGCACCAACTCTTGAGGTGAGAAAGGGCAATGCACGGTACCGAAGAGGCTAGAAAAAGTATAGGTGGGTGGAAGTGTCAACATTCGAATACTCACATTAGTCCGAAGAACTCATGCACTTATTATCGGTAACTCTCAATCTAATCAGGAGGTTCACAAAGAGACAGGTACCCCGAGGAGGAGTGTATGGGGGTTTGGTTATCCTTGCGCATCCTCGACTCATGGTACGTGAGTGTACTCTAATATTCGAACCCTCAAGAGGTTAGTGATCCATCTAGTAGCTAGAGTTCTCAACAGGGGTTTTTTAGTTTTTGAAAAACACACGGATTTCCCAAAATACGACATCTATCACTAATAGGCAAGAGCTCTTGACACCATAAGTTCAAACATTACTCTAGTCAATACCTCAAAACTATTGAAGTTACTACTACAAAGAGAATAGCAACTTTAACTACCTACTTTCAGTCAAGACATAGAACTCAGTGCTCTATAGAAATTTCAACCTAAGACAAAAGAAAAGCTCTAGAAAAACTAAAGCACTACAACTAAACAGAACAGCAGCTAAGAAAAGAAAAAGAACAGCTCACAGCTAAAAGAATAAGCATGCAAATCCTATGAGGAGTTCTAGTTCAAGAGGAGCGTGAATCTCTCCCACACAAAAGAGTAAGTTGGGGCCTAACTTGCTACTACAGCAAAGAAAGCAAAACAAACCTAGGAAAGTAAAGAGCGAGACGCTCCAAGCAAAGCACATAACGCATGAAGTGATAAAAATATAGTGCAACGAGGGACAAACTGATGATTTTTTATGAAGAAGGGGATGCATCGGGGGCATCCCCAAGCTTAGACGCTTGAGTATTCTTGAATATTTATTGGGGGTGCACATGGGAATCCCCAAGCTTGAGCGTTTGACAGTCCTGAATCTTCTTTCATCATCCTCCATCGCGTTTTTGAAAACTCCCATCATAGATAACTCATTGTAGGCTGATTAGAGAGGTTAGTACCCTAATAAAATAATTTTCCTCTACTGCAAATAAAGATTTCCAGGAAGAGCTACTGTTTCTCTTGCCTGCCCAAAAAAGTTTGCAAAGAAAAAGCAAGCTTCAGGATTGCAAAACAGCGAAAATAAAAACCGGGGCAGAAGCTAAGAAAAACAGAAAAGCAGAGAAAGGAGAATTTTTTCGAGGTACTTCTGCAACTCAAATCAAAAAACTTTGAACAAACGCCTGAAAGGTAATTGTATGGAGCATTCTGACAAAAAAATTCAGATCAAAAAGATGATCTGGTAATTTATTGAGAATTTTTCCGTCAAGCAGATAGAATCTGTTTCTGGACAGCAAGCACCAACTTTTGACCTTTCTTGCAATCTGAGGCTAAACTTGGCACAAAGCTTGAAAAGTAAAGATACAATGATGTTGCTACAGTAGTAACAATCATCAAGACCACAAAGAACAGAACAAAAGCAAAAAGAAAAACCTAAATTCGTTGCGGGCTGCCTCCCGAAAGCGCTTCTTTAGAGCCATTAGCTAGGCTTAAAGATTATAGAAGATGCTCTCACAAGAATAAGAATTTTGACGCAAAAGAGAGCATCAAGAAGAAAATAAGAAACACATTTAAGCCTAACCCACTTCCTATGCATAGGCATCTTGTAAGAAAATAAATCAAAGAAGCACAAAGTGACATGCATAGAAAGGTGGAAAAAGAACAACTTCAAAACTTCCAACATGAAGAGAGGTATTTTAGTAATATGGAAGTTTCTACAACCAAGCTTCCCTCTCTCGAAAGAATTTTCAGTAGTATCATGAACAACATCAAGAATATGACTATCACATAAATCATGTTGTTCATGACCTACAAGCACACGTGTATAGTTTTCAACACGGTCTTTAGGATCATAAGATAAATGCGACCCATCACATTGAGCCTTAATAAGAGCACAATTTTCCGGAATATAAGTTGGAGGTTTCAAAAGGATAATATGGCAATCAAGTGTGGGTGCAATAGCAACAATTTCATGCTTAACATGAGGAACTATAGCAAGTTCATCTCCGTAAGCATCATCCATAGTGGCATCACGGCCATAAGCATAGAAGGCATCAACTTCATCAAAAAGGGATATTTCAAAAGAATCCATAGGACCATAACACTCATATAAGGTAAGAGTCAAAGAGTTACTCTCATTAGAAGGTAGACATGGATGGCTCCATTCTTCCTCCTCTTGTCCGTTACTCTCCTCCTCTTTTTCATCCAAGGAGCTTTCAGGTTCAGTAATTTCTTCTTCCATAGAGTCCTGCAAAACATTAGTCTCTTCCTTTGGAGGAGAGATTCTCTCAAGATGATCTGTAATATAATAATTTGCATCGTAATTTTCCAGACAATAGTTAAGTATAGCAAGACTCTCATATTTGTAAGGGGCATCATCAATATTTTTAAGAAGAGAAGTAATTTCATAGGCACCCTTATAAGCAACAAATTCTTCTATTTCCTCTGCATCATAAAAATCATAGTTTCTCTTAGCATAAGAAGCTAAGGTTTCATCATCATTGTACTCACATGGGAAAGCAAGGTGTTTTTGCCTCATAAAGCAACAAGATTCATCCCTCCAGAAAGATATATTATATATTGAGCACAAGTTTCTAGCATACTCATACAACTGATATATTTGTTTCCATAAGTGTATCCCCTTTTGAGACAATCGGTGTTCCTTGTACCACTTTTGTTGATCCTCGGTGAATCCTCCATGCCAATAAGATCTAGTTTCAAAGAAGTTAGACATTGATTGGCAAGTAAGGAACTAGACATACTATATATATATTTTTGGATTTTTGATAAAGGACACGAAAATAAAAACTGAAAAGTAAATTAACAAGACTAAAAAGCAAAGGTAAAATATAGTGTGCAACTCCCCTATCTTGTAGACTTGAGTCCCCGGCAACGGCGCCAGAAATTTGCTTGATGGCTTCTCGCCCCTCGTTGGTTAAGTGGAAGGTTTGAGATGCAGTGCAGCAGCAAGTTTCCCTCGGTGAAGATACCAAGGTTATCGAACCAGTAGGCCTCAGGAGATACAAGTAGGTGGCAACGTCGCCAGAAATTGCTTCCTGACTAGGGTGTTGTCGTGGACCTACACACAGCAACAAATAACTTTGCTCCCAACGTGTACAGAGGAGTTGTCAATTCCTCCGGCCTTGTCGTTTACAAAGGATCAACGCAAGAGATAAAAGGTGCAAAGGAAAGTAAAAGCTGAAAGTAAATTGAGGGTGTGAACAATAATGTGAAGATGGACCGGGGTCCCATGATTTTCACTAGTGATGTCTCTCTCCCAAAAGATGATAAAAGTGCTAGCGAGGTAAACAATTCACAGTTGGGAAATTGACAGGATTATGAAGGCACCGCAATGCTAACTATGCTGCAAAGAAAGGAAGGTCTCAAAAGCAATGGGCAGTACGCCAAGGTAAGTAGACCGAAATCCATCTGCATCTACTACGAATCATCCACCTTGAGATATCTATCTAGAACATCTCGCTGGTATTAAGTTGTGAATCCCACCCAAAGTGTAAACTCAAAGCAACAGACAACTGCATTAAAAGAACTTTGCGTAAAGTAAACAATCCTTGCACCCGCAGGTACAAGCACCGTTGTTTTATCCCTGGTGGCAACAACACATCCCCTAGTCTCATGTTTCTGTTACTCAAGCTAGACATCAGGGGGCTGAACCCACAATCGAGCATAACGCTCTCTCTTGGAGTTGCAAATAAAATACTTGGCCAAATAAAATACCGCAATGGAGAACATGCAAGAATTTACTCAAGAACAAAATATAAAAGAGAAGAACCAAATATATTACTCATCACAATCTGAACATAGTCTCATAATCCATCAGATCCCGACAAACTCAGCATAGCAACAGCAGAAATTACATAGATGCCTCGATCATGTGAGGCAGCTCACGAGGAATCGAAAGTGGAAGCACAAAAGGGGGAGAGATTCATCACATAGCTACTGGTCACGGACCCATGGTCCAAGGGGGACTACTCACGGCACATCCGGGAGGCGTCCATGGCTATGGATGGTCTCCCGGAGGGGGTTCCTCCTTCCGGCAGGGTGGCGGGGCAGCTTCTCTAGGCAGCCCCGATCTTGAAACGGCGGCGGCGGAGGTACAGAGGGGAGTTCGCGAGAAAGAGATCGATATTAGGGGTTTCCACCCCGAGCGGTAAATATAGGCGAAGGGGGCATCGAGGGGACCCACGAGGCATTCAGGAGGGTCCCTGGCGTGGCCCAGGGTGGGGCCGCGCAACCTGCCCTCCTGGCTGCCTGGTGGTGGCCCCCCTTCCCTCTCTTGGTGATTCCGGAAGCTTCTGTTGCGCTGATTTTTTATATATTTTTCCCGGAATTTTTGGAGCAGTTTTAATGGCCGGAAAACCTGAAATACAAAAACAGCAGAAAACAGAAAATGGCAACTGGGTGCACTGAGTTAATAGGTTAGTACAAATAGGTTCAAAAGTGTATGAAAGTTCAAGAAAAACATGGCAAAGTCACACAAAACATGCATGGAGCAAGCATAAATTATAGATAAGTTTGGGACGTATCAGGAGGTAGGATCCTCCAAGATACCACCAACTTATCTTCTACACCAGGTCTTCACAAACCTTTATTTTACCCGCCATGTTCCGCTCAAAGTGGCCCAAGATGGAATCTGATAAGGGGTTCACAACCTGGTAAGTGAGGTTGGAACCGACATGATGAGAGAGCCCTTATATGGAACACATTCACCCGCTATTTATATTTACTCGCGCGGGGAACTTAACCACACCACACCCCGTATGCTTCCATTCCTTCTCATGCTTCACTTACGTCATGATGGAAATCTCTAGAGATTTGTGGGCCGGAAAGCCTCTCAAAGGAGAAAAAGCATGAGTTGGTCATCTTAGCGGGAAACTGACATGCCCAACATGCGTGACAAATAGAGGTATACTTGCTATCGAGCTCATCGGAGGTGAGCGGCGATAACCCCACGACGGTCGAAGCGTTCGACACCGAGCCAACCCTTGCGCCCCTTGCATGTCGATATAATCATGGATCAATACCATGCCATTTTAATGCCTTCATGGCAGAGGTAGAGCAGTTGGGGACACCGTCGGTGTCGGCATTCCTCCTAGCGCAAGAGAACCAACGCTACAACATCTCACTTATCAAGCAATAATGGTTGATGGAGGAGAAAATCTACGGTGAGTTAGTGAGATAGGCATCCATGGTCGCCTCGAACCCGAACTTCGTCGAGTAGCAAGGGCACTCTACGAGGCCGCACACCATGATCGCACAATTACAATGCGACCGTAACGAAGGCGAATGCGAAGGTGCCACCGATGATTGCAGATGATAACGTAGGCAGCTTAGTGTCTTGCACGCCATCCGCGTCGGGAGACCACGAGGCTGTCTCACACACATTGGTCGTGGACCTCACTTTCATCGGCGACATGCAAACGACGCACTCTGACTAGATAACAAGAGATGCTTTCGTTGAAAACCAACATGGGCAATCCCTTCATGCTTATGTCTCACGATGGAAGTGGGATGCCGACATCACGACTGCCATGGATGATAGTTGACCTATCGGGATGCCCTTGTTCCATGTGGGCTAGTCTCCCACAGCTTCACTACCGTGAGCTAGCACGCTTCTCTACAGGAAACCCTAGAGACGAAGCACCCTGGTGTTGGCGACCGGTTACCCACAGCTTCTCTTCGGGAAATCCCAGGGCCAAAGCTGCATTGAAGCTTCTTCTCCATGGGGATGCCTGGAGCTAGCATCAACACAACTTCCACTATGGAAGCTCACGGCCTATCGTGCATGTACGCCAACGTAGTTTTAGACTAGGTAAAAAAAACTCATGTATTTATATTTTTTATAAAAATCATCTGATTTGCATGAAATGTGTCCGATTTATGTATTATGTCTGAATTTTAATGGATTTCATCCATGTTTATAAGAATTTACTCAAATTTACCCAATTTCTATTGAACCACGGGTAAATGTTTCGATAGAGGTTTATAAAAATCGGCATTGGAGATGCCTAACACTGTTGTAATCCAGACTCAAAACCGACGTTGGAGTATTTTCCCTAATATCTATGTAAACGACGCGGCGAAAAATTGTGTGTTGCAGTATTTATTTTTGTGCAATGCAGTCGTATTAGATAGATTAAATGGTTTAATTTAGACAAGCTTCATCTTGCCAGAGAGTTTTTCAGCACCCTCATGGGTGCCCCCACCTCTCCAAGACGTGCTCTGAATCTGGCTAGTCTTAACTTGCTACGGCTACCCCCGGAATTGGCCGAGGGGCTGGAGACGCCCTTCTCCAATGAAGAAATTAGACAGGTGATCATGGATATGCCTTCCGACAAGGCTCCGGGCCCAGACAGTTTCACGGGGCTATTCTTCAAACATTGTTGGTCTATCATTGAGTCTGACCTGATGGCTGTCATGAAATGGTTACATGAAGGGAAATTATTCTCTTTTGGGGGCCTAAACTCTTCCATCTTAACGCTACTGCCCAAGAAGGCATATTCCATGGAAATCAGTGATTTCAGACCTATCAATCTCATCCACCGCGTGGCTAAGTTTTTCGCGAAGGTGTTGGCGGTTAGGCTCTCCCCCCTGCTGCCATCCTTAATTTCACAGGCCCAGAGCGCTTTTGTTTGCAAGAGAAGTATTCATGAAAATTTTAAGTTCGTGCGAAATACGGCAAGGTTGCTTCATCGGAAGAAGAAACCGGCAGCTCTACTGAAGATTGATATATCTAAGGCCTTTGACACCCTTTCCTGGGAGTTTCTGTTGGATATGCTCATTGCCAGGGGCTTTGGTCGCAAGTGGTGTTCTTGGGTCTGTGGGCTGCTTGCCACGGCATCATCCGCGGTGTTAGTTAATGGAGAACTCGGCGACCCCTTTGCTCTGGGACAAGGTGTCCGTCAGGGATATCCTTTGTCTCCGTCCCTCTTTATTCTAGCAATGGACGTCATTCAGGGAATGTTGAACTGGGCGGTGCAAAACAGGCTGCTTTCCGATTTGGGCTGCGACCGAACTCTGCCTAGGGTGTCCATCTTTGCGGACGATGCAGTACTCTTCTTTAAGCCATCCCCGGAAGATTTGGAGACGATTTCCAGTACCCTGCAGCTCTTTGGTGAAGCCACTGGATTAAGCATCAATCTGCATAAAAGTTCCATCACATGCATACGGTGTGATGCAAACAAGGAGACCGAGGTGGCAGCACATTTTCAGTGCAGACTTCAAGGTTTTCCCCTTCAATATCTCAGACTGCCATTATCAATCTACCGGCTGAAAAGACATGATATTTTGCCCCTGATCGATAAATTCTCTAGCGAAATGAAAGGATGGAAACCAAAGATGATGTATTTAGCAGGGAGACTGACTCTCACGCGGTCAGTCCTCATGGCCCTGCCGGTACATTTCCTTGCTGTTCTCCCCTTGCCGGCATGGGCGTTAAAGATTATAAATCGGCGGTGTAGGGGATTTATCTGGAAAGGGGAAGAGGCAGTTAGCGGAGGACATTGCCTGCTACCATGGGATAGAATTTGTAGGCCTCAGGAATTGGGAGGACTCGGGATTATAAATCTAAGGTGGTTTGGTTTGGCGTTGCGCTGCAAATGGCCATGGCGTCGTTGGGACACCGAAGCCCGGCCTTGGCACTTTTTTGAAGAGACAGTGGAGAAGGAGGTCCAGGCCCTCTTCGGGGCGGCCTGTCAAATTAAGCTTGGCAATGGCGAGAAGGCCAAGTTCTGGACTGATAAATGGCTCCCTCAAGGTCTTTCGATTGCGGATTTGGCACCCCAGCTCGTGTCCTTCGTCAAAAAGAAGACCAGATCGGTCAAAGAGGCACTCACCAACAGGGCTTGGACCAGCGATATCTCAGGAGGTTTATCAATGCAGGCCATTGCGCAATACTTGCAGATTTGGGACTTATCCAGTTCGATCAACTTGTCCGATGTCATAGCAGATCAGCCCATTTGGATAGCGACACCCGATAACCAATTCTCTGTTAAGAGTACCTACAATCTGTTCTTCCTAGGAAAGACCAATTTTGCCTGCGCATCTCCCATCTGGAAGTCTAAAGCCCCGCCCCGCTGAAAATTCTTTATGTGGTTAGTTGTGCACAAGAGGTGTCTCACGGCGGATAATTTGGAGCGCAGGAACTGGCCTTCCAATGGCTCTTGTCCCCTCTATCTCGCTGCCCATGAAGACTGCACACATCTGTTTGTGCATTGTCGATTCACTCATCAGGTATGGGCTCTGTTCAAGGCATGGGCTGGTGCAACCTTCTTGACGCCTGATGGATCCTTTTCCTCAACGGAAGAATGGTGGCTCACTGCTAGGAGAGCGATCCCTAAGCAGGTGAGAAGAAAGTTCGACACGATCACTATCCTGCTTCACTGGAGGATCTGGAAGGAAAGAAATGTGAGGATCTTCGACAGCATTGCCTGCACGGCGGATAGGGTATTTGATATTATCAGGGAGGACATCAGTTCCTAGAAGGCAGCGGGTTGCATCATTGATATGCATATGTAATACATGCTTCTTCTTGCTTCTTTTTGCCTGTTAGGCCCTCCTGTTCTGGGGTTGCGGTCTAAATCGCCTAGACCGCTCCCTGTTCTGTAATTCTGTACTCTGGTTCTCTTCTATCTAATAAAGATCGGCCAATGGCCCTTCGAGTAGATTAAATGGTTTAATGCAACTGAAATGAGGGTAGATTAGATGGTTAGTTTTTCTGTGATAAAACATCAAGGTTTAATTTTTAAATGTAGTACTAGTGCTTATGTTTTTTAAATTTTGTTTTAGGTTCTTCAGCGAAGTTCGTTTAATGAAAAGATATATTTTTATCGACTAGGAAAGCAATTGTGGTGACCGCGTCAACCTTAACTCTTATTCCGGTTCAATATCTTAGAAATGATCATAGCAATAGGATGTGTATGCGTCTTTTATACAGCGGAATATATGTAAGCATTTGGATTTGTGTTGTTTAAAATAATAATTTAATGCATTGACACTTAAACAACCACTATTCGACTGACGATGGCGGTTCGCTCCTGCGACACTAGGGTTGGAGATTGCGACACAGTGGTGGAGCTCATCGACTCCAGTGAGGATGAGGGAAAGTTTGCTGGCGCGGATCACAGCAAGGAAACCGTCGTGGAGGAAGAGCCCGGGCGACACCTCTACTCGCCTGTGGTGTTCGTGACGACGATGCCGACGAGATCGGGTTCTACCCCGGACTTTTCCGTCGACGAGGAGGTAGGCTAGAGTTGTTGGATATTCACGACGACTTGGTTGATTCGACGGCGATTGCCGTCGCAAGGGGCTGCTCGTCGGTGATCAGGTTTGTATTGGGTCACACGTGGTGCGATGCACCACAACGGAGGAGTACACGGACCAGATTTCTGACATGAGAGAGCGGTACTTGGGGATCGGTAATGGTGGACCAAACGGGTTGACACGGCTGCACAGAGGGCCCAGGGTGTGTGGTGGGTTCATCTCGAAGACTGGAACCCCACCGCTCAGTTTCGTCCCCACGTTCCCCACTCCCACTTCCACCTCGAAGGAGAGAGGCGACGAGATCTGATGCTTCTCGTCAGCGATTTCAGATGATGACGGTTCTGGAGATCTTCTGCTTCATGCATTTGGCTGGCAACGACGATCAGAAGATGATCAGGCTTTGCGAGATAAGGTCATGGTTCCCGGACGACCAAGAAGTGGCAAGAATGGCGAAGAAGGTGGAGAGATCTATGACTCAGGAGGAGTGGGATTCTGCATTTGGGTATTGGCAGGTGGATGCAATGGAGGTCCTTCTCTGGCCAATGGAGAAACAGACTCGCCAGATCCACAGATCCGATAGGCGTGGTGGGGGATGAGATCGCGCATGGAGCATCCGCTGGACGATGCCGACCCGGATAGAATCAATGGGGTGCTAGTGCTGACTCTTACGCCAATGAAGATATTCTTCACGGAGCAAGCAGACAGGGAGCAATCACCATAAGTGGTGGCGCCGCCCGTGCCTCTCAAAGTCAAGCCCCCGCTGAAGAAATGGGAGAGGATGAACCTTCCTCGAACGCTCCCCTCTCTTCCCTCGCCGCTCTACTCGACTTCAGAAGCGTGCGGGGGCGCCGGATGCGTAGGTTTCTCTCTCGCGGGCAACCGATTTTGGTTGCTTGCAGGAGAGATGCAGGAAGATGAGCAGTTCGACTTCAGGACATGTATGATTCTAGATGGCTCTAAGTACCTGATTTCTAGGCTTGCAACTTCCTCTGCTGTCAGGAAGAACAAGACCAAAATCAAAAAATCTGGACTGAGTAATTGTAAGACTGATAGTAAGATTACTAGCAATGTTCGATTGATAGATAAACCAACTAATGATCTCACTTTAGTCGACGGGAATTGGGTGAAATCATGTTGTGGTGGATTTTATTGCTTACCTATTCCTTGATATGATTTAGAGGATATGGTAGATTTGGAACTAGAAGGGAGGATAAGAGATTTAAATAGGGATGATCTAAATGAGGAAATTATCCATACAAATGTTTGTGATGGGGATTATCCTAAGATGAAAACTAATGAAATTGCAGTAGGAGCAATTCCTTTCCCATTTCTAGATTTACCAAACTTAGATTTGGCTTAGGATTCTTTGCACTTTGCTGCTGATGGCGACTGTGATGTCACTGGTTCCTCCAAATTGTTTTTTCCTCAGAAAGATGGGCCTATAGGCTTCCACTTTCTGAATGGAGAAGAGGAGGGCCAGGAAATTGAGCCCAACAACCTTGTGGGGTCCACCCCATCCCCTCCTCCAGACATATATAAAGCAACATGTGCTGCTGGTCTAGAGGAGTGGGTTGAGGTAGGGTTTTCTTGGGCGTCGTCAGACATCATGGCTTTCAATCCTGGGAGGGGGAGAGGCCCAAATAGATTCTATAGAGTTGGAAGAAAAAAAATTCCCCACTAGGAATTGGAATCAAGGAGAGAGAGATATATGATAGCTTTGGACACAATTCCTTTGAGGGCAGAAATGAGATATTTCGTGGAGACACTTATTTTGATAGAAGAGAGGCTAGGAGCTATGATTCCGAGATCCAAGAACATGTAGTTAGGAGGGAGCGAGTTCAAGGAGGTGGAGGCAACAACCAAGCTAGGGTGATTCAAGGATTAGCTGGTGCTAGGGGAGGTCCTGGAGCTCCAACCACATCTCCAGATCTAGTAGCCCAAAAAAACCAAAGCCTCCTGGGTGCCCTGCTAGCACAACTGGCACAAACTCAAGGGATTGGTGGTGGGGTGGTTTCACCCACAACAATTGGCACAACTAGTGCTTGTTCTTCTCAGGGGGTAGGTACTGGCAATGTCAGCTCTGGAGGCTTGGTGACTGCTGGACCTGGTGAAGGTGGCAAAGGGAAGATTGCTATTCCCAGTGGGAGATCTGGTGCTGATTGGGTTGCTTCCGAAGGGAGTAAGGGTAAAGTGATATGTAACAAGTGTAAAAGCAATTCTCATGTCACCAAGATTTTAGGCTGGGACGCTGTATCATATGTGGGAAAGACTCTCATATTAGTGATGATTGCACCTGGCTAAAGCAACTCAAGCCTACTCCAAAATATGTAGGCTTTGCTACAAAAGGCCTTGGTGTGTTGTTGGTACAGAATTCCAAGGAAGCCATTGAACAGACCCATAGTAACTCCCTTGCTTTGGTTCAGATTAGAAATGGAGAACTGAATGAGACTGAGTTTCTACAGGCCTTTCAATACATGTTCAATTGGAATTGGAAGTGGAGAGCGAAAATTCAAGGTAAAAATGGATATTTTATGAGGTTCCCTAGCAAGGCTAAACTGATGGAGCTGTCAAATTTCAATGATTTCACTCTCCTAGGCACTGGAGTGGTTGTTAATGTACAACGTTGGACCTTTGAGAGTCTCGCAGTGGGAAAACTTCACACTGTTTGGATTAGGCTTGGCAAGGTTCCTGAGAACTATAGACATTTCTTTGGAATGTGTGAAATTGCTGCTGCTGTAGGACATGTGCTTGAGATAGACATGGATACTATTGCTGCTGAGTTTGTGAGAGCTAAGGTGGGGGTCAAGGACACCCTAAAAATTCCTAGGCACACTGAGTTTACTGCAAGTGATCTCTCCATCTATAGGTTCACAATTGAGATGGAAGCTATTGTGGAAAAAGGATGGTTTAATGAAGTCAAAAGGTCTATCCAAGATGAAGGGACCTCTGCTGGAAATGACAAGGATGGTGATTTGAGAAAAAGACAGAAAATCAGTATTGGACAGGAGCAAATCTCTCTGGGAAGCCTTTCTTTGGCCCAATATGAGGAGCTAAAAAATAAAGGTGGGATGGCTTCTTATCAATCTGATGAAAGTGATAAACTCTTGACTCAAAACTAGCTAAGTGACCTGGAGCTAATTAAAAATAAGATGAAAGGATTGGAAGAGGCTAAAGCCAGAGCTGATGTTGTAGCTGCTGTGGAGGTTAAAAGAATAGCTGATCTAAAGAGGGTGAAGTCCCAACTTGAAAAAGAGGTCCTTAGATAGAACAAACTACTTCAAGAAATTGCTGAGAAGATGGATAGAAGAGAAGCTATGGAACAGGAGTTAGCTAACATCGATGTTGAGTTAGATGATGTTGAAAGAAGAGATCTTGAAAGAAATGAGGGGGAGACTGGAACTGATAACTACAATGCAAAACTTGATTTCAATGAGAGCCAGGATTCTGGTGAGGCTGTTGGGGCTAAGGTGGGAGTCCCTGGAGGGGGTAATATCCTAGCCACCAACAGTAGTCAAGATCTTGATGCCATCAGAAGGTGTCCCAGCATCAATGACAAAGAGGACTCCAAGGTTGAAGATCTTGCCAGGGAGAGGGCTGCTGAAAGAGACAATTATGGTAATCCTCTTAGCCCTGACTCTATGGATGCAAAAAACTATTCTTTATATTGCATGCCATGGTTGGTGGGTGTTGATTTGGGACGCTCTTTAGATATGGTGGAAAATAATCTGGAAATCATTGCTAAAATGGAGCAAGTTTCCAGAGACCTGTATGAACAAAAAAATTCAGCTGATAAAAAACAAATGAACGACATTTGCTCCGCAGAGTTGATTGACACTGGGGAAGCTAGATTTTTAGAGCTTCTTTATGATATAGAAAGGGAAGATGCTGACATTCAGGATATGAACATCCAACAGCTTGAGAAAATATTTGCTAGCCACTCAAAAAATAAGAGAAGCACTATAACTGGTAGTTACAGAAAAAACTCTGTGATGAAAAATAGAAGAATCAGAGGTAGATTAAATTTAGATAAGCAAAAAATGAAGGGTTTTTTCTGGAATATGAGAGGGTTTGGAAAAGATTTTAAAATATCCTTTGTTAGGGATCTGATATCTGAAAAAATTCTTGATTTTATTGGTCTACTTGAGACCATTAAAACTGAGTTCTCCACTAACTACATAATCTATGTGGGGGGAATTTCATTTGGAATTGGGCTCGCCCCAGAGGAAAATCTGGAGGGATATTAGTGGGGTTCATGGGAGATAAATTTGTAGTTGAGCAGGTTGAGACTGGGGAATACTTTGTAAGAGTTCTTTTATCTGATAAAATTGCCAAATTCAAAAGGAACTTGGTAGCAGTTTAAGGAGATGCTCAGGTCTCTAGAAAAACTTCCTTTTTATCTGAGCTTTCTAGAATGTATCAAAATAATCATCTCCCCTGTCTGGTGGGGGGATTTCAACATTATTAGAAAGAGTTGTGAGAAAAATAAAGCAAATACTCCTGATCATTGGAGCTTTGTCTTCAATGCTACCATTGAGCATGCTTGTTTAAGAGAGTTGCCTTTAACTGAAAGACAATATACACGGGAAAACAATATGGAAGGCACCACTTTTGAAAAATTGGATAGAGTGCTTTTCTGCCCAGATTGGGAGGAACACTACCCTCTAGATTTTTTTTCCTCTTTGGCAAGAGATCTTTTTGACCATACCCCTTTAATTGTAGACAATGGGGAATGTTCTTTCAAATCTTCTATCTTTAGGTTTGAGAACTCCTCGATGCTCAAGGAAGGATTTAGAGACTTTGTTTGCAAAAATTGGGGTAAACCTAATGCTGCAAACAGTTTAGATAGATGGCAGCTTAGGATCAGAAATATTAGAAAAAGATGAGAGGGTGGACCAAGCATGCTGATGCCTTAAGTAGAGAGCTTAAATTGGAAGTTATTGCTAAACTAGATTTGATTGACAAGAATACGAAAATTATGGGCATGTCTGCCCATGATTACACTGAACAAAAGGAGTTGAGAGCCCAGCTTAATAGACTATTAGAACAAGAGGAAATGATATGGCTTCAAAGATATAACAGTAATGAAATCAAAGATGGAGATTGCAATTAAAAATACTACCATTGACGAGGATCAGCCTCGGCAAATCCCATGGTCAGGGACCCTGGGTTAGATCGTACAGAAGGAACAGGTTGGCGATACTCGTCGGCTAACAGGAGAAGCACTTTCTGCTCAATAATATTATGCGAGGGGGCGAATACAGTGGAAGTCTAGGCCAGTTCGCGCAAGACCGGAGATATTGATTGTAGATTGGATGTCCTGAGAAGTCCGCCCTCCCAGCCTTTATATACTAGGCCAGGTCTCGGGGAGTCCGTCTCAGGTTACAGGGACGATTGCCTAATTCTAGCCTTACCTTGATCGCCAAGTCTTGACTTCCATATTAGTCGCGGACTCCTACGTCGGTGCCTAGAGCGGGCCAGTCGTGGGCTTGTCGAAGCTTCCAGCGGGCCTCTTTTCTTCGTATGCACCAGGTATCCTCACACGCAGGAGTCGTGGGGTCACCCCCTCGTCAGTAGCCCCCGAGTGCCTGGGGGACTCGAAGAGTCGCGCAAGGACTCGAATTAATCCTCGTTTGCTTTCATATGCGCAGCGCGGCTGAGAGTCGCTGGCAGCTTTAGCCATGAAAAATGTTTTTATTTCGAGGGATGCTAAGCTTAAAGGACCCAAGGTAGTCGACTGGTCGAGCCTTGGTGAATTGCACTAGTGGAAAATACCTCAGTAGCCCAATCAAGCCCGTGTCCCTCGAAACGAACTTGGGAACGACCGGTGTCTAGCAAAGTTCATGCCACTGCAGGTCTTATAGGATCAATGCTGCCGGCCCCAGTAAATAGCCTTAACGCGTCTGTTATCGGCTCATCTCTCTATCATGCGAGCGCATTGAAAATTTCGGCAATGAAGTCGCGTTGTGGCAAGTCCCGGCCCGGCCGTCTGCGCAGCGGGGTCCTACCTACACGCTAAGCTTGCGTGGCATTTGGGTACAGCAAGTCGCAGCCCAGGCATCATTTTTTATAGAGGCGCGAAGCCTAATTAGAGATGCACCCACTTGGAATAAACGATCAAGCGAATTATTAGTAGTCACTCGCAGAGCTTTTGCGAACTCGGGCGAGGAAAATAAGAAAACGCCCACTCGGAAAGTCGTCGAGTGCGCGAGTAGATTATATTGTCGAATACTTGTTGTGTCTTTGCGAGTAGGCACTCGAATGCTTTGCTTTCTTCAGGGTGATGGAGCACCCAAACTCTGAAGGTACGTCGTTTCTGCTAGTGCGAGTGATCACTCGAGCACGTGTTTTCCTTCTGGATGAGGGATGTAAGGCCCGATATGCGGTACTGTTCCAGATCTAGATGTTTCCATCCAGATCCGGGGACAAAGCACATATCAGTCCCACCGCGACATATGACAAAGTCATATGCCCCGGATTTCCAACATGATATCATAACATTACAGATACAAAGATACAACGTCTGATACAATCGGCATACAACTGCATTAATACATTGCATCAGCGGAAGATACATGTCTGAGTACAGACTACAATCAATTGCCTAGTGGTAAAGAGAAAATCATCGATCCCCTTAACCACACGGTTCCAGGCCCTCCGTCGGGATCCGCCTAACTAATCATCGTCGAGTATCCACGTGAAACGTTGATCACCATACCTGTTGTCAATCAAGAACCCTAAAAAGAGTTTGGGGGTAGTATCATGAGTATAGAAGTACTCAGCATCCAACGGTAGTGGTCATATGACCCAGCAAGGACTTCATCACTCGTCATTCTAGGACAACTAGTAGTTTACGCTAAGGATGGGGTAAGTGGTGAGGTTGCTGCCGCACTAGCATTTATGAAGTGGCTAACGATCTAGAGAGTAAGATAAGAAGCCAAGCATTCGATGAGGAATCGCCTCCAAAAAGTCTTCTATCCACCTACTTACGCAAACATAACACCTATCCTATCCTTGTCCTCTTCGCATCCCGACGAAGAAGAAGCAGTCAAGGCACACACACACGTTGATCAAGTTATATTAAGATTATCTTATTTTTGTTGTCTATGAACAAGGAGTAGGTCTCAAGTCGTCCATAAGCGTGGACGCGGCGATTTAACCCTGCAGGGGTGTACCAACTGCCCATTACAAGGCTCCGCACGCACGCCCATCTCTCTCAGTTGCTACCCATGATATGCAACCATTTTATGATTTAGTCCCAAGAGATCCGGAACGACAGGTGCCTCTAACTAACAACGCACAAATCCGGGTGGCCCCCGGTGAGTCGACATCCAACTCAAAAGCCGGCCGCGGTCTCGAGTCGGCATCTACCGTCTGGACGAGGTTGGGGTAACTAAACCATCACTGTGGATAGCCCTCGACCTTCCAGGTTTGGACGAACAAAGGAACTCTGTCTCCGCTAGCCCGAGTTGTTTGAAAATCTGCGAGGTCGACACTCGCACACACACGTTTTGCAAATGGTAAAACCAGCTTGGGCCACCACTAGAAATGTTTGAAGCTAGATAGGTAACAAGAGGGGACCCCATAGCATCCCACACGCGGTTAGGCACGCTCAGTCTTAAAACCAATACCCGGAACTCGGATCCTAGGTGACTCGAATGGAACAAAGCGTCAGGGCGGGATAGCCTAGACCTTCCATCCTTCGTCAAATATAGTCAACATTTATAATAATCATATCATCCACAAAAATATAATAATGGGATATCCCAAACCAAGGAGTAACAGGAGGTAACATTCGTAGCATCCTAAGCATGCATACTAAGCAGGGGCTGAGCAACGAGCAATAGTAACATAGCAGTACATGCTTTGCTGGGAGGGGACATGGCTGTATCGGTTTGAAGGAGGCTGTAAAAATGTGGTAGGATCAAACATCGAACCTAACCTAGGCTAGGATGCAAACCGCTTTTTGAAATAGAATGTATCATAAGTAATGTATAGTCCTTGCCTATTGATAAGTCGGGTTCCGAAGGTGTAGTTGATCGCAAGCTCGCATCGACTCTGAGAGGTACCCGCGGAAACACACAAGAGGGTAAACACTGGAAAGCAATGAATGAGCAAGCATCTATTACTACGAGGCAAACACGAGCAAGCATCAACAAGAAGGCAACACGAGACATCGCACCTAGCGTCGAGAGCGGTTACTAACAGGTTAAGTGGAGTACTCGTCACACAGGACGATATCGCACATTTACAAGGGTTCAATTTGTTTAGCTACACAAGATGAGAAAGGTTGTTAACATGGCATCTCACTCAAGAATGGCATGTCACACAAGCATGGAAAGAGGTGAAGCATAAGATAAACTATCTATGCTAGAAATTTAAGTGAGGCAACACCCTAAACATGGCATAACACT
Source organism: Bromus sterilis (assembly GCA_950022295.1). Lineage (NCBI taxonomy): Eukaryota > Viridiplantae > Streptophyta > Magnoliopsida > Poales > Poaceae > Bromus > Bromus sterilis. The sequence continues at coordinate 85,068,429 of OX465595.1, read as the reverse complement.
ATGGGCCCCACGACGATTAAAGCATTTGGTACTGTTTTGCCCTAAACCATATTTTAGGTTGGTTAACAGCAACAAACAATAGCATAAACACAAATTACATGAAATTCTTATCAAGTTACATATAAAGAACACTCCAAACGGAGTTACGGTTAAAAAGATACAAGAAAAACAAGTTAGGCACACATGATGTTAACATCAAGAAGCACACTTTAGAGCAATGCATAAACAGTATAATGGATGCAAACATGATCACAAATGATATGCAACTAAAGTAGACATGGCAGGGAAGGCATGGAAAAAGGAATCATGCAAAAGGCACCATGAACAATTAATTATAGCCCATGCAAAATGCAATAAAACATTACTGGTCTAGGACTTAGTGAAAATCAGGAAAAGAGGGCAGAAACTATTATTTTCATGCTGTATAAACATGAGAAAAGCTATATGCAAATGTGCAGCAACATGACATAGCAATATATGGGCATGAACTAGACATGATGATGATCAGTTACAAACAAGAATCAAGGACATAGGCATAACATATCAAAAGATATTAAGCGTGCAACATGGCATCGGAAAGTTACAAACTTAGTGAAAAACAGAGGTGGTTGTGAAAAATAGTGGCATAGCAACTTTGGAGCTAAACATATCTATGACCAGGAATGTAAACATGACAATGCAATATATATAATGGAAGTAGACATGGCATAGATAAAAATGACATATTGCAATGCTCAATAGGATGCACGGTTAAAAAGATATAGGGCAGCAAAGTAGCAACTTCATAGAAACAGTAGCACACTAGCAGCAGGGTAGCTACTTTGGGTGATGAAACAAACATCATGCAGCAGTCAAATATGACATGTGAAGCAATAGCATCAAACAAGACATGATGCTTAACAGTATGCAACAAGAATCAATGCAATAGGCCTCATGGATGTGTCACAATCATCAATCAAACTTGCAATAAAATAATAACAGCAACACTTAACAGGAATTAACAGCAGTTAACAGTCTGATGCCCACTTCAACAGAGATTAACAACACCAAGATGGCCTCAAATCAAAATGCTCACAAAAGATGAACTGAAGTACACACAATTCTAAACAAATTTCCTTTTGGGCGCAAAGACATCCGGGCTACGGTTTGACCGCAATCTACAACACAAAATGAATCAGCAGCACAATCATTCCAGACTTAGCAAAATCCGGAAAAAGAAAAAAAAACAGGGAAAAAAGGGCATCGGGCCTCACCTCACATGGGCTCGGCCCATCAGCAGCGGTGGGAGGCCGGCCTGGCGGATCTGGCCTAGGTGGGGCGGCTGGGCCGCAGGCTTGGTAGGCCGGCTGGGCTCGCCGGACCATCTCGGCGGCGGTTGGTGCTGTCGGCCCCCGTCCCGATTGGATCGGGCGGTGGCGCGACGGACGCCGGCAACGGCTCGCCAGCACGGCTGCGCGGCGGGGCGAGGAGGCTGCGGGGCATGCGAGGCTAGAGGGGACATTGCGGACGCAGCAGGGGTCGCTAGAGACCGCAGGCTGGCCGGCGGCCAGCGAGCTCCCTCGAGGTCGTCCCTGGCGGCCGCGAGCTCGGCTTCGGCGAGGCCATGGCACGGGCGGCGCTGGTGTCCTGCGAGGAGGAGATGGGCGGGGACGTGAGAGGAGGAGGGATGCCGTGGGAAGGAGGAGGAGGAGGAGAGACCTGCAGGGCACGGCGGTCGGGGTCTCACCGGCGGGTGTCGGCGGCGGCCTCCACGGGCAGGTGGCGCGGTGGAGAGGAGACAGGAGCACGGGTTGGTGGGGAGCTCCCCGGGCCGTCGGATCGCGAGATCTGACAGTCCAGGATGGATCTGGCTAGGGTTTGGGCAAAAATGGGCTAATTGCAAAAATTGGGGCTATTTTTTAGGGGGTGGCTGCAATTTTTAGGCTAGGGAAACCCTAGAAAGGGGTGGGAGAGTGGTGGTCTTTATATAGCCCAGGTGGTTGGAAGTTTGCAAAAACATCCCTCGTTTTTCTCTCGCGTGCGCGGTGTTTACGTTTCTGACTGCCGAGAGTGCATACGACCTTCGATTCGGGCGAACTCTCGAACCACGCGCTCAGCGCGACGAACCCGCCAGTCGTACCTCACTTAGATGATGTTCCAATAATATTTTCTGGCGCCCAATAAAATAACCCGTTTAATTATTAAATGGGGTTTTTCGTTCAGATGGCGATGGCTGGTCCCGTGCCGAAAATTGCGACGGTGCTCGGGTGAACCCGGTGTCGCAAGGTCGAGTGTCAGGGTGGCAAGGGTCGGTCTCCGTCCGGTACGATATAAGGGGGGGATAATTGTCGATCGATAGATCGGGGATGCAAACACCGCAAAAAAATCAGACAATCAAACAATTCACACCGAAAACAAATTTTTTAATTTTTGTGGAATCTGGGCTGTTACAAGGGAGCACCCAAAACTCTGTAGATGTCGTGATTGCTTGTTGGTGCGAGTGTTCACTCGAGCACGCCTTTTCCTTCTGGGTGAGGGAGCATCCGAAACTCTGTAGATGTCGTTATTACTTGTTGGTGTGAGTGTTCACTCGAGCACGTGTTTGCCTTATGGGTGAGGGAGCACCCGAACTCTCGACATTTTGAGCCTTGCTTTCAGCGAAGGCAAGGCGCTCCCGATGGGAGTAAAAAATTGGATTTAAAATTAGAATATTTTAGCACCGATAGACAGGTGGTTTTTGCGGGTCTAAGTTTTTTCCAATTGTTTTTGGCTTGATCCGTCCTTCTTTAGATGCTGCTGGGATAGACATCGTAATGATGCTCTTTGGTTACCGAGGACGATGCTTGATCTTTGATCCGTCGCGTCTTCTGTCTAGTCATAATGACGACTTGGATGCCGTGTTGCCTGCTGCCCGTTGGATTTCCAAGGCGTGTATGGGAAACAGGCGAGATTTGATGTGTCCTTTAAATAGTGCTGACCGTGTGAAGGCATCTTGTCTTGGAATTCATAACGCCTGGCGTGCTTGGTCTTTGATTTAATGATGGCACCGCCTGGGCTTCTGCGTGTTTTTCTAGTTTGCCCATGGATTGTGCTATAAATACATCCTATTGTTTTCCTGACATTGGCATCCATTCTTCGTGCCTTCCTCTTCTGCTTCTTCTTCATATGGCGCCCAAGCATGGTGGTGGTGTGACTAGCCGAGGTCTTGGCCGTCGTGGCCGTGGTCGCCGCACGCCTCATTCTTCGCGCGGTGGACGACGTGGTGCTACGTCGGCGCCTTCCTCTTCTTCCATGGAGGAGGGCATTTGGCGCTATGATTTCCTTTTGCGTGTTCTTAGCCGGACCGCTGTCCAGATACCTCTTCCGTTCTCGTTTGCCTCCATTCCTTCTGAGCTTAATTTGAGGGGTCTATGGCTCCCTCTTCAAGGATGCGCTCGATCTTCTTCTTGGGTGGAATTGGAAGTTGACAATTCATCCCTGATTTTTCTTGGATCTGGCTGGAGGGCGTTCTCTCGTCGGTTGAATCTGCGTGACGGGGATAGCCTTTGTTGTCGTTTTGATGGTGAAGATACTCTCACTGTTCATGCATTTAATGATGGTGGCAATCGTTTGGATCCGTACTGGGAGGAGACAAGCAGCGGTAGTTCTGCTGGATCTAGAAGTCATTCATCTTCTTCCCAAGTGTCTTCGTCTTCGGCTGACACTTCGGCTGGTGGTGCTTGCTCTTCTAGTTCTAAAGAGGAGCTTGACGTTAAGCCAGTTTTCAAGTGAGTGCGTCAGTAGGTAAGGCACCTTGTAGAACTGGAGGGCAGCGACTTGCTTCTTCGCAGGCTTGGTTTTTTACTTTGTCTGTGGTGATGCTCGTCAAGTTATGGGAAGAAAGTGCCAATTATCTCAGCATGATCACACATGTAGAGGTCATAATTCCTTGGGATAATTGGTATTGTAATCCTTCTTGTAGCTGCTTGAGTCCTTTGTAATGAGAAATTGTCTTCGACTCCTTTGTAATAAGAAATTTTCTTCGACTCCTTTGTAATAAGAGATTGTCTTCGACTGCTTTGTAATGACAAATTGTCTTCGACTCCTTTTTAATGAGAAATTGTCTTCGACTCCTTTGTAATGACAAATTATCTTCGACTCCTTTGTATAAGGTTTGTCGGGTGTGCGGCAGCGCTCCCGATGGGAGTAGCCCCCGAGGCTATGTTTGATTTCTAGAATCAGACGTAGGCTGCGAGCTTTTATTCACTCAGACCGTCCTTTCTTGTAGCTTTAAAAACGCGTTTGATGCTGAACAAAGTTCTGAGTGGGGTTTATGTGGGCGAAGTGATTCCTTTTCTAGGGAAGTTGGTGCTCGAGCCCCTTAGTTTTTTGCTTTTGCAGAAAATTTCGTCCGTCGGGGGGAGTCTGCGTTCTAGCCCCCGAGTGCTTCTTAAGTGGTGTCGCGTAAGCGAAGATAGCGTCTCTCGGAGGGAGTCTGTGCTCGAGCCCCCGAGTGCTTTTAGGTAGCGTCGCGTAAGCGAAGATAGCGTCTCTCGAGCGGAGTTTGTGCTCAAGCCCCCGAGTGCTTTTTAGGTAGTGTCGCGTAAGCGAAGATAGCATCTCTCGGAGGGATTCTGTGCTCGAGCCGCCGAGTGCTTTTAGGTAGCGTCGTGTAAGCGAAGATAGCGTCTCTCAGGAGGAGCTTGTGCTCAAGTCCCCGAGTGCTTTAGTGGTTTTATTTGGTCAACACCTCTTATTGCTTCGAGTTTTTACATGAGCTGTCGATCGGTGATGCTACCGATATTCCCGATGGTGCCTATGGGTGGGCTATGGGTAGAGCTGGCACAAGTTTGCCACGTTCCACGGGTTTCCCACGTCTTCGTCGGTCTTCGAATTCTTCAGTCTGTATGCACCTCCTCCTATGACCTCGGAGATTATGAAGGGTCCTTCCAACGCTGGGGCAAGTTTGTGCACTTTTACTTGTTTTAGTCGCAGGACGAGGTCTCCTTTGCGGAAAGTTCTGGTCCGCAGGCGACTGCTCTGGTATGTGTGTAGTTTGTCTCGGTATCCTTCTGGCCTTGCTATGGCTGTGTCCCTTGCTTCATCTGCGGTGTCTTTATCATCCTGGAGTGCTTCTTATGCCTCTTCTTCTTCGTATCCTGAGATTCGGGGAGCTCCAAACTTTAGGTCATGCGGTAGTACCGCTTCTGCTCCATACACCATGAAAAAGGGTGTGTACTGGGTTGAGGTGTTGGGGGTAGTGCGCAAGCTCTACAGGACTGCGGAGAGTTCTTCTACCCAGTTGCATGCAGCTTGTTCGAGTGGTGCGAGGAGCTGCTTTTTTATTCCTCCGCACACTAAACCGTTTGCTTTCTCCACCTGGCCGTTAGATTGTGGTTGCGCAACTGACGCGTAGTTGATTTTAATGCCTAGATCTTTGCAGAAATTCTGGAATTCTGTCGCTGTGAAGTTCGTGCCGTTATCTGTGATGATGTTATGTGGTACGCCGAATCTGAAGATGATGGACTGGATGAAGTTGACTGCCGTGAGGGCTGTTGAGCTGGTGATTGGCACTGCCTCGATCCACTTGGTGAACTTCTCTACTGCTACTACTAGATGTGTTCGGCATCCTTTTGAAGATTTCTTGTGTGGACCCACCATATCGAGTCTCCAGGTGGTGAACGGCCAAGATAGCGGTATGGTTTTGAGTTCTGATGCTGGGGCGTGTGTCCTGCTAGCGAATTTTTGGCAGGCGATGCAGCGTCGTACGATGTCTTCCGCGTTTTTCATTAGGGTCAGCCAGTAGAAACCTGCTCGGAAGGATTTGGCCACGAGTGCGTGGCTGCTCGCATGGTGCCCGCAAGTGCCTTCATGGATCTCGAGCAATAGGGCCTTGCCGTCTTCCTCCTCGATGCACTTTTGGAGGACCTGAGAGATGCTGCGTTTGTAGAGCTATCCGTTGATTATCGTGAAAGCTTTAGATCGTCGGCTCATGCATCGGGCTTCTGCGATGTCTTGTGGTAACATGCCTTCGATTAGGAATCGAAGGAACGGTTTTGTCCAAGCTGGTCCTTCGGGTGCGGCTTGTTCTTCTTATTCGACTGCTTCGTTGCCTATGTTGTTTGTTGGGTTCGTCGCCGCTACTTGTGCTGGTTCGTTTGTGTCGTCGTCCTCGGCGACTGCCTATGGTGTGGGTGCCTTGGTTTTGATTGACCTCTCGCTGATACTTTCGAGGAAAACGCCTGGGGGGATGGGTCCTCGGGTTGATCCAATGTTTGCGAGCTCGTCTGCTTCTGTGTTATTTCCTCTGGAGATGTGGTTTAGCTCGAAGCCGTCGAATCCTTCTTACAGGGTGTTGTAGAGCTTCTGGTAAGCCATCGTGTTTTCTACGACTGATTCACCATCTCTCATTGCCTGCTGGACGACGAGGTTGGAGTCACCGTAGATTGAGAGGCGAGTGGCGCCGCAAGCTTTCGCCATGCGCATGCCATGGAGTAGTGCCTCGTATTCTGCTTCATTGTTTGAGGCATTGATGAAGTTGATCTGAAGCACGTATCGGAGTTTGTCTCCTTTTAGGGAGATTAGTACGATGCCTGCTCCAAATCCTTGCTGTCTTTTCGATCCGTCAAAGAACATTGTCCATGAGTTGGACAAGTCCGGGGGGGCGGGTGTTTGCACTTCTATCCACTCGACCAGAATGTCTGGGAGTACTTGGGCTTTGATCGCCGTTGGGTGCTTGAATTGTAGATCGCAGGGACTGAGCTCGATGTTCCATTCGGCGACTCTGCCAGTTGCTCCGGGATTGTTGAGGATGTCCGCGAGTGGTGCACTGCTCACAATCGTGATACGGTGCTCGTCGAAGTAATGTGTTACTTTCCTTGAAGTCATGACGATGGTGTATACGAGCTTCTGGTAGTGCGGGTACCGCTGCTGAGATTTTGTGAGGAGCATGCTTAGGTAGTAGATTGGCCGTTGGATGCTCTGGATTTTGCCTTCTTCCATGTGCTCGACGACGAGAGCCGTGCTGACTATGCTATTGCGTGTCGCAATGTAGAGATAGAGGGTTTCTTGCTCCTTGGGCACCTCCAGGATTGGTGGTGTCGAGAGGGCTTCCTCGGTCCACTCGATTTTTTCTCCTTTTCTGAGCAACTGGTAGAATGGTAGGGTCCTTTCTCCCAACCTTCTGATGAAGCGGCTCAGTGATGCGAGTTTTCCTGTGAGTTGTTGTACGCCCCGGATGTTGACTGGTTCTTGCATCTCGGCGATTGCTTGGACTTTTTCAGGGTTTGCTTCGACTCCTCGAGCGGAGACCATGTACCCGAGTAGTTTTCCGGCTGGGACGCCGAACAGACACTTTTTTGGGTTGAGCTTGATTATGTATTTGTTGAGAGCGGCGAAGGTTTCGCGGAGTTCGTCGAGTAGTGTGCCTGCGTTGTTTGTTTTGATGACGATGTCGTCGACATAGACTTGGACGTTTCTGCAGATTTGATCACTCGGGCACGCTTGCATCATCCGTTGGTACGTGGCTCCGGCATTTTTCAATCTGAAAGGCATTGTTTTGTAGCAGAATACACCATAGGGGGTGATGAACGAGGTGTGTTCTTCGTCTTCTTCCTTCATCCTGATTTGGTTGTATCCTGAGTAGACGTCGAGGAAAGATAGGAGGTCACATCCTGCGGTGGAGTCGATTATCTGGTCTATCCTTGGCAAGGGAAAGTGGTCCTTCGGGCAATGTTTGTTGACGGGCCCGTAGTCGACGCACATCCGTAGTACGTCGGTGTCCTTTTTGGGTACCAAGACTGGGTTTGCGATACAGGTGGCCTTCTTTGTCTCTCGAATGAATTGCACGTCAAGTAGTCGGTTGATCTCTTCTCCAATGGCTCTGCGCTTGGGTTCTGAGAATCGGCGCAACGCCGGCTTTACTGGTTTGGTGTTTGGATGTATGTGTAGTGCGTGTTCTGCAAACTATCGTGGTATTCTAGGCATGTCGGCTGGGCACCAGGCAAAGATTTTCCACTCTTCGCGAAGGAGGGCCATGAGGGCGGCTATTTTCTCTTCTGGGAGATGGGCGTAGATTCGGAACGTCTTGTCCGGGTCCGTTGGGTGAACTTGGTGGGTGACTGTGTCGCTGTCGACGCTGAAGTCGCGGTTGAATTCCTTTGACTCACTTCTGCTTGCTAGTGGAAAGATGCTCCTGTCTGTTGCCATGGCTATCTCTTCGAGCTGTTGCTGGGCTCCAAACGTGTCAGAAACTTCATGAAAATCACGGTCGCACTGTTCTGATTTGATGAAGCTTCCATTGATCGTGATGACCCCTGAGGGTCCTGGCATCTTGAGCTTGAGGTATGCATAGTGCGGGACCGCCATGAATTGTGCGAATGCGGGTCGTCCTAGTATGGCGTGGTATTGGGACTGCCAGTCGAGTACTTCGAACTCGAGGACTTTTCTTGCGAAGTTGCCCTTGCTTCCGAAGATGACATCGAGCTCGATTGCTCCGAGGGAGGCGGCTGCTTCTCCTGGAACTACGCCGTAGATTGTGACACCTGACTTCTTCCAGACTGACCGTGGGATCAGCATCTTGTGCAGGGTGCTGGTGAAGATTATGTTTAAGCTGCTGCCTCCGTCCATGAAGATTCTGTCCTTGTCGTAGCCGCCGATCTGAGCGTTGAGCACCAGTGGTGCGTGCCCTGGTCTTGGAATTGCGGGTGGGTGGTCACTTTGTGAAAAGGTGATGTTGGTTTCTGCGCCATACAGTTGGTAGGTTTCTGCTGATTGGAGGCCCTCGGCTGCTCGGGTCTGCAGTGTGTGGGCGTCTTGTTTTGCTTTGGAGGGTCGTCCTTCTTGGATCATGCAGACTCGTCCGTGGGACGCGGGATATTGCTCTTCCGTATTTGGTGCTGGCGACTGCTCGATTCCTCAGGCCCGTTTGGCTTCCCGCTGCTTCTCCTCCTTGAGGCTATTGGAGAGTTCAGCGAATAGACGACAATCTCTTAGGGTGTGGCTTGCTCTAAGGCGTCCCCAGTCTTCCTCGAAATAATGGATTGTACAAGGTCCATCCAGTTGTTCTTTGACTAACAGCTTGCTTGAGCCGGCGAGCCTTCTTCTTCGCATGACCTGGAATGACTGTGAGTGCTCTTCTGAGAGGGAGTGGAACCTTGGGTCGAGTTCTATTCCATCGTTGATCGAGTGGTCCGGATGAATTTGGCGAATTCGTCTGGTCTTCGATCTGGGTCGTAGTACTCGCCGGTCTGGGTTTCGGAGTTGTTGTCCTGTCCCGTGGCGGGTGTCCGGGTGGCGGCGGGTCTTCGAGTGGCTGGCGAGGCTTCTATCACACGTTGTGACTCCTCGAGTGGGATTCCTGCGTAGAATTCTTGTGCTTGTTCCAGCGTCCTCGTTGCCTTCGCGGTCGTGGCTTGTGCTCGACTTCTGGATCACCGAGTTATTTTCCGTCGATGAAGACTTTGGTAGTCACCAAAATATTGGACTTGGTCCAGCTGCGGGCCGAGCGATCTTGGTGGAGCGATGGAGAGGTTTGCGATTAATTTTAATTCCTCGAGTGGGCTGGATCTTGTTCGAGTCCTTGAGTTGTTACTTGCTGAAGATGGGACCGCCGAGATCGCGATTCCAACCTGTGTAGTTTCCACAGACGGCGCCAATTGACGAGGATCAGGATCGGCAAATCCCATGGTCAGGGACCCTGGGTTAGATCATAGAGAAGGAACAGGTTGGCGATACTCGTCGGCTAACAGGAGAAGCACTTCCTTCTCAATAATATTATGCGAGGGGGCGAATACAGTGGAAGTCTAGGCGAGTTCGCGCAAGACCGGAGATGTTGATTGTAGATTGGATGTCCTGAGACGTCCCCCCTCCCAGCCTTTATATACTAGGCCAGTACTCGGGGAGTCCGTCTCAGGTTACACGGATGATTGCCTAATTCTAGCCTTGCCTTGATCGCCAAGTCTTGACTTCCATATTAGTCGCGGACTCCTACGTCGGTGCCTAGAGCAGGCCAGTCGTGGGCATGTCTAAGCTTCTAGCGGGCCTCTTGTCTTCGTATGCACCAGGTATCCTCACACGCATGAGTCGTGGGGTTACCCCCTCGTCAACCATGCTAAGGTTAATGGTAGAAAAAGAAAAATAGAATCCTTTCTCTAGAACAAGATGGTCAGGTGATTGAAGGAGAGGCGAACTTAATCTCACATATCACAAACTTTTACAAAGGGTTGTTTGGAGCTCCTGAAAATTCTACTATTTCTCTTAGAGACCAACAAATGACACAGATATCCAGTTTGGAATCTGAAATGTTATTAGCTGACTTTTCTATGGAGGAAATTAAAGAAGTGGTATTTAAAATGGAGAAAAATAAAAGCCCTTGCCCTGATGGATTACCTGTTGACTTCTATCAACATTTTTGGGAGATTGTCAAATGGGATCTAAAGGCATTGCTTGAATATTTTCACAAAGGGACTTTGGATTTATCTAGACTTAATTTTGGCATCATCACTTTAATTCTAAAGGTGAAAGATGCTTAACAAATCCAAAAAATCAGGCCTATCTTCTTATTAAATGTTAGTTTTAAGATCATCACTAAAGTGCTGATGAATAGATTAAGTAAAGTGGTAGGCCTTGTTATTTCTAGAAAACAGACTGCATTTATCGAAGGAAGATATATCATGGAGGGAGTGGTGGTCTTACATGAAGCCATCAACTCTATTCATGTGGGAAAACAAAAAGCTATCATGTTTAAGGTGAATTTTGAGAAAGCTTATGATAAAATCAAATGGCCTTTTGTTTATCAAATGCTAAAAATGAAAGATTTCCCTGATAAATGGTGTGATTGGATAATGAAATCAATGATTGGTGGAAAAGTTGGAATTAAGGTCAATGATCATATTGGACCCTATTTCAAGACTCGCAAAGGATTGAGACAAGGAGATGCCTTATCTCCACTGTTGTTTAATCTAGCTGGTGATGCTTTAGCCATCATTATGGTAAAAACTAAAAATAATAACATAGTCAAAGGAGTGATGGTTGATCATCTAGAAAATGGGGTGAATATGATGCAGTATGCAGATGACACAATTTTCCTTTTACAAGATGACATCGAGGATGCTAAAAATCTTAAGTTCATTCTAGGAGCTTTTGAGCAGATGTCTGGCTTGACTATAAATTATCATAAAAGTGAATTGTTTCCAATTGGAGACATTACCTCAAAAATAGAAGAATATCAGAACATTTTTGCTTGTGGATTATGGGGTCTCCCTTTAAAGTACCTGGGGATACCAGTTACCAAAGGCAGAATTGCCAATAAACAATGGGATGGGGTATTATCTAAAGTGGAGAGTAGATGTGGATGCTGGCAGGGAAGGCTACTGAATATGGCAGGAAGGACTGCTTTAGTCCAATCATGCCTTACAAATATGCCTTTATACATGATGTCTTTCTACACCCTACCTGTAGGGGTTAGAAAGAAATTAGAATTTTTCAGATCAAGACTTGTGTGGCAGGCTGATGAAGGGAAAAGAAGTATTATCTGGTAAAATGGAAAATCTGTTGTTTACCTAGAGATCAAGGGGGTCTGGGCATTCTTAATCTTGATCTTATGAACAAAGCACTGCTAGCTAAGTGGTTTTTGAAGTTGAAAACTGAAGATGGACTGTGGCGGGAGGTGCTCCTAAGTAAATATGTTAGGAATAAAAGCATTTCCGGGATTAAACCTAAGGCTAGAGACTCCTATTTTTCGGAAAATTCTTCTAGCTGTGAAACATTTATTGTATGATAACTGTAGAAAATTGGTTGGAAATGGTTGCAACACCAGATTCTGGGAAGATCTATGGTTAGATGATAAACCTCTAAAAGATGCTTATCCTAGACTATTTGAACTCAGCCTTAACAAAAATTGTTCTGTGGCTGAAGATTTTAATCTAGGATTATGCAATTTTACTTTTAGAAGAACTTTATATGGAGAGTCTTTAGGTCTATGGAATAATTGTGTGGAGAGATGTGGAGAGTTAATTTTGAATGATCAAAAAGATAGGGTGCAGTGGCTGTTAACTGGTAATAGTAAATTCACTGTAAATTCTTTATATAGAAAGCTGGTGGGAAATGAACTGACTTTTCCACACAAATTTGTGTGGAAGTTCAAGGTACCTGCCAAGATTAAAAAAATCAGTTGGTTAGTTTGTAAGAGAAGTATTATTAATAAAGACAATTTAAAAAGGAGAGACTGGAAAGGACATGGTTGTTGTGTTTTCTGTGGAAAAGAGGAAAGCATAGATCACCTCTTTTTCAATTGCTCCATGGCCAAGTTGATCTAGTCTTTATTTAGATGTTCCTTCAGTCTTCACAATATACATGTCAACTTATCAGATTGCCTGGGGGTTTGGCTTAGGTCTTTCATAAAAACTGACAGAAGTTTAGTTTTGGTTGGGATTTTTGCTCTGTTTTGGAGCATTTGGAGAGTTAGAAATGATTTGGTTTTTAATAATAAGAAAAATGTTGATGCTCTCTCTTGCATTAAGCTAATTACTTCCTGGTTGGGGGATTGGTCTATCTTGCAGGAAAAAAAGGAAAGAGCAAATGTGTTGATGCTGGGAGCAAAGGTCATAAACCAGGTGGCAAGTGAGGTCTTCAAATCCTCTCAAGGGTGGAGGCCTGGCGTTCTTAGGATAAAAAACTGATGCTGAGAAAAAGATGCTGGGAGATGATCTACTTCTGCTGCAAGTGCTGCTATTGCTCTTTTCCTGTTTTGCTTAGTATTTTGATGTCATCTGTCCAAGACTCTATTTCACTTTTCTCCTCTGATCATGCGTGATCTATCATGCATCTGATATCCTGACAAGCTTCCGATTGTTGCTACTTTGTCGTTTTAAATTTGGATTGGAATGAGTCTGTAAAACAGACTACTATGTTGATTTCTTTAAATGAAATCGGAAAGGGGGAAAACTCCCTTTCTTTTAATCAAAAAAAATTGACACTTAAACAGCCTCATTTTTTGTAACTGTGTCTCATCATCCATCCGTTTCAGTTTTTGTTTTGACAAAAAGGCCTTGATGACTTGCTTTATTAATTTTTTAATACAACACTTATATCATGTGTCAAAAAATTAGAAAAAAGGAAAACAGGTGGTGAGCCCATTCAGACAAATGGAGGATCAACACATCCTGTTGAGGTGGCACATATGGAATCATATTTGGCTTCCTATTAGTGTACAACTAGAAGCGTCGCGCGCACTCTGCAGCGCCGCGTTTTTCGAGGGTTCGGTGGAATTGTTGCCTCTTGTGCTAGATGTTGACAGGTGCCCTCACATGCAATGAAAGATTCACACACACACACACACATATATATATATATATATACACATATATATACATAGTTGTGTTGAGCATTGGTGGTCTCATGTTAACATAACTATATTAGTCGGCAAGTAATATGTAGGCGCAAATCCTATGCACCTCCACTAGAGGCAGAACAGAATTGCAGCAGGAGGGGAACTCAAGCATATGAGCAACAACTCATAGTTTGTAGAACGGTATTTAAACCTCCATACATTCGGTCAAAACTGAAAGGGGATAACTAATTATTTATATTGAAAAAATGCACCATGTCTATCAAGCACTGTTGCACGCCTCATTTTGTCCTTGCTTCCTTCGATCACGCTCAAAGCTGATACAAAAAATAACAATGTGAAACAAAAGGGAAAATAATAGACAATACACAAGAGTTTCGTTGACAGGTAACAAAGAGCACAATATACTATTTTGAAGAAAGGAAAACAATTTTACCACGGAAACAAACACCTCGAACTGAAGATTAATACACCGGTTAGTTCTCTTAGTATAAACCAATCCAAGTAACGATCATGTTAGCAAGCACTAACACCACAGCCATCATGTGATAATGTTCAAGAGAAGATTGACTCACCCCAGATCAGTTTACTTCGGAAAGTTGAACTTCCACGTGACCGGCGGTGCAGTTCCATTAACAAACTCTGTTTTTAGAATGGTTGCGTATCTCTCCTACCATTCAAAGAACTGGCATCAACCAGACTGAAAAATATAACAAGAAATAGAAGAACCATTACATAATGATGAATAGATATGTAGTAATCGGTAACAATTAGATCTTCAACATGATGCATTTCCTAAGTCTAACACAACAACCATGAACTAACTTCGAACAACGAATATCACATATATATTATAATTCATGATTAATAGTCATCTTTTTTACATTTTTTCCGGCAAGTACCTTGGACCTCGAGACTCCCGCAGCTTCACTTTCAGCATCCCCTGTGGTCGCCCTTTTTTCCTATTTTATAGGAATCTCCAACAACAACCTCACTACCAATCTGTCATGATAGTGTCCTCTCTGTCGTAGCAATCCACCACATCCTCAGCAAAGTTCAATCTGAATTTCTGATACCCGCACTCATCTCCTCGGCGGTCTGGTCTTCGTCACACATAATCAATCCTGGATCAACTCTTGGAACGAACCTGGAAAAGATAGGTCCTACATTCAATCAAAAGTCAATCTATTTAATTGTTTGCTAAAAAAACAACAAAAAATCCGACCAAGCCAGGAGATTCAAGTTCTCACATAGTTGCTTACTCCTCAAAGAGGAACTTGAATCCATCCTTGGAGACACGGCGAGGCAACAAGGTGACATGCCGCCCCAAGAGGGCCACCCACACATTACTGTGAGAGAATGAGTTAGTTCCTCCTAGCACCAAATTGTTCACATGTATTCATAGGTCACAGTTATGACTCAACCGGCACCCATTGTAACGTCATCAGCAGGGAACACTACCTCAACAATTCCACCCGAAATAAAGAACACAAGATTCAGTGACAGGGAGGACGCTAGAGCTGGGACAGTTGAGTAGGAAAGAAAGGATGTGGTGCTTAAACGGTAAAACACAAACATAGTGTGCAACTGAAAATATAATTAGTGACAAAGTAGTTATGCACAATTGAGGTGATTCGATGCATCTCGCATGTGTCCCATTAGCTTTATCTGAAGATCCTCAACACGCCAAATAAGCAGAAACTTGAGGTGGTTGACTCCTCCCTGCAACCTCCATTCACAAAAAATTAAACTCTCAAAACCACAAGAGATCTTGAAACAAAAACTTCGAGCCCTCACGAGCATATGAACGAACAGGTAAAAAGCATGCACTCATGACATAGGAAATTTTTCCCAAATTATAGTTTAGTAAGTACTCCCTCTGATCCATAATAAGTGTCGCTCATATAGTATAAAGTTTATACTAACTTAGTACAAAATGAGCGACACTTATTATGGATCGGAGAGAGTATCACACAGCATAAGAACTTAATATAATCAATTAGTACATAGCTATGCTAGGTATAAATCAATTAGAATCAATGAGCCAAGCCGCAAACCTGTCTTAGTGGCATCTCCTTGTGCTGGAGCATGCGAGGCAGTTTTGGCACCGGCGACCGGCAACTCGCTGTAGTTTCAGTTGGGCAAGACGAGAACAGGCAGCAAACCAGAACACACAGAAGAGCACACACCCAAGTACGTGCGCCGCCAAAATGGAGATACCGGACCTCCGATCTGTGGCTGGTCTCGTAGCTCCCCACAGGCTCCATGGCCTCTCACTAGGCGGAGGCCACAATGCCGATGCGGACATTCACGTCCATGGTGTTTCCTGACATGCATCTCAACTAGTATCGTTCGGGGGATTTTGGCGGCGCGAATTTGGTGGCCGTCACAGCCGCATAAGGGGTCGGCGTAGGGTGGAGTGGTGGTACAAGAGGGAAGATGTTGACAGGTGACAACCACCACATGCTGCCGGGCCAACGCCGTCCCGTGCCTCCTCCACCCGCCACCAAAGGCATCCGCCTCCTCCTCTCAGTCATCTCATGGTTGCGCCTGCAAATAGTACAGGGTCTAACTCGAGGGGTGCAAGAAATTTGGGGCGGGGATCCAGGAAGAGAGATGTTGGGGTTCAGGGCAGAAAACACAAATTTTTCATAACCTACGATTCTCAATCCCAAGACTTATGCTATGGCGATGTAAGTAACGGATGGAATAAGTCACGTACCAGTATGTAGTCCGTTCAGCGGGAAATGTTCCCGCGTGAACGTGGTTGGTGTAGTCGTACCGGCAATCCCCGATGTCGCGCAGCTCCACGATGACTCCAGTGGCCACCCGGTCCTTGAGACCGCTGACGGGATTGCGTCCCCGTCGGAACGTTGTCGATGAACACGTCACGATAAGGTCACGATGATGAAGTAGCACCACAAGTGTAGTGCCTCACGGGATTATACACATACAGTATACCCAACGTCCCTCCGGGTTCCGAACTAGGCAAACAGCGGAAATAAGATGGATTCGGATCCCGATTCCAGAAGCACGACGACGTGCGTATGGTGCAGAAATCCCCAACCAGGTGTAGACTCCAAACAAGGGGAATCCACTCGAGGAAGGCGAAAGGAGGAAGAAAGAGAGAATTAATTGTATCAATAAAAGGGCACCCCTACCCCTCCTTATAGAGGACAAGGAGGGGGGAACCTCCCTCAACTTCCCATGTGGGACTAATACCAAGGGGAGGGGGTGGCGCACCCCTAAGGGGGGTTGGGCCCCTTCATGGCGCCATGGCCCATGGGGGGAGACTCCCTCTTCCCCTAATGGGCCCTATGAGGCGCATGTGCATTTTAATTCATTATCTAATTATTTAAATGAGATTTTTAATATTTAATTCATTAATTAAATACTAAAACATATTATCTCCAGAAACATTTTTGGCCTCCACCGAAAACAATTCTGGTGTTCTCTCTTATTTCTCCGGTGATCCCGAATCTATCCTTAATGCGTCGAATACCCTTAAGTGTAACACCCTACGGTCCGGGAAACAGCAGACATGAACAAGACACTCTCTTGATCAATGACTAATCAATTGGACCTGGTTACAATCCTTGATAGCCCATACACTTCCATCGAATGAAACTTCATCGATGTTGGATCCGTTAACGTTGTGCTTGTTCCCTTTCTCCTATGGTACTTTGCTTGTCTGAGGTTTGATCATCGGTACCCAATATACCTAGTTCATCCTCGTTACCGACAAACAAGTTTACTCATTCCCGAGATATTACAACCTCGTGACCTAGTCACATGATTGCGCAATCTTTATGATGTAATATCACCGAGTGGGCCCAGAGTACCTATCCGTCACTCGGATGGACAAATCCCGCTTTGATCTATTTGCATACTCATCCACATATATATTTCGGATACCCAAAGTAAACCGTTATGGCCAGCATATTTCAGTCAGGAAGTGGGTTGCAAATCAAAGCATCCTCATAGTTAGCAATTACGTATGATCATTACGGTCAAAGGATCTGGTCAGTATGTTATAGTTATCGCAATGTTGACCTAAGTGACTTGATCACATTGCAACACTTCTGGTGGGTTTATGTCCATCATATCATTATCACAATGATATGACTTCATTGTCAATGGACTTAAGTGTCACCATGATCAGGAAACCTTGATCAATCAATTGCCCAATGAACTAGTATACTAGAGTTAACTAGGGACCTGGTTGTTTGTATACCACACGTGTATTAAGATTTCCTCTTAATACAGTTATAGCATAGTATAAAACGTATTATGAACTAATGGAATATGCCAATAAAACTTATTTATTTGCCTCTAGGGCACATTCCCAATAGTTTCCCACTTGCACTAGAGTATAAATAATCTAGCTGCATTTTCTATGGATCATAACTCAATATCATGTATATGGTTATTGATCATGCTTGCCTGTGGAAAAGGTTGTATCAACGGTCTGGGTACCATTCAGATACGTATGTCTTTTGAAAATCATTAATGTCACCTAGTTTCAGATTCCTTCATTATCCATTATAATGATGAGGTATATATATCTGGCGATAGAGTGAGACTTCGTTTCCTGTGTTTCGGAAATGACATCTGGTGAGTCACGAGGACTTTCCCATAGTCATACACACTGAAACTCACTCAGTCAGAAGTCAAACTTCTTAAGCCAAAATATAACTACTGCCACTTCTAAAGCAGCCATATCAATGTAGATTTAATCCTTCGTGCATTGTATGCAACTTTGATGTCTAACTATGTTTCTTTCAACTTAGGCATTTATTAGTATGATATCTCAATTTTCCAGGTTAGTGTCAGAACTTGAACCAGCATAACATTTATGGTCAAGTCCACTATCCTTTACAAATTTGAGATGTATCCTCAATTCTCTCCAGATATTGAAGGATAAACTTAACTCTTTGTTCAATGATTTACTCATAAATCATATCACAACATGTTATTATTACTAAGAACTTGGGTCACATTACGTCGAGTACATAACTCTTGTTTTATATAAAAGAACCTATGACAAAGGCATAGAGGATGTAGCACATCCATTTCTTTCATTTAACCATTGTTATTGTACTGAGATTAACTCGATACTTTTCTTGGACATATACAAGTAATAACTACTTCTTGACTTGTCCCATTCTGAACTCCTTCAGAATCTTATCCATGAAAGTATTCTGACTCAATGTTTATCAAACACATTAATCTATCTTAATAGATTTTCAATGTTTAATACTTGTTCATCTTCATTTATGAAAGGTTCAAATAATCATTAATACCAACTACACCATTCTTAATATGTTATCCATATATGAGAATGTTGTCATGCTCCCACTCAAATATGTCATGCACATATTAAGTTCAGGATAACACTCACATAGCTCCCACTCAAATTTGTCAGTTACATATAAGGTAAGGATAACGTCCACATAGCTACCACCCAGATATGTCAGACACATATTAAGTTCGGGATAATAACCACATGGCTCCTACTCAAATATGTCAGACACATATAAGACTAGGATAATACTCCAATAGCTCCCACTCAAAATACGTCGTCCACATATTAAGTTTAGGAAACTATTCAGCTCCCACTCAGTTTCATGCAAATGCATGTTTCCTCGATAATCCAAAATCCTTTGATCATTAATCAAATCGAGAATCCCGGTTACGAGACACTAGCATCCATATGTTTTCAAAACCTTCTTGTTGTACCAACTACAACACTTCTTCAAATGCAGGATTTGAGGAAGTCACAATATTGACAAAAATTTGGATCAATCATAGTGAATATCCCATTGACTCAAGCATCGCTACGCATTGTAGTCAACCTATTGAATTTGTCAGAAACATTCTTTGTGACAATTCAATCTTGATGTCTTCTTTGATGTTCACATTTATTCCTTATAACCATGAAGTTATTGGGAATACCAAGTAACCTCCTTACTTAATAAGATTCGAGCAATCTTAAATGAAACTCAATATAGGATTTCATTACTCATAGTCATATCTCGTACTTAGGTCCACCATCGCTTCTTTGTAGTTTATAGGTATGTCTTGTTTCATTAACACGGCAAGTGAATCATGAATATTATTTTGCACAATGGAAAATATGTATTCTTGAATCCTACTTTGTTCAGTAAAAGCTTCCATCGAAACATCATGATCATTTATCATTAGTTTCTCCTCTAATTGTAGAGCTTTGCTTCCGGAACATATTCTGTTGCGTTACTCTGACATCTGGAGGCAAGGTCAATTACCTTGGTTGAACTTTAACTTTTCTTCCATTACCACATTTTATCAAGAACAATTCTTGAAAAACACCAAACTTAGCAATACAAGTTTTGCTCCTTTGGATCTAGTTATTAAAGATGTATACATAGTTTCTAAGGATACACTACAAAGATTATTTATCATATAAATCAGGCTTCCTAGAAACCACAACACACCATAACTTATATAGTGTTGGTTTCCACAAACTCAGATGGTTCCCTATACTGAAATGAGTGTTTGCATATTAAATTAATAACTCTAAACAATAATAACGTAACTCGGTAAGAGATAACTTAGACCATACACTATTCAATAAAATATGATTACAATGTTCAGGCACATCAACAATATTGAAGTGTCTCAAAACATCATAATTTTGTGGAACAACTTTCACAAGTCTTTATTCCCAAGACTAACTCAAAATATTTGACGCTTTGATATAAACGTAGAGACTTGTCTTTCTTGTTAATTTAATATCCATCTTTACTCTGAAATCCCTTTTGATCATATCAAATTATTTCAGACTCTTGTTTCATTAGTGAATACACATATTCATCTAAGTCCACATACGAAGTTCACGAAATAATGAAATTCACTGCATGCTGATATACGATACATCACAATGTATGATATTTCAACAATCAGTACACACTCTGTTTTACCAGAACGCGAGGTTTCAGTCATCTCACCTAAAGAGGCATGGTTTGCATGTGTCAAGAAATCAAGTATCCCAAGACTTCATCAAACCATTCATGACTTAGACGGTAGTGTCATTATTAAGTTTGCATAATTCTTGGTATTACAATATTTCTTATAAATGATCAAACTACTATCATCAATATAAGAATAACTTATTAATAATTGTAATGTTACCATAAAAGATATCATTCATAAAAGGAGAACAACTGACTTGTTTCTCACTAATATGAATAATTGTCTTCGCAAGATGCAAGACACACTAATAAAGTTCACATTCAAATGATCATAAAATTTATTAATATATTAATCAAATGATAGATGTAGAGGGAGAGTGTTTTCCACCATCAACTATCTTGATTACCGTCAGCACACATTGTATCGAATACTTAATCAACCGCAATTAGTGTTTTGTGGGGAAAGACATTTATAACTCGTATATCAAATATACTTTCTCCGTCAATGACTATTCCTGCATTGGTTCTACTTCATGAGGTGAACAATTCTCCTTCATGACATAGTCCAGACATGGTCTTTGTAGCTGGGAGAAAGCGGATGCCACTTCCCAGTTATCGCAAAGTAACCAGTCAATTTAGTAGTCCAAGTTGTACACAAGGTGTTCATGTATCTTATACAGTTTCCAAGCGACTTTCTCATCAGCTTGTTCCTTCCACCATCGTTGAAAGAAACCCTGTCCATATACTCATATTCCATTACTCTGATTTGTGACTTAGTGCTTTCAAGTTCACCTAGCACGTCATACGTGTTGGCTAACATGCATTCACAATTCATATTCATAGAATGAAGTATGGTGTATTGGACAGTCATTCATAAGTGACGGTGAGTACGATACTCATCATCATCTTCCTTAATTACGGAGTTATCAGGTGTATCTCCTAGCAGTTCGTATTACGTCTAGCAAGTCATTACTAATGAGTATGTCTCTAATGGTGTTGATACACATCAATGAAGTAGGACCCATCTACCTTAAGTTCTTCATAACGCTAAAGAGCCATAGTTATAAACATTTTTTTTGGTATGACATTTTCTACAATGATATTTGTTAAGACATGAAGATTAAGTTCATCATATGTGGAGTTCAATTTTAATTAATTCTAAAACTCCCACTTAGTTAAACATCCCTCAATTTACTAAGTGGTTACATGATCTAGATTCACTATCTTCCCTCGAATATCACACGGCCGACGGATTAGTTTCAAAGGTAGACAACTACTTGTGCGATCACATCATCTATGTGACTCATGCTCGATCTTTCGATCTCTAGTATTCCAAGGCCATATCTGCATATGCTAGGCTCGCCAAATTGACCTCAATGTTATATGCTACTCAGCAAGACCATTTCTGCATATGCTAGGCTTACCGAACCCAACCTCATGCGAACGTCGTTTAATATGTGTGACACCCAATATGTATGGTATGTCGGCCATATGGGCGAACCTTCCAGGTGGTGCACACTTTGGTAGAATACTTGTGTTTGGTATTTAAGAGGGATTATCCTATTGTGCTACCGTCGTTATATCTAGCATATTAGCAAAACAGGATGTAAAACTATAAATCATACAAGTTATGATTCCCTCGACATGCAAATTTAAGTTAAAAACGTCTTTCTACTTTATCTTTTGCAAGTTTTATGTGGCTGCTAGGGGTTTCGAGAAAAGAACTGTTTCTATCCTACGAAAACAAGCCACAACACCAATCCCGCAATTGTCTCTATTACACCCCTATCGGGGCCCTCTGTTGCAAACGTCTTCGCAAAGCTAATGTTAGAGAAACAGACACCCCTAGCCACTTATATGGTACAAGCCATATGTCAAGCGCAGAACCAGTCTAGCGTAAATGCGTAAGGTCCGTCGGTGCCGCTTCATCAGGTGATTGCCGTAATGCTAAATGAGTACACGTGAGAGGATAACAATTGGAGAATTGATGCCCACATAATAGATGTGTTCTATCCGTACAATACATCTACGCATAACTTGGCTCTGATACCACTATTGGGGTTCGGGGCAGAAAACACATTTTTTCATAACCTACGATTCCCAATCCCAAGACTTATGCTATGGCGATGTAAGTAACGGATGGAATAGGTCATGTACCAGTATGTAGTCCGTTAAGCGGGAAACCTTCCCACGTGAACGTGGTTGGTGTAGTCGTACCGGCAATCCCGATGCCGCGCAGCTCCACGATGACTCCAGTGGCCACCCGGTCCTTGAGACCGATGACGGGATTGCTACCCCGTCGGAACGTTGTCAGTGAAGACGCCGCGATACGGCCACGACGATGAAGTAGCACCACAAGTGTTGTGCCTCGCGGGATTATACACATACAGTATACCCGACGTCTCTCCGGGCTTCGAACCAGGCGAGCAGCGGAAAGAAGATAGATTCGGATCCCGATTCCAGTAGCACAACCATGTGTGTATGGTGGAGAAATCCCCAACCAAGTGTAGACTCCAAACAAGGAAAATCCACTCGAGGAAGGAGAAAGGAGGAAGAAAGAGATAATTCATTGTATCAATAAAAGGGCACCCCTACCCCTCCTTATATAGACCAAGGAGATGGGAACCTCCCTCAACTTTCCACGTGGGACTAATCCCAAGGGGAGGGGGTGGCGCACCCCTCAGGGGCGTGGGCCCCTTTATGGCGCCATGGCCCATGGGGGAAGACTCTCTCTTCCCCTAATAGGCCATATGAGGCCCATGTGCCTTTTAATTCATTATTTATTTATTTAAATCTGATTTTTAATATTTAATTCATTAATTAAATATTAAAACATATTTAAGTAATATTTTGAACAATTCAAAATCTCCAGAAACATTTATGGCCTTCACTGGAAACAATTCCGGTGTTCTCTCTTATTTCTCCGGTGATCCCAAATCTATCCTTAGTGCGTCGAATACCCTTAAGTGTAACACCCTACGGTCCGGGAAACAGCAGACATGAACAAGACACTCTCTTGATCAATGACTAATCAATTGGACCTGGTTACAATCCTTGGTAGCCCTGCGCTTCCATCGAATGAAACTTCATCGCTATTGGATCCGTTAACGTTGTGCATGTTCCCTTTGTCCTATGGTACTTTGCTTGTCCGAGGTTTGATCATCGGCATCCAATATACCTAGTTCATCCTCATTACCGACAAACAAGTTTACTTGTTCCCATGATATTACAACCCCGTGACCCAGTCACATGATTGCGCAATCTTTATGATTTAATATCACCGAGTGGGCCCAGAGTACCTATCTGTCACTCGGATGGGCAAATCACGCTTTGATCTATTTGCATACTCATCAACATATCTATTTCGGATACCCAAAATACACCGTTATGTCCAGCATATTTCAGTCAGGCGGTGGGTTGCAAATCAAAGCATCCTCATAGATAGCAATTATGTATGATCATTACGGTCAAATGATCTGGTCACTACGTTATAGTTATCGCAATGTTGACATATGTAACTTGATCACATTGCAACACTTCTGGTGGGTGTATGTCTATCATATCATTATCCCAATGATATGACTTCATTGTCACTGGACGTAAGTGTCACCATGATCAGGAAACCTTGATCAATCAATTGCCCAATGAACTAGTATACTAGAGTTAACTAGAGACCTGGTTGTTTGTATACCACACGTGTATTAAGGTTTCCGCTTAATACAGTTATAACATAGTATAAAACGTATTATTAACTAATAGAATATGCTAATAAAACATATTTTATTTGCCTCTAGGGCACATTCCCAACAAGAGAAGGTGCGGCCGCCGGCCGGTCGAGAAGGGGGAGATGCAACCAAGAGAGAGAGAGAGAGAGAGAGAGAGAGAAGGGTTGTCGCCGAGAGAATAGGGGCGCTGGCCAACACCTTCCATCCCACTTACCAGAGGGCCCCACAGCCACGACTCAGTCAAAATCGATCCAATCACTCCTCAATTGGCTGAGAGCGTTTTTCACCCTAGGGGGTTTAGTAAATTAGAGATAAGATTAAAGAACCTTTCCAAACTGATTGCTGACCCCAACAGATTAAGACAATATTCCAGCACAGAAGCTACTACCACGGAACATCCAGTATTTGAATTCAAAGCTTCTACCACAACCAAGTTATGGAGTTCAAAAAAAAAGACAACCAAGTTATCCATTTAGACCTTAGATAGAACTGCACCCACAAGATTGAAACAACATCGACATGTCCCTACTCAATTGTTGGTATCTCATGTCCATGCGCCGTGCACGCCAACGCCTTCCACGATCTCGCCGTCCGGAGCATCTTTCTGTGCCGCAGGTTCCCGCGCAGGCAGACCCAGTCTTGAACGCTGCCTGGCACGGCGGCGAGAAGCCACCACCGCAGCAGCCGGTGGCTGAGGTTCGGTAGGCAGAGCGGGCCGCCCTGCCCGATCCATCCCACAGCCGCGCACGCATAGGCGTCGGCGGTGGGCACGAACGCCGAGGGACGCCAGGTCGCCACGAAGCCCGTCGCCATCGTGGTCGCCACGAAGAACGGCGCCTGCACAAGATTAAACCACTTCTGTTACTACTGGTACGGTCGTACCGTACCATGCTTGCATTGATTCGACTGCATGCCGCTTTGCATCTTGCAAGAACGCATGTGATGTGCAGTGTTGGCGGTCGACTAGGATAGTGCCGCATTTACTCCAGCCCCATGACGGAATCGTTTGTGGATCCAGCAAGAAATTCAGATTTGTTAAACTTAAGTTGCATTGCATTGCATTGCATGCATACCTGGCATTGCACGTCTATCCCCTTGCTTTTGTACTCCACGTAGAGGCTCCTGGAGAACTGGGCAACGTACCTGCTCCATCGAAATGCACCAATTTTTAGTTTTTTACCATGGGGAAGAAGCAAGTCACTATGTACGTGTTGGACTTGGTGAAATTAAGATTTGCATGTGGACGCATGCTTCGTCACACGTACTACGTACCGTTTGGTGGCGGAGTACATGGTGTGGAGTGGGAAGGAGTGGATGGCCTCCGACGACGCCGAGCCCATGTTGACGACGGCGCCCCTGCCCCGCACCACCATCCCGGGTAGCACCGCAGCGGTGACCTCCGTCACCGCCCACAGGTTCACGCGAATCATCCTCACCCACGCCTCCACGTCCGCCTCGTGCAGGAACACCGCGCCTGGCTCCGCCACCCCGGCGTTGTTCACCAGAATCCCCACGTCCAGCTGCTTCACGGCGTCCCGGAGCCGCCGCAACGCCGCGTCACCTGCATGCCGCCGGTCGATGACGAATCGACGATGACACTGACCAAGTGTTGGCTTCTATATGCTTGAGTAGATGCATCCTTACCTTTAGGAGTGGAGACGAGCGAGAGGTCGAATACCACGGCCATGGTCTGCACGGCGTGACGAGACATGATCGTTTTGGCGACTTCGTGGAGATTGGCGGCGTTGAGGTCCACCAGAATAAGGTTGAGGCCCCGGCGTGCGAGCTCCAGGGCGACGGCCCGGCCGATGCCAGACGTCGGGCCGGTGACGACGGCCCACGTGCCGTAGCGCAGGCGGAGGTCCTCGGGCCGGCGCAGGCAGTGCGTGAGGTGGACGAGGAGGCGGGACAAGAATGCCGCGACGTGAAGGGCGCCGAGGAAGACCAGCCAGAGGAACCATGCCGGCGTTTGCTGGAGGTAAGCCATTCTCCACTTTCTTGTCTCTTCACCCTCGTTGACGCGCTTTTTGTGCCAGTGTTCTACTATCAAGTGTCTATGTATAGATGACTGTCCAGTAGGCACGCATGCATGCCCGCCAGCTACCAGGCCTCAATTTTGTTAAGCTCCCTTTCAATGATCATTTCATGCCAGCGCCTACATTCTAGTTGTCGGTTAATGCATTATGGTGGGGCTTTGGCCTTGCTCGGATTAGTAGGGTCGTGTTCGGTTGTAATCTCTCCATTTGCTTGCATTGATACACATCTCTGCAGAGTCTTGTTGAGCAGATGCATGTAAAAAATTAGAGTCTTTTTACGGTACATCAAACAGATATGAACCATTCATCGGACAAGATTGAACGGTCCGGATTGAGATATAATACGCTGATGCCAATTGTATCATTCGTATGCCTAAGGGATATTTCGGGTACAAAATTATTTTAAATAAATTAGTTTTTTCCCTCGCCGGACTCCATTTTTTTAAAATAATACATTTTTTAGTAAATTATAAAAATAATACACGTTTTTAAAAATTTACATAAATAATACACTGTCGGCCAGGCCTAGGCCGATTGGGCCCAGTCGGCCAGGCCCAGGCCGACTGGACCATTTCCCTGCCAGTCGGCCGCTGGAGGCATGCAGTCGGCCCAGGCCAGGCCGACTGGCCCACTCGGCCCAGCCTAGGCCGACTGGTCGGCCACCTTTTCCAAAGCATTTTTTCTTTTTGTAAAAAATAATACATTTAATTAAAAAATTGCAGAAATAATGCAACATTTATAAATAATGCAAGTATTATACAAATTGCACCATTTGGAAATAATATAATTATTAAAAAAACTACACCATTTAGAAAAATTACAATTATAAAAAAAAGTGCACCATTTTGAAATAATACAAATATTAAAAAAACTGGACCATTTTGAAATAATACAAATATTAAAAATATATTTCTGTATACATTAGTAATATTTTTAAATAATACATTAGTAACCCGTGCTTGAAGAATCCAGGCATGCGTTCACATGAATTTACTCTAGGCATGTATTACGTAGCCCGTGGTTGACAACTCTAGGCAGCCGTGCGCTCGTACTTAGGGCGTGTTCGGTAGCTTCCCAGCTGCCAGCTTCTGTAACTCCAGACTTGGAGCTGCCCCGAACGATCAAACTCCTAGAGTTGAGAAAAAAGAAGCTAGCGATCGATTCAGTGTAAAATACGAGGAGTTGGGGAAGTTGGGAAAACCGAGCTCCACCAAAACAAGGAAGCTAGAGTTTGCAGCAATTACAATTCCATGCCACCGCCAAGTGATGATTCCTACCGATTCGATCCATCCTTTCTCCCCCGTAGCAACTAGTCACTCCTTCCCTTCCTTTTCTCTACTAGTCAACCCTAGACGCCAGCCCCTCGCGCCGCCGGCAGCCGCCGCCGAATATCCTCCTCTGCCGAGCGTTGCCGCCACAACCCGGAGCTCCTCTCCCCGGCCTTCCCTGCACTCCCTCCACGTGCTACTGCAGGTCGTGCAGGGACTGCGCGTGTGAGTGAGCGCTGGGATCTTGGTTCTGCTGCTGCACCAGATGCTAATTAGGCAGTGGCAGTGGATTAACGTATCGCTAATGGCTAAAAAACAGCAATATCTCTCCCTGAGTTGGGCTGTATGCTACTCAAATGGGCTGGGAGCCCGTTCCTAGCAAGAGAAGAAATCCGGAGTTGCGCTCCCGAACGATTTTTGATTGCCGGAGTTCATGTGAGAAGCTGGCAGTCGGAGCTGGGAGTTGGAGTTGAGGATTTTGTGAAGTTGGAGGAGTACCGAACACGCCCTTAGCGTACATGTCCACCAGCGCACTACCCACGGCGATGTCTTGTGATCTGCGGGCGTACATGTCGTCGACGTCGACGACGTGCTCAGCTGGGCGGGCACGGCAGACTCGTCAAGGCGTACAACATCGTCACCTCCATGCATGGAGCCCAGCAAGCACCAGAGTACCAGACGTGGATGTGGAGTAGCCTACTGGGCGCGTACATCAGAATCGTGAAGCTCGGCAAGGTCACCGCTGAGCGGTTGTTCGAGATGGAGCCCGGCAAGGACAGGCATTATGTTTTCGTTTGGATCGATTTTTCTATGTTTGATCGGTTTTCTCTAGACCATTATACCCTTTAAGTTAGGTTTATATAATTTAAACCGTTGGATCCTCTAAATGATACACCTTCCCATGTGTATCATGATGTACCGTAAAATCTCTCAAAAATTAACATTTGTATATTGTTTAGTTGTCTGCATTGTATCAATGGTCATTCAAGTGTTGGGATTCGGAGTAGAAAACAAAAAAAATCGGCACTACGAAGCCAAACCCAAGAACGGATCTAGGAAGATGCCGACAAGGATAGCGATCTTACTACCTTTTGCAACCGTTCAACGGATGCACTCTCGCGGCGGAAGATGTTGATGAAGAGTTGGAGAAGCTCGAAGAAGAACAATCCCACGAACAGATCTAATCCACGTGAAGTCCCTCGAACAAAGATCGAACGCACGATCTCTCTACGGTTGATCCACACGTACGGTGTAGATGATCCGGCAGGGCTCCGCCGTCCAGAGCTCGGCGCCACCAGAGTAGAGAGGAGGGAGGAGCAGCCCTTCGAGGTTATGGTGGAGATTAGATCTAAAGAGAAAGAGAGAGGGGGCAGCCCTTCGGCAAAGATCAATCTAATTGTGTGTAGAAGGGGTGCCCCCATCTCATCTATTTATAGAGGAGGGGGAGGTGAGGCCACCTTGGAGGAGGGGCAGCCCTAGGGGGTGCGCCC
The DNA here is from genome assembly GCA_950022295.1 of Bromus sterilis. Classification (NCBI taxonomy): domain Eukaryota; kingdom Viridiplantae; phylum Streptophyta; class Magnoliopsida; order Poales; family Poaceae; genus Bromus; species Bromus sterilis. The sequence goes on along the minus strand of OX465595.1, from coordinate 85,039,654 downwards.
TAGGGTTTCCCCTCTCTTAGGGTTGCGCCAAGGGGGGGAGGAAGCTTCTTGGAAGCTCCCTCCCAGGCGCCTCCCCCTCTTGGGCCCCTTTGGCCCATGTGCTCCCTCCCCACTTGGGCCTTACAAGTGAGAGGGAGCCCATTGATATTATATTCAATATATTAATTCCAAAACCTTTTGGAAATACATAATAAATGATTATTAAATATATCTAGACCAACTCGGAACTTTTCTGGTCCTTCGGTTTTACCCGGTTTTCTTAAAACTCTTCCCGGTACCTTACTGGGTCTCCAAAACGATTCTGGTTTTCTCATCGATCATAACCCGATCACTCCGAGACTTTCGTGGTGTGGTAAATACATGCTCCTATCACTCTAGTACTCAACAGATCAACTACCCTTAAGTGTGTGACCCCATAGGTTCGGTAGGATACGGACATGAACCGGAAACTTATTTTCCCGCGGAACAATAACCGATAGCGGAGCCATCGACACCCATAAAGGTTCCCGCACCTACACGAATATAAATTCGAGTGAACCATAAGCTTAACATGTCAGTCCTATTTGCTTCACGATACTATACAAAACCTGAGGTGAGATCTTTTAGGTATCCGCATGATTAACCATTAACCATTATACCAAGTCATCCTCCTTCTTGTTTTGTTCCATTTTTCTCGTTTAGTATTCCGGTATCCCTTGTGATCAATTCACAGTGTCTGGCCAGACGATGTTGGATACCGTAATACCGAGAAGGCCCAAAGAAGTATCTCTCCATCGTTAGAGGAGAAAATTCCCAACTCGAATCGTTAAGTCCCTTGACACACTTTCAGGTGTGAGTGATCAAAGCCGTTATTGCCACGCCTGTTACGGGTGGTGTTGGGACAGAGTCAAAACCCACCCTCCGGTATGAAGTTACGAAACATTCTTATGATCATGAAGGACACATGCATATTAACTTTAGATGATTTTACTTATAACATGGAAATGATGTGATCTCAAAGTAAATCATACAATTGGGTCGGTTCAGCACCCTTGTTTTGGCAACAACGTGCTCCCATGTGTTACCGGCATTTTCAATGCCCTATGAACAGGAAAACATGTCATCCATAACACACGGGTTAGTCCTAGAGGCAGACTAAGAACACTTTGTGTTTATACTCCACACCTGCATATGGGTTTTTCTCCGAAGGCAGTTAACATGCTACTTGGCAAACCTCCGCATAGGCCATTGCAGTTATAGCATAGACATATAAACATTAATAATGAACCTGGAATTATAATAATACAATTTATTATTGCCTCTAGGGCATAATTCCAACAGTATCCCACTTGCACTAGAGACAATAATCTAGTTACATGATTTGTCTAACACCAATGGCACTACGGTGTTCTTCATGCTTTGCGAGTGGTAGAGGCTTCGTCAACGGGTTTGACAGATTCAGAGTCGTATCAATCTTGCGTATCTTTAAGTACCCGTCTTTGATGAAATGACGAATAAGGTGGTACTTGCGTTCGACATGCTTGGATTTCTGATAAGCCCTTGGCTCCTTTGCTTGAGCCACTGTGCCAGTGTTATCACAGTATAACTCCAGTGGGTCTCTCGCACTTGGGACGACATCAAGATCGATGATGAAGTTCCTAATCCAAATGCCCTCCTTAGCTGCTTCTGAAGCCGCAATGTATTCCGCCTCCGTTGTAGAATCCGCGACGGTATTCTGCTTGAAACTTTTCCAGCTTATTGCTCCACCATTTAATGTAAATACATAACCTGATTGAGATTTGAAATCATCATGATCAGTCATGAAGCTAGCGTCCGTGTAACCTTTTGCAAGGAGCTCTTCATCACCTCCATACACGAGAAACAACTCTTTTGTTCTCTTGAGGTACTTGAGTATATTCTTGACAGCAGCCCAATGAACCAATCCAGGGTTGCTTTGGTATCTGCTACAAGCACTAAGTGCAAATGAAACATCTGGTCTGGTGCACACCATGGCATACATGATCGATCCAATGGCTGAAGCATATGGATTCTTACTCATCTGAGGCGACTGACTTCAACGAAGTACTGTGCCATGTGACATTGGGAGATTGCCTTTCTTTGCATTCTCCATTCTGAACCTTTTCAGAATCTTGTTAAGGTACGTGCTTTGGCTAAGCGCTATTAAGCGTTTTGATCTATCTCGATAGATCTGGATGCCTAATACGTATGCTGCTTCGCCCATGTCCTTCATCAAAAAACTGTTTTTAAGTGACTCTTTCACTTCATTAAGAAAGTTTTTATCATTTCCAATTAACAATATGTCATCGACATATAGTACGAGAAAAACTATTGCGCTCCCACTTACTTTCTTGTATACACAAGATTCTTCTTCGTTCTTGATGAATCCGAAACCTTTTACGACTTCATCAAAACGTGTATTCCAACTCCGTGATGCCTGCTTCAAACCATTGATGGCTCTTTGAAGTTTGCATACCTTACCAGCATCTTCTGGACTCAAAAAACCTTCAGGTTGTATCATGTATACATCCTCCTCAAGATGTCCATTGAGGAAAGTTGTTTTGACGTCCATTTGCCATATCTCATAGTCGAAATATGCAGCGGCTGCTAGTAAAATCCGAATGGATTTAAGCATCACTACGAGCGAGAAAGTCTCGTCGTAGTCAACTCCTTGGACTTGTTGAAAACCTTTTGCGAAAAGCCGAGATTTGTAGACGGTCAAGTTTCCGTCTCCGTCTGTCTTTCGTTTAAAGATCCATTTGCATTCAATTGGTTTGACACCTTCAAGAGGGTCTACCAATCTCCAAACCTGGTTTTGGTGCATAGACTCTATTTCGGATTCCATGGCCTTTTGCCATCCGGTGGAGGTAAGGCTCACCATCGCTTCATTATAGTTCGTAGGCTCATCTTCTTCCATTATGAATACTTCATTATGAAACCACTCTGGTTCAAGATGAAGTCTTGACGACCTACGAGGGGCAGTACTTGGCTTGATCGGAGTCACTGTATCTGGTATAGTGATTTGTGGCTCAGTCATGGGAACTGACTCCTGAACAATTTCCGGTTCTTTTCCCCGAGGAGTCGAAGATTCAATAATCTCATCAAGTTGTACTGTCCTCTGATGTCTACGCACGCTTCTATTCTTGTAGACTATGTTGGGCCTCCAAGCGCAGAGGTTTGTAGGACAGCAACAATTTCCCTCAAGTGGATGACCTAAGGTTTATCGAACTCAGGGAAGTAGAGGTAGAAGATGGTCTCTCTCAAGCAACCCTGCAATTAAGATACAAGAAGTATCTTGTGTCCCCAACACACCTAATACAACAAGGAGTTGTATAGGTGCACTAGTTCGGCGAAGAGATGGTAAAATACGAGTGATAGGTGTGGCAAAGCAAGGTAATATAAATCTGTAATAAAAAGTGCAGCAAGCAAACATGTGACAAAACTGAGCACAAACGGTGTAACAAATGTGGAAACAAGGCCTAGGCTTCATACTTTTACTAGTGGAAACTCTCAACAACATTAACATAGTCTAATCACATGATATTTCCACTAAAACATGCATTGGAGACGCACTCGGAGGTCCTTCCTTTGTGGTCAAGAGAGGATGAGAATTATGTAGGGCTACAAAAGCACACCTCAAAGTTCGTAGTTCTCAATCTATGGATTTCCCAATGTCACCGCGGCCATCCAAAGAGAGTACCACAATCACCACAACATATCTCAAGGATAGTCAAAGACAAGCACCAAGAGACTCTCAATCTTCAATCAACACACAAAAGAGGAAATCACTCATGATAATATCCTTCTAACCCATGTCCAATAGACCGTTGTCACCTTGGTCTCGGGGATTATACTAGATAAGATCAATTGAGTACATCAATCCAATACATAGAGGAAGGGGAAATATCATGGAATCACCCTAGATTAACATAGCCTATGATCACAATGAAGATCACATCATGGGAGAGAGAGAAGAACACATAGCTACTGGTAGAAACCTCAGCCCCGAGGGATAACTACTCCCGCTTCATGGAGGGAGGAAGAAACGTCGATGGATATGAATCCTGGGGCACTTCCCCGTCCTGGCAGGGTGTCAGCACAGGAATTCTGTCCCCCCGAAACTTGATGGCGATGGCGGCGGAGATCGGAATTGCTTTTGGAGAAAAGGGGTATGGATTAGGGGTTTCCACCCCGAGGGCTAAATATAGGCGGAGGGGGGCATCGAGGGGACCCACAGGGCAGCCAGGAGGGTGCCCGGCGCGACCTAGGGTGGGGCCGCGCCAGGGACCCTTCTGGAGTCCCTGTGGTGGCCCCCCTCCGCTGCCTTGGTGATTCCGAGAGCTTCCGTGTCACTGATTTTTTATATAATTTTCCCGGAATTTTTGGAGCACTTTTAATAGCCGGAAAACCTGAAATACAAAAACAGCAGAAAACAACAACTGGCAACTGGGTGCACTGAGTTAATAGATTAGTCCAAATATGCTCAAAAGTGTATGAAAGTTCAAGAAAATCATAGAAAGGTCACACAAAACATGCATGGAGCAAGCAGAAATTATAGATACATTTGGGACGTATCAACATCCCCAAGCTTAATTCATGCTCGTCTTCGAGTAGGTAAATGATAACAAGCATAATTTCTGTGGTGACGTGCCACACAACCATATAAGGACTTTTAAGTAAAGCAATCAAAGCATGCAATTCAATTCAAGTCTTAACATGCAAGAGTCTATATTAGCATTGACACAAGCAACAAAAGAACAAAAGGTGCAAGAGCTCTCGCTGTCCGTGACTCGAATGTCTCCAGATGGTGTTTGCGTGCAAGCAGGGGATAGGGAAATACGAGATAGAAAAGGTAATTATTTATTTTTCCGGATTTTTTGGAGCACTTTTAATGGCCGAAAAACCTGAAATACAAAAACAGCAGAAAACAGCAACTGGCAGCTGGGTGCACTGGGTTAATAGATTAGTCCAAATATGCACAAAAGTGTATGAAATTTCAAGCAAATATGGCAAAGTCGCACAAAACATGCATGGAGCAAGAAGAAATTATAGATACGTTTGGGACGTATCAACATCTCCAAGCTTAATTCCTGCTCGTCCTCGAGTAGGTAAGTGATAACAAGCATAATTTCTGTGGTGACAAGCCACACAACCATATAAGAACTTTGTAAGTAAAGCAATTAAAGCATGCAATTCAATTCAAGTCTTAACAAGCAAGAGTCTATATTAGCATTGACACAAGCAATAAAGAACAAAAGGTGCAAGAGCTCTCGCTGTCCGTGACTCGAATGTCTCCAGATGGTGTTTGCGTGCAAGCAGGGGACTGGGAAAAGAGAGAGAAAAAAGTTGTTGAGAACTACTATCTACTAAAGTTTCACACTTAGTCTCCTTTGGATTCTTATATGGACTCGTCCCTAGACCACTAGTCAGGTACAAGTCAAACTGGTCCACTCCCTTTCGATATTTTGAGCACTCATGCAATGGATGAGCGTGAGCAAGAAAGTTGAGACCTAAAAGGCGAAACAGAAAGAAGGTGGAGGAGGAAGACAAAAAGGTGTGAAAGGCTCACATCAATGAGGACAATCATAGGCGAGAGAAGGACATATGATAGATATGATGTGAGGAGTAGGGATTTCCATGCAACGGATGCACATGTGAGCTAAAAGCTCTCCAAGGGAACTAGTGGGGGTGCATCTAACTTGCTTGCTCAAGAAGACCTAGAGCTCGTTTGAGGAGGCTCATCATTGTAATATACAAGCCAAGTTCTATAGTGTGAAGGTCCCCACATAGCTATATGCATGATGATGATCTCTATGGAGTACAAGGGATAGATGATGAAGTACTAGTGTGGATATCTCAAAAAGGAATAGTAGTGTGCCCCCTTCTCTCTTTTTATTTTTCCTTTTATCTTTTTCTATTTTTTGTATTTTTTTTGGTGGCCTCAATGGCTCTTTCTATTTAACTCTCATTTGTCCTCTTTGGGATCTTTTGATTTTGTCCTCTTTGGGATCTTTTCCTCACTTTAGGGGCAACACTCTATATTTTACAAGAATATAGGAGATCTTTCACACTTTACAAAGCTACTCACATAAAGAAGATATAACTATCATGATGGAAATGTATGCGTCTACAAGGATAGCAGGATATGCAATGATACTAGCGCATCATGTAGCAATGATTAGGGCAAGGCCCAACTAGCATGTGGCTCATCGATCAAGCAAGTAGCATGTATGACATGAGGATCAAGTCATGAGAAGGTGGATGTTGCATGGAAATGTATCTCGGAAAGGCTATGGAAATGCCTTGTAGGTAGGTATGGTGGCTGTTTTGAGGAAAGATATAAGGAGGCTTATGATGACAGAGCGTATCATGCCAAGGGTTTGGATGCACCGGCGAAGTATGCGCCAAGTCTCGAGGTGAGAAAGGGCAATGCACGGTACCGAAGAGGCTAGAAAAAGTATAGGTGGGTGGAAGTGTCAACTTTCGAATACTCACATTAGTCCGAAGAACTCATGCACTTATTATCGGTAACTCTCAATCTAATCAGGAGGTTCACAAAGAGACAAGTACCCCGAGGAGGAGTGTATGGGGGTTTGGTTATCCTTGCGCATCCTCAACTCATGGTACGTGAGTGTACTCTAATATTCGAACCCTCCAGAGGTTAGTGATCCATCTAGTAGCTAGAGTTCTCAACAGGGGTTTTTGGTTTTCGAAAAACACACGGATTGCCAAAAATACGACATCTATCACTAATAGGCTCGAGCTCTTGACACCAAAAGTTCAAACATTACTCTAGTCAATACCTCAAAACTATTGCAAGTTACTACTACAAAGAGAATAGCAACTTCAACTACCTACTTCCTAGTCAAGACACAAAACTTAGTGCAACAGGAAAACTCTCTAACAAGATAAAACATGCAACCTATAGAAAGTTCAACCTAAAACAAAAGAAAATCTCTAGTAAAACTAAAGCACTACAACTAAACAGAGCAGCAGCTAAGAAAAGAAAAAGAACAACTCACAGCTAAAAGAATAAGCATGCAAATCCTATAAGGCGTTCTAGTTCAAGCGGAGCGTGTAACTCTCCCACACAAAAGAGTAAGCTGGGGTCTAACTTGTTACTACAGCAAACCAAGCAAAAACAAACCTATAAAAGTATAGAGCGAGAAGCTCCAAGAATAGCACACACCGCATGAAGTGATAAAAATATAGTGAAACGAGAGACGAACTGATAATTGTCGATGGAGAAGGGGATGCACGGGGGCATCCCCAAGCTTAGACGCTTGAGTCTCCTAGAATATTTATTGGGGGTGCACATGGGAATCCCCAAGCTTGAGCACTTGACACTCCCGAATCTTCTTTTATCATCTTCCATCGCACACTTGAAAACTCCCTTCATACATAACTCATCATAAGATGATTAGAGAGGTTAGTACCCTTAATAAATAAATAAATTTCCACTGGATATAAAGATATTTTTGAAGATCTACTGTTTCTCAAGATTGCCAAAAAGTTTTTTCAAAGAAAAAGAAAGCTTAAGGTTTGGAAAAGTTAGGAGAGACAAAATGTGGCAGAATCTGTGAAAAACAGAATAGCAGGTAGTAAAAGAATTTTTAGGGGTACTTCTGCAACTCGAATCAAAAAACTCAGAATAGACGCTCGAAATTCAATTGTATGGAGCACTCTGTCAAAAAAATTCAAATCAAAAAGATGATCTGGTGATTTTAGGCTAATTGTTTCGTCCAAGGACAGAATCTGTTTTCTGGACAGCATGTCACAACTTTTGAACTTTCTTGCAATCGGAGGCTAGACTTGGCACAAAGATTGAAAATAAAGATACAATGATGTTGCTACAGTAGTAAAAATCATCAAGACCACTAAAAACTGAAATTAAGAACTTAAACTAAAGATAACAAGGGTTGTCTCCCTATAGCTCTTTCTTTATAGCCATAAAGACATGCTTAAGATTTTAATGATGCTCTCATAGGAATAAGGAATAAGAGTTGAAGAACAAAAGAGAGCATCAAGAAGCAAACAACAAACACATTTAAGTCTAACATGCTTCCTATGCAAAGGGATCTTTTAGAGAAATAACTCATGGAAGCATAAAGATATTAGCATAGGAAGCCAAAATAAGTGCAACTTCAAAACCTTCAACATAAAGAGAGGGAACTTGATATTATTGAAATATCTATAAGCATATGTTCCCCTATCATGATAATTTTCAGTGGGATCATTAATAAACTCAACAATATAAGTATCACATAAAAAATTCTTATCATGATCCACAAGCATAGAAAATTTGTTACTCTCCACGTAAGCAAAATCCTTCTCATTAGTAATAGTGGGAGCAAACTCAAGAAAATAGCTATCACATGAATCATTCTTATCATGATACACTTCCAAACATTCATTCTTTATAGCATAAGTGTCATCACAATAATCATCATAGATAGGAGGCAAAGTATCATCAAAATAAATTTCCTCATCAAAACTTGGGGGGATAAAAAGATCATCTTCATAAAACGTAGCAACCCCAAGCTTACGGTTTTGCATATCATTAGTATCAAAAGTATTCAAAGAAGACATGCTAATAACATTACTACTATCATGAGTGTTGTTCAAATAATAAAGTTCCATAGGCTTTTTATCTCCTCCTCAAACACTTCATGTCCTAACTCAAGATAGAGCTCATAAAGCTCTCTCATATTTATTTTTTGTTTTCCATTAAGCCTAACTATTGAAAATAAAAACAAGAAACAAAAAGAATTAATTGCAAGATCTAAAGATATACCTTAAAGCCTTACCTCCCCGGCAACGGCGCCAGAAATAGCTTGATGTCTACGCACGCTTCTATTCTTGTAGACTATGTTGGGCCTCCAAGCGCAGAGGTTTGTAGGACAACAACAATTTCCCTCAAGTGGATGACCTAAGGTTTATCGAACTCAGGGAAGTAGAGGTTCAAGATGGTCTCTCTCAAGAAACCCTTTAATTAAGATACAAGAAGTCTCTTGTGTCCCCAACACACCTAATACATATAGGAGTTGTATAGGTGCACTAGTTCGGCGAAGAGATGGTAAAATACGAGTGATAGGTGTGGCAAAGCAAGGTAATATAAATCTGTAATAAAAAGTGCAGCAAGCAAACATGTGACAAAACTGAGCACAAACGGTGTAACAAATGTGGAAACAAGGCCTAGGCTTCATACTTTCACTAGTGGCAACTCTCAACAACATTAACATAGTCTAATCACATGATACTTCCACTAAAACATGCATTGGAGACGCACTCGGAGGTCATTCCTTTGTGGTCAATAGAGGATGAGAATTATGTAGGGCTACAAAAGCACACCTCAAAGTTCGTAGTTCTCAATCTATGGATTTCCCAATGTCACCGCGGCCATCCAAAGAGAGTACCACAATCACCACAACATATCTCAAGGATAGTCAAAGACAAGCACCAAGAGACTCTCAATCTTCAATCAACACACAAAAGAGGAAATCACTCATGATAATATTCTTCTAACCCATGTCCAATAGACCGCTGTCACCTTGGTCTCGGGGATTATACTAGATAAGATCAATTGAGTACATCAATCCAATACATAGAGGAAGGGGAAATATCATGGAATCACCCTAGATTAACATAGCCTATGATCACAACGAAGATCACATCATGGGAGAGAGAGAAGAACACATAGTCTACTTCCGCCACCTCCGCTGGATCGGAGAACGGAGGTCGTCATCGAGTCCGTACGTGTGCGAGTACTACGAGGTGCTGCACGTGCGGCACTACCACCCAACAGGGTGCTAACACAGCCAGGGGGCTGTGAAAGGTTTACGGCTTCATCAACCACGTTTACGGGAACGTTTCCCGCGCAACGAACTACACCCCGAGGTATGTTTCCGCAAGTCTTTCCGTTACGGCATTACAACTAGATAGATCTTGGGTTAAGGGCGAAGCTAGTTAGAAAAATTATTGTTTTCTGTTGCGAGACCCAACAGCGGTATCAGAGCTAGATCTATGTGTAACACCCTCAGATGCCTGTAACAGTAACCATCATTACTGTTGGTCATCACTGTTGGATTATCACTGATTGATCTCCCTTGTCCTTGATAAAACTTTGTGATGCTAATGATCAAACCTTGCTGTGGTTGATCAACACCCCATGCACCATGTACTTGAGCCCTTGGGATCAAAACCCAAAGCCAAATGCACCTTGCTCATCTAACAAACCAAACCCTAGTTGAAACTTCTTTGAATGAAAAATAACACAAAAGTGCTCAAATAAAGTTGTTCCAAAAATCATGAAACTATTTTTGTAAATTGCCTAAAATCATTATAATCATGTTGGACCAACTTTGGTAATTTTTGAAGTTATGGAAAATCCCAAACAATTATAACAGTAGCTTATAAGACCCTTTTTAATCCTAATATATTTAAAAGAAGTACCCACTGAGTTTTAAAATGCACCAAATCTTTTATGTAACCTACAGGTGACATACAACTAATTTACAAACCACCAACACATTTAAATAAAATGTAGAAGTGATTAATTTAATTACAACAGTAAACAAAAGCAAAAGGAAAAGAATAAAACAAACCGAAGACTTACCTGTCGCCCCTGGGCGAAGCCCACACCACGGCCCACCCCGGCCCGTCTTCCACCTCCCACCTGCTCCCGTCACGTCGGCCAACTGCTCGACACCGTGGCACAGCCGTGGCCACGGGCGCCGCTGGAGCCCTCCCCTCCCTCACCTGCTCCCTACGACCGGAGAGGCGATAAGCACGCCCCCACCCCCTCCCTGGACACCCCCTCCCCATTCTCCTCTCCCTCCTCGCCTCTCCCGCGTCGGGGAAGAACCGCCCGAGGCCACCGTCGCCATTGCCACGCCAACTCGCGGCCATCGACGACGACGGGCCACGAAAACGTGTCCATCGGGAGCGCAGACGACGACTTCATCACCTCGGAGGATAAGCCGTGCCCCGAGCCCCTGTACGCCGCGAATCGGCGCCGTCTTCATCTTCGACTCCAGCGTGCCTCCGGCCAAATTCCGGCCGATGCGGACCACCACCGCGCCCGCTGCCCTCCTCTACCTTCTCAGGGTGAGCTGGGTCACCTTCCCCATGTACTCGCGCCCCCTCTCTCCCCCTGTACTAGCCGCCGCCATTGGAGCCGAGCACGTCTCCGCCGAGGAAGGACGTGCGCTCGCTCCAGTGAGCTTCAGCTCACGCCGCTTGCACCACTATGTTCCTGGTAGAGCATAGGTTCGGTTTAGATGATTTGCGCGCTCGATTTCACCCCGTACCCCCGATTTCCATTTGACCCGAGCGCTGCCTCCGCCATTGTCGACAGCGAGCTTCACTCCGGCTACCCCCGACGTCGCCACCACCTGGAATCGACGCAGCGCTGTCTTCCCGTTCGGATGCACCAAACCCCGTGACGAACGGTGCCCCCTAGCCCATTTCCGACGCCCCTCCCGTGGCCTCCGCCGTGCTGGGCACGCCGGCGTCTCGCCGCCGGTGCCCCCCTGACGTGGCACACCTGGGGGCAACCCCTGGGTCACTGCCAGTGGACCCCTTGGTCCCAGTTGACTGGGTTGACCAGTCAACTGTGCTGCCTGGGCAACCCCAGTCACTGACAGGTGGGTCCCCTGTAAATAATTAACTTAATGCTTTTAGTTAATCTAATAATTAAAATTGAGTCACTGACATGTGGGTCTAGAGGCATTTCTGATTTATTAAAATGTTTTATAAATAAATAGAGGCTGACATGTGGGTCCCACATGTCAGGCACTGTTTTGCATAATGTTCTGGATAATGTTGAATAAATAATAAAAGAAATTCAGAAAATCATTTAAATGATTTAAAACTTTGAAATTCAATAACTTTTAAACCGTAACTCGGATTGAAAAACTTTATACATGAAAATTGATCAGAAAAATACAACGAATACGGATACGCTATCCGTATATCTACCACACCCCTCTAACACCACGAACATCGAACCGTCCCCCTCCGGACCGTCTGTCCGATAAATTGTCCGGTACTGTTAGAGTGCCCGGATGAATTTATTCCGAACACGAATGTTTCTCAGAATAGATCAACTAGCACGGATATACCCCCCTTATGTTTGTCCGGTACCCACGACACCTCCGGCTTGATCCTTCCCCTTCCGGGCACCCTGTCCGGTAATCATCCGGAGCCGGTAATTCATCCTCAAATGAATTTCCGTTCCGAGCAATGTGCATTGCACTACGTTAGAATACCGTTAACATTTCATCTGTTATGTCATGCATCTGTTTGTATATGCTTGCTGTGTATTTACTGTTTCTTCCCCCCTTAATCTCCAGTAGACCCCGCTGCTGCCGTCGACTACACCGCTGCTGAGTACGACTACTTCGTCGACGACCCTACTACTACCGTCGAGCTTCCAGGCAAGCAGAGCCATTCTCTTCCCCAGATATCGCCTATCTTTCCGTACATTTCTTGCACTAGGCATTGTTACCGCTGCTGCGACGTTGCTTACCTATTCAATTGCATAACATGTCATTGTCACCCCTTGATGTGCCTTCCTTTATCCTATGCCGCCTGTTATTATTATTATGCATTATTCAACAGTGAGCCCTGCGCATTGTTAGTTAGGATTGGATAGAGGGCCGTGATCACTCAGGGGAGTGAACGCGGATACAATTATTATAACTGCACAGGTACGGTACAAAGCAGACACCGCCAAAGGCAAAACTTGACTAACTATGTCTGTACTCAGATATTATGGCTTGTATGACTTATGTATTCGGGTCCGCGTGACCCCCTCTATTGTAACATATTTTTTTATCCTTTTGTGTTTAGTGTTGTGCTGTGATATTATCACTGTGGCACCCTAATCTCAGTCGTGTACCCTGTGTGTATGATTACTGTACACGGACTGATTTTGGGGGCGTCACACTATGCTTCGTATTGCTGTACGGTTAGAACACATCGGGGATGTGGGCGTTGATTCTACGATTGTTACCCTCTCATGTGTACTTGTTATATCTGTGGCATTGTTTGATGAAGCGACCCCCGACCGACCTTACGCGTACGCTTACGCGAGACTGGTTCCACGCTTGACATACGGCTTGTACCGTATAAAGTGTTGGGGTTCGCAGCAGAAAACACAAATTTTTCTAACTAGCGTTCCCATAACCCAAGATCTAGCTAGCCGTATTACCGTAACGGAAAAGAGTGCGGAAATAACATACCTCGGGGTGTAGTCCGTTGCGCGGGAAACGTTCCCGCAAACGTGGTTGATGTAGCCGATCAAGTTTCACAGCCCCCTGGCTGTGTTGAGCACCCGGGTGGGTGTAGTGCCACACGTGTAGCACCTCGTAGTACTCGCACACGTACGAGACTCGATGACGACCTCCGTTCTCCGATCCAGCGAATGTGGCGGAAGCAGACCTCCGGACGGAGCTTCGGCAGCACGACGGCCTCCGATTCTAGCAGAGAAGCCTCAATTCCACTATAGGCTCACACTAGGGAGCCCACCGTGAAAGAGACAAGGGAGGGGATAAGACCGGAGAAAACCGATCTCAATTCGGAGTAATATTTAATTTCTCACGAATTTCTGTGTATTAAATATGTGCACCCTGCCCATCTATATATAGGCAGAGGGGAGGGAGTCAACCCCTCTCCCTTAGCAATGTGGGACTAAAGTCCCTTTGCTAAGGGGGGTGGCCGGCCAAGGGTGGAGAGGGGGCGCACCCCTCATGGGCCCTAGGGCCCATGGTGCCTCCCCCTCTTTCCTTTTTCTTTTTTTCCCTTTTATTTCCCCTAATGGGCCTCTTTCATAAATAAGGCCCATAGCACTTTTTAATTATAAATAAAAATTTTGTAATTATTAATTCAATTAATTAATAACTAAAACATATTATTCCTTCTCCCGGTGCTCTGGAACACCTTCCGGCTCACTCCGAAAATCCTTCGGGTCAACACGGAACTTTTCCGGTGTTGTTTCCTTTATTCTCTGGTTACTCCGATGGTTCTGAAAAGTTCTCCGATTTCATCGAGCCCTTAAGTGTGTTACCCTACAGTCCGAGAACACTCCAGTCATGACCGAGATGAGGCTACGGTCAATGATCATCAGCGGGACCTGGATGCCCATAATGACCCCTGTGCATTCCGGATATCAAACACCGATTGGACCTTACGCCGTATAGCATTCCCTTTGTCAGCGATACTGGATTGTTCCGAGATTCGATCAATGACATCCTATGTCTGGTTCAACCTCGTTATGAACTAATCCTCATTCACTCGTTCCCGTGATATTCATCCCCGTGACCTAGTCACACGCTGCAGCTTTATGGATGGAATCTCACCGAGTGGGCCCCGAGTATCTATCCATTATATGGATTGACAAATCCCGCTCTTGTAACAATACTCCTCAACATATCTCCACGGAATACCCAAGATACAACCGTTATGACCCGCATATTTCAGTCAGGTGGTGGGATGTAGGTCAAAGCATCCGGGAAGATAGCAATTATGCACGTACTCACGGTCAAAGGAACGGTCTACCACGTTCTGTAATTACAACACTGAACCTTCACAAGATTTGATCATGCTGTAATGCTTACTTTGGGTAATGTTCATCACGTCACTTAACCAGTGAGGTGACCTCATTGTCAAGAGACTTAATTGTCCATGATCGCGAAACCACGACCATCATGTTGACCATGAACTAGTTATCGATGTAGAGGCTAACTAGGAACTCTGGGGGTTTCTATACCACACCTGCATCATTGTTTCACTGACACAGTTCTAGCACGGTATGAAACTGGTTATGAACTTGCTTAGATATATTGGAATAATCATATATTATTTGCCTCTAGAGCATATATCCAACAGTCTCCCACTTGCACTTGAGTGCTAATAATCTAGCCGCACTTTTTCGATCATAATCATCTTATCACATAAGTGTTCATTGATCATGCATGCTCATGGAAGAGGTTTCGTCAACGAACTGCACCAATTCAGATTCGTATGTTTCCTTTGCAACTGGTATAGGTCAAAAGCTCTTTTGACATACCACTCATTATCATATAATGGTTGGATATAAGTTTCGCGGGAGAGTGAGACTATTATTTCACAGTATCCTCCAAAGATCTCTTGGTTCAGTCTTTAGAAGACTCATCCATAGTCATATATACTGGGAAATACACTCAACCAGAAGTCCAATACTTCTAACGCTAAACTTTTATTCATACGTCTACTTTCTTAAGTAGTATTATGTTTGTAGTGCCTTGAATTTTTCTCACATTTCTTTCATGTCTTTGGTGATGTCTCTAATTCCATATAAACCCATAATATGGCTTGCAGTTGTAATCTTGCATTACATTCAAGTCTATTATCCCCTCTATATTTTAAAGTATAGTCCTCAGTATTCCTCATATACTGAAATCATGGACTTAATTCAGATTCTGTGTTTTACTCCTAAAGCACATCGGAATCTCTTCTTCATCCAAGAACTTTTGAGTCATTCTGTTGTTGGATTCACAATGCAAGTTATATGGTAGAATCATATGTCAAGAACATATAAGATCACATGTCCAGTACATGGTGCATCTCTATTCTTCCATCAAGACATTGCTTGTGATATTTGGATTTCATCCATTATATGATTTCGAGCCACAAGAACCTGTTTCTTGTCTTAGAAGATCATTCCAACCTTCACTTCGTTTCATTATCCGTATCTTAATCTACTCATATAGATTGCAACGTGTAATGTGTTGGTATTTCACATAAAAGAAGATTCTTGCAATCTTGTATTTTATTTTCCTTATGCTCTATATATATCATAATGCACATATGTATATAAGACGATTCTCTATATACTTAATCAATGCATATCCATATATATACATATGAGATCATTCTTCACACATATCAATGCATATATGTTTGAGACAATGATCATGCTCCCACTCAAATATATCCATCATATACTCATATATTTGTTGTTCAGCTTTCATTAAGTCATTTTATTGTTCACTATGTCTCACATAATGACAATGCTTCCAAAGCTCCCACTTAGAAAATGGCCTCTGCATTCCAAGTTTCCGGGAAGTCTTCAAAGCTCCCACTCAGTTTCATGAAACTGCAGGCCCACTCAATATTTTGGTTATCACAAAACCACTTGATCAAATCAAGGTTGAGGGTTCCTGTCTTGAGGTACTATAGTCCATCCTTTTAACGAAATAACCTTCGTCATGCCCATTGCAATTCTCTTTCAAATCCCAAATTTGACTGAGATGCAATTTCAGGCTATGGTCCATCGTAGTGTAAATGAAATATTTCATTGATTAAAGTATTCCTACGTTTCCGTAGTCAATCACCATTGAACTTTGGTCATAACCAAATAATGCCTTATGCCCATTACATTAATCTCAATAACTCTCCAGTTTGTTGAGAATATGAAATAACCGATTTATTTCACGGGACGTGAGCCATCCTTTATGTAACTCAATATTATTTCATTTCTCCTCGTGTTCTAGGCTACCATCATTCCTTTCTGTCTCAAGCAATGTTATTCTTTATTGTTTCATTAAGAAGACTCATGATTATTGTTCTGTACAGAACGTATTCATGACAACCTTCTAAATTCAACAATGGCTTCAATTCATATACCAAGATCAATCATCTATGGCATATCCTTCCTTATACAGTGTCATTACAGCGGAACATGCTTCCGTTGCAATACTCTGATATTCTGAAGGCAAGGTCCAATACCCCGGTCAAAGTTTCCATTATCTCCCATTGGATCCGTGTCGAGAGACTTCTTCTCGCATTACCAATCAAGCAACACACATTTTGCTATTCGGGGAGAATATGTAATTTCAATTGCTTGTAGTTTTATTACAAAGAAATTCTTTCTTTTCAGAAACCTTATAACACCATTAGTTATGGAGCTATCATGTCTCGTTAGATTCGGGATGGTTTCCTATTCATGAAGTGGGTGTTTTAACTTATTGAATTAAACAACCTTATTCGACAATAACTATAGTGCTAGGGGAAAGAACGTTTAGACCATACTACGGTTTAGTATGACTACGAATGGTTTAAGTAGTCTAGTACTTTCAACTTCCATCGTAGTTTGTGGTACAACTTCCACAAGTCTCCCATTATGTCAATATCAATACTTATCACTTCGGATCGTAGCGTAGTGATATGTATCCTTGTATTCTCACTTCTCACTGTGATTCCTGAATCTCAGTTTTATGATCTCAATTGAATACAACTTTCAATTAATCATATGAAGTCTTTAATGATAACTCACGTGCCCATTTAGTACATCATTTATATATAATGATTGGCACAAGTTCTACTTGCTAGAACCTTGTCATGGTTATATTTATTGCAGAGGTTCATAGATCGTGTATCTAATCCATCTCATGCAATCAAGTTATGACTTTCATTCGATAATGAAAGCTCAGGAATGATCAGAGGGGGAGGGGGTGAATGATCACTTCTAAAAATTCTAAGGAACTTAGAAGGAAATCATGTAAACATCGTAGGACTAAGAACATCTCGAAGGGAATTCAGTATCGAAAGTAATGCAAGGCTCGAAAGGATTGGGAGCGAAGGAAAACATCGAAGACAAATAGGCTACGGGTAAATATTTGAAGTAAATGCTAGAAGGAAAACGAGCCTGACACAGCGATGTTTGGTAAACCAGTTCACACTCTGCAAAGTGCTACGTCTGGTTGGAGGGACTGGTGATTGAACACCTGGAGAAAAACTCTCTCCGTCCTATTCTCCACTGCAACAAACTCCTCGAGCTTGTCCAGTTTTCACTCGTGGTAGATGATTCAGGACATCTCCGAGACCTTTACAAACTTCCTTCAGCAGCGACAATTACTCTTCGACTGCTTGACAGGCGACGCCTAACCGTCTAGGAGACTTGCAGATCTCCAAGATAAAAAGATCGGCTAATCTCAACCTAAGTCATAGTGAATTTCTCAACTCAGTTCAGACTTGGGTGAAGGTTTTCTCTCGATGAATCTCTTTGGGATGCTCTCAGACTTCTGTCTTAGAATCTTCAGTGGAGCAGCCAGCCCGAACTGGCGGGTGGGTGCGGGGTATTTATAGTTGGCGATCCCGATGGGTAAAATGACTGAAGTGACCCGATGCAACCGCTTGACGCGTGTCCACAACGGTCGGATTCCAATCACTGCGCAACTTTACTTGAGGAACAAGTAAGCTGACTCACCGAACGAGTTCTCTCTCGATGGCACGAAGTGCAATGACTTTGCCTTCGAGCTATTTGCTCGACTCGGTGAGATTTATCTCGGTAGGCTTTTGTGGGTTTTGATTGAGCAGAGCAAATTCACTTCGACAAAGATCTCAACTAGCAAACCCCTCTTGATAGTACGGTTTTTCCTACGACTCAAGAAATAAAGAGAAACTAGCAAAAAGACTAAGTCTTCGATCAGCTTCAGCTTTCTACTCGTTGCGCTTTTGCTCGAGAGAAACATCTTCTTCGACAACATTTTTAGGGGTCGTCTTCCTTCAAAAGCTTCGGTAGATGACTGCAGCTTTACTGCAGTGAGTTGTCCTTCGACCTTCTACATGCAAACTCCATTCTTTCGGAACCTAAGTATCTGTTTATACTCGAAAACAATATTAGTTCCACTTCTGCTTTGTCCAAAAATGTCCAAAACCTTCGGGGGCAAAACTTGCTCTTACAATCTCCCCCTTTTTGGACGATTGTTGACAAAACAGGCATCGATAAATAATTTGAAAAAGTTTGAGTTTTCGATAATAAACTAGTGCTGAGATCGATGAAGTACTCCCCCTTGATGTATGCACGAAGGATAAAGATTTCCTGTGAAGTGCATATTTGACAAGTAGTGTCGAGGGAAAAACATCAAAAATCTTAGCGAGAGAAATTGCATTCCAGATAGCATCCAATGTGAAGTATGCAATTTCCTCGAATGACCTGTGAACTTATATGAAAGATAACTTCCTGCAAAAGGTTAGATATCTTACGAAAAGAGTAGCAGTTCACAGTCCTACTTAGAGTTAGTTACAACCAGATCGAATGTGAATCGAAAGTTTGTTGAAACTACTCAGAAACCTCAAAAACAAGAGTTTATCGAATGGAATGCAAAACCCTTAACCCCGTAGGCAAACTAATTTCTTCGATGCCACTACATCTCCCCCTTTTTGTCACAACGTACAAAAAGATCGAGAGAATAGGGTCGAAAGAAATCCCTACTCGCGAGGCTGGCTCCGGCGACAACGAGAAGATTCGGCGAGCGTTGGAGCACGACGAATTGGACGAGCGCCTGGAGGAGTAATCTTCGTGCGGAATGAATGTTGATCT
Organism: Bromus sterilis; assembly: GCA_950022295.1. Taxonomy (NCBI): domain Eukaryota; kingdom Viridiplantae; phylum Streptophyta; class Magnoliopsida; order Poales; family Poaceae; genus Bromus; species Bromus sterilis. The sequence goes on along the minus strand of OX465595.1, from coordinate 85,020,291 downwards.
CCTGAAGATTCCAGCTGCGATTCCGGTGGGGTCCTGGGGCTTCGAGGAAGTGGCGAGGGAACTCTGGGTTGACGGTGAGGAGGGGCTTCTTCTTCTTGCTCGGAGTCAGAGGATAAATTGTCCAAAGTGATATGATAATAATCATCGACACTTAGCACATCTCTGTTCTTCGGTAGACGAGGGATATTGGGATCCGGTCGATCTACTCGATCATCATTGGTCCAATTCCTGTTCAGATGGGGAGGATATTCTTCGAACCCGCAACGTTGAAGTTGACCGAGGGAATTGAACTTCCGAAGACCTTTCCAATCACGGCGAAGGCATTCACGCAGCATCTGATTGTTGTTCATGGTAATGTTACGCAAGTGATTGATCTCATCCATCAGAGCTTGCTTCTGAATAAAATCTTGATCAATGTGATGTTGAAGCATTTGCTGGGACCGAAGAGAAACTTCCATATGATGCACTGGCTTGATAAACTTCGAGCGAATATTGCGCTCAGTTAAGTGGGCGCGGATGCCAGTGTGCTCAGCAAAAGGGTCGTTGGGTCGAGCAACAACCTGCAATACTTCACGAACTGGAGGAGTGAAAATCTTCGGGTAAATTGACACGGGGAAAGGCACGTCCCGAGAGTAATTGCAGATTGCCATCAGCCAAGGTGCATATGGCTTGTGGGAATTGTGGTCATCAGCACAAGACACCAAGGTTCTGAGGAAGTAGTCTTCAAAATCGAAGGGATGACCGTGGACTAATTTCAACAGAGCAAGTTGCACATCATTTGGAATTGGAAAATTATCGTGCACATCAAGCATTGGCATCAAAGTCTCCGAGAGAATATAAAACCATGCCTTTGCTTCAAATACCAAGTGTCTTGGCTTCGGCTCAGTGGGGTAGTGATCTCCTACGACTTCTGGATCCATCAGCGTAGAGAATTCAGCAGGAGTTGCGGCAGGTAAGTCATGAAGTTTGTGAGGTAATCCTTCGAACCGAGGTAAATTGATGATAGCCAGAAATTGGTCGACAGTCATGTGAAAAACTTGGCCTTGAATCATATAGTCAAATTTCCATGTCTTCGAGTTCTCAGGATCTCCAGAGACATAAAGTGTTGCATAAAACTGTTTGATAAGCTCGGGATTGTAACCACAATCGAGAGCAAACATCTTGTGAGCATGCAGGCTATCAATTGTCTCGGCAATGTTCTTGAAACAAGTAGTGGAGTACACCGAAGGCATATCAAGATATTGATGCTGGAAAACTCTTGCCTTGTTGTACAACACACGAGTATAATATATAGCTTGCTCTTGGGTCCAAAACCGAAGAGAATAAGCACTTCTGGGCTTCTCGTAGGGATTGGTACCGAAGAAAAATGGCTTGTGTTCACGCCTTTTGAAGATGGGACCTCCTCGAGGAACATCTGAGCGGAACAAAGGCAGCATTTCTCTCGGATGAGCAGAGTGAAGCAGCTCATCAATGGGAAAAACCTCAGCAGCATTATCTGGCATCTGGAACTCTGGTTCAGCAGGTCGAGAGATAGATGATGGAATGTTTACGATATCCTGAGCCGGAATGACTGCAGGAGCATTCTCCTCGGCCTGAGTTACGACGGCATCTCCTTCGTCGGTTTGAGCATTTTGTGCGGCCTCTTCAATTTCCATGGCCTCCAAGTCTTCATTAAATTGAGCAAACGCATCAACCATTTCTTCGTTCGAAGAACTGGATGAGGAGGATGAAGAATTATGACTTGAACTGTCATTTCCAGAACTATTTCTTACGAGAGAATCTCGTCGAGAGGAAACTGTCGTGATGTCAACATCAACATCTTCTCCTTCAGGCATAGTCCGGGCAGAAGAGTAATCTTTCTGGACTTGAGTTTCTTGCTCGACACGAACAACTTGCTCGGTCTCTGCATGAGCTTGGATTTTAGTGGCGGGGGTGGTCGATGGAATGACATGAGGTGGAGATGGTGGGTTTTGAGGTGGTGGCGAGGCTTTTGGTGGTGAGGGTTGACGAGGTGGAGATGGAGGTGGAGGTGGAGGTGTTTGTTGTCGGGGTGGAGGTGTAGGTGTTTGTTGTCGGGGTGGAGGTGTAGCTTGACGAGAGGGTGGAGTTGTTTGTCGAGGCGGTGAACTTGTTTGGCGAGGTGGTGGAGTTTTCTTACGGGGAGGAGTGGGTTGCTTGGTGGGGTTTGGTTCAGTTTCTTGTCGTTCTGTGGTAGCAACGACCTCGGTGGACTTGGCCTTCTTTGCATTCTTCTCGATCTCTGGCGTCCCACGCTCAGAGGTTGGGGCAGCAGACTTTCTCTTTCGAGATTGTCTTTGGAACAGAGCATCATTATGCTCTTTGCAAACAGCAGACACAACTTGTTTTACCTTGTCAAACACAGCAGTTAAATTTTCCTTCTGAGTCCTCCTCGAAGCTTCAGCAGATGCAATCTTGGACTTGAAAAAATTTCGGGACTCAATGTCCTCGGTTTCCTCTTGGAGTTGCCTGGTGTTAAACCTGACTTGCTCTTTATCCTTTCGATCCTGGGTGATATAACCTTCCCAGCGGATCATGTATCGAGCAACATGCTCTTGGATTTCAGCAGGAACATCATCCTCGGCAGTGACTTTGCTCGGTGTAGTAGCCATCTTCCAGAGAATGTGTGAAATGTGTGCAGCATCCCAAGGAGCATTTGCATTAGATTCTCCTTCATTGGAACTTTCTTCATCGGCACGAGGGCCGGAAACAGCAGGTGCAACAGGGGAGGGAGCTGGTGCAGCTCGAGGAACTGGAGCAGCTTGAGCCTTCTGTCTTGCCTCTTTGGCTTTCTTTTCGGCTTCCTTGGTGGCTTTGGCAGCAGCAATGGGTTTTGAGACCACTGCTTTATCCTTCGAGGCACTAGGGGCTATAACCTTTTCTTTCGTGACTGTGGGAGTCACAACTTTCTCGGTGACCTTTTCTTTTGGGTCACTAGGGATAGTGCCTGCAGAAACCTGTTGTCGATATTTTTCACTGACCAAGTGAAGAATGCCCAGTTGTTGAGCTACCAGAGCCTTTTTATGCTCGGGCTGACTGTGAAAGTTCAGGAGCTTGGCATTAATCAATTCTTTCTCTTCTTGTTCCTTTTGCTTGGCCAGCCTTTCCTTTCGCTGAATAAGCGTTTCATCATCTTCACCAACTTGAGCTTGCTTTCCCTTCGATGGAGCCGAAGGTTTTGGTTGGCGAGCAGGAACAGGTGGAGCAGATGAAATAGGTGGATCTGTGACTAAGTTGGTCAAGTCAATATTTCCTCGTGGAGCCTGTGGAGCTGGCTCCTGGATCCTTATGCCTCTACTGCTCGGCTTTTTCTTCAGAGGTAAGTCCTCGACATCAGCCTCTGTACCAGGGTCTTGATCATCTGAATTAGCTTCTCCTTCGGAGCTTGCATCAGGAGGTGAAACTATTACAACCTTTTTCTGTCTCTTGGCTGACTTCTTGCCACCCTTAGGTTTGGCGCTAGGGCCAACTTCTTCGGCAGCTTTAGCAGCAGCTGCTTTCTTTCGAGCTTTAGCTTCTTTTCTCTTTTGTGCTCGAAGTTCACGAGCTTCAACGAGCTCTTTAAAATCATCAGGAGTTTTGAGGGCAGAAGGGTGAGCATCAGCAGGAGGAGGTGGTCGATTAAATTTCGTCCACTTTGGCCTTAGAGCTTTGACATCAACCCAAGGATTCTTCATAGCAAACAGCTTCTCCCAACGAGGGATAAGAGACTTGTATTCATACCAACGAAGAGCTTGAAGTCTCCGAATCTCTTGCAGACGATTCTCTCTTGTACGATCATCCTCAGATCCTGGTGGCGTTCTCAAATTCTTCTCAATGATCACTTCCTCAGACAAGCCTTCAGAGTTATTGGTGATTCTTGTTCGGCCTCCCACACGCTTGGGAACTCTAATATTTCCTTCGTTATCAGCCATTTTCCTGCAAAAAAGAAGGATACGAGGGAATATAGGAAAGTTGTGAACAAGTACCAACAATTTCGAGGAAAAAACATTTTGAATGCAGCAATCTTTTCGAGAGATTTGCCTTATCGCAAGTTTTCATGAAAGTGCTAGGCTAGATTTTCATCGGGTGGAAATCTAACGAAGAACTTGTATGAAGAAATCGCACAAGATTAAATCTATCGAAACGATACTGTAGGATTTGCCTAAGTGAGAGAATCTGAGGGATTTCTTACCAAGGACAGATGGGGAATCAACAGAAAAACTAGAAACAGATTTCCCAAGTTTCAAAGATCCAACCGGATCAAACAGACCTAAAAGAAATCAGAGAAAAATCAACACAAAAACTGGAAACGATGAACAGAGCGAGATTGAATCGACTCCAGAGCCACACATACCCTAACTTGGTGATGTGAGGCGACTACGGCGACGCGGATGATGATCTTCGTCGACGGGAATGCCTCCGGCGGCTTCCTTCCGGCAGTTAAGCGGCGAGGGAGTCGACGGCGACGAGACAGCACGGCGGCGCGCGAGAGAGAGAGCTTCTGGAGGCGAAGAGACGAAGTCGAAGGAATAGCGATGTCTAAGCCGGTGGAGTGGATCAGTATTTATAAGGGAGGTTCTGACCGAGCTGTCAGATCTGATCCAACGGCGCAGATTTCGCGTCTCTCCGCATTCAACGGACGGATTTTGTGGCGGTAATCGCGGGAAAAATCCCAACGAACCGAAAGATAGTTGCTCCACGTCCGAGACCAAACTCATCGAACATCGAGTAAAAAGAAGATAAAACTTCGATAGATTTTCCTTCTGAATCAATGACATTTGAAGGGAATCTTGATCGAGTACAATATATACATGTTCACTAGAGAAAAGCATAGAATAGGTAGGCATAGAGTAGAGGGAAAACAGGGTCCGATACTTAGTCAATCCGAGGGGAAAACAGCGATAAAACTCGGAATGATAAGTGTATAGGACAACACCAAGCGAACAAAAAATAAACGAAAAGGAAACACGATCGAGAATTAACGAAAGTAAATAACAATAAAAACTAATGATACATAGTACCGATGATTATGATCTTACTGCACATTGCGTGAGTCCAATATGTTTAACTCACACCTTAGTGCACAGAACCTCTTTTCATCCAAGGGCTTCGTAAAGATATCAGCCAATTGATCTTCGGTGCGAACATGACTGATAACAATATCTTCTCGCTGAACATGATCTCGAAGAAAATGATGACGAATATCAATATGCTTCGTTCGAGAGTGTTGCACTGGATTATAAGCAATTTTGATTGCACTCTCGTTATCACAAAGCAATGGAATTTTCTTCACAAGAATACCATAATATTTCAGCGTTTGCTTGAGCCACAGAATCTGAGTACAGCATGAACCGGCAGCAATATACTCGGCTTCAGCCGTAGAGATAGATACACAATTCTGTTTCTTCGAGGCCCAACAGACAAGAGATCTACCGAGAAAATGACATGTGCCTGAGGTAGATTTCCTGTTGACTCGATCACCAGCCCAGTCAGAATCTGAATAACCAACGAGATCAAACTGGGCACCCTTGGGATACCAAAGACCCAAAGTTGGTGTGTGAGCCAGATATCGAAGGATTCGCTTGACAGCAATATGATGAGATTCCTTCGGATTTGCCTGAAAACGAGCACACATACAAACTGATAGCATAATGTCAGGTCTAGATGCACAAAGGTAAAGAAGCGAACCGATCATCGAGCGATATTTCTTCTGATCGAAAGGTTTTCCCTTCTCATCTGCATCTAGATGAACATTAGTAGGCATTGGAGTCTTGATAGTTTTGCAACTGACAAGATCAAACTTCTTCAGGCAATCTCTGAGATACTTCTCTTATGAAATGAAAGTACCATTCTTCTGTTGACGGATTTGAAGCCCGAGAAAGAACTTCAATTCTCCCATCATTGACATTTCATATTTCTTCGACATCATACGAGCAAATTCTTCGCTAATATCAGGGTTAGTGCAGCCAAAAATAATATCATCGACATAAATTTGACACACAAAGAGATCATTTTTGTATGCACGAGTAAAAAGAGTCCGATCAGTTGTTCCTGGTTTGAAGCCCTTCTTAAGAAGAAAATCCTTCAGCGTTTCATACCAAGCACAAGGTGCTTGCTTTAACCCATATAGGGCCTTGTGTAATCTGTACACCTTATCAGGATTCTTCGGGTCTTCAAAACCTGGTGGCTGCATAACATACACTTCTTCTTCGATCTCACCGTTAAGAAATGCACTTTTGACATCCATTTGATATAGCAATATACCATTGTAATTGGCAAAAGCAAGCATGACTCGATTGGATTCAAGACGAGCAACTGGGGCATAAGTCTCACCAAAATCAATACCTTCGATTTGGGTATAGCCTTGTGCAACCAGTCGAGCTTTATTCCTTACCACTATGCCATCTTCATCTTGCTTGTTGCGAAAAATCCACTTCGTACCAATGATATTATGCTTCGTGGAATCAGGTCTATCGACAAGGGACCAGACTTTATTTCTCTCGAACTGGTTAAGTTCTTCGAGCATGGCAGTCATCCAGTCTGAGTCTCTCATGGCTTCATCAAATTTTGAAGGTTCTAGCATGGATACAAACGGGAAATTTCCACAGAAGTTAGCTAATCGAGTACGAGAACGAGTGGTGGGACGACCTGGTAAACGAATCTCTTCGAGAATTGAGTCGACATTCACTCTTCTTCGAACACGAGGAAAAGATTCTTCATCTTGTGGATCAGGTTGATCTTCGGGATCAGCTTGTCCTTCGGGATCATTTCCTTCGGGTTCAGCTTGTCCTTCGGGATCAACATATTCTTCGTTTATGCGTTCTCCTTCGACCTGTGCATCAATTTCTTCAGGATGTTGATCTCCAGCGCCCCAGGCTATGTGTGGGAACATTGGACCATCATCATCCCCGTTGGCTTGTTGAGCATTTCCTTTGACAGGCCGAATATCTCCAATAGCCATGTACCTGATAACTTCATCCAAAGGAGGTTCATCCAGGTTAAGAGGTAATTGCTCCTTTTGAGAGCCGTTAGTTTCATCAAATCGAACATTTACAGTTTCTACAACTTTGCCAAGATGTGAGTTGTAAACTCTGTAAGTGTGAGAATTTGAACCATAACCTAGAAGAAAACCTTCGTGAGCCTTTGGGGCAAACTTGGAGCTGTGATTCATGTCTCTGATGTAACATGGAGCACCAAAAACCCTGAGATAAGACACATTTGGCTTTTTACCAGTGATGAGTTCATGTGAAGTTTTCTTCAGAAACTTATGCAGATAAACCTTGTTGATGATATGACATGCAGTGTTGATAGCTTCGGCCCAGAACCTGATAGGAGTCTTGTATTCAGCAAGCATTGTTCTGGCCATTTCAATAAGTGTTCGATTCTTTCTCTCGACTACACCATTTTGTTGTGGTGTATAAGCAGCCGAGAATTCATGAGTAAAGCCATATTCATCAAGAAAATCTTCGATATGAGTATTTTTGAATTCAGTACCATTATCACTTCTGATATGCTTGAGAGATAATTCATATTCAGTTTGAGCTCTCTTTGCGAAAGTTTTGAAAATTTCAACAACCTTGCTCTTGTCATCTAGAAAGAAAACCCAGGTGTATCGAGAGAAATCATCAACAATAACCAGACCATACTTGTTACCTCCAAGACTAGCATAATTTTGAGGACCGAATAAATCCATATGAAGTAATTCAAGAGGACGAGTAGTAGTCATGACGGTTTTTGCAGAGTGATGTTTCTTGGCAATCTTTCCTGCTTCACAGGCACTGCATAGACGATCTTTATCGAATTTTACATTATCAATTCCAACGATGTTCTTCTTCGAGATAAGAGTTTGAAGATTTTTCATCCCTGCATGACCAAGTCTTCGGTGCCATAACCAACCAGAAGTGGCTTTGGCCATTAAACATGTGGACACAGCAGGTCCCGAAGAAAAATCAACGACGTAAAGATCACCCTTGCGATATCCTTCGAACACGAAGGAATAATCATCCTGTGAAAAGACAACACAGCGAGACGCAGAAAACAGTACAAGCATACCCATATCACAAAGTTTTGATATAGACATAAGATTATATCCTAGAGATTGTACAAGCAAAACCTTATCGATATGCTTGTCTCTCGATATGGCAACCTTACCCAAACCAAGTACTTTCCCTTTGTTGTTGTCACCGAAGGTAATATATTTCTGTGAAGATTCAGATAGTTTTTCTTCGGTGAACAAATCTTTGTCTCCGGTCATATGATTTGTACATCCACTATCCATGACCCATTCGGATCCACCGGAGACATAGCCCTGCAGAAGAATTAGTTCTTCTTAACCACCCACAAGCGAGCAGGTGACTTAGAAGGCATGGTAGAGCTAGATGGATCAGCAATATTATATCGAACAGGATTGCATTGTCGATCAGGACCATCAAGCACACCATAAATATAATTCCTCGACGAGGGGTTAGAGTAACGATGGGTAATGGCAATTTTGGTACGATTGTCACGATGACGATAAACAGTTCTATCTATACGATAGTAATCCTTCTGGGGAACATTTGAAGCAGGCACCAAGGGTTCATTTCTATCCTCGAGAGAATAGTAGTGATTCGGTGGTACTGTGGGTTTTCCCTGCATTGAATGGTTAGAGGGCAGTTTTTCTACGAGAGATTTGCGAACCCAAATCTGTCGTTTATAAAAGCCATTCTTTGGAGGAGTACCAATGAACTCAGCTGACACCTTTCCTTCCTGATCTTTGATAAGCTTATAGTTAGAATCAAGTGATTCATCAACAATAGCTTTGTCAATTTTGCAACTGAAACCTGAAAGGTTAGCAATATCAATGGGCTTTTCTTTCGCAAGAACCCAGACAGTATTAGGATACTGTTCGGGTTTCCAGTAGGTTCCATCAGGATTGATTTTCCTTTCGAAGCCAACTCCTTCGTTTCGAGGATTCCTGTGAAGAAGAGCCTTTCGAAGGATATCACACAGATAATGGTGTCCCTGCACACTTTTGAACATGCCTGTTTCAAACAAATTTCTCAACCTGAGGAGTTCCTCGGTAATGGTTTCCTCGTTCTAGGGGTTAGCATCATCAATGACAATAGGTTGCTTTTCTTTCGATCTCTCATAAATAGAATCAATTTTACTTCGTTCCAAACAAGTCAAGCAAGGTGAAACAGATTCATTTTTATCTTCTGAGCCCTGTTGAGCCATGAGAGTGAGATTGACACTTTCCAACTCTTCATTAGCCTCTCTCAGTTTCTCGAGAGCCATTTTCCCTTGAAGTAATTCATAGGTTAGCTTCTCGTAGTCCACTGAGAGAAGATCATGCCGAGAGGAAAGCTCATCATACTTTTCCTTCAGAGCAACATGCTCGTTAGTCAAAGTTTGACCCTTCTCAATCTCATTGATCAACAGAGTCTCAGATTTTTGAATAGTTTCACTTAGAGAATCTAGTTCATCTTGTTGGATAGAAGCAATTTTAGCAAGTTTAGCATAGCTTATCCTAGAGTCACTTTCATAAGCAGATCCATCAGAAGAATCGTAGGATTTCTTAGATGAGGATACCTTAGCCTTGGCCATGAAGCAGTAAGCGGGAGATTCATCTTCACTGCTCTGGTTGGAGAAGAATGAACTTGAATTCTTGTTCGAGGCGAATGCTATCCCAGCAACACCATCAGATTCAGAACCAGAACCAGAACCTGATATTGACTTTGATCCTGCTTCAGAACCGGATGCTTCTTCTTTAGAGTTCATCTCTTTACCCAGATAGGCTTTGGCTCGGTGCGAATTCTTTCGACGAGAGGAATGAGATTTTGATGAAGAACCCTCTCGATGCTTGTGATACTTCTTTTTCTTGTCATCATCAGAACCATCTTTCTTGTCTTTTCTGGACCTTGAATCATATCTCTTCGAATCGTGATTTTTTCTCGATCTGTAAGACTTGCTCGAAGAGCTGCTGTGAGAGTGCTTTGATTTATGTTCAATTTCCCAGAGAGGACAATCAGCGATGAAGTGACCTGGCTTCTTGCACTTGTAACAACAGTTATCTTTCGCAGATGAGTTTTTGGATGATGACCGATGCTGAGATGAATTGCTAGAATGTCTTGAAGAATAGTTTTTCTTCGGTGAAGAGGAGTTCCTTCTCTGAAAGCGATTGAATCTTCTCATTATCAGTGCAAGATCTTTCCCAATGTTCTCGGGGTCATCAGAGGCACCATCAGATTCACAACTGGCTTCAGGAGAGGAGTGATGTGAAGCTCTGGCCTTGAGTGCATGAGATTTCTTTCGACTCCCGTTGACATCACGCTTCTCATCTTCTTCCATCTCGAAAGTATTAAGCCTTTCAAGTATATCAGCGGCAACCATATCCTTGAAATCAGTTCTTTCCTTAATCATCAGCACAATGTGATCGAAGGAATCATCAAGAGAACAGAGCAAGGTTCTGACAATAATCCGATTGGTAATATCATCTGCACCGAGGGAAATCAGTTCATTTGACAGCGCAGTGAGTCTGCTGTATATGGAACAAACTTTTTCTCCCTCGTGCCTCTTGAACCGATAGAACTTGCTTCGAAGGGTGTCAATTCGAGCATCTTTCTGAGTAGAGACACCTTCACCAATCTTCTCGAGATAATCCCAAACACCTTTGGCCGAAGGAATATTCTTGACCTCATGATATTTTTCAGGAATCAGATGATTTGTGATGAATACCCAGACTTCAGCATCAAGGGACAACTTCTTAGCCTCTTCAGGAGTGATGTCATCAGTGTCCTCGACAGTTACACCATTCTTGACAACTTCCCAAGCGGCAGAGTTGATAGCCATGATATTCCTCTTCATTTTGTCCTTCCAATAGGGATAGTCCTTCCCATTGAAAATAGGGATTGGTTCCCCCGAGCGAACAGCTGCAAACGACATTCTTGACAACACTCCAGGTTGTTAGACCAAAATACGCAGAGCGTAGGGAGTGCCTAGCTCTGATACCAATTGAAAGCTCAAGAATGATCAGAGGGGGAGGGGTGAATGATCACTTCTAAAAATTCTAAGGAACTTAGAAGGAAATCATGTAAACATCGTAGGACTAAGAACATCTCGAAGGGAATTCAGTATCGAAAGTAATGCAAGGCTCGAAAGGATTGGGAGCGAAGGAAAACATCAAAGACAAATAGGCTACGAGTAAATATTTGAAGTAAATGCTAGAAGGAAAACGAGCCTGACACAGCGATGTTTGGTAAACCAGTTCACACTCTGCAAAGTGCTACGTCTGGTTGGAGGGACTGGTGTTTGAAAACCTGGAGCAAAACTCTCTCCGTCCTATTCTCCACTGCAACAAACTCCTCGAGCTTGTCCAGTTTTCACTCGTGGTAGATGATTCAGGACATCTCCGAGACCTTTACAAACTTCCTTCAGTAGCGACAATTACCCTTCGACTGCTTGACAGGCGACGCCTAACCGTCTAGGAGACTTGCAGATCTCCAAGATAAAAAGATCGGCTAATCTCAACCTAAGTCATAGTGAATTTCTCAACTCAGTTCAGACTTGGGTGAAGGTTTTCTCTCGATGAATCTCTTTGGGATGCTCTCAGACTTCTGTCTTAGAATCTTCAGTGGAGCAGCCAGCCCGAACTGGCGGGTGGGTGCGGGGTATTTATAGTTGGCGATCCCGATGGGTAAAATGACTGAAGTGACCCGATGCAACCGCTTGACGCGTGTCCACAACGGTCGGATTCCAATCACTGCGCAACTTTACTTGAGGAACAAGTAAGCTGACTCACCGAACGAGTTCTCTCTCGATGGCACGAAGTGCAATGACTTTGCCTTCGAGCTATTTGCTCGACTCGGTGAGATTTCTCTCGGTAGGATTTTGTGGGTTTTGATTGAGCAGAGCAAATTCACTTCGACAAAGATCTCAACTAGCAAACCCCTCTTGATAGTACGGTTTTTCCTACGACTCAAGAAATAAAGAGAAACTAGCAAAAAGACTAAGTCTTCGATCAGCTTCAGCTTTCTCCTCGTTGCGCTTTTGCTCTAGAGAAACATCTTCTTCGACAACATTTTTAGGGGTCGTCTTCCTTCAAAAGCTTCGGTAGATGACTGCAGCTTTACTGCAGTGAGTTGTCCTTCGACCTTCTACATGCAAACTCCATTCTTTCGGAACCTAAGTATCTGTTTATACTCGAAAACAATATTAGTTCCACTTCTGCTTTGTCCAACAATGTCCAAAACCTTCGGGGGCAAAACTTGCTCTTACAGATAATGAACTCACAAGTTAGTAGATCATACATTTAATGAATTCATCAGTTATGAAGTCATCTCATGCAATCAAATCTTTGACTTGTTATAATCAAGACAACTTTATCATTAAACATTGAATATTTCTTGACAATAATAGCAGTATTATAAATGCTTTCTATCATATCATAAATCAAGACGTAATTAAAGTATAAGCACACTTTTATTCATAAACATGGAACAACTGACTTATCTCATTACATGAATAACTTTGTCTCGCAAGATGCAAGACACACAACTAAGTGTTCATACTATAAATGATTACATAAGATTTATCTAATACTCTAAGTATCTCCTATGATAGATGTCTCGGCGGAATCGATGCTGGCCATCAACTGACTTGATATCCATCAATCCTCGATTTCACCTCTTCCCGTCCATGCAATGGCAGGTCCTGTTTTCATAAAACAGAATAAGTATCAGATATTCATTTACTGCAAATGTTGTATAAGGGAATAAACATTTATAAAGTATATCAAGTATATACCTTCTCCATCCACGACTTCTGCATCCTCGATAGGAGAAATGTCCGCGGCCAAGAGATCAGTCATGAAGTTCTGGAGACTCATAATAGCTCCTCTTCCGACATAGCTATGAACATAATCACCATAACTCGAAGGGAGTGAGTGCAATAACGTGTTTATTGCAAACTCTTCTGTGGTTCTTTCGCTCATTGTCCAATATTCATAGTCCTCCACCAGGGTCAGGTACATCTCATGCATCCTGTCCAAGTGATCACCAAGGCTTATGCGTTCTTCCATCTTTGTAGATAGAAACTTGCTTTCTAACTCAAAACTGGCAACTCTGAACTCACGTACGAACATTGTCTTTAGCGTGTCCATCATGTCATATGAGCCAGTGTCCTGAAACTGTATGCCCAAAACCTCTGACATGATGAAGATCATGAGATTCCTGACTACGGAGCATTTCTGTCGGCGAGCATAATGATCAAGTATCCCTTGATCGCCAACATGATCGTCCGGATGTTCTTCCACATGCACTTCTATTGTAAACAAGATGTTTCCTCTCTTGAGCGACGTCCTAAGGCGTAAGTACCAGTCAGCACAGTTTGACCCATTTTCTCTAAGTCTTTCACCTTCCATGAAGAAAGATAGTTCACGTTGCTCTAGTGCATTCATTTTCTACAAACATAATTGCAAGGAACACAATTAAGACTAGTTCACAACAATGAGTTCATATAATCATATTATAAATGAGCTCGCACTAAAACAATTCATCCCTAGGAAGTTTTAGTGATTACATGATCCAGATTCATTGCCCGACCTCGAATATCACACGGCCGACGGGTCAGTTTCAAAGGTAGACAACAACTTGTGCGATCACATTATCTTATATGTACTGTGACTCATGCTCGATCTTTCGATCTCTAGTATTCCGAGGCCATATCTGCATATGGTAGGCTCGCCAAATTAACCTCCATGTTATATGATGCTCAGCAAGGCCATATCTGCATATGCCAGGCTTGCCGAACCCAACCTCATGCGAACTCCATTGAATATGTAGGACAACTCCGGTATGTACGGAGCACCAAGCCATATGGGAGAACCTTCCAGGCGGTGCACACTTCGGTAGAATACTTGTGTTTGGCTTTGTTAAGGGATCATCTTATCACATGCTACCGTCGTGTATCCTATACTAGCAAGTTTTAAGATGTCTGAGCTATGGCAACACTAAGTCTACAGTGTCTCCATTTTAGTTTGTTTTATGATGACGATTATTACTTACTAGTAACACATAGCAAAGCTAACATCACAAAAAATGAATGATAGCCCCCACTTAGCAATACAAGGTTTAGACGGTCTAGTTGTATATTGCAAGTTTTATGTGGCTGCTAGGGCTTTCATAGTTAAACAGGTTTTAACCTACGACTCAACCACAACGTCAACCATACGATTGTCTCTATTACACCCCACACGGGGCCCTCCATTGCAAATGCCACATCCGCTAAAGTAGAGAGACAGACACCCCCCAGCCACTTTATACGGTACAAGCCGTATTTCAAGCGTGGAACCAGTCTCACGTAAGCGTACGCGTAAGGTCGGTCAGGGCCGCTTCATCAAAAAATGCCGCAGATGTGAACAAGTACACGTGGGAGGGTAACAATCATACAACCAACGCCCACATCCCCGATGTGTTCTATTTGTACAGTAATACTAAGCATAGACCTAGCTCATGATATCACTGTTGGGGTTCGCAGCAGAAAACACAATTTTTTCTAACTAGCGTTCCCATAACCCAAGATCTAGCTAGTCGTATTACCGTAACGGAAAAGAGTGCGGAAATAACATACCTCGGGGTGTAGTCCGTTGCGCGGGAAACGTTCCCGCAAACTTGGTTGATGTAGACGATCAAGTTTCACAGCCCCCTGGTTGTGTTGAGCACCCGGATGGGTGTAGTTCCACACGTGTATCACCTCGTAGTACTCTCACACGTACGAGACTCAACGACGACCTCCGTTTTCCGATCCAGCGAAGGTGGCGGAAGCAGACCTCCGGACGGAGCTTCGGCAGCACGACGGCCTCCGATTCTAGCAGAGAAGCCTCAATTCCACTATAGGCTCACACTAGGGAGCCCACCGTGAAAGAGACAAGGGAGGGGAGAAGACCGGAGAAAACCGATCTCAATTCGAAGTAATATTTAATTTCTCACGAATTTTTGTGTATTAAATATGTGCACCCTGCCCATCTATATATAGGCAGAGGGGAGGGAGTCAACCCCTCTCCCTTAGCAATGTGGGACTAAATTCCCTTTGCTAAGGGGGGTGGCCGACCAAGGGTGGAGAGGGGGCGCACCCCTCATGGGCCCTAGGGCCCATGGCGCCTCCCCCTCTTTCCTTTTTCTTATTTTTCCCTTTTATTTCCCCTAATGGGCCTCTTTCATAAATAAGGCCCATATCACTTTTTAATTATAAATAAAATGTTTGTAATTATTAATTCAATTAATTAATAACTAAAACATATTATTCCTTCTCCCGGTGCTCCGGAACACCTTCCGGCTCACTCCGAAACTCCTTCGGGTCAACACGGAACTTTTCCGGTGTTGTTTCCTTTATTCTCTGGTTACTCCGATGGTTCCGAAAAGTTCTCCGATTTCATCGAGCCCTTAAGTGTGTTACCCTACAGTCCGAGAACACTCCAGTCATGACCGAGATGAGGCTACGGTCAATGATCATCAGCGGGAGCTGGATGCCCATAATGACCCCTGTGCATTCCGGATATCAAACACCGATTGGATGTTACGCCGTATAGCATTCCCTTTGTCAGCGATACTGGATTGTTTAGAGATTCAATCAATGACATCCTATGTCTGGTTCAACCTCGTTCTGAACTAATCCTCATTCACTCGTTCCCGTGATATTCATCCCCGTGACCTAGTCACACGCTGCAGCTTTATGGATGGAATCTCACCGAGTGGGCCCCGAGTATCTATCCATTATATGGATTGACAAATCCCGCTCTTGTAACAATACTCCTCAACATATCTCCACGGAATACCCAAGATACAACCGTTATGACCCGCATATTTCAGTCAGGTGGTGGGATGTAGGTCAAAGCATCCGGGAAGATAGCAATTATGCACGTACTCACGGTCAAAGGAACGGTCTACCACGTTCTGTAATTACAACACTGAACCTTCACAAGATTTGATCATGTTGTAATGCTTACTTTGGGTAATGTTCATCACGTCACTTAACCAGTGAAGTGACCTCATAGTCAAGAGACTTAATTGTCCGTGATCGCGAAACCACGACCATCATGTTGACCATGAACTAGTTATCGATGTAGAGGCTAACTAGGAACTCTGGGGGTTTCTATACCACACCTGCATCATTGTTTCACTGACACAGTTCTAGCACGGTATGAAACTGGTTATGAACTTGCTTAGATATATTGGAATAATCATATATTATTTGCCTCTAGAGCATATATCCAACATAAAGTGGCTCTGGGGGGTGTCTGCCTCTCTTACTTTAGCGGATATGGCATTTGCAACAGAGGGCCCCGTACGGGGTGTAATAGAGACAATCTATAATCAGCGTTGTGGTTCAATATTCGTAGAAATGGTTGATCTATGAAAAGCCCTAGCAGCCACGTAAAACATGCAATATACAAATACAGAGGCATCTAACTTTATATTGCAGAGGGGGCTATTGTTGTTTGCTTAATCTTGATGTAGTGATAGCTTTGCTATGTGTTACTAGAAAGTAGTAAACGTTCATCATGATGAAACAAACTTAAATGGAGACACTGTAGACTTAGTGCCACCATGATCATACATCTTAAAACTTGCTAGTATAGGATACACGACGGTAGCATTAAATAAGATGATCCCTTAAAAAATACCAAACATAAGTATTCTACCGAAGTGTGCACCACCTGGAAGGTTCTCTTTATGATAGGTAGGCCGTGACGATCGGGTGTCATACATACATTAGAGTTCGCATGAGGTTGGGCCTGGCAAGCCTAGCATATGTCGACATGGCCTTGCTAAGCAGCATATAACACTAAGGTCAATTTGGCGAGCCTAGCATATGTAGATATGGCCTCGGAATACTAGAGATCAAAAGATCGAGCATGAGTCACATATAGGATGTGATCGCACAAACTAGTTGTCTACCTTTGAAACTAATCCGTCGGCCGTTGTGATATTCGAGGACGGATAGTGAATCTGGATCATGTAATCACTAAAACTTCTTAGGGGTGATTGTTTTAGTGTGAGCTCATCTATAATATGATTATTATGAACTCATTGTTATGAACTAGTCTTAATTGTTTTCCTTGCAAATATTTTGTAGAAAATGAATCCAAATGAACATCGTGAATTGCTTTCTTTCATGGGTGGTGATAGACTTAAAGTAAATGGGTCAAACTTCGTTGATTGGTATCTACGCCTTAGGACTTCACTCAAGAGAGTAAACATCTTGCTCATAATAGAAAGCCATGTGGTAGATCCTCCGGATAACAATGGAGATGAACAAGAAATGATGGATTACTATGTTCGTCGATAGAAATACTTTGTGGTGAATAATGTTATGGAACACTCCATGTCAAATGAGTTGAGCAATCTGTTTAGGGAAACTAGTGCTTATGACATGATAGACACGCTAAAGTCATTGTTCATACGTCAGTTCAGAGTGGCCAGATTTGAGTTAGAAAAATAGTTTCTTTCTACAAAGATGGAAGAGCACACCTGCCTGAGAGCCCACCTAGACAAGATGCATAGGATGTATCTGAGCCTTGTGGAAGACTTTGACTATTGGACAACAAATTAATCTACCACAGAGGAGTTTGCGATAAACACTGTGCTACATTCGCTTCCACCGAGTTATCAAGATTATGTCCATGGCTATGTCGGGAGAGGAGATAACATGCATCTCCATGATTTCATGACTAATCTTCTTGATGCAAAGGTTTCACCCATTGAAGGAGAAATTGTTGATGGAGAAGGTATATATTTGATATACTCATTATAAATATTTGTTCCCTTATACAACATTTGCAGTTTAATAAGTATTTGATACTTGTTCTGTTTTATGAAACCAGGGCCTGCAGTTGCATGGACGGGAAGAGGTGCGATCCAGGATTGATGGCAACCAAGACAGTTGATGGCCACCAAGATTTCACCAAGACATCTATCATAGGATTATACTTAGAGTATTAGATAAATATTTTGTAATCAATCGAATATGAACACTTAGTGGTATGTCTTGCATCTCGCGAGACAAAGTTATTCATGTTTTGAGACAAGTCAGTTGTTCCAGTTTGATGAATAAAGTGTGCTTATACTATGATTGCAATTGAGTTTATAATATGATAGAAGCATTTATAAAACACCATAATTTTCAAGTGATATTCAATGTTTAATGATTAAGTTATTATGAATAACAATAAGGTGAAAAGTCATAACCATACTAAATGCATGAGATGAATTCATAAATGATGAAGTCATTAGATACTCGATCTATTAACTCATGAATTTATTATCAACAAAGATGACTAATAACGGAGTTCTAGCAAAGTAGAACTTGCGCCAAACATTGTACATAAATGATGTATTAACCAAGCGCATGAATAATCATTAAAGATGCTACGCATGATTAATTGAACAAGGCATTCAATTAAGATCATAAATCTGAGATTACGGAATCACAGTGAAGTTGGATATAAGAATACAAATCACCATGATGTGATCAAAGTGATAAGTATTATAGTTGACATAAATGGGAGACTTGTGGAAATAATGCCACAAATTACGATGGAAGTTTAAAGTGCTCAAGCACCTGAACCATTCGTACTCATACTAAAATGTAGTATGGTCTAAATACATTCCCCTTACTCTAATGCTATTGAATGAACAAAGATGTTATAATTTATTAAGTTAAAATACCCACTTCATGAAATAAGGAAACCATTCTGAATTTAATGAAGTTGATGACTCCATATGATGATGGTGTTAGAAAGTTTCTAGAAGTTTTATATGATATATCTTTCTTTGTATTAGAGTTGTGATCAATTGTAAAACACACCTTCCCAAATAGCAAAACTTGTATTGCTTGAATTGGTGAATGAGAAGATGGTTCTCAAGGAATAAACCAATGGGAGAAAAGTGAATTCTTTGACCAGGGTGATTGACCCTGCCTCGAGATAACAGAGTAACGCAACGGAAAACGTTCCGCTGCAATGACTCCATGAAAAGAGGAAATATGCTATTGATGATGATCATGGTATATAAGTTAAAGCCTTAGTTTAAAAATAAGAAGATTGTCATGAATACGTTCTATACAGAACAATAATCATGAGTCTTCTTAAGTGAAACAAAAGGGACACTGCTCATAAATTACGAAGGATTGATGGTTACATAGGAAATGAGGAGAAATGAAATAATATTGAGTTGCATATGGTATGGCTCACATCCTATGAAATAAAGTATTTATTTCACATTCCGAATAACCAGGAAGTTATTAAGAATGATGCAACACATAAAGATTGATTTGGCACATAAAAGATATTATGGCTAAATTCAATAATTATTGACTACGGAAGCGTAGCAATGCTAAATCAATATGGGTATTTCATTCAAGAACACTATGAAGGGACCATAGCTTGAAATTGCATCACATTCAAGTTGTGGAATTTGAAGAGAAGTAGCAATTGGCATAACGAAAGAATGTTTCGATAAGATGGACCATAGTACCTCAAGGAAGAAACTCTCAACCTTGATTTGATCAAGTTATTTTGAAGTAATCAAAATATTGAGATGGACTGCAATTTCATTAAACTGAGTGGGAGCTTTGGAGACTTCCTGAAAACTTGGAATGCAGAGAGCATTTTCTGAGTGGGAGCTTTGGGAGCAATATTATTATGTCTGACATAATTAGGATAGAAACTTTATAAAAGCTTACTTACAGATATATGTCGGATATATTTGAGTGGGAGCACAATGTCAATTTCATATATATACGATAATATATGTGAAAACAATCTCATATATATACGTTGATATACATGGAGATTAAGGCTAATAAGATGAAAGGATTACGAGAATCTTATATGAACGAAATACAGATGTGTCATACACTAAAATCTATAAGGATAGATTAGGACACGTGTAATGAACATCAAAAGGATTGGAATGATATCCTAAACAAGAAAAGGTTCTTGTGGCTAGGAATTATATAAAGGATGTAAAACCTTAATATCACAAAATAATGTTTTAATGGAAGAATAGGGATGCACTTTGTCTCAAGACATGTGATCCTATATGACCTTTGACATATGATTCTACCATAAAACGGAAGTTGTGAATCCAATAACAGAATGACTCAAAGGTTCTTAGACGAAGAACAGGTTCCGATGTGCTTGGTTGGAAAAACACAGAACCTGAGCAAAGTCCAAGCATTCTGTATCTGAAGAGAAACTAAGGACAATACTCTAAAAGATAGAAAAGATAATATATTTGAATTTAATACTGGATTACGATTGCAAGCCTTATTATGGGTCTATATGAATTAGAGATATCACCAAAAGGAATAGAAAGGAAATGTGAGCTATAATTTCACGAACCAAAACTCTACAAAATATAAATATCTACTTAAGGAAGTAGAAGGTTGAATAACGTTTAGCGTAAGAAGTTTAGACTTCTGGCTGAGTGTATTTTTCAGTATACATGACTATGGGAGTCCTAGGGACTAAAACCATTTTGTCATTAGAGAATACTGTAAAATAAGAAGTCTCGCTCTCCCGCCAAACTTATAATTCAAGCATTATTAGATAATGAAGGGTATATCAAGCAAGTTGACCAATACCTGTTGCAAAGCAACATACGAATCTGAACGGGTACAGATCGTTGACGAAACCTCTTCCATGAGCAAGCATGATCAATAAACACTTATATGATAAGATGATTATGATCGAGAAAATATGCAGCTAGATTATTTGCTATCTAGTGCAAGTGGGAGACTGTTGGATATATGCTCTATAGGCAAATAATATATGATTATTCCAATATATCTAAATAAGTTCATGACCAGTTTCATTCTGTGCTGGAACTGTATCAGTGAAACAATGATACAGGTGTATAGAAACAACCAGAGTTCCTAGTCAGCCTCTCATGATGACTTGTTTATCGTCAACTGATGATTGTGGTTTCACGATCATGGGCAATCAAGTCAATTGACGGTAAGGTCACCTCATTGAATGAATGACGTGATGAACATTACCCAATGCAAGCATTGCAACATGATCAAATCGTAAAAGTTCAGTGTTGTAATTACAGAACGTAGTAGCCTATTCCTTTGATCGTGAGATCACGCATAATTGCTATCTTCTGAGGATGCTTTGAGTGCATTAACCATCACACTGAAACATGGTGACCATAAAGGTGTATCTTGGGCTATCCGATGGGATATGTTGAGGAGTGTAGATTCAAGAGAGGGATTTGTCAATCCATATAATGGAAAGATACTTCATGGCCAACTCGGTGCGATTGCATCAATAAAGTTGTGCAGCGTGTGACTAGGTCACAAGGATGAATATCACGGAACGAGTGAACAAGATTTGTCGGTAACAAGATAGAACTAATGCATTGGATGCAGTTGATCGAATCTTGGACTAATCTAGTATCGCATGACAAAGGGAATGGTATACAACGTGTACGGTTCAATCGGTTACTTCCGAAATGCACAGGGGTCATTATGGGCATCCAGGTCCCGCTATTGATCATTGGCCGTAACCTTTGTCTCGCTCATGACTGGAGTGTTCTCAGACCGTAGGGTAACACACTTAAGGGCTCGATGAATATCGGAGACCTTTTCGGAACTATCGGAGTTACCGGAGAAGAGAGAAAGACGTACCAGAAAAGTTTCGTGTTGGTCCGAAGGACGTTCGGAGTGAGCTGGAAGGAGTTCCGGATCATCGGGAGATGAAATAATATGTATTATTTATTAATTAAGTGAATTAATAATTAATAATAATTTATTTCAGATTAAAAAGTGCAATGGGCTTTATTTGTGAAAGAAGCCCATTAGGGGAAGGAGGAAAATAAAAGGGAAAAGGAAAAGAAAAAAAAGGGGGACGCCATGGGCCTTGGGACCCATGTGGGTGGCGCCCCACTTCCCCCCTCCTCCTAGCCGCACCCTCCCCCCTTGGAAAGGGATTAGTCCCACATTGCCAAGGGAAGGGGGGTTGACTCCTTCCGTCTGCCTATATAAAGATGGGCAGGGGTGCACTTCTTGAAGACAGAAAAAATCGCAGAGAATTAAATATTATTCTGAATTGAGATCGGTTTTCACCGGTCTTCTCCCCTCTCTCGTCTCTCTCAAGTCGGGGTCCCCTTGACTGGAACCTGTGCTGGGATTGAGGCTTCTCTGCTACGCGGGCGCTATCGTGCTGCTGAAACTCCGGTTCCGGGAGGTCTACTTCCGCCACCTCCGCTGGATCGGAGAACGGAGGTCGTCATCGAGTCCGTACGTGTGCGAGTACTACGAGGTGTTGCACGTGCGGCACTACCACCCAACAGGGTGCTAACACAGTCAGGGGGCTGTGAAAGGTTTACTGCTTCATCAACCACGTTTGCGGGAACGTTTCCCGCGCAACGGACTACACCCCGAGGTATGTTTCCGCAAGTCTTTCCGTTACAGCATTACAGCTAGATAGATCTTGGGTTAAGGGCGACGCTAGTTAGAAAAATTATTGTTTTCTGCTACGAGACCCAACAATAACATCTATTCAATTCCAATGTAAATCCTGACGGTAGATGTAGAGTGACGACACCAACGGCTTTGGCGTCAAGAAGGACTCCGTTTCCGACGCGCATCGTCATCTCTCCTTTTTCCAGCTTCCTCATCTTCCTAAGCCCCTGCATCGTATTGCAAATATGAGCAACCGATCCGGTATCAAATAGCCAAGAGTTGGAATTGATGCCAGTAAACAAGACGTCAATAACATTTATATCAATTATACCTTTGCTGGGCGGTCCAGCACGTGATTCTTCCAAAGTCAATCTTATCCTCTACTCCATAGTGTCTCTTATGCGCATGAACGGCTGTGGGAATGATTCAAGGATGAGATCGACAACAAAGTCATCGGATATATCAAATCCGAGAGGCCTAAGATGTGATATGTAGTCAACCATGGTGACCACATGATCCCTCATAGAACCACTCATTTCCATCTTTCACTCATACAAAGCTCGAGTGAGTTGTTGGCGTTTAGCCTTGAGCCAGTTCATAAACCATTTGTTCATAGTAACAATCATTTCATAGATGGTTGAAAACTCAAAAGCATAGTTCAGATAATTGTCCATGTGCGACAACATCACTTGTCGCACAGCGTCATAATCATCTTTGAGAGAAGCATAAACAATTATCTCCTCTTCAGAAGCATTCACCCTTGGAGGAGTAGGGAGTTCCGCTCGAATCAAGTATTCTTTCTTAATCATGTGAAGGTTACCATCCAAGACACGTAGCCATTCCAGATAGTTATTTCCATTCGAATCCAAAATCAAATCTCCAAGTAATGCATCAAAATTAACGGGAGTGTCGGGGGCCATAGCTCTACGACAAAAATAAACAAGTTGATTTAGACATGGTTCAAAATTAATATGGCATCATTAACAATTTAATCAAATGCTCCCACTAAAATCAATATCTCTCTAAATTGATCTTAGGGTATTCATGATCCGAATTGATACATCTGCCACCGGTGTAACACTCAGCCATGGAGATGATCAACCCGGTAGGTCTAACTAAACCAATCATAACCGACTTATGACTCTTGTATTAGTCTTTCGACACTTTTGCTCCGAGCTCATATCGGATAAGCTAGAACGTCAAGACAACCAAGCGCTATTGCTGTGGAGACAACTCAATCCACCCGCCTCTTTGTTACCTTTCCGTTGGCACTCGTGTGACACGACGCACCTCGGGTGGCGTTTATTACAGACGGTTGCACGGTTGGGAGAGCACGAACTTCTTGATATTTAAAGAGATACCATCCTATTAAAATTACGACTAGTGCACAATCAAAACAGGCAATGAAAAGGATTAACATCACAGGAAGTTAAGTATGTGATATGGTATAGCCTTTTCTTTGAGAAGCTCCAAGCACCATGCTTTTCTTTCTTCATCTTCGTTTGGCGGAGACATCACCTCCACGTACGGCACGTCGTCGAGCACGTTGACGCATGATCATCATCTTCATGTAGATGCTACAACCATTTCTAGCATCTATTCTACGAAATAAAACTTTACATGAAGTTTGGCACACAGGCCCAATAAAAGATAATCATATGGCTCCAGCCATCATGCCGTACCATGACATGCAAGCCATGCAAATATAATCTTTAAAAAATATAATCATCTCATACAACAAGTTATGACGAAGACTATACCACATCACATGTTCCTTCAAAAACAAGTTAGACGTGTTCTACTCGTTTCTTGCAAGTTTTACGTGGCTACTAGGGTTTGCAAGGCAAAACATTTTTCTATCTATGTAATCATATGAGACACAATTTTCAAGTTGCTAGATTAACATACCGGGTGTATCAACAATAAGGCTACTGTTTAATCTCATGACTCATACTGAACTATCGACAATATCGTGTGATCCCCGTGCTAGATCATCAATCTAACAAGCCCCTTTTATCACACAATTTTCTCTACTCCAAAAGCAAGACCCAAAGCATCTTCGCGCGACCAGCATACTCAGGAGCAGCATAGAAGGACCCAAAGGGGCAAGATGTTTGTAACAAAATCAAGCAATACAAGAGAGATCAACTTGTGCAATTTTGAGGGGAAGCAACCAAAAATTCAGTTTTAGATCTCTTATCAGAAAACCGCGCACAAAGAATTTTATGCAATGCCGTTCATCACTTATGAACTCTAGATCGAATATGCATCTAGAACTAGACTAGCTCTGATATCGCTGTTGGGATTCGGAGTAGAAAACAAAACTTTTCGGCACTACGACTCCAAACCCAAGAAAAGATCTAGGAAGATGCAGACAAGGATAGCGATCTTATTACCTTTTGCAACCGTTCAACGGATGCACTCTCGCAGCGTAAGATGTTGATGGAGAGTTGGAGAAGCTCGAAGAAGAAAAATCCCACGAATAGATCTAATCCACGTGAAGTCCCTCAAACAAATATCGAACGCACGATCTCTCTACGGTTGATCAACACGTACGGTGTACATGATCCGGCAGGGCTCCGCCGTCCAGAGCTCGGCGCCACCGGAGTAGAGAGGAGGGAGGAGCAGCTAATAAGGTGAGGATCTCTCACTCCTCGTTGGTTACCCCAAGTGGAAGGTGAGATGTAGCGTAGCAACAAATTTCCCTAGGTGAAGATACAAAGGTTATCGAACCAGTAGGACTCCAAGAGATACAAGAAGGTGTCACGGCGCTCGACGTGGACCTGCACACAGATACAGATAACTTTGCTCCCAACGAGTACAGAGGAGTTGTCAATTCCTCTGGCCTTGCTGTTTACAAAGGATTAACGCAAGAGATAATAATAGTGATAGCAACTGAAAAGTAAACTAAGGATGTAAACAGTGATATGAAGATGGACCGGGGTCCCATGATTTTCACTAGTGATCTCTCTCTCCCAAAAGACGATAAAAGTGCTAGCGAGGTAAACAAAACACAGTTGGGAAATTGACAGGATTATGAAGGCACCGAAATGCTAACTATGCTGCAAAGACAGGAAGGGCTCAAAAGCAATGGGCAGTACGCCAAGGTAAGTAGACCGAAATCCATCTGCATCTACTACGAATCATCCACCTTGAGATATCTATCCAGAACATCTCGCTGGTATTAAGTTGTGAATCCCACCCAAAGTGTAAATCCAAAGCAACAGACAACTGCATTAAAAGAACTTTGCGTAAAGTAAACAATCCTTGCATTCGCGGATAACAGACAAAAGCCGTTGTTTTATCCCTGGTGGCAACAACACATCCCCTAGTCTCATTTTCTGTCACTCAAGCTAGACATCAAGGGGTTGAACCCACAATCAAGCATAACGCTCCCTCTTGGAGTTGCAACAAATCACTTGGCCAAAGTAAAATACGGCAACGGAGAACATGCAAGAATTTACTCAAGAACAAAATATAAAAGAGAAGAACCAAATATATTACTCATCACAATCTGAACATAGTCTCATAATCCATCAGATCCCAACAAACTCAGCATAGCAACGACAGAAAATTACAAAGGTGCCTCGGTCATGTGAGGCATCTCACGAGGTCTCGAAAGTGGAGGCACAAAGAGGGGAGAGATAGATCACATAGCTACTGGTCACGGACCCATGGTCCAAGGGAAACTACTCACGGTACATACGGGAGGCGTCCATGGCTATGGATGGTCTCTCGGAGGGGGTTTCTTCTCCCGGCAGGGTGCCGGAGCAGCTTCTCCAGGCAGCAACGATCTAGAAACGGCGGTGGCGGCGGTACAGAGGCGAGATCGTGAAAAAGGAGTCTGCCTTAGGGGTTTCCACCCCGAGGGGTAAATATAGGCGAAGGGGGGTGTCGAGGGGACCCACCAGGCAGCCAGGAGGCCTCCTGGCGCGTCCTAGGGTGGGGCCGCGCCAGGGACCCTCCTGGACTCCTGGTGGTGCCCCCCCTCCGCTCCTTTGGTGTTTCCGGAAGCTTTCGTGTCGCTGATTTTTTATCTGATTTTTCTGGATTTTTTGGAGCACTTTTAATGGCCGGAAAACCTGAAATACAAAAACAGCCGAAAATAGCAAGTGGCAGCTGGGTGCACTGGGTTAATAGATTAGTCCAAATATGTTCAAAAGTGTATGAAAGTTCAAGCAAATCATGGCAAAGTCACACAAAACATGCACGGAGCAAGCAGAAATTATAGATACGTTTGGGACGTATCAACATCCCCAAGCTTAATTCCTTCTCATCCTCGAGTAGGTAAATGATAACAAGCATAATTTCTGTGGTGACATACCACACAACCATATAAGAACTTTGTAAGTAAAGCAATCAAAGCATGCAATTCAATTCAAGTCTTAACATGCAAGAGTCTATATTAGCATTGACACAAGCAACAAAAGAACAAAAAGTGCAAGAGCTCTCGCTGTCCGTGACTCGAATGTCTCTAGATGGTGTTTGCGTGCAAGCAGGGGATAGGGAAAAAGAGAGAAAAAAGGTTGTTGAGAACAACTATCTACTAAAGTTTCACACTTAGTCTCCTTTGGATTATTATCTTGACTCGTCCCCAGACCACTAGCCAGGTACAAGTCAAACTGATCCACTCCCTTTCGATATTTTGAGCACTCATGCAATGGATGAGCGTGAGCAAGCAAGTTGACACCTAAAAGGCGAAACAGAAAGAAGGTGGAGGAGGAAGACAAAAAGGTGGGAAAGGCTCACATCAATGAGGAAAATCATAGGAGAGAGAAGGCCATATGATAGATATGATGTGAGGAGTAGGGATTGCCATACAACGGATGCACATGTGAGCTAAAAGCTCTCCAAGGGAACTAGTGGGGGTGCATCTAACTTGCTTGCTCAAGAAGACCTAGAGCTCGTTTCAGGAGGCTCATCATTGGAATATACAAGCCAAGTTCTATAGTGTGAAGGTCCCCACATAGCTATATGCATGATGATGATCTCTATGGAGTACAAAAGATAGAGGATGAAGTACTAGTGTGGATCTCTCAAAAGGACTAGTAGTGTGCCCCCCTTCTCTCTTTTTATTTTTCTTTTTCTCTTTTTTCTATTTTTTTGTATTTTTTGGTGGCCTCAATGGCTCTTTCTATTTAACTCTCATTTGTCCTCTTTGGGATCTTTTGATTTTGTCCACTTTGGGATCTTTTCCTCACTTAGGGGCAACACTCTATATTTTACAAGAATATAGGATGTCTTTCACACTTTACAAAGGTACTCACATAAAGAAGATATAACTATCATGATGCAAAGGTATGACATGAGGATCAAGTCATGAGAAGATGGATGTTGCATGGCAATGTATCTCGGAAAGGCTATGGAAATGCCTTGTAGGTAGGTATGGTGGCTGTTTTGAGGAAAGATATAAGGGGGTTTATGATGACAGAGCGTATCGTGCCAAGGGTTTGGATGCACCGACGAAGTATGGGCCAACTCTCAAGATGAGAAAGGGCAATGCACGGTACCGAAGAGGCTAAAAAAAGTATAGGTGGGTGGAAGTGTCAAGTTTCGAATACTCACATTAGTCCGAAGAAATCATGCACTTATTATCGGTAACTCTCAATCTAATCAGGAGGTTCACAAAGAGACAAGTACCCTGAGGAGGAGTGTATGGGGGTTTGGTTATCCTTGCGCATCCTCGACTCATGGTACGTGAGTGTACTCTAATATTTGATCCCTCCAGAGGTTAGTGATCCATCTAGTAGCTAGAGTTCTCAACAGGGGTTTTTGGTTTTCGAAAAACACACGGATTGCCCAAAATACGACATCTATCACTAATAGGCTCGAGCTCTTGACACCAAAAGTTCAAACATTACTCTAGTCAATACCTCAAAACTATTGCAAGTTACTACTACAAAGAGAATAGCAACTTCAACTACCTACTTCTAGTCAAGACACAAAACTCAGTGCAACAGGCAAACTCTCTAACAAGATAAAACATGCGACCTATAGAAAGTTCAACCTAAAACAAAAGAAAATCTCTAGAAAAACTAAAGCACTACAACTAAACAGAGCAGTAGCTAAGAAAAGAAAAATAACAACTCACAGCTAAAAGAATAAGCAAGCAAATCCTATGAGGAGTTCTAGTTCAAGAGGAGCGTGTAACTCTCCCACAAAAAAGAAAGTAAGCTGGGATCTAACTTGTTACTACAGAAAACAAAGCAAAATAAAACTAAAAAGAAAACCTAAGAGCGAGACGCTCCAAGAATAGCACATAACGCATGAAGTGATAAAAATATAGTGCAACGAGAGACGAACTTATAATTGTTGATGAAGAAGGGGATGCACGGGGGCATCACCAAGCTTATACTCTTGAGTCTCCTTGAATATTTATTGGGGGTGCACATGGGCATCCCCAAGCTTGAGCGTTTGACACTCCAGGATCTTCTATCATCATCTTCCATCGCACACTTGAAAACTCCCTTCATACATAACTCATTGTAGACTGATTAGAGAGGTTAGTACCCTAATAAACTATTTTATCTTACATGAAATAAAGATAATATTGAAGATGTACTGTTTCCCAAGATTTCCAAAAAGTTTTTTCAAAGAAAAAGCAAGCTTAAGGTTTGCAAAAGTGAAGAGAGACAAAACGTGGCAGAATCTGTGAAAAACAGAACAGCAGGTAGAAACGAATTTTTTAGGGGTACTTCTGCAATTCAAATCAAAAAACTCAGAACATACGCAAGTTTTATAATTGTATATAGCACGCTGTGTAAAAATTTCAGCTCAAAAAGATGAAATGGGATTTTTTCATGATTTTTCTTGTCATGAGGACAGAATCTGTTTTCTGGACAGCAAGTCACAACTTTTACTTCCCATTGTCGTATGAGGCTATAAAAGGCACAAAGATTAAAAAGTAAAGATACAATGATGTTTCTACAGTAGTAAAAATCATCAAGACCACTAAGAACAAAAGAAAATCAAAAAGAAAAACCTAAATTCGTTGCGGGCTGCCTCCCAAAAGCGCTTCTTTAGAGCCATTAGCTAGGCTTAAAGCAGAAGATCAAGTCTTTCAAGAAAATAACTAGCCCGTGTGACGGACTCAAAAGGTAACTTAATCTTTTTCCTAGGGAAATGTTCCATCCCTTTCTTGAGAGGGAATTGGAATTTGATAATCCCTTCTTTCATATCAATAACAACACCAACTGTGCGAAGAAAAGGACGTCCCAAAATAATTGGACAAGAAGGTTCACATTCAATGTCCATAATAGTGAAATCAACGGGAACATAATTGTCATTGACAATGATAAGAACATCGTCGATCTTCCCCAAAGGTTTATTTACGGAAGAATCAACATGACGGACACCAAAAGAACAAGAATCAAAAGGTTTCAATTCAAGCATATCATACATTCTTTTGGGCATAACAGAGGTACTTGCTCCAACATCACAAAGAGCATAACAAGAGAAGTTATTTAATTTGATTTTTATCATAGGATCCCAACCATCTTCTAGCTTCCTAGGTATGGATGCTTCTAATCTAAGCTTCTCCTCCCTAACTTTGATTAGAGCATTGGTGATATGCTCTGTGAAGGCAAGATTAAGTGTGCTAGTGTGGGGGTCTCTAGACATCTTGTGTAGGAAACCAATAACTTCAGGTAAAGTGCAGTTGTCAAAGTCTAGATCACTACTATCTATCAAGGAGGTAGTGATATCATTTAAGCTCACTTGTCTGAAAGCCTCTACATTCATAGAGGTTTCTTCATCTTTGGTTGAGGTGGTAGCATCACCATTGATAGGTCCAGTGGGACTAGGGGTGTGATGGGTGCTAACTGTTTGGACATCCTCAACTACTTGGATAGTGGCTACTGTGTGGTAGGTGGGAAGGCTCTTAATTCTTTCCTCTTCCTCTTTTTCTCTAGCCCATCTCTCTTTAAGTTTAGCCCTCATCCTAATGTTTTCATTGATTTGTAACTGGATAGCATTAATAGGAGTGACCTTACTCTCCTCAAGGGGAGAGGTTCTAATTTTTAACATCTCAACATCAAGGGCTAAGTTATCTACCTTCAAACAAAGATTATCTAATTTAGCTAGTTTTTCATCCACATTCTTGTTGAAGGCTTTTTTGGTAGTGATAAAGTCTCTAAGCATACTCTCTAGTTCAGAGGTGGGGTTCTTGTTTCTAGGGTAGGTGTTGTTGTTCCCATAAGTGGATGGAAACGGTCTAGGATTACTAGCAAAGTTGCCCCTATAAGCATTATTATTGAAGTTGTTTCTAGAGATAAAGTTCACATCTACTTGTTCTTGAGCAACCAAAGAATTTAAAGGAACATCCTGAGGATCAATAGGAGCTTGCTTGGTAAGTAGAGACATGAAAAGGTCAACCTTTTCATTTAGAGAGGAGATCTCCTCGACAGAATTTACCTTCTTACCAGTTGGAGATCTTTCGGTGTGCCACTGAGAGTAGTTCAGCATCATCTCGTCAAGTAGCTTTGTGGCAACACCAAGTGTGGTCGACATAAAGGTTCCTCCCGCGGCCGAATCTAACAGGTTCCGCGAGGTAAAGTTTAAGCCTGCATAAAAAGTCTGGATAACCATCCAGGTAGTCAGTCCATGTGTGGGGCAGTTCTTGACAAGCGTCTTCATACATTCCCATGCCTGGGCAACGTGTTCATTATCCAATTGCCTGAAATTCATAATGTTACTCCTCAATTAAATAATTTTAGCAGGGGGATAGTACTTCCTGATAAAAGCATCCTTGCACTTATCCCAAGAATCTATGCTATTCTTAGGCAAGGATTGAAACCAAATTCTAGCTTCATCCCTTAAAGAGAAAGGAAAAAGCTTAAGCTTAACAATTTCACCATCTACTTCTTTGTACTTTTGCATATCACAAAGCTCAATTAAATTATTTAAATGCAAAGCAGCATCATCTCTAGCACCAGAGAATTGATCTTTCATAACTAGGTTTAGCAAAGCAGGTTTAATCTCATAAGAAGGTGCTGAATTAGCAGGTGTAGCAATAGGAGTGCAGATAAAGTCACTGTTGTTGTGACTAGTGAAGTCACACAACTTGGTGTTTTCATTGGAACCCATAGTAGCAGCAGGTATTTTTGGTATTTTTGATAAGGGACACAAAAGTAAAAACTGAAAGGTAAATTAACAAGACTAAAAAGCAAAGATAAAATATAGTGTGCAACTCCCCTATCTTGTAGACTGGAGTCCCCGGCAACGGCGCCAGAAATTGGCTTGATACGGTGAGGATCTCTCACTCCTTGTTGGTAACCCCAAGTGGAAGGTGAGATGTAGCGTAGCAGCAAATTTCCCTCGGTGAAGATACCAAGGTTATCGAACAAGTAGGACTCCAAGAGATATAAGAAGGTGTCACGGCGCTTGACGTGGACCTGCACACAGATACAGATAACTTTGCTCCCAACGAGTACAGAGGAGTTGTCAATTCCTCTGGCCTTGCTGTTTACAAAGGATTAACGCAAGAGATAAGAATAGTGATAGCAACTGAAAAGTAAACTAAGGATGTAAACAGTGATATGAAGATGGACCGGGGTCCCGTGATTTTCACTAGTGATGTCTCTCTCCCAAAAGACGATAAAAGTGCTAGCGAGGTAAACAAATCACAGTTGAGCAATTGACAAGATTATGAAAGCACCGCAATGCTCACTATGCTACAAAGAAAGTAAGGGCTCAAAAGCAATGGGAAGTACGCCAAGGTAAGTAGACCGAAATCCATCTGCATCTACTACGAATCATCCACTTTGATATATCTATCCAGAACATCTCGCTGGTATTAAGTTTTGAATCCCACCCAAAGTGTAAATCCAAAGCAATAGACAACTTCATTAAAAGAACTTTGTGTAAAGTAAACAATCCTTGCATCCGCGGATACAAGCACCGTTGTTTTATCCCTTGTGGCAACAGCACATCCCCTAGTCTCATGTTTCTGTCACTCAAGTTAGACATCAAGGGGCTGAACCCACAATCAAGCATAACGCTCCCTCTTGGAGTTGCAACAAATCACTTGGCCAAAGTAAAATACGGCAACGGAGAACATGCAAGAATTTACTCAAGAACAAAATATAAAAGAGAAGAACCAAATATATTACTCATCACAATCTGAACATAGTCTCATAATCCATCAGATCCCAGCAAACTCAGCATAGCAACGGCAGAAAATTACAAAGGTGCCTCGATCATGTGAGGCGGCTCACGAGGTCTCGAAAGTGGAGGCACAAAGAGGGGAGAGATAGATCACATAGCTACTGGTCACGGACCCATGGTCCAAGGGAAACTACTCACGGTACATACGGGAGGCTTCCATGGCGATGGATGGTCTCCCGGAGGGGGTAGCTTCTCCCGGCAGGGTGCCTGATACGTCCCAAACGTATCTATAATTTCTGCTTGCTCCATGCATGTTTTGTGTGACTTTGCCATGTTTTGCTTGAACTTTCATACACTTTTGAGCATATTTGGACTAATCTATTTACCCAGTGCACCCAGCTGCCAGTTGTTGTTTTCTGTTGTTTTTGTATTTCATGTTTTCCGGCCATTAAAAGTGCTCCAAAAAATCCGGAAAAATCAGATAAAAAATCAGCGACCCGGAAGCTTTCGGAATAACCAAGGAAGCGGAGGGGGGCCACCACAGGGACTCCAGAAGGGTCCCTGGCGTGGCCCCACCCTAGGCCGCGCCAGGGGGACTCCTGGCTGCCCTGTGGGTCCCCTCGACACCCCCCTCCGCCTATATTTAGCCCTCGGGGTGGAAACCCCTAATACGGACCCCTCTTTCGCGATCTCGCCTCTGTACCGCCGCCACCGCCGTTTCAAGATCGGGCTGCCTGGAGAAGCTGCTCCGGCACCCTGCCGGGAGAAGCTACCCCCTCCGGGAGACCATCCATAGCCATGGACGCCTCCCGTATGTACCGTGAGTAGTTCCCCTTGGACTATGGGTCCGTGACAAGTAGCTATGTGATCTATCTCTCCCCTCTTTGTGCCTCCACTTTCGAGACCTCGTGATCTGCCTCACATGATCGAGGCACCTTTGTAATTTTCTGCCGTTGCTATGCTGAGTTTGTTGGGATCTGATGGATTATGAGACTATGTTCAGATTGTGATGAGTAATATATTTGGTTCTTCTCTTTTATATTTTGTTCTTGAGTAAATTCTTGCATGTTCTCTGTTGTCGTATTTTACTTTGGCGAAGTGATTTGTTGCAACTCCAAGAGGGAGCGTTATGCTTGATTGTGGGTTCAACCCCTTGATGTCTAGCTTGAGTGCAGAAACATGAGACTAGGGGATGTCTTGTTGCCACCAGGGATAAAACAACGGTGCTTGTATCCGCGGATGCAAGGATTGTTTACTTTACGCAAAGTTCTTTTAATGCAGTTGCCTGTTGCTTTGGATTTACACTTTGGGTGGGATTCGCAACTTAATACCAGCGAGATGTTCTGGATAGATATCTCAAGGTGGATGATTCGTTGTAGATGCAGATGGATTTCGGTCTACTTACCTTGGCGTACTGCCCATTGCTTTTGAGCCCTTCCTTTCTTTGCAGCATAGTTAGCATTGCGGTGCCTTCATAATCCTATCAATTGCCCAACTATGATTTGTTTACCTCGCTAGCACATTTATCGTCTTTTGTTAGAGAGACATCACTAGTGAAAATCACGGGACCCCGGTCCATCTTCATATCTTTGTTTACATCTTTAGTTTACTTTTCAGTTGCTATCACTATCATTATCCCGTGCGTTTTATTCTTTGTAAATAGCAAGGCCGGACGATATGACAACTCCTCTGTACTCGTTGGGAGCAAAGTTATTTGTATGTGTGTGCAGGTCCAGGTGAAGTTAGCAACCCTTGGTTGAGAACAGCGCCATTTTTCACTTTACCACCTTCTTGTATCTCTGCGAGTCCTCCTGGACGATACTCAACCTTAGCATTTTTTGCTAAGGGAAATTTGCTGCTACGCTACATCTCGCCTTCCACTTGGGGTAACCAACGAGGAGTGAGAGATCCTCACCGTATCAAGCAAATTTTTGGCGCCGTTCCCGGGGACTCCAGTCTACAAGATTGGGGAGTTGCACACTATCTTTTATCTTTGCTTTTTAGTCTTGTTAGTTTACCTTTCAGTTTTTACTTTTGTGTCCCTTATCAAAAATACCAAAAATACATGATGTTAATATGGGTTCCAATGAAAACACCAAGTTGTGTGACTTCACTAGTCACAACAATAGTGACTTTATTTGCACTCCTATTGCTACTTCAGCACCTTCTTATGAGATTAAACCTGCTTTGCTACTCCAACTGTGCTAGAGATGATGCTGCTTTGCATTTAAATAATTTTATTGAGCTTTGTGATATGAAAAAGTACAAAGAAGTAGATGGTGAAATTATTAAGCTTAAGCTTTTTCCTTTCTCTTTAAGGGATGAAGCTAAAATCTGGTTTCAATCCTTGCCTAAGAATAGCATAGATTCTTGGGATAAGTGCAAGGATGCTTTTATCGGGAAGTACTATCCCCCTGCTAAAATTATTCAATTGAGCAGTAACATTATGAATTTCTGGCAATTGGAGAATGAACACGTTGCCCAGGCATGGGAACGTATGAAGACGCTTGTCAAGAACTTCCCCACACATGGACTGACTACCTGGATGGTTATCCAAACTTTTTATGCCGGCTTGAACTTTACCACGCGGAACCTGTTAGATTCGGACGCGGGAGGAACCTTAATGTCGACCACACTTGGTGCTGCCACAAAGCTACTTGACGAGATGATGCTGAACTACTCTCAGTGGCACACCGAAAGATCTCAAATTGGTAAGAAGGTAAATTCTGTCGAGGAGATCTCCTCTCTAAATGAAAAGGTTGAGTTTATCATGTCTCTACTTACCAAGCAAGCTCCTATGATCCTCAGAATGTTCCTTTAAATTCTTTGGTTGCTCAAGAACAAATAGATGTGAACTTTATCTCTAGAAACAACTTCAATAATAATGCTTATAGGAGTAATTTTGGTAGCAACAATCCTAGGCCTTTCCCATCCAACAACTATGGGAACAAGAATACTTATCCTAGCACCAAAAACTCCACCACTGAACTAGAGAGTATGCTTATAGACTTTATCACTACCCAAAAAGCCTTCAACAAGAATGTGGAAGAAAAACTAGTTAAATTAGATAATCTTTGTTTGAAGGTAGAAAACTTAGCCCTTGATGTTGAGATGTTAAAAATTAGAACCTCTCCCCTTGAGGAGAGTAAGGTCACTCCTATTAATGCTATCCAGTTACAAATCAATGAAAACATTAGGATGATGGCTAAACTTAAAGAGAGATGGGCTAGAGAAAAAGAGGAAGAGGAAAGAATTAAGAGCCTTCCCACCTACCACACAGTAGCCACTATCCAAGTAGTTGAGGATGTCCAAACAGTTAGCACCCATCACACCCCTAGTCCCACTGGACCTATCAATGGTGATGCTACCACCTCAACCAAAGATGAAGAAACCTCTATGAATGTAGAGGCTTTCAGACAAGTGAGCTTAAATGATATCACTACCTCCTTGATAGATAGTAGTGATCTAGACTTTGACAACTGCACTTTACCTGAAGTTATTGGTTTCCTACACAAGATGTCTAGAGACCCCCACACTAGCACACTTAATCTTGCCTTCACAGAGCATATCACCAATGCTCTAATCAAAGTTAGGGAGGAGAAGCTTAGATTAGAAGCATCCATACCTAGGAAGCTAGAAGATGGTTGGGATCCTATGATAAAAATCAAATTAAATAACTTCTCTTGTTATGCTCTTTGTGATGTTGGAGCAAGTACCTCTGTTATGCCCAAAAGAATGTATGATATGCTTGAATTGAAACCTTTTGATTCTTGTTCTTTTGGTGTCCGTCATGTTGATTCTTCCGTAAATAAACCTTTGGGGAAGATCGACGATGTTCTTATCATTGTCAATGACAATTATGTTCCCGTTGATTTCACTATTATGGACATTGAATGTGAACCTTCTTGTCCAATTATTTTGGGACGTCCTTTTCTTCGCACAGTTGGTGTTGTTATTGATATGAAAGAAGGGATTATCAAATTCCAATTCCCTCTCAAGAAAGGGATGGAACATTTCCCTAGGAAAAAGATTAAGTTACCTTTTGAGTCCGTCACACGGGCTAGTTATTTTCTTGAAAGACTTGATCTTCTGCTTTAAGCCTAGCTAATGGCTCTAAAGAAGCGCTTTTGGGAGGCAGCCCGCAACGAATTTAGGTTTTTCTTTTTGATTTTATTTTGTTCTTAGTGGTCTTGATGATTTTTACTACTGTAGAAACATCATTGTATCTTTACTTTTTAATCTTTGTGCCTTTTATAGCCTCATACGACAATGGGAAGTAAAAGTTGTGACTTGCTGTCCAGAAAACAGATTCTGTCCTCATGACAAGAAAAATCATGAAAAAATCCCATTTCATCTTTTTGAGCTGAAATTTTTACACAGCGTGCTATATACAATTATAAAACTTGCGTATGTTCTGAGTTTTTTGATTTGAATTGCAGAAG
Organism: Bromus sterilis; assembly: GCA_950022295.1. Classification (NCBI taxonomy): domain Eukaryota; kingdom Viridiplantae; phylum Streptophyta; class Magnoliopsida; order Poales; family Poaceae; genus Bromus; species Bromus sterilis. The sequence continues at coordinate 84,983,299 of OX465595.1, read as the reverse complement.
TACCCCTAAAAAATTCGTTTCTACCTGCTGTTCTGTTTTTCACAGATTCTGCCACGTTTTGTCTCTCTTCACTTTTGCAAACCTTAAGCTTGCTTTTTCTTTGAAAAAACTTTTTGGAAATCTTGGGAAACAGTACATCTTCAATATTATCTTTATTTCATGTAAGATAAAATAGTTTATTAGGGTACTAACCTCTCTAATCAGTCTACAATGAGTTATGTATGAAGGGAGTTTTCAAGTGTGCGATGGAAGATGATGATAGAAGATCCTGGAGTGTCAAACGCTCAAGCTTGGGGATGCCCATGTGCACCCCCAATAAATATTCAAGGAGACTCAAGAGTATAAGCTTGGTGATGCCCCCGTGCATCCCCTTCTTCATCAACAATTATAAGTTCGTCTCTCGTTGCACTATATTTTTATCACTTCATGCGTTATGTGCTATTCTTGGAGCGTCTCGCTCTTAGGTTTTCTGTTTAGTTTTCTTTTGCTTTGTTTGCTGTAGTAACAAGTTAGATCCCAGCTTACTTTCTTTTGTGTGGGAGAGTTACACGCTCCGCTTGAACTAGAACTCCTCATAGGATTTGCTTGCTTATTCTTTTAGCTGTGAGTTGTTCTTTTTCTTTTCTTAGCTACTGCTCTGTTTAGTTGTAGTGCTTTAGTTTTTCTAGAGATTTTCTTTTGTTTTAGGTTGAAATTTCTATAGGTCGCATGTTTTATCTTGTTAGAGAGTTTGACTGTTGCACTGAGTTTTGTGTCTTGACTAGAAGTAGGTAGTTGAAGTTGCTATTCTCTTTGTAGTAGTAACTTGCAATAGTTTTGAGGTATTGACTAGAGTAATGTTTGAACTTTTGGTGTCAAGAGGTCGAGCCTATTAGTGATAGATGTCGTATTTTGGGCAATCCGTGTGTTTTTCGAAAACCAAAAACCCCTGTTGAGAACTCTAGCTACTAGATGGATCACTAACCTCTGGAGGGATCGAATATTAGAGTACACTCACGTACCATGAGTCAAGGATGCGCAAGGATAACCAAAGCCCCATACACTCCTCCTCAGGGTACTTGTCTCTTTGTGAACCTCCTGATTAGATTGAGAGTTACCGATAATAAGTGCATGAGTTCTTCGGACTAATGTGAGTATTCGAAAGTTGACACTTCCACCCACCTATACTTTTTCTAGCCTCTTCGGTACCGTGCATTGCCCTTTCTCATCTTGAGAGTTGGCACATACTTCGCCGGTGCATCCAAACCCTTGGCACGATACGCTCTGTCATCATAAAACTCCTTATATCTTTCCTCAAAACAGCCACCATACCTACCTACAAGGCATTTCCATAGCCTTTCCGAGATACATTGCCATGCAACATCCATCTTCTCATGACTTGATCCTCATGTCATACCTTTGCATCATGATAGTTATATCTTCTTTATGTGAGTACCTTTGTAAAGTGTGAAAGATATCCTATATTCTTGTAAAATATAGAGTGTTGCCCCTAAGTGAGGAAAAGATCCCAAAGAGGACAAAATCAAAAGATCCCAAAGAGGACAAATGAGAGTTAAATAGAAAGAGCCATTGAGGCCACCAAAAAATACAAAAAAAGAGAAAAAAAGAGAAAAAGAAAAATAAAAAAGAGAGAAGGGGGCACACTACTATTCCCTTTGAGAGATCCACACTAGTACTTCATCCTCTATCCCTTGTACTCCATAGAGATCATCATCATGCATATAGCTATGTGGGGACCTCCACACTATAAAACTAGGCTTGTATATTCCAATGATGAGCCTCCTCAAACGAGCTCTAGGTCTTCTTGAGCAAGCAAGTTATATGCACCCCCACTAGTTCCCTTGGAGAGCTTTTAGCTCACATGTGCATCCGTTGCATGGAAATCCCTACTCCTCGCATCATATCTATCTTATGGCCTTATCTCGCCTATGATTGTCCTCATTGATGTGAGCCTTTCACACCTTTTTGTCTTCCTCCTCCACCTTCTTTCTGTTTCACCTTTTAGGTGTCAACTTTCTTGATCACGCTCATCCATTGCATGAGTGCTCAAAATATCGAAAGGGAGTGGATCAGTTTGACTTGTACCTGGCAAGTGGTCTGGGGACGAGTCAAGATAAGAATCCAAAGGAGACTAAGTGTGAAACTTTAGTAGATAGTTGTTCTCAATAATTACCTTTTCTATCTCGTATTTCCCTATCCCCTGCTTGCACGCAAACACCATCTGGAGACATTCTAGTCACGGACAGCGAGAGCTCTTGCACCTTTTGTTCTTTTGTTGCTTGTGTCAATGCTAATATAGACTCTTGCTTGTTAAGACTTGAATTGAATTGCATGCTTTAATTGCTTTACTTACAAAGTTCTTATATGGTTGTGTGGCTTGTCACCACAGAAATTATTCTTGTTATCACTTAACTACTCGAGGACGAGCAGGAATTAAGCTTGGAGATGTTGATACGTCCCAAACGTATCTATAATTTCTACTTGCTCCATGCATGTTTTGTGCGACTTTGCCATATTTGCTTGAACTTTCATACACTTTTGTGCATATTTGGACTAATCTATTAACCCAGTGCACCCAGCTACCAGTTGTTGTTTTCTGCTGCTTTTGTATTTCAGGTTTTTCGGCCATTAAAAGTGCTCCAAAAAATCCGGAAAAATCAGATAAAAAATTAGCGACCCGGAAGCTTCCGGAATAACCAAGGCAGCGGAGGGGGGCCACCACAGGGACTCCAAAAGGGTCCCTGGCGCTGCCCCACCCTAGGTCGCGCCAGGGGGCCTCCTGGCTGCCCTGTGGGTCCCCTCGACACCCCCCTCCGCCTATATTTAGCCCTCGGGGTGGAAACCCCTAATACGGACCCCTCTTTCGTGATCTCGCCTCTGTACCGCCGCCACCGCCGTTTCAAGATCGGGGCTGCCTGGAGAAGCTGCTCCGGCACCCTGCCGGGAGAAGCTACCCCCTCCGGGAGACCATCCATAGCCATGGACGCCTCCCGTATGTACCGTGAGTAGTTCCCGTTGGACCATGGGTCCGTGACCAGTAACTATGTGATCTATCTCTCCCCTCTTTGTGCCTCCACTTTCGAGACCTCGTGAGCTGCCTCACATGATCGAGGCACCTTTGTAATTTGTTGTCGTTGTTATGCTTAGTTTGTTGGGATCTGATGGATTATGAGACTATGTTCAGATTGTGACGAGTAATATATTTGGTTCTTCTCTTTTGTATTTTGTTCTTGAGTAAATTCTTGCATGTTCTCCGTTGTCGTATTTTACTTTGGCCAAGTGATTTGTTGCAACTCCAAGAGGGAGCGTTATGCTTGATTGTGGGTTCAGCCCCTTGATGTCTAGCTTGAGTGACAGAAACATGAGACTAGGGGATGTGCTGTTGCCACAAGGGATAAAAAAATGGTGCTTGTATCCGCGGATGCAAGGATTGTTTACTTTACGCAAAGTTCTTTTAATGCAGTTGTCTGTTGCTTTGGATTTACACTTTGGGTGGGATTCGCAACTTAATACCAGCGAGATGTTCTGGATAGATATCTCAAGGTGGATGATTCATAGTACATGCAGATGGATTTAGGTCTACTTACCTTGGCGTACTGCCCATTGCTTTTGAGCCCTTCCTTTCTTTGCAGCATAGTTAGCATTGCGGTGCCTTCATAATCCTGTCAATTGCCCAACTGTGATTTGTTTACCTCGCTAGCACTTTTATCGTCTTTTGGGAGAGAGACATCACTAGTGAAAATCACGGGACCCCGGTCCATCTTCATATCATTGTTTACATCTTTAATTAACATTTCAGTTTCTATCACTATCATTATCATGTGTGTTTTATCCTTTGTAAACAGCAAGGCCGGAGGAATTGACAACTCCTCTGTACTCACTGGGAGCAAAGTTATTTGTATCTATGTGCAGGTCCAGGTGAAGTTAGCAACCCTTGGTTGAGAATGGCGCCATTGTTCACTTTACCACCTTCTTGTATCTCTGCGAGTCCTCCTGGACGATACTCAACCTTATCATTTTTTGCTAAGGGAAATTTGCTGCTACGCTACATCTCGTCTTCCACTTGGGGTAACCAACGAGGAGTGAGAGATCCTCACTGTATCAGTGCCGGGGCAGCTTCTCCAGGCAGCCCCAATCTAGAAACGGCGGTGGCGGCGGTACAGAGGCGAGATCGCGAAAAAGGAGTCCGTCTTAGGGGTTTCCACTCCGAGGGGTAAATATAGGCGAAGGGGGGTGTCGAGGGGACCCACCAGGCAGACAGGAGGCCTCCTGGTGCGGCCTAGGGTGGGGCCGCGCGAGGGACCCTCCTGGCCTCCTGGTGGTGGCCCCCCTCCGCTCCTTTGGTGTTTCCGGAAGCTTCCGTGTCGCTGATTTTTTATCTGATTTTTCTGGATTTTTCGGAGCACTTTTAATGGCCAAAAAACCTGAAATACAAAAACAGCAGAAAACAGCAACTGGCAGCTGGGTGCACTGGGTTAATAGATTAGTCCAAATATGTTCAAAAGTGTTTGAAAGTTCAAGTAAATCATGGCAAAGTCACACAAAACATGCATGGAGCAAGCAGAAATTATAGATACGTTTGGGACGTATCAGCAGCCCTTCGGGGTTATGGTGGAGATTAGATCTAAAGAGAAAGAGAGAGGGGGTAGCCCTTCGGCAAAGATCAATCTAATTGTCTGTAGAAGGGGTGCCCCCATCTCATCTATTTATAGGGGAGGGGGAGGGGAGGCCACCTTGGAGGAGGGGGCAGCCCTAGGGCGTGCGCCCTAGGGTTTCCCCTCCCTTAGGGTTGCGCCAAGGGGGGGAGGAAGCTTCCTGGAAGCTCCCTCCCAGGCGCCTCCCCCTCTTGGGCCCCTTTGGCCCATGTGCTCCCTCCCCACTTGGGCCTTCCAAGTGAGAGGGAGCCCATTGATATTATATTCAATATATTAATTCCAAAACCTTTTGGAAATACATAATAAATGAATATTAAATATATCTAGACCAACTCGGAACTTTTCCGGCCCTCCGATTTTACCCGGTTTTCTTAAAACTCTTCCCGGTACCTTACCGGGTCTCCGAAACGATTCTGGTTTTCTCATCGATCATAACCCGATCACGCCGAGACTTTCGCGGTGTGATAAATACATGCTCCTATCACTCTAGTACTCAACAGATCAACTACCCTTAAGTGTGTGACCCCATAGGTTCGGTAGGATACGGACATGAACCGGAAACTTATTTTCCCGCGGAACAATAACCGATAGCGGAGCCATGGACACCCATAAAGGTTCCCGCACCTACACGAATATAAATTCGAGTGAACCATAAGCTTAACATGCCAGTCTTATTTGCTTCACGTTACTATACAAAACCTGAGGTGAAATCTTTTAGGTATCCGCATGATTAACCATTAACCATTATACCAAGTCATCCTCCTTCTTGTTTTGTTCCATTTTTCTCGTTTAGTATTCAGGTATCCCTTGTGATCAATTCACAGTGTCTGGCCAGACGATGTTGGATACCGTAATACCGAGAGGGCCCAAAGAAGTATCTCTCCATCGTTAGAGGAGCAAATTCCCAACTCGAATCGTTAATTCCCTTGACACACTTTCAGGTGTGAGTGATCAAAGCCGTTATTGCCACGCCTGTTACGGGTGGTGTTGGGACAGAGTCAAAACCCACCCTTCGGTATGAAGTTACGAAACATTCTTATGGTCATGAAGGACACATGCATATTAACTTTAGATGATTTTACTTATAAGATGGAAATGATGTGATCTCAAAGTAAATCATACAATTGGGTCGGTTCAGCACCCTTGTTCTGGCAACAATGTGCTCCCATGTGTTACCGGCATTTTAATGCCCTATGAACAGGAAAACATGTCATCCATAACACACGGGTTAGTCCTAGAGGCAGACGAAGAACACTTTGTGTTTATACTCCACACCTGCATATGGGTTTTCCTCCGAAGGCAGTTAACATGCTACTTGGCAAACCTCCGCATAGGCCATTGCAGTTATAGCATAGACATATAAACATTAATAATGAACCTGGAATTATAATAATACAATTTATTATTGCCTCTAGGGCATAATTCTAACATCAAGATCCTGTTGTTTTGTTGCTCGCATATGTACTTTAAAGATGAGCAAATTATGTGATCTGCTCACCTCTTTCAATTGTGTTATCCTTACCACCACATTTGAAGCACAACCACCAGCAGCAGCAAAGAACGATAGCAAATGGCACAAACATAAGAACAATATCAGATAAAAAAGAACAACAAAAATAAACAAGAGCAGCAGCAGTTAAAACACAACATCACAACAGCCGATAAGTAGTAGTATGACATAAGTTTATACTAGCATGGGCATCCCATGCTCCCTGCTACACGCCAGGGTGCTAACCCCTGGCCAAAATATACAGCAATAGTTCAACAAGTTACCACTAACAACTAACCATAAATAGCCAACATGATAACAGAGGATGATCAGAGGGCGAGGCCGAAGTCTCCAAGGCAATTGTGCCTAGTGCAGCACATCATGCACGTGTTTGAGCTCTTCTTGTTGAAGATGTGCACCTTCAGGCCAAGCCCGCTGATCCACAGGACGAGGAAGTCACGAGCGATGATCCTATGGCGGCGGCAGAAGTACTCTCACCCACTACCAAGAACCATGTGGATCTCGAAGTTTTGGATTTGCACCCAGAACTTGCACCACTTCGCGGTTGAGAGTCGGATGACCTGTCGCGGTCTTGATCATAAGCCTTTTCTTCATCACCTCCCTGAACTGGGGAGGGATGATCAGCATGGCTAGGTCCTCTTCGGCCTTAATCTTGACGTAGAAGCGGATTGGCTCTTAGGCGCCCTCCTCATGGCCAATCCTCGGCTTGCGCCCAACCGTCTGCTACACCCTCATTGCATCCACCCTATCGGGGAGGTTCACCCTCCCAAGCCAATGGTTCATCAAGATGGTGTCCTTGTTAACCTCTGCTTCACCCACTACCCGCACAAATAAAAACTGCAGTAGCAACTACATTGATGAGTGTCAGTTGCAAAACATAAAAGTGCTATGATCTAAACATAGCACTGCTAGCACTACCATGTTTGGCAAATGTCACTCGTGATCTAAACATGGCCATGACACTGATGATCTAAAGGGAGAACGCCACTGAACTTGGACATGATCCAAACCACATATATAGCATGCCACTGATGATTGGCAAGTTTTTAATCATCAGTGGCACTTCACATTTGACCGCATTCAGTCCTGCAATGTACACGAGCATGCATATTTGTCCTACCTACACTAATCACCATGCATGTAGGTTAAACATAGCACAAACCCTAAGAACATCTACACAAGCATCTACACTATCAATGCACATCTAAAAAAGCATTCGAGCAAAAGGGAAATGATTGAATCGGATCGAATCCGATCCAATCTAGTCCATGCCTAGTATAGAGCAAAAGTGAAAGGGGAATTGGAGTACATGCACGAGCAAAGGGGAAAGAGAACTTACCTGAGCGGCTTAGACGTCTTAAGGCTCTGGGTCTCTAGGCGTCTCTCCAGTGAGAATTTTTTAGCATATGTGGATTACTCTAAGGGAAAATGTTATTGCCTTGGCTAAGGAATTATTTAGGACGGGGATCACACTAGAAGGGGTAAATTCCACTTCTATCGTTCTTATTCCCAATTTTTTACCCTCTCACTTTGTCTGATAGGCTTGTAAGTGTTCGTAATGTTATTTATAAAATTATCTCTAGGTGTCTCGTGAACTGATTGAAATCATCTTTGGATTATATTATAAGTCCTAAACAAAATGCTTTATCCTGGGGCGTTTCTGTTGGATATGTGCCCTAGAGGCAAATTAATAAAGATATTTGTCACATATCTGTTTGTTCATAATACGTTATATATTGTGCTAGAACTGTATTAAGCGGAAACATTAATACACGTGTGATATATAACAACCTGGTCCCTAGTAAAACTCAGGCATACTAGCTCATTGGGCAATTGATGATCAAGGTTTCCTGATCATGAGAACATAATAGTCTATTGACAATGAGGTCATATCATTAGGAGAATGATGTGATGGACACACACCCACCTTAAGCATTGCAGTGTGATCAAGTCACATAAGTTCAGCATTGTGATGACTTAATAACATAGTGACTGAATCCTTAGACCGTGATGATCATACATAATTGCTATCTATTAGGATGCTTTGAGTGCATTAACCGTTACACTGAAACATGGTAACTGAAAAGGTGTATCTTGGGTATTCCGAAGTAGATATGTTGAGGAGTATGAAATAGATCAGAGCGGGATTTGTCAATCTGAGTGACGGATAGGTACTCTGGGCCCACTCAGTGGTGTTGCATCAATAGCTTGCAAGCAAGTGACTAGGTCACAAGAGATGTAATATTCATAGACGAGTAAACATGTTATGTCGGAGACGAGGAAGAACTAGGTATTGGATACCGACGATCATACCTCGGACAAACATAGTACCGAAGCACAAAGGGATCAAGTCATATTGTTAACGGTTCAACAGCGATGAAGTTTATTCGATGGAAGCGTAGGGGCACATCAAGGATTGTAACTAGATCCCACATGATGGTCATTGGTCAGAGAGTGTCTCGATCATGTCTACTGTTTCCCGAACCGTAGGGTGTCACACTTAAGGGCAATCGATGCATTAAGGATTGATTGGGATCATCGGTGAAAAGAGAGAAAACACAGGAAATGTACCGGGAGGTGCCGGAAGTTGTTCCGAATATTTTGAAAGGTTCAAAATAATATATATTAATGTTTAAATATTTTTTATTATTTAATTGACAGAATTAAATATTAAAAATGATTTAAATAATTAAAAAGGTGAAAAGGTATTTGGGCCTTAAAAGCCCCAGGAGGGGAAGGGGGAGCCTCCCCCCTTGGGCTTGGTGCCAAGGGAGGGTCCCATCCCCCCTCCTAGCCGCACCACTCCCCCCCCCTTGGGGGTTTAGTCCCACATGGGGGAAGGGGAGGGGGTGGAGCCCCTCCTTGGCCTATATAAGGAGGGGTGGGGTGCCTTTTTCAACATAACATTGAGTTTCTCTCTCTCTCTTTGTCCGACCTAGAGCGGACTCCCCTGGTTTGGAGTTTGCACCTGGTTGGGGGTTTCACCATCATCCGGACGCCGTCGCGCTGCCGGAATCGGGATCCGGATCAATCTTCTTTTCGCTGCTCTTCTGGTTCGGAGCCCGAAGGGACGTCGGTTGCATCGTACGTGTGTAATCCCGCGAGGCACTACACGTGTGGTGCTACTTCATCGTCGGAGGTTCTTCAACACGACAGGGAGGTTGTAGGATCAGAGTCTACTCCAACCACGTTCGAAGAATGTTTCCCTCTTTCGGTCTTCAAAGGTATGAACACCGATTCCTTCCGTTACATACATCAGCATAGCATATATCTTGGGTTCGGGACTCGTAGGTAGGAATTTTTTTTGTTTTCTGCACCGATCCCCAACAGTGGTATCATGAGCAAGGCTATGCGTAGATGTATTGTACGGGTAGAACACATCTAGGATGTGGGCATCAATTCTCCAATTGTTATCCTCCCACGTGTACTCGTTTAGCGTTGCGGCAATGTCCCGATGAAGCGGCCCCGACCAACCTTACGCGTTTACGCGAGACTGGTTCCACGCTTGACATATGGCTTGTACCATATAAGTGGCTGGGGGTGTCTGTCTCTCTAACATTAGCGACGCGAAGACGTTTGCAACGGAGGGCCCCGACAGGGGTGTAATAAGACGATTGCAGGATTGGTGTTGTGGCTTGTCTTCGCAGGATAGAAATGTTGGGAAACGTAGTAGAATTCAAAAAAATTCGTGCCTACGTAACAAGCACCCAAGATCATCCAAGATAGATTGCATACAAGGTTTAGGTCATGGCTCACCAACCGATGTAGCGGAAGTAGAGTTGGTGAAGCTCGTGGACGTAGTGGAAGTAGATCTCGCAAGTTCTCCCACGAACAGTCCCTTGATCAATCCCACGAACAAGTCCCGCGATCTAGTCCCACGGACAAGTCCCATGAACAAGCTCCTCGAAGAAGGGTCGAAGGTACGACCCCTCCATTAGTATCCACACATCCCGTAGCAGCAATCCAGCAGCGCTCCGCCGTCCAGAGATGAACGCCACCGAGAAAACTAGAGGGAGAAAACCCTAACGGATTCCGATCTAGAACAGCGTCTAAACCGGGGTCTAAAAGTGGAGCAACGGGGTTTAGAGGAGGGAGGGTGGCGCATAGGCCTTGGGGATTGATTGTGTGTCTCTTCCCCCACCCTTGGCTCACCTTATATAGGTGGCCAAGGGGCCTAGGGCGCAGCTCAAGGAGGTTTGGGAGTCCAACTTGGACTCCCAAGCCTTCCAAACCTACACATACCTTCCCACCGGAAACCTTCCATAATGGTATTTGGAAATCCCACCTGGAGGATCTCCCACCCCTTTTTGATGCGCCCCCACCACCTGGCCGGCCAGGGCAGCCTAGGTGGCTTGCTCCCCAAGGCCAGGGGCGCAGGGCAGTGGGTGGTACTGCCCGGAACCTTCCGGAACCTTCTAGAAGCTTCCAGGACCTTCCGGGACCTACCGGGACTGTTTCGGGACATTCCGGACACTTTTGGAGCACTTCCACCGGAGCCACCGGAGCATATCCTTAAATACCCAAAACTACTTTTGGTGCCCTTATGAACTATTTCATAAATCCCCGGAACTACTTCCGGTACCCGTATGAACTATTCTGCTTTGCTTCCACTAAACCTTCTACCATTCCAGTATTCTAACAGACTACTGCTCGTTAAGTGTGTGACCCAATAGGTTCGGTATAATGCGGACATGACTCAGAACATCTTCCGGACATAGGCCAACAGCCTTTCGTCAATAGCCAATAATCAACAGCGGAGCCATGGACACCCATGTTGACTCCCGCACATACACGAAGAAACTTCGAGTGAACCATTATGTTTATTCATGTACCATTCCCTTTGCTTCGTGATATATGACAAAGTTAGAGGAGAGATGTTTGGCACCCATGTGTAACAACTTCTTGAACACAAGCCACTCGTTATCCTCTTTGCTCGTTTGTCCCTTTTCTCGTTATCGTATTCCGGTATCCCTGTGACTGAATCATAATGCGTCTGGCCAGACTATAATGGATACCTTCATACCGAGTAGGCCCGAAGTGAATATCTTCTTCATCGTGAAGGAGCAAATCCCATTCTTGAACTATCACAGTCACTAGCCACACCATCTGACATACCCAGAACTTATTTTACTACTTCCCATTAACGGGAGGATTCATCTAAGAACCAAAGCATGTCTTCCTGTGTGAAGCAACTCGATACTCTCATGGTCTAAGGAATTACGTATATGATAACATTTCATGATATGACTTATAACGTTGTTACGATGTGATCTCTAAGTATATCATTCAATACTGGGGTCGGTTCAACATCATTGTTCTGCTAACAATATGTTCTCATTGCTACTGACATCCTTGTTACAAGAACAATGTCCATGATTAAGAAAACGTAATCATCAGTTAGCACATGAGCTGGTCTTAGAGGCTAAACCAGGAACTCTTGGTGTTTACATTTCCACACATGCAAATGAGTTTTCTTCTGAATCTCATAGTCAGGGTCATTGCAATTATAGCACAGAAATATAAACATTAATTACGAACGTGGAAATATATATAATAACATTTTATTATTGCCTCTAGGGCATATTTCCAACAGTCTCCCACTTGCACTAGAGTCAATAATATTGTCAGTGCTTGAGCACTTTACACCTATGGCATACCGGTGTAATAAATGCCTCATTTGTGGTATAGACCTCATCTTCGGATCTGACGTTTCAGGCCCGTTTGTATCTTGCATATCTTCGCGTTTTCACGCTATCATAAAATTCACTAATTTCATCAGTTTAGCTTTGTATATGTTTGAATCATTTGGTAGGACCTTGGTTCCTTAGAATAAGTCATGAAATCATTCATCAATGTTCCATGAGCTTCAAGCATCTAGGAAACCATACCATGTTCATAAATGAACTGATGATTCAAAATACCCTCCCTTGTTACTTCTTTAAGCAACAATATACTTAGCCTCTGTTATAGAATTCGCCACAGTATCTAACTTTAACACAGTTCCTTCATACTGTGCCACCCTTATGTGTGAAACACATAATCCCAATTAAAATCGAAAATCGATCGGAGTAAGTATGAAGACTGAATTGGTGTAACTGTTTACATCAAAATTCAGCTGGTGTAACTTATTACAACGAGCTCTTCATTATCTCCATTTTCCGAGAAACATATCTTATCTATCATAAGTTTAACTTTTCACTGTTTGTCCAATGATCAACATGTTGATCACTTTGGTATCTTGCTCACAACCTTTTGGAGCACTGGACATATCTGGTCGTTTTACATATTATGGTGTACATGATTAATCCAAACACACATGTGAGTGGAATTCAATTCATGTGTTTTGCTTATCTGTGTTCATGAACACTGATTTCCGCAAACAACTTTTCACCGTGACCTCGGCAAGAACATCCTTCTTGGCGTTTTCATACTAAACTACTTTAGTATCATGTCAACATGTAACGTTGGATTTAGCATGATCAAGCACTTACTATCTGCATAGATCAATGTGCTCAATACAAATGCTATATTAGCCCAAGTTCTTCAACTGAAAACTATTTCCAATGAAGTCCTTATTCGTGTCAAGAAATTTATATAATTTCCAATCAACAATATGTCATCTACATAAGATTTTAGAAATATCATTCAGCTCCCACTTACTTTCTTGAACATTCAAGCATCTTCGTTATTCCTGATGAAAACAAACTCTTTTGGCAATTTCATCATAACGAAAATTCCAACTCCATTATGCTAGCTCCAGTCCATCACTGGATATCCAAGGCTTGCATCTATTTTAGCATCCTTTGAATCGACAAAACATTCCGGTCGTATCACGTATACGTCCTTTGTTATATTTCCATGTAGGAACTTTGTTTTGACGTTCATTCTACCATATCCTATAAATGAGATATGTAGTAATTGCTAGTATAACCCGAACTGACTAAAGCATTTCTACGGTCGACACTATTTCCCCGTAGTCAACCTTTGAACTTGCTAGAAAACAATTTTCCAACGAGTTGAGCTTTATGGATAAAACAATTTCATCCGAATCAATTATAGATCCATATATATATTCTTCAGACTTTTAGTCTTTCCGAGGGTCTACCAAGTTCAAAACTTGACTTACTTCCATGGATACTATCTCGGATTATTTGGCATTTAGCCAAATCCCGGAGTCAGGGCCCATCAACGCTTCTTTGTATATCACAGGTTTATCATTGTCGAACAACAATATCTCGATTTACATATCATGAATGTTTGTACGATTTTTGTCTAACCTGTGTGGTTCAGCTGCGCACTCCTCTGAAGATTCAACAATCTTTGACAAGTTGCACTGTCCTCCCACTCACTCTTTTGTAAGAAACTATTTTTCTTCAAAACACATTGTTCTTAACAGCAAACAGTTTTGCTTTTGTGTAGTGATAGAGGAATACCAAAACTTTTGGCATAACCTTAACAAAGTAGCACTTATCTGATTTGGGGTTTTGAGTATGTCAAACATATGCCTCATATACCCAAATTTTAAGAAAAGACAACATGGTTTTAACAGTCCATACCACATCTAATATGGTGTCATTTCAACAGATTTGATGATGCTCTTTTCAGTGTAAAAGCCGTAGTCACTAACGCATAACTTTAATAAGTATAATGGCAAATTGATAAACGTCATATTTGATCTTACCGTGTCATACATGGCTTGATTACATCTCTCGAACACTTTACTCATAGTGGTGTTCCGGGAGACGCAAGTTATGACACTTCTTCACAACTCATCAGACGTTCGCTAAACTTGTAACTCAAATATTACTTTCTACAATCTAATTTGCAGAAGCTTTATTTTCTTGTTACAATGAATTTCTATTTCACTCTAAAATTCCTTGAACATTTCAAAGATTTCAGACGTATGTCTCTATTGAACAGATATCCACATATCTACTTCAACTCATGAGTGAAGATAGGGAATCCACTGCACACAACTACACTTATTGGACTACACACATCATCATGTATGATTACCAATGGTCTAGTTGCCCGTTCATGTATGGCCTATTAACGGTGTTTTAGTCACATTAATTCGAGACAAAGATCGCAAGCGTCAAGTGATTCATAATCATATGACTCGAAAGTCCATCACTTATGGAAATTCTTCATGCATGTTATGTCACTTGTGATAAACGGCAGTGCCACATCTATGTGGTATTTCTGTCAGTCTTGCGACGTTTAGCGTCAGTGTTATGGATGTTTAGCATTATTATCAAGTTTCATAACATACAACCTATTCACAATAGAAGTATGTCCTTTATGTTATTCATAGCTTCGAACAACTCTCTTGCAATAAACATGATTCAAAAATGATGTTTTGCAACAAGGCTAAAGTGTAGTAACAATTTACTCAACTCTAAAATGAATTATGAAGATAATCATAGAGTCAACACACGGTATAGTAAACCTTTTACCGTGTTCCCGAGCGTGTCAAAACTCATCATTAGCTAGTCATAAAGGCCATAGTATTTCTTGCATCGAGTTGCAACAATATGCAATCGATGTGATATTCCGGTGATCAACAGTTTAATCACAATATTCAGAATCCACAATTAATTGCTTAATCATGATTCCCAAGAATTACATCTCTTGACCAACAATGAATTCATCTATAACTCCGTATGACTATCATTTCTGAGCTGGTTATTCCAGTCTTCTTTTGTTTTGCCTTTATACGTATCATAGTTCTATTTCCAATGTCACTCCTACTCACAGAAGCTCACATATGATCAAGGATGGCGCAGGCCATGGACTTTCCGGCGTGTAAGTCTTACTAACACCATATGGAACTTCCTTTCCCTTAATCCTCATCATCATATGATCGGTGTTCTTCTGGATCCCACACTTATCAGTTTTGTTTGAGCATAATGAACATTTTCACTAAAGCTTACAATCAGACATTGTACTAGATATCTTATATCCTACATTAATTGTCTTATCACTGAAAACAATTTTTCAGTTCCATGAATATAACATAACTATCCCAAACGTTTCAAAGTTCGGGTTTCATGGTGATTACGACAATACACTTAGCTGTGGTGGAATTCTAGCCTTTTGGATTATGTACATAAGTCACATCATCCATTGCATTAGCGGGAGAGCATCGAAAATTAGCGATAGGACATGGTCCTTCTCGGCACTATTGAGGATAGTCCTCACAATACGGTACCAATCGTAAAGTTTTTACCAGATAATACAGTTAATCAAAAACAATTGGGAAGGTGGTAACGCGAGCCATTATTCTACAACGATAATGCAAATACTAAGACTTTGTTCATAATTAAGTTGCACTTGTGATTAATCAATTTAATTACTAAGTGCGCTCCCACTCAGATCAATATCTCTCGTAATTGATGCTGGAGTGATTCAAGATCCAACCCAATCGTCCGCCATTGATGTGACATCACTGATGACTTAGACTGGACCGGTAGGCCAACTTGCCAATCACGCCAAAGGTGATTCTTGTTCATCTTTCGATGGGCGTGTTCCGGTAGCAAACTTTTATCCAAACCGTCAAGATAACCAAGTGTAATGTGTTGTGTGTTCTTTTAACACACCCGTCTTTTATGCGTCACACCGTGTGCACCCATGTGACATGACCTGCTCCGGTGTGAAACATAGTATAGACGGTGCTACAGTTGGGAGAACACTATCAACTTGATATTGTTTTGCGAGAGATCACCCTAATAAAACACGACTACCGGCGCATCAAACAAGGGTGCATCAAAGGGATAAACATCACAGGCAGTTCATAAAATTATGTGATATAGTATAGCCATTTTCTTCGTGAAGTCTTCATTGTCTTCACGTCGTCGTGGTTGAAGTCACCGTGTCCACCAACTTTGTCCTTGGCGCCGGGAACATCACCACGGCTTCCGGCATGTGCGTCGGGGTCCACCTCTGCATCGTAGATCATCACCTTGCATCTATCTATTGCTTTGCCTCGAGCTAATAAACAGTTCTGGCACGCAGGCCATAGTTAAGTGACAATCATATGACTCCTGTCATCATGCCGTACCACGACACGCAGGTCGCGAATAAATATTACATAACATATAGCATCTCATACAAACACATTGCAAATCTTGAAGGCTATACCACATCACATGCATACTCTGCAAAAACGAGTTAGATCGCCATCTACACGGTTTGTTGCAACTTTTATCGTGGTTGTTAAGAAGGTTTACAAGGCAAACGAGAAACCCTAGATAAAACAAAACACGATACTTCTTTTGTTGCTAGTTTAACATACGGGGTGCGTGTAGCAACTCATGCCACAAGCCAAACTTCCTTAAACGCGTGACCCCCGTGTGGATTTGAGTTCATAAAATCCACAAGCCCGTTCATGTAAAATTTTCTATAGCAAGACTGGATGAGATCCAAGGAATTTGATGTAGTCCATGATCAAGGCAACCAGCATACTAAGAGCAGCATAGAGGGATCATGGCAAAACTCAAACCTTGTAGCAAAATCACATCATGCCGTCGAGCAAAGAAAAGATCACATGATAGGGAAGCAAACAAGAAAATCAATGCCTCATATCAACATATGATCTACCTAAACATGCATCTAATCAAGGATCGCTCTGATACCACTGTTGGGAAACGTAGTAGAATTCAAAAAAATTCGTGCCTACGTAACAAGCACCCAAGATCATCCAAGATAGATTGCATACAAGGTTTAGGTCATGGCTCACCAACCGATGTAGCGGAAGTAGAGTTGGTGAAGCTCGTGTACGTAGTGGAAGTAGATCTCGCAAGTTCTCCCACGAACAGTCCCTTGATCAATCCCACGAACAAGTCCCGCGATCTAGTCCCACGGACAAGTCCCATGAACAAGCTCCTCGAAGAAGGGTCGAAGGTACGACCCCTCCATTAGTATCCACACATCCCGTAGCAGCAATCCAGCAGCGCTCCGCCGTCCAGAGATGAACGCCACCGAGAAAACTAGAGGGAGAAAACCCTAACGGATTCCGATCTAGAACAGCGTCTAAACCGGGGTCTAAAAGTGGAGCAACGGGGTTTAGAGGAGGGAGGGTGGCGCATAGGCCTTGGGGATTGATTGTGTGTCTCTTCCCCCACCCTTGGCTCACCTTATATAGGTGGCCAAGGGGCCTAGGGTGCAGCTCAAGGAGGTTTGGGAGTCCAACTTGGACTCCCAAGACTTCCAAACCTACACATACCTTCCCACCGGAAACCTTCCATAATGGTATTTGGAAATCCCACCTGGAGGATCTCCCACCCCTTTTTGGTGCGCCCCCACCACCTGGCCGGCCAGGGCAGCCTAGGTGGCTTGCTCCCCAAGGCCAGGGGCGCAGGGCAGTGGGTGGTACTGCCCGGAACCTTCCGGAACCTTCTAGAAGCTTCCAGGACCTTCCGGGACCTACCGGGACTGTTTCGGGACATTCCGGACACTTTTGGAGCACTTCCAATACCTTCCGGAACCTCTAACGAATGTTCCGGAGCCATCTAAATGGGTTTCGGAGCCATCCGGGCAAAGGTTATTATGTCCTATGAACACAACATATTGTTTAAACTGTCCACCGATCACCGAAACTATTCCGGTTGATCGTAAACTTTCCCATTACCATTTTCATATGTTCCAGAACCACCTGGGACTACTCCAGAGTGATCCGGACATATCCTTAAATACCCAAAACTACTTTTGGTGCCCTTATGAACTATTTCATAAATCCCCGGAACTACTTCCGGTACCCGTATGAACTATTCTGCTTTGCTTCCACTAAACCTTCTACCATTCCAGTATTCTAACAGACTACTGCTCGTTAAGTGTGTGACCCAATAGGTTCGGTATAATGCGGACATGACTCAGAACATCTTCCGGACATAGGCCAACAGCCTTTCGTCAATAGCCAATAATCAACAGCGGAGCCATGGACACCCATGTTGACTCCCGCACATACACGAAGAAACTTCGAGTGAACCATTATGTTTATTCATGTACCATTCCCTTTGCTTCGTGATATATGACAAAGTTAGAGGAGAGATGTTTGGCACCCATGTGTAACAACTTCTTGAACACAAGCCACTCGTTATCCTCTTTGCTCGTTTGTCCCTTTTCTCGTTATCGTATTCCGGTATCCCTGTGACTGAATCATAATGCGTCTGGCCAGACTATAATGGATACCTTCATACCGAGTGGGCCCGAAGTGAATATCTTCTTCATCGTGAAGGAGCAAATCCCATTCTTGAACTATCACAGTCACTAGCCACACCATCTGACATACCCAGAACTTATTTTACTACTTCCCATTTACGGGAGGATTCATCTAAGAACCAAAGCATGTCTTCCTGTGTGAAGCAACTCGATACTCTCATGGTCTAAGGAATTACGTATATGATAACATTTCATGATATGACTTATAACGTTGTTACGATGTGATCTCTAAGTATATCATTCAATACTGGGGTCGGTTCAACATCATTGTTCTGCTAACAATATGTTCTCATTGCTACTGACATCCTTGTTACAAGAACAATGTCCATGATTAAGAAAACGTAATCATCAGTTAGCACATGAGCTGGTCTTAGAGGCTAAACCAGGAACTCTTGGTGTTTACATTTCCACACATGCAAATGAGTTTTCTTCTGAATCTCATAGTCAGGGTCATTGCAATTATAGCACAGAAATATAAACATTAATTACGAACGTGGAAATATATATAATAACATTTTATTATTGCCTCTAGGGCATATTTCCAACAAGAAAGTGGTTCTCGCTCGAAACCCCTTAGCAGCCACGTAAAACTTGCAAAAGATAAAGTAGAAGGCGTTTTAACTTTAATTTGCATGTAAGGGGGATCATAGCTTTTATGATTTACAGTTTTACTTCCTCTCTTGCTAATATGCTAGATATGCGACGGTAGCATGATAGGATAATCTCTCTCAATACCATGATTGTATTCTCCCTTAGTGGGCACCGCCTGGAAGGATCTCTTTATGATAGGCAGGCCGTGACGGTCGGGTGTCATACATACATTAGCAATCGCATGAGGTTGGGTTTGGCAAGCCTAGCATATGCAGATATGGCCTTGCTGAATAGCCATACACTAAGGTTTGACTGGCAGGCTTGACATATGTAGATATGAGCTTGGGATACGGATGACCGAAAGGTTAAGCATGCGTCATATAACGGATATGATTGGCATGATGGCATACCTAGGGAGATGTGTCGTCGGCCGTGTGATATTCGAGGACGATCATTCAAACTAGGATTATGTTAATCACTTTGTAAATTTGGAGAGATGTTTAACTAAGTGGGAGTTTTAGAATTAATTAAAATTGAACTCCAATTATAAACAAATTCTAAATATGTGTTTTGCAAATAACCATCGTAGATGGCTGCACCTCGCCCCTCATTCAACTAGGGTCATTCCTAGACAAAGACAAACTGAAAACCGATGGGTCAAACATCACCAACTGGTTCCGCACTCTGAGGATTCTCCTCGTTCCCCTCAAGATGGCATACGTACTAGAGGCCGCGTTAGGTGACGAACCACCAACAGACGCTAGTCAGGATGAGAAGAATGTCTACCTCTCCAAGACGGATGATTACAACCTTGTCCAGAGTGGAATGCTTTACTCCATGGAGGCTGAGCTGCAGAAACGCTTTGATAGGATGGGTGCATATGAGATAATCACCGACCTCAAGGCCGTCTTTGCACCCCAAGCCAGGGCAGAACGTTATGAGGCTTCTGAAGCTTTCTTCTCAGCAAAGATGGATGAGCATAGCAGTGTTAGTGAGCACGTGGTCAAGATGTCTGGCTACGTTCAACGCTTGAATGCTCTGGAATGTCAGATTCCAGATGAACTTGCTGTTGATAGGGTGCTGCAGTCGCTGCCCCCTAGCTACAAAGGCTTTGTGTTGAACTACAACATCCAGGGGATGACTAAGACCCCTTCTGAGTTGTTCGCCATGCTGAAAACTGCTGAGGTTGAGATCAAGAAGGAGCATGTTGTATTCATGGTCAACAAGACCGTTGAATTCAAGAAGTCTGGCAAGAAGGAGAAGGGAAAGAAGGGAAGCCCGAAGAAGGGTGACAAGCCAGTTGTCACTCCTCGTAAGGCACCCAAACCTGGACCCAAGCCCGGCGTTGAGTGCTTCTACTGCAAGGATGATGGTCACTGGAAACGCAACTGCCCCAAGTACCTAGAGGATAAGAAGGCTGGCAAAATTGTCAGAAGAGACAAAGGTATATTTGATATACACGTTATTGATCTTTTCTTAACAAGCGCTGGGAACAAATCCTGGATATTTGATACAGGATCTGTTGCTCACATTTCTAACTCCTCTCAGGGGCTACGGAATAGGCGACGCTTGATGAAAGATGAAGTGACGATGCGCGTGGGAAACGGCTGCCGGATTGAAGTGGTGGTGGTCGGCACGAAGCATCTTAGTCTCCCTTCGGGATTAGTTTTGATTTTGAATAAGTGCTACTATGTACCCGCATTGAGTGTGAACATAGTTAGTGGTTCTTGCTTGAAGCGAGACCACTATTCTTTTAAGTCAGATACAATTGGTTGTGCTATTTATAAGGATGATGTGTTTTATGTTCATGCACCGGAGAAAAAATATCTTATTCATTCTTAATCTCGATTGTGATATACTTCATATTGATAACGTAGAGGCCAAAAGATTAAAAGCTAGTGGCGAAGAACACATGACGATGTGGCATTGTCGACTTGGTCATATTGGTGAAAAGCGCATGAAGAAGCTTCATGATGATGGACTTCTGGAGTCATTGGATTTTGGATCCCTTGACACATGTGAACCATGCCTTATGGGCAAGATGACAAGGACTCCATTCAATGGAACAATGGAGTGTGCGGAAGACTTGTTAGGGATCATACATTCAGATGTATGTGGACCTATGAACGTCCCCACACGCAATGGTCTTCATTACTTCGTGACCATCACAGATGACTTAAGCAGATATGGGTATATCTACTTAATGAAACATAAGTCTGAAACCTTTGAAAGGTTCAAGGAATTTCAGAGTGAGGTCAAGAATCAACTCGGGAAGAAAATCAAGCACCTTCGATCCGATCGAGGAGGCGAGTATTTAAGTCACGAGTTTGCCGATCATCTTAATACTTGTGGCATCGTACCACAACTTACGCCGGCAGGAACATCTCAGCGTAACGGTGTTTCTGAGCGACGTAATCGAACTCTATTGGATAGGTAAGATCGATGATGTCTCATACCGACTTACCTGTGTCATTCTGGGGGTATGCATTAGAAACTGCCGCTTACATTCTTAATAGGGCACCGTCCAAATCCGTAAAGACAACACCATTTGAGGAATGGCATGGCATGAAACCAAAGTTTTCTCACTTGAAGATTTGGGGTTGTGAGGCTTATGTTAGGAAACTTCAACCTGACAAACTCGAATCAAAAGCGGATAAGTGCATCTTTGTGGGATATCCAAGGGAAACCGTTGGATACACCTTCTACAACCAGTCTGAGGGCAAAACGTTTGTCGCCAAGACTGGATGCTTTCTTGAGAAATAGTTTCTTTCGAAAGAATTGAGTGGGAGGAAAATAGACCTCAACGAGATGATTGACCAATCACTCCAAGTGGAAGAAATGGCAATGGAAGTTCTTCCGGAACCATCTTCCGTAGTGGGAGCTGAAGAGAACGGTCATCATGATATTCATAACGATCGAGACATACATGATGATCATGATCAAGATGAATAGGATCCTATTGTACCCCGCAGGTCATCAAGAACCCGAGTAAAAACTCAGTTTTATGGGCAACTTGTCAATGCAGTCATGTTAAATGAACCTGACGAACCTGCGAACTACAAAGAAGCAATGGAGGGACCCGAGTCCGAGAAATGGCTGGAAGCCATGAAATCCGAGATAGACTCCATGTATGCCAACAAAGTACGGACTTTGGTGGATATTCCCGAGGACCGAAAGGCCGTCGAGAATAAGTGGATATTCAAGAAAAAGACTGACGCGGACGGAAACGTATCTGTCTATAAAGCTCGACTTGTCGCAAAAGGTTTCCGACAAATTCAAGGAGTTGACTACGAAGAGACTTTCTCTCCCGTAGCGATGCTAAAGTCTATCCGGATATTGCTAGCAATTGTTGCCTATTACGATTATGAAATATGGCAGATGGATGTGAAAACCGCGTTCCTAAATGGCAACATTGAGGAAGAGTTGTA
The DNA here is from genome assembly GCA_950022295.1 of Bromus sterilis. Classification (NCBI taxonomy): domain Eukaryota; kingdom Viridiplantae; phylum Streptophyta; class Magnoliopsida; order Poales; family Poaceae; genus Bromus; species Bromus sterilis. Next base: position 84,960,896 of record OX465595.1, on the reverse strand, counting down.
TATGGTACAACCGGAAGGTTTTATTGATCCTAAGGACGCTGGTAAGGTATGCAAACTTAAACGGTCCATTTATGGGTTGAAGCAAGCATCTCGGAGCTGGAATCTTCGTTTTGATGAGGTGATCAAAGCTTTTGGATTTGTCCAAAATGAAGAAGAATTTTGTGTTTATAAGAAAGCGAGTGGGAGCTCTGTGGCATTCCTAGTACTATATGTGGATGACATATTATTGATAGGGAATGATGTGAAATTTCTAGAGGGGGTAAAGGAATATTTGAATGGACAATTTTCCATGAAGGACCTAGGTGAAGCTGCATACATATTAGGCATTAAAATCTATAGAGATAGATCAAGACGCCTATTAGCATTGAGTCAGAGAACTTACCTTGAGAAGATATTGAAGAGGTTCAATATGGATAACGCCAAGAGAGGCCTCTTGCCCGTTATGAAAGGAAGTAAATTGAGTGTGACTCAATGCCCAGCAACAGCAAAAGAAAGGGAGGAAATGTCCTCAAAGCCCTATGCCTCAGCCATAGGTTCTATCATGTATGCTATGCTGTGTACTCGACCATATGTGGCCCTGGCGGTTAGTCTGACTAATCGTTTCCAAAGTAATCCTGGAATGGATCATTGGATTGCAGTGAAGAACGTCCTTAAGTACTTACTAAGAACTAAGGATCTGGTTCTTGTCTATGGAGGATGTGAAGAAGAGCTCGCCGTAACAGGTTACGTCGATGCCAGTCTTGGTACTGATCCCGATGACTCAAAATCCCAGACGGGATACGTGTTTATGTTGAATGGTGGTGCGATTAGCTGGAGGAGCGGCAAGCAGTCACTCGTCGCCCAATATACGATGGAGTCAGAGTATATTGCCGCTTGCGAAGCGTCAAATGAAGCGCATTGGCTAAAGAAGTTCGTCATCGATCTTGGCGTATTCCCTAGTTGCACTGACCCTGTTAGCATTTATTGCGACAATACGGGTGCCATTGCTAACGCAAGGGAGCCGAGGACTCACTCTACAGCCAAGCATATTCTCTGGCGTTTCCATGTGACGCGGGACTACGTCAAGGATGGTCATACTAGGATTTGAAAATACATACGGATCTGAATCCGTCAGACCCAATGACTAAACCTCTTCCACAAGCCAAGTTTGAACAACACCGAGAGACTATTGGTGTTAGATACATACCTGATGAAAACTAGTGTAATTTGTACTCTAGTGCAAGTGGGAGACTGTTGGATATGTGCCCTAGAGGAAAATTAATAAAGATATTTGTCACATATATGTTTGTTCATAATACGTTATATATTGTGACAGAACTGCATTAAGCGGAAACATTAATACACGTGTGATATATAACAACCTGGTCCCTAGTTAAACTCAGGCATACTAGCTCATTGGGCAATTGATGATCAAGGTTTCCTGATCATGAGAACATAATAGTCTATTGACAATGAGGTCATATCATTAGGAGAATGATGTGATGGACACACACCCACCTTAAGCATTGCAGTGTGATCAAGTCACATAAGTTCAGCATTGCAATGACTTAATAACATAGTGACTGAATCCTTAGACCGTGATGATCATACATAATTGCTATCTATTAGGATGCTTTGAGTGCATTAACCGTTACACTGAAACATGGTAACTGAAAAGGTGTATCTTGGGTATTCCTAAGTAGATATGTTGAGGAGTATGAAATAGATCAGAGCGGGATTTGTCAATCCGAGTGACGGATAGGTACTCTGGGCCCACTCAGTGGTGTTGCATCAATAGCTTGCAAGCAAGTGACTAGGTCACAAGAGATGTAATATTCATAGACGAGTAAACATGTTATGTCGGAGACGAGGAAGAACTAGGTATTGGATACCGACGATCATACCTCGGACAAACATAGTATCGAAGCACAAAGGGATCAAGTCATATTGTTAACGGTTCAACAACAATGAAGTTTATTCGATGGAAGCGTAGGGGCACATCAAGGATTGTAACCAGATCCCACATGATGGTCATTATTCAGAGAGTGTCTCGATTATGTCTACTGTTTCCCGGACCGTAGGGTGTCACACTTAAGGGCAATCGATGCAATAAGGATTGATTCGGGATCATCGGTGAAAAGAGAGAAAACATCGGAAATGTACCGGGAGGTGCCGGAAGCTGTTTCGGATATTTTGAAAGGTTCAAAATAATATATATTAATGTTTAAATATGTTTTATTATTTAATTGATAGAATTAAATATTAAAAATGATTTAAATAATTAAAAAGGTGAAAAGGTATTTGGGCCTTAAAATGCCCATGAGGGGAAGGGGGAGCCTCCCCCCTTGGGCTTGGCGCCAAGGGAGGGGCCCATCCCCCCTCCTAGCCGCACCACTCCCCCCCCTTGGGGGTTTAGTCCCACATGGGGGAAGGGGAGGGGGTGGAGCCCCTCCTTGGCCTATATAAGGAGGGGTGAGGGTGCCTTTTTCAACATAACATTGAGTTTCTCTCTCTCTCTCTTTCTCCGACCTAGAGCGGACTCCCCTGGTTTGGAGTTTGCACCTGGTTGGGGGTTTCACCATCATACGGACGCCGTCGCGCTGCCGGAATCGGGATCCGGATCAATCTTCTTTCCGCCGCTCTTTTGGTTCGGAGCCCGGAGGGACATCGGTTGCACCGTACATGTGTAATCCCACTGTTGGGATACGGGGCAGAAAACACAAATTTTTCATACCTACGGTACCCGAACCCAAGATCTATGCTATGGCGATGTAAAGTAACGGAGGGAATCGGTGTTCATACCTTTGAAGACCGAAAGAGGGAAACGTTCTTGTGAACGTGGTTGGCGTAGACTCAGAACTACGACCTCCCTGTCGTGTAGAAGACCACCACCGGCGAGGATGACTCCCGGTAAACCTCCAGCGACAAAGTAGCACCACAGGTGTAGTGCCTCGAAGAGATTACACACGTACAGTGCAACCGATGTTCCCTCCGGGCTCCGAACCAGGCGAGTAGCGGAAAGAAGACGGATTCGGATCCCGACTCCGGCAGAGCGACGGCCTGCTTATGGTGGAGAACTCCCAACCAAGTGCAAACCCCAAACAAGGGGGGTCCGCTCGAGGTAGGAGAAAGAGAGAGAGAGAACTCAATGAGATGATGGAAAAAGGGGGGTCTACCCCTCCTTATATAGGCCAAGGGGGGTTGCCACCCTCCTCCAACTTCCCATGTGGTACTAAACCAAAGGGGAGGGGAGGGGGTGCGCCATATGGAGGGTGGGCCCCTCCCTTGGCGCCATGGGCAAAGGGGGAGGCTCCCTCCTTCCCCTAATGGGCCCTAAGGGGCCCATTTGCCTTTTTCCCATTTAATTAATTAATTTAAATATATTTTAATATTTAACTCAGATAATTAAATACTTAAACATTATTAAATATAATTAAACATTATTTTGAACCTTTCAAAATATCCGGAACAACTTCCGTTCTCTCCCGGAACTATTCCGGTGCTTTCTCCTATTTCACCGATGATCCCGAATCTGTCCTAGCATCGATTGCCCCATAAGTGTGACACCCTACGGTCTGGGAAACAGCAGACATGATCGAGACATTCGCATTGATCAATGACTAATCAATTGGACCTGGTTACAATCCTTGATAGCCCCTGCGCTTCCATCGAATGAACTTCGATCGCTTTTGGAAACCGTTAACGATACGACGTAATCCCTTTGTGCTGCGGTACTTTGTTTGTCCGAGGTTTGATCGTCGGTATCCTACATACCGTGTTCACATCTCGTTCACAACAAACAAGTTTACTCTTCCATGATCATTGCATCTCTTGTGACCTAGTCACTTGCTTGCAAGCTATTGATGCAATATCACCGAGTGGGCCCAGAGTACCTGTCCTGTCACAAGGACTGACAAATCCCGCTCTGGTCTATTAACATACTCATCAACCATCTATTTCGGAATACCTAAAGTGCACCGTTATAGCCAGCATATTTCAGTCAGGCGGTGGGATACAAATTAAAGTCTCCTCATAGATGGTGCTTACGTATGATCATTACGGTCTAAGGACTAAGCCATACGTTACAAAGTCATAGCAACGCTGAACTATGTGACTCGATCACATTGCAATACTTTAGGTGGGTGTACGTCCATCACATCATTCCCCTTAATGATATGACCTCATTGTCAATGGACTTAAGTGCCGCCATGATCAGGAAAGCTTGATCAATCAATTGCCCAATGAGATAGTTTACCCGAGTTAAACTACGGACCATGTTTTATACTACACATGTATTAGTATTTCCAAGTAATACAGTTATAGCACAGTATAAAACGTATTATGAACAAAACGGATATGTGACAAATATCTTTATTAATTTGTCTCTAGGGCACATATCCAACAGTCTCCCACTTGCACTAGAGTACAAATTACACTAGTTTACATCAGGTATGTATTTAACACCAATGGTCTCTCGGTGTTCTTCAAACTTGCCCTGTGGAAGAGGTTTAGTCATCAGGTCTGCTGCGTTCAGATCCGTATGTATCTTGTGAATCCTAGTGTGTCCATCCCTGACGTAGTCTCGCGTCACATGGAACTTTCGGAGGATGTGCTTGGCTGTAGAGTGAGTTCTTGGCTCTTTCGCGTTAGCAATGGCACCCGTGTTGTCGCAGAAGATTCCCACGGGGTCAGTGCAGCTGGGAAAGACGCCAAGCTCGATCACGAACTTCTTCAGCCACGGCGCCTCGTTTGACGCTTCGCAAGCGGCAATATACTCCGACTCCATTGTAGATTGGGCGACGACTGACTGTTTGCCGCTCCTCCAGCTAATTGCGCCACCGTTCAACATGAAAACATATCCTGTCTGGGATTTTGAGTCATCTAGATCTGAGCCGAGGCTTGCGTCAACGTAACCCTTTACGGTGAGTTCCTCATCAACTCCTCCATAAACGAGAAAGAGATCCTTTGTTCTTCTCAATTACTTTAGGATATTCTTTACTGTTGTCCAGTGAGTCATTCCCGGATTACTCTGGTAGCGATTAGTCATACTAATGGCCAGCGCTAAATCCGGTCTGGTACATAACATAGCATACATGAGAGAACCTATGGCTGAGGCATAGGGCTTTGAGGACATCTCCTCCTTCTCTTTTGCTGTGGTTGGACATTGAGTCACACTTAACTTGACACCTTTTATAACTGGCAAGAGACCTCTCTTGGAGTTATCCATTTTGAACCTTTTCAATATCTTGTCAATATAAGTGCTCTGACTCAAGCCCAACCGTCGATTAGGTCTATCTCTATAGATCTTAATCCCTAATATGTACGCAGCTTCACCAAGGTCCTTCATGGAAAATTGTCCATTCAGATATTCCTTTACTTCTTCTAAGAATTTCTTATCGTTCCCTATCAGTAATATGTCATCTACATATAACACAAGGAATGCTACAGAGCTCCCACTCAGTTTCTTATAGACGCATAACTCTTCGACGTTTTGGACAAGTCCAAAAGCTTTAATGACCTCATCAAATCGAAGATTCCAGCTCCGAGATGCTTGCTTCAACCCATAGATGGACCGTTGAAGCTTGCACACCTTACCAGCATTACTTGGATCGATAAACCCCTCTGGTTGCATCATATACAACTCTTCCTCAATGTTGCCATTAAGGAACGCAGTTTTCACATCCATCTGCCATACCTCGTAATCATGATAGGCAGCTATTGCTAGTAGGATCCGAATAGACTTGATCATCGCTACAGGAGAGAAAGTCTCCTCGTAGTCAACTCCTTGAATTTGTCGGAACCCCTTCGCGACAAGTCGAGCTTTGTAGACAGATACGTTTCCGTCTGCGTCAGTCTTTTTCTTGAAAATCCATTTATTCTCGACGGCCTTGCGGTCCTCGGGAATATCCACCAAAGTCCAAACTTTGTTGGTGTACATGGAGTCTATTTCGGATTTCATGGCTTCTAGCCATTTCTCGGACTCGGGTCCCTCCATTGCTTCTTTGTAACTCGTAGGTTCATCCGACTCATCAGCCGAGATTGCATTCACAAGTTGTCTGTAAAACTCGGTAGGTTGACGGACTCTTGATGACCTACGGAGCATAAAAGGTTCCTCTTCATTCTCATCATGACCATCATCAATGTCATGATCGTTATGAATGTCGTTCTGGCCATTCTCTTCAGCTCCCACTGTGGAAGAAGGTTCCAAAACAATTTCTGTGGCCGGTTCTTCCATTTGGAGTGATTGGTCAGTCACTTCATCGAGGTCTACCTTCCTCCCACTCAATTCTTTCGAGAGAAACTCTTTCTCAAGAAAGTGTCCAGTCTTAGCGACAAACGTTTTGCCCTCAGATTGGTTGTAGAAGGTGTATCCAACAGTTTCCTTTGGATATCCTACAAATATGCATTTCTCCGCCTTAGATTCGAGTTTGTCAGGCTGAAGTTTCCTAACATAAGCCTCACAACCCCAAATCTTCAGGTAAGACAACATTGGTTTCTTGCCAAACCATTCTTCAAATGGTGTTGTCTTCACGGATTTGGATGGTACCCTATTAAGAACGTAAGCGGCAGTTTCTAATGCATACCCCCAGAATGATGTAGGTAAGTCGGTATGAGACATCATTGACCGTACACTATCCAATAGTGTTCGATTACGTCGCTCGGACACACCGTTTCGCTGCGGTGTTCCAGCTGGCGTAAGTTGTGGTACAATACCACAAGTCTTCAGATGAGTGCTAAACTCGTGACTTAAATACTCGCCTCCTCGATCAGATCGAAGGTGCTTGATTTTCTTCCCGAGTTGATTCTCGACCTCAGTCTGAAATTCCTTGAACTTTTCAAAGGTTTCATACTTGTGTTTCATTAAGTAGATATACCCGTATCTACTTAAGTCATCCGTGAAGGTCACGAAGTAACAAAAACCATTGCGTGTGGTGACATTCATTGGTCCGCATACATCAGTATGTATGATCCCTAATAAGTCCACTGCACGCTCCATTGTTCCATTGAATGGAGTCCTTGTCATTTTGCCCATTAGGCATGGTTCACATGTGTCAAGGGATCCAAAATCCAATGACTCCAGAAGTCCATCTTTATGGAGTTTCTCCATGCGCTTTATACCAATATGACCAAGTCGACAATGCCACATCGTCATGTGTTCTTCGTTACTAGGCTTTAATCTTTTGGCCTCTACGTTATTGATGTGGGAGTCATGATATTCAAGATCCATTAAGAATAAACCATCACGCACCGGTGCATCAACATAGAAGACATTATTCTTATAAATCGAACAACCAGTTGTTTTGGATTTAAAATAATACTGGTCTCGCATCAAGCAAGAGCCACTTACAATGTTCATACTCAACGCGGGTACATAATAGCAATTATTCAAGACAAGAATCAATCCCGAAGGGAGACTAAGACGAAGCGTGCCAATTGACATTACTTCAACCTTGGCACCGTTCCCAACGCGCATCGTCACTTCATCCTTCCGCAAGAGTCGTTTATTCTGCATCCCCTCCTGGGAGTTACAGATGTGAGCAACTGATCCGGTATCAAATATCCAGACGTTGCTCCGAGCACTTGTCAGGAAAACATCAATAACATGTATATCACATATATCCATGTCTCTTCCGGCAACCTTGCCGGCCTTCTTATCTTCTAGGTACTTGGTGCAGCTGTGCTCCTTCTTGATTTCCATCTCAGCAATTTTGAGTATTGTGAACAATTCAGAAAGGGTCTCAACCATTCCTTGCATGTTGTACTTCAACACAAAACTCTCATAGCTAGGGGGTAGCGACCGCAACACCCTATCAATCGCCACTTCATCTGGAATCTTAAATTCTAGATCATTTAGACGTTGAACGTAGTCAGACATTTTGACTACGTGCTCAGTCATGCTGGTGTGCTCTTCCATCTTTGCAGAGAAGAAAGCTTCACAAACTTCATTTCTCTCAACCTTGGCTTGAGGTGCAAAGACGGTCTTGAGGTCAGTGATTATCTCATAAGCACTAAAGCTCTCAAACCATTTCTGCAGTTCAGCCTCCATGGCATGGAGCATACCCTTCTTGACAAGGGAGGAATCATCCGACTTAATGAGATAGACTTTCTTCTCAGCCGGAGTAGCGGTAGTTGCTGGTGCATCTCCTAATGCAGTCTCAAGTACATAGGACATTTTGAGGGGAACGAGTAGAATCCTCAGGGTGCGGAACCAGGAGGTGAAGTTTGACCCATTAGTTTTCAGTTTATCTTTCTCTAGGAATGATCCTAAGTTGAACGAGGGGCGTGGTGCTGTCATCTACAAGGTTGATTCACAAAGATACATATTTAGACTTTTGTTCATAATGTGGAGTTCAATTACAATTAATTCTAAAACTCCCACTTAGGAAAACATCTCTCAATTTTTCTAAGTGATTACACGATCCTAGAACACCATATCTCTCCCGTGTGACACGACCATCAGTATGTTGTTCAGGGTATGCCATCATGCCAATCACATCATCCATGTGACTCATGCTCGACCTTTCGGTCTCTTGTGTCCCGAGGCCATGTCTGCACATGCCAGGCTCGCCACCACACCCTATGTGATTTGTTGCTGTGTCATACAAGGCCATGCTTCTGGGCATGCTAGGCTTGCTACACCCACCTCTTGTGAACGAAAAAATGTTTGACATCCGTGTGACACGTGATGCCTCCATAATGTAGAACTTTCCAGGTGGTGCTCACTAGGGTAAGGACACTATGTTGGTTTTAGCGAGAGATGGTCCTGTTTCGTGCTACCGTCGATATATCTAGCATACTAGCATAAAAAAGAAAGTAAAACTGTAAATCATACAACCTATGATCCCCCTTCATGCAAAGCAAAGTTAAAACGCCTTTCTACTTTAGCTTGTGCAAGTTTTACGTGGCTGCTAGGGGTTTCGAGAGAGAGAACCGATTTCTATCCTGCGAAAACATGCCACAACACCGATCCCCAATCGTCTGTATTACACCCCTGTCGGGGCCCTCCGTTGCAAACATCTTCGCATCGCTAATGCAGAGAGACAGACACCCCCCCAGCCACTTTATATGGTACAAGCCATTTGGCAAGCGTGGAACCAGTCTCGCGTAAACGCGTAAGGTCGGTCGGGGGCCGCTTCATCAAACATTGCCGCAACGCTAAATGAGTACACGTGGGAGGGTAACGAATGAAGATTCGATGCCCACATCCTAGATGTGTTCTACCCGTACAATACATCTACGCATAGCTAGCTCATGATACCAATGTTGGGATACGGGGCAGAAAACACAAATTTTTCATACCTACGGTACCCGAATCCAAGATCTATGCTATGGCGATGTAAAGTAACGGAGGGAATCGGTGTTCATACCTTTGAAGACCGAAAGAGGGAAACGTTCTTGCGAACGTGGTTGGCGTAGACTCAGAACTACGACCTCCCTGTCGTGTAGAAGACCACCACCGGCGAGGATGACTCCCGGTAAACCTCCAGCGATGAAGTAGCACCACAGGTGTAGTGCCTCGAAGAGATTACACACGTACAGTGCAACCGATGTTCCCTCCAGGCTCCGAACCAGGCGAGCAGCGGAAAGAAGACGGATTCGGATCCCGACTCCGGCAGAGTAACGGCCTGCTTATGGTGGAGAACTCCCAACCAAGTGCAAACCCCAAACAAGGGGGGTCCGCTCGAGGTAGGAGAAAGAGAGAGAGAGAACTCAATGAGATGATGGAAAAAGGGGGGTCTACCCCTCCTTATATAGGCCAAGGGGGGTTTCCACCCTCCTCCAACTTCCCATGTGGTACTAAACCAAAGGGGAGGGGAGGGGGTGCGCCATATGGAGGGTGGGCCCCTCCCTTGGCGCCATGGGCCAAGGGGGGAGGCTCCCTCCTTCCCCTAATGGGCCCTAAGGGGCCCATTTGCCTTTTTCCCATTTAATTAATTAATTTAAATATATTTTAATATTTAATTCAGATAATTAAATACTAAAACATTATTAAATACAATTAAACATTATTTTGAACCTTTCAAAATATCCGGAACAACTTCCGTTCTCTCCCGGAACTATTCCGGTGCTTTCTCCTATTTCACCGATGATCCCGAATCTGTCCTAGCATCGATTGCCCCTTAAGTGTGACACCCTACGGTCCGGGAAACAACAGACATGATCGAGACATTCTCATTGATCAATGACTAATCAATTGGACCTGGTTACAATCCTTGATAGCCCCTGCGCTTCAATCGAATGAACTTCGATCGCTTTTGGAAACTGTTAACGATACGACGTAATCCCTTTGTGCTGCGGTACTTTGTTTGTCCGAGGTTTGATCGTCGGTATCCTACATACCATGTTCACATCTCGTTCACAACAAACAAGTTTACTCGTCCATGATCATTGCATCTCTTGTGACCTAGTCACTTGCTTGCAAGCTATTGATGCAATATCACCCAGTGGGCCCAGAGTACCTGTCCTGTCACAAGGACTGACAAATCCCGCTCTGATCTATTAACATACTCATCAACCATCTATTTCGGAATACCTAAAGTGCACCGTTATAGCCAGCATATTTCAGTCAGGCGGTGGGATACAAATTAAAGTCTCCTCATAGATGGTGCTTACGTATGATCATTACGGTCTAAGGACTAAGCCATACGTTACAAAGTCATAGCAACGCTGAACTATGTGACTCGATCACATTGCAATACTTTAGGTGGGTGTACGTCCATCACATCATTCCCCTTAATGATATGACCTCATTTTCAATGGACTTAAGTGTCGCCATGATCAGGAAAGCTTGATCAATCAATTGCCCAATGAGATAGTTTACCCAAGTTAAACTACGGACCATGTTTTATACTACACCTGTATTAGTATTTCCAAGTAATACAGTTATTGCACAGTATAAAACGTATTATGAACAAAACGGATATGTGACAAATATCTTTATTAATTTGTCTCTAGGGCACATATCCAACACATAGATCTTGGGTTCGGAACTCGTAGGTAGGAAATTTTTTTTGTTTTCTGCGCCGATCCCCAACATTTTGATCACGGATAATGCTCTCGTGGCCTTTGAATGCATCCACCATATCAAGTAGGAAAGGGACCCAACAATTTTTTGCGCTTATAAGTTGGATCTATATAAAGCTTATGATAGAGTGGATTGGGTGTTCTTGATGTAGGTGATGCAAAAGTTAGGTTTCCCTCATCGGTGGGTGGACTGGATCATGTCTTATTTCACATTGGTGAGATATTCTATCAAAAATAAGTGGCACCCTCTTAGATTTTCATTTGCAACATCGTGGGGGCTTTTTCAAAGCGATCTACTTTCACCCTTCTTGTTCCTTTTGACTTATGTTTTTCTGCAATTGTTAATCATATTGTTTCTACTGGTGATATTACTCCTATATGGGTGCGTAGAAGAGAACATGGCATTTCACACCTATTATTTGAGTATGATACTATGTTGTTATTTGAAGCTTCTTGTATTCAGGCAGAAAGGGTTAAATAGATCTGGATATTTATGGTAATGCTATCGACCAGAGCTTGAACTTTGGGAAACGCTCTATCCTTTTTGAGGATTTTGACTAACAACGATACAGGAGGAAGTCAACGAGCTCTTAATGTCACTACTTTGGTCTTTGAGGAAAAGTATCTAGGGCTCCCAACTCCTGATGGCCTTACGTCCAAATGTCGGTTCCAAAACCTCTTGATGAGCTTGACTAAATGTCTTATCCAGCAGGGTGATGGACACGTAGCTCAGCTGGGAAGAGAGGTTCTAATCAAGTCCATCGCCCATCCTCTACCCACATACATTATGTGTGTTTTAAGCTCCCTTTTCGGTCTGTGTTGAACTCACTAGGATGGTTAGAGGATTTTTCTGGGGGTCTGCGAATGGCAAAACAAAAGTGCATTGGCATGTTTGGACGACTTGTTAAAACGAAAAAATAAAAGTAGGGTTTGGTTTTGAGATTTGATGTTGTTCAATCAAGCATCGTTAGCTCGTCGGGCATGGACATTGATTTATAATCCATAAAGGTTTGTGTGCACAAGTCCTAAAAGCGGGATATTACACGGATAACAATATCGAGGATATTGTATTTGCTGGTAGCACATCATCGTCTTGGTAGGCCGTTAGCTATGGGTTCGAGCTTCTGAAGAAGGGTTTCGTCAGGAGAGTGGGGAACAACAATAGTATTTGTGTCTAACATGATAATTGGATTCCACATCCACCCTCCTACAAGCCCATTACGATGCAAAGTAGATGTCGTGTTCGTTTTGTGTCCGAGCTACTAAATGAGAATGATTCTTTGTAATAATGGTTTGTTGCGGGGATAATTTTATCGAGCGATGTTATATAAGTCATGAAGATCCGAGCTTGTCAGCAAATGGAAGATGATACGATAGCTTGGGGCCTAGATAAATATGCTTCTTTCTCTGTTAAGAATGTGTACCAGCTTGCGTTTGATGAGTTGCATAGAGAAGTCACACAAGTTTCCAATGGTAGGCCTCATGAAGATCGACCTTTCTTGAAATATATTTGGTCTTGTGACGTGCCTCCAACGATTCGAAACTCCGCTTGGAAGGTAGCTACAAGTTCGCTTCCAACTTGACAAAAGAAGTGGTAGGGGTATTGAACTTGATGGTTCCATGTGTGTTCTGTCAAGGTAGAGGAAAATTTCCACCCTCTCTATCGTTTCCCTCTAGCTCGTTAATTATGGTGCACGACCTGATCTTACCTCCTTACATAACACTAGTACGAAATATCTCCTTCGTGTCCTTGCTCCACTTTCGATATCTAATGATGCATGCTATTTATGACCTTATGGCGAGCTTGGCATATTTGTATTGAGATTGCTCATCATAAACCACCGCCCCAAATGGAAGCATCCAAAAGATTTCTTATGAGATCTAGATTCTCTTATTGGCCTCAAAGTTGATCTTTCTTCTGACAATAGATTGATTTATTCCTCTATCATCAAGGAGATTCGACACCTGATGTGTCTTTGAAAAACTTGTATTACTTATATCAATCATACTTAAAATAATGTTAGTAATAGTTTAGCTAAGTTTGCTAAAGTAGAGGGCAGGATCATGATTTGGATTTGTTTTGGCCCGACTATTACGCTCGAGCTAGCTGTTACTATTGTAATGCCATTATGAGTTGAGTAATACAATGTTTTCACTCAGCAACACAAAGTTGATATAAGTACGAAACAATCTTCCGTTTTGGATTCAAAGTTGCCACAAGGAAATAAACGATGAAATTAACGATGCATCAAGGTAGGACGACAGGAAGAAAGTCAACTGGAACAGCATATTCCGGCATCCATGCCTGAAACGGAAGGCGATGAAAACACTGAAAGCATCGCTGTCCGGGTCCTCTGTTGTGATGTACGTACAGACTGCCCTTTCCTCGCAACATGCCAAGGCGTGAGATCTCCTCCTCCTGCGAACTCCTCTCGCCACTCCCTATCAACCCAAATCAACCGGAACGAAACCTAAATTGCAGGGAAAATCTGAAACGAAACATGATTTCCATTTCCGAAAACAAACCCAACCATCTCCGATAACCATCTCAGAGTTGAATGAACATGGTTGTTCCGGTAGCAGCAGTTGGAGAGCTCACTAATTAATTCGGTTTAACTTCGTTTAATTTAGTAGAAGCACTTGGTCTATATCTTTGGATAAAAAAACGTGCATTCCTAAACAACAACTCGTTTAAAAATCCCTAAAAAAACAACTCGTTTAAAAAGGTCGGCGAGCGACACGAGCTGAGCAACAGCAGGCCAGCAGGGCTACAGTTTGTAGTTGTAGAAATCTGAACTTGAAGGGGAAGCGGGGCAGTAAAGCACGGGACCGAACGAAGGAGACCACGCTTCCTCCACCTCCGTCTCTCCCACGGCAATCCAGGGAGCCCCGGCAAGCAAAGCAGGCAGCAGCTCGAGCCGCGGGTAGCCTACCACGCCGCGGAGGCGATCCACCGGGTGGCGAGGCGGGCGCCTCGGAGATGTCGGACGCGCTGATCAACGGCCTCGCCGGCGCCGGCGGCGGGATCGTCGCCCAGCTCCTCACCTACCCGCTCCAGACCGTACGTATCGCCTCCCCGTCCCTGAGCTCGCTCGCTCGCTTCCTCCCCTTTTGTCCTTGTTGTCCTGAACGGGGAAGGGTTTCCGCGGCAGGTGAACGCGCGGCAGCAGACGGAGCGGGACCCCTCCAAGCCGGCGTTCAAGGACGGCGCCTTCCGCCAGTTGTGCCTGGTCCTCCCTCCTCCTCCTCCCCTCAATCCCCTTCCCCTATCGTCCGGGCTGCCCAGTAATCTGCCCTGATCCGAGTCTAATGCCGCCGTGATCTCCTCTTCTGCTGTAGTAGGTGGTGAAGAACGAGGGGTGGGAGCGGTTGTACGGCGGCCTGGCGCCCTCGCTCGTCGGCACCGCCGCCTCTCAGGTTCGTTCGCCGGTTGCTCGATTCAACGACCACCTGCTTTGTTTTCCTCTTCGTCTTTTGAATAGGTCCAGTCCTTGATTTTGAGACGCTTTACACGCTTCTGAATCAAATTGATGGTGCTCTTACTCTCTTAGGGTGTGTACTACTACTTCTACCAAATATTCCGGAGCAGAGCGGAGGCCGCATCCCTTAGGCGATCCATTAGAGGGGTTGGCGATGGGTCCGTTGGGATGCTGCAATCGCTCACTGTCGCTGCACTTTCTGGGTAATCCGAATTACTTGTGAATCTATCATTGACCTCATGCATTGCATTGCCTTTTCCTGGAATTAATTGTAGTAAGCTCCTCTGTGTTGTAAAAGGTTACGACAATGATGATGAGCTTTGTGTGATTTTGATTCTAAATCTGCACATTTGCCTTTTGCAGATGTGTTAATGTACTTCTCACAAACCCAATTTGGGTTGTTGTCACACGAATGCAAGTAAGCAAGTGCAAGTTTCCAGGAGCTGTGTTTCCCGGTCAACTGCTTTTAGTGGAAATCATTCGGTATCCTGAATACTAATTAATTATTGTCTGCAGACTCACAGGAAAGCAAACAAACAGCAAAACCCTCAGGATCAGGGTTTGACATCTGGTCTTGACAAGGCCCTACAAACTGCCCCAGTGGAAAACGTCCCTCATAAAACTATCAATGTTGTACGTACCTCCAATCATTCTTCCTCTAGGATAAGATACTTTGTTCATGCTATTATATTTTGCTGATTATTACATGCCTGATTAATGTTTGTTCTTACCTATGTTGGGGAATAGTGACTTTACTAAGAAGTGTGAGATTGTAAGGGTGACAGGCTGATGTTTAGATAGATTTGATAGAAGCTTCCTATTTATTTTGCATCTTGAATATCTGTTTGGGGATTTACGTGTATGCAAATGTTATCTAGTAGGAGTAACAGATAGTTCATGTACATCAACGTTTCTTTTGTTATAACTCATCAGTGTGTCAATTCTAGCTAAGTTGGTTACTGTCTAGGAATAAAACACATATATCCTTATAAGCTCTAAGATTCGAAAGTATTAATCCCCTTTTTATCGCCCCTTATTTGAAGGCGCCCAGCTTGTTAGAATTGGTAATACTTTAAATTTAGTTAAGTATCATATTCATGTTTCCATAAGGTGTTATGAACTTATGATTCACTAGGTGAACAGTAAGCACTAAAATGATGCATGATATATTCTTTACATAATTACCGCGTTGATGCTGTGTTGCTGCAAGTATCGTACAACACAATGCATATGGTTCTGTATTCTAAAAAATGGTACATGATCTGAGCTGAGTCTTTGAATCTTGCAAAAGCTGGATTATGATTGAAATGTGAGGAATATAACTTAAAATCTACCCACTACTTCATGTTACTTTTGATTCTTTGCCAAGCTGGTGAAGTGCAAGCCTAACTGATCTGGAATTTGATATATGTTTTTCCTTTTAAAAAATTGAAAACCTTTTTGCTCAGCTTTAAAATAGACTAATAGCAGGCAGTAAACATGAGAACCGAATGAATTGTGGACAAATGCTTGAATCTGTTTACGTCGTGAAGGAGGGACCTGGGAGTCATCATGCGGTTAACATTCGAGGACCGCATAAATAATGTACTAGAAGAATGTGGTGAAAAATATTCCTTTGTGAAGGCAAATACCAAATTCATATTTCCTTTTGCTATTTTTTCTGTTTATTTATGCAAGGCTGCTATTTTATACTTGACCTTAATGCAAGGCTGCTCTCAACTGCAACGGTTCTGAAGTAGTTTGGAGTATGGTTGATTAACTTAGTCTAGCTGCAGATTCAGGATCTTTACAAGGAAGCTGGAGTGTTTGGCTTCTGGAAAGGGGTTATTCCAGCTCTTATTATGGTAAGTCTCTGTTTCTCATTTTCCTTGCTCAGTGATCTTACAAGGGTTGTTCACCACGTTTTACCTGTTACTAGGTCAGCAATCCTGCAATCCAGTTCATGTTGTACGAGACTCTTCTTAAGAAGCTGAAGAAGAGGCGTGCCTCTAATTTTAAGGGGGCTCAGGGACTGTCTGCTCTTGAAGTAAGCTTTGGCTTTTCCGGTGAATTATTTTTACTGATTATTAGGATTTTATTGCATCATGCCAACTTTTCTAGTATCTCTTGTTAGCTAACTATGTTATTGAAATTCCGAAAAGCTAACCTCCTTCGTGAAAACAAATGCTTAGGTTTTTCTTCTCGGAGCTGTGGCAAAACTGGGTGCGACTCTTGTTACATATCCTCTACTAGTTGTGAAGGTGATTATTTGGTTCAGCAGATGTAACTGCAACTTTCCGCCGCATATTTGCGCATGCATGTCAAACTGAACCATATTCTTGTGCTGCAGTCAAGACTTCAGGTGAAGCATATGATCGACGATGACAAGGGGCATCGCTACAAAGGTACATGATTGGCCATCACTTATTTTTCTACTTTTGAGTCAGTACTGTTGCTTCAGGTCCTCTTTCTGCTATCAAGTCCGCTTCTCTTGTGGTTATCATTTCTTGTTATTACTTACACTTTCCTATCAAATATTTCATTGTGCGATGTCTTGCTTTCAGGCACATTTGATGCAATCACCAAAATGATGCGTTATGAAGGCCTGCCAGGGCTTTATAAAGGAATGGGCACAAAAATTGTACAGAGTGTATTTGCTTCTGCTCTCCTTTTTATGATTAAGGAGGAACTGTTGAAAGGTGTTCGATTCTTGGTAACCGGTGACACCAGTTTGGTAAAGAAGTTACCTTCAACGCCCTCAAGATGATCTAGGTCTGCGCGCAGAAGTGTTAGTCGCTGATTATTATGCCATAGATCGTGAACAGAGTCGGCAAAATGAGCTCTCCTCTGTTATGAGGTATACCAAGTTACAAATGGTAGGTTCTAAACAAATAAGGCGGGTGTAAACTTGAGGTTATACTGTGACAAAAAAGATTCTTGTAGGTACTGGAAAAAATATACATTGGATAGGATATTTAAGCCATTCATGTAAAATATATTCAGGAGTGTTGAGACATCGAAAATAAGTTGGTAGTGAGAATTGCAAGTGTTTTCATGTACTCTGGGCATCTTGGTTTAGCTTGTGTTTGTTTTATGAAAATCAGCAGTTAATTAAACTTGTCAATATTGGGGTCTATTTATAACCCCAAAGAGTGAGCAGTGAGCCAGGTAGAACTGTAGCTGATTTTTGAAACTTGAGTGTAAACTAGTATCTGATAGAAAAAAGAACCCCAAATTAAATTAAATTGAATTTTGGGTGTTCTTCCTTACCTCGACCTTAATATAGAGCATGAGTGACCTCCATAATAATTTGTTTCAAATGTTAATTCTTTTATGATAAAGGTTGTGATGAATAATCTTTAATCCTAAATGTCACCAAGGAAAAAAAACTACTCCTTCCGGTCGGAATTACTTGTCGCTCAAATGGATGTAACACTACATTCATTTGAGCGATAAGTAATCCCGTTCGGAGGGAGTAGTTTCTTTTGGGGCATGTCTGGTTATCCGCATGGATTTTGGTGTTTTTGCATTTGTGACTCAACTGGAAGAAACTGAGTGGATACAAGCTAAAGATCACATTGCGCACATAGTTTGATTATTTTTATCACACATACTCTTGTAGTCTTTATCGCATCGGTGAGCAAGACGTCTACATGGGGAGCAGATGTAACACAACTCTATTGGTTGTGTGCTCATCCCTTTTAAATATGGTGACCTTAACACCACAAAGCAGCCAACATGGTAGTTCAACAACTAAACAGACATGCAACTAGATAGGGATAGCAACACACGAAAAATGCCAATGTAGGCCGAGCTCCTTGTAGCTCGTTTTAAAAAAAATCATAAAAAATAGTTAAACAGTTCAAAATAAATTTAATTTTTGTATGCATATACATACACATGTATAGGAGATCTATAATACTATAATAGTTCATCCCACTAACCTATTTATCTTGACATGCAAGCTATCCACATCATCAAGTAGGCCCACCATGCAAAAACTCTTCCACTAACTCTTCATGCACATGCTCCCATTAACTTTGCATGTGCATGCAATCTCTCACAACTAAATAATAACTTTGTATGCACTCAACCTCACAATTTATAAGTAAGTTTTTATTATAAAAAAACAAATTATAAGTTACATCACATTTTATTTTATATGTAACATTTTTTATATATACACATCCATAGTTGTTATGATTGTTTTAGGTTTAGCCAAGGGTGGACACGTCTTCGCTTTCTCTACTCAACTATGTTTTCGCCTCATATCATCTTGCCGATATATTGTCAAGTATCTAAATTAACAAAACAAAAATCAAACTCATTTTTGGATTTTTTTAATCAAAATTTCTTAGATTTTTTACTTTAAACAATATTTCTTTCAAAAAATAATTTATAATCAAATTATACTATGTTTCATAATTTTTCACATATTTTAAAACATTAAATTATTTCTCAACGGTTCCCGCAGCAACGCGCGGGGTATCATCTAGTTTGTATCAATTTTCATACCATTATGCCTTAATGCGCCACGGGAGTAAAAAAGACAAATACCTGATTTTAAATGGTTTTTTTTCTTGTTTTTGGGCTGAAATTTTGTTATTTTTGGGCAGACTGCATATTATAATATTTTCAAACGAAATTTTACACGCGTGTGAGGAATACACATAAGTATCCACAGAAAAAAAATTCAAATTTTTTTGAAGCTTTTAAATATGTTTTTCGATTTTTTCAAAATAACAGGGTACATGTAGCTCGGGCTACAGGAATTCACACTCTAGCAACACACCGCTTTCTTACATTTGTACCTATAGATTGTGGAGTTACTGGTGTTGAAGATTTGCACCTTGAAGTCGAGATTGCAGAGCTTGAAGACGAGGACGTCTTCGGGGGCGATGAGGTCCTTCTTGCAAAAGTAGCCCCCACCCTGCCGAGCACCATCTATTGATGAAACTCTTGAACCCGCACCTAGAAGGAGCACCATTTGGTTGTCGAGACCTTGAGAACTCTTGGTAGCCTAATGTACAACCATTTCTTCATGTCGACTGGAATGCCTTTGGGATGACGAGCATGGGGATGTTCTCTGCGTCCTTGGTATGGACGCAAAACCTCAACGACTCCTGGAATGTTGTCTCACGTCGAATCCTTGGACGTTGGTCATACCTCGACAATGGCTTCATCATCTCCAAGTCCCTCCCTGGAACACTCTCTACTTTAGCCATCTGTTCTCCGTGATCAGGTCCTCGGTGTCCTACGCCCTAGCTGCAACATGAACCCCGTGTTTGGCCATATCCCACTTAGTCTTTAGTACCTTGCCAGTTCAGAAGACTAGAGTGATCTAGGAGCAATGATCAATGAATGCCCTTTGCATTGCCATCATTAGTCCACTGATCAATGCACTTGTCATTGTGGTGATTAATCAATGCACTTGGTATTTTCTTGATCAATGCACTGATCAAGGCGATTGGCATGCACATTTGTCTTACATTTTCAATATCAGACCATGAACTACACTACACTAGCAAGCAAGGAAGCACAAAAGTAAGAACCAACGAGCCATGAACTACATTAGCAAGAACATACCCATGAACTGCACTATCAACATCAAACCATGAACTACAATATCAATAACAGACCATGAACTACATAGCAAGAACATACCATGAACAAGTTGCATAGCTACGCTCAAGTCATGTCCTAGGTGATACGTCCAAAACGTATCTATAATTTCTGCTTGTTCCATGCCTCTTTTGTGTGATATTGCTATGATATTGATGAACTTCCATACACTTTTGATCATATTTGGACTAACCTATTAACTCAGTGCACCCCAGTGCCAGTTCCTGTTTTCTGCTGTTTTTCTATTTCAGGTTTCCCCCATATTAAAAGTGCTCCAAAAATTCGGGAAAATCCAATAAAAAATCTGCGATACAGAAGCTTCGGGAATCACCGAGGGGGGGGGTAGAGGGGACCCACCAGGGCCCCAGGCGCCCTCCCGGCGCGCCCTAGGGTTTGGCCGCGCCAGGGGGCCGCCTGGACCCCTGGTGCCCCCCTGGCTGCCCCCTTCGCCTATATATCCCTCGTGACGTGAAACCCCCGTGAAGGGAACCCTTTTTCGCGATCTCTCCTCTGTTCCGCCGCCGCCGCGCTTCCAAGATCGGGAGCACCAGAAGACCTCTTCCCGGCACCCTGCCGGAGGGAGGAACCACCTCCGGGAGCTTCTCCACCACCATGGATGCTTCCCGGATGAACCGTGAGTAGTCCACCTTGGACCATGGGTCTATGATCAGTAGCTATGTGATGTTCTCCTACCCTCTTTGTTCTTCATGGATTAGACCTCGTGAGATGCCCTACATGATCGAGGCACATATGTAATCTTTCTGCTGTTGCTATGCTGAGTTAGCTGAGATCCGATGGATTATGAGACTATGTTCAGATTGTGTTTGAGTAATATATTTAACTCTCCTCTTTTATATTTATGTTCTAGAGTAATTCTAGCATGTTCTCCGTTGCTGTTTATTGCTTTGGCCAAGTAGTAGGTAGTGACTCCAAGAGGGAGCGTTATGCATGATTGTGGGTTCATGCCCCTTGATGACTAGCTTGAGTGACAGAAACATGAGTCTAGGGGATGTGTTGTTGCCACAAGGGGGAAAACAACGGTGCTTGTACTTGCAGGTGCAAGGATTGTTTACTTTACGCAAAGTTCTTTAATGCGGTTGTCTGTTGATTTGAGTTTACACTTTGGGTGGGATTCGCAACTTAATACCAGCGAGATGTTCTGGATAGATATCTCAAGGTGGATGATTAGTAGGTAGATGCAGATGGATTTCGGTCTAATTGTCTTGGCGTACCGCCCATGCTTTTGAGCCTCTTCCTTTATTTATAGCATAGTTAGCATTGGTTTGCGCACACAATCCTGTCAATTTCCCAGCTGTAATTTGTTTACCTCGCATGGCTATTTTATCGTCTTTTGGGAGAGAGACATCACTAGTGAACATCATAGGACCCCGGTCCATATTTCCAATACTGTTTACACATACTATCAATTTACTGCTTTATTTACTTTTCCGTTGCTATCACTATCATTATTATCTCGTGTGTTTTATCCTTTATAAACAACAAGGTCGGAGGAATTGACAACTCCTCTGTACTCGTTGGGAAGCAAAGTTATTTGCTGTGTGTGCAGGTCCAGGTCAAGGAAGCAACTTTTGTCTAAAACGGTGTCATTGTTTCCTTGCCACATACTTGTCGATCTTGGAGTCCTACTGGTTCGATCTCAACCTTGGTATCTTTGCCAAGGGAAATTGCCGCTATGTACATCTCAATCTTCCACTTTGGGTAACCAACGAGGGGGTGTTAAATCGTACCATCACTAGGCTATCCCAAAGTTATAATGATGAACACTGTTAAACAATAGCTACATTAGCTGTAATTAACGAAGGTACTTGTAGCTACGCCCCATGCCATGGCCTGTGTTGCCCGAGGCCTAGCTACACCCCTTCCATGAACTACACTAGTAACAAAATACTATGAACAACACCATCAACGTCAGACTATGAACTACAATCTCAACAACAGACCATGAACTACGTAGCAAAAATATACCATGAACTACACTAATAAGAACATACCATGAAATACACAATCAAGAACAGACCATGAACTAGATAACAAGAACAAACCATGAACTAACTAGCAAGCACTACTCCCGCATCATGAAATCATTCTGAATCGAATCAGCTTGCACCACAAAAACCTAACTTCCGAGGGCGATATTTACTTACGCAAAAGGAGAAGGTAGAGCGGTCACAACATTGGGACTGAACCCTAGAGGTGAACCAATGACGGTTGCCTCCTAGCTACGCAACACACACACATTGGAGGCGCCGGCCATTGGCCCCACCGTGTGTTGGAAATATGCCCTAGAGGAAAATAATAAAGAGTGTTTATTAGCGTATTTCATTAGTTCATAATAAGTTTAATAGTATGTTATAACTGTATTAAGCGGCAACATTAATACATGTGTAGTATACAAACAACCAGGTCCCTAGTTAACTCTAGTATACTAGTTCATTGTGCAATTGATGATCAAGGTTTCGTGATCATGGAGACACATACGTTTGTTAACAATGAAGTCATATCATAAGGAGAATGATATGATGGACACACACCCAACTAAAATGTTGCAATGTGATCCAGTCACATAGTTCAACATTGCGATAACTTAATAACGTAGTGACCCAATCCTTAGACCGTAATGATCATATGTAATTGCTATCTCCGGAGGATGCTTTGAGTGTATCAACTGTTACACCATAATTAGGGTAACCATAAAGGTGCATCTTGGGTATTCCGAAGTGGATATGTTGAGGAGTATGGATCGATCAGAATGGGATTTGTCCATCCGAGTGACGGATAGGTACTCTGGGCCCACTCGATGATATTAAATCATAAAGTTTGCAAACGTGTGACTAGGTCACGGGGTTTTAATATCATAGACGAGTAAATATGTTTGTCAGTGGCGAGTATGAACTAGGTATAGGATACCGACGATCAAACCTTGGACAAACAAAGTACCGTGTGACAAAGAGGTCAAGACTCAACGTTAATGGTTCAAATGATGAAGTTAATTCGATGGAAGCACAAGAGCCATCAAGGATTGTAATCAGGTCACACATAATGGTCATTGGTCAGAGAGTGTCTCGATCATGTCTGTTGTTGTCCCAAACCGTAAGGTGTCACGCTTAAAGGTATTCGACGCATTAAAGATAAATTCAGGATCATCGATGAAATAAGAGAGAACACCGGAATTGTTCCGGAAGGTGCTGAAAATAATTCTGGAGATTTTTGAATTTTTGAAAATATTGTTTAAATATGTTTTAATATATAATTAGTGAATTAAATATTAAAAACTGATTTAAATAATTAAATAATGGATTAAAAGGCACATGGGCCTTAAAAGACCCATTAGGGGAAGGAGGGAGCCTCCTCCTTGGGCCATGGCGCCAAGGAGGGGCCCACTTCTCCCCTGGCCGGCGCACCAACCCCCCATCTGAGTTTAGTCCCACATGGGAAGGGGAGGGAGGTGTGCATGTTGGGAATCGGAGTAGAAAACAAAAAAAATTCGGCACTACGAAAACCAAACCCAAGAACGGATCTAGGAAGATGCAGATGAGGATATCGATCTTGTTACCTTCTTGCAACAGTTCAACGGATGCACTCTCTCGCAACGGAAGATGTTGATGGAGAGTCGAAGAAGCGTGAAGATGAAAAATCCCACGAACAGATCTAATCACCGTGGAGTCCCTCGAACAAAGATCGAACACATGATCTCTCTAAGGTTGATCCACACATACAGTGTAGGTGATCCGGCAGGGCTCCTCCGTCCAGAGCTCGGCGCCACCGGAGTAGAGAGGAGGGAGGAGCAGCCCTTCGGGGTGGTGGAGATTGGATCTAATGAGAGGGAGAGAGAGGGGGCAGCACTTCGGCGGAGAACAAATCCAATTGTGTGTTGAAGGGGTGCCCCCACCTCCTCTATTTATAGGGGGAGGGGAGCCATCTTGGAGGAGGGGGCAGCCCTAGGGGCTGCGCCCTAGGGTTCCCCTCCCTATGGTTGCGCCAAGGGGGGAGGGGGAAGCTTCCTGGAAGCTCCCCCAAGGCGCCCTCCCCTCTTGGGCTCCCTTGGCCCATGTGCTCCCTCCCCACTTGGGCCTTCCAAGTGAGAGGGAGCCCATTGATATTAAATTTATTAATTTAATTTCAAAACCTTTTAGAAATACATAATAAATGAATATTAAATATATCTAGACCAGCTCGGAACTTTTCCGGCCCTCCGGTTTTACCCGGTTTTCTTAAAACTCTTCCCGGTACCTTACCGGGTCCCGAAACGGTTCCGGTTTTCTCATCGATCATAACCCGATCACTCCGAGACTTTCGCGGTGTGATAAATACATGCTCCTATCACTCTAGTACTCTACAGATCATCTACCTTTAAGTGTGTGACCCCATAGGTTCGGTAGGATACGGACATGAACCGGAAACTTGTTTTCCCGCGGAACAATAACCGATAGCGGAGCCATGGACACCCATAACGGTTCCCATACCTACATGAATATAAATTCGAGTGAACCATAAGCTTAACATGCCAGTCCTATTTGCTTCACGATATTATACAAAACCTGAGGTGAGATCTATTAGGTATCCGCATGATTAACAATTAACCATTATACCAAGTCATCCTCCTTCTTGTTTTGTTCCATTTTCTCGTTTAGTATTCCGGTATCCCTTGTGATCAATTCAAAATGTCTGGCCAGACGATGTTGGATGCCGTAATACCGAGAGGGCCCACAAAAGTATCTCTCCATCATTAGAGGAGAAAATTCCCAACTCGAATCGTTAAGTCCCTTAACACACTTTCAGATGTGAGTGATCAAAGCCGTTATTGCCACGCCTGTTACGGGTGGTGTTGGGACAGTGTCAAAACCCACCCTCCAGTATGATGTTACGAAACATTCTTATGGTGATGAAGGACACATGCATATTAACTTTAGATGATTTTACTTATCACATGGAAACGATGTGATCTCAAAGTAAATCATACAATTGGGTCGGTTCAGCACCCTTGTTCTGGCAACAATGTGCTCCCATGTGTTACCGGCATTTCCAATGCCCTATGAACAGGAAAACATGTCATCCATAACACACGGGTTAGTGCTAGAGGAAGACTAAGAACACTTTGTGTTTATACTCTACACCTGCATATGGGTTTTCCTCCGAAGGCAGTTATCATGCTACTTGGCAAACCTCCGCATAGGCCATTGCAGTTATAGCATAGACATATAAACATTAATAATGAACCTGGAATTATAATAATACAATTTATTATTGCCTCTAGGGCATAATTCCAACAGTCTCCCACTTGCACTAGAGACAATAATCTAGTTGCATGGTTTACTCAGACCAATGGCATTTTGGTCTTCATGCTCGCTTGTGGTATAGACTTTGTCACTGAGCTTAACGCTTTTAGGCTCGTCTCAATCCTGCTTATCTTAATGGACCCCTTCATCCTTTATGAAGTATTTAAAGATAGGGCACTATCGTTAAACATGTTTGGACTACAGTGAGCTCTTAGCTTACTTTGCTTTGATCATGATGCTCATATCAAAATATGGTTTCTGTAGATCAAGCGTTCGGAACTATGCCAATCACTATGATGGTGATCCTGATCCAAATACCCTCCTATGCAACTACTAGAGTTGCCAGGTTTCACGTCTACGTTGTAGAAATCCCGCTATGTGCCTTAGCTTGAAAAACAATTTTTTAACATCCTATTTTGCTACTTAACTATAGACCTAAAAGGAAAAATATTACAAATCATTATGAATCTATTTGTAATGAACTCTTTAGTTTTCCTCATAGAATCTTTCTTCATCTGAGGTACTTCAAGAGAACTAATCTACTATTTAGATTACTTTGGTGCTTGTTGCACTTTCAGGATATTCAATACCTTAGTTCTTTATTTTGCTAAAATATTTATTCTCAATCACTCATATGTTATTCACACATGTGATTAGAATCGTGCTCCCACTTAATTCCATATCTTATATGATTATTTATGAAATAATAACTTTTATAACTTCATCAAAAACTATTACTCCAGCTCTGTGATATTTTCTTCAACCATGGACTGATCTTTTAAGCATTCTCACTTTTACTAATATCGTATAGATCATTAAATCCTTTCAGGTTGTATCATGCATACACCCTTTGTTTAATTTTCTCAGAAGAAAAATCCATATATCATACTTCAAAAGTATGTGGCGATTATCAGTAATTTTCCATATGAACATTTGCATCAGTACACATATTGTAGTCAACCTTTTAAACTCTATCGGAAAACTTATTTTACGATAAGTTGAGCAATATCAACGATTAAGCTATCGTCTATGTTCATATCTATGAAAGTCAAATCCACTCTAATGATCAGGTATCCTTAGGAGGGTTTTACCAAGTTCTCAACTTGATTTCGATGGATGGCTTTCATATAGTTTTTATGGTTTTTAAGCCATATAGTGGAGTTAGTGCTTTTCATGGTTTCCTGTAGTTCACAGGGTTATCACACTATAGAACCACCTTGGTCCAACGTGAATTTACAAAGCTGTGTGATACTTCATAAGACTTGATCATTTCATCTCTTGAACACATTTCAGAGTTTCATCATTCCTTTTCATCAAATGTAGGAATTTCTGGTTTGGTGATGGCAAGAGAGTGTTAATA
Organism: Bromus sterilis; assembly: GCA_950022295.1. Lineage (NCBI taxonomy): Eukaryota > Viridiplantae > Streptophyta > Magnoliopsida > Poales > Poaceae > Bromus > Bromus sterilis. The sequence continues at coordinate 84,934,155 of OX465595.1, read as the reverse complement.
CTCTTCAAGCCTCGTTGGTTACCCCAAGTGCAGGGTGAGATATAGTGCAGCGGCAAGTTTTCCCTTGAAAAGATACCAAGGTTTGTCTCCCGTAGGACTCCGAAGGATACAAGAAGGTGGTAAAGTGAACAATGTCACCAAGGTTTCTAGCTTCACCTGGACCTGCACACAGATACAAATAACTTTGCTCCCAACGAGTACAGAGGAGTTGTCAATTCCTCCGGCCTTGCTGTTTACAAAGGATAAACGCAAGAGATAAAAGTGGAACTGAAAGTAAAGATTGAAAGTAAAGTAAGGGTGTAAACAATAATGTGAAGATGGACCGGGGTCCCGTGATTTTCACTAGTGATGTCTCTCTCCCAAAATACGATAAAAGTGCTAGCGAGGTAAACAAATCACAGCTGGGCAATTGACAGAATTATGAAGGCACCGCAATGCTAACTATGCTGCAAAGAAAGGAAGGGCTCAAAATCAATAGGCAGTACGCCAAGGTAAGTAGACCGAAATCCGACTGCACCTACTACGAATCATTTACCTTGAGATATCTATCCAGAACATCTAGCTGGTATTAAGTTCCGAATCCCACTCAAAGTGTAAATTCAAAGCAACAGACAACTGCATTAAAAGAACTTTGCGTAAAGTAAACAATCCTTGCACCTGCGGGTACAAGCACCGTTGTTTTATCCCTGGTGGCAACAGCACATCCCCTAGTCTCATGTTTCTGTCACTCAAGCTAGACATCTAGGGGCTGAACCCACAATCAAGCATAACGCTCCCTCTTGGAGTTGCAACAAATCACTTGGCCAAAGTAAAATACGGCAACGGAGAACATGCAAGAATTTACTCAAGAAAAAAATATAAAAGATAAGAACCAAGTATATTACTCATCACAATCTGAACATAGTCTCATAATCCATCAGATCCCAGCAAACTCAACATAGCAACAGCAGAAAATTACAAAGGTGCCTCGATCATGTGAGGCAGCTCACGAGGTCTCGAAAGTGGAAGCACAAAGAGGGGAGAGGAACATCACATAGCTATTGGTCACGGACCCATGGTCCAAGGGGAACTACTCACGGTACATACGGGAGGCGTCCATGGCTATGGATGGTCTCTCGGAGGGGGTTCCTCCTCCCGGCAGGGTGCCGGGGCAGCATCTCCAGGCAGACCCGATCTAGAAACGGCGGCGACGGCGGTAGAGAGGCGAGTTCGCAAAAAAGAGATCCGTCTTAGGGCTTTCCACCCCGAGGGGTAAATATAGGCGAAGGGGGGAACCGAGAGGGGCCAAAGGGCAGCCAGGAGGCTCCCTGGCACGGCATAGGGCGGGGCCGCGCCAGGGACCCTTCTGGAGTCCCTGTGGTGGGCCCCCTTCCCTCGTTTGGTGTTTCCGGAAGCTTCCGGGTCGCTGATTTTTTATCTGATTTTTCCGGATTTTTTTGGAGCACTTTTAATGGCCGGAAAACCTGAAATACAAAAACAGCAGAAAACAACAACTGGCAGCTGGGTGCACTGGGTTAATAGATTAGTCCAACTATGCTCAAAAGTGTATGAAAGTTCAAGCAAATCATGGAAAAGTCACACAAAACATGCATGGAGCAAGCAGAAATTATAGATACGTTTGGGACGTATCAACATCCCCAAGCTTAATTCCTGCTCGTCCTCGAGTAGGTAAATGATAACAAGCATAATTTCTGTGGTGACATGCCACACAAACATATAAGGACTTGTAAGTAAAGCAATCAAAGCATGCAATCCAATTCAAGTCTTAACAAGCAAGAGTCTATATTAGCATTGACACAAGCAACAAAAGAACAAAAGGTGCAAGAGCTCTCGCTGTCCGTGACTCGAATGTCTCCAGATGGTGTTTGCGTGCAAGTAGGGGACTGGGAAAAAGAGAGAGAAAAAAAGGTTGTTGAGAACAACTATCTACTAAAGTTTCACACTTGGTCTCCTTTGGATTCTTATCTTGACTCGTCCCCAGACCACTAGACAGGTACAAGTCAAACTGATCCACTCCCTTTCGATATTTTGAGCACTCATGCAATGGATGAGCGTGAGCAAGAAAGTTGAGACCTAAAAGGCGAAACAGAAAGAAGGTGGAGGAGGAAGACAAAAAGGTGTGAAAGGCTCACATCAATGAGGACAATCATAGGCGAGAGAAGGCCATATTATAGATATGATGTGAGGAGTAGGGATTGCCGTGCAACGGATGCACATGTGAGCTAAAAGCTCTCCAAGGAAACTAGTGGGGGTGCATCTAAGAGCTCGTTTGAGGAGGCTCATCATTGGAATATACAAGCCAAGTTCTATAGTGTGAAGGTCCCCACATAGCTATATGCATGATGATGATCTCTATGGAGTACAAGGGATAGAGGATGAGGTACTAGTATGGATCTCTCAAAAGGAATAGTAGTGTGCCCCCTTCTCTCTTTTTATTTTTTTTTATTTTTTCTATTTTTTTGTATTTTTCTGGTGGCCTCAATGGCTCTTTCTATTTAACTCTCATTTTTCCCCTTTGGGATCTTTTGATTTTGTCCTCTTTGGGATCTTTTCCTCACTTTAGGGGCAACACTCTATATTTTACAAGAATATAGGAGATCTTTCACACTTTACAAAGGTACTCACATAAAGAAAATATAACTATCATGATGTAAATGTATGCTTCTGCCAGGATCGCAGGATATGCAATGATACTAGCGCGTCATGTAGCAATGATTAGGGCAAGGCCCAACTAGCATGCTTCTCATCGATCAAGCAAGTAGCATGTATGACATGAAGATCAAGTCATGAGAAGGTGGATGTTGCATGGCAATATATCTCGGAAAGGCTATGGAAATGCCTTGTAGGTAGGTATGGTGGCTGTTTTAAGGAAAGATATAAGGAGGCTTATGATGACAAAGCGTATCGTGCCAAGGGTTTGGATGCACCGGCGAAGTATGCGCCAACTCTCAAGGTGAGAAAGGGCAATGCACGGTACCGAAGAGGCTAGAAAAAGTATAGGTGCGTGGAAGTGTCAACTTTCGAATACTCACATTAGTCCGAAGAACTCATGCACTTATTATCGGTAACTCTCAATCTAATCAGGAGGTTCACAAAGAGACAAGTACCCCGAGGAGGAGTGTATGGGGGTTTGGTTATCCTTGCGCATCCTCGACTCATGGTACGTGAGTGTACTCTAATATTCGATCCCTCCAGAGGTTAGTGATCCATCTAGTAGCTAGAGTTCTCAACAGGGGTTTTTGGTTTTCGAAAAATACACGGATTGCCCAAAATACGACATCTATCACTAATAGGCTCGAGCTCTTGACACCAAAAGTTCAAACATTACTCTACTCAATACCTTAAAACTATTGCAAGTTACTACTACAAAGAGAATAGCAACTTCAACTACCTACTTCTAGTCAAGACACAAAACTCAGTGCAACAGGCAAACTCTCTAACAAGATAAAACATGCAACCTATAGAAAGTTCAACCTAAAACAAAAGAAAAGCTCTAGAAAAACCAAAGCACTACAACTAAACAGAGCAGCAGCTAAGAAAAGAAAAAGAACAACTCACAGCTAAAAGAAATAAGCATGCAAATCCTATGAGGAGTTCTAGTTCAAACGGAGCGTGTAACTCTCCCACACAAAATAGTAAGCTGGGGTCTAACTTGTTACTACAGAAAACAAAGCAAAAACAAACCTAAAAAATGGAAGAGCGAGACGCTCCAAGCATAGCACATAACGCATGAAGTGATAAAAATATAGTGCAACGAGAGACGAACTGATAATTTTTGATGAAGAAGGGGATGCACGGGGGCATCCCCAAGCTTAGACGCTTGAGTCTCCTTGAATATTTCTTGGGGGTGCACATGGGCATCCCCAAGCTTGAGCGTTTGACATTCCAAGATCTTCTTTCATCATCTTCCATCGCGCACTTGAAAACTCCCTTCATACATAACTCATTGTAGACTGATTAGAGAGGTTAGTACCCTATTAAAATAATTTTTCCCCTACTGGAAATAAAGATAACCTTTAAGAGCTACTGCTTCTCAAGATTTCAAAAAAGTTTTTGCAAAGAAAAAGCAATTTTAAGGTTTGCAAAAGTAAAGAGAGATAAAACGTGGCAGAATCTGTGAAAAACAGAACAGCAGGTAGTAAAGAATTTTTTAGGGATACTTCTGCAACTCAAATAAAAAAACTCAGAACATACGAAAGTTTCTTAATTGTATAGAGCACACTGTGTAAAAAATTCAGCTCAAAAAGATGAACTGGGATTTTTCCATGATTTTTCTTGTCACGAGGACAGAATCTGTTTTCTGGACAGCATGTCACAACTTTTACTTCCCTTGTCGTATCAGGCTATAAAAGGCACAAAGCTTGAAAAGTAAAGATACAATGATGTTGCTACAGTAGTAACAATCATTAAGACCACTAAGAACAGAATAAAAGCAAAAAGAAAAACCTAAATTCGTTGCGGGCTGCCTCCCGAAAGCGCTTCTTTAAAGCCATTAGCTAGGCTTAATGCAAATACATCAAGTCTTTTCAAGAAAATAACTAGCCCGTGTGACGGACTCAAAAGGTAACTTAATCTTTTTCCTAGGGAAATATTCCATTCCTTTCTTGAGAGGGAATTGGAATTTGATAATCCCTTCTTTCATATCAATAACAGCACCAACTGTGCGAAGAAAAGGATGTCCCAAAATAATTGGACAAGAAGGTTCACATTCAATGTCCATAATAGTAAAATCAACGGGAACATAATTGTCATTGACAATGATAAGAACATCGTCGATCTTCCCCAAAGGTTTCTTTACGGAAGAATCAACAAGATGAACACCAAAAGAACAAGGATCAAAAGGTTTCAATTCAAGCATGTCATACATTCTTTTGGGCATAACAGATGTACTTGCTCCAACATCACAAAGAGCATAACAAGAGAAGTTATTCAATTTGAATTTTATCATAGGATCCCAACCATCTTCTAGCTTCCTAGGTATGGAGGCTTCTAGTCTAAGCTTCTCCTCCCTAACTTTGATTAGATAATTGGTGATATGCTCTGTGAAGGCAAGATTAAGTGTGCTAGTGTGGGGGTCTCTAGACATCTTGTGTAGGAAACCAATAACTTCAGGTAAAGTGCAGTTGTCAAAGTCTAGGTCACTACTATCTATCAGGGAGGTAGTGATATCATTTAGGCTCACTTGTTTGAAAGCCTCTATGTTCATAGAGGTTTCTTCATCTATGGTTGAGGTGGTAGCATCACCATTGATAGGTCCAGTGGGACTAGGGGTGTGATGGGTGCTAACTGTTTGGACATCCTCAACTACTTGGATAGTAGCTACTGTGTGGTAGGTAGGAAGGCTCTTAACTCTCTCTTCTTCCTTGGGAATGACTTCTGGTTTGGCTGCCATCTGGTTTATCAAGGTAGATTGGGTGTGAGACATGTTTGAAACATAGGTCTCAATGGCAGTGAGTCTAGTTTGGAGGCTGCAAATGTCACTATTCAGGCTCTCAAGTTGTTTGCTAATGTTTTGCAGGATAGAGGAGTGCTCATCTAACTGCCTGGAAAAGGCCTTGTTTTGTTCAAACTGTGTGTGCATATAGCTTTTGGTGCCTTTTTCTATTTCTATAAGTTTCTCATAACTGGATAAGTCTCTTTCCCTATAATTCTGGCTGTAGGAGTTGCTATTACCGTTCCCATAGTTTTTGGATGGGAAAGGCCTAGGATTACTAGCAAAGTTGCCCCTATAAGCATTATTATTGAAGTTGTTTCTAGCAAAGAAGTTCACATCTACTTGTTCTTGAGCAATCAGAGAATTTAAAGGAACATTTTGAGGATCAATAGGAGCTTGCTTGGTAAGTAGAGACATGATAAGGTCAACCTTTTCATTTAGAGAGATCTCCTCGACAGAATTTACCTTCTTACCAGTTGGAGATCTTTCGGTGTGCCACTGAGAGTAGTTCAGCATCACTCATCAAGTAGCTTTGTGGCAGCACCAAGTGTGGTTGACATAAAAGTTCCTCCCGCGGCTGAATCTAACAGGTTCCGCGAGGTAAAGTTCAAGCCTGCATAAAAAGTCTGGATAACCATCCAGGTAGTCAGTCCATGTGTGGGGCAGTTCTTAAGAAGAGATTTCATGCGTTCCCAAGCTTGGGCAACGTGTTCATTATCCAATTGTTTAAAATTCATAATAAAGCTCCTCAACTGGATAATCTTAGCAGGAGGGTAGTACTTCCCGATAAAAGCATCCTTGCACTTATCCCAAGAATCTATGCTATTCTTAGGCAAGGATTGAAACCAGATTTTAGCTTCACCCCTCAAGGAGAAAGGAAAAAAGCTTAAGCTTAACAATATCACCATCTACTTCTTTGTACTTTTGCATATCACAAAGCTCAATAAAATTATTTAAATGCAAAGCAGCAGCATCTCTAGCACCAGAGAATTGGTCTTTCACAACAAGGTTTAGCAAAGCAGGTTTAATCTCATAAGAAGGTGCTGAAGTAGCAGGTTTAGCAATAGGAGTGCAGATAAAGTCATTGTTGTTGTGACTGGTGAAGTCACACAACTTTGTGTTTTCATTGGAACCCATAGTAGCAGCAGGTATTTTTGGTATTTTTTATAAGGGACGCAAAAGTAAAAACTAAAAGGTAAACTAACAAAACTAAAAAGCAAAGATAAAAGATAGTGTGCAACTCCCCTATCTTGTAGACTGGAGTCCCCGGCAACGGCGCCAGAAAACTTGCTGATGGCAAGAGAGTGTTAATACTCTTCAAGCCTCGTTGGTTACCCCAAGTGCAGGGTGAGATATAGTGCAGCGGCAAGTTTTCCCTTGGCAAAAATACCAAGGTTTGTCTCCCATAGGACTCCGAAGGATACAAGAAGGTGGTAAAGTAAACAATGGCGCCGAGGTTGCTAGCTTCACCTGAACCTGCACACAGATACAAATAACTTTGCTCCCAACGAGTACAGAGGAGTTGTCAATTCCTCCGGCCTTGCTGTTTACAAAGGATAAACGCAAGAGATAAAAGTGGAACTAAAAGTAAATACTTAAAGTAAACTAAGGGTGTAAACAATAATGTAAAGATGGACCGGGGTCCCGTGATTTTCACTAGTGATGTCTCTCTCCCAAAATACGATAAAAGTGCTAGCGAGGTAAACAAATCACAGTTGGGCAATTGACAGAATTATGAAGGCACCGCAATGCTAACTATGCTGCAAAGAAAGGAAGGGCTCAAAAGCAATGAGAAATACGCTAAGGTAAGTAGACCGAAATCCAACTGCGTCTACTACGAATCATCCACCTTGAGATATCTATCCAGAACATCTCGCTGGTATTAAGTTGCGAATCCCACCCAAAGTGTAAATTCAAAGCAACAGACAACTGCATTAAAAGAACTGTGCGTAAAGTAAACAATCCTTGCACCCGCGGGTACAAGCACCGTTGTTTTATCCCTGGTGGCAACAACACATCCCCTAGTCTCATGTTTCTATCACTCAAGCTAGACATCAAGGGGCTGAACCCACAATCAAGCATAACGCTCCCTCTTGGAGTTGCAACAAATCACTTGGCCAAAGTAAAATACGGCAACGGAGAACATGCAAGAATTTACTCAAGAACAAAATATAAAAGATAAGAACCAAATATATTACTCATCACAATCTGAACATAGTCTCATAATCCATCAGATCCCAGCAAACTCAACATAGCAACAACAGAAAATTACAAAGGTGCCTCGATCATGTGAGGAAGCTCAAGAGGTCTCGAAAGTGGAAGCACAAAGAGGGGAGAGGAACATCACATAGCTATTGGTCACGGATCCATGGTCCAAGGGGAACTACTCACGGTACATACGGGAGGCGTCCATGGCTATGGATGGTCTCCCGGAGGGGGTTCCTCCTCCCGGCAGGGTGCCGGGGCAACTTCTCCAGGCAGCCCCGATCTAGAAACGGCGGTGCGGCAGTACAGAGGTGAGTTCGCGAAAAAGAGATCCGTCTTAGGGTTTCCACCCCGAGGGGTAAATATAGGCGAAGGGGGGCACCGAGAGGGGCCACAGGGCAGCCAGGAGGCTCCCTGGCGCGGCCTAGGGTGGGGCCGCGCCAGGGACCCTTCTGGAGTCCCTGTGGTGGGCCCCCTTCCCTCCTTTGGTGTTTCCGGAAGCTTCCGAGTCGCTGATTTTTTATCTGATTTTTCTGGATTTTTTTGGAGCACTTTTAATGGCCGGAAAACCTGAAATACAAAAACAGCAGAAAACAGCAACTGGCAGCTGGGTGCATTGGGTTAATAGATTAGTCCAAATATGCTCAAAAGTGTATGAAAGTTCAAGCAAATCATGGCAAAGTCACACAAAACATGCATGGAGCAAGCAGAAATTATAGATACGTTTGGGACGTATCATTTGGTCACAGAGTTTATCTCTAGAACGAGTTTCTGATTTTCATTCTGTAGAACCAAATGATTCAAAGTATCATTATCAAGCTATTAATATTCCCACTTAATTGTTTCAAGAGAGCAATTTTGTCAGGAAAAATCCCATGTCCCGTGATAAACATTTTTCCCGGGTATAGTAATGGAAGTGTTGTTAGTAACATGATGTTTCTACAATACTTATATTCGGGATCGAGTATATTCTAAATACATCTCCGAAATTATGAAACAACAATTGTAGTTATTATCCATGCCGTATTCTTATAGGGCATTGTTTCAACAAACATATGATGACGCTCTATTTAGTTCGTAAGTGGTTTCTCAAAAGCGTTAATCAGTATAATAATGGGAGTGTGGTTTAAGTTCATCACCGACCTCACCATGTCATGCTGGAATTCATGGTAGAAAACAATTTTAATTCCAATATGTCATATAGGGCTTGGTTATGCGTCAAGATACTCCGTAGCTATACGGGGTTTCAGGTGACGCTAGTTTATGAACTGACTTCATACACTCGATGATGTTTGCTAAATTCTTTAACTCATTTATTTTACGATCATATTGTCAAATATTTGATCTATGTGTGATGATTATTCTCTTTGTGTTGAAACAGTTTTGAACTTATTCAAAATTTCAGATATTATGTCTTGTCTAAATATCGGTATATCTATACAAGTCATTATCACAAAGTTTTATGTAAAGTATTGTTTATTGGTTCTCCACACATTGTTATGTGTTATTACCAATAGTTTACTAAACACTTGAACAAATGATTTTGTCTATTAGAAAAACATTGCATGTGTCAAATGACTCAAAGTCAAGAGATTGAATGACTTCATCGATATGAAGCTTCTGTATGCGCTTTGTTCTAATGCGACTAAGTCATTTATGCTATTACAATAATGGCATTATCATCACATAACTTAATTTATTTAGCAATCAAGAAAATAGACATAACATCAAGATTTCAACTTAAATAATTCACCACATAGGGTGACATTCAGAGAGTAATAATTTTCGAACAACCATTATTCAAAACATGGATAACACATCCACCGTGTAGACAACACAATACAATATTAATGTTTTACACAACCTTTGAATCAAATAACATTTATTAACTCTAAGATAAATTTTGATAGACGAACGACGACGGCCTTGGGTGACTTGGGCACCACTTCCGATGTGGATTTGCACTTCATTCACTCTTCTCCTTCGAATTCTGATAATTTGCTGTATTGAGTTGCAAAACAAGTGCAATCGATATGGTATCAAATATACCTATGAAGGTGAAATAATGAAATTGTCTATTAACTTCGTATAACTTATTTATACATACGGTGATTAGACCATTCTTCATATCTCCCAGATACTTCTTACAGTTCCTCTTCCAGTGTCCCTGATTACCACCGTCATATGGTCTGGATCCTTTTGTATAGATGCTTCCGCAGTCTTAAGCATAGCGAACAATTCGTCTATGGTCTTGTCAAGCCCATTCATTTTATTATTCATGATAAAACCGTTGTAAGACGGGGGGGGCGTGACGGAAGGAGAACGTTAGTGCCGAGTGTCATAGGGATCACAAATCCAAGAGCACTTAGCCTCTGTGCGTAACCACCAAGTTTGATCACGTGCTCACTTAATGAGCCACCTTCTGCCATCTTGCATTCCCACGACTGCTTCATTATCTCGTAATGTTCAGTCCTAGCTTGCTTCAGATACAGAGCGTTCAGTTTTGTCACCATGTCAAAAATGGTGAAGTTTCTCAAAACATTTCTGAAGCTCAGTATCCATGCATGTCAGCATCAAGCATTGTACTGCGGTGTGGTCATCCACTTTAGTGACATAGACGTTCTTATCGTCCTACTATGCATCCTCTATGGGAGTTGCTGGAAGAGATGCTATGAGAACATAGTCCTTTTTAAGCAACTTTGAGGACAAACCCAAATTGCAGAACTAGTCCGCATATTCGCCTCTATTTGCAGCAAGCGTTTCTTTTTCAAGCATCGGTCCTAAGCTAAAATCATTGTTGTTGCGGGCCATCTCTCTACAACGATATAAACAGATTGATTTAGACATGGTTCAAAATTAGTTGCATTAATCTTAACAAGTTTAATCTAATGCTCCCACTAAAACCAATATCTCTCAAAATTGATCTTAGGGTAATCAAGATCCGGATCAATACATCTGCCACCGGTGTAACACTCAGCCATGGAGGAGATCAACCCGGTAGGTCTAACTAAACCAATCATAACCGACTTATGACTCTTGTATTAGTCTTTCGACACTTGTGCTCTGAGCTCAGATCGGATAAGCTAGAACGTCAAGACAACCAAGCGCTGTTGCTGTGGAGACAACTCAATCCACCCGCCTCTTTGTTACCTTTCCGTTGGCACTCGTGTTACACGACACACCTCGGGTGGCGTTTATTACAGACGGTTGCACGGTTGGGAGAGCACGAACTTCTTGATATTTTAAGAGAGATCATCCTATTAAAATTACGACTAATGCGCAATCAAAACAGGCAATGAAAAGGATTAACATCAGAGGCAGTTTAATGTATGTGATATGGTATAGCCCTTTTCTTCAAGAAGCTCCAAGCACCATGCTTTTCTGTCTTCATCTTCTTTTTGGAGGAGAGCATCACCTCCACGCACGACATGTTGTCAAGCACCATGACGTATGATCATCATCTTCATGTAGATACTACAACTATTGCTAGCATCTATTCTACTAAAAGAAAATTACATGAAGTTTGGCACGCAGGCCGAATAAATGACAATCATATGGCTCCAGCCATCATGCCGTACCATGACGTGCAAGTCATGGAAATTTAACATGTACAAAGTATAATCATCTCATACAACTTTTATCATGACGAAGACTATACCACATCACATGTTCCTGCAAAAACAAGTTAGACGTTCTTCTACTCGTTCTTTGCATCTTTTACGTGGCTGCTAGGGTTTGCAAGGCAAAACGTTTTGCTAGCTACGTAACCACATAAAGCACAATCTTTAAGTTGCTAGATTAACACTCAGGACGTATCAACCATGAGACTACAATTTAATCTCATGACCAATACTGAACAATCGTCAATACGCGTGATCCCCATGCTAGATAAACAATCTAACACGCCCCTTTTGTTACACAATTTTTCCACACCAAAAGCAAGACCCAAATCATCTTCGCGCGATCAGCATACTCAGGAGCAGCATAGAAGGACCCCGAGGGGTAAGATGTTTGTAACAAAATCAAGCAATACAGGAGGGATCAACTTGTGCAATTAGAGGGGAAGCAACTAGAATATTCAGTTTAGATCTATTATCAAAAAACCGCGCACAATGAAAATTTTTGTGCAATGCCCGTTCATCACTTATGAACTCTAGATAGAACCTGCATCTAGCACTAGACTAGCTCATGATACCGCTGTTGGGAATCGGAGTAGAAAACAAAAAAAATTCGGCACCACGAAAACCAAACCCAAGAACGGATCTAGGAAGATGCAGATGTGGATATCGATCTTGTTACCTTCTTGCAACCGTTCAACGGATGCACTCTCTCGCAGCGGAAGATGTTGATGGAGAGTCGAAGAAGCGTGAAGTTGAACAATCCCACGAACAGATCTAATCACCGTGGAGTCCCTCGAACAAAGATCGAACACACGATCTCTCTACGGTTGATCCACACGTACAGTATAGGTGATCCGGCAGGGCTCCGCCGTCCAGAGCTCGGCGCCACCGGAGTAGAGGGGAGGGAGGAGAATCCCTTCGGGGTGGTGTAGATTGGATCTAATGAGAGGGAGAGAGAGGGGGCATCCCTTCGGCGGAGAACAAATCCAATTGAGTGTAGAAGGGGTGCCCCCACCTCCTCTATTTATAGGGGGAGGGGGAGGGGAGCCATCTTGGAGGAGGGGGCAGCTCTAGGGGCTGCGCCCTAGGGTTCCCCTCCCTAGGATTGCGCCAAGGGGGGAGGTGGGAAGCTTCCTGGAAGCTCCCCCAAGGCGCCCTCCCCTCTTGGGCTCCCTTGGCCCATGTGCTCCCTCCCCACTTGGGCCTTCCAAGTGAGAGGGAGCCCATTGATATTAAATTTATTAATTTAATTTCAAAACCTTTTCGAAATACATAATAAATGAATATTAAATATATCTAGACCAACTCGGAACTTTTCCGGCCCTCCGGTTTTACCCGGTTTTCTTAAAACTCTTCCCGGTACCTTACCGGGTCCCGAAACGGTTCCGGTTTTCTCATCGATCATAACCCGATCACTCCGAGACTTTCGGGTGTGATAAATACATGCTCCTATCACTCTAGTACTCTACAGATCATCTACCTTTAAGTGTGTGACCCCATAGGTTCGGTAGGATATGGACATGAACCGAAAACTTGTTTTCCCGCGGAACAATAACCGATAGCGGAGCCATGGACACCCATAACGGTTCCCATACCTACACGAATATAAATTCGAGTGAACCATAAGCTTAACATGCCAGTCCTATTTGCTTCACGATATTATACAAAACCTGAGGTGATCTATTAGGTATCCGCATGATTAACCATTAACCATTATACCAAGTCATCCTCCTTCTTGTTTTGTTCCATTTTTCTCGTTTAGTATTCCGGTATCCCTTGTGATCAATTCACAGTGTCTGGCCAGACGATGTTGGATGCCGTAATACCGAGAGGGCCCACAGAAGTATCTCTCTATCGTTAGAGGAGCAAATTCCCAACTCGAATCGTTAAGTCCCTTGAGACACTTTCAGATGTGAGTGATCAAAGCCGTTATTGCCACGCCTGTTACGGGTGGTGTTGGGACAGTGTCAAAACCCACCCTCCGGTATGAAGTTACGAAACATTCTTATGGTTATGAAGGACACATGCATATTAACTTTAGATGATTTTACTTATAACATGGAAACGATGTGATCTCAAAGTAAATCATACAATTGGGTCGGTTCAGCACCCTTGTTTTGGCAACAATGTGCTCCCATGTGTTACCGGCATTTCCAATGCCCTATGAACGGGAAAACATGTCATCCATAACACACGGGTTAGTCCTAGAGGCAGACTAAGAACACTTTGTGTTTATACTCTACACCTGCATATGGGTTTTCCTCCGAAGGCAGTTATCATGCTACTTGGCAAACCTCCGCATAGGCCATTGCAGTTATAACATAGACATATAAACATTAATAATGAACCTGGAATTATAATAATACAATTTATTATTGCCTCTAGGGCATAATTCCAACAGTGCACCCCTCCTTAGCCTATATAAGGGGGGGGGATATGGTGCCCTTTTTTCTTCAATCTATTGAGTTCTTTCTCTCTCTCTTTCTCCTTCCTTCGTCGGACTCCCCTTGTTTGGAGTCTGTACTGGGTTGGGGGTTTCTCCATCGTACACACACCGTTGTGCCGCTGGAATCGGGATCCGAATACATCTTCTTCCACGGCTCGCCTGGTTCGGAGCTCGGTGGAACGTCGCGTACACCGGATGTGTGCAATCCCACGAGGTGTTGCGGTTCTCCTTCATCGTCGAGGCCATGTCGCGTACGTCTTCACCAACAATGTTCCGACAGGGATTTAATCCCGTCAGCGGTCTTCAATGACCGGGTCGCTTCTGGAGTCGTGTGAGGATCTCCGCGGCATCAAGGATCCCTGGGTACGACTAGATCAACCACGTTCACGCGGAAACATTTCCCGCTTGACAGACTACATACGAGTATGTTACCGTTTTCCTTCGGTTACTTGCATCAGCATCTCATAGGCCCTTCGGATTGAGTCGCGTAGCTAGAAAAATTATTATTTTCTGCACCGAAGCCCCAACATCTTGGAGGTTTTGGCCATTGCCATCGCCAAGGAGGTTCTGACCAAGGCACATGCCGCTCCGCCTAGAGCAAGGGGAGGAAATCCTCGAATGGGGGTAAAAATCCCTACCCTGAGAGCAAACCTTGCATTTGCATAGTCGGTGTGGTTTCCAAAACAACGTAGACCCCGATCTACTATTCGCCATTGCGAAAGTTCCCGTAGCAACCCCGATCGACGTGAACGCTGTCGACGGGTCAATTGACGCTGATCACGATCAGTTGTAGAAGGGGAAGGCACACTTATCGCGGCTAATGGGTCGATACTCTGCATGCTAAGGTCGTCGACCAATCGGTCTTGGATCGGATTGCCGATGAAGATGGGAGTGGGGCGGCGTGGTCACGAGTCGGCCATCGGAGAAAGTGAAGGAGCGGAGAGAGAAAGAGAGGGAGAGAGATATATTTAGAGAGAGAAAGAGAGAAAGGAAGTACGGTGTGAATGCAGTTTAATCGATGAAAGGAAAGACACGAAAGAGTTATGATACATCTCATCGTCTTCGCGCTTCCCATTCCGTGCAGGCGAGAGCTACGAGTGGCTTAGCAGAGCCTAGCTATGAAAAAACAACTGATCGACTGATTTTCTTAGCATGATCTTGAATTTTAAGATTCATATACGAGCCAAAAAGATACAATCAAATGATCAAATGAGCCATTTTTGCATTGCGCAATCCTAATTGAGTGAGTGAGATGCAAGAAAGCAAACAAGCCCTTGTAAGATCAGGGACATTGAGCGGTAACAAACCCAAGAAACACGAGTTGTTCGTGACGGACGGTCGGACGGATACACTGGTGCCCTTGGGCGCTTGCGGAATGGGGGTGTGTGTGGATAAAGAGATAGAAGCGGCAGCTGCAGCGGCAGAGCCCTCTCCTCCCTCCTCTACTCCGTCGCAGCCGTCGTCCCCCAGCGAGCCGCCACAATGCCGGTCTCCTCCGTGGCCTCGCCACTCCTGCTCTCGCTCTCCGCCTCTTCCTCATCCTTCCTCTCCTCCTCCTCGGTCTCCTTCCTCCCCTCCCCCTCCTCGTCCTCCTTTCCGCACGCCTCCGTCAGGGGGAAGCCGTCCGCCTCCATCCTCCGCGCGCTGCGGGCCGAGGCCACCACCCTTCCGGTCATCTCCTTCACAGGGGAGAAGGTCGGGGAGATCGCCCTGGACATCAAGGCCGCGCCGCCCTCCACCGCGCGCGCCGTCGTGCACCGCGCCCTCATCACCGACCGCCAGAACGCGCGTCGGGGCACAGCCTCCACCCTCACCCGCGGGGAGGTCAGGGGTGGTGGGCGGAAGCCCTACGGCCAGAAGAAGACCGGGAAGGCCCGTCGAGGGTCCGTCCGCACGCCGCTCCGCCCCGGCGGTGGAGTCATCTTCGGGCCCAAGCCCCGGGACTGGACCATCAAGATCAACCGCAAGGAGAAGCGCCTCGCCATATCCACCGCGCTGGTCAGCGCTGCGGTGGCCAACGATTCCTTCGTCGTGCAGGAGTTCGATGAGGAGTTCTCCACGGGGCCCCGGACCAGGGACTTCGTGGCCGCGCTGCAGCGCTGGGGGCTCGACCCCAGGGAGAAGGCCATGTTCTTCTCCACGGAGCTTGATGATAATGTGCGGCTCAGCGGCAGGAACATCGGCACCCTCAAGATGCTGACTCCCAGGACGCTCAACCTCTACGACATCCTCGACGCCCGCAAGCATTTCTTCACCCCGGCTGCCATTGACTACCTCAACTCGAGGTACGGCACCACCGGTTTTGATGAATCTGAGGGCGAAGATGGTGAGGACGACGGTGAAGAGGAAGAGGAAGAAGAAATCACAGAGGAGGCTGCCCAAGGTACAAATAGCTACACATGAACATTTTTCAGTGCTGATTGCAGTGTTCTGTTTGATTATTTCTGTTTGATTATTCCTGAAATGAGCTAGTGATTCCAAGCTGAAATCCTTTAGATACAAGTACACTGATTAATCAGGTAGTGAGGTGAACACGTTGGAATGGTTAGGTTGTTATAACTTCTATCTGATGATGTTACAAACTCTCAACATTACACCACGTCTGGTGAGGAATTGAGTTGCCTATGATTGCCGTAAATAGTGAGTGCAGCATATTGCATTAAGGGATCTGGACAAACGATGAATGGCAGTTTATATTGTTGATTCAATGCAATGCCAACATAAACTGCCCCCTTCAGCTAATCAACAGCTTGCAGTGACACTTCCTGATACTCTGATAGCATTAAAGGGGAAGTAAAATCCTACATGTTTCCAATCAAGGCGACTTTGATGATAAAAGTTGTGGCTTAAGTAGGGACACACCAACCAAGACCCCAAGACAGAGAAATGTTAACACCATTTTATTTCTCACAAGAGTGGATAAAGGCTTCGTGGCCTCAGGATTCTATGTTTTTTGACAGTTGCAGAATTCTTCGCACAATTGAAGAAAGTCTATCATGCTTGAGTCTCTTATTAATCTGCAACTCCACACTGTATTTCCCCTTTTTCTTTTACTATGACATATTTGAAGTGAGCTTTTCTTTTTATTCAAAAATCTCATGGACTAGGGATATAATCGAAGATTTATTTTAGAAGCATGCTTACAGATTCACCTATGCTGATGATAGGTCTATCTAGCGCTGTTATGAGTTGTGTTCAACAGTATGCTAATTCTGTACTTCTGTAGCTGGAACAATTTAATCTCTTAGATCGAAGGGGGGCAGCTCAATAATTTACAAATATAAAATGACCTCACATGATGGAATTTAATCTGTATACCAAATATGAATTTAAATTTCAAGCATTGAACTGACAAATAAAAGGGAAGAAACCATGTTATCCATGAATCCATGGAAGTAGAACTCCAGGAGTCCTGATGCATTCCTTGTAGTTGCACTTTGGTGTGCCACCTGCCTACCACTAATCACCTGTTCACCTTAAACTTTTTAGTCATTGGTCCTCTTACAGTTTACTTGAAAGTTTTTCTGTTAGAACTTGGAAACATCTAGCTGGATGTCTCAGTTGAAGCCTTGCTTGAGAAGATGAGAGTAGTCAGCAGGCAGCGGCAAGTAAACGTATGGTCTTTAGGCATAAAAGCATGATTATATTAACTAGTGCCATTTTACCCTACAAGTAGTCACTTGTAACAAACTTTCTTAATTGTTATTCCATCAGCCCGTCTGCCATAACAACTACTTGAAATCACTGCTGGGTGTAGTAAAAATAAGAGCTAAACCTGTTCAGAACAAATGTTTCTCACGCCCATTCCTCTGCACATACTAAGCAGTAGTTACAGTAGCTAAGTAACTATTTATTCTTGGTACAGTATTTTGTTACTCTTTAATGCCTGCTCTATTAGCACTTTCTATTATTTAAAATAATAATAATTCAAGACGTCCGTTTTGTGCAATTTTCAGATGAGACTGGAGAGGCTGAGGCAGACAGCACTTCCTAGGTAATTATTATGGTGCTTCTTCTTTGTTGGTCTGGGAATTGCCTCTCCAACGAAGGAGCCTTTTTGGTTTGTTTTTATTGTAATTTGAGTATGTATGTTACACACTGATTCAGTATATTAGAGTTCCAATTCTCACACATATTTCAGATATACTCAAGTTTTTTTTATCACCACATATTTGTTTGCAACTCTGTAGTGTTTCGCATCCTTGTTTCTAAGAACTGATGTTAATCAGCTGGTTACTCCCACTTTTCACACACTTCTTGAGGGTTTTACAGGATTCCAAATTTCGGACCTAAAATTGGTAGACTACACTATGTTATGACCAGAATTTGGTTGGGGTGTGCATGGGCCCGATTCTACAAGCCTCAGGCTTACTCCTACTGCATTTTGCACTATTAGAACAAACCAGGCCAAGAGCATTCTGGGCTGGGCCTAGCTCGACTTCGACATGAAGTATGAAATTCGTATCTAGCTGCTGGTCCTAAAACTTTAACCCCAGATCAGCCATAAACAAGAGATCATTTTGCTCGGATCTATTTTAGATCCACAAGGACCTTTTGGACCGCGGTTCCAACTAATGATGTGCTTTGTAAAATCCCTAAATAAATGATGTGCTTTGTAAAAAAGAATATGTATTCACCAAAATGACACCAAGGCTTCTATTTCATGCTTGGGTAGTTGGGTTGTTGGGCACATGGGCTACACAAGAAGAAAAATTGCTAGGCCATCATTTAAGCTGACAGAATGGTTTCCCTTTTACCTGTAATAACTTTTGCAAAACCTTATACTGACATAACACCGGCTAAAGCTGGTCTTTCTCTTAAACAGGTGGAAACTTTGGTCTTCTGTTGAATTTCCCCTTTACTTGCATTTTGTTGGACCTTACTTATAGTTTGGCCTATTTACTCGAAAGTCCCTATCTGCCCCCGAGCTCAAATGTACTTGAAAGAAAAGTAAAATCTGGAAATGTAGCAAACAAATACCAAAAAATTGTGATTTTTGGCAACATGCATGGTTGAGTGTTCTTCATACGCTCGATTTTTCGTGAAAAAATGACTTATGTGGTGTGTTGGGCAAAAAAAAGCAGGCCTCCAAAGTCCCTTTTAAAATGGTTTGTCCAGAGCATGAATTTTGTTTTTTATAGCACCATGAATGTTATTTCTTTGTGAAAATTTGTAGTACGTAGAACACTCAGTCATCTTTGTTGTATTTTTTTTAGAATTTAATGTTTTTTCTATTTCTTGGATTTCACTGAGTCAAAACTCCATGTCTCTATTTACTTTGCTTTTGACAATCCTAACTGTAAGATCATGACTAACACAATAATCCACTATGGCCATGAGAGGAAATGAGTAGAATCTTACTTAGGTTGAGCCAACAACCTTTTCATTGTTTTTTAAGGTTTGCTGGATAAAAAGCATACTTATTATACTAGCCCTACTATGGTGAAAAGAATGCAATTATGGGAGTGGGACCTGACACGGCATCTCATCCATTTTTTTGTGGCGGACTGGTCACACAGAAAGTTTGCGCAATTGATTGGTTGCGGTTTGGATCTACTCCTACTACTCTTATTCTATACTAGTAGGAGTAGTATTTTTTTTCTAGCTCTTGTACGGATGTTTCTCTTGACCCCAATCCTTTTCTTCCAAAGGAATCGTTAACTTCCACTGGAAAACAGCTTGCCGTCAGTGATCCTCAACTATACGAAAAATGTTATGCCTGTCAGCCTGTGTACCTTAGATATGAACTATTTTAGATGCTCTCACTAGCTGCTGATATGCAAACTGTATTTCCTCTGTGCTCGAGGAAATATTTCCCACTTTCATCTCATATTTCTTGGTAGGTAGTTACTGGAAGGAAGGTTCAACTGCTCTCTTTTGCAATCCACCGTGTCATCTCGACTCAGCACCCAAATTATGTTGTACAATGGGTTGTTTCTTAAGACTCAACACTAATGAAATATATTCCTTAGCTCAATTATATAGCTTGATTCTTCATAATAGCCCCACTGTTCCTAGATAGTCTACCTGGAGAGTCAGCTGACGTCGCCTGCGTACATATCCTTATGAGCTGAAATGCCGGAACATGATTATAGATTTGTTGAGTGCTTCCCAGCAAGTTGGTTCTATTTTCCTTTAGGACTGGCGGGCTACAGTTATGATATCTTCCGCGTATCGCTAAAGTTTGCACATGCTGCCATCATATGCTGCATCCACAGTTTTTTTTCTCAGATTATGCTTATTGAGTTGTTTGGCCAAAGCTTCATCAGCTCATGCTTGTGCCTTTCGATTTTCATTTTTTTTGGTGGCCCTTTCGACTTGCATACAGTCTGCAAGTTTAAGTCAGGTCTTTATATCGTCAGATCTATCGTGGGGTTCGTTTGTTAAACCCATTCATAATTGTCAAAAAGATTATGCCCATTCATCCATCTGCACTAGATTATCATGATTCTCTAGTGAGTCTAGTCTCTACTCGCATAATATATGATTCTCGTACCCACTTTTGCTATCTTTAGGAAACACCCGAGTATTAAGAAACGTCAGCATTTACAGGACCAATATATCAGTAGGTGGTCATCTATAAATTATGTGAGCACTAGATGATGGTTTATTTATACGGAGTCGGAAGCCCGGTCGCATTTTTTTTGCTCCAACAGAAAATCTATGGATCGTGAGTGCAACTCCAATGCGTTAACGCAAACAGATATGATGTTGGTTTATGTTTTATCCGTTTGAGTCGGCTGAAAAGCCATTGTTCGGGAACGTTCAGCGTTGGGGCCAACCTGCCGACCCATTTCGTTCGCGCAAAATGGACAACAATGACATGCCAACAATCATGCCAGCAGCCACAGTTCATGATCGAAAGAACACAACAGTCTTACGGTCCAGCGGCTACAGTTCTTACTGGCAAGCTATTAGCGGCCAGCTACACATGCCAGCCTACAAAAAAAATGCCTATGGTCACATATGACTGTCACCGCTCAATGATCTGACTCGAGCATCTTGTTTTGCATTTTTTCGAACCAAACCCTTTTCCTTGGAGAAATCGCGTTTAGGTCGACCTTTGTGATCTCCATTTGCTTTACAGTGAGCGCGAGTTTCACTTCATTCGCCTTTGTCTTTACATTGGTCTTCTTGATCTTCGCTTTGGCCTCCTCGATATTAAGCTTCTTCTTTTGAATCTCGAGGTATGCTTTCATTTGCTCATCCTTCCGTTGGCGTTTCTTCTCATCCGTCATCTCCTTTTGGGTGATGAAACCTTTCAAGGTTTCTTGCAAGGCAAGGGTGGTTGCATTGTGCTTGTCATCCACTTTGGAGTTCTTCTCTCCCCTCAGTCTTTTCTCGCCCTTCTCATGTTCAACCACGACTGTCGGTCCTCTATTCCTCTTTTGGGCGGCATATTGCTCCCTAAACTTGGGAAACTTGCATGATTGTCCAACAATGGGTGAGAGCAAATGACTTCTTGCCATGTTGGGCCTTGAACAAATCCAAAGCTTGAAAATCCTACACATAATGAAAAACAACAACCCATATTCATATGCAATGGAGATGACCAATGAAGAAGATGCATATATGAACAAAGTAGATGGGAGTGCATACCATGTCCTTGACTCCTAGGCCACTCACGGGCCGACATTCGATGCTCTCAAATGTAGAGCAAAGTTTTTTGCACTCTTGTTGAATCAATGACCATCTCTTCTTAAGGTACTCATTGATTCGACTGCTCTCAAACTTGTATGGATGGAACATCTTCCGCTCATGGAAGTTGACATGGATTCTTTGCCAAAAGATGGACCCTTTTTGCACGGCGTCGGTCTTGGGATCTAGCCCAATCTTCTTTCAAGCATTGCAAAGAATCTTATCTTCATATTTGGTGAATGCCTTGGTGCAAATGCTTGGGCGCCTCCTCTTTTGTGCACTTGCTAGTTGAGACAGCTCATCGACAAACAATGGCTCATCATCAATGTTCATACCATCTTCATCCTCCTCTTTCTTGGTCTTCGGTTTCATCGCGCCATTGGTCTTCAAGGGCAGGGACGTGACCGAGGCCATCTTGGTCGAAGCCCTCATGCCCGACGCCATCTTGGTGAAAGCCCTCATGCCCGATGCCATCTTCTGTGTGGAAGACACATTCGTCCTGGCTTTCGCTCTTGTCGGGTTCGTAGTCATGGCATGTGTGGCTGCCATTGAAGATGGTCTGGTCCATGAGCAGATCGGTGTAGTGGCCGTAGCCGTGGCATTCCATAAAAAATGTTGAGGGCCCCCAGGAAACTGGATGTGCCAAACTCCCTAGTCCGCTTCCTCTGCGACACTGGCCCATTGGACTGGCTGTCAAGGGGGTAGAGTTGAGGTCAACGTCGATGTCCGCCGTTGGGTGATAGGTGCAAAAGGGGGGCCGACACCTTCATCACTTTCGGAGAGGTGTCCTAGAGTGTGGTTGACAAACTGGATGACACATGTGTGGTCTGCGGTGTGGTGGACGTACGTGACGAGTCCAAGTGAGGTGGGCATGCAGCCTATGACCCCGTGATGCTCGCGCGTTCTGGCCATGGCAGCGGCAACATTAATGGTCGGGTCGCCACGACTGTATCCCTCCATGTATAGGGCATGCGTCGTGGATTTCGTCACGATGTCCTCCTTCTCTGCCTTGAGTTACGGGCCTTGGATTTGGCAACGAGAGCTTTGGCAGCCTGAGCTACCTCTTTTCCAGCCGCTGCCTTCCATCGACCGGTTCTTTTGGCCGACTCCAAGGCCTTGAGCCGTATCTTCTCCTCCGGCATGGCTTACTTCTTGGGTTTCTTCAGCAGTTTAGGACGGGACGCAACCGGGGCGGTGGCAGCCAGGGTGGCGGTGGGATTTGGGTAGTTCGCCATGGTGGGAGCGCATGAGGGTTTTGGGAGAGAAAGGGGGGAAATGGGGATGGATGTGCGACCGACGTGTAGGACAGGGGAGGACAAGGGCGGGCGATCGCACGCGTCCGCGTGTGTCTGCGTGGACCCAAACCTGACCCAAATTTGGGCCGGAAATGGGTCGAGACGAACAAGAAAACGGACGCGAGTCCGTTTGCCTCGACGCGTTGGGCCACAATTTCTGTTCACGTGAACACAAAACGAACGAAATCGAACTCAAACAGACCAAATGCACTTGCGCGTTGGAGACTTGGAGTTGCCTTGAGGAGGTGGCTGCTCTGCGCCTTCTGCGGGTGCGCGTAACTTTGGCTAGGAACTGTGGTGCTCCTTAGACCGGGCGGTGATCCTTCGTGCCTTTTTTGCATGGTGCTCGTTTCGGCATGGAGGCTTGAAAGTCTAAGTATGTGATCAGAGGGGGAAGGGGTGAATGATCACTTCAAATTTTCGAGTGAAGCTTTGAAGTAAAGCATAAACTTAACAGAAAGGGATAGCAGGAACAGGAAACAGGGAAGCAAAACTAACAGCGAAACTAAACAAGGCGAATCAAAACACGTTGAAGCTTGACTGGAAGCAAATGGAATGCGAAAAGTAAATGCTTGAAGTAAAACGAACTTGACTCGGCAATGTTTGTTCGGCCAGTTCACGCTCTGCAAAGCGCTACGTCTGTTTGGAGGGACTGGTGATTGAACACCTGGAGCAAAACTCTCTTTGTCCGTTGTTCCACTGCACCAATCTCCTTGAGCTTGGTCAGTTTTGACTCGGGGTAGATTATCAAGGGAATCGCCGAAACCTTTGACAAACTTGAGCTTCGAGGCGACAATTACTCTTCGCTCTCTCAAGTCGACACTCTAACCGTCTAGGAGAATTGCAGTTCTCCAAGATAAAAAGGCTAGCAAGCTTTCACCTAAGTCATTGCGAATCTACTAAGATCAATGGGACTTAGGATTCAGTGGTTAGCT
Organism: Bromus sterilis; assembly: GCA_950022295.1. Lineage (NCBI taxonomy): Eukaryota > Viridiplantae > Streptophyta > Magnoliopsida > Poales > Poaceae > Bromus > Bromus sterilis. Next base: position 84,910,582 of record OX465595.1, on the reverse strand, counting down.
TTTGGGTTCTGCTTCGGTGGCGTTCTTGGGATGCTCTCTTCAGTCTCTCTCAGGAATATTCTCAGAGCAGCCACCCGCAAATGGAGGCGGGGGCGGCGTATTTATAGTTGGCGATCCTGAGGTGCGAAATGACTACTTTGACCCGAAGTGACAGCTTGACGCGTGCCCACAACGGTCGGATTTTTCATTACTGCGCAACTTAACTTGCGGAACAAGTAAAGCTGACTCACGGACTTAGTTGTGCTTCGGAAGCCAAAGAACGAAGTCTTTGCTACCGAAACTTAACTCAGTGCACATGAGATTTCTTCACTCTGGCTTCTCACTTGGTTTAGTTTTGATCTAAGCATTTTGTCAATAACTTCGGTGTCCACAAACTAAAACCCCTCTTGATAGTACGGTTTGTCCTATGGCTCAAAGAACAGAAAAATAACTACACAAAAACATCTAAGTGTTGCGCCGTCTTCTTCATTTCCTTCAGCGAGTTGGGCTTCAGGACACCTTCATTTTTGGGGGCCATCCTTCGTGATTAAGCTTCGCTCAAAGGGTAATGCTTTGATAACTTGAAAACCTTCCTTGAAGCTTTATCACCTGGCTTGTCCTTCAGGAACCTAATCAACTGTTTATACTAGAAAACATTGTTAGTTCCTCTACCGCCTTTTCCAACAATATTCAAAACACATGGGGGCAAAACTTTGCTCTTACAATCTCCCCCTTTTTGGACTATTGTTGACAAAACATGCATCGATAATAGGATATTGAAGTTTTTGTGAAGTGATGAAACAAACTCTAAGATATGAAGTTTTTGACTCCCCTGAATACAAGCATCGAAGATAATGCTTGAGGAAAATTTCTTCGTTGGAGAGCAAAACAAATATCTTAGCGAAGGCAATTGTAAGTGATAATAGAAATCCATAAGTATGTGCAATTCCTTTCAATGACCTGTGACTTCAAGAAATAACCACCTGCAAGATTGAGAGTACGAAGCAATACTTGCGAACAAGGGGTTATTAAAACTTAAGAGTATCACAGGAGTAGCACAACCGAATGTAAACTTAAGTAACAACCCAATCGAAGGGAAAGGAATGTTTGTTGTATCTTAACCAAAAGCGAATGCAAAAGCCCTATCCCCGATGCAAATCTAACTCATCAATGCCAAATCTTCTCCCCCTTTTTGTCAATGATTGGAAAAAACGTTGGGAAGTGGATCGAGAGAACTAATGCGCGGCATCTGCACCCTTGGATCCCGACGAAGTAGAGCTTGATGTAGACTCGTCCGAAGAAGATTGATCTCCTGAAGATTCTTCTTCCGACTCGGGCGAAGGAAGAACTTTGAGGTTCTTTTGGGTGATGAGGTTGATGTCGAGGTCACTGCTGTCGAGGCCGGCGTCGTCCTTTGAAGTGACTGAGTCATTCTCTGAGACGGTGTCGGGTCTGATTGGATCTGGGTCATTGACGAAGAACACTTCACCGATCTTCTGAAGGGGCGGGAGCTTAGGATTCGGGCGATCAATGGTGTCGTCTCTTGAAAAGTTTCGGTGGAGATGCTCATATTCTTTGTAGATGCGATCTTTGTGAAGGCCTTTGAAGGAGTTGAATTTTCTGAGACCTTTCCAGGAGTGACGCTTCAGCACGCGAAGATACTGGTTGTTATTCAGGGCAATGTTGCCGACACGGTTGATCTCATCAGCAAGGAACTGCATCTGGCGTTGATTGGCTTCAATAAATTTCTCAAGCATTTGCTGCGAGCGAAGATTTACTTCAAACTGATGGCAGTCCTTCTGGAAGCGCTTCGATACATTTCGCTCATTCACTTCATGGCGCACTCCAACATATGTTGCAAAGATGTCGTTGGGTTTCCTCAGCAATTCCAAAGTGTCATGCACTGGAGGTGTGAAAGCTTCGGATGGTGACGCGCCACAAAGTCTTCATTGCGGCCATAGTTGCAAACAACTTGAAGCCAAGGAGCATATGGCTTCAAAGTGTCGGGCAGCTCTGCGACATGCACTAGGTTGCGAAGGAAGCAGTCCTCGAAGTCAAAGACCAGACCATGAGTGAGCTTCATAATAGCATGCTTGACTTCAGGATAAAGATTCGATTCTTCGGAAGCAGTACTCAGCGGGATCAAAGATTTCGACAAGATATAAAACCAAGTCTTGGAGATGAAGATCAAGTGCTTCGGGCGAATATTTTTAGGGATATAATCAGCCGTGACTTCAGTATCCAGCAAAGTTGCAAATTGTTCTTCAGTGAGATCTGGCTCCAAGTGAATCTTTTCAAGTTCTCTAGTATGCCTTGGAATATTAACGATTTCCATGAATTCAGCTGAAGACATTCTGAAGACTTCTCCTTGAATCATCCATTCTAGAGTCCAAGTGCTGGGGACATTTGCATCACCCGAAACATATAATGTGGCATAATTTTTTTGATGAGTTCAGAATTGAAAGGAGTGCTCAAAGCTAACAACCGAGTCAAATTCTGATTATCAATAGTTTCGGTGATGTTCTGGAAACATGTTGTAGTGGATAAAATTCGCATGTCGAGATATCGGTGATGAAAGAGCATGCTTTTTTGGCAGTAGACTTTGGTATAAAGAATCTGTTGTTCCGCTGTCCAGAAGCGAAGATCATCTGCAGTTCTATCTGAAGCATATGGACTTACGCCAAAGAATCGGTGCCGCTTCTGATGTTGTTCTAGACTAAATTCAGGTCCGTGCCGCGAGAACAACCAGCACCCTTGAAAATTGGAAAAGTTTCATGAGGGTAATTGGTGTCAAGCTGGGTGTCTTGGCTTGGACGGCAAGGAGGGCAAGTCCTTTGCAGAGGACCAGATGGGGCAACCTGAGAAGTGCCAGCAGTCTGAGAAACAATCAAGTATTACTCTTGCGAAGAGTTGAGGATTTGAACTTGTTCATCTTCTTCATGTGCTTCAGGCTGGGGCACGTGGGCTTCAGACTCTTGAATGGTTTGGGTGGAAGAAGAATCACGCGAGGTGAATGCAGTGGGGCAGGAGCAGCAGGTGGGGTGGAAGCTCTTTGAGGTGCGGGGTGATACGTCTCAAACGTATCGATAATTTCTGCTCGCTCCATGCATGTTTTGTGTGATATTGCTATGATCTAGATACACTTTCATACACTTTTAATCATAGTTGGACTAACCTACTAACTCAGTGCACCCCAGTGCCATTTCCTATTTTCTGTTGTTTTTTATTTCAGTTTTCCCCCATATAAAAAGTGCTCCAAAAATCCGGGAAAATCAGATAAAAAATCAGCGTGTCAGAAGACTCCAGAAGCCCGAAGGAGGGCCAGGGGGCCACCACCAGGCACCTAGGCGGCCACCTAGCGCGGCCAGGGGCCTGGCCGCGCCAGAGGGGGCGCCTGGGCCCTTGGTGGCCCCCTTGGCTGCCCCCTTCTCCTATTTATTCTCCGTCATGAGAAACTTCCGAAGAGAGAACCCTATTTCGCAAAATTCTCCTCTGTTCCGCCGCCGTCGCGCTTCCAAGATCGGGAGCACCGTCAGGACCCTTCCCATCACCCTGCCGGAGCGAGGGTCGACCTCCGGTAGCTTCTCCTCCACCATGGACGCTTCCCGGATGTGCCGTGAGTAGTCTACCTTGGACCATGGGTCCGTGATCAGTAGCTATGTGATGTTCTCCTCCCCTCTTTGTTCTTCATGGTTTAGACCTCGTGAGCTACCCTACATGATCGAGGCACTTATGTAATTCTTCTGATGTTGCTATGCTGAGTTTGATGGGATCTGATGGATTATGAGATTATGTTCAGATCGTGATAGAGTAATATATTTTGTTTTGGTCTCTTATATTTTTGTTCCTAAGTAATTCTTGCATGTTCTCCGTTGCTGTTTATTTCTTTGGCCAAGTGGTAGGTAGTAACTCCAAGAGGGAACGTTATGCTCAATTGTGGGTACATGCCCCCTGATGACACGCTTGAGAGAAAGAAACATGAGTCTAGGGGATGCAATGTGGCCACAAGGGGGAAAACAACGGTGCTTGTAACCGCGGTTGCAAGGATTGTTTACTTTACGCAGAGTTCTTTTTAATGCAGTTTTCTGTAGCTTTGGGTTTACACTTTGGGTGGGGCTCGCAACTTAGTACCAGCGAGATGTTCTGGATAGATATCTCAAGGTGGATGATTAGTAGTAGATGCAGATGGATTTCGGTCTACTTATTTTGGCGTACTGCCCATGCTTATGAGCCTCTTCCTTTCTTTTGTAGCATAGTTCGCATTGCTGTGCGTTTATAATCCTGTCAATTGCCCATCTGTAATTTGTTTACCTCGCATAGCAGTTTTACCGTCTTTTGGGAGAGAGACATCACTAGTGAACAGCACGGGACCCCGGTCCATATTCTCATCATTGTTTACAAGCTCATTTACTTTCTCGCATTTACTTTCAGTTGCTATCAGTATCATTATCCCTTGTGTGTTTGACCCTTTGTAAACAACAAGACCGGAGAGATTGACAACCTCTCTGAACTTCGTTGGGAGAAAAGTTAATTGTATCGTGTGCAGTTCCACGTCAGTTGCGCTGCTGACACCTACTTATCATCGCCGGAGTCCTACGGGAGACAAACCCTATCCTCTACATAGGGGAAATTTGTTGCTATCCTACATCCCACCTTCCACTTGGGGTAACCAACGAAGGGCGAGAAGCCATTAGCACTTCCACGCCATCAAGCAAATTTGTGGCGCCGTTGCCAGGGACTCCAAGTGATAAGATAGGGGAGTTGCCCACTATCTTTTACCTTTACTTGTTAGTCTTGTTAGTTTACCTTTCAGTTTTTATCTTCGTGTCCTTTATCAGAAATCCAAAAAAATAGTATGTCTAGTTACTTACTTGCCAATCAATGTCTGACTTCTTTGAAACAAGATCTTATTGGCATGGAGGATTCACCGGGGATCAACAAAAGTGGTACAAGGAACACCGCTTATCTCAAAATGGGATACACATATGGAAACAAATACATCAGTTGTATGAGTATGCTAGAAACTTGTGCTCAATATATAATATATCTTTCTGCAGGGATGAATCTTGTTGCTTTATGAGGCACAAACACCTTGCTTTCCAATGTGAGTACAATGATGATGAAACCTTAGCTTCTTATGCTAAGAGAAACTATGATTTTTATGATGCAAAGAAAATAGAAGAATTTGTTGCTTATAAGGGTGCCTGTGAAATTACTTCTATTCTTTAAAATATTGATGATGCCCCTTACGAATCTGAGATTCTTGCTATACTTAACTATTGTTGGGAAAATTACGATGCAAATTATTATATTACTGATCATCTTGAGAGAATCTCTCCCCCAAAGGAAGAGACTAATGTTTTGCAGGACTCTGTGGAAGAAGAAATTGTTGAACCTGAAAGCCCCTTGGATAAAAAGAGGAGGAGAGTGACGAACAAAAGGAGGAAGAATGGAGCCATCCATGTCTACCTTCTAATGAGAGTAACTCTTTGACTCTTACTTTATATGAGTGTTATGATCCTATGGATTCTTTTGAAATATCCCTTTTTGATGAAGTTGATGCCTTCTATACTTTTGGCCAAGATGCCACTATGGATGATGCTTACGAAGATGAACTTGCTATAGTTCCTTACGTCAAGCATGAAATTGTTGCTATTGCACCCACACTTGATTTCCCTATTATCCTTTTGAAATCTCCAACTCCGGAGAATTTTCCTCTTATCAAAGCTCAATGAGATGGGTTGCATTTATCTTATTATCGTAAAAACCGTGTTGAAAACAATACACGTGTGCTTGTAGGTCATGAACAACATGATTTATGTGATAGTTATATTCTTGATGTTGTTCATGATACTACTGAAAATTATTTTGAGAGAGGGAAGTTTGGTTGTAGAAACTTCCTTATTACTAAAACTCCTCTCTTTATGTTGAAAGTTTTGAAGATGTTCTTGTTCCACCTTCCTATGCTGGTTTCTTTTTGCTTCTTTGATTTATTTTATTATAAGATGCCTATGCATAGGAAGTGGGTTAGGATTAAATGTGTCTCATATTTGCTTCTTGATGCTGTCTTTTGGTCCAAATCCATATTCTTATGAGAGCATCTTTTAAAATCTTTATGCCTAGCTTAAAGGCGTAAAAGAAAGCGCTTGTTGGGAGGCAACCCAAGATGTTTTTACTTCTGTTTTTAGTGGTCTTGATGATTGTTACTACTGTAGCAACATCATTGTATCTTTATTTTCAAGATTTGTGCCAAGTTATAGCCTCATATGACAATGGAAGTGAAAGTTGTGACATGCTGTTCAGAAAACAGATTCTGTCCTCGTGACGGGAAAAATCAGAAGAAATCACCAGTTCATCTTTTTGAGATGAATTTTTTATGCAGCGTGCTCTATACAATCACGAAACTTTCGTTTGTTCTGAGTTTTTGATTTGAGTTGCAGAAGTACCCCTAAAAAATTCTTTACTACCCGCTGTTCTGTTTTTCACAGATTCTGCCACGTTTTGTCTCTCCTAACTTTTGCAAAACTTAAGCTTGATTTTTCTTTGCAAAAACCTTTTGGCAATCTTGATAAACAGTAGCTCTTCAAGAATATATTTATATCCAGTGGGAAAAAATTATTTATTAAGGGTACTAACCTCTCTAATGAGCTTATGATGAGTTATGTATGAAGGGAGTTTTCAAGTGTGCGATGGAAGGTGATGAAAGAAGATTCGGGAGTGTCAAGCGCTCAAGCTTGGGGATGCCCCCATGCATCCCCAATAAATATTCAAGGAGAATCAAGCGTCTAAGCTTGGGGATGCCCCCGTGCATCCCTTCATCATCAACAATCATCAGTTCGTCCTTCGTCTCACTATATTTTTATCACTTCATGCGTTATGTGCTATGCTTGGAGCGTCTCGCTCTTAGGTTTTATTTTTAGTTTCTTTAGCTTTGCTTGCTATTCATAACAAGTTAGATCCCGTCTTACTTTGTGTGGGAGAGATACACGCTCCACTTTCAAAATCTAGAACACATCGTAGGATTCTTCATGCCTATCTTTTTGATGTTGTGTGTTCTTTATGTTTTCGTAGCTACTGCCATGTTTAGTTTTAGTATTAGTTTGTCTTTAGCAAGAGCTTTGGATTTTGTCTAGTTTGTTGATGGATATCTCTTTAGTTTTCATGTTTATCTTGCTAAGATAGTTGGTTGTTGCACTGAGTTATGTCTTGTCTTGAAAGTAGGTAATTGAGGTTGCTATTTAATTTTCGTAGTAACTTGCAATAGTTTTGAGGTATTGATGTGTGTAATGTTTGAACTTTTGGTGTCAAGAGCTCTAGCCTATTAGTGATAGGTGTCGTATTTTGGGAAATCCATGTTTATTTTCAAAAACCTACAAAACTAGTTGAGAACTCTAGCTACTAGATGGATCGCTAATCTTTGGAGGGATCGGATATTAGAGTACACTCACGTACCATGAGTCGAGGATGCGCAAGGATAACCAAACCCCCATACAATCCTCCTCGGGGTACTTGTCTCTTTGTGAACCTCCTCATTAGATTGAGAGTTACCGATAATAAGTGCATGAGTTCTTCGGACTAATGTAAGTATTGAAAGTTGACACTTCCACCTCCTCATATTTGCTAGCCTCTCATGTGCCGTGCATTGCCTTCTTCTCACTCCGAGAGTTGGCGTCCACCTTCGCCGGTACATCCAAACCCTTGGCATGATACGCTCTGTCATCATAAACCTCCTTATATCTTTCCTCAAAACAACCACCATTCCTACCCATCAAGGCATTTCCATAGCCTTTCCGAGATATATTTCCATGCAACATCCACCTCTTCATGACTTGATCTTCATGTCATACATGTTCCTACTACACTGGCAGCGGCATATACTGCATACATCATGATAGCTACATCTTCTTTATGATTTGAGTACCTTGTAAAGTGTGAAAGATCTTCTATACCCTCTTGTAAATTAGAGTGTTGCCCTTAAGTGAGGAAAATATCCCAAAGTTGACATAATAATAAAAGATCCCAAAGAGGACAAATGAGAGTTAAATAGAAAGACCATTGAGGCCACCAAAAGATACAAAAAAAGAGAAAAAGGAAATAAAAATATAGAAAGGGGCAACACTACTATCCTTTTGAAAAATCCACACTAGTACTCCCTCTTATCCTTGTACTCCATAGAGATGATCATGCATATAGCTATGTGGGGACCTTCACACTATAGAACTTGGCTTGCATATTCCAAGGATGAGCCTCCTCGAAAGAGCTCTAGGTCTTCATGAGCGAGAAAGTTAGATGTACCCCCACTAGTTCCATTGGAGAGCTTTTCAGCTCATATGTGCATCCGTTGCATGGCAATCCCTACTCCTCACATCATATCTATCATTTGGCCTTCTCGCCTATGATTGTCCTCATTGATGTGAGCCTTTCTCACCCTTTTTTTATTCCTCCTCCACCATATTCTCCCTTTTCCATCCTAAGTGTCAACTCTCATGCTTACGCTCATCCATTGCATGAGTGCTCAAAATATCTAAAAGGAGTGGATCAAATTGACTTGTACCTGGCTAGTGGTCTGGGGACGAGTCAAGATAAGATTCCAAAGAAGACAAAGTGTGAAACTTTAGTAGATTGAGTTCTCAACACAAAAATACTTTTTCTTCTCGTATTCCATAACCCCCTTCTTGCACGCAAACACCATTTGGAGTCATTCGAGTCACGAACAGCGAGAGATCTTGCACCTAATGTTCTTTCGTTGCTTGTTTCAATGCTAATATAGACTCTTTCATGTTATGACTTGAATTGAATTGCATACCTTGATTTATTTACTTTTCAAAATTCTTATCTGGTTGCTAGCATGTCACCACGGAAATTATGCCTGTTATCATTTACCTACTCGAGGACGAGCAAAAATTAAGCTTGGGAATGTTGATACGTCTCAAACGTATCGATAATTTCTGCTCGCCCCATGCATGTTTTGTGTGATATTGATATGATCTAGATACACTTTCATACACTTTTGATCATATTTGTACTAACCTACTAACTCAGTGCACCCCAGTGCCAGTTCATGTTTTCTGCTGTTTTTTTTAGTTTTCCCCCATATAAAAAGTGCTCCAAAAATCCGAGAAAAATCAGATAAAAAATCAGCGTGTCGGAAGACTCCAGAAGCCCGAAGGAGGGCCACCACCAGGCACCCAGGCGGCCTGGCCGCGCCAGGGGGGGGGGGGGGGCGCCTGGGCACCTAGTGCCCCCCTGGCTGCCCCCCTTCGCCTATTTATTCTCCGTCACAGGAAACTTTCGAAGAGAGAACCCTATTTCGCAAAATTCTCCTCTGTTCCGCCGCCGCCGCCGCGCTTCCAAGATCGGGAGTACCGTCAGGACCCTTCCCGGCACCCTGCCGGAGGGAGGATCGACCTCCGGGAGCTTCTCCTCCACCATGGACGCTTCCCAGATGTGCCGTGAGTAGTCTACCTTGGACCATGGGTCCGTGATCAGTAGCTATGTGATGTTCTCCTCCCCTCTTTGTTCTTCATGGTTTAGACCTCGTGAGCTGCCCTACATGATCGAGGAACTTATGTAATTCTTCTGCTGTTGCTATGTTGAGTTTGATGGGATCTGATGGATTATGAGATTATGTTCAGATCGTGATAGAGTAATATATTTTGTTTTGGTCTCTTATATTTTTGTTCCTAAGTAATTCTTGCATGTTCTCCGTTGCTGTTTATTGCTTTGGCCAAGTGGTAGGTAGTAACTCCAAGAGGGAACGTTATGCTCGATTGTGGGTACAAGCCCCCTGATGACACGCTTGAGTGACAGAAACATGAGTCTAGGGGATGTGATGTGGCCACAAGGGGGAAAACAACGGTGCTTGTAATCGTGGTTGCAAGGATTGTTTACTTTACGCAAAGTTCTTTTTAATGCAGTTGTCTGTTGCTTTGGGTTTACACTTTGAGTGGGGCTCGCAACTTAATACCAGCGAGATGTTCTGGATAGATATCTCAAGGTGGATGATTAGTAGTAGATGCAGATGGATTTCGGTCTACTTATTTTGGCGTACTGCCCATGCTTATGAGTCTCTTCCTTTCTTTTGTAGCATAGTTAGCATTGCGGTGCGTTTATAATCCTGTCAATTGCCCATCTGTAATTTGTTTACCTCACATAGAAGTTTTACCGTCTTTTGGGAGAAAGACATCACTAGTGAACATCACGGTACCTCGGTCCATATTCTCATCATTGTTTACAAGCTCATTTACTTTCTCGCATTTACTTTCAGTTTCTATCATTATCATTATCCCTTGTGTGTTTGACCCTTTGTAAACAACAAGACCGAAGAGATTGACAACCTCTCTGAACTTCGTTGGGAGCAAAGTTAATTGTATCGTGTGCAAGTCCACGTCAGTTGCACCGCTGACACCTACTTATCATCGCCGGAGTCCTACGGGAGACAAACCCTATCCTCTACATAGGGGAAATTTGCTGCTATCCTACATCTCACCTTCCACTTGGGGTAACCAACGAAGGGCGAGAAGCCATTACCATTTCCACGCCATCACGAGGGATGTAGCAGGGGTGCTGTTGCGGCATGAGGTGGAGTGGGTTCAGCGGCGGGTGGAGTTGGTGTGGGAGTGCCGGGAGTAGGGGTTTGCTTGGGAGTCAAAGATTTTGGTTGAGGTGTGGGAGTCTTGGTGGGTGGAGCTGAAGGCTTTTGCGGTTTTGATGGCTTAGGCTTCGGCTGAGGGGCAGAAGGAGTAGGAGTGGGGTCTTGGGTCTGCTGGACAGGAGTTTCATCGCTGATGTCCTTGTCTGCAGCCGAGGCAAGAGTCATCTTTCGCCTGTTGGTTGTCCTCTTCCTTGGAGAGGTACTTGCAGGTTTGGCTTATGAAGCTTTTGGTGCAGCTGGTTCAGTTTCAAGCGCTGCCTTATGCTTCTTGGAATCTCTTTCCATGATGGAAGCATTATGGGTTTTAACCATTTCATCGACCGCAACCTTGATCTTTCCTTTATAAAGATTGATTTTGTCTTGGTGGTGGTGTTTACATCAGTCACCTTCTGAAGCATTTTCAAAGCATGCACCTTGAAGTCTTCATCAGTTTCAGCTTCAGCCCGCTGTTGATAGTTGTGGATTTTGGTTGTTTCAGCCCTGTCTCGTGAATGCAAATCCTCCAGCTGACCGATCATTGTGGTGATCATTGCTTCGATGGAGCATGATATGTAGACTTCACCGAGATCAACAGCTTTAGGATCCTCTGCAGCGCACTTCTTCCAGAGTGCCTCTGTAACCCCTAGGTGATCCCAAAGTTCTCCTTCACGGGGAGTAGGGAATTGATGCCCACTTTGGCGATCTTGTTCTTCAGGGGCATCAGTCAGTGAAATGCCTTTCTGCTTCGGCGGATTTGCTTCAGCAGGAGGAGTCAAGTCCACCATAGCCTTCTTCTGAGCAGCCCTGGCTGCTTTCTCATCCTTCTTGGTGTTGAGGACTGCAAGAGTAGCTTTCCTCTTAGCTTCATTTTCTGCTAGCTGTTTTGATTCAGCAACAGCCTTTTCTTCATTTTTCTTGGCTTCTTCGAGCTTGCGCTTCGTTTCAGCATTCTCAGCAACAAGTTTGGCAGTGTCAAGTTCCCTTTGTTTCCTTGCTGCTTCTTCAGCTTCCTTCTGCTTAATAGAAGATTCACGAGCAAGAATGCTCCAGACACGTTCCTCCTCGAGGTCTTTCTGTTGCAGTTCTGCTTCAGTGATCTTTCGCTTCGATGAAGGTTTTTGAGTGGTAGAAGTCTTTGGCTTCGCTGGGGCAGCAGTTCTCTAAGCTTGCTGTTGCTTGGATGGGTCATGTCTCAGCTTCGAGCGCCTCTCGGTGTTGAGGTTCTCAGCCGGTGGCTTGGAGGCCAAAGGCTGCTTGACCACCAAGTTGGTCATATTGATGGTGGGATGGGCTGCGGGCTTATCAGTTGGGTCCTGAATCTTTGGCCCTTTGGCAGCAGGTTTCTCTCCAGGCTTCTTCTTCAATGTAACTCGAATATTTTTCTTGGGAGAGGGGACAACTTCTTTAGACTCATCGTCTGCTTCAGCATTTGATTCGTCATCTGGTTCAACATTTGACCTAGAGTGAATTGAGTCCTCAATAGCGGCTAGATCATGTCTGGCGCACTCTTCTTCATCTGTGAAGGCATGAGGAGTAGAGGCAATTTTCTTCCTCAGCTTTCGTTTCTTCTTCGAGCTCTGGCCTTCTCCAAGAGCTTCGGCAGCATCTAGCTTGGCCGCCTTCTTCTCATCTTTGAGGCATTTCTTTTCAGCAGCGATTCTCAAACGCTTCTACTCCTCTGGATAGTCATTTGGAGTCTTGAGGGTATTGGGGTGAGGGAGCTTTGGTGGAACAGGGAAGTACTAGTGGCAATTGGCTTTGGTATACTTGCCACACATGTGCAAAGTATAAAGAAATGGCGGGTGGAAGGTGAATTGCATCGTCCACTTACAATCCGGAATGCTTTTGTACTTGTACCACCTGATGTCCCAATAGCGCCGAATGCCTTGCAAGCGAATCTTTTGCTGGTCCTTTGTTTCTTCAGCTGGGGTGTCATAACCAAGATGCTTGCGAATTGATTCGGGAATACCGCGAGCATTGTTTTTATCCTTCGTTCTGCCTCCTCTCTTTCGAGGAGCACGTTGTTCAGCTTCGTTGATGTGATCGAGTACTGGGGACTCATCTCTGAAGCCCAAATCAACAGACATCCTGTGAAAAAGAAAGGGGAAACGAGGGAAAAGACAGGGGTATAGATTGAGCACCAGCAAAAGTTTCGAAAGAAATTTGACAAGATATTCAGAGAGAGATTCATTTCAGATTCATGTTCATGCTTGAACTAGGCTAGAACAGATTTGAGAACGAGTTCTAAACTAGTGCAATCTGAATATATCTAAACTTAGGCTCACCTAAATCAGAGTGGGATTTCGAGAGAGACTACGAACAGATTTCCCACAGAGCAAGTGATCCACAGGATCAAAGCAACCTAATAAAAACAAACTGAAAATCCTAAGAAATCGCATCCAATCTGACAGAGGAAACAAGAATGGAGAGGGAGCGGATTGGATCGAGCCCAAGCGTACCCAAACCTGGTGACGACAAGAGACTACGGTGGCGAGGAGCGGAGGATGTGCTCGGCGGCGGCGTGAGGTCCACGGCGGCGTCTGTCCGACAGCGAAGCGGCGCAGACGACGATGGGGAGGAGAAGCTCGGCGGCCCGCTCGGGAGAAGATAGGGTTCCGGGAGAGTTTGGAGAGAATGGGTGGTTTTGTGTCGCTGGGGTGGAGGCCTTATATAGGGTTGGTCTGACAGGAGTTGTCAGATCAGATCGGACGGCTCCCATCAACCGACTCTCCGGATTCAACGGACTGGATATGGTAGCGAATCGCGAGGTAATCTCAACGACCCGGAATTGACGGGATCTCAACGACCGAAGAATAAATCTTGGTGATACACAAGATAACTTCTCGTCCCTCGTTGGTTACCCCAAGTGGAAGGTGAGATGTAGCGTAGCGGCAAATTTCCCTTAGCGAAGATGCTAAGGTTTTAGGTTATCTCCAGTAGGACTCCGACGTCGACAAGTAGGTGGTGAAGTGAACAGTGGCGCCGTTCACAACTCTAGGTTGCTTAGTTCACCTGGACCTGCACACACACAGATAGCTTCGCTTCCCAACGAGTACAGAGGAGTTATCAATTCCTCCAGCCTTGTTGTTTACAAAGGATAAAACGCACGGGATAATAATGATAGTGATAGCAACGAAAAGGTAAATACTGAAAGTAATTGATAGCGGGTGTAAAAAATATTGTAAATATCGACCGGGGTCCTATGATGTTCACTAGTGATGTCTCTCTCCCAAAAGACGATAAAATAGCCATGCGAGGTAAACAAATTACAGCTGGGCAATTGACAGGATTATGTGCACAAACCAATGCTAATTATGCTATAAAGAAAGGAAGAGGCTCAAAAGCATGGGAGGTACGCTAAGACAAGTAGACTGAAATCCATCTGCATCTACCTACTAATCATCCACCTTGAGATATCTATCCAGAACATCTCGCTGGTATTAAGTTGCGAATCCCACCCAAAGTGTAAACTCAAAGCAACAGACAATCGCATTAAAGAACTTTGCGTAAAGTAAACAATCCTTGCACCCGCAAGTACAAGCACCGTTGTTTTCCCCCTTGTGGCAACAACACATCCCCTAGACTCATGTTTCTGTCACTCAAGCTAGTCATCGGGGGGCATGAACCCACAATCATGCATAACGCTCCCTCTTGGAGTCACTACCTACTACTTGGCCAAAGCAATAAACAGCAACGGAGAACATGCAAGAATTACTCAAGAACATAAATATAAAAGAGGAGAATCAAATATATAACTCAAACACAATCCTAACATAATATCATAATCCATCGGATCCCAGCAAACTCAGCATAGCAACATCAGAAAGATTACATATGTGCCTCGATCATGTAGGGTAGCTCACGAGGTCTAATTCATGAAGAACAAAGAGGGGAGGAGAACATGACATAGCTACTGATCATAGACCCATGGTCCAAGGTGGACTACTCACGGTTCATCCGGGAAGCGTCCATGGTGGTGGAGAAGCTCCCGGAGGTGGTTCCTCCTTCCGGCAGGGTGCCGGGAAGAGGTCTTCTGGTGCTCCCGATCTTGGAAGCGCGGCGGCGGCGGGACAGAGGAGAGATCGCGAAAAAGGGTTCCGTCCCCGAGGGTTTCTCGTCACGGGGAATAAATAGGCGAAAGGGGACAGCCGGAGGTGGGCCAGGGGCTCCAGGCGCCCCCCTGGCGCGACCAGGGGTGGGGCCGCGCCCTCTGGCCGCCTGGGGCCCCCATGGACCCCCTCTGGCCCCTCTCGGGCTCTTCGCGAAGCTTACGGTACGCTGATTTTTCCTAGAATTTTTCTGGTACTTTAAATAAGGGGGAAACCTGAAATAGAAAAACAGCAGAAAACAGGAACTGGCATTGGGGTGTATGGAAGTTCATCAATATCATAGAAATATCCCACAAAAGAGGCATGGAGCAAGCAGAAATTATAGATACGTTTTGGACGTATCACTTGGTCCTGAGTAAAAACTTCGATAAAGTTGAAGCATATGATTCGGAACTCAATGACGTTCGAAGCATAATACTTTCCGTTTCAATTGTGCTCAACCATTTTAGACAGATAGAATGAGAAAGAAATGAAACAGAAGGGGTAGGGTCTGAAACTTATCACCTCTAAGAAAAATCAACAACGAAGCTAAAGGTGATAAGCATGGAGGAGTAAATCCAATCAAAATAAAAGATAGAAATGGAAGCAAAACCAAAAGATCGAAACCAAATCCAAAAATGAAGTAAATGAATATGTACAGGAATTAAGGTTCGGTCTTACAGTACATTTCATGAGTCCAAAATATTGAGCTCACACCTTAACGCACATAATTTTTTCTCATCCAATGGTTCCGTGAAAATATCAGCCAGTTGATCTCCAGTTCTGACATGACTAATCACAATATCTTCACGCTGAACATGATCACGAAGAAAATGATGGCGAATGTCAATATGCTTCGTGCGAGAGTGCTGCACAGGATTGTGAGAAATTTTGATGGCACTCTCATTATCACATAGGAGAGGACTTTTCTTCACACGAATACCATAATCCTTCAGCGTCTGCTTAAGCCAAAGAATCTGAGAGCAGCATGAGCCAGAAGCAATGTATTCGACTTCAGTAGTAGATATTGATACACAATTTTGCTTCTTGGAAGCCCAGCACACAAGTGATCTTCCGAGGAAATGACAAGTTTCCGAAGTAGATTTCCTATCAACACGATCACCAGCCCAGTCTGAATCAGAA
Source organism: Bromus sterilis (assembly GCA_950022295.1). Taxonomy (NCBI): domain Eukaryota; kingdom Viridiplantae; phylum Streptophyta; class Magnoliopsida; order Poales; family Poaceae; genus Bromus; species Bromus sterilis. Next base: position 84,894,739 of record OX465595.1, on the reverse strand, counting down.
TACCCAATAAGATCAAACTGAGCTCCCTTGGGATACCACAAACCCAAGGTAGGTGTGTGAGCAAGATATCGACGAATTCGCTTTACTGCAGTATGATGTGATTCCTTTGGATTTGCCTGAAAGCGAGCACAAATAAATACTGAAAGCATAATGTCAGGTCTAGATGCACATAGGTATAAGAGAGAAACAATCATTGACCGATACTTCTTTTGATCGAAGGATTTTCCTTTCTCATCTTCATCTAAGAAGCCACTGCTAGGCATTGGAGTCTTAATCGTTTTGAAATCAGTGAGTCCAAACTTCTTCAGGCAATCCTTGAGATATTTTTCTTGAGAAATAAAGGTGCCATTATTCTGTTGACGGATTTGAAGTCCAAGGAAGAACTTCAATTCACCCATCATAGACATTTCATATTTATTCGACATCATTTTGGCAAATTCTTTGCTGATTTCAGTATTAGTGCATCCAAAAATAATATCATCTACATATATTTGACATACAAACAAATCACCATTATAAGAACGAGTGAAAAGTGTTGGGTCAATTGTTCCTGGTTTGAAGCCTTTCTTCAGAAGGAAGTCCTTCAGGGTGTCATACCAAGCACGAGGTGCTTGCTTTAACCCATAAAGAGCTTTGTGCAATCTGTACACCATGTCAGGATTCTTTGAGTCTTCAAAACCTGGAGGCTGCATAACATACACTTCTTCTTAGATATCTCCTTAAGAAAAGCACTTTTCACATTCATTTGATAAAGCAGAATACCATTGAAATTTGCAAAAGCAACCATAACACAAATGGATTCGAGACGAGCAACTAGAGCATAAGTTTCACCGAAATCGATACCTTCGACTTGGGTGTACCCTTGTGCTACCACTCATGCTTTGTTTCTTACCACAATACCATCTTCATCTTTCTTGTTGCAAAAAATCCATTTAGTACCAATGATGTTGTGCTTCGTGGGATCAGGTCTTTCAACTAAGGAGCAGAATTTGTTTCGCTCGAATTGGTTAAGTTCTTCGAGCATAGCAGTTAACCAATCTGGGTCCTTCATGGCTTCATCAAACTTTGATGGTTCTAGCATGGAGACAAACGAAAAGTTTCCGCAGAAGTTAGCCAAACGAGTACAAGAACGAGTTGTGGGACGACCTGGTTGTTGAATTTCTTCAAGGATCGAATCAACATCAACTCTTCTTCGCACTCGAGACGGTGCATTTTCATTTGCTTGTGGTTCTGGTTCTTCTTCGGGATCAACATTTCCTTTGGGATTGGCATTTCCTTCAGGATCGGCATTTCCTTCGGGATCTGCAGTTTCTTCATTCACCGGTTCTTCTTCATCCTGTTCATCATAAGCTTCAGGATGTTGATCTCCAGCGCCCCGGGCTAGGTGTGGGAACATTGGATCATCATCATCTTGATTTGCTTGACGAGAATTTGCTTCGACAGGACGAATCTCTCCAATAGCCATGGACCTGATCACTTCATCAAGAGGAGGTTCATCTAGATCATGAGGAAAATGCTCCTTTTGAGAGCCATTAGTTTCATCAAACCTCACATTCACAGTTTCCTTAACCTTCCCAAAATGGGAGTTATACACCCTGTAAGTGTGAGAGTTTGAGCCATAAGCTAGTAGAAAACCTTCATGCGCCTTTGGGGAAAATTTGGAGCTATGATTCATATCTCTAATAAAGCAAGGAGCACCAAATACCCTAAGATAAGATACATTTGGCTTGTTACCAGTGATAAGCTCATGTGAAGTCTTCTTCAGAAATTTGTGAAGGTAAACTTTGTTGATGATATGACATGCAGTGTTAATTGCTTCGGCCTAGAACCTGATAGGAGTCTTGTATTCAACAAGAATTGTTCTGGAAATTTCAATAAGAGTTCTATTCTTCCTTTCAACTACACCATTTTGTTGAGGTGTATAGGTAGCAGAGAATTCATGAGTAAAGTCATGATCATCAAGAAAATCTTCAATATGAGTATTTTTGAATTCAGTTCCATTATCACTTCGGATATGCTTCAGAGATAACTCATATTCAGTTTGAGCTCTCTTAGCGAATGACTTGAAGATTGCAACCACTTTTCTCTTCTCATCCAGAAATAAAACCCAAGTATAGCGAGAAAAATCATCAACAATGACGAGACCATATTTGTTTCCTCCCAGACTTGCATAATTTTGAGGACCGAAAAGATCCATGTGAAGAAATTCAAGGGGACGAGTAGTGGTCATGATAGTCTTCGCTGAGTGATGTTTCTTTGTCATTTTGGCAGCTTCACAAGCACTCCAGAGACGATACTTATCGAATTTTACTTCGCTAAGGCCAATAACATGCTTCTTCTTCTTCACTAGAGTTTGAAGATTTCTCATCCCTGCATGACCAAGTCTTTGATGCTATAACCAGCCAGATGAAGCTTTTTCCATTAAGCATGTGGATACAGCAGGGCCCGAAGAAAAATCAACAATATATAGATCTCCTTTTCGGTAACCCTCAAAGACAAATGTATAGTCATCCTGTGAAAAGACAACACAGCGCGAAGCAGAAAATAGAACAAGCATACCCATATCGCATAATTTTGAAATAGACATGAGATTATAACCAAGAGATTGAACTAGCATAACCTTGTCAATATGCTTATATTTCGATATGGCAACCTTACCCAAACCTAAAACTTTACCCTTGTTGTTATCACCGAAGGTAATGTACTTCTGAGAAGATTGAGATAGTTTTTATTCGGTGAATAACTCTTATCTCCGGTCATATGATTAGTGCAACCACTATCCATGACCCATTCGGATCCACCGGAGACATAGCTCTGCAGAAGAATTAGTTCTTCTTAACCACCCACAAACGAGCAGGTGACTGAGAAGATGTGGAAGCACTTGTTGAAGCAATATCAAATCAAACAGGGTTATATTGCGTAGGGGGACCATCAAGTACACCATAAATGTAATTCCTCTGCGAAGGGTTAGGATATGAATGAGCATATGCAATCTTATCATTATTATCACGGTGTCGATAAGTGTAACGACCAGTGCGATAGTATTCCTTTGGAGGAACATTTGATTCGGGCACCAGTGAATCATTTCTCTCCTCGAGATAAAAGAAGTGTTTCGGTGGTACCGAAGACTTTCCTTGCATAGAATGGTTAACAGGCAATTTCTCAACGAGTGACTTGCGCACCCAGATTTGTCTCTTATAGAAACCATTCTTTGGAGGGGCACCAATGTATTCGGCTGAAACCTTTCCTTCCTGGTTCTTGATAAGCTTGTAGTCAGAATCAAGTGATTCATCATCAATAGCCTTATCAATTTTGCAGTTGTAACCTGAAAGATTAGCAATATCTATAGGCTTATCCTTCGCTAGGACCCATACAGTTTTTGGGTGCTGTTCAGGTTCCCAGTAAGTGCCATCAGGGTTTAGCTTCCTTTCAAAGCCAACACCTTCGTGCCTAGGATTCCTGTGAAGGATTGCCTTCTTCAGGATATCACAAAGGTGCTGGTGTTCCTGAACACTTTTGAACAGACCTGTTTCAAACAAATCTTTCAACCTGAGGAGTTCCTCGGTAACAGTAGAGTTTTCCTCATCTGAGGCATTAGTATCATCAACAACACTACCTGCTTTGCCAGTTTTGCTTCGTTCCACACAAGTTAAGCAAGGTGAATAAGAATTATGATTTGCTTCAGAACCTTGTTGAGCAATGAGAGTGAGGTTGATATTTTCCAACTCTTCATGAGCCTCTTTCAGTTTTTTGAGAGCCATTTTCCTCTGAAGAAATTCATAGGTGAGCTTCTCGTAATCAACTGAAAGAATATCATGCCGAGAGGATAGTTCTTCAAACTTCTCCTTCAGAGCAACATGCTCATTGGTTAAAGTTTGACCTTTCTCTATCTCATCGATCAACAGGGTCTCTGATTTCTTAATGGTTTTGCTTAGTGAATCAACTTCATCTTGTTGGATTGATGCAATTTTAGCCAGTTTAGCATAGCTTATCTTTGAGTCACTGTCATATGAAGAGCAATCAGAAGTATCATAGGTAACTTTGGATGAAGATACCTTTGCCTTGGCCATAAGGCAGTATGCAGGAGTTTCATCTTCACTTCTGTTGTTGGTGAAGAATGAGCTCGAAGCACCGGGCGAAGCAAATGCCAATCTAGCAACACCATCAGACTCGGAACCATACGCTGATCTTGAGCCTGATTCTGCTTCGGACCCAGAGGGTTCTTCTTCAGAGTTCATCTCTTTACCCAGATAGGCCTTGGCACGGTGAGAATTTCTTCGCCGAGACGAGTGTGTCTTCGAAGAAGAGCTCTCACGCTTCTTGTGATACTTCTTTTTCTTGTCATCATCGGAATCTTTCTTCTTTTCTCTTCTTGAGATGGAATCATGTCTCTTTGACTCTTAACTTCTAGAGGATATGTGAATCTTGCTTGAGGAATCTCTAAGTGAATGCTTTGATTTTTTTTCATCTTCCCACAAGGGGCAGTTAGCAATGTAATGACCTGGCTTCTTGCAATTGTAGCAGCATTTGTCCTTCGATGGAGAGCTTCGTGAGGATGATCGGTGAGAAGAATTGCTTGAGTTCCTAGATGAGTAATTCTTCTTCAGTGATGAAAAACCTTTTCTTTGGAAGCGGTTGAAGCGTCTCATGATCAAAGCCAAATCCTTCCCGATGCTTGCAGGATCATCAGATTCAACGTCGGAAGCAGAACTAACTTCGGGAGAAGAGTGGAGTGAAGCTTTTGCTTTTAAAGCATGTGATATTCTTTGAGATCCATTTATGTCTCGCTTCTCATCCTCTTCCATTTCAAAAGTGGTGAGTCTCTCAAGGATATCAACAGCAACAAGATTTATGAAATCAGTCCTTTCCTTGATCATTAGCACAATGTGGTCGAAAGAGTCATCCAACGAGCGAAGCAAAGTTCTCACCACCATGTGAGTGGTAATGTCTTCAGCGCCGAGAGAGATCAACTCATTTGCGAGAGTAGAGAGTCTGCTGTATATGGAGTTGACCTTCTCTCCCTCATGTATCTTGAATCGGTAGAATTTGCTTCGGAGAGTGTCAATTCTGGCATCTTTCTGAGTGGAAGCTCCTTCTCCAATCTTTTGAAGATAGTCCCAAACACCTTTGACAGATGGGATATTCTTCACTTCATGATATTTCTCTGGAGTCACATGATTGGTGATGAATAACCAGACTTCAGAATCAAGTGCTAGACCTTTGATTTCATCAGCTGTGGGATTATCCTTGTCCTTGAGCTGAACTCCATTCTTGACAACTTCCCAGGCACCAGAATTGATGTCAATGATATTCCTCCTCATCTTGTCCTTCCAGTACGGGTAGTCCTTCCCATTGAAAACAGGAATAGGTTCATCAGAGAAAATAGCTGCAAATGACATACTTGAAAGCACTCCAGGAGGTTAATCCAAAACACATAGAGTGTAGGGAGTGACTAGCTCTGATACCAATTGAAATTCCAAGTATGTGATTAGAGGGGGAGGGGGTGAATGATCATTCAAATTTTGGAGTGAAGCTTTGAAGTAAAGCATAAACTTAACAGAAAGGGATAGCAAGAACAGGAAACAGGGAAGCAAAACTAACAGCGAAACTAAACAAGGCGAATCAAAACACGTTGAAGCTTAACTGGAAGCAAATGCAATGCAGAAAGTAACTGCTTGAAGTAAAACGAACTTGAGTCAGCGATGTTTGTTCGACCATTTCATGCTCTGCAAAGCGCTACGTCTGGTTGGAGGGACTGCACCAATCTCCTTGAGCTTGGTTAGTTTTGACTCGGGGTAGATTATCAAAGGAATCTCCGAAACCTTTGACAAACTTGAGCTTCGAGGCGACAATTACTCTTCGCTCTCTGAAGTCGACACTCTAACCATCTAGGAGAATTGTAGTTCTCCAAGATAAAAGGCTATCAAGCTTTTACCTAAGTCATTGCAAATCTACTCAGATCAATGGGACTTAGGATTCAGTGGTTGGCTTTTGGGTTTTGCTACGGTGGCGTTCTTGGGATGCTCTCTTCAGTCTCTCTCAGGAATATTCTCAGAGCAGCCACCCGAAAATGGAGGCGGGGGCGGCGTATTTGTAGTTGGCGATCCTGAGGTGCGAAATGACTGATTTGACCCGAAGTGACAGCTTGACGCATGCCCACAACGGTTGGATTTGTCATTACTGCGCAACTTTACTTGCGGAACAAGTAAAACTGACTCGCGGACTTAGTTGTGCTTCGAAAGCCAAAGAACAAAGTCTTTTCTACCGAAACTTAACTCAGTGCACATGAGATTTCTTCACTCTGGCGTCTCACTTGGTTTACTTTTGATCTGAGAATTTTCTCAATAACTCCAGTGTCCACAAACTAAAACCCCTCTTGATAGTACGGTTTGTCCTATGACTCGAAGAACAGAAAAATAACTACACAAAAACATCTAAGTCTTGCGCCGTCTTCTTCATTTCCTTCAGTGATTTGGGCTTCTGGACACCTTCATTTTTGGGGGCCATCCTTCGTGATTAACCTTCGCTCAAAGTGTAATGCTTCGATAACTTGAAAACCTTCCTTGAAGCTTTATCACATGGCTTGTCCTTCAGGAACCTAATCATCTGTTTATACTAGAAAACATTGTTAGTTCCTCTACTACCTTTTCCAACAATATCCAAAACACATGGTGTCGGGACCCGGGGTTAGCGTATGCAAGTCCCGTTACAACACAATCATATGGAGAGTCGAGAGCCGTACCCACTTGTCTAAGAAGACAAGGCCAAGCAGAGAACGCTCTCGGAAAGCATCGAACGTGAGGGGCATACCATCCAGACCGAATGATCAACTGAGATGGGTCCTCATCTTCCACACACATGTCTAAATGATATGGGTAGTGAACTCCCATATTCATAGACAAGTCGCCTCAACCATACTCTCGATTGTATTATAACACTTACATAGACTTACTCCAGCCCGATCACTTAGTCGGGGTCTAGGGCGGGCTCGATCTTACATCAAAGTGTGCACGTGACGGAGTCACGAGCAATAGCATCGCGATGCCCCAAGCTGCGCACATCTAAGGGCCACTTGGTGAATAAAAGGCCGCCAGCCAGATCACAACTAAGGTCTCTAAAACCCATACTATGACATGCATGTTATAATCATACACGCATCACACATGTCTAGTATGAACAACAGGTATCATTGCAATTCTCTACAAAGTTTACAACTTTATTGATAACTCTTATAGAGTGCACACAGAGATCACGGGACCGTGATCCAACATTACATCAAGCATGCGGAAGCAAAGTAGGTCTGAGTACAAACAAGTTTAACAAATGACTTAGAGAAGCCTTATTTATAAACAAGCCCTTCCACGAGGGACCAGTCGTCTGACTGGGACTACACTAGCTTGATCAGTCGTCGAGCTCCAGGAAGAATCCACCTTCGGGGTCAGTGGTTTCATCTAATACATAGAATAAGAAAACGTGAGTACAAAGTCGTACTCAGCAAGACTTACGTAGGAACTATACTACTCATGCACATGTATCAAGGTAAAGAGAGGTGGGGTTCAAAAGAAGAAGTGCCAGCTTTGACTTGTCTAGTCCTGAACTACGAGTACCAGACTTGAGGTAAGAAGAGTACACGATTCCACTACATGTCTCCAACCAATTACACCACTATGGTGCCTTTCTCGACTTCCCCACGAGAAAGCACGCACTAGCACTCACGCTTATCTTGGCAAGTTTTATAAGTATCCAGTTCAAGTTGTCTAATAATCAGGCACAACTTTTCAAGTAGTCCCTTACCGCAGATGCGGCTATTCGAATAGTTTTGTTTACCCTGCAGGGGTGTACCGCTACCCACACATGACCATCAGTTACCGCCTTTGGCCTCGACACCATTCAAGGGGTGTTGGCGAGGATGCTCACCACAACGGTTACCTCATAGCCGATCTAGTCCAAGAAAGCCGCCTACCTGGGTTGGCTACCACTATCGTGAACCCGACCGGTTTACCGAAGGGGACCCAGATGATGTGTGCGTGGTGCATAAGCCGGTCTCGGTTGAGCCATTCTCTCACTTAGCAGCCAGGCCACAAACCTACCAGAACTCCGAACTACTGCGACATCTGGACATCGAAAGGGATGAGTTAGTAGATTGAGAGGGGTCAGTGAGACCAATGTGTGGTTGTACTCTTTATCTTGGATCACCACACAAGAACTTGGACTTAGGGCGGTGTTCAACGAGACAACCCACTGTGTACTCCTACACAGCCTCTCATCGTTCACCTTGTATTAGGGTAGATTCACCAAGATAGTTTCACCTTCTTCAACATGATTGCTACCATCCCGACTCACAGATCAAAGTAGCCTCATTGTAAACTCTAAGCATGCAATAAGCAGTAACAGTTGAAGGGGCCACATGATAACAAACAACTCCTACATCTGCTAGGATTATGGTTTGCTTACTACTGTGACAAAATGATAGGTCATGCAAAGGATTGGGTTCAACTATGCGGTAGAAATGTGATCATGGTAATCATCCTAAACAATGCATAAGAGAGACTGAGAGGGAAGTGGGATTTTATCGACATGATCAATGGGGTTTTCTTGCCTTGCCGACGAGGTTCAAACACAGTGTCTTCAACGAAGGGGGTGGCCTCCGGTTCCGGATCCACTTCTATCGAGCAAACAAAGCAATCAAGGAATAAATATAAATGCAATGCTCAAGAACATGATCAATATTGTAATGTGATGTTCATGGTCACAATGTGTTGGCAATTCCAATTAAAAGAAGTGGAATGCAAAGTCATTTGCAAATTCACTCCAAATTTGAATTCAAATTAAATCCATATGGACAAATGGCACTATTAACCCAATTTAAATTGGTCGAACATGAAAACAAAGTCCATATTCACATTCCTTGCATTTTTATGATAATTTTAGACATATTATTTGTCCAATTTGGAGTTAAAATGAATTAGTTATGAATTTCCAAAGTTTAACTGATTTTCTGGATTTGTCTGAATTCTTTTAATTGGAAAAGGGTTTACTGCGTCATCAAGACGTCAGCATGACGCAGGGGCGGGGCTGAACAGTGGGCCAGCCCTGTTAGTGGCTCAGGGGGTTAACCCTCGTGGCTAAGTTAAATAGCAGTTTAATTAGTGGTGTTGGGCCCACTGTCATAGGCTGCTTAGGTGTGGTGGTTAGCTTAAGCTAACCCGTGCCACGTCGGCCTCACCGGCGGCTCAACGCCGGTGTCCACTGGTCACGGCGGAACTCGCTCGAACGGCGGCGCAAGCTACCAAACGGGGCGCCGAGGCCACCGGGAGGTAGGGCGTGCACGTGCGCGTCTCCTGGATCACGCAGATGACCGCGAGGAGGCCGGGGTTCACGCCGGTGACGATGGGCGCGGTGGCCGGAACAGCAGCACGCCGGCCATGGAGAAGAAGGGGGCGGGAGGAGCCGGGGTTAGGGGGAAATGATGGGGAGCTCACGAGGAGGTTGTTGAGATGCTCGGAGGGCTCGGGGACGACTCGTCGGCGGCGAAATCGACCACGGCGGCCGGCGAATTTCAGAGGTCGACGACGACGATGGCTTCCTGTAGGGGGCGTCTGGGCTCGATTGCTCGCGTGTGAGGACGAAGGCGACGCCGAGGAGTCTTCTGGACACGGTGGTGCGGCTAAACGGAGCCGATGGCCACGCGGGCTCACGGTGGCCGGCAAAGGTGAGCTACGGACGACATCGAATACGGCGTGGGGAGAGGAGGAGGTTGAGCCAGAGGAGGGGGGAAAGAAGCAGTGCTCTCTGGGCGTCGTCGGCTGCGAGAAGGAAGCAGGGGCATGGCAGAGGAGCTGCCACAACGCTGACCTCGGCGTGCCGGGCACGCAGCACCGTGCCTGGCTGCATGGGGAAGACGACAACAGCAGTGGCGGCTGGGCTGGGTTGGGCCAGGAGGTAGGTGGGCTTCGCCCTTGGCGCCAGGTAAGCCTCTGTCCTTTTCTTTCTTATTTCTTTTTCTGTATTTTTGTTTTGGCTCTGCTAAAAATAGCTAGCCATTTTATAAAATGCTCTAACTTATTTATATGGCCTCACAATATAATTGGCTAGCCACTTATAAAGTTTCGACATTTTTGAAATTCAAATAATTTGAACTTTAATTCAAATAGGGGTTTAATTTAATTCCAAGCTCCTGTTTTGAATTTTTGAAAAATCTATGAGCATGGGAATGCTACCACATCACTTTATATGTGATCACACTCATTTATGTGAGTTTTCAAAAGTCCAAAAGGAATTTTTGGAGAAACTTTATTTCTGGCCATTTGAATTAAATTCTTTAGGGCTTTTCTTTTTCCCCATTTGGATTTCTTTTGAAATTTTTATCATGATACAAAGTGACTTGCTAACCCTAGCAGATACCTAATAGAGGGTTCTGACAACTCACCCCCACTCAAAAGAATCTCATCCCGAGATTCAGAAGTCTGCGGGAGGAAGGAGGGGTACTCGGCACTGAGACGGTCTTCTCTTTCCCACGTGGCTTCTTTCTCAGCCAGGCCACAAACCTACCAGAACTCCGAACTACTGCGACATCTGGACATCGAAAGGGATGAGTTAGTAGATTGAGAGGGGTAAGTGAGACCAATGTGTGGTTGTACTCTTTATCTTGGATCACCACACAAGAACTCGGACTTAGGGCGGTGTTCAACGAGACAACCCACTGTGTACTCCTACACAGCCTCTCATCGTTCACCTTGTATTAGGTTAGATTCACCAACACAGTTTCACCTTCTTCAACATGATTGCTACCATCCCGACTCACAGATCAAAGTAGCCTCATTGTGAACTCTAAGCATGCAATAAGCAGTAACAGTTGCAGGGGCCACATGATAACAAAAAACTCCTACATCTTCTAGGATTGTGGTTTGCTTACTACTGTGACAAAATGACAGGTCATGCAAAGGATTGGGTTCAACTATGCGGTAGAAACGTGATCATGGTAAGCATCCTAAACAATGCATAAGCGAGACTGAGAGGGAAGTGGGATTTTATCGACATGCACAATGGGGTTTGCTTGCCTTGTGATACGTCTCAAACGTATGTACTTTTCCAAACACTTTTGCTATTGTTTTGGCTTCATTCTTGCATGATTTGAATGAAACTGACCCGGACTGACGCTGTTTTCAGCAAAGCTACCAGTGCTGTTTTCTTTTGTGCAGGTTTCTGGATATTTAGGTATGCTGGAAAAATCCCAAAAATATATATAAAAAATCAGCGTTCCGGAAGCTTCCGCGAGTCCAAAGGGGGGCCACAGGACAACCAGGGGGCAGCCAGGAGGGTGTCTGGCGCAGCCCAGCCCCTGGCCGCGCCACCTGCCCTTCTGGCTGGGTCCCACACCCCCCGGTGCCCTACTTTGGCCCTATTTATTCTCCCGACGCAGAAACCCCAGAACAGAAGTCGCTTTTCCAATCTACGTTGCGGAGCCGCCGCAACCCTCTGTTATTCTCCGGGAGAGCTAATCTGGAGGCTGCTTTGGCCTCTGGTGAGGGGAAATCATCGCCATCGTCATCATCATCGCCTCTCCATCACCCCTCCATGACTTCCTCTCTCATGTGTGAGTAATTCCCTGCTGTAGGCAAAGGGGATGGTAGGGATTGGATGAGTTAGATCATGAAATAGTTCAATCAGATTGTTGGGGGCATGTTGCCTATCATCTACTTGATGTTTATCATCTCTGTTACAACTTGCTGCTCTTAATGCTTGTCACTTTGGGCCCGAGTGCCATGATTTCAGATCTGATCACCCTTTTGTTTCTTGAGTTTGTGGTGTTCTTGATCTTATCTATGAGTTGTATGCACCTATTATAGTCCGGGACCGGCGATCCCAATGGTGACAGCTTGGGACACCAAAGGGGATGGACTATAATTTGAGGATTCTGTGTATCCATGAAGTGTTAATGCTTTGTTCGGGTGCTCTTTGAAAGGAGTACCTTAATCTCCCTAAGTTCCTTTTGGCCCCGTTTGTAGCGGGAGGGTAGGACAAAAGATGTTGTGCAAAGTTCTTAGTGCAAGCACGTACAACTACCCTGGGATACACGCCTGATGTTTGATATTTGCCTAGATGATCCTTTATTTTCTGTGAGCCTTGCCCGTGTTAGAATCTATTACATGTTCGTTCTCATCCAAGCAGCGCCCAACCATCGATCTCCCTAGCCTACAGTGTTTTCTTTTCTGCTGGTAAGAGTTATGTGATGATACCTGCTGTTCATACTAGGCATGTGTGCTGCGTGTATGATTATAACATGCATGTCTTAGTATGGGTTTTTGAGACCTTAGTTGTGATCTGGCTGGCGGTCTTTTATACACCAAGTGGCCTTTAGATGTGCGCAGCTTGGGGCATCGCGATGCGATTGCTCGTGGCTCTGCCACGTGCACACTTTGTTGTATGATCGAGCCCGCCCTAGACCCGGACTAAGTGATCGGGCTGGAGTAAGTCTATGTAAGAGTTAGGATCCAATCGATAACATGGTTGAGGCGACTTGTCTATGAGTATGGGATTCACCACCCATAAGCATTTAGACTTGTGAGCGGACGTTGAGGACCCATCTCAGTTGATCATCCGGCCTGGATGGGATGCCCCTCACGTTTGAGGCTTTCCGAGAGCGTTCTGTGCTTGGCCTTGTCTTCTTAGACAAGTGGGTACGGCTCTCGGCTCTCCATGTGATTGTATCGTGACTGGAATTACATACGCTAACCCCGGGTCCCGACAGACTTGCTATACTAGTTGTTTACTTTTGCTGTTTTACTTTTTCTGTTTCACCACCACCATCACCACTATTATCACCACCACTACTACCACTGTATCACAGTTGCTACTAATACCTTTGTGCAAGAAAGTGTTTATTTCAGGTGCGGTTGAATTGACAACTCAATTGTCAAAGCCTGTACGTATTCTTTGTGTCCCCAACTGTTGAATCAATAAATTGGGTTATCTTGCCCGCGAAGACTATCTCGATCCCCTACAGTTGAGAGTTATCAAGTACTGTTTTCTGGCGCCGTTGCCGAGGACCATAGCTTTATTTACAGGTCTACTTGAAGTATCCTACCTGCTGCACGCTATCCACTATGGGAAAGAAAGGAGACCCCAAGGTTCCGATCTTACCATCCCATACGAGAAGAGGTACTGCTCTTAGCACTAGTGCTAAAATTGATTCACCTTCAGTTATGAGTCGGTTTGATTCACCTCAGTTACATGCTACTTCTGCTGAGTCTGGCAATATGTCAGATACTTTTGATGATGCTTCTACTACCTTTGAGACTACAGGTTCACTTGGTTCTTTTATTGAAGAACAGATTGTTGCTGCTGCCCGATTCTCGGGTGTTGAAATTCCTGTTACCCAAACACCTATTGGAAAAATTCATGATCTTGCTGGCCTTAAGGAGAAACTCCTTGAGGACGATTATGTTATACTTGATGATGATTTATGCAGGGACTTAATGAATGTGTTGACTCCGACCCTGATACTATAAAGAAGTTGCTAGCAAAGCACTCCCTGAAGAACAAGTTTACTCCTGATCCTACCTTCGCTACGTCTCCTATATGCATCACTGATCCTGATTATGATTTCTCTGTTGACCTTTCACTTATATCCACAGTTGAAGCTGATCCCTTTTATGGCAGAGAAAATGATGATGCTATCGAGCACCTGACCAAACTCACTGAGTTGGGTGGCTTGTTTACTACTGATGAAAGGATTCAAAACTTCTATGTGACCAAGCTTTTTCCTTTTTCCTTGAAAGGAGATGCTAGGGCATGGTATGATGCATTACCATGTGGTTCCATTCAGAGTCCTCAAGATATGGCTATATCATTCGTTGATAAGTATTTTCCTGCTCATTGCAACATGCTGCTTTGCAAAGAATTTATAACTTTAAACAGTTGCAGGATGAGCATCTCCCTAAAGCTTGGGGGAGATTTTGCAGTTTGCTGAAGGCTAGACCGGGACATGAGATCCCTAAGAATGAATTACTTGATATATTTTATGCTGGTCTAACCGATGGGTCTAAATCTTCTCTAGATAGTTGTGTTGGTTGTGTTTTCAGGCAAAGAACACCGAACGATGCGGAAGAATTGATGGGAAAGATTGCCAAAAACCATGAAGATTGGTCCGTGCCTGAACCACCTCCACCACGAAAGAAGAGGGGCATGCTTGTCCTAAGCCCCGAAGATATGCAAGAAGCAAAGAAGTCTATAAAAGAGAAAGGTATTAAAGCTAAAGACGTGAAGAATCTACCTCCAATTGAGAAGCTGTGTGAGCCTACCACTCACCCACCTATGGTAGAGGTGCACTCTCTTTTAGATTTCAATGCAAGTGACATACCTAAAGGTAAACCTCCTGACCAATGTTTAGATGAGCTTGCTAATTTTATTATGAAGCAGAATCACTTCAATGAGAAGGTACAAGGTCAGATAATACTCTTGCTATCAAAAGTTTGCTTGATGTTCTAGGAAGAACAGTTAATGATGTTAAATGTCTTGTGAAGCATTTTCATATGGTTCAAACTCAGCTTGAACAAATTTCTAATGTGCAAAAGGATTTGCTTGCTAATAATGCCAAACGGGACAATTTACAGGCTTATGGTATAAAGACCCGGGTGGAACACACACCCAGGACCCTCTCTATCAAGAAGGGCATCCAAAGAGGATCGATCAAGATTCTCAAGTACAGAAGAAGAAATTGCTAGCTCTCCAAAGAAGAAGAAGAAACACAAGGAAGCTGACAATTCCAATGATCCAATAGAAGAAGAAGAACCAGCTATTGATCCAAACAACATATGTACCTCCGATGCTGAGACTGAAGACGGTGCTGAACCTGAAAAAGATGCTGAAAAGAATGATCTACCCGAGGTTCGTGAAGAAGAAGCACCCGATAAGCGCAAGAAGTATACTAGAGAAGACTTTCTTGCAAGGAGACATGGGAAGGAACGAGAACCATGGGTACAGAAACCCATGCCTTTCCCAAGCAAGTCCGTCAAAACCAAAGAAGAAGAGCACTACAACAAGTTTTGTGAGTGGATGAAACCTCTTTTTCTTCAAATCCCTTTGACTGATGCTATTAAGTTACCTCCTTACTCTAAATACATGAAAGATATTGTTACTAATAAAAGAAAAGTCCCTAATGAGGCAATATCTACTATGCTTGCTAACTACTCTTTCAGTGGCAAGATTCCTGAGAAGCTCGGTGATCCAAATATACCCACCATTCCTTGCTCCATAAAAAATAATTATGTTAGAACTGCTTTATGTGATCTTGGTGCAGGAGTGAGTGTTATGCCCTTTTCTCTCTACAAAAGACTTTGTTTAGAGAAACTAATTCCTACAGATATCTCTCTCCAGATGGCCGACAAGTCCACGGCCGTCCCGATCGGTATTTGTGAGGATGTTCCTGTTGAAGTTGCCAATTGCTTAATACTTACTGATTTTGTTGTTCTTGACATGCCCGAGGATGGGAGCATGTCCATTATCCTTGGTAGACCTTTTCTTAACACCGCAGGTGCTGTTATTGATTGCAATAAAGGGAAGGTTACCTTCAACGTGAATGACAAAGAACACACGGTGTATTTTCTGAAGAAGATCGACAAAAGGCATGGCCTTAACTCCATTGAGAATATCGAGACCGTGAAGATTGGAGAATGGGATTGTCCACTACATGCCACAAATACAAAACAATTATGGTGGGGACAATGTCCATTAAAGTGAGAGTGCAATGATCACTTCATAAGAGGCAAGATTTTATGCGCTATATACCACACGTTTGTTGGTAAGACTTGATCAACCTTGCTAACTAGCATGTTTTATATAGGTTAAAAGTTGAGCTTGTTATGTTTTCATTTCCTTTAGCTTTTATTCTCCTTGTTGTACCCAAGTTTTTGTTTTTAAAGCTTCAATTGTTCTAACTTTTGTCTCAAGTTCACGAAAGTTTTTGCAGCTTTTTGAACTTTGAAAAATTCTCTACAGTGAAGTTGCCCAGAAAATTCCAAAAAAAACAAAATCAAAATTTCCAGGTAAAAAGCCATCAGGAGGCACCTGAGGCTGACTAGGGGGGGTCCACCCCTAGCCCAAGAGGCCAGGTGGCGCGGCCCAGCCCCTAGCCGCGCCACCCACCCTCCTGGGGCCCACAGGAACCCCCTGCTGGCATCTCCTCCCTCACTCTCTCTCTTTTCTCCCAAAAACTCGTGTTCTTGCTCTGGTTTCGTGTTCTTGCTGTTCTTGAGAACGGAACTTCGATCTCCCTCTACAGCCACTCGTTTGAGCTGAAATTTAGAACAAATACTCTCTGGTATGTGACTCCCTCACCCCTACAATTAGTTTTCTAGTTGGTGGCTTCATTAGTGAGTATTTAGTGTTTCTTGGTGCTGTTTAGTTGAGCTTAAATGTTTGTGTAGAAATTCATTTTCAAGTTTTGTTGCTAGTTTGAGCCTTGGTAAAGTAAGTAGAATGTTTTTCCCAAACTAGTTTTGCTTAAATCTTCATTTTTTTGAATTGTTAAAAATTTCAGAAATGGAGAGGCTAGGAAAGTGGCTTGGGAAGAAGAAACCCGAGCGCTCTAGCCGTGTTACGCGTTCCGCAGCTTCACCTTCGACCACAAGGGTGAGCTACAATGAAGATATCGTACCTATAGAGATGTTGGACGCGTCACCCGCAAGAGCCATGGAATTTCCATGCGAAGATTTCATGGAGGATGCCGGCATACAAGAAGAGTTCTATGCTCTGTGTGCCAATGCAGGTTTGACACGTCTTGTTACGAGCCGTGTACCACAGTACGAGACACTCACCGCTATTTTTGTTAACAGTTTCAGGTTTTATTCTGACAATTATACTGTGGTGTTTCGACTTTATGAAAGATTGCTGACCATGCCTATGAGTACATTTTGTGAAGCTTTAGGTTTACCAGGCTTGGTCGAGAAGAAGAAGAGGAAAAATGTCCAAACTGTTGCACTCAACACCCTCCTCGACTCGTTCTGTAACACTGAAGTGAGGTCATCCAACCGTCAGAAGATTTCCAACATTATGTTTCCTCACCTCAGGTATTTCGCCTATTATATTGCTAGAGGAGTGTTGGCTCGAGACAACATGAGCATCACTTCTACGTCTGATACTGCTATCATGGCGAATGCCCTCTCAGGGAAGCACGAGTATCATGTGGGTTCGCTTATTGCGAAACGCCTTGCCACTAATAGTAACAAGGGGGACCTCTTTGGTGGCGTCTATGCCACACTTCTTTTGCAGTTTCTGCAAGGAGAACCACGCCCAGATGATACAGTCTTTCCTTTTGTTAGCCTTGACTTGGCTGCCATGAAGAGGCATTTCTTTGTTACTAAGGCCTCTGTGTAACATCCCAATTTTCTAAATTCGGATGTTAATAGATCATCATATGCATCTCATGCTGCTTCCACATTTTTCTGGAGTTTTAAAATATTTTTAAACATTTTTCAACACATGGCAGTTCGCTGGAGAGGATATAAAAGGGCTTATCCCCATTTTTAATTTGTTGAAAAATAGTTTAAAATATTTTTGGGAGACTTTTAATATTTACTTAGGAGTTATAAATATTTTCTAAAAATATTTTGGGAATTTATTTATGCTCCGGAAAATTTTTTTAAATTAATTTTCGGAGTTTTCGGTATTTTTAAAATGCCAGAAAAGTATTTTAAAATATTTAAAAATAAGTTGCAAAGTTTTATTTTTATTTAATATTTTGGTAAGGCCAAAAATTCAATTTTATTATTTTAAAAATATTGGAAAAGACAGAATTTAAAAATAAATTTCCGTGATTTTTCTAATATTGTTTTGGGCCTAATGGGCCTGTTCTCTTTTTTTCCTCACACCGATTTTGTATTTATCTCGTATTTTAAAAAAAAAGATTAGAGGCTGGCTATAAATAGCCCCGATTAGGGCTAGATTATTTTCGTTTAGCGATTTTAGATTAGCCCTAAACTAATCCGCGGGACCCGCCGTCGCCAACATCATCGGCGACGTCATCGCCGGAGTTCGCCGTTTTTTTTCGCCACAGGTGCGCACTTCGCGACTCACCGCCGTTTAGCCGCCGACCCCGCCGCCCTAGCGTCGCCGCGCCACCGCCGCGAGCTCCATGGCGCCTCGCGCCCCTGGCCGCCCCGCCTCGCCGCCCACCGCCGCCCCCGCCGCCGGCCTCGGCCGGAGTAGCCGCCGGCCGGAGCTGCCCTCCCGAGCTCCATGGCCACGGCCTCCCCGTGCGTGAGAGAGAGAGGAGTTTAGAAAAAAAAAGATTAGATGTGTTTTGGAAAAATAAAATAAAATAATATCCAGATCTGGATCCAAACCGCCCGAGGACCCGATCGCGTTTTTTGGAAAAAAATTATTTACGTTCGGGTCCTTTTTACAGTAGAGCACCCCGGTACCCCCGGTGTCACCCCGATACCGTTTTCGCGAGTACTTTTTAACCGTAACTCGGAATCGAGTGATTCCAGTTGCGTTGCGACTGTGTAGAAATTTCCTAGCCAGTATACCTAGTGGTACAGAAGTTTGAAGTTTTTCAATTTGGATCCCAAGCTGATCCAAATTTGAACTTCCGACAGCCGTAACTTTTTACCGGTGCGCCCGTTTGCGCCGTTTCTTTTTGCGTTGGTTTTATTTTGACAAGTACTTTAAGTTTAGATACTGTTAGGAAAGTTTTGCTACTGTTCTTTGTATGTTTATTACTGTTTGAGCATTTCTGTATTGAATATATGTTGATTGGTGCTATGTTTGCTCGTATAGATTGTCCGGAGTGTGCCACCTCCTTTTGTGAGGATTGTGACCGTCAGGACCAGCAAGAAGGCAAGTGATGCTTTTACCATACTCATAACTATATTTTCTATATGCATTATGTTAAGAAATATCACCCTATTGCATGATAGGTAGTTTATTTTTTCTGTTGCTGCAAAACCAGTTAGGATAGCCACATGTCTTGACTTGTCTACCGTAGATCAACCTAGCCGTGTTGTTGCTTTATTGCTATGATTTGTAGACGTGGTTTGGGTTGTGTAAATTCATGGAGTGCATGTGAGCTATTTAATAATTTGTGTAGCAACTTTATCATAAATAAAAATCACCTTTGGACGGGCAGGGAGTGCTTCCTGGGGGCTCGTGCCTTATCTAAGGGCGAGACCAGGTTGTACCCGTAATGGTTGGTTTGGTGGTTGACAGTACGTCATGGTGCTACCCTTTGAACGTAAGTGGGCGCCGTCCAGGCTCAAAAAGATCAGACATACTTGGTGACTAGGAGCTTACATGTACAGCCGCTGGCCATATGGGCTCTGGCTTAGTTGAGTATGATGTAGGAAGCCTCTCCCGTGCAAGCTAGAAGATGTAGATGTGATAGGTGGTACCGGCTTGCCGTTGGGTGTAGGTGACCTCTTCTGAAAGACTTCGTCTCAATCTTCGGGTTGAGTCCAGCGGGGAAAGTGTACTAACCTCTGCAGAGTAGAAACTAATCATGATTAGCCGTGTCCCCGGTTATGGACATCCTTGAGCTACTAGACATTACTGTTACTGGAGGATCTTGACATATGAATCACCATAATAATTTGAGTGGGCAAGATTAAATAAAGGGTGTGGTGTTGGAACTGGTGTGCCCAGTTCGTTCTTAAGTAGTAAGTTCAACTTAAAATTTTGACTAGTTTAGTTCAGGAGAAAATTGTCTTTCTGCAAAATAAAACCACAAGCCTTTCCTTTGACTTACCTTGCATGTAGTTGTAGATCCTTTATAGAAACTTTTCCGTGTCACTTGCCGTACAAATCAGATGTACTGACCCGATGTCGGGCTGTAACCTTAGGCGTTGCAGGTTTTTCAGACGACCAGTAAGGTGCGTTTAGGGGTTGCGAGTGTACACTCAGCATGTTCGCATGTGGCTGTTGATGGGACTCCACGTTATTTGCTTTTACTTCCGATATATTTATATTGAATAAGCTAGCCTTGAGCTATGCAACTTGTTATTTATTTACTCTGGATCATACGTTGTAATAATGATGCACTTGTACTTTGATTTACATCTATAATACTGTGTGTGCCAGCGAGTTCGATCCAGGGACTGGCACTTGAGCACAGAGACTTCAATTATGTGTGAATTGGGTCGCTACAGATGGTATCAGAGCCAGGTTGTTGACTGTAGGACGTGACCCTAGAAAATGGACTAGAAAAGCCATAGGAATAAAAATATTAATTTATATCACTCTGTCTTGTACTTACTTACCTTCTCTATCTCGTATTCATACCTATTCTAATCTTGCCTTACCTCTCTTTGATTATAGATGACCACTATATCATACCGCGCTATGGCGTTTGGACCTGAGCTCAGGGGGATTTGCCATTTCCTGAACATCTACGCGCCAGTCTTCCAGCCGGACATCGTGGAGACAAGGGGAGCTGATGACTACTGGAAAGTGGAGACTTTCATCCTTGGAAGCATGGAGAACGAGGAAAGGGTGATTACAGAGTCCTTCGAGGTGCATGCCCAGGAGAAGGAGTGGTGTGTGCGCATAGCCGCTCACATAGCTCTTGGACGCATTGTGCATAAGTATGCCACCCAGCTAAAGGGTATGGTGTACGCGGAGATGGCCAAGGTTCTTCTGTCGGGGAACATTTTGCCAAAGAGGTTCAGGTATGTGCCTGGGGCCATTTGGCCAGGTACAACCAGCTACATCATCCAAAGCCTGGAGAAGTACATCCATTGCCTGGAGAAGTGCACTCAGTCAGACCTCTACACCATTACTGAGTTGCAGCAGAGGAACACCAGGCTCAAGAGGGACAACAAAAAGCTGAAGAAGGAGAAGTTGGAGATGAAAGCAGAGATGACAAGGCTAAAGGAGAAGATGAAGGCCAATGGAATTGAAGAACCAGAAGAGGAGCCAGAAGTAGAGACCTCGGCAGAAGAAAGGGAGCCGAGTCCCAAAAGGCGCAACCGCATTAGCGGGCGCGATTACCGCATGCTGTTTAGCAAAGACAACATTAAGAATTACTTCGTCGAAAATTAGTGCACTACCGTTATCGTGTTAGCGTATTTGACCATGTCGACTTATTCGGTGTGGCAATACTAGGTTGCTTGATATACTCTTATGTTATTCGCGGTTGTGTTGAGGATCTTATATTACTCGTGGTTGTTATGAGGATCTTATATCAGTTATAAAATATCTATATTTTAAACTATATGGTGTGATATGTGATGGTTTTCCGTATGAGTGCATTGGTTGATGATTGTTATATGTTTGATGCTATGGTGATATTGATTGGTGAAGTTGATTGGTGATATATGTGTTGTATATATAATGCTTTCCATGATCATCATAAGCATATGGGTAGGAGTATATTTCCCTAGCTACTTTCTGTCTAAATCTTACCTATTCTTACCCAACAGATGCCGCCGAGACGTGACCCCACGGGGAATGAGAACAACAACAATGGAGTGCCAGCTTACATGCAGCAGTTACTTCAAGGACAAGCTCAGCTGATCCAGTTGCTCACTCAGAATATGGGCAACAACAACAATGCGCCACCACCACCACCGGTGGACACGCTTGCAAGGTTCCTGAGGTTGAATCCTCAGAGGTTCTCTAGCACTCCTGAGCCCATAGTGGCGGATGACTGGCTTCGTTCAGTGGGCCGGAATATGGAGACAGTTGGCTGCACTGAGGCAGAGAGAGTGAGGTTTTCCTCACATTTGCTGGAGGGTCCTGCCGCTGCTTGGTGGGACAACTACTTGCTGACGTACCCCATCGACACCATCACTTGGGCGCAGTTCCAGTCTACTTTTCACGCCGCACATGTTTCAGCAGGCGCCATGAGCTTGAAGAAGAAGGAGTTTCGCAGTTTGCGTCAGGGAGGCCGTTCAGTGGCCGAGTATGTTGAGGTGTTCAACAAGCTTGCCAGATATGCTCCAGATGATGTCAGGAATGATGCTGCAAGGCAGGAGAAGTTCTTGGAGGGGCTGAATGATGATTTGGGAGTCCAGTTGACAGTGGCTACTTTTACTAACTGCCAGGCGCTCATAGACAAAGCTATTGTGTTGGAAGGCAAGCAGCAAGCCATTGAGAACCGCAAGAGGAAGTACAACAACAACAATGGTGGCATGTATAACTCTGGACCGCAGCAGAAGCCACGCAATTCTTATGCTGGCAATGGAGGACATAACCATGGACATAACCGCAATGGTGGGAATGGCCATGTTCACAGTGGAGGACACAACCATCATGGTGGGAATGGTCACAACCATAATGGCCACAACCACCACAATGGTAACAAGAATGGCAATGGCAATGGAAATGGGAAAGGAAATGGAAATGGAGAGAACTACAACCAGAACCGTCAAGTGGTGAATGCTCAGAAAGACCTCAGTCGAGTTCAGTGTTTCAAGTGTAGGAAGATGGGACACTACTCCAACATGTGCCCGGAGAACAAGGAAAACAATGGGAATTCTGGAGTCGGCAAGCCCAATCCTTTTAACAAGGGGCATGTGAACCATGTCAACGTGGAGGAGATCTATGATGAGCCTGATGCTGTGATTCGTAAGTTCTTTATCAATTCAGTACCCGCACTTGTTCTTTTTGATTCTGGTGCATCGCATTCTTTCATATCGAGGGCATTTGTGGATAAGCATGAGTTACCTACCGTAGTTCATAAGTCATCTATGCTCATAAGTTCACCGGGAGCGGAGATGTCAGCTAGTTTGGGATGCTATCAGTTGAGCCTAGCCATAGGGAAGCATGTTTTTCCTACAGATTTGATTGTGTTGAAGTCACAAGGTTTGGATATTATTTTGGGCATGGATTGGTTAGCCAAATACCAAGGTGTTATTGATTCTGCCAGTCGGTCCATCACTCTCAGTACACCGAGTGGACAGAAGATCAGATATGTGTCCAAGTATAAGCACCAGCACGCTCAGGTGAATTCTCTTAAGGGGGGTAGCCTGGATGATGTGCGTGTTGTGAGGGAGTATCCGGATGTGTTTCCGGAGGAGTTTCCAGGTATGCCACCGGATAGGGAGATTGAGTTCCTTATTGATTTAATACCAGGCACTGGGCCTATTGCTAAGAGACCGTATAGGATGCCCGCTAATGAACTTGCAGAGTTGAAGGAACAGATCAGAGAGTTGCAAGAAAAGGGGTTCATTCGCCCAAGCTCGTCACCTTGGGGATCTCCAGTGTTGTTCGTTGAGAAGAAGGATGGAACCCAGAGGATGTGTGTTGATTATCGTTCTCTGAATGATGTTACTATCAAAAAAAAGTATCCTTTACCTGTGATTAATGATCTATTTGACCAGTTGGAGGGAGCTTGTGTATTCTCTAAGATTGATCTTCGTTCTGGTTATCATCAAGTGAAGATTCGGGAGAAGGATATTCCGAAGACTGCTTTTACTACAAGGTATGGGTTGTATGAGTATACTGTTATGTCATTTGGATTGACTAATGCTCCTGCGTACTTCATGAATATGATGAACAAGGTGTTTATGGAGTTCTTGGATAAATTCGTTGTGGTGTTCATTGATGATATATTGGTGTATTCCAAGAATGAGCAAGAGCATGAGGCACATTTGCGTTTGGTATTGGAGAAGCTCAGGGAGCACAAGTTGTATGCCAAGTTCAGCAAGTGTGAGTTTTGGTTGAAGGAGGTCGGATTCCTTGGACATGTTGTGTCAGGAGAAGGAGTAGCTGTGGACCCATCCAAGGTTTCAACAGTTACAGAATGGGAGACACCCGCGACAGTTGGAGACATTCGCAGTTTCTTGGGTCTTGCAGGATATTATAGGAGGTTCATTGAGAATTTCTCCAAACTTGCAAAACCAATGACTGAGCTGTTGAAGAAAGAGAATAAGTTTGTTTGGAGTGAGGCGTGTGAAGCCAGCTTTCAGGAGTTGAAGAAACGGTTAGTAACTGCACCTGTTTTATGTTTGCCTGATATACATAAGGATTTCCAAGTATATTGTGATGCGTCTCGTCGAGGACTTGGATGTGTGTTGATGCAAGGAGGTAGAGTTGTTGCTTATGCTTCTCGTCAGCTTAAGAACCATGAGCAGAACTATCCTACACATGATTTGGAGTTAGCTGCAGTTGTTCATGCATTGAAAACATGGAGGCAATATCTTGTTGGTAATCATTGTGATGTTTTTACTGATCATAAGAGTTTGAGGTATATCTTTACTCAGAAGGATTTGAATCTCAGGCAGAGTAGATGGCTGGAGCTTATTAAGGATTATGATTTGAATGTGCAGTATCATCCTAGTAAAGCGAATGTGGTTGCTGATGCATTGAGCCGTAAGAGTCATATCCATGTTGCTAAGGTTGAGGATATGCCACATGAGTTATGTGAGCAGTTCAAGAATCTCAGGTTGGAGATAGTTCCTAAGGGATATGTGGCAACATTGGAAGTGAAGCCAAATTTGTTGGAAAGAATCAGAGAAGCTCAGAAGGGTGATGCAGAAATTGATGAGATCAAGGTGAATATGACCAAGGGAAAAGCAGAGGGTTTCCGTGAGGATGAGCATGGAGCCATTTGGTTTGAGAAGCGCATTTGTGTACCGCAGGATGCAGAGATCAGGAAGTTGATTCTTCAGGAGGCACATGATTCACTTTATTCTATTCATCCCGGAAATACCAAGATGTATTTGGATTTGAGGGAGAGATTTTGGTGGCCTAGCCTGAAGCGAGAGATAGCTCAGTTTATTGCTGTGTGTGATGTTTGCCAGAGAGTCAAAGCTGAGCATCAGAAGCCAGCATGATTGTTGCAGCCTTTGCCTATACCAGATTGGAAGTGGGATCAGATAGGTATGGACTTTATTACTGGTTTACCCAGGACTCGGTCAGGATATGATTCTATTTGGGTGATTGTTGATCGTTTGACCAAGGTTTCTCACTTCATTCCAGTAAAGACAACTTATAACAGTGCCAAGCTAGCCAAGATTTATATGTCCAGGATCGTGTGTTTGCATGGAGTTCCAAGCAAGGTTGTATCTGATAGAGGTACTCAGTTTACTTCGAAGTTTTGGCGTCAGTTGCATGAGACCTTGGGCACTAGGCTGGATTTCAGTACGGCGTTCCATCCTCATACAGATGGGCAGACCGAGAGAGTCAATCAGATCTTGGAGGATATGTTGAGGGCTTGTGCGTTGGATTATGGTTCGAGTTGGGATGACAACTTACTGTATGCTGAGTTCTCATATAACAACAGTTACCAGGCTAGTCTTCAGATGGCACCATTCGAGTTACTGTATGGCAGGAAGTGCAGGACTCCGTTGATGTGGGATGAGGTAGGAGAGCGTCAGTTGTTTGGACCAGACCTGATCAGAGATGCTGAGGAGAAAGTCAAGTTGATCCGTGATAGACGGAAGATAGCACAGTCCAGGCAGAAGAGTTATGCAGATGCTAAGCGCAAGGATGTAACCTATGAGGTTGGAGACCGTGCGTATCTCAGAGTTCCACCAATTCGCGGAATCAAGAGGTTTGGAATCAAGGGCAAGTTAGCACCACGTTTTGTGGGGCCTTACAAGATCTTGGAGCACAGAGGAGAGGTAGCTTATCAGTTGGAGTTGCCAGAAGCTTTGTCAGGAGTTCATGATGTGTTTCACGTATCCCAGCTGAAGAAGTGTCATGCAGAGATGGCGGATATTCCTTTGAGAGATACCGTGCCACTTGAGGCGATTCAGTTGGAGAGTGACTTCACTTATGAAGAGAAACCTGTGAAGATTCTGGAGACTGCCGAAAGAGTTACCCGCACCAAGACGATCAGACTATGCAAGGTTCAGTGGGATCATCATACCGAAGAGGAGACAACTTGGGAGTGTGAAGAAGATCTGAAGCAAGACCACCCGCATCTCTTTGCTAGCCAGCTCGAATCTCGAGGACGAGATTCATCTTAAGGGGGGTAGGTTTGTAACATCCCAATTTTCTAAATTCGGATGTTAATAGATCAACATATGCATCTCATGCTGCTTCCGCATTTTTCTGGAGTTTTAAAATATTTTTAAACATTTTTCAACACATGACAGTTCGCTTGAGAGGATATAAAAGGGCTTATCCCAATTTTTAATTTGTTGAAAAATAGTTTGAAATATTTTTGGGAGACTTTTTAAATTTACTTTGGAGTTATAAATATTTTCTAAAAATATTTTGGGAATTTATTTATGCCCCGGAAAAAGTTTTTAAATCAATTTTCGGAGTTTTAGGTATTTTTAAAATGCCAGAAAAGTATTTTAAAATATTTAAAAATAAGTTGCAAAGTTTTTATTTTTATTTAATATTTTGGTAAGGCCAAAAATTCTATTTTATAATTTTAAAAATATTGGCGAAGACGGAATTTAAAAATAAATTTCCGTGATTTTTCTAATATTGTTTTCGGCCTAATGGGCCTGTTCTGTTTTTTTTTCCGCAGAACGATTTTGTATTTATCTCGGATTTAAAAAAAAGAGATTAGAGGCTGGCTATAAATAGCCCCGATTAGGGCTAGATTATTTTCATTTAGCGTTTTTAGATTAGCCCTAAACTAATCCGCGGGACCCGCCGCCGCCGACATCATCGACGACGTCATTGCCGGAGTTTCATCGGAATCTCGTCGGAGTTCGCCAGAATCTCGCCGGAGGATCGCCGGAGTTCATTTTTTTCGCCGGAGTTCGCCGTTTTTTTCGCCACCGGTGAGCACTTCGCGACGCACCGCCGTTTAGCCGCCGACCCCGCCGCTCTAGCGTCGCCGCCGCGCCGGCAGCCGCGCCGCTGCGAGCCGCCGCCGCCGCGAGCTCCATGGCGCCTCGCGCCCGTGCCCGGCCGCCGCGGCCCTGGCCGCCCCGCCCCGCCGCCCACCGCCGCCCCCGCCGTCGGCCTCGGCCGGAGTAGCCGCCGGCCGGAACTGCCCTCCCGAGCTCCATGCCCACGGCCTCCCCGTGCGTGAGAGAGAGAGAGGAGTTTAGAAAAAAAAGATTAGATGCGTTTTGGAAAATAATAATAATATCCAGATCTGGATCCAAACCGCCCGAGGACCCGGTCGCGTTTTTCGGAAAAAATTTATTTACGTCCGGGTCCTTTTTACAGTAGAGCACCCCGGTACCCCCGGTGTCACCCCGATACCGTTTTCGCGAGTACTTTTTAACCGTAACTCGGAATCGAGTGATTCCAGTTGCGTTGCGACCGTGTAGAAATTTCCTAGCCAGTAGACCTAGTGTTACAGAAGTTTGAAGTTTTTTAAATTTGGATCCCAAGCTGATCCAAATTTGAACTTCCGGCAGCCGTAACTTTTTACCGGTGCGCCCGTTTGCGCCGTTTATTTTTGCTTTGGTTTTATTTTGACAAGTACTTTAAGCTTAGATACTGCTAGGCAAGTTTTTCTACTGTTTTTTGTATGTTTATTACTGTTTGAGCATTTCGGTATTGAATATATGTTGATTGGTGCTATGTTTGCTTGTATAGATTGTCCGGAGTGTGCCGCCTCGTTTTGTGAGGATTGTGACCGTCAGGACCAGCAAGAAGGCAAGTGATGCTTTGACCATACTCATACCTATATTTTCTATATGCATTATGTTAAGAAATATCACCCTATTGCGTGATAGGTAGTTTATTTTTTCTGTTGCTGCAAAACCAGTTAGGATAGCCACATGTCTTGACTTGTCTACCGTAGATCAACCTAGCCGTGTTGTTGCTTTATTGCTATGCTTTGTAGACGTGGTTTGGGTTGTGTAAATTCATGGAGTGCATGTGAGCTATTTAATAATTTGTGTAGCAACTTTATCATAAATAGAAATCACCTCTGGTCGGGCAGGGAGTGCTTCCTGGGGGCTCGTGCCTTATCTAAGGGCGAGACCAGGTTGTACCCCTAATGGTTGGTTTGGTGGTTGATAGTACGTCATGGTGCTACCCTCTGAACGTAAGTGGGCGCCGTCCAGGCTCAAAAAGATCAGACATACTTGGTGACTAGGAGCTTTCATGTACAGCCGCTGGCCATATGGGCTCTGGCTTAGTTGAGTATGATGTAGGAAGCCTCTCTCGTGCAAAGCTAGCAGATGTAGATGTGATAGGTGGTACCGGCTTGCCGTTGGGTGTAGGTGACCTCTTCTGAAAGACTTCGTCTCAATCTTCGGGTTGAGTCCAGCAGGGAAAGTGTACTAACCTCTGCAGAGTAAAAACTAATCATCATTAGCCGTGTCCCCGGTTATGGACATCCTTGAGCTACTAGACATTACTGTTACTGGAGGATCTTGACATATGAATCACCATAATAATTTGAGTGGGCAAGATTAAATAAAGGGTGTGGTGTTGGAACTGGTGTGCCCAGTTCATTCTTAAGTAGTAAGTTCAACTTAAAATTTTGACTAGTTTAGTTCAGGAGAAAATTGGCTTTCTGCAAAACAAAACCATAAGCGTTTCCTTTGACTTACCTTGCATGTAGTTGTAGATCCTTTATATAAACTTTTCCGTTTCACTTGCCGTACAAATCAGATGTACTGACCCGTTGTCGGGCTGTAACCTTTGGTGTTGCAGGTTTTTCAGACGACCAGTAAGGTGCGTTTAGGGGTTGCGAGTCTACACTCAGCATGTTCGCATGTGGCTGTTGATGGGACTCCACGTTATTTGCTTTTGCTTCCGCTATATTTATATTGAATAAGCTAGCCTTGAGCTATGCAACTTGTTATTTATTTACTCTGGATCATACGTTGCAATAATGATGCACTTGTACTTTGATTTACATCTATAAAGCTGTGTGTGCCAACGAGTTCGATCCAGGGACTGGCACTTGAGCACAGAGACTTCAATTATGTGTGAATTGGGTCGCTACACTCTGACCGCTACGCACTTGATTATATTTTTCGGTTTAAATACGGTGTGGAACGCACTGTCCGTCTACCTGCACCACTTGTGTTTGATTTTTCTCGCAGGAACGGATTTCGTTTTTCAGTGGCCGAGTTTGATAAGATCACGGGGAGATACCAGTTTCATGACCCCACGGAGGGGGTCGATCCAGACGAGGAGGAGCACGTGATATATCCACCAATTCAGGAGGAGACCGTCACCCCCTGGGGTGAAGGGTCTTCCTCTGGATGGGGGGCGGGACCTTCCTCTTCCACGTGGGAGGATCCGAGGACTTCAGTGTACGCACCGGAGAGCTCATACAACCCTTGGGCTTACCATTACTCCAGAGCAGGAGGCTCCTCGGGACCGCAGTAGACGAGCCCAACTTAGGCCAAAAGCCTAAGCTTGGGGGAGTATGTGCTCTCCTCCCCTTTCCATTGTATCCACCGTTGGTTCTCTTTTATCTTTTTGCAAGTTTTTGCCTGTTCTTCTTTGTTCTTTTAGTTTGCAAAAACCCAAAAAGATTTCTCCTTTCTTTTGCTTTCGTTAAACCTTTAAAAAACCCAAAAAATATATGTTTCCTTTGCTCTTTAGTTTTCTTTGTTTCAGAGTTCAGCTCGAGTCCGTGATGATTATAATTTCCTACGTTCGATCGCGCAAGTGACAAGGCAGTAACGACGAAGATCGACGGAATGGATGCAACAAGGAAAGCCGGTATGAACTCTTTTTGTTTCTACTTTTGTACATACGCTTGTACTTATGATTAGAGACCAGCTTGTAGCAACATAGTGCTATGTTTACAATGCTTTCCCAGTGGTTCATGCTTTCTTTGTGGTTAGTCTCAAATAGCTAGAGTTTATAATGTGTTGCTTGAAATGATTGACATGCATTGCATTGTTCATGGTGTGGCATATTGAAGTGGTATTTCCCTCCGGGGGATTCTTGGATTGACTTGGCACATGTTCACGCATGTTAAGACTAAAAAGTCTGTTCTTCCTTGATGATCTTTTTACTTCAGAGTGAGCTATATCACTTTTATGCCCGATTCAATGTTGCTTTGTCACTCTGCATGATTATGACTGTTATGCTCTCTAGTTGGTCGCTTCCCCGTCTTTTGCTAGCCTTCCTCCAGCACCAAGCGGAATTCTACTTGTGCTTCCAAACTCCTTTTCAAACCAGTTGTTCCATTTGAGTCCACCATACCTACCTATATGTGGTAATTACCGGCCACTCCTAACTTAGACTTTCTTGTTCCATCTCGAAATTTATTCAAAAGCTTCCCCTTTGTAACCGTACAAGCTCATGGTGCGGTGAGGTAAAATCAGTATCTTTCATGCCAAAAATATTTTGACGGAAGTTTCAACTAGTCAATAAAAAAAATGAGAGTTACACCTCCCCCATACTTGATGATGGAATGAAATGGACCAACTGCTGCTTATGATAGATGGAACGATATCCTCCTTCCATCCTTGAGGAAAAATAAAAGGTTCCATAGACCATCAAAGGATTTATGGATAAGGGAACATGTGTAAGCAAAAGGCATTAATATGGTTGGCATGTGAGATATTGAGAGACCTTTACCGTTCACCGTTGATTGGAAAGTTGCACTTCTCAAAAGAGTTTTATCTCTGTTTTCAAAACCAAGAGCTCTGGCACATGTTTAGTCTTTGCTTCCTTTCACGGGTTTTCAATCTTGCCATCAAAAGCCACGGTTCGAGAGTCTCCACCTTCCTTTCTCCAAAGCACCAACTATGAGAGCATAATTGTCATTCTTAGTGTAACATGCATTGTCCCAAAGTATCACATTGTCTTCTGCATGCTTGTGATGTTTCTTACTTTGAGTTCTGAGTTCTAGTCTCCTTTAAAACTCCGGAGGAGTTTCTGCATTTATGTTTTTCTTCACTCATGGAGGCTAAAGAGATACCACTCTGATATGTTCATGCTATGTGCATTGTGATCTTGAATTGATTCTCAGCAGCATATTATTTACTTTTTATTTGTTTGTGACTGATTACATGAAAGAAGGATTGCTTCGTGCATTGTCCTTGTAGCATGGTGTCAAAACTTGCTAAACTCTTTCGTAGTACATGCTTATATACATCTAATGAAGCAAAAGAGTTTGTCAAAGTTTTCTTTGTCGCGTCCAGTTCGTTAAACTAAATTGCTTGGGGACAAGCAATAGCTAAGCTTGGGGGAGTTGTTACGTCTCAAACGTATCTACTTTTCCAAACACTTTTGCTATTGTTTTGGCTTCATTTTGCATGATTTGAACGAAACTGACCCGGACTGACGCTGTTTTCAGTAGAGCTACCAGTGATGTTTTCTTTTGTGTAGGTTTCTGGATATTTAGGTACGCTGGAAAAATCCCAAAGAAATATATAAGAAATCAGCGTTCCGGAAGCTTCCGCGAGTCCAAAGGGGGGCCACAGGACAACCAGGGGGCAGCCAGGAGGGTGCCTGGCGCGGCCCAGCCCCTGTCCGCGCCACCTGTCCTCCTGGCTGGGTCCTGTCGTCGATATGTAACGGCAGATGCCATGGGGATGGCTAAAGAGGGGGACATACCGAAGTTAATGTCGCTGGTACCGGAAACGAGAATGGGAACACACGGTGAGACACCACGATGTACCCAGGTTCGGGGCTCTTCGTAGAGATAACACCCCTAGTCCTGCCGAGCTAGCTATATGCAATAACTCTGGCTACAATGAATGCTCCTTGAGCTGTTTGAGAGGAAGAAGAAGAGGGCCTCTGGTCTCTACTCTCTCCTCGCTCTCTCTGGTGGGTGAGATTGCAATAACTCCTCTCTCGTCCCCCACGCAGGAGGGGTACCCGGGGCTCTTATAGGCCGAGCCCAGGGTACAAAGGTAAATACACAAGAGGAAGGGCCCAGCTGTCTGTCTTAGATCGGCTAGGGTCCTAGCATCGTGCTTCTCCGGATGACCCGATGTAAACTTGCGGCTCGCCATGCCGCTATCCTGTAGACCTCGGTAGTGAAAAGTAAGGCTAGGTACTTAGGCCTGTCGGCCTGTCCGCGTGATCGGCGCTGGAGCATACCGCACGCCTCTGACAGTCCCGATCTTCAGGGATTGCGCGTTGAATGCTCGTGTACCAGATGTCCGATCTGGACCTATGATCGGACGCTGCTCTTCTTACTTCAGCCGGATGCTCCTGGATGAGGCCGAATGCGCCCTCTCCGGGGCAATCGGCCCTCATTTGGAACAGTTCGGCCCACTTCTTGGTTTCGCTTGTTTAGCTCGACCTTGAATAGATCAGTGACCTCCAGCTCGGTGATCTTTTATTTGATGAACTATTTCCCCTGGGTGACCCTACCCGAGGGTCATTCCCCCGACAGTAGCCCCTGAAGCTGCGGAGGTCCTGCCGAACTCAGAGATGGCGAGGCCTGCACAGGTTCCTTAAAAATACTTTCATTGTTTCTGGCCGATTGCTCCAATAGGCCGGTTGCTCTTGACCTTCCGATTGCTCTTGATCTTCGTCTCAACTGCTCTCAATGGGCCGATTGTTCTTGCTCTTCCGATTGGTCTTGTTCTTCCGATTGCTCTTGATGTTCGTCTCAACTGCTCTCAACAGGGCGATTGCTCTTGCTCTTCCGATTGCTCTTGTTCTTCCGATTGCTCTTGTTCTTCCGATTGCTCTTGATCTTCGTATCAACTGCTCTCAATAGGCCGATTGCACTTAATTTTCCGATTGCGCTTGACTTCCTCGACCGGTCCGCCCAACGGTTGGTTTTGACTGGAATGTTGACCGAACTTGCCGCTTCGAATTTGCCGAAGAATACGGGACGTCGTGCCACGATTCGACATGCCATAACCTCTGCCTCGACCCACGCGCGCACGTCCCGTCCCATCCGCTGGATATTCTGTGCTCCGAACTGACGCCGCTCTATGGATACACGCGGCCACACCGCCTGTCAGATCGGCACAGCCGATCCCACTACCTCCTTACCGCGACTTTAAATATCCGACAGGGTGAGAGATGCGTCTCGCACCCCTCACTCCATATCCTTCCTCGAGCTTTTCTTCATTGCTTCCGCTGCCGCACCGCTCGCCCCGCCGTGCTGCTGCCGCTTCCTCCGACGCCCAGAGCCGCCGCCCCGAAGCCTGAGCCGCCGCACTTCACCGCCTTTGCCATCACTCCTCCTACGCCACCATAGGTGGGCTTGGATCTAGATTTCCTCCGCCTCCGCCGCCGTCTTCTCCACCGCCGCCGCCTTCTTCCTCGTTTTACTCTCGCTCCTCCTCGCCCATCACGGAGTCCGACGCCTCCATGGGGGACGACGCCGCCGCCGGCTCCCAGAGGGGAGCTTGGAAGGGTTCCAACGTGACAGATATGAAGGTCGCGCTCCTCCACCGGTCTCGCAAGATCCCGGCGGACCTCGATTTCTGCATTCCCGGCGACGAGATCGTGCCCGCGCCCCGGGATGGCGAACGCGTTGTCTTCCTCGCGCACTTCGAGCGCAGATTTGGGCTTCCGGTGAGCCAATTTTTTCACTACTTCCTCGCCTTCTATCGCCTGCAGCCGCATCACCTCGGATCCAACGCCATCATGCTGCTCTCCAATTTCGTGGCCCTGTGCGAAGGTTATCTCGGAGTCCGGCCCACTATTGGGCTCTGGTGCCGGATCTTTTACTTCCGCAGCTTCCAGGTGGGCACTGGTGTGCACACTATTAACCCCAAGACCAAGAAAAAAGAGGAAGTCAAGGTGATGGCCGAATGCGGCGGCGCCACCATCTACCTCCGCCAGGTCGGACTCTATCCTCATCCCCAACTGCCTCAATCCATCAAGAACTGGCAGACGGGGTTTTTCTATGTTTCCTCACCACGGAATCAAGACTTGCTGAATCTGCCCGAGTTCTCTCTTCCCCCGCCGACTGTGAAGTATCATTGGGCTGAGAAACCAGGTGACGGGGATACCGATCTGGATCGCCAGATGGCGTACATCCAGAAGCTAATGGAGCAAGGGCTACAACCTGCCGATCTGGTGGCGACCTGGCTCTGCCGCCGAGTGCTCCCACTGCAACGCCGCTGCCATCGGATCTGCGACATGCACATGCGCCGCGACCCCACTCGAATTTCCACATTCCGAATAGATGAGAAAGATTTCTTCCACCGAATCAACAGCATTACCAATCTCAAAGTCACTGAACCTTTCGAGTTCGGACTGAAGCCGTTTAGCCGATCTCGGCCCTGCCCCGAGGTACATTTCAATTACAACTTCCTGCTCTAGCGTTTTCTTTCCTTCATACTAATTCTGATCGGATCCTTTTCCTCAGGAATTTCTGGCCTCCAGGCTCATGCAGGACGGACAGTCCGCTTCGGGCTACCACCCTGATCGAGCTGAAGAAGACTCCCAGGATTTGGAGCTTGAAGAAGAGACCGAATCCGAGACCGAAGCCCGAACTGCTTCCCTTGGACTCGGCTTCAAGAAGCCGGGTGAGTCTGATTCCTCCGTCAAACACTTCATGGCCGAATGGAGCAGTGATTCTGATCCTCTTGGTGACCTCGGCGCAGAATTTGAACCCGCCGAACAGACACTGCCCAAAGGGAAACGCCCCCGACCTGACGACGTCGGCCCTTCCAAGATTGCCAAGAAGAAAGGGAAAACGGGCACGCGCCGAGCTGCCCCTGAAATTAGTGGCCCTGTGCTTGCTCCTACCCCACTGAACATCGCTCGCCCTAGCTTTTCCATGGCCAAATTTTCTACTCAACTTCCTCGAGCTTCCGGGTACATATCTTCACCTCTTGTTTTTCTTGACTTTTCCTGAGCTGCCTTGCTCACTTGTGTTCTTTTGCCACAGGGCTGCCCGATCTGTGGACCCTGCCGGACCTGGGGGTGCGCCGACTGCTCCCCCTGCCCCCTCTGCTGCTCCTGCCCGCACAACCCCAGCCACCTCGGCCACTTCCAATGTGTCAGTGCCTGCTCGCAAGAAAAATGTCGCTGACACCCATAAAGCCGAGCGGGCCAAGAAGAAAGTTGCTGCTGCCGCGACCCAAACACGACCGATTGCTCCACCGCCGCCCTCTGCTGCTCTTCCGATTGTTGGCACGCAATCGGCCACTCCTGCTCCGACCTCTGTTGTTGCTTCTCCGGTTCTGCTGGACCATTCTGGCATTGCACATGTCGATGTGCCGATGCCAGATCGGCCTAGCACTGATCCACCTCAACCTGAAGCTTCTCCAGCCCAGGCCACTGCCGCTGACCCATCCCCCGCTGCTGGCTTGGGGAGCGCCGCTATCATCTCCACCGAGCCCACTGTTGTTCCACTTACTGCTCCGCTTGCCACTCATGTTGTTGCCGGATCCAGTGCTTCTACAGCACCGTCCTCCAGTGTCCTTGTTCGCCAACCTCCATCCGGCCGCCAGCTCGTACTGGCCGATCGGTTCCGTGAGGCATACCTTGGCACCTCTGATGTTTCGCCTGTCCGACCAATTGCCGACTCGACCATTCCTCCGCCTCGTGGCTCCGAGGACCAACTTCCATCTCAGCTTCTGGATCGGCTAGGTGGTCTTGCCACCGACATCCGACGCTTCACCGATGCCTCGCTGGGACAAATTCTTGCGTCCAACCACTCTATTACTGTAAGCTCTCTTTTCAGTGGGGGCGCGCCTAGCACACCCACTGGGTGTAGTCCCCGAGATTCGGGCCGATTGCTTGCAATCTGCTCGGATCTTCATTTCTCCTTGTTACCTTATGCTCTTGCTTTAACTATGACCGGCCCATTTTTCATGCCATCTGTGATAGGTGTAAAGCTATATTTGAGGAGCTTTTGGCCGCTTATTCAGCAAGTCAAAAGTCTATTGCTGCTTTGAAGAAGAATGCCGACGCCCAAGCTGCCAAAATTCAGGAACTCTCAGGTATATTTTTCTTGCCCTTTCTTGCTTGCTCCGATTATTATTATGTCCTTACTCCATTGCACACTTGCAGCTACTGCCACTCGTTCCGCCGAGCTGGAGGCTGCTCAGAAGAGAATCGCCGAACTGGAGACCCAGCTCGGTGAGAAGAATAGCCAGCTCGGCCACGCCGAACAAAACAAACAACGCCTGGCTGCCGCCGAAACTGAGCTTGAAGCCAAACTTCAACGAGTTGTCGATGATCTCGCCGCTGCCCGACACACTCATGAACATGAACTCCAGAGGCTCTTCGATGCCCGAATTGAGGTTGAGGGCCAACTCATGAAGGAAAGGGATGCCGCGGTTAAACGTGCTGAAGACATGGACACCCAGCAGATCATAGAGATCCAGCGCGCCCAAGCTAGTGTTGATCTTTCCCACGCCTGCCTCCACCGAGTAGATCTTTCTCTTGTAGGTAATTCTTGCTTTTGCCACTCCGATCTAACTTTGCCACTCCGATCTAACTTTGCCACTCCGATCTAACTTTTCCACTGACCGGACTAACTTCCTTCTCCGATTGCTCCTGCCAGATGCCTGGCCTCATTCCAACGCCACCGCTGACGAAGCAGTTGCCGCAGCCCGCCCAGTGCGGGGTGTGGTAGTTGCTGCTGATGCCGGCTGGGACGCCGAAGACTTTGTGTTTGCCCTGGATGCTCGGATTCCTCACGTCAAAGGTGCCCTGTGCACATACAAGACTTGCATCCAGAGGTTGAATGACAAGTTGTTCAAAGGCAAGCAGAAAGCCATTGCATTTGATAAGCATGAAGATGTTGCTCGGAGTCTAAAAGCTGTTGGCCGCCAGGTTGACCATATGCTTGATTCTGCCTTCCGATCTGGGGTCCAGGCTGCCCTCTCCATCGCGAAGATCTGGTATCCTAGAATTGATCTGCAACTGATGACTGCTCTACGGGAGGGCTCGAAAGAATCCATCGGTGAGCTCTGGACTCAGATCTGCCATATTGCCCGGGAGCTTGCCAATGGTATGGATCTCCTGGAGGTCACTCCCTATGTTGATTCTGCTGGCCAGCCGACTGGAGTTGCCTCCTTCAGCGACCTTTTGTATACCACAAGTGAGGAACAGGCGCCTCAGTCCCGACCTGCTCGTCAGGTCGGCCACGAGAACTACCACTCTTCAGATTATGCCGATGATGATGCTGAGGAAGAGAGCGAAGGTTCCTCCGACGGGCACTCGGTGAGTGCCGCCCAGGAGCCCCCTCGCGATCAAGCCAAGACCACCGCCTCCTCTGCTCCCAAAGGTGCCGCCAGTACTGCTCCGACCGCTCCCTCTGCGTCAGATGCCCCGGATGCTCCAGATGCACCAGCTGCTTGAGCTCGGCACGCCGACCTCGTTTCCTTCTTTTGCTCGATAAACAATTAAATTCCAAGTGCGTCCGTCGAGGGCCACTTTCATGTAATGAACACCATTCGGCCAACTGGCCCTATCTTTTCTTGTGAACCTAATGTTTGCTTAAATGATCATGGCATTCCGCCCTTGCGTTTTTCAACCGATTGCCTTTTTCTTTGCCACTTTTTCTCTCTTGGTCAAAACTCTCACCGACCTTACAGCCGACCTGCGGTCTGTGGTCGGATCGGAGAATGGACCTTAAAAGAAATTTTGACAAATACTTCTAGGTTCCCAGTTTTTCTCGCAAGGGTGAAAATTTTGTAGCTGGGCCGCTTGCACCCTACCGATTGCTTGGCCAGCCAGCCTGGTCGCAATCGGCGGGTTGTGAACGGCTTGTTCCGAGCTAGATATACCTTGAGTATAAACTCTCCGATTGATAATTTTGTTCGGCCGCATCCCCCCGACATTACAGCCGACCTGCGGTCTGCATTCGGTTCGGACCAAATTTCACAAAACTCTTCATTCGTTTCGCTTTTTCCTCCAAGTATACCCTTTTCGGGGCAAACGGCCAATCCCCGGGTCTGCTTTTGCTGACCCTGGAACTGAGACATGGTAAAACGAATAATTTCACAACTTCTGCCGAATGCGATCTCATGGATTCACGGCTATTCTCATTGATAATAATTCCACAAAGGGAAGGGATACAATAATACCATTCAAGTGTAAAACGGACATAACAGCTCGGAGTTCCAAGGACGCTCCGTTTCCTGCCCTGAATTATCCACGTATCGGGTCAGCTTCCTGAGATCAATGAGGTAATATGCATTGTTTTTTAGTGCTCGACTGACGACGAATGGACCTTCCCAAGGAGAGGATAACTTGTGTTGGCCGTCCGATTTCTGGATTCGGCGCAACACCAAGTCACCCTCACGAAAAGCTAGGGGACGAATCTTCTTGTTGTGGTAGTGACGCAGCTTCTGCTGGTATATTGCCGACCTGGACAAAGCCAGGAGGCATGCTTCTTCTTTGAGATCAACGCCGTACTCACGAGCTTCCTTGGCTTCTGCTTCCGTGTACATGGCATGACGAGGTGAATCGAACTCAATGTCGGAAGGGAGCATTGCTTCGGCGCCATATACTAGGAAGAAAGGGGTGAATCCAGTTGAACGGTTCGGCGTGGTACGCAAACTCCAAAGTATTGCTGGTAGATCATCAATCCATGCGCCTGGTGCTCTTTCCAGTGGCTCCATTAATCTTGGCTTGATTCCGGACAAAATGAGACCGTTCGCCCGCTCAGCTTGACCATTTGACTGGGGGTGCACCACGGATGCGACGTCCAGCCGGATGCCCTGCTGGGAAGCAAAACGAGCTAGTGCCCCCTTGGCGAAGTTTGTTCCATTGTCAGTGATGATGTTGTGTGGCACTCCATATCTGACCATGATGTCTGCAATGAACCTGACCGCAGTCGGCCCGTCCAGTTTCTTGATCGGCCTTGCCTCTATCCACTTGGTAAATTTGTCCACTGCTACCAGTAAGTGTGTCATACAACCTCTTGCTGTTTTGAACGGCCCTACCATATCCAGACCCCAGACTGCAAACGGCCATGTAATCGGAATTGTCATCAGTGTTGAGGCTGGTAGGTGGCTCTTTGCTTTAAATCTTTGACACCCGTTGCAATGCTTGACCAGATCTTCTGCTGCTGCTTTCGCAGTTGGCAAATAGAAACCGTGTCGAAAAGCCTTGGCGACTATTGCTATTGCTGACGCATGATGACCGCATTCACCTTGGTGGATATCTCGGAGCAGCTCCAGCCCCTTGTCCTCTTCCACACATCGCTGAAGAACTCCTGTTGCGCTTCGGTGCTGTCGGGACCCGGGGTTAGCGTACGCAAGTACAGTTAAGACATAGTCATATGGAGAGCCGAGAACCGCACCCACTTGTCTAAGCAGACAAGGCCAAGCACTGAACATTCTCGGAAAGCATCGTACGTGAGGGGCATCCCATTCAGGCCGGATGATCAACTGAGATGGGTCCTCATCGTCCGCACACAAGTCAAATGATATGGGTGGTGAACTCCCATATTCAAAGACAAGTCGCCTCAACCATACTACCGACTATCTCAAAACTCTTACATAGACTTACTCCAGCCCGATCACTTAGTCGGGGTCTAGGGCGGGCTCGATCATACCACAAAGTGTGCACGAGACGGAGTCTCGAGCAATCGCATCGCGATGCCCCAAGCTGCGCACATCTAAGGGCCACTTGGTGTATGAAAGACCGCCAGCCAGAACACAACTAAGGTCTCGAAAACCCATACAAAGACATGCATGTTATAAACATACACGCAGCACACATGCTTTGTATGAACAGCAGGTACCATTGCAATTCTCTACAAAGTGCACATTTTATTTATAACTCTTATAGAGTACAAACAGAGATCACATACAGGTGATCCAACATTACAACACAGGCGGAAGCAAATTATGTCTGAGTACAGACAAGTTTAACAAATGGCTTAAGAAGCCTTATTTAAACACAAAGCCCTCCACGAGGGAACCAGTCGTCTGACGGGGACTAGACTAGTTGGTCTTCAGTCGTCCAGCTCGATGAAGAAGCCACCTTCGGGGTCAGTGGCATCATCTAAAACATAGATTTAAGCAAACGTGAGTACAAAGTCGTACTCAGCAAGACTTACATAGGAGCTATACTACTCATGCACATGTATCAAGGTAAAGGGAGGTGGGGTTCACTTGCAGAAGTACCAGCTTTGACTTGGCTAATCCTGAACTACGAGTACCAGACTTTGAGGTAAGAAGCGTACACGAGTCCACTACTTTCTCCAACCAATACACCACTATGGTGCCTTCCTCGAGTTCCCCACGAGAAAGCACGCCATAGCACTCACACTTATCTTGGTGTGTTTTAGAAGTATCCGGTTCAAGTTATCTAATAATCAAGCTAAGCTTTCCAAGTAGTCCATAACCGCGGACGCGGCTATTCGAATAGTTTTGTTAACCTTGCAAGGGTGTACCGCTACACACACATGACCATCATTTACCGCCTTTGATCTCGACACCATTTAAGGGGTGCTAACGAGGATGCTCACCACAACTGTTACCTCATAGCCGATCTAGTCCGAGAAAGCCGCCTACTTGGGTTGGTTACCACAATCGTGAACCCGGCCGGTTTACCGAAGTGGACCCAAGTGATGTGTGCGTGGTGCATAAGCCGGTCTCGGATGAGCCGTTCTCTCACTTAGCAACCAAGCCACTGACCTACCAGAACTCCGAACTATTGCGACATCTGGACATCGAAAGGGATGAGTTAGTAAGTTGAGAGGGGTCAGTGAGCCCAATGTGTGGTTGTACTCTTTATCTTGGATCACCACACAAGAACTCGTACTAGGGCGGTGTTCAACGAGACAACCCACCGTGTTACACAGCCTCTCATCGTTCACCTTGTATTAGGTTCGATTCACCAACACTTTTCTACCATCATCAACGTGATCATTCCCATCCCGACTCACATCACAGTAACAACATGGTATCATACTAAGCATGCAATAAGCAGTAACATTGTAGGGTCCACATGATATCAAACAAATCCTACATTTGCTAGGATTGTGGTTTGCTTACTACTGTGACAAAATGATAGGTCATGCAAAGGAATGGGTTCATCTATGTGGTAGAAACGAAGCATGGTGATCATCCTAAACAATGCATAAGCGAGACATGAGAGGGAAGTGGGATTTTATCGACATGATCAATGGGGGTTTGCTTGCCTTGCTGACGAGGTTCGGGTTCGGGGTCTTCAACGAAGGGGGTGACCTCGGGTTCCGGCTCCACGTCTATCAGCAACATGACAATCATAGGATCAACATAATGTACAATGCACAGTCACATGAATAAGATTGAAAGGGTGATGTTCATGATACTGATGTGTTGAGCATTCCATTTAAATGGAGTATATTGCAAATTGAATTGCAAATTCGAACTCCACATTTGAATTCAAATTAACCAAGTTGCATGTGACATTGATTGATCATTTTGAATTATTTTCAAATGTGTATGATATGCCTCTGAAGTGTGGTTGAATTGTAGCTTAATTCCATGGTCCAAGTTGCAAGATCATTTGATTTGAATTTGAATTAAATTCAAATAAACCAAATGACATATGCTACTGGTCCCATTTTAAAATCAACTCAAACAGAGTTGAAAGTTGCATATTTGGAAAGATAATTTTCTCCTGATCATTTTTCATATATTATTTGTCCAAATTGGAGTTAATATGAATTTTCTATGAATTTCCAAAGTTTGGGGTATTTTCTGGAATTTCTTCTTTTAATTCAAATATTCTCTGGAAATTCATTTAACTGATTTATTGCGCAAGTGCTGACGTCAGGGGGGGCTGACATGTGGGGTCACCTTGTCAGTGACTGGTTTAATTAACGCGTGGGTTAAATTAATCCAGTGGCTTAATTAAGCCACTGGGCCCACTGGTCAGTGATCCAGGGGGTCATTAGCCGAGTAATTAACAGGGGGGGTTTGGCTAACTCGCCGCCGGCTAAACGCCGACGACTAGAGTCACGACGGCGCTGCACGGGAATGCGAATCCGGCCACGGGAGGGGAAACGGAGGGCACCGGCTTGCTCCTGGAGGTCGTCCGCGTCTTCTGGAGGCAACAGGGGGTCACGGGGTGCTCGGAATCGGCGACGGCGACGACTCAGGCGGAAACAGAGAACTGGCGAGGTCGTAGATGACGTTGTGGTGCACGGTTTGAGTTGATTCGGGGCTCGTTCGAACGCTAGCACGTGCAGGAGTCAAACGCGTGCACTGGGGGTTCACGACGAGCACTGGAGCGAGGAGGACGACGACCATGGCGGCGACGAGCTCCTGCGTCCATGGTGGATCCGGCTAGAGGAAGCAAACGAGGGGGAGAAGTGAGGGGTTCCGGCCGTGAGCTCACCCTGAATCTATCTGGAGTGGTGGCTTGCTCGGGGAGGCGCTGGAGCTGCCGGAATTTGAAGTCGATCCACGGCGGCCGGCGATGAAGACAACGAAGCTAGCGAGCTCGTGGAGGCGTCCTGCTCCGATTCCTTTCGCAGGTCGATGAAGACGACGACGAGGAGCACGGTGGACTTGCTGGCTTGAGCTCTAGGGCATGGTGGCCACGCGGGGGCTCGACGGCGCTCCGGCGTTCTTCTCGGGCGACGATGAAACGGGCGAGAGAGGAGGGGAGGGAGCTCGTGGAGGGGGGGAATGGACTGCGGAGGCTGCGGGGAGTCTCCAGGTGCGAGAAGAAGTCACGGGGAGGCCTGGAAGCTCCTCGACGACGACGTGTCGTCCCCAGCTAGCTCGGTGGCATTCCACCGAGCAGCTTGGAGGCGCGGGACGGGGAAGAAGACGCCCCTGCCCCTGTGGGCCGGGTGGGCTGGGGTGGGCCGACTTCGCCTGGGCGCCAGGTAAGGAAATTTCTTTTTTTTCTATTTTTCTTTTCTGCTGTTTGTTCTGTTTAGCCAATTAAAATAGCTAAACATTTTTTTAAATGCTGAAAATTTTTATGTGGCCTCATAATAATAAAGACTAACCACTTATAAACTTTCAACATTTTTTAAATTCAAATAAAATTTGAATCTTAAATCAAATAGGGGTATTTCTTTAATTCCAAGGCACTGTTTGATTATTTGAAAAATCTATGAGCATTGGATGGGTCCCACATCACTTGATATGTGATCACACTCATTTATAAGATTTTTCAAAAATCTAACATGAATTTTTGGAGAAGATTTTTATCTGGCCTTTTGAATTAATTCATCTGGGGGGGTGTTCCTTCTCCCATTTGGATTTTGAAGTTGATTTCCTCTGAAAATTTGACATGATGCAAGGTTACTTGATCCTAGCACATTACCTAACAGAGGGTTCTGACAACTCGCCCCCACTCAACAGAATCTCGTCCCGAGATTCAGAAGTCTGCGGGAGGAAGGTGGGGTACTCGGCACTGAGACGGTCTTCTCTTTCCCACGTAGCTTCTCTTTTGGAGTGGTGTGACCATTGCACTTTCAGAAACCCAATCTTCTGACGGTGGGTGACACGCTCTGCGGAATCAAGAATATGAACGGGGTATTCTCGATAAGAAAGGTCATCTTGGAGATCAAGCGTTTCATGGTCGACTTCGCGGATGGGGTCCTTGAAGCAATGCCTGA
Source organism: Bromus sterilis (assembly GCA_950022295.1). NCBI lineage: Eukaryota > Viridiplantae > Streptophyta > Magnoliopsida > Poales > Poaceae > Bromus > Bromus sterilis. Next base: position 84,851,460 of record OX465595.1, on the reverse strand, counting down.
GTTGGGACACATGGAATACATCATGTACTCGGGAGAGGTGCGGAGGTAGTTCAAGTTGGTAGGCAACTTGTCCACGTTTAGAAATAATGCGGAAAGGTCCGATGTAACGTGGGGCCAACTTGCCTTTGATACCAAAACGTTGGGTTCCCTTCAGAGGAGTAACCCGAAGGTAAGCCTTCTCATCCAGATTGTAGCTCTCTTGCCTATGATGACGATCATAGTAGCTTTTCTGACGAGACTGGGCTGCTTTCAATTGATCACCAACAATGCGAACTTGCTCTTCTGCTTCCTTGATCATGTCCGGTCCAAAGAATTGTCTTTCACCGGTTTCTGACCAGTTTAGTGGTGTTCGACATCGTCGTCCATAAAGGAGTTCAAAAGGAGCCATGTTCAGACTAGATTGAAAACTATTGTTATAAGCAAATTCGGCAAATGGAAGAGACTTCTCCCAATTCTTTCCGAATGAGATAACACAAGCTCTGAGCATGTCTTCAAGAATTGGGTTAACCCTTTCGACTTGACCGCTAGACTGAGGATGGAAAGCCGTAGTAAAGGAGAGATGAGTTCCCAAAGCACGTTGGAAGCTTCCCCAAAATCTAGAGGTGAAAAGGCTACCACGATCAGAATTGATTTCCAAAGGAACACCGTGAAGGGATACAATTCTGGAGATGTACAAGTCTGCTAACTGGCTAGCAGTTATAGACTCGCGAACCGGAAGGAAGTGAGCAACTTTGGAAAGTCTATCTATGACAACGAAGATGGCATTGTTTCCTTTCTGGGTTTTTGGAAAGCCGGTGATGAAGTCCATACCGACTTTGTCCCATTTCCACTCGGGAATAGACAAAGGTTGAAGTGTACCAGCAGGTCTTTGATGTTCTGCCTTAATGCGACGACAAACATCACATTCGGCAACAAATTGAGCAATGTCTCTCTTCATCCTAGTCCACCAAAATCTCTGGCGTAGATCTCGGTACATTTTTGTGCTACCGGGATGAATCGAGAGGGGTGTGTCATGGGCTTCCTTGAGGATGAGTTGCCTTAGTTCCCTATTCTTAGGTACTACCAAACGATTTTCAAAGAATACCGTTCCTTTGCTATCTGTGGAGAAACATTTAGCAACTCCGCTAGCAATGTTCTCCTTGATCCGGCGAACACCTCGTGCACGCCTTTGGGCAACTATGATTTGATCCTCAAGAGTTGGTTTCGCCACCAAGGTAGAAAGATAGCCATGAGGAACAATCTCAAGATTGAGCTTGCGAAGGTCCTCATGAAGAAGTGGTTGATACTGTTGTAACATGAGGTTGTTACAATACGACTTACGACTTAGTGCATCAGCCATGACGTTGGCTTTGCCTGGGGTGTAAGAAATTACTACGTCGTAATCTTTTATCAACTCAATCCAGCGTCTTTGCCTGAGATTAAGATCTGGCTGGGTGAAAATGTATTTGAGGCTTTGGTGGTCGGAATAAATCTCGCAACGGTTACCAAGGAGGTAATGTCGCCAAGTTGTTAGGGCATGAACTACGGCAGCGAGTTCAAGGTCATGGGTAGGATAGTTCTCTTCATGTGGCCGCAACTGGCGTGAAGCATAAGCTACCACATGTCGATCTTGCAGAAGTATGCATCCTAACCCTTGCCGTGATGCGTCACAATAGATCTCGAAATCCTTTTTGGTGTCTGGAGGTGCAAGTACGGGTGCAGAAGTCAATCTTCTTTTTAGCTCTTGAAAGCTTTCCTCGCACTTGGGAGTCCATAGGAATTTCTTATCTTTCTTGAGGAGTTCAGTTAGAGGCTTTGCAACTTTAGAAAAGTTCTCGACGAAGCGACGGCAATAGCTGGCTAGGCCAAGAAAACTCCTAACTTGCTTAACCGATTCAGGTGGAGTCCAGTCAAGGACGGCCTGAACTCTCTCGGGATTCACAGCAATGCCTTTTGCAGAAACCACGTGGCCTAAGTAGGTCACTTCTGGTAGCCAAAATTCACACTTGGAGAATTTAGCATACAGGCGATGCTCTCTAAGTTTCATCAATACCAGCCTTAAGTGTTCGGCATGTTCTTCTTCGTTCTTCGAGTATATAAGGATGTCATCGAGGTAAACCACGACGAACTGGTCCAAATACTCCATGAAGATCGAGTTCATCATGCGTGAGAAAGTGGCGGGGGCATTGGTTAAACCAAAGGACATGACGGTATACTCGTAAAGACCATAACGAGTAGTAAAAGCCGTTTTGGGAATGTCCTCGTTTCGGATTTTGATTTGATGATAACCTAATCTCAAATCCATCTTGGAGAAGACAGAGGATCCTGTAAGTTGATCATAAAGATCATTGATCCTGGGCAATGGGTACTTGTTCTTTATCGTCGCTAAATTTAGCGGGCGATAGTCTACGCACATCCTTTCTGTTCCATCTTTCTTCGTTACAAACAGAACAGGGCAACCCCATGGCGATGAGCTAGGGCGGATGAAGCCTTTCTCCAACAAAGCTTCCAGTTGGGTTTTAAGCTCAGCTAACTCACGTGGGGCCATTTTGTATGGGCGTCTAGAAATTGGTGCGGTTCCTGGGGCAAGATCTACAATGAACTCTACACATCTGTCGGGTGGCATTCCCGGCAGCTCTTCAGGAAAGACATCCGGGAAGTCCCGAACCACCAGAATATCTTCAAGTTCGGGAAGGGGAAGTACATTCAAGGAATGCACTTGGGTTCTTGTTCTGGGTGAGGTATAGTTGACGGTTTGGCCTGAAGGGTGGGTGAGTTTCACGGATTTGCCTTTGCAATCCAGGTAGGCATTCTGTCTTGATAGCCAATCCGTGCCAAGGATGACATCAATGTCTGAAGACTTGAGGGCTATGAGTGAAGCAAGGAATACTAAACCCTCAATTGCAATTTGGTTACTATGGCTTACTCTATTAGTTTGCCATCTTGACCCTGGAGTTTGAATAATCATTGGAGTGGACAATTCAACAAAGGGTAACTCATGACGAAGTGCATAACTTTCCGACATGAATGAATGAGATGCTCCTGGGTCGAAAAGAACGGAAGTAGGAACAAAATTGACTGGGAGCGTACCAAGAATGACGTCAGTGGTGTCGTCAGTCTCTTCGGCGGCAATCTGGTTCACACGTGCACGAGTGGCGGGAGGAGCGGGTTTGGCGGTGTAGACCTTCTGGGGTGGCTTGCCACGACCATTGTTGTTGTTGTTGTTGCCTCCGGCACGGGGTGGAGTATTCTGGTGTTGGAGCTGGTTCTGGGGACACTCATGAGAATAGTGGCCTGCCTGACCACACTTGTAACAGGCTCCGAAAACAGTGCGTGGAGCTGGGTTGTTTGGTGGAGCTGGGTGGAACTGGGTTGGTGGACGAGGCGCCACATAGGATGGCCTCGGTGGGTTGTTCTGGCGGAACATACTGTTTGGAATCCAGATCTTGCGCTTCTGGGAGCCAGAACTGGATGAACTGTCATCTCTAGGGTGTTTGCGGAAATCGTTGGGGGTGTTCATGTCCTCGGCCTTGATGGCCTTGTTGACAAGGACCTAGAAGGAGGCAAAGTCATGAAGATTGAGCTCACGACGAAGTCTAGTGTTGAGGCCACGACGGAACCTCTCTTGTTTCTTGGAGTCGGTGGAGACTTCTTCGGTAGCATAACGAGCAAGTCGGTTGTACTCACGACTAAACTCATCAACGGTCCTTCTGCCTTGAGTGAGGTTACAGAACTCCTCACGCTTGCGCTCCATAAGACCCTTGGGAATATGGTGCTCACTGAAGGACGTGCAGAATTCCTCCCAAGATGCAGGTGGTCCATCGGGACGCATATTCAGAAAGTTCTCCCACCAAGAGCTAGCTGCACCTTCGAGGTGATAGGTGGCATAATTGACCTTGTCGCCATCTGCAACATGGCCGGCTTGGAGCTTCCTCTCGATGCTGCGAAGCCAGTCATCGGCGTCAAGGGGCTCGGTGGAGTAACGGAAAACCGGGGGATGAAGCCGGATGAAGTCGTCCAGAGACACCAGCTCATTGCGCTGCTGAGTGGTGTTGCGTGCGATGACTTCCAGTAGGTGGTGAGAGTCACGGCGGTTCCTCTCGACCTCCATCAGAACTTGGGCCATTGTGGGTGGGGGTGGAAGGTTATCTTCCTCCTGATTGTTCCCACAACCTTGGTTACGACCAATCTGGCCACGTGTTCCTTGAGACATCCTGAAGGTGAAAAATCAAAGTCAAACAGAGTTGATTTCAAGAGTCTAATCAAGGTATTGAAGTACTGGAAGGATTACAGAGCAAAGGAAGTAATCATCTTGACAACATGGTGATAAAAGCATACAAGCCATATATTCACAAGCTGTCATACAAACCATACATCGTTTTAGTACAAGCACTAAGCTAATACAAACATGATGAAGATGATACATCTTTCAGAGGCACTCTGACTTCCTATACATTATTTATCTAAGCCTCTGGAACTTAGACACCTTGCATACAATACACTAAGATACTACTACATCATCACTAAGTAAGACCACAGGCGGTCTCACTCATCTCCATCTCCATAGTACTCCTCGTAAAAGTTACCCGCGTATCCCGGTAGCTGGAGGTGACCATCGGAAAACACGGAGGCTTGTGGACCCTGATATCCATTTGGGCAAGGATGGGGCCTAGGTCCAGCGTAGGGTGGAAGCAAAGGACCACGGGGTGGAAAAATTCCTCCAATCTCGGGCCAAGCAACTCGAGAAGGCATCTGGGTCCTCACTGGATAGATCGCATCATGCTCAACTGATCCCACGCTCACAAAGGGTGCCAAAAGTGTTAGTGCTCGATACAGACGAACACGGGTGGCGTGGAGCTCGAAACGGAGAGCGCGTGCATCACGATCTCTGTCACTAGCAAACCTAGCAGTCATCTGAAGTGCGGGATCCTCTGCAGAGTGATCTGAGTAGAGTCCGGTGTAATATCCCTCTTCTCCTGGAAGTGCAGCAGGGATATAGCGGAAAGAAGTCTCTCTCAGCATAGTGTGCTCCTCTCTCAGCAGTGTCATACATGAGTATGCAGCATCCTGCACAGCCATGTTCTCGGTAACGCCAATGCCATGTCCAAAGTGGATAGGCTGAGTGACTCCAACGTGGTGCGGATAGATCCGGACAATGCAGTGGAACTGGGTCTGGTTGAAGTCGTGAAACTGCTCCTCGATGGTGTACTCAGGGTACCACCGATATCCCACGTAGGACATCATCTCGATCAACGTGGCGGGATGGCCACGCACACCGAGGCACCTGGTCAAACTAACAATCTGCCGAGGGGGAAGATCTGCCATCTGAAACAGAAAGGAGTTTGCAAATGCATCAGATTATGAGATAAACCTGGAATGACTCGGACAGCATAACGGCTATAATTGTAAGAAATGACAATTTCTTCCAACATGGAAACAACACTTACATACGATGTAATAAAACAGGGAGCATAACCACTCTAACAAACCGATCACAACTTTCCTACGGCTATGAGGAAACAAACAACGAGATGTTCTAATCAGACAGAGGAGAGCCTAGTCCTATCTTCCTGTAGAACAAGATGAGTTTGACTCAGAACTCAGAACGAAGGGGGTAAGGAGAAAAAAGAAGCCTTACGTTGTTCCCTTATATACCCAGAGTAACTATATAACTATAGCAAGCTAGACTCAACTTCGGCCAAGGCTACTAGTCCTACAGTCAGTCCTGCTCTGATACCAAGTCTGTCGGGACCCGGGGTTAGCGTACGCAAGTACAGTTAAGACATAGTCATATGGAGAGCCGAGAACCGCACCCACTTGTCTAAGCAGACAAGGCCAAGCACTGAACATTCTCGGAAAGCATCGTACGTGAGGGGCATCCCATCTAGGCCGGATGATCAACTGAGATGGGTCCTCATCGTCCGCACACAAGTCAAATGATATCGTACGTGAGGGGCATCCCATACTACCGACTATCTCAAAACTCTTACATAGACTTACTCCAGCCCGATCACTTAGTCGGGGTCTAGGGCGGGCTCGATCATACCACAAAGTGTGCACGAGACGGAGTCTCGAGCAATCACATCGCGATGCCCCAAGCTGCGCACATCTAAGGGCCACTTGGTGTATGAAAGACCGCCAGCCAGAACACAACTAAGGTCTCGAAAACCCATACAAAGACATGCATGTTATAAACATACACGCAGCACACATGCTTTGTATGAACAGCAGGTACCATTGCAATTCTCTACAAAGTGCACATTTTATTTATAACTCTTATAGAGTACAAACAGAGATCACATATAGGTGATCCAACATTACAACACAGGCGGAAGCAAATTATGTCTGAGTACAGACAAGTTTAACAAATGGCTTAAGAAGCCTTATTTAAACACAAAGCCCTCCACGAGGGAACCAGTCGTCTGACTGGGACTAGACTAGTTGGTCTTCAGTCGTCCAGCTCGATGAAGAAGCCACCTTCGGGGTCAGTGGCATCATCTAAAACATAGATTTAAGCAAACGTGAGTACAAAGTCGTACTCAGCAAGACTTACATAGGAGCTATACTACTCATGCACATGTATCAAGGTAAAGGGAGGTGGGGTTTACTTGCAGAAGTGCCAGCTTTGACTTGGCTAATCCTGAACTACGAGTACCATACTTTGAGGTAAGAAGCGTACACGAGTCCACTACTTTCTCCAACCAATACACCACTATGGTGCCTTCCTCGACTTCCCCACGAGAAAGCACGCCATAGCACTCACACTTATCTTGGTGTGTTTTAGAAGTATCCGGTTCAAGTTATCTAATAATCAAGCTAAGCTTTCCAAGCAGTCCATAACCGCGGATGCGGCTATTCGAATAGTTTTGTTAACCTTGCAAGGGTTTACCGCTACACACACATGACCATCATTTACCGCCTTTGATCTCGACACCATTTAAGGGGTGCCAGCGAGGATGCTCACCACAACTGTTACCTCATAGCCAATCTAGTCCGAGAAAGACGCCTACTTGGGTTGGTTACCACAATCGTGAACCCGGCCGGTTTACCGAAGTGGACCCAAGTGATGTGTGCGTGGTGCATAAGCCGGTCTCGGATGAGCCGTTCTCTCACTTAGCAACCAGGCCACTGACCTACCAGAACTCCGAACTATTGCGACATCTGGACATCGAAAGGGATGAGTTAGTAAGTTGAGAGGGGTCAGTGAGCCCAATGTGTGGTTGTACTCTTCATCTTGGATCACCACACAAGAACTCGTACTAGGGCGGTGTTCAACGAGACAACCCACCGTGTACTCCTACACAGCCTCTCATCGTTCACCTTGTATTAGGGTCGATTCACCAACACTTTTCTACCATCATCAACGTGATCATTCCCATCCCGACTCACATCACAGTAACAACATGGTATCATACTAAGCATGCAATACACAGTAACATTGTAGGGGCCACATGATATCAAACAACTCCTACATTTGCTAGGATTGTGGTTTGCTTACTACTGTGATAAAATGATAGGTCATGCAAAGGAATGGGTTCATCTATGCGGTAGAAACGAAGCATGGTGATCATCCTAAACAATGCATAAGCGAGACATGAGAGGGCAGTGGGATTTTATCGACATGATCAATGGGGGTTTGCTTGCCTTGCTGACGAGGTTCGGGTTCGGGGTCTTCAACGAAGGGGGTGACCTCGGGTTCCGGCTCCACGTCTATCAGCAACATGACAATCATAGGATCAACATAATGTACAATGCACAATCACATGAATAAGATTGAAAGGGTGATGTTCATGATACTGATGTGTTGAGCATTCCATTTAAATGGAGTATATTGCAAATTGAATTGCAAATTCAAACTCCACATTTGAATTCAAATTAACCAAGTTGCATGTGACATTGATTGATCATTTTGAATTATTTTCAAATGTGTATGATATGCCTCTGAAGTGTGATTGAATTGTAGCTTAATTCCATGGTCCAAGTTGCAAGATCATTTGATTTGAATTTGAATTAAATTCAAATAAACCAAATGACATATGCTACTGGTCCCATTTTAAAATCAACTCAAACAGAGTTGAAAGTTGCATATTTGGAAAGATAATTTTCTCCTGGTCATTTTTCATATATTATTTGTCCAAATTGGAGTTAATATGAATTTTCTATGAATTTCCAAAGTTTGGGGTATTTTCTGGAATTTCTAGAATTCTTTTAATTCAAATATTCTCTGGAAATTCATTTAACTGATTTATTGCGCAAGTGCTGACGTCAGGGGGGGGCTGACATGTGGGGTCACCTTGTCAGTGACTGGTTTAATTAACCCGTGGGTTAAATTAATCCAGTGGCTTAATTAAGCCACTGGGCCCACTGGTCAGTGACCCAGGGGGTCATTAGCCGAGTAATTAACAGGGGGGGGGGGTTGGCTAACTCGCCGGCGGCTAAACGCCGGCGACTGGAGTCACGGCGGCGCTGCACGGGAATGTGAATCCGGCCACGGGAGAAACGGAGGGCATAGGCTTGCTCCTGGAGGTCGTCCGCGTCTTCTGGAGGCAACAGGGGGTCACGGGGTGCTCGGAATCGGCGACGGCGACGACTCCGGCAGAAACAGAGAACCGGCGAGGTCGTAGATGACGTTGTGGTGCACGGTTGGAGTTGATTCGGGGCTCGTTCGAACGCTAGCACGTGCAGGAGTCAAACGTGTGCACTGGGGGTTCACGACGAGCACTGGAGCGAGGAGGACGACGACCATGGCGGCGACGAGCTCCTGCGTCCATGGCGGATCCGGCTAGAGGAAGCAAACGAGGGGGAGAAGTGAGGGGTTCCAGCCGTGAGCTCACCCTGAATCTATCTGGAGTGGTGGCTTGCTCGGGGAGGCGCTGGAGCTGCCGGAATTTGAAGTCGATCCACGGCGGCCGGCGATGAAGACGACGAAGCTAGCGAGCTCGTGGAGGCGTCCTGCTCCGATTGCTTTCGCAGGTCGATGAAGACGACGACGAGGAGCACGGTGGACTTGCTGGCTTGAGCTCTAGGGCATGGTGGCCACGCGGGGGCTCGACGGCGCTCCGGGGTTCTTCTCGAGCGACGACGAAACGGGCGAGAGAGGAGGGGAGGGAGCTCGTGGAGGGGGGGAATGGACTGCGGATGCTGCGGGGAGTCTCCAGGTGCGAGAAGAAGTCACGGGGAGGCCTGGAAGCTCCTCGACGACGACGTGTCGTCCCCAGCTAGCTCGGTGGCATTCCACCGAGCAGCTTGGAGGCGCGGGACGGGGAAGAAGACGCCCCTGCCCCTGTGGGCCGGCTGGGCTGGGATGGGCCGGTTTCGCCTGGGCGCCAGGTAAGGAAATTTCTTTCTTTTCTATTTTTCTTTTCTGCTGTTTGTTCTGTTTAGCCAATTAAAATAGCTAAACATTTTTTTAAATGCTGAAATTTTTTATGTGGCCTCATAATAATAAATACTAACCACTTATAAACTTTCAACATTTTTAAAATTCAAATAATTTGAATCTTAAATCAAATAGGGGTATTTCTTTAATTCCAAGGCACTGTTTGATTATTTGAAAAATCTATGAGCATGGGATGGGTCCCACATCACTTGATATGTGATCACACTCATTTATAAGATTTTTCAAAAATCTAACATGAATTTTTGGAGAAGATTTTTATCTGGCCTTTTGAATTAATTCATCTGGGGGGGTGTTCCTTCTCCCATTTGGATTTTGAAGTTGATTTCCTCTGAAAATTTGACATGATGCAAGGTTACTTGATCCTAGCACATTACCTAACAGAGGGTTCTGACAGGTGCACCAGCTCGTTGTTGATGATTGTGTATGCCCCAGATCGGCGCTGGATTTGCCGAGCTACTACTTCATCTTCTGGGAGTGTGCCGTCTACCAGGAAATCTTTAAATGGTTCTGCCCATGATGGTGCCGCCACAATCACCATTACAGTAACTGTTTCTGACTCTGGTTGTGCGTCTTCCGCTACCGGCATCTCAGAGGAGGAAGATCCGAATGCATCTGGCATGGTTTCCTCAGTCCCCGAACTGACGACAGTAACCCCTGGTTCACAATCGGCAGCCCCTGGTGCTGCCGAATGCTCCTTTCCTTTTTGCTTTTTTGCTTCTAGTTCTGCCACTTTCAGGTCGGCTGGGATAAAGATTGACTCTGATTCTGGGGAAGGCTTGATGGATGGCTTGTGGATATTTTCTTGTGATATTCCTGGAGGAACTTCCTTTCTGGTGGATCCCAACTTGGACAGTACATCTGCTGCTTCATTTTCAGCCCTGGGAATGTGATGGAATTCACACCCTCAAAGAATCCAGATAACTGCTGCACAAGGAATCTGTACCGTGCCATATTTTCATCTTTTGTATCCCAAGTGCCAGTGCATTGCTGCACCACCAGATCGGAATCACCATAACATAGAATTCTCCGAATGCCAATCTCCTTGGCCACTCGGACGCCGTGCACCAAAGCTTCGTATTCGGCCACATTATTTGATGCGGCAAAGTGAATCTGCAGTACATATTCAAGCTTGTCACCTTTTGGGGAAGTGAGAACAACGCCAGCCCCTAGTCCGGTCATCATCTTGGAGCCATCGAAGTGCATTTGCCAGAACTGAGAGTCCGGACAGGGGGTTATATATTGAGTTTCTGCCCAATCCACCAGAAAATCCGCCAGAACCTGAGACTTGACCGCCGTCCGAGGCTCAAACTTGATCCCATGCGTTGCAATTTCTATGGCCACTTTTTCCACCCGACCGGATGTGTCCCGACTGCCAATGATTTCTGCCAATGGAGCTGAACTGACCACCGTGATCAAATGTGCTTGAAAATAAGGCTTCAACTTCTTTGCTTCCATGTATACACCATAGCACATTTTCTGATAGTGGGGATAGTTTTTCTTGGAGGTGGAGAGAACTTCACTGATATAATACACTGGCCTCTGGACCGGTTGCGCCTTGTCCTTTTCAGGACGCTCGACCACCATAACAATACTAACCACCCGATTGGTTGCTGCGATGTACAACATCATTGGCTCTTTTTCCTTCGGAGCTGCCAACAATGGAGCAGTGGACATCATACGCTTGAGCTGTTTGAATGCCTCGTCCGCCTGCGGTGTCCAGCTGAACTTGTCTGTTTTCTTCATTAATTGGTACAGTGGGATTGCCTTCTCTCCCAACCGACTGAGAAATCGGCTGAGCGATGCCAAGCATCCGGTGAACTTCTGCACATCTTTAAGATTTCTGGGCTTGCCCATCCGCTCAATAGCTGCAATCTTCTCAGGGTTGCACTCTATCCCTCTTTCGGATACCAGAAAACCAAGCAACTTTCCGGCTGGCACGCCGAACACACACTTCTCTGGGTTGAGCTTGATCTGGTATGCCCGCAAATTTGCGAATGTTTCCTTGAGATCATCCAACAAGGTTGATCCCAGCACTGATTTGACCACGAGGTCATCTACATATACATGTATGTTCCGGCCTAACTCAGGCCGAACACACCGCTGCACAATACGCTGATAAGTCGCGCCGCCGTTTTTCAGGCCGAATGGCATGGTGATGTAACAATAAGCCCTGAAATGGGTAATAAAAGTTGTTTTAATTTGATCGTTTACATCAAGCTTAATCTGGTGATAGCCTGCCGTGGCATCCAGAAAGCACAGGAGCTGACAACCAGCCGTAGAATCAATCACTTGATCAATACGGGGCAACGCAAATGGATCCTTGGGGCAGGCCTTATTCAGGCAAGTGTAATCTATACACATGCGCCAAGTTCCATTCTTCTTCGGAACCAGAACTGGATTAGCTAGCCAGTCTGGGTAGAACACTTCCTTGATAAATCCTGTTGCGAGCAACTTGGCTATCTCATCGCCGATTGCTCCTCTCTTCTCTTCTGAAAAACGCCGAAGTGGCTGCTTGATCGGCTTGGATCCAGGTCGGATATGAAGCTTGTGCTTGGCAAGTTCCCTCGGTACACCAGGCATGTCATGTGGGGACCATGCAAAGATGTCACGGTTCTCATGGAGGAACTCGACGAGCTCGCCTTCCTATTTGCTGCTGAGTCCGGCCCCAACAGTGACGCGTTTGCTCGGGTCGGAGGGGTCCAGGGCGATCTTCTTGATATCCTTTGCCGCTTGAAATATGGTCTCATCATCTGGCCTCTTGTCCTTCGTGCTCGGCATGGGGTCCTTCATTTGGGCTTGGACTGCTGCCACCTCCTTGTCCAGCTGGCGCCGTTCTGCATCTATGACCAGAGCATCAGCTATCTTGGAACCAGCGGATGAACATTCCAGTGACTTCATGTAGTCACCACACACAGTGATTGGACCATTCGGGCCTAGGAGCTTCATCTTCAAGTATGGCTGCATGATGTTGAACATGAACTTGGTGATTGCAGGCGACCCGAGAAGAACATGGTATGGGCTGCTTAGATCGGCCACCTCGAACCAGATCGGTTCTCGGCGGAAATTCTCTTCCGACCCGAATACTACCTCAAGCCGAATGCGGCCTAATGGGGTACATGACAGGCCGGGCACTATCCCATGGAACGTAGTTCTGCTGGGCTCTAACTCGCTCTCGCTGATGCCGAGTTTGATCATTGTGTCTCTGTACAGAATGTTGATGGCACTGCCTCCATCAATAAGCGTCCTGGTGAACTTGCATGAATAAAATGGTGCCGCTAAGATTGCATCCACCACGAGCATATAACTGTCCGGGTTGGGCATTACGCTCGGGTGGTCTTCTGGGCCCCATGTTATGGCATTGTCCGACCAGTTCAACCTCTGAGAAATTGCTGGCATGGTGGCATTGACTGCCTGCTCACGGGCTCTCCGACTGCCCTTGTATTCTGACTCGCTGGTGAAGATCATATATGCTGCATCATGACGTGGGAACTGCTGCCGAGCATTTTCTGGGGGTGGGGGTGGCGGTGGGGGTGGATTTCCTGCTCCCCCCTTTGCCAGACGCTCGACCCAAATGCACTGCCGATTGGTGTGCGATGCGGGCTTGCCTACTCCACTGTGCATCTTGCAAGGCTGGTTCATCATGTCTTCAAACGTGTACGGGGGCCTGGGCTGACCTGGCGGTCTCTCTGAAGGCTTCATCTTCCGACTGCCTCCCACATACCCTTGTTCCTCTTGGTGTTGCACTGTTGCTACCTGCCGATTGCCATACTGGGCATCTGGCTGCTCATCCTTCCTCTTGTTGAAACCAGTGATGTTGTTGTTGAAATTGGGGGTGTTGTTGTTGTTGTTGTTGAAATTGTTGTTCCTCTGGATCTCGTGCCTCTCGCGCCGGTTGGGACCATTTGCTTCTTCAGATTGCTGCTGCTGGCCGGATGTCTGCCCTTGGATGAAACCGCTGGGACTTAACGTGATCGGGCGCATTGCAGAGTCAGATGCGGCGAATGAATTGGCTATCCTCATCAGATCGGCCAAAGATGTTATATCCTTGCGCAGGAGCTTGTGCTTCAACAAAGACCCGTCCAAGCAGCCGTCAGTGAAGTACCGGATGGCTTGGATTTCATGAACTCCCTCGCAAGTGTTCCTGAGCTTGATCCACCGCTGAAGGTAATCGCGCAGGGGCTCGTCCTTTCCTTGTACGCAGAGAGCCAGGTGCCGAGGCAGACCTGGGCGCTCATAAGTACCCGTGAAATTGTGGAAAAATGCGTCCTCAAAATCCTTTCAGCAATTGACACTGTTGCTGGGCAAACTATTCAACCAGGACCGAGCTGAACCTTGGAGCATGAGCGGATCATAGCGTACAGCTACACGCCGACCACCTCCTGCAATACCGACAGCTGTCATATAATCGACCAGCCAATCCTCTGGCTTGACTAATCCATTGTACTTGGGGGTGTCCCTGGGCAATGTGAAACCTTTGGGGAACCGCTCTTGCCGAATGCGGGGGCCGAAACATGCTGGACCCGCCGGCGCATCATCTTCTGGTTGCTTATCCTGCTGCAACTGCTCGATTAGGTGTCTTGCGTCGTTGTCTGCGATTGCTCGGGGACCTAACCGCTGGCTGATTGCCGGCCGGACTGACGCTGCCGGTTGCTCATTGCGCATGCTGTTGACTGCTGGCTCATGCCTTCGACTGCCTCCTGCAGCCCCTTGATTCTTCCGACTGCGGTGCAAACTGCCATGTGGTGAAGATGCTTGCCTTTGCTGCCGCTGCGGCGCATTCGGCTGATTCGCACCCGCAGTCGGCCGAAGCGATTTTGACGCTGCTGGCGCTTGCTGCTCGGTGGCCGCCCTTTGCTGCTGGTTTGCAGTGGTTATGAGGTCGCGCATTCGGCGCGTCCTCTCCCGCAGCTCTTCTCCTTCCAGATGCTCCAACTCGGTGGCGATCTGCTGGGCAGCTCTCATGTTCTTCACAGGAGAACTGTATGAAATCTGTGGTGCCACAATAATGGACGCCACAGGCTGCTGGGCTCCTCCCATCTCTCTGCCGACCTCTCGGCCTGCTACCCGAAGCTCCTCGATGACGGGGGGTGGGACAACACGCTGCCGAATGCCATGCGCTGCGTTGTACTCCTGAACTGATGCCTCCATTCGGCGCTTTTCAGCGTCGATCCAATCTGATTGCTCCTTCAGAGCTTGACGCACCTTCTCCAGCTCGGCGTGAGCCACAACTGGATCGGCATGAAGATCCACGGGAGTGTTGAGCACGTCCGATGGGTTGCTTGGTCCTCCCGCTGCTGCAGTTGCTGCCCTCGCGGATCGGGAAGCTGAAGTGGAACTGTGGCGACTTGACGCCCCAGCCATCATGACCTCCGCACGGATGTGCGCAGTCGTGCCCTCTGTTCCCACGGCATCCGGCCCACCTGGCAGCGGATCCGTGAGGTCATAAAACACCCGAACCTCCCTGGGAAACACATTAGGGAGTGCTGCGACGAAGACGCGATGTCCGCCGAAAGGAATGATGACGCCGCGCGGGAGAGGCATTCCAACCCCAAACCGCGAGGCGTTGTCGATGACGAAGTCCCACGCTCCGCTCGTCATCACCAGGCCGGAGGCGAAGCGCACACTCGATGCAGATGATGGTCCCGTCCGGATCAGAACTCCAGTCGACGCCTCGGCCTGCCCTACGGTGGGCGCCAACTGTCGTCGATATGTAACGGCATATGCCATGGGGATGGCTAAAGAGGGGGACAGACCGAAGTTAATGTCACTGGTACCGGAAACGAGAATGGGAACACACGGTGAGACACCACGATGTACCCAGGTTCGGGGCTCTCCGTAGAGATAACACCCCTAGTCCTGCCGAGCTAGCTATATGCAATAACTCTGGCTACAATGAATGCTCCTTGAGCTGTTTGAGAGGAAGAAAAAGAGGGCCTTTGGTCTCTACTCTCTCCTCGCTCTCTCTGGTGGGTGAGATTGCAATAAATCCTCTCTCATCCCCCACGCAGGAGGGGTACCCGGGGCTCTTATAGGCCGAGCCCAGGGTACAAAGGTAAATACACAAGAGGAAGGGCCCAGCTGTCTGTCTCAGATCGGCTAGGGACCTAGCATCGTGCTTCTCTGGATGACCCGGTGTAGACTTGCGGCTCGCCATGCCGCTATCCCGTAGACCTCGGCAGTGAACAAGAAGGCTAGGTACTTAGGCCTGTCGGCCTGTCCGCGTGATCGGCGCTGGAGGAGACCGCACGCCTCTGACAGTCCCGATCTTCAGGGATTGCGCATTGAATGCTCTTGTACCAGATGTTCGATCTGGATCTCTGATCGGACACTGCTCTTCATACTTCGGCCGGATGCTCCTGGATGAGGCCGATTGCGCCCTCTCCGGGGCAATCGGCCCTCATTTGGAACAGTTCGGCCCACTTCTTGGTTTCTCTTGTTTAGCTCGGCCTTGAATAGACCAGTGACCTCCAGCTCGGTGATCTTTGCTTTGATGAACTATTTCCCCTGGGTGACCCTACCCGGGGGTCATTCCCCCGACAGGTCCCACACCCCGGTGCCCTACTTTGGCCCTATTTATTCTCCCGACGCAGAAACCCCAGAACAGAAGTCGCTTTTCCAATCTACGTCGCGGAGCCGCCGCAACCCTCTGTTATTCTCCGGGAGATCTAATCTGGAGGCTGCTTTGGCCTCCGGTGAGGGGAAATCATCGCCATCGTCATCATCATCGCCTCTCCATCACCCCTCCATGACTTCCTCTCTCATGTTTGAGTAATTCCCTGCTGTAGGCAAAGGGGATGGTAGGGATTGGATGAGTTAGATCATGTAATAGTTCAATCAGATTGCTGGGGGCATGTTGCCTATCATCTACTTGGTGTTTATCATCTCTGTTACAACTTGTTGCTCTTAATGCTTGTCACTTTGGGCCCGAGTGCCATGATTTCAGATCTAATCACCCTTTTGTTTCTTGAGTTTGTGGTGTTCTTGATCTTATCTATGAGTTGTATGCACCTATTATAGTCCGGAACCGGCGATCCCAATGGTGACAGCTTGAGACACCAAAGGGGATGGACTATAATTTGAGGATTCCGTGTATCCATGAAGTGTTAATGCTTTGTTCCGGTGCTCTTTGACAGGAGTACCTTAATCTCCCTAAGTTCCTTTTGGCCCCGTTTATAGCGGGAGGGTAGGAGAAAAGATGTTGTGCAAAGTTCTTATTGCAAGCACGTACAACTACCCTGGGATACACGCCTGATGTTTGATATTTGCCTAGATGATCCTTTCCATTCTGTGAGCCTTGCCCGTGTTAGAATCTATTACATGTTCGTTCTCATCCAAGCAGCACCCAACCATCCATCTCCCTAGCCTACAGTGTTTTCTTTCCTGCTGGTTACTAGTTGTTTACTTTTGCTGTTTTACTTTTGTTGTTTCACCACCACCATCACCACTATTATCACCACCACTACTACCACTGTATCACAGTTGCTACTAATACCTTTGTGCAAGCAAGTGTTTATTTCAGGTGCGGTTGAATTGACAACTCAATTGTTAAAGCCTGTACGTATTCTTTGTGTCCCCAAGTGTCGAATCAATAAATTGGGTTATCTTGCCCGCGAAGACTATCTCGATCCCCTATAGTTGAGGGTTATCACCTTGCTGACGAGGTTCAAACACAGTGTCTTCAACGAAGGGGGTGGCCTCCGGTTCTGGCTCCACTTCTATCGAGCAAATAAAACAATCAAGGAATAAATATAAATGCAATGCTCAAGCACATGATCAATATAGTTATGTGATGTTCATGGTCACAATGTGTTGGCAATTCCAATTAAAAGAAGTGGAATGCAAAGTCATTTGCAAATTCACTCCAAATTTGAATTCAAATTAAAGCCATATGGACAAATGCCATTGTTAACCCAATTTAAATTGGTCAAACATGAAAACAAAGTCCATATTCACATTCCTTGCATTTTTCTGATAATTTTAGACATATTATTTGTCCAATTTGGAGTTAAAATGAATTATTTATGAATTTCCAAAGTTTAACTGATTTTATGGATTTTTCTGAATTCTTTTAATTGGAAAAGGGTTTACTGCGCCATCAAGACGTTAGCATGACGCAGGGGGGGGGGGCTGATTAGTGGGCCAGCACTGTCAGTGGCTTAGGGGGTTAACCCCCGTGGTTAAATTAAACATCGGTTTAATTAGTGGTGCTGGGCCCACTATCATAGGCTGCTTAGGTGTGGTGGTTAGCTTAAGCTAACCCGTGCCACGTCGGCCTCACCAGCGGCTCAACGCCGGTGTCCACTGGACACGGCAGAGCTCACTAGGGACGGCGGCGCAGGCTACCAAACGGGGCGCCGAGGCCACCGGGAGGTAGGGCGTGCACGAGCGCGTCTCCTGGATCACGCAGATGACCGCGAGGAGGCCGGGGTTCACGCCGGTGACGATGGGAGCGGCGGCCGGAGCAGCAGCACGCCGGCCATGGAGAAGAAGGGGCGGGAGGAGCCGGGGTTAGGGGGAAATGATGGGGAGCTCAAGAGGAGGTTGTTGAGATGCTCAGAGGGCTCGGGGACGACTCGTCGGCGGCGAAATCGACCACGGCGGCCGGCGGCTTTCAGAGGTCGACGGCGACGATGGCTTCACGTAGGGGGCGTCTGGGCTCGATTGCTCGCGTGTGAGGACGAAGGCGACGCCGGGGAGTCTTCTGGACACGGCGGTGCGGCTAAACGGAGCCGGTGGCCACGCGGGCTCACGGTGGGCAGCGACGGCGAGCTACGGGTGGCATCGAATACGGCGTGTGGAGAAGAGGAGGTTGAGCCAGAGGAGGGGGGAAAGAAGCGGTGCTCTCTGGGCCTCGTCGGCTGCGAGAAGGAGGCAGGGGCACGGCAGGGGAGCTGCCACGGCGTCGACCTCGGCATGCCGGGCACGTAGCACCGTGCCTGGCTGCCTGGGGAAGACGACAACAGCAGTCCTTTTCTTTCTTATTTCTTTTTCTGTATTTTTGTTTTGGCTCTGCTAAAAATAGCTAGCCATTTTCTAAAATGCTCTAACTTTTTTATATGACCTCAAAATATAATTAGGTAGCCACTTATAAACTTTGGACATTTTTAAAATTCAAATAATTTGAACTTTAATTCAAATAGGGGTTTAATTTAATTCCAAGCTCCTGTTTTGAATTTTTGAAAAATCTATGAGCATGGGAATGCTACCACATCACTTTATATGTGATCACACTCATTTATGTGAGTTTTCAAAAGTCCAAAAGGAATTTTTTGAGCAACTTTATTTCTGGCCATTTGAATTAAATTCTTTAGGGCTTTTATTTTTCCCCATTTGATTTTCTTTTGAAATTTTTATCATGATGCAAAGTGACTTGCTAACCCTAGCACATACCTAACAGAGGGTTCTAACACATGGGGGCAAAACTTTGCTCTTACAAGGCTCGTGTCGCATCTAGTGGTCTTAGTCCCGTTAGGACGACGATAGATCTGTGCCTGCGTGGTGGGTGTGGCACCGGTGGCCTCAACGAGGTGCGGGTGGTTGTGGTGGTTGGGAGGTCGCATGAAGTGTTGGTGGCAGTGAGTGTTGGTGGGCCCTCGTGTTGGAGGCTGGTCGTTGGCGGTCGCCGTGAGATGCGGTTGGCTACGGTGAATTTCGATGCCTTTTTGACGATGGGCATCTTCGATGGTGGTGGTGGTTGGTGGGCTTGCCGGTGCCTATGCAGGATGATGTGCGACCGAGGTGGTGTGGAAGCTTGGGCGAAGTTCCTATCTCGGTCTTGTGCCGTGACCAGCGATGGCGGCGGTTGTGGCTGTCATCGAGCTTATGGAGGCATCACTACTTTGCTGTCGCACCCCTTCCGCACGGATCCGGCCATATCGACCTCTCTAGGGGAAACCCTTGTTCTTGTGATCGGATGATGACGACGCTTTGGTGTCGCTCTCCCTCTTTGGGCTTCGTCTCGGAGCTTGGCATCGGCAAGCGTCCATCGATGGTTTGTGGTGGTTGTGGTAGCCAGGCTTCCGCGGCAACGATAATGGTGGGAGCGATGCCAACGTCGCGACAATGATTGTTTGTTGCCATGGCGTGTCCATTGTTTTTCCTATGTTTGTTTGTTGCCATGGAGTCAAAACCACGACGATGGGATCATATCGTGTACGATGACTGGTTGGAGGTGGTCCATTCGGCGATCTCCCGTGGCGCCAGTCATGCTTGGTTTCGTACTTCAAATTTCTCCGTCAAACTCGGAGATGCCCTGTCTGGTCGTAGGTGGCTGAGTGTTGCCGCATATCTTCATGCAACTTCATGCGCCCACTGCGGTGTGGGTTGAGTCGACGATCGCCTACGACAAAGTCCGAGTTGTTTGCTCATATTTTATGGATGGTGATGGCGCCTCTCGGGGAGGAGTGATAACAATTGCGCATGCGTGCTGTCTCGGCTAGGCGACGGAGCCAAAATAAAATCCAGTTATTGGGTTTACTAGGTGGTAAAGTTAGATTTAATTGATAATCATAAGCAAATAAGTAGTAGATATAAAAGGACTTACGTATTTTGATTGGGATCACTCGAACCCAATAGTTCTATGCTGGCTGCGCCCCTGGCTAGGCCCTCTTTAAGTGGTGTGCGTGAGGTTTTTTACGAGTGTGCCGTTCGACGGTTGTGATGATTTTTGCCCGGTTCAACATAATTAACTAGGTAACTTTGTGTTCGTTCGATTTTCTTTAGTTAACTGAGCAACTTTTTTTTAATGAATACAGAAATCCTATCATTAAAAAAAACTCTATCAATAAGTTTTAAAGAACCTTGTATGGAACTCCACTGCATTTCCATGTGGGAGTATCGGCAGTACAGTTGTGTTTATAAAAGCGATCCAGACGAACACTTTATACTAGTTTCAAATGTCCGGGCTAATCAACATTCTTCATATTTAATCCAAATCTAGGATAATTTGGGGAGGCTTGGACGCGATCACCCGCATTCTCTATGTTTGACTGACGGTGATGTCCTTTGAGAAAACTAACGGTTTGATGGCGGCCGGTGAGGACGCATTAAGAACGCTGCGTGGCTCTGTTTTCGTCCTTGATTACATACAATCGGAGTCCAAAGTGGAGGCCGAAAATACTGCAGGTGGAGGAGATCCACCCGAGTAGTGTATGAGTAGTTATGTTTAGGCTGGCCAAAGCTTAGCGCCGGTCGGTCCAAGGCTTATTTGTGTTCACTTTTTTCTTGTTGAATCTAACGCATGATAAATGTTGCAACCGTAGTATAAAATGCTACTATCTTTACTATTATTATATTATCTATGTTATTTTTTTCTAAACGGATGTACTTAGTAGTATTTTAGTGCTAAGCGCATTCATTTGGTAGCACGAATTGAGAGTAAATATGGTATGTAATTTTTTTATCAGATTTTTTGTTTCAACAGTGATTTTTTTTTAAATGCACACAATAAATTTTTGTTGCATCCATGTATCAAAAAAGTTGCAACCGATAGTAAAAAATGCTACCATCAGTGATTAAAATTTATTAACACAATTATTTTTCTACAAAAAACACCAAAAATAAAAAATGTTGCATCCAATACTAAAAAGTTGTAAATATACCGCAAATGTTGCAAAGGTACCGTAAATGTTACAGTCGTATGCGAAGGGGTACGCACGAATCTGAACAGTTAAATAGCGAAGATCAAACGGCTGCGGTCTAGCGCCGGTCGACCCGCGCCTATCACTGGCCTTATGTTTATGTATGTAATACATTTTTTGATAAGCGATGTTTTATTATTTAAAAATTAAGTAGGGGTATTACACGTATCCGCCTTTAGATGCTCTGAGTGCCCTGCTCGGTGTTATTTAGCGCCGGCGTGACCGTGCTTGGCCGCGAGCTCCGTCTCGGCCGTGGGGGAGCGGACACTGGAAAAGCGCCCGCGCCGATCGCCTCGCTCGCCCGCCCGCCCCGCACACCACCCCATGTGGCCTTGGCGTCCCGCTAGCTGCTGCTGCGCTTTCGCCGAAAGCATCCGCCATCCCCCGACGACGCCTGCCGCTTTCCACGCATAACGGTCGAAAAGCACCAACCTCCTCGACTCCTCGTCCTCCTCCTCATCATCCTCGGTGCCAACACAACACAACACATCACAGATGGAGTAGTACGCGCGACGCGCACGTCTGCCGTGGCGTGCTGCGTGCCAACACCTGCCACTCGCTCTGCCCCCTCCATCCACCTCAGCCGTCGCGGCTAGCCCTGGCACGGCACGGCACGGCGAGTGAGTACTGGCTAAAGTGATGGCGTCGAAAGCCTTGCCGTCGCCTCCCGATCTTATTTTAAACGGTTTTGCTATTTCACATGTATATGTGTTTTAACTAAGTCACATGCAGGTTTAGTACCGTTTGATTCTAATGTGCTTTGTTTTTCGTGCAAGCAATCTGCTCATTTCTTGTCTACGTCCACCTAGTTCACGGCCGAGCTGGCCTTTTGTCTTTTTCATTTTCTTTCGCCTGGGTCAGGGTGACGGATGATTACGAGGCTGGTTCCCCTTCCAGTAGATTCGTTTCTTTCTTTAAGTAAATACAGTCAGCAGACTATAAGCACTAAAATATTACTCCCTCCGTTCCAAAATAACTGTCTCAACTTTGTATTAGCTCTAGTATAAAGTTGTACTAAGGCTACGACAGTTATTTTGAAACGGAGGAGTATATTTTTGCTTAATTAGAGGAGAGAAGAGAGGAGAGAGAAGAGAACCAGGCTACAAATTAATAGCCAGCTGCAGCACGTGCTCCTAGGCACTTTGTGAGAAAGACATGTGAGTCATATATCATTAAAGTAGTACATATTTATAGCCAACTATTGTACTAATTGGCTATAAGTTTGACTATAGATGACATGACATCTCCTTATAGCTAACAGCCGACTACATTATTAACCATGCTCATAGGGACGTGTGTTTTTTGTTTTCTTTTTATTTTTTTATTAAGTTTTTTTATGGTGAAAAAAGCAGGAAATTATGTATCTATTTTTCTTTTGATTTTTTTCTTTTTATTTTTATTTTTCTGTTTATTTGTTTCAAATTCAAGAACGTTTAATCCATTAGTGATTTTATTTTTTTCTTTGGCTTTTTTGTTATTTGTTCTCATTTTTTCCATTTTTTACTTTAAATTTATGTACTTTTTAAAAATTCATGATTGTTTAATTAATGTCCATCATGAAATTTAATGTTCATCTTTTTTGTTTCAATTGCAAGTTAATCTTCAATATGTAACTCGACCCAATCCATTTTTGTTCTAATTATAAATACAATTATACCTATTGAATGCATGGCCTTTTTTACCATTTTATTGAGTTGCAATTCAATCCTTTACCATCCCAGTTGCAACTCTCACAATCGACCTTTTTTCTGTCAGTGGGCTCGATTTTTTCCCCACGCAGTTTCAAGCACATCGCTGACTCACAATTCGTCCGAATTTTTTTCTACCAGTTGCAAGTACACCACCAACTTGCAATTGGGTCTTACTTTATATTGTCGCCTCAGTTGCAAGTCCACCAGCAACTTGCAACTGGAGTCAACTTATTTTTTTTCACCGTCCCAGTTGCAAGTGCACCATCGATTTGCAACTGTACTCATTTTTTCTTGTATCCGTTGCAAGTCCATCTCCGATTTTTTTTCCGCCACAGTTGCAATCCATCACCGACTCGCAACTGGACTCAATTTTTTTCCGTCCAAGTTGCAAGTGCACCAACTATTTGCAACTAGCCTCGACTTTTTTTTCCTATACCAGCTGCAACTCTCACCACCAACTTGAAACGAGGTTTGACCTTTTTCTTGCCACCCAAAGTTGCAAGCCCACTATCAACTTTCTACTGGGCTCGACCTTTTTTCTTCCCTAGTTGCAAGTCGACGACCGACTTGTAACTAGGTTTTTATTTTTTATTTTCACCCCAGTTGCAAGTTGACCAATGACTCGCAACTGAGGGTCGACTTTTTTATTTTTCTGCTCCAGTTGCAAGTCGACCACCGACTCGGAACTGGGGGTTCATTTTTCATTTTCGCCCCCAGTTGCAAGTCGACAATCGACTCGCAACTCGGGGGGGGGGTCATTTTTTATTTTCCACACCCAGTTGTAAGTTAATCATCGACTCGCAACTAGGGGTTGGCCTTTTCATTTTCACCTCAGTTGCAAGTCAACCACTAACTCACAACTGTTGTGTGACTTTTCCATTTTTCACTTTAGTTGCAAGTCAATCACCGACTTGCAATTGAAGGGTTGAAATTTTTACTTTTCACCTTAGTTGCAAGTCAACCATGGACTCGCAACTGCGGGATTGGACTTTTTATTTTCCACCTTAGTTGCAATCGACCATGGACTCGCAACTGCGGGTTTGACTTTTTGATTTTCTACCTCGGTTGCAAGTCGACAACCAACTCGCAACTGTGGTTTGACTTTTCATTTTTCCACACCAGTAGCAATTCGACCATTGACTCGCAACAATGTCTTGAGTTTTCATTCTCCCACCAGTTGCAAGTCAATCAACAACTCACAACTATGGTTTGACTTCTCATTCTCCCACCGGTTGCAAGTCGATCAACGACTCGTAACTATGGTTTGAATTTTTCATTGTTCCATACCAGTTGTAAGTCGACCACCCATTCGCAAGGGTCGACATTTTTATTTTCCACCACAGTTGCAAGTTGATCACCGACTCGCAACTAGGGGGCGACTTTTCATTTCTCCGCTCTAGTTGCAAGTCGACCACCGACTCGCAACTGGGGGTTCATTTTTCATTTTCGCCCCCAGTTGCAAGTCGACAATCGACTCGCAACTTGGTGGGGGTCATTTTTTATTTTCCATACTCAGTTGTAAGTCAACCATCGACTCGCAACTAGGGGTCGACCTTTCATTTTCACCCCAGTTGCAAGTCAACCACTGACTTGCAACTGTTGGGTGAATTTTTCATTTTTCACTTCAGTTGCAAGTCAACCACCGACTTGTTGAAGGGTTGATTTTTCACTTTTAACCTTAGTTGCAAGTCAACCATCGACTCGCCACTGCAGGATAGGCTTTTTCATTTTCTACCTTAGTTGCAAGTCGACCATGGACTCGCAACTGCGGGTTTGACTTTTTGATTTTCTACCTTGGTTGCAAGTCGACAACCAATTCGCAACTGTGGGTTGACTTTTCATTTTTTTCACACCAATAGCAATTTGACCACTGACTCGCAACAATGTGTTGAGTTTTCATTCTCCCACCAGTTGCAAGTCAATCAACGACTCACAACTATTGTTTGACTTTTTGTTCTCCCACCAGTTGCAAGTCGATCAATAACTCATAACTATGATTTGAATTTTTCATTGTTCCATACTAGTTGTAAGTCGAACACCCGTTCGCAAGGGTCGACTTTTTTATTTTCCACCACAGTTGCAAGTTGATCACCGAGTCTCTACTAAGGGGCGAATTTTCATTTCTCTGCTCCAGTTGCAAGTCGTCCACCGATTCACAATTGGGGGGTTGACATGTTCCTTTTTTCCACGCCAGTTGCAAGTCGATCACCGACTCGCAACTGTCGGTTGACTTTTTTATTTTCAGACCCAGTTACAAGTCAAGCACTGACTCGCAACCGAGGGACAACTTGAAAACTTTTATTTATGTATCAAAAACTTCTTAAATACATATATTTGAAATATAATTGCTTTAGGTTTTTAATGTTTGTGCACCTTTTTAAACGAGGGTGATAGCATTTGAAAAAAAGTTTCAACATGTATTTGAAAAATGTTTAATACGTATTAGAAAAGTTTAAAACACATATGTATGCTTGAAAAAATGTTAATATGTATTTAATTTTTAAGAATATAAACTAAATATTTCAGATGTATACCTAAATGTAAAATGTGTATCATAAAAAATAGATAAAAAAATATACTCCCTCCGATCCATAATAAGTGTCGTAAGTTTTGTACTAAGCTAGTACAAACTTTGTACTAGATGAGCGACACTTATTATGGATCGGAGGTAGTATTAAAAACATTAATCATGTATTGAAAAAATTAAACATGTACAAAATATCATTGTTGTATTCAAAAAATTTACATTATGCGTGAATTCAAGAAAAAAAGAGCCAAATAAAACCAACAAAAAACGAATAAAAAATTAAACCATAGAAAATAAAAGAAAACCAACAAAAAACAAATAAAAGAAAAGAAAACCATAAAAAAACCAACAAAGAAAAACAAATAAATGGATGTTGTCATCGCATATGACTTAGTTAAGTCACATGCGCATGTGCCCTAGTCACTTTCTATTTTAAAAAAGAGAGCGTACGGGAAGTGCGTGGTTGATGAAACTCATCGTTAATTGTAGCCCATTTGGGGCCAGGGATGGGAGTCATCTCGTCACATCAAACCTATGGATGGATCCAAGGATCCGGCCATTGCCCAGACATTGAGATTTGCTGAGGTAGCCTCCTAGAACGATGTTATTATTGTACAGCGGCCGAACCCAACCTCTTTTACAAATGGAGTTGCCATCACTTGATCACACGCCGCAACTTGTTCACTCCATGGGTGGATGGTACACACGCAATCTGTGGACCAAAATCACTATTTTGATCTATCGGTAATTTTTTTAAATAATATGTTTTAATAGAAATACGATAATTAGCACACCGATTGAATAGTTTTCAAAAGTAATACTCTATCGGTCTTAGTAGGGCCGAAACAATACGATTCGACCTCGCTAGGACCAAAACACATCTTTCAACCTTAGTAAGAACGAAGCGTCGCAGTACTTTCAAATCTTCTCAAAATATAGTGTATCGCGTAAGCTTAGTATCTATTAGTATGTTTCAGCTCTAGTGGGGACGAAACTTATAACTTTTACACTTTTATCCTGTCATTTCACTTCTAACCTTTCACGTTATATTTGTCGCTTTCACCCTTTTTTCGCCAACTTTCTCCCCCCATTTCTCTTCTCTAGCTCCTCCTATAAAACCCCCTCTCACCAAGTGCTTCATCATCGTTTTCAAGCATTCCATGCTTAGTGTCGCATCGGATAATGCCTAATGTCTTACCATTCTTCTCGCCATCTAATCATGAATTTCACCGACAAATGACCTTGTGTATTCTTTGCGATGCAACACTAATGGTTTCGGGTGATACGAGAGAGGGTAGAGCAGGAATCCATCAAGCTATGTTGTGGCTGCCGCACACCTTAAAAGCATCTTAGATGACTTCTCCCATGCCACCGGACTGTCGATTAACTTCAAAAAAATGACGCTTGTCACACTAAATATCGATGACCAACTTGTAAACGAAATTGCGCAAACTATTGGAACTGAGCTTGCCTCCTTTCCCCAGAAATACCTTGGGCTCCCACTCTCACCACATAAACTACCACCTAGTGATTTTCAACCCTTCATTGACCGTGGTGAATCTTACCTTGCGGGATGGGGCGCTATTCTCCTCTCCCGCGGAGGTAGCCTAATCTTACTCTCGACCGTTCTTGATAGTCTCCCCACGTACTTCATGTTGTGTTTCACCCTCCCAAAACGGGTCCTTGAGGAGATAGACAAATGTAGACGGATCTTTTTCTGGTCAAACGATGACTCTTTCTCGGGGGATAAGTGCCTGGTTGCATGGGATAGGGTATGTATGCCTAAGCAAGCTGGTGTTCTTGGTGTTAAAAACCTTCAAGCACAATTTTTTTTGCCTTATGTTGAAATTTGCATTCAAATTCATGCATTCACCCATGCTACCTTGGAAGGATTGGATACTCAATCACTCCCCTCTCCATATAGGTTTAGGGAACAATGCATCCTTCCTTGGTAAAGCCATTTTCAAGCATTTAAATTCACTCAGAGAAATTTCACAGGTTAACATTGGTGATGGTCAAGCTACTTTCTTTTGGCTTGACAGATGGATTCTACCGAAGCCTCTTGCTCTAGCTTTCCCTGCACTCTTTTCGCATCATACCACACCAAATGCTAGGGTAGCCACTATTATGATGGACGGAATCGAACTGGGCCTGCGTAGCTGATACGGTGAGGATAGTTCTCACTCCTTGTTGGTTACCCCAAGTGGAAGGTGAGATGTAGCGTAGAAGCAAATTTCCCTCGGTGAAGATACCAAGGTTATCGAACCAGTATGACTCCAAGAGATACAAGTAGGTGACAACGGCGCCAGAAATTAGGCGGTTGCTGGGTAATTGACGTGGACCTGCACACAGAAACAAATAACATTGCTCCCAACGAGTACGGAGGAGTTGTCAATTCCTCCGGCCTTGCTGTTTACAAAGGGTCAACGCAAGAGATAATAATAGTGGCAACTGAAAGTAAAGACTGAAAGTAAATTGAGGATGTAAACAATAATGTGAAGATGGACCGGGGTCCCGTGATTTTCACTAGTGATGTCTCTCCCAAAAGACGATAAAAGTGCTAGCGAGGTAAACAAATCACAGCTGGGCAATTGACAGAATTATGAAGGCACCGCAATGCTAACTATGCTGCAAAGAAAGGAAGGGCTCAAAAGCAATGGGTAGTACACCAAGGTAAGTAGACCAAAATCCAATTGCATCTACTACGAATCATCCACCTTGAGATATCTATCCAGAACATCTCGCTGGTATTAAGTTGCGAATCCCACCCAAAGTGTAAACTCAAAGCAACAGACAAATGCATTAAAAAGAACTTTGCGTAAAGTAAACAATCCTTGCACCCGCGGATAGAAGCACCGTTGTTTTATCCCTGGTGGCAACAACACATCCCCTAGTCTCATGTTTCTGTCACTCAAGCTAGACATCAAGGGGCTGAACCCACAATCAAGCATAACGCTCCCTCTTGGAGTTGCAGCAAATCACTTGGCCAAAGTAAAATACGGCAATGGAGAACATGCAAGAATTTACTCAAGAACAAAATATAAAAGTGAAGAACCAAATATATTACTCATCAAAATCTGAACATAGTCTCATAATCCATCAGATCCCAGAAAACTCAGCATAGCAACAACAGAAATTACAATAGTGCCTCGATCATGTGAGGCAGCTCACGAGGTCTCGAAAGTGGAAGCATAAAGAGGGGAGAGGAACATCACATAGCTACTGGTCACGGACCCATGGTCCAAGGGGGACTACTCACGGTACATCCGGGAGGCGTCCATGGCTATGGATGGCCTCCCGGAGGGGTTCCTCCTTCCGGCAGGGTGCCGAGGCAGCTTCTCCAGGCAGCCCCGATCTTGAAACGGCGGCGGCGGTACAGAGGGGAGTTCGCGGAAAACAGATCGATATTAGGGGTTTCCACCCCGAGGGCTAAATATAGGCGAAGGGGGGTGTCGAGGGGACCCACCAGGCAGCCAGGAGGCCTCCTGGCGCGGCCTAGGGTGGGGCCGCGCCAGGGACCCTCCTGGTCTTGAAAGTGCAATATATCGACCAGAGGGGGGGTGGGTGAATGGGAGATTTTCAATTTTACTGCCAGATTTTGGTTTTCTTCAGGACTGAAGCAATCATGAAGCTGAAGAAGTAACCAAAATGATGAAGAAATAAAACTTCACAGAATGTAATCATTAGGGCAGCACATCATAATGCAACAGAAATAAATCAATTCAGATAAGCAGAAGTACTTCAGATGCATAGTATGAAGACAAAGAGCAGAGGGAGAGCTGAAGCATACGAAGTCAACATAGCAAATACTGAAGCTTAAGAGGTTGAAGAGATATCACCAGAAATTTAAGACATTGGTTTGGTAGATCAGTTCAAGTTGCTGTGACAACTCTACGTCTAGTTGGAGAGGCTGAGATTCAACTCAGAAGACATAGTCTTCACCTTGTTCTCCTTGAAATAAAGTCCTCAGACTCCGTCCAATAACTAATGTGAGTCTTCAAGGTAGACTCCCGAAACCTTCACAGACTCAGTCACTCCGGGAAGTCACAATTGCATCTTGACTTCCTCAGACTGAAGACTTCTACACCGGCTGGAAGATCAGAGTCTTCAAGAGTAAAAAGCTTCGGATCACTCGAACCAACTTCCTTGAAATGCTCAACTACTCAGGCTGGTGGTTTTCCTCACATAGGTTCTTCAGTTTTCTCAGAGGTGGGTTGCTCTCAAATGACAAGTGTCAGTTTTTCTCTCGGAGCAGCCAACCCAAAAATGGGGCTGGGGGTGGCTATTTATAGCCGCGGAGCAACCCGAGGTGAAAGGACATAAATGCCCATGCATGAAATTACTCTCATGCCCTCGGAAATGACCGTTGCTAGACAGGTTCTAGCCTCTCACCACTCAACACGTGGCACGGTCAAAGTATTCTCTCTCCTCACGATTTTCAGAAGAGTCGCACTGGCGATCTTCAGACTCCTCAACCGAAGTTAGTTACCTCAGTGTCCTGGAGAATAACGTCTCAGACACCCGAGGACTGAACTTCTACTGCAGGAGATTTCCTCAGGGTTTTTCTTCAGGATTCCTAACTGAGCACTTCCTCAGACCTTCGGAACTCGTTTTCTTCAACCCCTCCAACAGTGCGGTGTTTTCCTATGACTCAAGAAGTATAAAAAGTCTTAGCGAAGACTACGCTTCAACTTCGTCTTCAGCGCGAACTTCCTCAGGATCGTCCTCAGCTTCAGCTTCAACCGAACGCTTCAGGATCCTGATTCCTCAGGATTTCGCGCAACTTCATTCTTCAGGAAACACACCGATTTCTCCAATGTTCCTCAACATTTTGGGGGGTCGAAATTGGTGGTTAAACACCTCATCAGGGACTGTTCTTCTGTGTATACTCACAAACACATCAGTCCCTTAACCGTTTTCTCATCAAACTCCAAAACCTCAAGGGGAGGGCACTTGATGCACTTACAATCTCCCCCTTTTTGGTGATTTGATGACAATCAGGTTAAGCTTCAACGGGAATAAAATTATGAGTTTGAAGAATAAAAACTTTGAAGAACATTCCTATCATTAAGCTGGATATAATGAAGCTCCCCCTGAGGATATGCATATACTTTAAAGAAAGTTTGATATCTAAAACATTTTGAGGTATATGAGAAGCTCCCCCTATATCCAGGCATTTTTGAAGCAGTGCATGTTATGAAGTGTTTGAGGAATTTAAACAACGCACTGAGAGAGATGTTTGCTGAGATAATCACATGCATATATGATAAACTTGAGGAAATAGCATGAAGTAACTGAGCAATAGTATCAGGCAAACACCAAAATAACAGTTTACAACTCGTTACAAGAAAAATTCTTTACTGAAGAATGCGTCTGAGCCATGTAGCTGAGGATTTCAGAAAACTGACGCTTCATCCAATCATGGTTGCGGTCAACCTTCTGATGAAGACTAATCAGAAGCTCTCGTTCAGTCATCACTCGAGCCTGAGTGGTATCCTCAGTTGAGGCATGAGTTCTGGTTTCATCAGTAGTGCGAGACTGAGGATGACGAATGTTTCCACCAAGGGAATTGGTCGGAAGAACTTCATAGAATATGCCTTTTCCCTTGTCATTTGAAGCAAGCGTATGCTGAAGCACTTCGACAGGCGGCAGATATGTCCTATGATTCGGGTGATCAGGTTGAAAATCAATACCAGTCGTGGCTCGGATGAGCTTCATGATCCATGGCGCGTATGGCTTCAGGATATGAGGATTCTGTGCTGCATCAACCAGAGTTCTGAAGAAGAATTCAGGAACGTTGATTGGTCCAGACATGCAGAGGTTGTGGAGTATGTTCTTCATGATGCCAATGACTTCTTCAGCAGTGGATCCATAGCCTTTAATGGGGCAGAAGGTCTTCGCCAGAATCCGATACAATGTACTTGGAAGATACAGAAGCTCAGAAACTGGAAACTTTGTGCGAGCTGGGGCTTCAGGGGCCTGAGGCTTCATGAGCATGTTCATCAGGTCATCTCGAAGAATTTGAGACCCATAGGAGCAAGCAGTTGGGGAAGTGCACTGAGGCAACTCAAGAACGACAATTGCTTCAGGAACAGTGATGGTGTAGTGATGATGCTCAGTCATCCACTCGAGGACCCAGGTGTTGATGTCTAGAGGATCTCCTGAAACATACAAAGTTGCATAAAACTGAAGCACGAGCTCTTCGTTCCAGTGGATGCATTCGGAGAAGAACTGAAGCAGCTTGGCATGATGCAGATCCTGAATCACGCTGTTGAAGCAGGGAAGGGCTTCCATATCCATTAGAGGAATATGCTTGTGAGGAAACAATTTGTTTTGCTTATAGAGCACTGAAGCATAATAGTTCTTCTGAGTGGCTGTCCAAAACCTCAGCAGCTTTCGAGGTGGAGCAGAATGATATGGATTTTGAATCCCCTCTTGTAAGAAACTCATGGCATTGAAGAAATCAGTAGCATCGAAGCTTGGGGTATCATCAGCTTCAAGGTCACGGAAGAATGGTTTCTTCTGCTTCGGACACAAGGACCGAGCTGGAACTGGGCCTTGAGGTGGTGGAGGCGCTTGAGGCACTTCAATCTGAAGAGAGGCTTGAGGCTGAGGCGGAGCCGCTGCAGATTCTTCAGGCACAGATGTGTTGAGGTCCTTGGGAAGACGAGGTGATGTGGCATGTTTGTCTTCAGAGCCATCCTTTGAGGCTTCAACATGAGCATTTGTACTGTTTTCTGCTTCAGGAGGAGCATTTGTGCTTTGCTCGGCTTCAGCTTCAGTTTCAGCAGCTGGTGGGTCTGGCTGAGGATCAGTAGTGGTAGGTTCAGCATCATCAGTATCAGTAGTAGTGGTTGCTGCAGCATCAGTATCAACAACTGAATTTGTGGGAGCACTTGTGGCTTCTGGGTCATCAGCATCAGACGCTGAGGACGATGCACCAAATGATTCTTCAGATTGCAGAGAAGTATCAGGAAGCACCTCGGTCACGGTGTTGGAGTGAGGCTCAGGTGAGAAGACAGTATGAGTGGGTGAGTTGGTCAGCCCATATCCTCATCATGGACGCGAGGAGTTCCATGATCCATAATGTCGACGTCCATGTCTTCAATCTCAGTGATAACCGGTGGCGGTGGGGACGAAGGAGTTGGAACAATGGGTGTTGCTGCATGGGGCAGAGTGAAGACGATTAAGCTGCGCTGAGGATTTTGAGGTGGAGTTGAGGCAGCAGTAATGTGAACGGTGGTATCAGCGGCCTGATTTGTCGGAGGAGCTGAGGAAAGTGGTGTAGCATCAATGGGGTCCTCAACAGTAGGCTTCTGTGCAGCAGGTGGAGTTGAGGGTTGGGCTTCAGGCATGCGCTTGAGGCTTTTGGCAGAGGCATCAGTGGGTACTGAGGAAGCAGGCTGTCGAAGCTTCATCAACTTGGCCATCTATTGTGAGATCCGTTCCTTGGATTTGCCAATATAAGCACGGTTGGCAGCGAACTCAATGTTGAGGCGTTGAACTTCACATTGATGCTCTGTAAACTCCTGAGGAGTAACATCAGTGATGGGTTTCTTCTTGAAGTCACTGAGGACTTTCTTCAGTTTGGCCTTCAACTGTTTCTGAAGATCTCGTTGATGAATCTCGTTTATGAGGAACTGTTGAACATAGAATTTGATGTCTTTAGGGATGTCCAAATCATCAAGACGAGTGTCAGGCTTGACAGACCAAATTTCAATGTACTCCAAGATCTTCTTGGGATCAAGGAGAAGCGGGATTTCTGAACCCGTTGCTTCAGTTTTGCGTCTGGCCGCAGCACACACATATTCAATCTTATCAGCTTCAGTGGCAACGAAGCCGGCCAAATCCTCAAATTCATCTTCATCATCAGAGGTTTGAGGAGTATGGTGAATGGCGCCACGCATAGCAGTTTTCTTTGGTGATGGGCGTGGGCCGCGTTGAAGAACAGTTTTGGTCTTCAGCTGAGACTGAGGCATTGTGGTTGAGGCCTCAGGAGCATGACCAGATTCATCAGTTCGAATCCTTGAGGAGGGGGCAGCACCAGCCGTGCGTTGACATGAGGAACCGACAACTTGAGGCTTAGCTGAGGACGTCATGGAAGGCTTGATGCCCGCAGCCTTTTTGCGGTGCTGAGGCGGAGGTTGTGGCCTGGGTTGAGACTGATCCTGAGGCGGAATCTGTATCGATGCAGTCAAGTCACGAACCAGATCCTTGACACGGCTGCGACTGCGCTTGAGGTACTGCTCATATGCCGCAGGAAAGTCATCAGGGGTGTGCATTGTTGTGGGATCAGGAATGACTCCTGGCGCCGGTGGAGGTCGAGCCTTGATACCCAAGGTCTTCAGCGGCGGATTAACTGCAAACATTTCCTCATGTTGAGGATTAAGCCATTGATAGGCCACCCAACGCTTGGCCCATTCTCTCGTGATCTTCTGGACTCTTTTCTTACGATCATCAGCAGTTTCTCGTTCGGGAGTCTTCATCTTCTCATAGAGTTTAGGAGGCAGGTCTTTAGCGGTATCAGTGTGCTTACGCCGAGGAGCCATTTTATTCAGCTGAGGAGACTGAGGAATTGTACGTTCGAGCTGAGCTGCAAATGAAGTGAGACTATGAGAACCATACGATTCCTCAGCAGACATGTACCTTTGACAGAATTAAGTTGCGAGGGAAGTGGGATACGGTTATATGCGTTCATGAGGAATAGGCTGAGGAAAACAAAGGAATGAGGCATAGGTATAGGTCTCAGAAAGCTAGCAGTACAGTTGAGGATTAACTGGCTTGAGGACACAACAGTACGGAGGAATAATATGCTGAGGAATAAGCCACTGAGGAATAAGCATAACAGACTTGAGGTGAATGCTGAGGAACAATGAGTCTTTGTCCCCGGCGACGGCGAACTCCGGCGACCTCCGGCGACGTTAGCACAAGAGCTTGTGGAGCTCAAGGGCGGCGGCGCGAGAGTGAGAGAAGCGGTGGGGGAAATGGCCCGGGGGGGGGGTAGAGGGCTATTTATAGAGGGGTGAAAACTAAGGGGTTGCGAAATTTGTGGACCAGATTGCCCCTGATTGTTGGGATCCTCAGTGGATA
Organism: Bromus sterilis; assembly: GCA_950022295.1. NCBI lineage: Eukaryota > Viridiplantae > Streptophyta > Magnoliopsida > Poales > Poaceae > Bromus > Bromus sterilis. Next base: position 84,817,134 of record OX465595.1, on the reverse strand, counting down.
TCATAATGGTGGATAAGCACGACGTGCGGTAAAATCACAACAACTTGAAGACAGTTGTAACTGAAAATCCTTGATTTGAGGAACTTGAGGACAAAGGCTGAGGATGAAGACAGATGGTCTCAGGCTGTTGATGAAGACTAATGGTCTCAACCTGAGGAATACATGATGTCCGGATGAACGCATATGAGATAGACAGATTAGATAAGTGAGCACAGAGGGACGGGTCCGATCATGTTCACCTAGATGAAGAAGAAAAATTTGAAGAACAATAACTATAGGTGAACGCTGTTGAGGACAAACACGGTAATCATCAGTAATGAAGACTTGAAATCCCGAGGAGGATGAGGAACAACAAATCCTGAGGAAGTTGAGGAACAACAAATCCTGAGGTGTTTGGACGGTGGCGCTACCCACCTTATAGGGAATGAGACACTTGATACCATACAATTGTCGTATGGATCTTGAGTCAATTCCACGTTAATTTCTTCACACTTAGCAAGGTAGTTCCTCATGATTTGAGGAGTACGACGCATCGTGTGTTGTACATCAGGATTCTTCAATATTGTTTAAGCGTTAGGATGTGTGTCCATTCACTGGACGTTTGAGGAATCTAAGATATTTAGCTCACACCTCAGAGTGCTAAATCGCTTCTCATCCAAAGGCTTAGTGAATATATCAGCAAGTTGATCTTCAGTCTTCACGTGGCTGATGACGATATCTTCCTTCAATACATGATCTCGAAGAAAGTGATACCGAATCTCAATGTGCTTCGTCCTCGAGTGTTGTACTGGGTTCTGAGATATCTTGATGGCGCTCACATTGTCACATAGTAGTGGTACTTTCTTCAGGTTTATGCCGTAGTCCTTCAGAGTTTGCTTCATCCAAAGAAGCCGTGAGCAGCTAGCACCAACAGCAATGTATTCAGCTTCAGCGGTGGAGAGGGAGACGCAGTTCTGCTTCTTCGATGACCAGCACACAAGAGATTGTCCGAGGAAGTGACATGTTCCTGAGGTAGACTTCCGATCCACTCGATCTACAGCATAATCTGAGTCTGAGTACCCAACGAGATCCAGCTGTGTGCCTTTTGGATACCATAAGCCTAGCGACGGGGTGTGAGCCAAATATCGAAGAATTCGTTTCACCGCTTGGTGATGCGATTCCTTAGGTGCCGCTTGGAATCGGGCACACATGCAAACGCTCAACATTATATCAGGCCTAGATGCACATAGATATAGCAGAGAACCTATCATGGAGCGGTATACCTTTTGATCGTAGTCCTTGCCATTTTCATCAGGGCCAAGTTGTCCATTTGTGGGCATCGGTGTCTTGATGCCCTTGCAGTCTTGCATCCCGAATTTCCTCAGGCGCTCCTTGAGTTACTTCTCCTGAGAGATGAAGATGCCGTTGCGTTGTTGACGAATTTGGAGCCCTAAGAAGAACTTCAGTTCGCCCATCATGGACATCTGATACTGTTCACTCATCAAGAATGCAAATTCTTCACTGTATTTCTTGTTAGTGCATCCAAATATTATGTCATCAACATAAATTTGACATATGAACAATGCATCATCATATCATTTTGTGAAAAGAGTTGGATCGAGGGAACCAGATTTGAAGCCCTTGCTGATGAGGAAGTCCCTTAGTGTGTCATACCAAGCCCGAGGGGCTTGCTTCAGTCCATAGAAGGCTTTCTTCAATATGTACACCATATCAGGTTTCTTTGCGTCTTCAAAACCTGGAGGTTGAGCAACATATACTTCTTCCTCGATATTACCATTGAGTAAAGAACTTTTCACATCCATTTGATATAACTTGATATTATGATGGTTAGCGAATGCAAGCATAATACGAATGGACTCAAGTCTAGCAACAGGAGCGAAGGTTTCACCGAAGTCGATCCCCTCGACTTGAGTATATCCTTGAGCTACGAGACGAGCTTTGTTTCTGATGACTTGTCCATCTTCATCGAGTTTGTTGCGGTAGATCCACTTCGTGCCGATGACATTGTGAACTCGAGGGTCAGGACGTTTGACTAGTTCCCAAACATCATTCAGTTTAAACTGAAGAAGTTCGTCTTGCATTGCCTGAATCCATTCCGCTTCTTGGAATGACTCGGTGACTTTGGTGGGCTCTGAAATTGATACAAACGAGAAATGCCCACAAAAGTTAGCTATACGATTAGCTATTGCACGAGTAAGAGGACCTGGTAGGTTGACGTCAGCGAGAATTTTGTCCACTTGAACTTCATTTGCCACACGAGGAAGTCGAGGAGGATGATCTTGAGGCGCATCTTCGTCACTGCTGTCAGATTCATTTGCATCAGCTTCAGGTGCTTCAGGAGCTTCAGGGGTATCAGGAGCCTCAGGATCAGGATCGTCATCAGGATTATTTGCGTCAGGATTTGGATGTTCTTCAGGAGCAGGAGGTATGTGGATTTCTTCAGGATGATCCACAGAAATGATATCACCAGCGCCCATTTTCTTGATCTGTTCTTCAGGTGGTGCTTCATCTAAATCATGTGGCAGGTGCTCTCTTTGGGAGCCATTAGATTCATCAAATCGCATGTCTACAGTTTCAACAATTTTATAATGACTAATATTGAAGACTCTGTAGGTGTGCGAGTTGATACCATAACCAAGCATGAAACCCTCACATGCTTTGGGTGAAAATTTGGACTCGTGATGAGGATCACGAATCCAGCAGGGTGCACCGAATACTTTGAAGTAACTTACATTGGGTTTCTTACCAACCATCAGCTCATATGATGTTTTATTGAAGAACTTATGAAGATACACTCGATTGACGATGTGGCATGCAGTGTTGATTGCTTCAGCCCACCACTTGAGTGGAGTATTGTACTCAGCCAACATCGTGCGAGCCATCTCGATGAGGGTTCGATTCTTCCTCTCAGCAACTCCATTTTGCTGAGGAGTGTAGGGAGCAGAGAATTCATGAGTGATTCCCAAGTCATCGAGGAATTCTTCCACACCGAAGTTCTTGAACTCAGTGCCGTTGTCGCTTCGAATGTGCTTGATCTTCAGGTTGTAGTTGTTCATGACTCGCAGGGCGAAGCGCTTGAGGATTGCTGGGGTTTCTGACTTATAGAGAAGAAAATGCACCCAAGTGTATCGTGAGAAGTCATCAACAATAACAAGACCATACACATTACCTCCAAAGCTTGAATACTTTGGAGGACCGAATAGATCCATGTGAAGCAATTCCAGTGGTCTCGTAGTAGTCATGATGGTCTTCGCTGGGTGCTTGGCCTTGGTCATCTTTCCATCTTCGCAAGCACCACAGAGCCGGTCCTTTGAGAATCTGATTTCCTCAATCCCGAGGACATGTTTCTTCAGTACCAGCTTTTGAAGATTTCTCATTCCAGCGTGGCCGAGTCTTCGATGCCATAGCCAGCACTCTGAGGCTCGTGCCATGAGGCATGTAGCGGCCTGAGGACCTTCAGAGAAATCTACAATATACAGGTCCCCTTTCCTAACCCCACTGAAGACAACGGAGTTATCGCTAACCATGAAGACAACACAACCATGTTTTCCAAAGAGAACGGCGAGATTAAGATCACATAGCATAGATACAGACATCAAGTTGTATCCAAGGGATTCAACAAGCATGACTTTATCAATGTGTTGGTCTCGAGAGATAGCCACTCTGCCGAGACCCAATACCTTACTTTTACCTTTATCAGCGAAGGTGATGGTTTTCTTTGAAGATGGACTCAATGAAGACTCCATAAGAAGGCTTCTGTCACCAGTCATGTGATTTGTGCATCCACTGTCCATCACCCATTCAGTCTTTCCCTGCATAGGAATTAGTATCTCATACAGCAAGTTCTGAGCCAGTCTCAGTTTGAGGAATTTATGGTTCCTCAGAATTAATTCCTCAGGATGTTCCTCAGGATTGATTCTATGAAACCAAACAATATACATATCCTTCAACTGACTCAAATGATGTTGTCCTGGGCATATGATCTGCAGAATTTGTAATTGCCTCAGGACATGTCCCTGCAAGGATGATTAGTTCTTAACCACCCACATCTTAATGGGTGGTCTTGAGGCGCATGAGGACTGATGGGGGTGATGTGACCTAATGGGGTGTGAGATGGTAGCATCAGGATAAACAAATGAATAAGCATTCTTATGTGGAGCTTCGCTGTGAACAAAATGGTTAGCAGATACATGATTATAATCATTTCCTTTTGAGGTATCGTCCTGAGATGATATCCTCGGCTCATTTGCATCTGCATTCACAGGAAGGTTAGTGATGAGGTCCTTCGGAACCCAGATCTGCTTGACTGGAGGACCGTTCCTGCAGTTAGTTTCAATGTATCTGGCAAATACCTCACCATTACCATTCTTAAACAGTTTATAGTTCGAGTCAAAAGACTCAATCACCACATTTGAAGAAACAGCATCATAACCAAATAAGGTATAGGGATCAGGAGGAGGCATCTTTGACCGAACCCAAGTGGTCTCTGGATATTGTTCAGGTTTCCAGTAAGACCCATCAGGGTTGAGTTTCTGAGTGAATGCGACTCCTTCTTTCCTCGGGTTTCTGTTGAGGATCTATTTCTTGAGGATGTCACAAAGGGTCTGATGTCCTTTCAGACTCTTGAACATGCCTGTTTCTAGTAGACTCTTCAACCTAGCATTTTCTTCAGAAATGTCTATGGTATCCTCAGATGAGGGGTTAGATACCACAGAAGCAATAGGAATAACAGAGCCTGAAGACATTGAGGAACTAGGCACAGAGATGATACGAAAATGTTCAATGCATTTTAGACAGGGAGGATTAAATCCTTCTTGTGGCATGATGATCTGTTGGGAGAGGAGTGAATCATTTTCTTTCCTCAGATCGTCATGAGACATCCTTACGCGTTCAAGTTCTTGGTTCCTCATGAGGAACTCATGAGACAACTTTTCATGATCGGTAAGGAGTGCCTCATGACGATTGAACAAGTCATCAAACTTTGACTGAAGAATTTTTGATTCATCAGTCAACTTTTGAGTCTTCGTCATTTCCTCAACCAACATATCATCACTTTTGTTTAGTGAGATCTGAATCTTTTCAAGTGCACGTTGTTTCTTAGATGCAAGTTTAGCATAGTTTTCATCAGGTTCTTCATCAGAGGGTTCATCTGATGATGAGTAAGAAGATACCTTGGAGGACTTGGCCATGAAGCAGAAGGCAGGAGTTGTGTCTTCAGCTTCATCATCAACATGTGATAGACCAGATTCCTGTCAGATCCCTCTGTTAGGTATGTACTAGGGTTAATTAGTACCTCTGCTTCATATCAAAAGTTTAAGAAGAAATCTTGGAAATCAAATTCAAAATCCAAATGGGAGAAGGAACACCCCCAGATGAATTAATTCAAAAGGCCAGATAAAAATATTTTCCAAAAATTCATGTTAGAGTTTTGAAAAGTCTTATAAATGAGTGTGATCACATATCAAGTGATGTGGGACCCACCCCATGCTCATAGATTTTTCAAATATTCAAACAGTACCTTGGAATTAAAGAAATACCCCTTTTTAATTTAAAATTCAAATCTTTTGAATTTTAAAAATGTTGAAAGTTTATGAGTGGCTAGTCTATTTTTTTATGAGGCCACATAAAAGTTTTTAGCATTTAATAAAATGGTTTGGTATTTTTTTTTATCAGAACCAAAACAAATTACAGAAAACAGAAAGGAAAGATTAAACAGAAATCAGAAAAGCTTACCTCTCGCACTAGGCGAGGCCCAACTCCCCTGGACGGCCCAGCCCACCTGGACCCGCGCCTGTCGTCTTCCTCCCCACGCCCCGAAGCTGCTCGGTGGAATGCATGCAGCACTCCACCGACGCCGCCGACGAGCCCTGGCCACCTCCTGCTTCCCCCTCGCCATCTTTTCGCGCCTGGAGACTTCTCACAGCCGTCCCGATCCATTCCACCCCTCCCTGAACCTCCTCCCCCTCTCCTCTTTGCGATTTCAGCATCGCCCCGAAGCACGCCGGAGCACCACCGTGGAGACCCGTGGCCACCTTCCTCCTCAGCCGCTGCCACCTTGTCCAGGACGCGCGCCGTCGTCGTCTTCATCGCCGTGTGCAAGCAATCGAAGCCAGGAGCCCCGAGCCCGTCGTCCTCTTCACCGAGCCGCCGCTGAACCCGCAGGAGCTCGTCGTCGATTCCGCCGCAGCCGCAGCTCCTCCGGCTTCCCCGAGTCCGTCTCTGCAACCAGGGTGAGCAGGCGCGTTTTTCCCCTCATCTTGCCGCTTGAATCCGTGCCCGAATCGTGATTCCGACGAGGTCCGAGACCAAGCGCCGCCGCTCGTCGTCGAGGTCATTCACCAGAGCCCCCGTTTGACCCCTGGATGGCTCCACTAGCTCCGCACACACCCCAGCTTCATTTCCATGCTCTCGGTTTCCAAATCCATGCGCAATTTGAAGAACCCGACGAGTCCCGTGCCTGACTTCCGCCGCCGCTCGTCGCCGATGACTCTCCGGTGATCCCCGTGGCCCCCTGATGCCACCACTCGATGCGGACGACCTCAAGGAGCAGGTCCATGCCCTCCAGGCCCCTCCCCGTGCCCTAGAACCAACTCCGGCGAGACTCCGGCAGGATTCCGGCGACTGCACGGCGAGCCCACCATTAGCCCCCCCTAATGACCCTGTTAAACTTAACCCAGTGGCTGACGGGTGGGGCCAGCCACTAATTAACCCCTCGGGTTAATTTTAAGCAGCGGGTTAATCCCCTCTGTGGATGACAGGTGGGACCCCTTGTCAGTTTGACTCGGGTCAAACCCCCTGACGTCATGCTGATGTCACAGTGACGCAGTAAAGGATTTTTCCAGAAAAGAAAAATAGTTTAATAAATCCAGAAATTCCAGAAAATACCCCAAACTTTGGAAATTCATAGAAAATTCATATTAACTCCAAATTGGACAAATAATATATGAAAAATGATCAGGAGAAAATTATCTTTCCAAATATGCAACTTTCAAATCTGTTTGAGTTGAATTTAAAATGGGACCAGTAGCATATGTCATTTGCTTTATTTGAATTTAATTCAAATTCAAACCAAATGATTTTGCCACTTGGACCATGGATTTATGATGCAAATCAACCACACTTCAGAGGCATATCATACACATTTGAAGTTAATTAAAATTGATCAAACTATATCATATATAACTTGATTAAGGTTGAATTCAAATGTGGAATTTGAATTTGCATTTAAAAATGCAATATATTCCACTTAAATGGAATTGTCTCACACATCAACACTTATACTTCAAGCTTCAACATTCAATCATGTGCTTGAGCATTGCATTCATATTGATTGCTACTTCGTGCTTTGTTTGTCGAGTAGAGGTGGAACCGGAGCAAGAGATCACCCCCTTCGCTGAAGATCCAGAGCCCGAACCTCGTCAGCAAGGCAAGCAAAACCCCTTTATCATGTCGATAAAATCCCACTTCCCTCTCATGTCTCGCTTATGCATTGTATAGGATGATCACCATGTTACGTTTCTACGGCATAGGTGAACCCATTCCTTTGCATGACCTATCTTTTGTCACAGTAGTAGGCAAACCACAATCCTAGAAAATGTAGGAGTTGAATGATATCATGTGGCCCCTGCAAATGTTACCGCTTATTGCATGCTTAGTATGATACCATGTTGTTACTGTGATGTGAGTTGGGATGGTAGTGATCATGTGTTGATGGTAGAAAAGTGTTGGTGAATCGAACCTAATACAAGGTGAACGATGAGAGGCTGTGTAGGAGTACACGGTGGGTTGTCTCGTTGAACACCGCCCTAAGTCCGAGTTCTTGTGTGGTGATCCAAGATGAAGAGTACAACCACACATTGGGCTCACTGACCCCTCTCGACTTATTAACTCATCCCTTTCGATGTCCAGATGTCGCAGTAGTTCGGAGTTCTGGTAGGCTTGTGGCCTGGATGCTAAGTGAGAGAACGGCTCAACCGAGACCGGCTTATGCACCACGCACACATCGCTTGGGTCCACTTCGGTAAACCGGCCGGGTTCACGATAGTGGTAACCAACCCAAGTAGGCGGCTTTCTTGGACTAGATAGGCTATGAGATAACAGTTGTGGTGAGCATCCTAGCTGGCACCCCTTGAATGGTGTCGAGATCAAAGGCGGTAAATGATGGTCATGTGTGTGTAGCGGTACACCCTTGCAAGGTTAACAAAACTATTCGAATAGCCGCGTCCGCGGTTATGGACTGCTTGGAAAGCTTAGCTTGATTATTAGATAACTTGAACCGGATACTTCTAAAACACACCAAGATAAGTGTGAGTGCTATGGCGTGCTTTCTCGTGGGGAAGTCGAGGAAGGCACCATAGTGGTGTAATTGGTTGGTGAAAGTAGTGGACTCGTGTACGCTTCTTACCTCAAAGTCTGGTACTCGTAGTTCAGGATTAGCCAAGTCAAAGCTGGCATTTCTGCAAGTGAACCCCACCTCCCTTTACCTTGATACATGTGCATGAGTAGTATAGCTCCTATGTAAGTCTTGCTGAGTACGACTTTGTACTCACGTTTGCTTAATATATGTTTTAGATGACGCCACTGACCCAGAAGGTGGCTTCTTCATCGAGCTGGACGACTGAAGTTAAGCTAGTCTAGTCCCAGTCAGCAGACTGGTTCCCTCGTGGAGGGCTTTATGTTTGATTAAGGCTTCTTAAGCCAATTTGTTAAACTTGTCTGTACTCAGACATAATTTGCTTCCGCTTCGTGATGAAATGTTGGATCACATGTATGTGATCTCTGTGTGTACTCTATAAGAGTTAAATAAAGTTGTACACTTTGTAGAGAATTGCAATGGTACCTACTGTTCATACAAGGCATGTGTGCTGCGTGTATGTTTGCAACATGCATGTCTTTGTATGGGTTTTCGAGACCTTAGTTGTGTTCTGGCTGGCGGTCTTTCATACACCAAGTGGCCTTTAGATGTGCGCAGCTTGGGGCATCGCGATACGATTGCTCGAGACTCCGTCTCGTGCACACTTTGTGGTATGATCGAGCCCGCCCTAGATCCCGAATAAGTGATCGGGCTGGAGTAAGTCTATGTAAGAGTTTTGAGATAGTCGATAATATGGTTGAGGCGACTTGTCTTTGAATATGGGAGTTCACCACCCATATCAGTAGACTTGTGTGCGTACGATGAGGACCCATTTCAGTTGATCATCCGGCCTGGATGGGATGCCCCTCATGTACGATGCTTTTCGAGAATGTTCAGTGCTTGGCCTTGTCTTCTTAGACAAGTGGGTGCGGTTCTCGGCTCTCCATATGACTATGTCTTAACTGTACTCGCATACGCTAACCCCGGGTCCCGACAGACTTGGTATCAGAGCAGGACTGACTGTAGGACTAGTAGCCTTGGCCGAAGTTAAGTCTAGCATTCTATAGTTATATAGTTACTCTGGGTATATAAGGGAACAACGTAAGGCTTCATTTTTCTCCTTACCTCCTTCGTTCTGAGTTCTGAGTCACCCTCATCTTACTCTACGGGAAGATAGGACTAGGCTCTCCTCTGTCTGATTAGCATATCTCGTTGATTGCTTCCTTATAGCCGTAGGAAAGTTGTGTCCAGGTTTTCCTAGCATTTTTGTAATGCTGATTTCTTACATCGTATTATGTAAGTGCTGTTTTGCATGATTGAAAGAAATTGTCATTTCTTACAATTACAGCCGTTATGCTGTCCGAGTCATTCCAGGTTTATCATATAATCTGATGCATTTGCAAACTCTTGCTTTCTGTTTCAGATGGCAAATCTTCCCCCTCAGAAGATTGTTCGTTTGACCAGGTGCCTCGGTGTGCGTGGCCACCCCGCCACGTTGATCGAGATGATGTCCTACGTGGGATATCGATGGTACCCTGAGTACACCATCGAGGAGCAGTTCCACGACTTCAACCAGACGCAGTTTCACTGCATTGTCCGGATCTACCCACACCACGTTGGAGTCACCCAGCCTATCCACTTTGGACATGGCATCGGCGTTACTGAGAACATGGCTGTGCAGGATGCTGCATACTCATGTATCACACTGCTGAGAGAGGAGCACACTTTGCTGAGAGAGACTTCTTTCCGCTATATCCCAGCTGCACTTCCAGGAGAAGAGGGATATTATACCGGACTCTACTCTGATCACTCCGCAGAGGATCCAGCACTCCAGGTGACTGCTAGGTTTGCTAGTGACAGAGATCGTTATGCACGTGTTCTCCGTTTCGAGCTCCACGCCACTCGTGTTCGTCTGTACCGAGCACTGACGCTCTTGGCACCCTTTGTGAGCGTGGGATCAGTGGAGTACGATGCAATCTATCCAGTAAGGACCCAGATGCCTTCTCGAGTTGCTTGGCCCGAGATTGGAGGAGTCTTTCCACCCCGTGGTCCTTTGCTTCCACCCTACGCTGGACCTAGGCCCCATCCTTGCCCAAATGGATATCAGGGTCCACAAGCCTCCGTGTTTTCCGATGGTCACCTCCAGCTACCGGGATATGCGGGTAACTTTTATGAGGATTACTATGGAGATGGAGATGAGTGAGACCGCCTGTGGTCTTACTTAGTGAGGATGTAGTAGTATCCTAGTATATTGTAAGCAAGGTGTCTAAGTTCCAGAGGCTTAGATAAATAATGTATAGGAAGTCAGAGTGCCTCTGAAGGATGTATCATCTTCATCACGTTTGTATTAGCTTAGTGCTTGTACTAAAACGATGTATGGTTTGTATGACAGCTTGTGAATATATGGCTTGTATGCTTTTATCACCATGTTGTCAAGATGATTACTTCCTTTGCTCTGTAATCCTTCCAGTACTTCAATACCTTGATTAGACTCTTGAAATCAACTCTGTTTGACTTTGATTTTTCACCTTCAGGATGTCTCAAGGAACACGTGGCCAGATTGGTCGTAACCAAGGTTGTGGGAACAATCAGGAGGAAGATAACCTTCCACCCCCACCCACAATGGCCCAAGTTCTGATGGAGGTCGAGAGGAACCGCCGTGACTCTCACCACCTACTGGAAGTCATCGCACGCAACACCACTCAGCAGCGCAATGAGCTGGTGTCTCTGGACGACTTCATCCGGCTTCATCCCCCGGTTTTCCGTTACTCCACCGAGCCCCTTGACGCCGATGACTGGCTTCGCAGCATCGAGAGGAAGCTCCAAGCCGGCCATGTTGCAGATGGCGACAAGGTCAATTATGCCACCTATCACCTCGAAGGTGCCGCGAGCTCTTGGTGGGAGAATTTTCTGAATATGCGCCCAGTTGGACCACCTGCATCTTGGGAGGAGTTCTGTACCTCTTTCCGCGAGCACCACATTCCCAAAGGTCTCATGGACCGCAAGCGTGAGGAATTCTGTAACCTCACTCAAGGCAGAAGAACAGTTGACGAGTTTAGTCGTGAGTTCAACCGACTTGCTCGTTATGCCACCGAAGAAGTCTCCACCGACTCCAAGAAACAAGAGAGGTTCCGTCGTGGCCTCAACAGTGGACTCCGTCGCGAGCTCAACCTTCATGATTTTGCCACATTCCAGGTCCTTGTCAACAAGGCCATCAAGGCAGAGGACATGAACACCCCCAATGACTTTCGCAAACACCCTAGAGAGGAAGGTTCATCCAGTTCTGGTTCCCAGAAACGCAAGATCTGGATCCCCAATAGCATGTTCCGCCAGAACAACCCACCGAGGCCATCCTATGTGGCGCCTCGTCCACCCACCCAGTTCCACCCAGCTCCACCAAATAACCCAGCTCCACGCACTGTTTTCGGAGCTTGCTACAAGTGTGGTCAGGCAGGCCACTATTCTCGCGAGTGCCCCCAGAACCAAGTCCAGCACCAGAACGCTCCACCACGTGCCGGAGGCAACAACAACAACAATGGTCGTGGCAAGCCACCCCAGAAGGTCTTCACCGCCAAACCCGCTCCTTCCGCCACTCGTGGACGTCTGAACCAGATTGCCGCTGAAGAGACTGACGACACCACTGACGTCATTCTTGGTACGCTCCCAGTCAATTTTGTTCCTACTTCCGTTCTTTTCGACCCAGGAGCATCTCATTCATTCATGTCGGAAAGTTATGCACTTCGTCATGAGTTACCCTTTGTTGAATTGTCCACCCCGATGGTTATTCAAACTCCAGGGTCAAGATGGCAAACTAATAGAGTAAGCCATGGCAATCAAATTGCAATTGAGGGTTTAGTATTCCTTGCTTCACTCATAGCCCTCAAGTCTTCAGACATTGATGTCATCCTTGGCATGGATTGGCTATCAAGACAGAATGCCTATCTGGATTGCAAAGGCAAATCCGTGAAACTCACCCACCCTTCAGGCAAAACCATCAACTATACCTCACCCAGGACAAGAACCCAAGTGCATTCCTTGAATGTACTTCCCCTTCCCGAACTTGAAGATATTCCGGTGGTTCGTGACTTCCCGGATGTCTTTCCTGAAGAGCTGCCGGGCATGCCACCCGACAGATGTGTAGAGTTTATAGTGGATCTTGTTCCAGGAACCGCACCAATTTCCAAACGCCCATATAAAATGGCCCCACATGAGTTAGCTGAGCTAAAAACCCAACTTGATGCTTCGTTGGCAAAAGGCTTCATCCGCCCTAGCTCATCGCCATGGAGTTGCCCCGTTCTGTTCGTAAAGAAGAAAGATGGAACAGAAAGGATGTGCGTAGATTATCGCCCGCTAAATTTAGCGACGATAAAGAACAAATACCCACTGCCTAGGATCAATGATCTTTATGATCAACTTGCAGGATCCGCTGTCTTCTCAAAGATGGATTTGAGATTAGGTTATCATCAGATCCGAATCCGAAACGAGGACATCCCCAAAACGGCTTTTACTACTCGTTATGGTCTTTACGAGTACACCGTCATGTCCTTTGGTTTAACCAATGCCCCCGCCACATTCTCACGCTTGATGAATTCGATCTTCATGGAGTACCTAGATAAATTTGTTGTAGTTTATCTTGATGATATTCTCATCTACTCGAAGAACGAAGGAGATCATGCCGAACACTTAAGGCTGGTATTGATGAAGCTTAGAGAGCATCGCCTGTACGCTAAATTCTCCAAGTGTGAATTCTGGCTACCAGAAGTGACCTACTTAGGCCACGTGATTTCTGCAAAAGGCATTGCTGTGAATCCCGAGAGAGTTCAGGCCGTCCTTGACTGGACTCCACCTGAATCGGTTAAGCAAGTTAGAAGTTTTCTTGGCCTAGCCAGCTATTGCCGTCGCTTCGTCGAGAACTTTTCTAAAGTTGCAAAGCCTCTAACTGAGCTCCTCAAGAAAGATAAGAAATTCTTATGGACTCCCAAGTGCGAGGAAAGCTTTCAAGAGCTAAAAAGAAGGTTGACTTCTGCACCCGTACTTGCACCTCCAGACACCAAAAGGGATTTCGAGATCTATTGTGATGCATCACGGCAAGGGTTAGGATGCATACTGCTGCAAGATCGACATGTGGTAGCTTATGCTTCACGCCAGTTGCGGCCACATGAAGAGAATTATCCTACCCATGACCTTGAACTCGCTGCCGTAGTTCATGCTCTAACAACTTGGCGACATTACCTCCTTGGTAATCGTTGTGAGATTTATTCTGACCACCAAAGCCTCAAATATATTTTCACCCAGCCAGATCTTAATCTCAGGCAAAGACGCTGGATTGAGTTGATAAAAGATTACGACGTAGCAATTTCTTACACCCCAGGCAAAGCCAATGTCATGGCTGATGCACTAAGTCGCAAGTCGTACTGTAACAACCTCATGTTACAGCAGTATCAACCACTTCTTCATGAGGACTTTCGCAAGCTCAACCTTGAAATTGTTCCTCATGGCTATCTTTCTACCTTGGTGGCGAAACCAACTCTTGAGGATCAAATCATGGTTGCCCAAAGGCGTGCACGAGGTGTTCGCTGGATCAAGGAGAACAATTGCTAGCGGAGTTGCTAAATGTTTCTCCACAGATAGCAAGGAAACGGTATTCTTTGAAAATCGTTTGGTAGTACCTAAGAATAAGGAACTAAGGCAACTCATCCTCAAAGAAGCCCATGACACACCCCTCTCAATTCATCCTGGTAGCACGAAAATGTACCGAGATCTACGCCAGAGATTTTGGTGGACTAGGATGAAGAGAGACATTGCTCAATTTGTTGCCGAATGTGATGTTTGTCGTCGCATTAAGGCAGAACATCAAAGACCTGCTGGTACACTTCAACCTTTGTCTATTCCCGAGTGGAAATGGGACAAAGTCGGTATGGATTTCATCACCGGCTTTCCAAGAACCCAAAAAGGAAACAATGCCATCTTCGTGGTCATAGATAGGCTTTCCAAAGTCGCTCACTTCCTTCCGGTTCGCGAGTCTATAACTGCTAGCCAGTTAGCAGACTTGTACATCTCCAGAATTGTATCCCTTCACGGTGTTCCTTTGGAAATCAATTCTGATCGTGGTAGCCTTTTCACCTCTAGATTTTGGGGAAGCTTCCAACGTGCTTTGGGAACTCATCTCTCCTTTAGTACGGCTTTCCATCCTCAGTCTAGCAGTCAAGTCGAAAGGGTTAACCAAATTCTTGAAGACATGCTCAAAGCTTGTGTTATCTCATTCGGAAAGAATTGGGAGAATTCTCTTCCATATGCCGAATTTGCTTATAACAACAGTTTTCAATCTAGTCTAAACATGGCTCCTTTTGAACTCCTTTATGGACGACGATGTCGAACACCACTAAACTGGTCTGAAACCGGTGAAAGACAATTCTTTGGACCGGATATGATCAAGGAAGCAGAAGAGCAAGTTCGCATTGTTCGTGATCAATTGAAATCAGCCCAGTCTCGTCAGAAAAGCTACTATGATCGTCATCATAGGCAAGAAAGCTACAACCTGGATGAGAAGGCTTACCTTCGGGTTACTCCTCTGAAGGGAACCCAACGTTTCAGTATCAAAGGCAAGTTGGCCCCACGTTACATCGGACCTTTCCGCGTTATTGCTAAACGTGGAGAAGTTGCCTACCAACTTGAACTACCTCCGCACCTTTCCCGAGTACACGATGTATTCCATGTGTCCCAACTCAGGCGTTGCTTCAAGGACCCCATCCGCGAAGTCGACCATGAAACGCTTGATCTCCAAGATGACCTTTCTTATCGAGAATACCCCGTTCGTATTCTTGATTCCGCAGAGCGTGTCACTCGTCGTCAGAAGATTAGGTTTCTGAAAGTGCAATGGTCACACCACTCCGAAAGAGAAGCCACGTGGGAAAGAGAAGACCGTCTCATTGCCGAGTACCCCTCCTTCCTCCCGCAGACTTCTGAATCTCGGGACGAGATTCTTTTGAGTGGGGGCGAGTTGTCAGATCCCTCTGTTAGGTATGTACTAGGGTTAATTAGTACCTCTGCTTCATGTCAAAAGTTTAAGAAGAAATCTTGGAAATCAAATTCAAAATCCAAATGGGAGAAGAAACACCCCCCAGATGAATTAATTCAAAAGGCCAGATAAAAATATTTTCCAAAAATTCATGTTAGAGTTTTGAAAAGTCTTATAAATGAGTGTGATCACATATCAAGTGATGTGGGACCCACCCCATGCTCATAGATATTTCAAATATTCAAACAGTACCTTGGAATTAAAGAAATACCCCTTTTTAATTTAAAATTCAAATCTTTTGAATTTTAAAAATGTTGAAAGTTTATGAGTGGCTAGTCTATTTTGTTATGAGGCCACATAAAAGTTTTTAGCATTTAATAAAATGGTTTGGTATTTTTTTTTATCAGAACCAAAACAAATTACAGAAAACAGAAAGGAAAGATTAAACAGAAATCAGAAAAGCTTACCTCTCGCACTAGGCGAGGCCCAACTCCCCTGGACGGCCCAGCCCACCTGGACCCGCGCCTGTCGTCTTCCTCCCCACGCCCCGAAGCTGCTCGGTGGAATGCATGCAGCACTCCATCGACGCCGCCGACGAGCCCTGGCCACCTCCTGCTTCCCCCTCGCCATCTTTTCGCGCCTGGAGACTTCTCACAGCCGTCCCGATCCATTCCACCCCTCCCTGAACCTCCTCCCCCTCTCCTCTTTGCGATTTCAGCACCGCCCCGAAGCACGCCGGAGCACCACCGTGGAGACCCGTGGCCACCTTCCTCCTCAGCCGCTGCCACCTTGTCCAGGACGCGCGCCGTCGTCGTCTTCATCACCGTGTGCAAGCAATCGAAGCCAGGAGCCCCGAGCCCGTCGTCCTCTTCACCGAGCCGCCGCTGAACCCGCAGGAGCTCGTCGTCGATTCCGCCGCAGCCGCAGCTCCTCCGGCTTCCCCGAGTCCGTCTCTGCAACCAGGGTGAGCAGGCGCGTTTTCCCCCTCATCTTGCCGCTTGAATCCGTGCCCGAATCGTGATTCCGACGAGGTCCGAGACCAAGCGCCGCCGCTCGTCGTCGAGGTCATTCACCAGAGCCCCCGTTTGACCCCTGGATGGCTCCACTAGCTCCGCACACACCCCAGCTTCATTTCCATGCTCTCGGTTTCCAAATCCATGCGCAATTTGAAGAACCCGACGAGTCCCGTGCCTGACTTCCGCCGCCGCTCGTCGCCGATGACTCTCCGGTGATCCCCGTGGCCCCCTGATGCCACCACTCGATGCGGACGACCTCAAGGAGCAGGTCCATGCCCTCCAGGCCCCTCCCCGTGCCCTAGAACCAACTCCGGCGAGACTCCGGCAGGATTCCGGCGACTGCACGGCGAGCCCACCATTAGCCCCCCCTAATGACCCTGTTAAACTTAACCCAGTGGCTGACGGGTGGGGCCAGCCACTAATTAACCCCTCGGGTTAATTTTAAGCAGCGGGTTAATCCCCTCTATGGATGACAGGTGGGACCCCTTGTCAGTTTGACTCGGGTCAAACCCCCTGACGTCATGCTGATGTCACAGTGACGCAGTAAAGGATTTTTCTAGAAAATAAAAATAGTTTAATAAATCCAGAAATTCCAGAAAATACCCCAAACTTTGGAAATTCATAGAAAATTCATATTAACTCCAAATTGGACAAATAATATATGAAAAATGATCAGGAGAAAATTATCTTTCCAAATATGCAACTTTCAAATCTGTTTGAGTTGAATTTAAAATGGGACCAGTAGCATATGTCATTTGCTTTATTTGAATTTAATTCAAATTCAAACCAAATGATTTTGCCACTTGGACCATGGATTTATGATGCAAATCAACCACACTTCAGAGGCATATCATACACATTTGAAGTTAATTCAAATTGATCAAACTATATCATATATAACTTGATTAAGGTTGAATTCAAATGTGGAATTTGAATTTGCATTTAAAAATGCAATATATTCCACTTAAATGGAATTGTCTCACACATCAACACTTATACTTCAAGCTTCAACATTCAATCATGTGCTTGAGCATTGCATTCATATTGATTGCTACTTCGTGCTTTGTTTGTCGAGTAGAGGTGGAACCGGAGCAAGAGATCACCCCCTTCGCTGAAGATCCAGAGCCCGAACCTCGTCAGCAAGGCAAGCAAAACCCCTTTGATCATGTCGATAAAATCCCACTTCCCTCTCATGTCTCGCTTATGCATTGTATAGGATGATCACCATGTTACGTTTCTACCGCATAGGTGAACCCATTCCTTTGCATGACCTATCTTTTGTCACAGTAGTAGGCAAACCACAATCCTAGAAAATGTAGGAGTTGAATGATATCATGTGGCCCCTGCAAATGTTACCGCTTATTGCATGCTTAGTATGATACCATGTTGTTACTGTGATGTGAGTCGGGATGGTAGTGATCATGTGTTGATGGTAGAAAAGTGTTGGTGAATCGAACCTAATACAAGGTGAACGATGAGAGGCTGTGTAGGAGTACACGGTGGGTTGTCTCGTTGAACACCGCCCTAAGTCCGAGTTCTTGTGTGGTGATCCAAGATGAAGAGTACAACCACACATTGGGCTCACTGACCCCTCTCGACTTATTAACTCATCCCTTTCGATGTCCAGATGTCGCAGTAGTTCGGAGTTCTGGTAGGCTTGTGGCCTGGATGCTAAGTGAGAGAACGGCTCAACCGAGACCGGCTTATGCACCACGCACACATCGCTTGGGTCCACTTCGGTAAACCGGCCGGGTTCACGATAGTGGTAACCAACCCAAGTAGGCGGCTTTCTTGGACTAGATAGGCTATGAGATAACAGTTGTGGTGAGCATCCTCGCTGGCACCCCTTGAATGGTGTCGAGATCAAAGGCGGTAAATGATGGTCATGTGTGTGTAGCGGTACACCCTTGCAAGTTTAACAAAACTATTCGAATAGCCGCGTCCGCGGTTATGGACTGCTTGGAAAGCTTACCTTGATTATTAGATAACTTGAACCGGATACTTCTAAAACACACCAAGATAAGTGTGAGTGCTATGGCGTGCTTTCTCGTGGGGAAGTCGAGGAAGGCACCATAGTGGTGTAATTGGTTGGTGAAAGTAGTGGACTCGTGTACGCTTCTTACCTCAAAGTCTGGTACTCGTAGTTCAGGATTAGCCAAGTCAAAGCTGGCATTTCTGCAAGTGAACCCCACCTCCCTTTACCTTGATACATGTGCATGAGTAGTATAGCTCCTATGTAAGTCTTGCTGAGTACGACTTTGTACTCACGTTTGCTTAATATATGTTTTAGATGACGCCACTGACCCAGAAGGTGGCTTCTTCATCGAGCTGGACGACTGAAGTTAAGCTAGTCTAGTCCCAGTCAGCAGACTGGTTCCCTCGTGGAGGGCTTTATGTTTGATTAAGGCTTCTTAAGCCAATTTGTTAAACTTGTCTGTACTCAGACATAATTTGCTTCCGCTTCGTGATGAAATGTTGGATCACATGTATGTGATCTCTGTGTGTACTCTATAAGAGTTAAATAAAGTTGTACACTTTGTAGAGAATTGCAATGGTACCTGCTGTTCATACAAGGCATGTGTGCTGCGTGTATGTTTGCAACATGCATGTCTTTGTATGGGTTTTCGAGACCTTAGTTGTGTTCTGGCTGGCGGTCTTTCATACACCAAGTGGCCCTTAGATGTGCGCAGCTTGGGGCATCGCGATGCGATTGCTCGAGACTCCGTCTCGTGCACACTTTGTGGTATGATCGAGCCCGCCCTAGATCCCGACTAAGTGATCGGGCTGGAGTAAGTCTATGTAAGAGTTTTGAGATAGTCGATAATATGGTTGAGGCGACTTGTCTTTGAATATGGGAGTTCACCACCCATATCAGTAGACTTGTGTGCGTACGATGAGGACCCATTTCAGTTGATCATCCGGCCTGGATGGGATGCCCCTCACGTACGATGCTTTTCGAGAATGTTCAGTGCTTGGCCTTGTCTTCTTAAGACAAGTGGGTGCGGTTCTCGGCTCTCCATATGACTATGTCTTAACTGTACTCGCATACGCTAACCCCGGGTCCCGACAATTCCTCAGTGCTGAAGATTGACTTTGAGACAAGAGTCGTGGCAAGAGCCAGACTGGCCACACCCTCATATCCTTTAGATTCTTCTTCCTCAACATCAGGGTTGGAACCAGATTCTTCTGAGTCCAATTCTTTGCCGAGATATGCGCGCGCCTTACGGGAACTGCTATTCTTGTATCCAGCAGACTTTGAAGATCTTGAGGATTTCTTCTTTGTCTTTTCATCAGAACTGTCATCTTTCCCTTTTTTCTTTTTCTTCAGTCTAGCTTCCTTTTCCCATAAAGGACACTCATCGATGTAATGCCCAGGTTTCTTGCACTTGTGGTAGACTCTCTTTCTTGCTTCTACAAAGTCATCATCTTTGCTTTTTCTTGAGGACGATCTTGAGGAATTTCCGAAGTGATTCTTCTTCGTGAATCTCTGGAACTTTTTGGTGAGGAGAGAAAGTTCACGGCTGAGAGTTTCAGGATCATCAGTATCAGCCCGAGACTCTTCATCGGAGGACACTCTTCGTGCTCTAGCTTTTAGCGCGCGGACTTTAGGCGTGGAGCTGTATAAATCTCGTTTTTCAGAGAGCTTCCATTCATGAGCATTGAGGCGCTCGAGAATGTCCGTTGGATCCAGAGTCTTGAAGTCAGGCCTTTCTTGAATCATCAGCGATAGGAACTCAAATGAGTCATCCAGTGACCTCAGTAGTTTCTTCACAACTTCATGGTCTGTGATATCAGCGGCACCTAGTGCTTGAAGTTCATTGGATATGTCAGTGAGTCTGTCAAAGGATTGTTGCACGTGCTCATTGTCCAGCCCCTTGAACCTGTTGAAGAGACTGCGGAGTGTATCAACCCGCGAGTCTCGTTGAGCAGAGACTCCTTCATTGACTTTAGACAGTCTTGTCCATATCTTCTTTGCAGTATCCAGACCACTGATACGGTTGAACTGGGCCTTGTTGAGATGACCACCAATGATGCTTCGAGCTTTTGCATCAAGCTGCCAGTTCTTCTTGACAACTTCAGGAGCAGTCATCAAATTTGCTTCAGGAATGCCTTGATCAACAATATCCCATAGATCCTTGTCAATGGCTTCAAGATGCATCCTCATCTTGTTCTTCTAGTATGGATAGTCTGTCCCGTCGAAGATGGGGCAGTTTGAGGCAACGCTCATTGTACCTGAGGTCGACATAACTAAAACTCCAGGTGGTTAAACCGAATCACACAGAACAAGGGAGTACCTTGCTCTGATACCAATTGAAAGTGCAATATATCGACCAGAGGGGGGGGTGAATGGGAGATTTTCAATTTTACTGCCAGATTTTGGTTTTCTTCAGGATTGAAGCAATCATGAAGCTGAAGAAGTAACCAAAATGATGAAGAAATAAAACTTCACAGAATTTAATCATTAGGGCAGCACATCATAATGCAACAGAAATAAATCAATTCAGATAAGCAGAAGTGCTTCAGATGCATAGTATGAAGACAAAGAGCAGAAGGTGAGCTGAAGCATACGAAGTCAACATAGAAAATACTGAAGCTTAAGAGGTTGAAGAGATATCACCAGAAATTGAAGACATTGGTTTGGTAGACCAGTTCAAGTTGCTGTGACAACTCTACGTCTGGTTGGAGAGGCTGAGATTCAACTCAGAAGACATAGTCTTCACCTTGTTCTCCTTGAACTAAAGTCCTCAGACTCCGTCCAATAACTCAGGTGAGTCTTCAAGGTAGACTCCCGAAACCTTCACAGACTCAGTCACTCCGGGAAGTCACAATTGCATCTTGACTTCCTCAGACTGAAGACTTCTACGCCGGCTGGAAGATCACAGTCTTCAAGAGTAAAAAGCTTCGGATCACTCGAACCGACTTCCTTAGAAATGCTCAACTACTCAGGCTGGTGGTTTTCCTCACATAGGTTCTTCAGTTTCCTCAGAGGTGGGTTGCTCTCAAATGACAAGTGTCAGTTTTTCTCTCGGAGCAGCCAACCCACAAATGGGGCTGGGGGTGGCTATTTATAGCCGCGGAGCAACCCGAGGTGAAAGGACATAAATTCCCATGCATGCAATTACTCTCATGCCCTCGGAAATGACCGTTGCTAGACAGGTTCTAGCCTCTCACCACGCAACACGTGGCACGGTCAAAGTATTCTCTCTCCTCACGATTTTCAGAAGAGTCGCACTGGCGATCTTCAAACTCCTCAACCGAAGTTAGTTACCTCAGTGTCCTGGAGAACAACGTCTCAGACACCCGAGGACTGAACTTCTACTGCAGGAGATTTCCTCAGGGTTTTTCTTCAGGATTCCTAACTGAGCACTTCCTCAGACCTTCGGAACTCGTTTTCTTCAACCCCTCCAACAGTACGGTGTTTTCCTATGACTCAAGAAGTATAAAAAGTCTTAGCGAAGACTACGCTTCAACTTCGTCTTCAGCGCGAACGTCCTCAGGATCGTCCTCAGCTTCAGCTTCAACCGAACGCTTCAGGATCCTGATTCCTCAGGATTTCGCGCAACTTCATTCTTCAGGAAACACACCGATTTCTCCAATGTTCCTCAACATTTTGGGGGGTCGACATTGGTGGTTAAACACCTCATCAGGGACTGTTCTCCTGTGTATACTCACAAACACATCAGTCCCTTAACCGTTTTGTCATCAAACTCCAAAACCTCAAGGGGAGGGAACTTGATGCACTTACAGGTCTCCTGGTGGTGGCCCCCCTCCGCTACCTTGGTGATTCCGGAAGCTTCCGGGTCGCTGATTTTTTATCTGATCTTTCCGGATTTTTTGGAGCACTTTTAATGGCCAGAAAACCTGAAATACAATAACAGCAGAAAACAACAACTGGCAGTTGGGTGCACTGGGTTAATAGATTAGTACAAATATGCTCAAAAGTGTATGAAAGTTCAAGAAAATCATGGCAAAGTCACACAAAACATGCATGGAGCAAGCAGAAATTACAGATACGTTTGGGACGTATCAGCAGCCGACTAACCTTAACTGCCTCCAATGAATTCTTGTCTTTGAGAATGTTGCTGCAGGATATTGCTCGCTCCACCTCCCTCGATGTGAGGTCACTGCTAAATGGCGCCCCCTTCACCACTAAGGGGCATATGATGCTCTCGCCTCCTAGCTCACCGACCCCAACCTCGAGCATATATGGGATAGTCGGGTCCCGAGCAGGGTTCGTGTATTTGGATGGCTCTTCTACCTGGATCGACTTAACACTCGATCCAATCTCCATCGCTAGACGATAATTGCGTCTCCCTCCTTCCCTAGGTGCGCGGCTGCTCCTGTGAACCACACACATCTGTTCTTCCACTGCACGGCATCACAAGGCATATGGAATGCCCTCGGCTTCACCCCACGCCACGCTCCCCTGGCAGATGTATGGCTCCCCCTGCCGCGATCGGTCTCCCTTCATCTGTATGGCCCTTTGTTCTCCTTCTTCTCCTCTGGAAAATCTGGGACGCAAGAAATGCCAAGAAATTTAGAGATATCACTATGTGTCCCAATGATGTAATTAGGGTCGTCCTGGCTGATCTCACCTTATGGTCTCATCGGTTGCATAAGCCTGAGCAAAAAATCGCTGCCGGCCTGTGGCGCGATTTCTTCTCCTCTCGCCTCTCTTGAACTTTTGTAAAACCTCAAAAATGAAATTTATTCAGGTGGGGAGTCTCCCCCCCCCCGGTGACAGTTTCAAAAAAAAATGTTAATTTGAAAAACATCTTACATTATGGGACGGAGGGAGTACTCATTAGTAGAGCTAGCCACAACCTTGGTGACTTGGGTAAACATTTACACAAAGACATGCTCAGTTAGAGATCCGGGGGTAATCCGCCAAGAACTACTTAGGTTGCGTGGAAGGTGGTCAAGAGTCATTGAGATAGACTATTGAGGCGGGCCTCCGTAACTTGTCTATTTGTCCCAAGTCGAGAGAAATAACATTTTTGTCACTCGAATATGCATTTCATGTGAAGGTAAATGGTATAAAAATTTACTATTCTTACACTCCGTAGTTCTAATATTTTATGTATTTACTATTGACGCAGGTGGACCGCAGAAAATCCCATGGTTAGGTAACTAGGGTTTCGTAGAGAGCCAAGGATGCAACGTTGGTAATCTCATCGGCTAACAGGACGCGGGGATTTACCCAGGTTCGGGACCTCGCGAGGTAAAACCCTATTCCTGCTTGTCTGATTGTATTGATGGTGTGTTTACAGGGGTGTTTCCGGCGAGATTGCTGTTACCAAAAGTTGAGGAATCGAGCATTACGTCTCCTAAGCCGTTGCCCCTCCCAACCCTTTTATACTAGGCTGGGTCTCGGGGAGTCCGGCTCAGGTTACAGAT
Organism: Bromus sterilis; assembly: GCA_950022295.1. Classification (NCBI taxonomy): domain Eukaryota; kingdom Viridiplantae; phylum Streptophyta; class Magnoliopsida; order Poales; family Poaceae; genus Bromus; species Bromus sterilis. Next base: position 84,793,349 of record OX465595.1, on the reverse strand, counting down.
AAAATCTAAGCTAACTTGTCTTGTACTCCAAGTCTTGGCTACCTAGGTCAACGCGGTTGACTGGGATTTGAGTGGGCCTGCGGACTCCGAGTTGGCCTCCGTCCTTCGCACGCACTGGGTATGGTCATGGTTGGCATCCGCGGGATATGCCCACGTCAATAGCCCCTGAGTGCCTGGGTGACTCATAGAGACGCCCAGGGACTCACAATCAAAATAATGTCAGGTGCGTGCCACCATAAGGGGTATGTGGTCGGAGGTGCATCGTACCAATACCGCGCATATGGTGACTATGTTTGGGGATGTATGAAATGAAGGGTCTGGAACGCACGTGTGATTGGGTCCAGTGAATTGCTCCGGTGGCACAAACCTCAATAGTCGCAATCAAGCTTGAGTCCACGGGCTCGAACCTGGAACTGGTCGGGCCTGTACGACTCAAGCTGCAAAGGGCTTACAAAGCCGAACTTCCAGCAATGTATGGGACCCAACGCATTCGTCAGGATTTTTTGTCATACCGTAGGTATGGATAAATACATGAGTGAAATCGCAGAAGTTGCAAGTCCTGGACCGATTGACCGATCGACGGGGTCTTACCTACACGTCATAGACATGGCATCCGGGATGATGTTGCAGCCTGGGACAAAGAATGAGGCATGTGCCGTATAGCGTGTGACCTGGTTGATACGTCTCAAACATAACGACTTTTCCAAACACTTTTGCTATAGTTTTGGCCTCATTCTTGCATGACTTGAACGAAACTAACCCGGACTAACCCTGTTTTCAGCAGAGTTGCCTGTATGACTTTTTTTATGTGTAGGAAAAGGAAAATTTTAGCATCTCTGAAAATTCCTAGAAAATCCACGCATCCGAAGAGTCCAGGATCCAGAAGATAGGACAGAGGGGCCCACCCCTGGCCCAGGAGGCCAGGTGGCGCTACCTGCCCCCTGGCTGCGCCACCTACCCGCCTGGTCCAGTGGGACCTCCCCTTGTGCCCCACTTTGGCCCTTATTTTTACTCCCTAACGAGAAAACCTTGATTCAGAAGTCGATACTCCAATTCTCGTCGCGGAGCTTCAGCCAGCTTTGTTCTCCTCCGGGAGAGCTAATCTGGAGGTTGTTTTGTCCTTCGATGAGGGGAAATCGTCGCCATCGTCATCACCATCGCCACTCCATCACCCTTCCATGTCTCCCCCATCCATGTGTGAGTAATTCTCTTCTATAGGCGAAGGGATGGTAGGGATTAGATGAGTTAGATCATGTAATAGTTTGTCAGATTTTTGGGGGCATGTTGCCTATCATTTACTATGGTGTTTATCATCTTTGCTACTACTTGTTGCTCTTCATGCTTGCCACTTCGGGTCTGAGTGCCATGATTTTAGATCTGAACCCTTTATGTTTCATGAATATATTTGTGTTCTTGATCCTATCTATGAGTTATATGCACCTATTATAGTCCGGAACCGGCGACCCCAATGGTGACAGCTTGGGACACCAAAGAGGGTGGACTATAATTTGAGGATTCCATGTATCCATTGATTGTTAATGCTTTGTTCCGGTGCTCTTTGATAGAAGCACATTAATCTCCATAAGTTCCTTTTGGCCCCGTTGGTAGCGGGATGGTAGGACAAAAGATGTTGTGCAAAGTTCTTATTGCAAGCACGCACAACTAACTTGGGATACATGCCTAATGTTTGATATTTTCCTAGATGATCATTACTTTTCCGTGTGCCTTGCCCCATGTTAATTACATGTTATCTCTCATCCATGCAGGGCCCAACCATCAATTCCCCTAGCCTACACTGTTTTAATCCTGCTTGTTACTAGTTGTTTTACTTTGCTGTTTTTACTTTCATTGCTTTGCCACCACTATTTCCGTTGCCACCATCACTTCCACCAGGCCGTTACTACTAATAAATTGTTGCCAAGAAAGTCTGTTTCTGGTGCAGTTGAATTGACAACTCCACTCTCAAAGCTTATAAATATTCTTTGGATCCCCTTGTGTCGAATAAATAAATTGGATTATTCTTACCTGCTAAGTCTGTTGCGATCCCCTACACTTGTGGGTCATCAAGACTATTTTCTGGCGCTGTTGCCGAGGAGCATAGATTTATTTACAAGCCTAATTGGAGTTATTTTGCTTGCTGCGATTTATCCGCTATGGGTAAGAAAGGAGACCCCAAAGTTCCGATCCTACCATCCACTACAAGAAAATGTACTATTCTTAGCACTAGCGCTAAACTTGATTCACCTTCCATTATGAGTAAGTTTGCTTCACCACCACCACATGCTACTTCTACTGAGTCTGGTAGTACCTCTGATACTTTTGACGATCCTTCTATTATTCTTGATGAGTCTCGTATTGAAATTCCTATTACACATTATCCTGTTGGTAGATCTTCTTATTACCCCGATTTGATTAGCCTCAAGGATAAAATTCTTGATAATTATTATATTGAACTTGATGATGAGCTTTTCAAAGACCTTGCAGAGTGTAATGATTATGCAGATCCCGATGCTATGAAGAAGCTGCTTGAAAAGCATGCTATGAAGAACAAGTTTGCTCCTGATCATGAATTTGCTACTTCTCCTATTCTCATTAAAGATGCTGATTTTGATTTCTCTTTTGATCTTTCACTTATATCTATGGTTGAAGCTGACTCCGTTTATGGAAGAGAAAATTCTGATGCTATTGCACACCTTACTAAACTCACTGACTTGGGTGGCTTATTTACCAATCTCCACTACTTATAAAAGAGCAAACATGTTGGGATATATTTAATCTCGCGTGTTCAATTGACTTGGATCAATGATCCAGATCCTTTCAATGTTGAGCACAACTCAACACAATTCAAATCCCACACCATCCAACTCTTTCCATAATAACACCCAGATTATAAAGGAAACAAATCATAATAGTTATATCCTCTCATACCAACACATACACGTTACAAAGAAAGGAAAAAATCACTCCGTTCAACTCTTTTCATAATAACACATCACGTTATAAAGAATATAAAATTACAATATTTATCTCTTTCCTTACTAACACACGTTACAAAGAACATAAAAACATCTATGATATTACAGACATATCCTCTCTTGGCACGTTAAAATGTGTTTGTAACTAATTATAATAAATTTATGTGATCGTGAATTTTATGTGAAGACGTGTGTAAGAATCGTGTGTTATGCGCACACTCACATCATTGGGCAAAAAAAGTTTAAATGGCTCAATAAAAAACTCGCTATAAGAGAAATAATATTGAACATACATGTTTATCGCTTTAAATATGATACGTGTGTTGCACGTGCACGCTTATACTAGTGAGGACAGGATATGAAACTATTATGTTACAAAGCTACTTCGTTTTTTCCTTGAAGGAGGGTGCTAAAGCCTGGTATGTTGCACTACCATGTGATTCTATTAAAATTCCTCAAGATTTAGCTCAATCTTTTGTTGCTAAATATTTTCCTACTCATATGCAACATGTTGCTTTACAAATAATTTATAACTTTAAACAGTTGCAGGATGAGCACCTCCCTAAAGCTTGGGGGAGGTATTGCACTTTACTCAAGGCTAGGTCGGGACATGGAGTCCCTAAGAATGAATTGTTTGATATATTTTATAGTGTTCTAACCAATGAATCTAGATACTATCTGTATAGTTGTGTTGGTTGTGTTTTCAGGAAAAGAACACCGGACTATGCCGACGAATTAATGGGCAAGATAGCCAAAAATCACGATGATTGGTCCGTCCCTGAACCACCTCCAACACCGAAGAAAAGGGGTATGCTTGTATTAAACCCCGAAGATATGCAAGAAGCTAAGAAGTCTATAAAAGAGAGAGGTATTGATGGCACTGAAGTAGTGCTCCTCGTTGGCTACCCCAAGTGGAAGGTTGAGATGTAGTGTAGCGGTAATTTCCCTTGGCAAAGATACCAATGTTGAGATCGAACAAGTAGGACTCCAACGGCAACAAGAAGGTGGTTTGGCAAGCGACGCGCCATTTATGATAATCACTTGATTCACCTGGACCTGCACACAAATACAAATAACTTTTCTCACAACGAGTACAGAGAGGTTGTCAATCTCTCCGGCCTTGCCGTTTACAAAGGATCAAACGCAACGATAGATAGTAGTGATAAATGCAACTAGAAAGTAAAAGCAGGAAGTAAATTGAAGGTGTAAACAGTGGTGGAAAAATGGATCGGGGTCCCATGAAGTTCACTAGTGATGTCTCTCTCCCAAAAGACGATAAACAACTTGCAAGGTGAACAAATTACAACTGGGCAATTGACATAATTAAAAATGCACTGCAATGCTAACTATGCTACAAAAGAAAGGAAGAGGCTCAAAAGCATGGGCAGTACGCCAAGACAAGTAGACCGAAATCCATCTGCATCTACTCACTAATCATCCACCTTGAGACATCTATCCAGAACATCTCGCTGGTATTAAGTTGCGAGCCCCACCCAAAGTGTAAACCCAAAGGAACAGACAACTGCATTAAAAGAACTTTTCGTAAAGTAAACAATCCTTGCAACCGCGGTTACAAGCACCGTTGTTTTCCCCCTTGTGGCAATAGCACAGCCCATAGAATAATGTTTTTTTCACTCAAGCTAGTCATCAGGGGGCATGAACCCACAATCATGCATAACGCTTCCTCTTGGAGTTGCAATCTAACACTTGGCCAAAGTAATAAATAACAACAAAGAACATGCAAGAATTACTCAAGAACATAAATATAACAGGAGAAGAACCAAATATATTACTCTATCACAATCTGAACATAATCTCATAATCCATTAGATCCTAGCAAACTCAACATAGCAACAGCAGTAAGAACTACATATGTGCCTTGATCATGTAGGGCAGCTCACAAGGTCTAATACATGAAGAACAAAGAGGGGGAGAGGACATCACATAGCTACTGATCATGGACCCATGGTCCAAGGTGGACTACTCACGGCTCATCCGGGAAGCGTCCATGGTGGTGGAGAAGCTCCCGATGGTCAATCCTCCCTCGGACAGGGTGCCGGGAAGAGGTCTTCTAGTGCTGCCGATCTTGGAAGGACGGTGGCGGCGGAACAGAGGCGAGATCGTGAAAAAAGGTTCTGTCCTCGGGGGTTTCGGGACGAGAGAGATATATAGGCGAAGGGGGCACCCAGGGGGCCACCAGGGAGTGCATGCGGCCTCCCTGCGCGGCCCCACCCTAGGACAAGCCCCCTGGCCGCCTGGACCCCTGGTGGGTCCCCTCTGGCCCCCCTTCGGGTGTCTGGAAGCTTCCGGTACGCTGATTTTTTATATAATTTTCCATGATTTTTTCTGGCACTTTAAGTAATGGGAAAACCTGAAATACAAAAACAGAAGAAAACAAAAACTGGCACTGGGGTGCACTGAGTTAGTAGGTTAGTCCAAATATGATCAAAAGTGTATGAAAGTGTATCAAAAGCATAGCAATATCAGCCAAAATATGCATGGAGCAAGCAGAAATTATAGACACGTTTGGGACGTATCAGGTATTAAGGCTGAAGATGTGAAGAATCTACCTCCAATTGAGAAGTTGTGTGAGCCTACCACTCACCCTCCTATGGTAGAGGTTCACTCTCTTTTAGATTTCAATGCAAGTAACATCCCTCATGGTAAGCTTCCTGATCAATGTTTAGATGAGCTTGGTAATTTTATTATTAAGCAAAGTCATTTTAATGAGAGGATTCAAAGTCAGTTGCATGATAATTCCCTTGTTATAAAAAGTTTGCTTGATGTTTTAAGTAGAACTGTTAATGATGTTAAAGGTCTTGTTAAGCATTTTCATATGGTTTAGACTCAGCTTGAACAAATTTCTAATGTGCAAAAAGATTTGCTTGCTAACAATTCCAAACAAGGTGATATACATGCTTATGGTATTAAGAACCGAGGTGGGGCACTCACCCAAGACCCTCTCTATACAGAGGGACATCCAAAGATAATCGAGCAAGATTCTCAAATGCGGGAACATGATGTTGACAACTCTCCAAAGAAGAAGAAGAAGAAACACAAGGAAGCTGACAACTCCAATGATCCCACAATTAATGAAGAACCTATTGTTGATCCTAATAGTATATCTATTTCTGATGGTGAGACTGAAGATGGTGCTGAACATGATAATGATAATAAGAAGAATGATCCTCTTGAAGTACAAGAAAAAGAAGCACCTGACAAGCGTAAGAGATATACTAGAGAAGACTTCATTGCAAGAAAACATGGGAAGGAAAAAGAACCTTGGGTACAGAAATCAATGCCCTTCCGAGGTAAGTCTCTCAAAACTAAAGAAGAAGAGTGTCGTGGGAATGACCCCGGGTAGGGTCACCCAGGAGAAACAATTCATCAAGGAAAAGATCACTGACCTGATGGTCATGGATCTAATCAAGGCCGAGCTGATCAAGACTAAGCAAGTAGCGGGCCGAAACGATCAGGTCGGAGGCCAATTGCCCCAAAGAGAGTGCAACCGGCCTCACCTAGGGTCATTCGGCCGAATAGAATAGAGAAATCTCCGAGCAGAATCCCAGGTCGGACACCTGGTACAAGTTCATTCAATGCGCGATCCTTGAAGATCGGGGCTGTCAGAGGCGTGCGATCTCCTCCAGCGCCGATCACGCGTACAGGCCGACATGCATAAGTCCCTAGATCCACTGTTCACTAGAAAGGTCTACAAGATAGCGGCATGTTGAGCCGAAAGTCTACACCGGGTCATCCAGGAGAGAACGACGAGAGGACCCTAGCTTGTCTGAGGCTGGCAGCTGGGCCCGCCCCATTGTATATTTACCTTTGTACCCCGGGCTCGGCCTATAAGAGCCTCGGGTACCCCTCCTACGTGAGAGCACGACGGAGCACTTATTGCAACTTCACCCACCAGAGAGAGAGAGAGCAAGGAGAGAGTTGTTCTTAGAGACCTCTTCTCCTTCCTCTCAAACAGCTCGAGGAGCAACCATTGTAGCCAGAGTTATTGCATACAGCTAGCTTGGCAGGACTAGGGGTGTTATTTCTACGGAGAGCCCCGAACCTGGGTACATCGCAGTGTCTCACTGTGTGTTCCCACTCTCGATTCCGGCACCATCGACACCAACCTCGGTTTGTCCCCCTCTTTGGCCACCCCCATGGCATCTGCCGCTAGTTATCGACGATAGTTGGCGCCCACCATGGGGCAGACCGAGGCGTCGACTGGAGTTCTAATACGTACGGGACCATCATATGCATCGCGCGTGCGCTTCGCCTCCGACCTGGTTCTTAGGAGTGGGGCATGGGACTACGTCATCGACAACGCCTCGCGATTTGGGGCAGGAATGCCTCTGCCGCGCGGCGTCATCAGTCCTTTCGGCGAACATCGTGTTTTCTTTGCGGAACTTCCCGAGGTTTTCCCAAGGGAGGTACGGGTGTTCTCTGAGCTCACAGATATGTTTCCAGGCGGGCCGGATGTTGTGGGAGCGGAAGGCAGGACTGCGCACATTCGGGCAGAGGTTATGATGGCGGGAGCATCTAGTCAGCATAGTTCCACCTCGGCGACCCGAGCCGCGAGGAAAGTAGCTACTACACCAGCGGGCCCAAACAACCCACCATATTTTCTCTGCACTCCCGTGGATCTCCATGCCGATCCAGCTGTGGCTCACGCCGAGCTGGAAAAGGCGCGTCAAGCTCTGAAGGAGCAATCAGATCGGATAGGCGCTGAAAGGCGTTGGATGGAGGCAACAGTGCGGGAGTACAACGCATCGCACAGACTCAAGCAACGCGTCATCCCACCCCTAGTGATAGATGAGCTTCGCATAGCTGGCCCAGAGGTCGACAGAGAGTTGGGAGGAGCCCAGTAGCCCGCAGCAACCACCATCATCGCTCCACAGATTTCATACAGTTCTCCTGTGAAGAACATGAGCGCTGCCGAGAAGATCGCCACCGAGCTAGAGCACCTGGAAGGAGAAGAGCTGCGAGAGAGGATGCGTCGGATGCGTGACCTCTTAGCAGTGGCAAACCAGCAGCAGAAGGCGGCCACCGAGCAGCAAGGGCCAGTGGCATCAAAATCAGTTCGGGAAACTGCGGGCGCAAACCAGCCGAATGCTCCACCTCGACAGCACAGGCAGGCATCTTCGCCGCATGGTAGCTTGCACCGTAGTCGGAGGAATCAAGGGGCTGTAGGAGGCAGTCAGAGGGATGATCCAGCAGTTAGCAGTAGGCACAATGAGTAACCGGAGGCATCAGCTCGGCCGGAAATGAGTCAGCGCCTTGGTCTTCGAGCAATCGGGGAGAATGATGCAAGGCACCGCATCGAGCAGCTGCAGCAAGACAAGCAGCCATAAGACGATGCACCAGCGGGTCCAGCCTGTTTCGGCCCTCGCATTCAGCAAGAGCAGTTCCCCAAAGGATTCACATTGCCCAGGGACACCCCCAAGTACAATGGATCAGTCAAGCCAGAGGATTGGCTGGTCGATTATATGACCGCGGTCGGCATCGCAGGAGGCAGTCAGCGTGTTGCAGTTTGCTATGCACCGCTCATGCTCCAAGGTTCAGCTCGGTCCTGGTTGAACAGTCTGCCCAGCAATAGCCTCAACTGTTGGAAAGATTTTGATGATGCGTTTGTTCAAAACTTCACCGACACGTATGAGCGTCCAAGACTTCCCCGGCACCTGGCATTGGGTGTACAAGAAAGGACGAGCCCCTTCGCGATTACCTTCAGCGGTGGATCAAACTCAGAAACACTTGCGAGGGGGTTCATGAAATCCAAGCCATCCATTACTTCACCGACGGCTGCTTGGATGGGTCATTGTTGAAGCACAAGCTCCTGCGCAAGGAGATCACATCTTTGGCCGATCTGATGAGAATAGCCAACTCATTCTGTGCGTCTGATGCCGAAATGCGCTCGATCAAGTTGAGTCCCAGTGGTTTAATCCAAGGGCAATCCTCTGGGCAGCAGCAACAGTCGGCAGAAGCAAATGGGCCGAATGGTCCCAATCAGCGCGAGAGGCGCGAGATCCAACGGAACAACAACCTCGGAGACAACAACAACACCCCCAACTTCAACAACAACAAAAACAGCACAGGCTTCAACAAGAGGAAGGATGAGCAGTCGGATGCTCAATATGGCAATCGGCAGGTGGCAGTAGTTCAGCAGCAAGATGAACAAGGGGCTGCAGGAGGCAGGAGGAGGCGAAAACCTGCAGAAAGACCGCAGGGCCCAATCAGGCCCCCATACACCTTCGAGGACATGATGAACCAGCCATGAAAAATGCACAGTGGATTCGGCCAGCCCGCGTCTCGCACCACTCGGCAATGCATCTGGGTCGAGCGTCTGTCAAAGGGAGGAGCAGGAAACCTTCAACCAGTGATGGCGGTGAAGTTGATAGGTTTAGTTGGGATGCCTCCCCTGTCAACCGCGCCAATAAACGATTCTTGATGACCCACAAGTCTAGGGGTTCAATTGTAGCTTTTCGATAAATAAGGATGTCGATCCCACGAGGAGCAGAAGGTATTGACAAGTGACCCTGGATAAGGAAAGTTCTGCAAACACTAAAAGATAAGTATTTAGGGATTTTTGGTTTAAGCAACAGAAAGGTAAAAGACAAACAAAGTAAACATGGTAACTGAGGAGTAACAAGTGCCCCGATCATTTTGAGCAAAGGATAGGCCTAGCAACTGAACTTATAAAGGCTAAGGCGTTCTTGAGGACACACGAGAGAGGTAGCCAAGTTACTTTCACCATATTCCGCCAAGTAGTATGTATTGTGTCAATAAGTGTCGAGTGGGTGGATCAATGCTAGTACACCTTCTAGACTAAGATAAGTGCACCCTTATGATTACACACCTTACAAGCATCTGCAAATACAAGGTAGTAATTAAGGCATAAGCCTAACCATAACATTATGATCGAGGATCCATAACTCCCTTGTGAAAAAGTGTGCGAACTGGGGTTCAGGTTTCTGTCACTCCGGCAACCCACCATAAGCATCCTTTGTACACAATGTATTCCCCCAGGTCCTTAATAAGACGAAGTGTTGGGTGTTTGAATCACACAAAAATACTAGGAAAATAACAACACAACTTAAATATCAAACAACACATAATACTTCAACATCATATGACTACTAACAACTAGACTTCTCCCATGTCCTCAAGAACTAAAGTAACTACTCACAAGACATAAAAGCGATCATGATCAGAGGTGATAGATGGGTGGAAAATAATCTAGACACAATGATATTTCTCCAACAAAACTCAATAGCATTCACCACAAAGTAATAATCAACACCAACAGAGTAGAGAGGATAGATAGTACGGATTACAACACAAGTTGCAATTGTGAGATGAGATGGGATGGAGATGGTCCTGATGTTGGGGATGATGTTTATGATGATCTCGATGATTCCCGTGACGATGATGATGACGATGGCGATGATCTCCCCTTCCGGGAGGCGATCTCCCCGGAGGAATCTGCACGTCGAAGATAGATTATTCTTCTCTGTAGGTTTCCGCCACGAGGCGGCGGCGAAACTCCGAAACTCCTCTATTTTTAGGGTTTCTACCCCAGGGGGGTAATATAGGCCAGAGGGGGCACCAAGGTGGTCCACCAAGCATCCAGGAGGGTGCCTGGCGCGACCTAGGGGGGAGCGCCAAGGACCCTTCTGGGGCCCTGGTGGGTCCCCTCTGGTTGATCTTCGGTCTCCTCCAGTGAATCTTCAAAATAATGATCCACGTCAAATTTCGTTGAATTTGGAGTTGATCTGATTAAGCAACTTGATGTCCACTTTTCACCGCTGAATTCTGCTTCTGCTGCTTCGGCATCGGAAAGTTGCAAACTGTGTAAAAAAAAGCCAACATAACATAAGAATAATACTTTAAAGTGGAATATATCGATGAATAGGGTTAAATTAAAATATAAAATAGTGATGCAATTTGGACGTATCACCCACTACCACCCAGACCCCAAGGTCCACCACCAGCAAATGCACGTCAGCAGTTCCCGCGCCAGGACGCGGGGTATATGATTTTCACCCGCGAGTCGGATGACAAGGGCAGTCGGAGACCCCGAGATCAGGCAGTCAATGCCACTATGCCAGCAATCCCCCAGAAGATGAACTGGTCGGACAACATCCTCGCATGGGGCCCAGAGGACCACCCGAGAGTAATGTCGAACCCAAGCAGTTATGCGCTCGTGGTGGATGCAATTTTCGCAGTACCATTGTACCTATGCAAGTTCACTAGACTCTCATTGATGGAGGTAGTTCCATCAACATTCTGTACCGAGACACAATGATCAAGATCGGCATCAGTGAGAGAGAATTGGAACCCAGCAGGACCATCTTTCATGGGATAGTGCCCGGCCTTTCATGCACTCCATTGGGCCTCATTCGGCTGGAGGTACTGTTTGGTTCGGAGTTGGCCGACCTGAGCAGTCTGTACCACCTTTTGCTCGGATCGCCTGCAATCGCCAAGTTCATGTTCAACATTTTCCAGCCCTACCTAAAGATGAAGCTTCCAGGCCGAATGGTCCCATCATAGTGTGTGGTGATTACAAGAAGTCACTAGAGTGTTCATCCGCCGGCTCCAATCTAGCTGATTCCCTGGTCATCGATGCAGAACGGCGCCAGCTCGACAAGGTCGTAGCAATGGCCCAAGCTCAGATGAAGGCACCCATGCCGAGAACAAAGAACAAGAGATCGGACGATGAGACTGCATTTCAGGCAGCCAAGGACAACAAGAGGATTGCTCTGGACCCCTCCGACCCGAGCAAATGTGTCATCATTGGGGACAGGCTCAGCAGCAAATAGGAAGGCGAGCTTGTCGAGTTCCTCCGCGAGAACCGGGACATCTTTGCATGGTCCCCACAAGACATGCCTGGTGTACCGAGGGAACTCGCCGAGCACAAGATTCACATCCGACCTGGATCCAAGCCGATCAAGCAGCCACTTCGGCACATTTCAGAGGACAAGAGAAGAGCAATCGGTGACGAGATCGCCAAGTTGCTCGCAACAGGATTTATCAAGGAAGTGCTCTACCCAGGCTGGTTAGAAAATCCAGTTCTGGTTCCGAAGAAGAATGGAACTTGGCGCATGTGTATAGATTACACTTGCCTGAATAAGGCCTGCCCCAAGTATCCTTTTGCTTTGCCCCGTATTCATCAAGTGATTGATTCTACGGCTGGCTATCAACTCTTATGTTTTCTGGATGCCACAACTGGCTATCACCAGATTAAACTTGCTATCGATGATCAAATAAAGACTGCGTTTATCACCCCTTTCGGGGCTTATTGCTATCTCACCATGCCCTTTGGCCTGAAAAATGGCGGCGCGATTATCAGCATACTATGAAGTGATGCGTCCGACCTCAGTTAGGTCGGAACATTCATGTGTATGTAGATGACCTTGTGGTCAAGTCAGTGCAAGGGTCAACTTTACTGGATGACCTCAGAGAGACATTCGCGAATTTGCGTGCTTACAAGATCAAGCTCAACCCAGAGAAATATGTGTTCGGCGTGCCAGTCGTCAAGCTGCTCGAATTTCTGGTGTCCGAAAGAGGAATAGAGTGCAAGCCCAAGAAGATTGCAGCAATCGAGAGGATGGAGAAGCCCAGGAACCTCAAAGATGTCCAGAAGTTCACCGGATGCCTAGCGTCGCTCAGCCGATTCCTAAGTCGGTTGGGAGAGAAAGCAATTCCCCTGTACCAGTTGATGAAGAAAACGAACAAGTTTACATGGACTCAGAAGGCAGACGATGCATTCAGAGAACTCAAGCGCATGATGTCTACTGCTCCAGTGCTAGCAGCTCCGATTGAGAAAGAGCCAATGATGTTGTACATCACAACAACTACTCGGGTGGTCAGTATTGTCATGGTGGTTGAACGTCCTGAAAAGTATAGAGCACAATTGGTCCTGAGGCCAGTATATTATGTCAGCGTAGTGCTTTCGAACTCCAAGAAAAACTACCCCCACTATCAGAAGATGTGCTATGGTGTATACATGGCAGCCAAGAGACTCAAGCCTTATTTCCAAGCGCATCCGATCACAATTGTCAACTCGGCACCGCCGGCAGAAATCATAGGCAACAGAGATGCATCCGGCAGAGTGGAAAAATGGTCCATAGAGATTGCAACTCATGGTATCAAGTATGAGCCGCGCACGACAGTAAAGTCCTAGGCGTTGGCAGATTGCTTAGTTGATTGGGCAGAAACCCAATATAACCCCCCCCCTGTCCGGATTCCCATTTCTGGCAAATGCACTTCGATGGTTCCAAGATGATGACCGAACTAGGGGCTGGCATTGTTCTTACCTCTCCAAAAGGTGACAAGCTCAGATATGTACTGCAGATCCACTTTGCAGCGTCAAATAATGTGGCGGAGTAGGAAGCTCATGGTATCCGATTGACCAAGGATATCGGCACTCGGAGGATTTTGTGTTACGTTGATTCCGATCTGGTGGTGCAGCAATGCACTGGCACTTGGGATGCAAAGGACGCAAACATGGTGAGCTATAGATTCTTGGTGCAGCAGTTATCTGGTTTCTTTGAAGGGTGCGAGTTCCATCACATTCCCCGAGCTGAGAATGGAGCAGCAGATGCACTATCCAAGTTGGGATCCACCAGAAAAGAAATCCCATCATGCGTCTCTTTGGAGAACATTCAGAAGCCATCTATCAAGCTTTCCCCAGAATCAGAGTCAATCTTTATTCCGGCCGACCTGAAGATGGCAGAACTTGAAGCACAAAAATTGGCAAAAGAGCAAAAGTTGGCAAAGCATTCGGCCGCACCAGGGGCTACCGATTGCAAACCAGGGGCTGATGTCGTCAGCTCGGGGACTGGTGTGGTTATGCAAGATGCAATCGGCTCCTTTTCCTCCGATCCTCCAGTAGTAGAAGCTGAACAACAAGAGCCAGAGGCAGTTGCTGTAATGGTAATTGTTCTAGCACCATCATGGGTAGAACCAATTAGAATTTTTTTGGTGGACCGTACACTCCCCCAGGATGAAGTGGAAGCTAGGAAAATCCAGCGCCGATCTGGAGCATACACCATCATTAACAATGAGCTAGTTCATCGCAGTGCGAATGGAGTCCTCCAGCGTTGTGTTGAAGAAGACAAGGGGCTTGAGCTGCTGCGGGACATCCACCAAGGAGACTGTGGTCACCATGCATCAGCTACAGCGATAGTTGCCAAGGCTTTTCATCATGGTTTCTACTGGCCGACTGCGAAAGCAGCGGCAGAAGATCTAGTCAAGTACTGCAAAGGGTGTCAAAGATTCAAAGCCAAAAGCCACTTACCAGCCTCAGCACTCAATACCATTCCGATCACATGTCCGTTTTCAGTTTGGGGATTGGACATGGTCGGACCATTCAAAACAGCCAGAGGCGGTATGACACACTTGTTGGTGGTAGTGGACAAGTTTACCAAGTGGATTGAAGCAAGGCCGATCAAGAAGCTAGATGGACCGACTGCGGTCAAGTTCATTGTGGACATCACAGTCAGATATGGAATACAGAACAACATCATCACTGACAACGGAACAAACTTTGCAAAAGGGGCGCTAGCTCGGTATGCTTCCCAGAGGGCATTCGGCTGGATGTAGCATCCGTAGCTCACCCCCAGTCAAATGGTCAAGCAGAGCGGGCAAATGGCCTCATTTTGTCCGGAATCAAGCCAAGATTTGTGGAACCACTAGAGAGAGCACCTGGGGCGTGGCTCGATGAGCTGCCAGCAGTGCTTTGGAGTTTGCGCACTACACCGAACTGCTCAACTGGATTCACTCCCTTCTTGCTTGTATATGGTGCGGAGGCAATCATTCCTGCTGATATTGAGTTCGACTCACCTCGCCATGATATGTACACGGAGGCAGAAGCCAAGGAAGCTCGAGAGGACGGCGTTGATCTAAGAGAAGAAGCATGTATCCTGGCCTTCTCCATGTTGGCAGTATACCAGCAGAAGTTGCAGCAGTACCACAGCAAGAAGATCAGTCCCCTAGCTTTTCGTGAGGATGACTTGGTGTTGCGCCGGATACAGAAATCGGATGGCCATCACAAGTTATCCTCTCCTTGGGAAGGTCCATTCGTCGGCAGTCGGGCGCTCAAGAACAATGCATACTACCTCATCTATTGCAGAAAGCCGACCCGATATGAGGATACTTCAGGACAAGAAACGGAGCGTCCCGGGAACACCGAGCATTTGTGCCCGTTTTACAGTTGAGCGGTATCATTGTATCCCCCCTTTAAAATGTTATCAATGAGAATAGCCGTGCGTCCATGAGACTGCATTCGGCAGGAGTTACAAAAAACTTGTGCATTCATTTCCCAGTCCTAAGGTCGGCAAAAGCGGACCCGGGGACTGGTTGGTTGCCCCGAAATGGGTATACTTAAGAAAAGAGCAAGAAGATCGATGAGGTTGCAAAGGTCAGTTCGAACCGAATGCAGACCGCAGGGCGGCTGTAATGTCGGGTGAACGGGGCCGAGAAGAATCATTCAATCGGAAAATTCACTCTAAAAGTATACTTAGTTCGGAGTTAGCCGACCGCAGACCTACCGATTGTGACCAGACCGGCTGGCCAACAGTCAGCAGGTTACAACCGGCTCGTCCGCACAACCTTACCTTTATGAGAAAATCTGAGAGCCTAAAAGTACTTGGCAAAATTTCCTTCGAGGTCTGTTCTCTGATCCGATCACAGACCGCAGGTCGGCTGTAGGATCGGCAGGATCATCGAGAAAGGAAGTAATAGAGGCAAAGAAAAAGGCAATCGGTTTGAAAACGCAAAGGCGAGATAGCATATATAAACCTAGCAGAAACTAAGTTCACGAGCAAGCATGACCGATTGGCCGAATGTTGATCATTACATGAAAGTGGCACTCAGCGGGCGCACTTGGAGTTTAACTAGAGTGTTTGTAAAGAAAAAGCAGGTAAATAAGGGTGCGCCGAACTCAAGCAGTCGGCGTATCGAAAGGAGATGGAGCAGACGGAGTTGAAGCAGTCGGAGTTGTGCTGGCGGCACCTCCTAGAGCTGAAGTGGCGGTGGCATCAAGCTGAGTGTTCGGTGGATCTCGGGTGGCACTCGCCGAGTGCCCGTCGGAGGAGTCCTCGCCTTCTTCCTCGCCTGCGTCCTCGCCTCCTTCTTCATCACCAACATACTCCGAGGAGTGGGAGATAGCACTTCTTGTGCGACGAGCAGTCTGAGACTGCGCGGCATATTCGCTGGTAGTATACAGAAGCTCACTGAGTGATAGTTGTTCGATATGAACGCCTTGGTCATAGTCGAAGTGAGTGAACTCAAAAGGATTCATGGCCTTAGAAAGCTCATCAGCAAGATGGCATATCTGCGTCCAAACTGGAGCAAGACTATCCTCCGACCCGGCGCATAGAGCCTTCAACAGACTAATGTCTACCTCAGGGTACCAGCTCTTGACAATGGATAATGCTGCTTGAATCCCACTGTGAATGCCGGAGTCGAGCATGATCTCAAGATGAAGAAGGGCAGCCTTGAGGTTCCGAGCCACATCGCCAACCGTCTCACTAGAAATCGGCCTGGTTCGTGATTTGAAGAGCTTAGAATTCAGCTTTTGGACCCTAGTCTTGTACATGCAGAGAGCGCCTTTGACAAGGGGCATCCGGGCATCTGATACGTCCCAAACGTAACTATAATTTCTGCTTGCTCCATGCATGTTTTGTGTGACTTTTTCATGTTTTGCTTGAACTTTCATACAGTTTTGAGCATATTTGGACTAATCTATTAACCCAGTGCACCCAACTGCCAGTTGCTGTTTTCTGCTGTTTTTGTATTTCAGGTTTTCCGACCATTAAAAGTGCTCCAAAATATCCGAAAAAATCAGATAAAAAAATCAGCGAGCCGGAAGCTTCCGGAATCACCAAGGTAGCGGAGGGGGCCACCACCAGGAGACCAAGAGGGTCCTTGGCGCGGCCCCACCCTAGGCCGCGCCAGGAGGCCTCCTGGCTGCCTGGTGGGTCCCCTCGACACCCCCTCCGCCTATATTTAGCCCTCGGGGTGGAAACCCCTAATATCGATCTGTTTTCCGCGAACTCCCCTCTGTACCGCCGCCACCGCCGTTTCAAGATCGGGGCTGCCTGGAGAAGCTGCCCAGGCACCCTGCCGGAAGGAGGAACCCCCTCTGGGAGACCATCCATAGCCATGGACGCCTCCCGCATGTACCGTGAGTAGTCCCCCTTGGACCATGGGTCCGTGACCAGTATCTATGTGATGTTCCTCTCCCCTCTTTGTGCTTCCACTTTCGAGACCTCGTGAGCTGCCTCACATGATCGAGGAACTATTGTAATTTCTGTTGTTGCTATGCTGAGTTTTCTGGAATCTGATGGATTATGAGACTATGTTCAGATTGTGATGAGTAATATATTTGGTACTTCTCTTTTATATTTTTTTCTTGAGTAAATTCTTGCATGTTCTCCGTTGCCATATTTTACTTTGGCCAAGTGATTTGTTGAAACTCCAAGAGGGAGCGTTATGCTTGATTGTGGGTTCAGCCCCTTGATGTCTAGCTTTAGTGACAGAAACATGAGACTAGGGGATGTGCTGTTGCCACCAGGGATAAAACAACGGTGCTTCTATCCGCGGGTGCAAGGATTGTTTACTTTACGCAAAGTTCTTTTTAATGCATTTGTCTGTTGCTTTGAGTTTTCACTTTGGGTACCAGCGAGATGTTCTGGGTAGATATCTCAAGGTGGATGATTTATAGTAGATGCAGTTGGATTTTGGTCTACTTACCTTGGCGTACTGCCCATTGCTTTTGAGCCCTTCCTTTCTTTGCAGCATAGTTAGCATTGCGGTGCCTTCATAATTCTGTCAATTGCCTAGCTGTGATTTGTTTACCTCGCTAGCACTTTTATCGTCTTTTGGGAGAGAGACATCACTAGTGAAAATCACGGGACCCCAGTCGATCTTCACATTATTGTTTACATCCTCAATTTACTTTCAGTCTTTACTTTCAGTTGCCACGATTATTATCTCTTGCGTTGATCCTTTGTAAACAGCAAGGCAGGAGGAATTGACAACTCCTCTGTACTCGTTGGGAGCAAAGTTATTTGTTTCTGTGTGCAGGTCCACGTCAACTACCCAGCAACCGCCTAATTTCTGGCGCCGTTGTCACCTACTTGTATCTCTTGGAGTCCTACTGCTTCGATAACCTTGGTATCTTCACCGAGGGAAATTTGCTGCTACGCTACATCTCACTTTCCACTTGGGGTAACCAACGAGGAGTGAGAACTATCCTCACCGTATCAGCACCAGAGCTACAGCAAAGTCGTCAGCACTCTAGCCGGCATCAGCATCAGCCGCCTCACCTCTGACGCGGCGGGCCTCCTTCACAGCGGCAGTGGCGGCAATGGTAGAGTTGGGCCAGGCATCTGATGAAAAGAGCAAAGTCAGATCGGAGGGCAACAATGTTAGATCGGAATACAAGAGCAAGCGGAAAGGATAAAGTACCAGCAAGGGCGAGGTCCACTCGGTGGCGTCGAGCAAGGGAAAGGCCGGCATGTGCCTGGGCAGCTCGGAGGTCTCCCTGGTGTTGAACAACCATGCCTTCGACACGTTTGATGGCCAAGTCCTTTTCCTTCAATAGCTGACCTTCCACCTCGTGGCGAGCCTCGATAAGCCTCTGCATTTCATGGTCATTAGCAGTTTTGGCAGCGGCGAGGTCCTTGGTCATCTTCTGGATCTTGGCCTGCAGTTCGGTCTCAACAGCATCCAGACGTTGGCTTTACTGTTCAGCACTTCCGAGCTGACCATCCTTCTCAGCGAGCTTGGTGTTCGGCTCAGCGATTCTCTTCTGAGAAGCCTCCATCTCGGGGGCATGGGCAACAACAGCTAAAGCAAGAGATGTGGCTAAGTTATGTCAGCAGTGGCAATCGAAGATAAGAAAATAACAAGCAGAAATATACCTGTCAGCTCTTGGATCTTCACAGCTTGAGCATCAACATTTTTCTTCAGGGCGGCGATGGATTTTTGGCCTGCAGAATAAGCGGTCAAGAGCTCATTAAAGACAGCTTGAAGTCTATCGCAAATGGCCTGAAAAATTGGTTGGTCAGATCTAAGGTGCATAGCAAATAGAAGAAAGTAAGATCCGACCAGATTGCAAGCAATCGGCCCGAATCTCGGGGACTACACCCAATGGGTGCACTGGCGTGCCCCCACAGGAAGTTAAACTTACAGAAGCAGGGTGCTCGGAGGCAAGGATTTGGCCTAGGGCTCCAGTAGCAAAACTCCAAATATGGGTGGCGAGGCCACCCAATCGATGCATCAGATGGGACGGGATTTGATCCTCGGACCCAGGAGGAGGAGACTGGTAGAGTCAGCAGGAGGTCGGACTGACGAGACGTCAAGTGCACCGGTATATGCCTCAAGAAACCGATCAGCCCACGAGAGATGACGGGTAGCGGCTGGCGGCTGGCGCACAACAGCGCTGGAAGATGGATGCATGGCAGTACTGGCCCCAGCAGGGTCATGAGAAGCAATCGGGAATTATACCTAAGGAATAAAAAATGGAGGAGCGGTCGGGTTGATGGGGGCGGCACTAGCGCTCCCCGATCTGGCTGCAGGAGCTGGATTTGTAGGAATAGTGGCCTGGGCTAAAGAAGCCCCAGGCTGAGCAGCATATCCATCGGACCGATCCATGGTCGGCACATCGGGGTGCGCGATCCCAGATGGGTCGATGAGGATCGGAGCGGTAGCGGCGGTTGCCGCGGGATTGGCCGGCTGCGCCCCAGCAGTCAGACCCAGGGTAATCGCGGAGGTCAGAGGAGGAGCAGTCGGTCGCGCCTGTTTCGCAGCAGCGGCGGCTTTTTGTTACTTGTTTCGCTCGGCCTTGGAAGTGTCGACGGCAGCCCTTTTGCACGAAGGTGCAGTGGGAGCGTTGGAAGTAGCAAATGTTGCAGCGGCTGCATTCGGAGGAACCTCGGGCACCACAAGGGGCACAGTCGGAGGAACTCCAGGTGCGGCGGGAGCAACAGTTCGGGAAACCATGCATCACAGAAAGACAAGTTGAAAAAACATATCGGACGCAAATAGAAGCACATAAAGCAAGAGCAAAGGAAAATACCCGGCAGCTCGGGGCAGACTGGCAGCAAACTTTGCAATAATAAAGCTCGGAGGAGCAATGTTCAGAGGTGCAGGAGAAAGCAAGGGGCCGGAGGGCCTAGGAGAAATCGGAGGAGGATCTCGGCGTCCTGGTCTCTTGTTAGTTTTCTTCGGGGGATCCTTGGAGGGGCCAGCGACATCATCTGTTCGGGGGTGCTTTCTCGTGGCCGTCGTCTATGCAATCGGCTGGGACTGCGCTGCAGTCACCAGCAGAATCGGCGTCACTACTCCACTCGGCCATGAAGCGTTGGATGGAGGAATCAGACTCACCCGGCTGATCGCAACTAAGTCCGGGGGAGGCAGTGCGGGCTTCTATTTCAGAGTATGTTTCCTCCTCGAGCTCCAGGTCCTCGGCGTCCTCTTCGGCGCGGTCGTGGTGGTAGCCAGAAGCGGCCTGCCCATCGTGCATGGCCTTGGAGCCGAGGAATTCCTGGGGAAGAGCAGTCGATCAAAAAAAGTGCAAGATCGGAAGTAGAGGCATACCACGGGGCATGGGCAGAGTCGGCTGTACGCCCTCAGTCCGAACTTGAAGGGTGCGGAGGCTTTGACATCGGCAAGCAAATTCAGTCGGCGAATGAGCTCCTCCTCGTCTATCTGGTGCGTAGAGAACCGAGTGGGTTCTAGGAACCGGCTCATATCGCAGATGCGGTGGCATCAGCGCTGCAACAGAAGCACTCCGAGGCAGAGCCAGGTAGCAATCAGGTCGGCAGGTTGTAGCCCTTCAGCCATCAACACTTGGATGTCGGCCATCTGGCCATCCAGATCAGTGTCCCCTTCACCTGGCATCTCGGACTAGTTGTGCTTGGCAGTGGAAGGCGGCAGGGAGAACTCGGGCAGTTTCAGCAGATCCTTGCCCTCGGGAGAGGAGACATAGAAGAACCCCATCTGCCAGCCTTTGATAGACTGCGGTGGCTGGGGATGAGGATACAGTCCGGATTTGTGGAGGTAAATTACGGCAGCTCCGTACTCGTCCATCACCTTCACTTCTTCTTTCTTCTGGATCTTCGGGTCGATGGTGAACACCCCGATGCCCACTCAGAAACTGTGAGGAGAGAAGAGCCGGGACCAGAGGCCAACGGTGGGCCGAACTCCGAGGTAACCTTCGCACAACGTAACAAAGGCGGAGAGCAGCATGACGGCATTCGCCCTGAGGTGGTGCGGCTGCAATCGGAAGAAGACCAAGAACTCGCGGAAGAACTTTCTCATCGGGAGCCCGAATCCACGTTGAAAGTGGGTGAGTAACACCACGCGCTCGCCGGCGGTGGGCGTGTGTGCGAGCTCGGGGCCAGGAACACGGGTGTCGAGGTCCGCCGAGATCTTGCGTGACCGGTGGATGAGAGCAATGTGCATCTCGGTGACATGAGAACCTTTCCACGAACCCCTCAGGCGGGCGGCGGTGGAGGCGTCATCCCCCATGGAAGCGTCGGACTCCATGGTGGATGAGGAGGAAGAAGACGACGAAGACGGCGGCAGCGGCGGAGGAAACCTAGATCCGCGTCCACCAATGGCGACGGAGGGAAGTGGCAGTGTTGGCGGCGGAGATCAGCGGAGAGGTCGTCAACGAGATGGATCTAAGCCTCGGCGATGGCAGGTGCAGCAGCTGACAGCACGATGTGGCGGCAGCGGAGACAGAGGAGGAGAGCTCAAGGAATAAGATTAAGTGGACGGTGCACGGCGCATCCCCACCCCTCGGGCTATTGAAAGACCCAGCAGGGTGGTAGTGGGATCCGCTGTGCCGACTGATACGTCCCAAACGTATCTATAATTTCTGCTTGCTCCATGCATGTTTTGTGTGATATTGCTATGCTTTGGATAAACTTTCATATCTTTTTATAACATATTTTGGAACTAACCTATTAATGGTTGCAAGAGTGCACAAGTTCTTGTTTTTGTACTTTATGTGTAGGAATTACTTGGATAAAGGAAAAATCACAAAAAGGAGCCTTGTAGGAGTTGGACTCTAACTCCCACCAGACATGTTTTAAAGATCGCCTCGGAAACGCTAGAATACGGCCTCAAACGGAAAAACTTAAAAGTACAAAGTTGTAGGGAATTTGTTTCCGGTGGATTTAGACATAAAATTCGGCCCAATCGGAGTTCGGATGCTTCCAGAAACCCCGAAATACAGAAGACGTAATCTGGATGACGGGAATCCGAGAGCCTATATAAAGAGAGGAAACCTAGGTCAAAGGGAACCACGAAAAATTCCTCCCCCTTGGCAGCCGTCTTGAGGGGGAGATCAATCACCACAGCAGGACCATCTCCAAGGAAGAAGAAGGGGCCAAGGGCCGCTGCCCCAAGGGCCGTGGTGTCAGAACCCTCTGTTAGGTAATGTGCTAGGATCAAAGTCATCTTGCATCATGTTAAAAATTTCAAAAGAAGTCATTGAAATCAAATTCAAAAGCAAAATGGGAGAAGGAACCCCCCCAGTTGAATTAATTCAAAAGGCCAGATAAAAATCTTCTCCAAAAATTCATGTTTGATTTTCGAAAAGTCTTATAAATGAGTGTGATCACATATCAAGTGATGTGGGACCCTCCCCATGCTCATGGATTTTTCAAATATTCAAACAGTGCCTTGGAATTAATCAAAAACCCCTATTTGATTTAAAGTTGAAATAAGTTCAATTTTATAAATGTTCAAACTTTACAAGTGGCTAGCCTAGTATATTGTGGAGCCACATAAAAAGTTTCAGCATTTAATAAAATGCCTAGCTATTTATTTAGCACAGCAAAACAAAAAGGCCGAAAGAAAACAGAAAGGAAAAGAAAAAAAAAGAACTTACCTGGCCATTCGGCCCAACTCATCGCCCCGCGGCCCAGCAAGCCAGCCCAGCCCGCTGCCCCCGTTTGTCTTCTTCCCCGGCGCGGCAAGCAGCTCGCTGGAGCGCATGCTGACGCCGGCGAGCACCTGCCTGCCTGCCTGGCGCCTCCCGAGTCGTCTAGTCGCGCCTGGAGACGCCTCTCGGCCGTCCCGATCCATTCCCCCCCTCTAGAGCTTCTTCTCCCTCCTCCTACGCTCGATTTCGTCGCCGCCCGTGAGCAACCGTGGAACACGCCGCCGTCTTCACGCGGCCACCGTCGACGAGAGGATGCACCGCCAAGCCATCCGCTCCGGCGTCGTCTACAACCCCACCGTGTAGAAGGAATCGAAGCCAGGCGCCCCCACGAGCTCGCTAACTTCATCTTCTTCGTCTCCGGCCGCCGCGGATCCACCTTGAAATCCGGCAGCTCCAGAGCTTCCCCGTCTCCATCGACTGCACAGCTGCACTCCCTGCGTCTGGGTGAGCGTTTCCCCTCAAGCCACGACTTCCTTCCCCTCCTCTAGCTCGATCTGCCATGGACGCCAGAGTACAGAGCCGCCGTTCTCGTCATCGACGAGCCTACGCTATGCGATCGACCCTGTCACCTTGTCCGTTGTCACCGCCGTGCTCCTCTGGTTCGATCCCGCCTAAACCCGCTCCAAATGGCGCCTCCTAGCGAGATCCAGCTCGCAGCCGTAGCTCCATCGCCGCAAGACTCGACGACGGCGAGCGTACAGAGCACCCCCAGCACTTGGAGTTGGTCCCTTTCGATGCGCAATGCAACGGGCTTCGATCTGGAGGTTACAGCGCTCGATTTGGTGCTCGGATTCGCCGTCTACGCAGACGCCGCCGTCTCGGGAGGTCGCCGGAGTTGAGCCGCCGGCGAGCTGACATGGCCGGCGTCATTAGCACAAACCTACCCCGCTAATGACCCCCCTAACCCACTGACACTGGGCCCCAGTGGCTTAATTAGCCACTGGTTAAATTAAACCAGCCGGGTTAATTAACCCAGACACTGACAAGGTGGACCCACACGTTAGCCCCCCCCTGACGTCACCCTTGCGCAAGCCTGACGCAGTAATTGAATTTCCAGAATAAAAAGAAATCAAGAAATTCCAGAAAAGGCAGAAATTACCCCAAACTTTGGAAATTCATAGAAAATTCATATTAACTCCAAATTTAACAAATAATATATGAAAAATGATCAGGAGAAAATAAGATATCCAAATATCCAACTCTTACATAGACAAGTCGCCTCAACCATGTCATCGATTGAATCCTAACTCTTACATAGACTTACTCCAGCCCGATCACTTAGTCGGGGTCTAGGGCGGGCTCGATCATACAACAAAGTGTGCACGTGACAGAGTCACGAACAATCGCATCGCGATGCCCCAAGCTGCGCACATCTAAGGGCCACTTGGTGTATAAAAGACCGCCAGCCAGATCACAACTAAGGTCTTGAAAACCCATACTAAGACATGCATGTTATAAACATACACGCAACACACATGCCTAGTATGAACAGCAGGTATCATCACATAACTCTACAAAGTACTCTTTATAGATATACACATAGAATATACAAAGATCACATGTCTGTGATCACATTACATCATACAACGGAAGCAAATTAGGTCTGAGTACAGACAAGATTAACAAATGGCTTAGAGAAGCCTTGTACAACAAACATGCCCTTCCACGAGGGACCAGACTGCTGTCTGGAACTATACTACCAAGGTCAACGTCGAGCTTTACGAAGGTGACTCCATCGGGTCCGGGTTCTCATCTAAAACATAGAATAAGCAAACGTGAGTACAAAGTCGTACTCAGCAAGACTTACATCAGAACTACACTACTCATGCTCAAGTATCAAGGTGAAGGAGGTGGGCTTTCACTTGCAGAAGTGCCAGCTTTGACTTGGCTAGTCCTGAACTACGAGTACCAGACTTTGAGGTAAGAAGCGTACACGAGTCCACTACTTTCTCCAATCAATTACACCACTATGGTGCCTTCCTCGACTTCCCCACGAGAAAGCACGCCATAGCACTCACACTTATCTTGGAGTTTGAATTTGCAAGTTCATTTGCAATATACT
Organism: Bromus sterilis; assembly: GCA_950022295.1. NCBI lineage: Eukaryota > Viridiplantae > Streptophyta > Magnoliopsida > Poales > Poaceae > Bromus > Bromus sterilis. Next base: position 84,768,355 of record OX465595.1, on the reverse strand, counting down.
CCATTTAAATGGAATTGCCTCACAGATCAGAAACATATACATCAAGTTTCAACCTTCAACCATGTGATTGTGCATTGTATTTACTTTACTACCTTGTTTGTTGTTTTTCGAGTAGAGGTGGAACCGGTACAGGAGGCAGCCCCCTTCGTTGAAGACCCTGAACCCGAACCTCGTCAGCAAGGCAAGCAAACCCCCATTGATCATGTCGATAAAATCCCACTTTCCTCTCATGTCTCTCTTATGCATTGTATAGGATGATTACCATGCTACGTTTCTACCGCATAGATGAACCCATTCCTTTGCATGACCTATCATTTGTCACAGTAGTAAGCAAACCACAATCCTAGCAAATGTAGGAGTTGATTGATATCATGTGGCCCCTGCAAATGTTACTGCTTATTGCATGCTTAGAGTTATACAATGATGTTACTGTTATGTGAGTCGGGATGGTAGTGATCATGTTGATGTTGGTGGAAAGGTGTTGGTGAATCTACCCTAATATAAGGTGAACGATGAGAGGCTGTGTAGGAGTACACGGTGGGTTGTCTCATTGAACACCGCCCTAAGTCCGAGTTCTTGTGTGGTGATCCAAGATGAAGAGTACAACCACACATTGGGCTCACTGACCCCTCTCAACCTATTAACTCATCCCTTTCGATGTCCAGATGTCGCAATAGTTCAGAGTTCTGATAGGTTTGTGGCTTGGCTGCTAATTGAGAGAACGGCTCACCCGAGACCGGATTACGTACCACGCACACATCATCTGGGTCCACTTCGGTAAACTGGCCGGGTTCACGATAGTGGTAGCCAACCCAGGTAGGCGGCTTTCTCGGACTAGATAGGATATGAGGTAACAGTTGTGGTGAGCATCCTCGCCGACACTTCTTGAACGGTGTCGAGTAAAAAGGCGGTAACCGATGATCATGTGTGTGTAGCGGTACACCCCTGCAGGGTTAACAAAACTATTCGAATAGCCGCGTCCGCGGTTAAGGACTGCTTGGAAAGCTTAGCTTGATTATTAGACAACTTGAACTGGATACTTCTAAAATGCACCAAGATAAGTGTGAGTGCTATGGCGTGCTTTCTCGTGGGGAAGTCGAGGAAGGCACCATAGTGGTGTAATTGGTTGGGGAAAGTAGTGGACTCGTGTACGCTTCTTAACTCAAGTCTGGTACTCGTAGTTCAGGACTAGCCAAGTCAAAGCTGGCACTTCTGCAAGTGAAACCCCACCTCCCTTTACCTTGATACATGTGCATGAGTAGTTTAGATCCTATGTAAGTCTTGCTGAGTACGATTTTGTACTCACGTTTGCTTATTCTATGTTTTAGATGAACCCACTGACCCCGAAGGTGGCTTCTTCATCGAGCTCGACGACTGAAGACCAAGCTAGTCTAGTCCCAGTCAGACGACTGGTTCCCTCGTGGAGGGCTTGTGTTTAAATAAGGCTTCTTAAGCCATTTGTTAAACTTATCTGTACTCAGACCTACTTTGCTTCCGCTTGTCTTTTGTAATGTTGGATCACATACTTGTGATCTCTGTGTGCACTCTGTAAGAGTTATCAATAAAATGTATACTTTGTAGAGAATTGCAATGATACCTGCTGTTCATACAAGGCATGTGTGCTGCGTGTATGTTTATAACATGCATGTCTTTGTATGGGTTTTTGAGACCTTAGTTGTGATCTGGTTGGCGGTCTTTCATACACCAAGCTTGGGGCATCGCGATGCGATTGCTCGAGACTCCGTCTCGTGCACACTTTGTGGTATGATTGAGCCCGCCCTAGACCCCGACTAAGTGATCGGGCTGGAGTAAGTCTATTTAAGAGTTATGAGATAGTCGATAGTATGGTTGAGGCGACTTGTCTGCGAATATGGGAGTTCATCACCCATATCATTAGACTTGTGTGCGGACGATGAGGACCCATCGCAGTTGATCATCCGGCCTGGATGGGATGCCCCTCACGTACGATGCTTTCCGAGAACGTTCTGTGCTTGGCCTTGTCTTCTTAGACAAGTGGGTACGGTTCTCGGCTCTCCATATGAATATGTCGTAGCGGGACTTGCATACGCTAACCCCGGGTCCCGACAGACTTGGTATCAGAGCAGGAATGACTGTAGGACTAGCAGCCTTGGCCGAAGTCGAGTCTAGCTTGCTATAGTTATATAGTTACTCTGGGTATATAAGGGAACAACGTAAGGCTTCTTTTTTCTCCTTACCCTCATCGTTCTGAGTTCTGAGTCACCCTCATCTTATTCTACGGGAAGATAGGACTAGGCTCACCTCTATCTGATTAGAACATCTCGTTGTTTGCTTCCTTGTAGCCGTAGGAAAGTTGGGAATGGTTTGTTAGGGTGGTTGTGCTTCCTGATTTCTTACATCGTATGTAAGTGATGTTTCCATGTTGTAAGAAATTGTCGTTTTCTTGCAATTATAGCCGTTATGCTGTCCAATTCATTCCAGGTTTCTTCATAATCTGATGCATTTGCAAACTCCTTCTTTCTGTTTCAGATGGCAGATCTTCCCCCTCGGCAGATTGTTCGTTTGACTAGGTGCCTCGGTGTGCGTGGCCATCCCGCCACGTTGATCGATATGATGTCCTATGTGGGATATCAATGGTATCCTGAGTACACAGTTGAGGAGCAGTTGCTTGACTTCAACCAGACCCAGTTCCACTGCATTGTCAGGATCTACCCGCACCACAATGGAGTCACTCAGCCTATCCACTTTGGACATGGCATTGGCATGACTGAGAACATGGCTGTGCAGGATGCTGCATACTCATGTATTACCCTACTGAGAGAGGAGCACACTTTGCTGAGAGAGACCTCATTCCGCTATATCCCTGCTGCACTTCCAGGAGAAGAGGGGTATTACACCGGACTGTACACAGATCACTCTGCAGAGGATCCAGTACTTCAGATGACTACTAGGTTTGCTTGTGATCGAGATCATGATGCACGCGCTCTCCGTTTTGAGCTTCACGCCACCCGTGTTTGTCTGTATCGAGCACTGACACTCTTGGCACCCTTCGTGAGTGTTGGATCAGTCGAGTATGATGCTATCTACCCAGTCATGACTCAGATGCCTTCTCGAGTTGCTTGGCCCGAGATTGGAGGCATTTTTCCACCCCGTGGTCCTCTGCTTCCACCCTACGCTGGACCTAGGCACCATCCTTGCCCAAATGGATATCGGGGTCCACAGGCCTCCGTGTTTTCCGATGGTCACCTTCAGCTACCGGGATACGCGGGTAACTTTTACGAGGACTACTATGGAGATGGAGATGAGTGAGACCGCCTGTGGTCTTACTTAGTGAGGATATAGTAGTATCTTAGTATATTGTACGCAAGGTTTCTAAGTTCCAGAGGCTTAGATAAATAATGTATAGGAAGTCAGAGTGCCTCTAAAGGATGTATCATCTTCATCACGTTTGTATTAGCTTGGTGCTTGTACTAAAACGATGTATGGTTTGTATGACAGCTTGTGAATATATGGCTTGTATGCTTTTTTCACCATGTTGTCAAGATGATTACCTCCTTTGCTCTGTAATCCGTTCAGTACTTCAATACCTTGATTAGACTCTTCCAATCAACTCTGTTTGACTTTGGTTTTCACCTTCAGGATGTCTCAAGGAACCCGTGGCCAGCTTGGTCGTGCCCAGGGTCGTGGGAATGAACAGGAGGAAGGCAACCTTCCACCCCCACCCACGATGGCTCAGGTTCTGATGGAGGTTGAGAGGAACCGCCGAGACTCTCACCACTCAGCAGTGCAACGAGTTGGTGTCCTTGAACGACTTCATCCAGCTTCATCCCCCGGTTTTCAGTTACTCCACCGAGCCCCTTGACGCCGATGACTGGCTTTGCAACATCGAGAGGAAGCTCCAGGCAGGCCATGTTGCAGATGGCGACAGGGTCAGCTATGCCACCTATCACCTTGAGGGTGCAGCTAGCTCTTGGTGGGAGAACTTCCTGAACATGCATTCCGTTGGACCGCCCGCATCTTGGGATGATTTATGCACTTCCTTCCGTGAGCACCACATTCCAAAGGGTCTTATGGACCGCAAGCGTGAGGAGTTCTGCAACCTCACCCAAGGCCGAAGGACTGTTGACGAGTTTAGTCGTGAGTTCAACCGACTTGCTCGCTATGCTACTGAAGAGGTCTCCACCGACGCCAAGAAGCAAGAGAGGTTCCGTCGTGGACTCAACTCCGGACTCCGTCGTGAGCTCAACCTGCATGACTTTGCCACCTTCCAGGTCCTTGTCAACAAGGGCATCAAGGCAGAGGACATGAACACCCCCAATGACTTCCGCAAACACCCTAGAGATGATGGATCATCCAGTTCAGGCTCTCAGAAGCGCAAGATCTGGATCCCCAACAGTATGTTTCGCCAGAACAACCCACCGAGGCCATCCTATGTGGCGCCTCGTCCACCAGCTCAGTTCCACCCCGCTCCACCGAACAACCCAGCTCCACGCACTGTCTTTGGAGCCTGCTACAAGTGTGGTCAGGGAGGCCACTACTCCCGCGAGTGTCCCCAGAACCAGCTCTAGAATCAGAATGCTCCACCCCGTGCCGGAGGCAACAACAATGGTCGTGGCAAGCCACCCCAGAAGGTCTACACCACCAAACCCGCTCCTCCCTCCACTCGTGGACGTGTGAATCAGATTTCCGCTGAAGAGACTGACGACACCTCTGACGTCATTCTTGGTACGCTCCCAGTCAATTATGTTCCTACTTCCGTTCTTTTCGACCCAGGAGCATCTCATTCATTCAGGTCGGAAAGTTATGCACTTCGTCATGATTTATCTTTTGTTGAATTGTCCACCCCAATGATTATTCAAACTCCAGGGTCAAGATGGCAAACTAATAGAGTAAGCCATGGTAATCAAATTGCAATTGAGGGTTTAGTATTCCTTTCTTCACTCATAGCCCTCAAGTCTTCAGACATTGATGTCATCCTTGGCATGGATTGGCTATCAAGACAGAATGCCTACCTGGATTGCAAAGGCAAATCCGTGAAACTCACCCACCCTTCAGGAAAGACCGTCAACTATACCTCACCCAGAACAAGAACCCAGGTGCATTATTTGAATGTACTTCCCCTTCCCGACCTTGAAGATGTTCCGGTGGTTCGTGACTTCCCGGATGTCTTTCCTGAAGAGCTGCCGGGAATGCCACCCGACAGATGTGTAGAGTTCATAGTGGATCTTGTACCAGGAACCGCACCAATTTCTAGACGCCCATACAAAATGGCCCTAGGTGAGTTAGCTGAGCTTAAAAACCAACTGGAAGCTTTGTTGGAAAAAGGCTTCATCCGCCCTAGCTCATCGCCATGGGGTTGCCCCGTTCTGTTCGTAACGATGAAAGATGGAACAGAAAGGATGTGCGTAGACTATCGCCCGCTAAATTTAGCAAAAATAAAGAACAAGTACCCATTGCCCAGGATCAATGATCTTTATGATCAACTTGCAGGATCCTCTGTCTTCTCCAAGATGGATTTGAGATGAGGTTATCATCAAATCAAAATCCGAAACGAGGACATTCCCAAAACGGCTTTTACTACTCGTTATGGTCTTTACGAGTACACCATCATGTCCTTTGGTTTAACCAATGCCCCCGCCACTTTCTCACGCATGATGAATTCGATCTTCATGGAGTACTTAGATAAATTTGTTGTGGTTTATCTCGATGACATTCTCATCTACTCGAAGAACGAAGAAGAACATGCCGAACACCTAAGGCTGGTATTTATGAAACTTAGAGAGCATCGCCTGTATGCTAAATTCTCCAAGTGTGAATTTTGGCTACCAGACGTGACCTACTTAGGCCACGTGATTTCTGCAAGAGGCATTACTGTGAATCCCGAAAGAGTTCAGGCCGTCCTTGACTGGACTCCACCTGAGTCGGTTAAGCAAGTTAGGAGTTTTCTTGGCCTAGCCAGTTATTGCCGTCGCTTCGTCGAGAACTTTTCTAAAGTTGCAAAGCCTCTAACTGAACTCCTCAAGAAAGATAAGAAGTTCCTACGGACTCCCAAGTGCGAGGAAAGCTTTCAAGAGCTAAAAAGAAGATTGACTTCTGCACCTGTACTTGCACCTCCAGACACCAAAAAGGATTTCGAGATCTATTGTGACGCATCACGGCAAGGGTTAGGATGCATACTTCTGCAAGATCGACATGTGGTAGCTTATGCTTCACGCCAGTTGCGGCCACATGAAGAGAACTATCCTACCCATGACCTTGAACTCGTTGCCGTAGTTCATGCCCTAACAACTTGGCGACATTACCTCCTTGGTAATCGTTGTGAGATCTATTCCGACCACCAAAGCCTCAAATACATTTTCACCCAGCCAGATCTTAATCTCAGGCAAAGACGCTGGATTGAGTTGATAAAAGATTACGACGTAGCAATTTCTTACACCCCAGGCAAAGCCAATGTCATGGCTCATGCACTAAGTCGTAATTCGTATTGTAACAACCTCATGTTACAATAGTATCAACCACTTCTTCATGAGGAATTTCGCAAGCTTAATCTTGAGATTGTTCCTCATGGCTATCTTTCTACCTTGGTGGAGAAATCAACTCTTGAGGATCAAATCATAGTTGCCCAAAGGCGTGCGCGAGGTGTTCGCCGGATCAAGAAGAACATTGCTAGCGGAGTTGCTAAATGTTTCTCCACAAATAGGAAGGGAACGGTATTCTTTGAAAATCGTTTGGTAGTACATAAGAATAGGGATCTAAGGCAACTCGTCCTCAAAGAAGCCCATGACACACCCCTCTCAATTCATCCCGGTAGCACAAAAATCTACCGAGATCTACGCCAGAGATTTTGGTGGACTAGGATGAAGAGAGACATTGCTCAATTTGTTGCCGAATGTGATGTTTGTCGTCGCATTAAGGCAGAACATCAAAGACCTGCTGGTACACTTCAACCTTTGCCTATTCCAGAGTGGAAATGGGACAAAGTCGGTATGGACTTCATCACCGGCTTTCCAAAAACCCAGAAAGGAAACGATGCCATCTTCGTTCTCATAGATAGGCTTTCCAAAGTTTCTCACTTCCTGCCCGTTCGCGAGTCTATAACTGCTAGCGAGTTAGCGGACTTGTACGTCTCTAGAATTGTATCCCTTCACGGTGTTCCTTTGGAAATCAATTCTGATCGTGGTAGCCTTTTCACCACTAGATTTTGGGGAAGCTTTCAGAATGCTATGGGAACTCATCTCTCCTTTAGTACAACTTTCCATCCTCAGTCTAGCGGTCAAGTCGAAAGGGTTAACCAAATTCTTGAAGACTTGCTCAGAGCTTGTGTTATCTCATTCGGAAAGAATTGGGAGAAGTCTCTTCCATTCGCCGAATTTGCTTATAGCAATAGTTTTCAATCTAGTCTGAAAATGGCTCCTTTTGAACTCCTATATGGACGACGATGTCGAACACCTTTAAACTGGTCAGAAACCAGTGAAAGACAATTCTTTGGACCGGACATGATCAAGGAAGCAGAAGAGCAAGTTCGCATTGTTCGTGATCAATTGAAAGCAGCTAAGTCTCGTCAGAAAAGCTACTATGATCGTCATCATAGGCAAGAGAGCTACAATCTGGATGAGAAGGCTTACCTTCGGGTTACTCCTCTGAAGGGAACCCAACATTTCGGTGTCAAAGGCAAGTTGGCCCCACGTTACATCGGACCTTTCCGCATTCTTGCTAAACATGGAGAAGTTGCCTACCAACTTGAACTACCCCCGCACCTTTCCCGAGTACATGATGTATTCCATGTGTCCCAACTAAGGCGTTGCTTCAAGGACCCCATCCGCGAAGTCGACCATGAAACGCTTGATCTCCAAGATGACCTTTCTTATCGAGAATACCCCGTTCGTATTCTTGATTCCGCAGAGCGTGTCACTCGTCGTCAGAGTTATTTGTGTCGTGTGCAGGTCCACGTCTGTTGCGCCGCTGACACCTACTTATCATTTCCGGAGTCCTACGGGAGACAAAGCCTATCTTCTACATAGGGGACATTTGTCGCTACATTACATCTAACCTTCCACTTTGGGTAACCAACGAGGATAGAGTATCAAGCAAATTTCTGGCGCTGTTCCGGGGATTGTGAAGATCGACAAGAAGGTTGGCCCTCGTCAACTCCCACACCGAAGCAAATTTCTGGCGCCGTTCACGGGGACTCCGAGTGCTAAGATAGGGGAGTTGCACACTATATTTTACCTTTGCTTTTTAGTCTTGTTAGCTTACCTTTCAGTTTTTATCTTTGTGTCTTATATCAAAAATTACAAAACAATTTCCACACTTGCTGCTACTATGGGTTCCACTGAAAACACCAAGTTGTATGACTTCACTAGTCACAACAACAAAGACTTTATCTACACTCCTATTTCCACACCTGCCACTTCAGCTACCTCTTATGAAATTAAACCTGTTTTGTTAAACCTTGTTATGAGACATCAATTCTCTGGTGCTGGAGATGATGTTTCTTTACACTTGAATAATTTTGTTGAGTTATGTGATATGCAAAAGTATAAAGAAGTAGAAGATGATTTTGTTAAGCTCAAGCTTTTTCCTTTCTCTTTAAGGGGAGAAGCTAAAATTTGGTTTCAATCTTTGCCTAGGAATAGCATAGATTCTTGGGAGAAGTGCAAACATGATTTTATTGGGAAGTATTACCCACCTGTCAAAATTATCCAATTGAGGAGTAACATTATGAATTTTAAGCAATTGGATAATGAACATGTTTCCCAAGCTTGGGAACGAATGAAATATCTTGTTAAGAAATGCCCTACACATGGTTTGACTACTTGGATGGTTATCCAGACTTTTTATGCAGGCTTGAACTTTACCTCGCGGAACCTGTTAGATTCGTCCGTGGGAGGAACCTTTATGTCAACTACACTTGGTGCTGCCACGAAACTCCTAGATGAGATGATGAGCAACTATTCCCAATGGCACACCGAACGCGCTCCAACAGGTAGGATGGTAAACTCTGTCGAGGAGATTACCTCTCTAAATGAAAAAGTTGACTTAATTATGTCTCTACTTACCAAGCAACCCTCTATTGATCCTCATGATGTTCCTTTAAATTCTTTGGTTGCTCAGTAACAAGTAGATGTGAACTTTATTGCTAGAAACAACTTCAACAAAAATTCTTATAGGGGCAATTTTGCTAGCAATCCTAGACCGTTTCCATCCAACTATGGGAACAACAACACTTATCCTAGCAATAAGAACCCCACCTCTGAATTAGAAAACATGCTTAGAGACTTTATCACTACCCAAAAAGACTTCAACAAGAATGTAGAAGAGAAATTAGCTAAATTAAATAATCTCTCTTTGAAGGTAGATAGCTTAGCCCTTGATGTTGAGATGCTTAAAATTAGAACCTCTCCCCTTGATGAGAGGAAGGCCACTCCTATTAATGCTATCCAATTACAAATTAATGAAAATATTAGGATGATGGATAAACTTGAAAGATGGGCTAGAGAAAAAGAGGAAGAGGATAGAATTAAGAGCCTTCCTACACACCACACTATTGCTACTATCCAAATTGTTGAGGACACCCAAACTATTAGCACTCAACACACTCCTAGTCCCATTGGACCTATTAATGGTGATGCTAATACCTCAACCGTAGAAGAAGAAACTCCTATGAACATAGAGGGTTTCAAACAAGTGAGCCTAGATGACAATACTACCACCTTTGATAGTAGTGATATTGATTTTCATAGGTATACCCTCTCAGAAGTTATTAGCTTGCTACACAAAATGTCTAGAGACCCCCACACTAGCACACTTAATCTTGCCTTCACGGAGCATATCACTAATGCTCCCATCAAAGCTAGGGAGGAGAAGCTTATAATAGAAGCCTCCATACATAGGAAGCTAGATGATGGTTGGGACCCTATGATAAAAATTAAATTGAATAACTTCGGTTGCTATGCTTTATGTGATGTTGGATCTAGTACCTCCGTTATGCCCAAAAGAATTTATGACATGTTTGAATCGAAACCTTTTGATCCTTGTTCTTTTGGTGTTCGTCTCATTGATTCTTCCATAAAGAAACCTTGGGGGAAGATAGACGATGTTCTTATCATTGTCAATGACAATTATGTTCCTGTTGATTTTATTATTATAGATATAGAGTGTGAACCTTTATGTCCAATTATTTTGGGACGTCCTTTTCTTCGTACCGTTGGTGCGGTTACTGACATGAAAGAGGGGAATATAAAACTTCAATTACCTTCTCAAAAAGGGGATGGAACACTTCCCTACAAAGAAAATCAAGTTACCTTTTGAGTTCGTTGCACGGGCTAGCTATTCTCTCTCTCTCTCTCTTGATAAAACTTGATTCTTCTTTTTGCTTTATGCCTAGCTTAAAGGCGTAAAAGAAAGCGCTTGTTGGGAGGCAACCCAAGATGTTTTTTACTTCTGTTTTTTGTGGTCTTGATGATTGTTACTACTGTAGCAACATCATTTATCTTTATTTTCAAGCTTTTGGGCCAAGTTTAGCCTCATGTGATAAGGTAAGCAAAAGTTGTGACATGCTGTCCAGAAAACAGATTCTGTCTGCTTGACGGAAAAAATAGAAACAAATCACCAGTTCATATTTTTGAGCTGAATTTTTTTACACAGCATGCTCTATACAATTGTGAATCTTTCGTATGTTCTGAGTTTTTTATTTGAGTTTCAGAAGTACCCCGAAAAAATTATTTACTACCTGTTGTTCTATTTTTCACAGATTCTGCCATGTTTTGCCTTTCTGTACTTTTTCAAACCTTAAGCTTGCTTTTTCTTCGCGAAAACTTTTTATAAATCTTGAAAAATAGTATCTCTTCAATAATATCTTTATTTCCAGTGGGGAAAAATATTTTATTTAGGGTACTAACCTCTCTAATCAGCTTATGATGACTTATGTATGCAGGGAGTTTTCAAGTGTGCGAAGGAAGATGATGATAGAAGATCCGGGAGTGTAAAACGCTCAAGCTTGGGGATGCCCCCATGAATCCCCAATAAATATTCAAGGAGACTCAAGAGTCTAAGCTTGGGGATTCCCCCGTGCATCGCCTTCTCTTTAACACCCCCAGGTGTCAACTACAGTTATATGCCTTTTTGTTGTGCCAAGTCATCATTATTATACACTAAGAAAAAAAATTAAGGAAATAATTCAACTCCAATTCAAATTTGCAAATACCGGTCAAGATAAAACTTTCCAAATAGATTAAACAAAAATTATTCATCATATCGTAAGTAACCCCAAGACAATTATAAAAAAATGAAATAAATATCTTGGGAACTATTAAATTGCCCCAGGATAATTAAATAAAAGTGAAAAGTAAAGTTGCACTAAAAATTATGGATAAATATCCAAAAACTTTCTAATAATCATTTGACCATGGTATGTTAGCAACCAATAAATATTGAAGTGTTTAAATAACCTATATACCTAATAACAGTAGCAAAACAGCACCAAAAGCCAATTAAAATAAACAACAATATTCAAATAAATTTAGTTGTGACCCAAATTTTTTGTAGCAATGTTGTATGGTGCAACATTGTTTTTGGGACTAGCTATATATTTTACAAAATTCAAATGTTTTCCAAATAAAATAGAAACATAAATGATTAGTGGAAAGAAAACCAAAAAAGGAAAAGAGCTAACACACGCCCAGGGCAAGGCCCAACCGGCCGGCCCACCCCACCTCCTTCTCCCTCCTTATCCGTCTCTCTCCTTGCGTGTCGGCTGCAAACACGCCATGGGCGCGGTGCGTCGCGCGATGGGCGACAACGGCGCACCCCTGTAGCCATGGACGACTACAAGACTGCGCCCCGCACCACCGCAAACCCTAGCCCCTCCCCTTTCTCCCCCGTGCCTCCCCCTCGTCTCACCGCAGCTCGTCCGAGCCCGCCGGTTGCCGCTGTCGGTGAACAGCCGCGGCCAAAGGCAGCGAAGGCCCGCACCAGCTTGTCCGACCGCTCTCCCGTCGTCGTCCTCGTCTGCCCGCACGCGCAATCGTCCCGAGGAGCCTCGATGACCGCATCCCCTTCTTCACCTCCATCGTCGGCCGCCGTCTTCCACCTCGCCATACGTCGTCTCCGGTGCCCCCCCCCCCCCCGAGCTCTCCGTCTACCCCATTAATCTCACGGAGAACTGAGATTCCCCCCTCACCATCTTGTCGCCTGAATCGGGCGTCATAGCCGTCGGCCCGCATTTGCAGTACTCCGGTCGTTGCCCCGCATTTGCAGTACTCCGGACGTCGTCGTCGTGGTCGGGGTCGTCGCCGTGGTCGTCCTTTGCGTTAGCAGCGAGCACCCATCGATGCGCAACGTTGTGCACGTTCGATTCCCCCCCTCGCTTGTCATTTTGTCGCCGGAGTTGGCCGCGGGGACCTCGCCGTGGCCGGGCATACCCATGACATGTGGGTCCCCTCTGTCAAGTTTGACCAGTCAAAGATCACTGTTGTGGATAATGTTAGGATTTAAATAATAAAAGTAATTAAGAAAATGATTTAAATTGAATTAAACTTTGAATTTGAATATCTTTTAAACTGTAAGTCAGATTCAAAAACTTTATACATCAAAATTGATCAAAAAATATAACGAGTATGAATACGCTATCCGTATACCAACCACACCCCTCTAACACACCGAACAACGACATCCCCCCTCCATGTCGTCTGTTCGGTAATCGCCCCGAGCAGGTATAATTGTCGATTGAATTCCCGTTTCGTCTGCAATGTGTAGCACCGAGTTAGTTCACCTCTAGCTTAACGTTTTCCATGTCTTGTATTTGTATTGCTATTATTGTTGTGTATTTATTGTTTCTTCTATTGGAAATATGCCCTAGAGGCAATAATAAAATGTTATTATACATATATATATATATATTTCCATGTTCGTAATTAATGTTTATATTTCTATGCTATAATTGCAATCACCCTGACTGTGAGATTCAGAAGAAAACTCATTTTCATGTATGGAAATGTAAACACCAAGAGTTCCTGTTTTAGCCTATAAGACCAGCTCATGTGCTAACTGATGATTATGTTTTCTTAATTATGGACATTGTTCTTGTAACAAGGATGTCGGTAGCAATGAGAGCATATTGTTAGCAGAACAATGATGTTGAACCGACCCCAGTATTGAATGATATACTTAGAGATCACATCGTAACAACGTTATAAGTCATATAATGAAATGTTATCATATACGTAATTCCTTAGACCATGAGAGTATCGAGAGTCTTCACACAGGAAGATGTACTTTGGTTCTTAGATGAATCCTCCCATTACTGGGAAGTAGTAAACTAAGTTCTGGGTACGTCGGATAGTGTGTCTAGTAACTGCGATAGTTCAAGACTGGGATTTTCTCCTTCACGATGAAGAAGATATTTACTTAGGGCCCACTAGGTATGACGGTATCAGTTATAGTCTGGACAGACGCATTGTGGTTTAGTCACGGGGATACCGGAATACGATAACGAGAAAAAGGGACAAACAAGCAAAGAGGATAACGAGTGGCTTGTGTTCAAGAAGTTGTTACACATGGGTGCCAAACTTCTCTCCTCTGACTTTGTCACATATCGCGAAGAAAAAGGAATGGTACATGACTAAACATAATGGTTCACTCGAAGTTTCTTCGTGTATGTGCGGGAATCAACATGGGTGTCCATGGCTCCGCTGTTGGTTATTGGTTATTGACAAAAGGCTGTTGACCTATGTCCAAAATATGTTCTGAGTCATGTCCGCATTATACCGAACCTATTGGGTCACACACTTAACGAGAAGTAGTCTGTTAGAATACTGGAATGGTAGAAGCTCTAGTGGAAGCAAAACAGAATAGTTCATACGGCACCAGAAGTAGTTCCGGGTATTTATGGAATTGTTCATAAGGGCACCATAAGTAGTACCGGGTATTTAAGGATATGTCCGGATCACTCTAGAATAGTCACAGGTGGTTCGGTAACATATGAGAATGGTACTAGGGAAGTCCTGGATCGACTGGAATAGTTTCCGGTTAATCGGTGGACGTCCCGACAACTTACGTGGTCATCGGGTAGCTTAAACTGTAACTTGTTTGGTCCCGAAAACTATCTAGATGGTTCCGGAATGTTCGAGAACGGTCCCAGAAGTGCTCCAGAAGGTTCCGGAATATCCCAAAACCATCCCGGAAGGTCCTGGAAGGTTCTGGAAGCTTCTGGAAAGTTTTGGAAGTTTCCGGGCAGTACCACTCACTACCCCACGCCCCTAGCTTGGGGGGCAAGCCACCTAGGCTTCCCCAAGTCTACCTAGGAGGTGGGGGTGCCATAAGGGAGCAATCCTACTCCAAGTAAGATTGAAATCCTTCTTGGAGTAGGATTCCCCGATGGGAAGGACTCCCTTTGGGAGTAGGAGTCCCAGTGGGACTCCACACCTCCCAGGTCGGCCAGGACAGCCCGGTGGCCACCTATATAATGAGGGGGAGGGGCAAGGGGCACATGACAACTCAACCCTAGCCCCCCTGCGCCACCCTCCCTCCTCTAAGCCCCGTTGCTCCACAATTAGACCCCGGTTTAGACGTTGTTCTAGACCGGAATCCGTTAGGGTTTGCTTCCTCGAGTTTTCTCGGTGGCATTCTTCTCTGGACGACAGAGCGCTCCTAGATTTCTTCTAGGAGATGTGAGGATACAAATGGAGGGGTCGTGCCTTCGACCCTTCTTTGAGGAGCTTATTCGTGGGACTTGTTCGCGGGACGAGATCGCGGGACGGTTCGAGGGATCGATATCCTCGCGGTTGGGAGGTCATTGAAATTCCTAGCTGCGGGGATCTACACCGACTGTGTTCACCAACTCTACTTCCGCTACATCGGTTGGTGAACCATGACCTAAAACCTTATATGCAATCTTCATAGATGATCTTGGGTGATTGCTACGTAGGCCGGAAAATTTTGTTTTCTACTGCGTTTCCCAACATCTTCCCCCTCTCTTATTATCCGGTGGTTCCGACGATCCATGCTGATGCCCCTGTGATTGACTACGCCATCGACGACCGTACCCCTCCCGCAAGCTTCCAGGCAAGCAGAGCCATTCTCTTCCCCAGATATCGCCTATCTTTCTGTAATTTTCTTGCACTAGGCATTGCTGCTGCTGCTACGCTACAATCTCATTCAATTGCATAGCTTGTTTTGTCGCCCCTTGATGTACTTCCTTTATCCTATCTTGCCTATAAGTATATATTATATTCAGCAGTGAGCCCTGCGCATTGTTAGTCAACTAGGATTAGATAGCGGCCATGATCACTCTGGGGAGTGAACATGGATACAATATAATAACTGTAATAGGTACGGTACCATGCAGGCACCGCCTAAGGCCCCATAGATCGGCTCTGTCGAGCCACGTCAAGTGGATGTGTCAAGGAGTAATCCTCGTACTCCACTCGTTGATGACTATGTATAGCCGCTCTAGGTACCTGAGCAACGGTTGTTCTTAAAGGTAAGAGTCGGGCGACCCAACGGTGCCTGCGAGCGGTATTGCGTCGGGAACGACAGTGAGGGTACGACCGATGTTACTGGCGTGCTTGGCCCCTTCTCGTATCTCGCGAGAGTTACCAAACCAAGAAAAGTCGATCTCTACCAAGAGCACACGCGAGACAAGGTAAGGAGACGGTCCACCTTGTTGGTAACCGCGTGCTTTGACGGGACGACAGGGCAGGCCCTAACGTTACTGGTGGTCCATGTTGATGTTCGTTGTCCGTTGTGTTGTTAGTCAGACAACGATAACGGTTGTCTGCGAGATAATATTAAAATGCTAAATGGTTTGGTGGATGACTTGAGAGGACCGTTGGTCTGTACGCACTACCTTCACATGGGATAAGGAGTTATGGGCTCCCCTGCGTCGAAGTTTGTCTGAAAGCTCTTCAGACGTCAGCAGTTGATACGTCCCAAACGTATCTATAATTTCTGCTTGCTCCATGCATGTTTTTTGTGATATTGCTATATCTTAGATACACGTTTATACACTTTTGATCAAATTTAGACTAACCTATTAACTCAGTGCACCGCAGTGCCAGTTTCTGTTTTCTACTATTTTTGTATTTCAGGTTTTCCCATTATTAAAAGTGCTCAGAAAATTCCGGGAAATATATATATTAATCAGCGTTCCAGAAGCTTCCTTACGCCCGAAGGGGGGCCAGAGGGGCTGAACCTGGTGCCTAGGCAGCCAGTGGGCGCGGCCTAGGGGGTGGCCGCGCCGGGAGGCCGCCTAGACTCCTGGTGGCCCCCCTGGCTGCCCCCCTGGGCCCTTATTTTTACCTCGCGACGCGAAAACCCTGATTCCAGACCCCTTTTCTCCAGAAGCAATTCCGATCTCCGCCGCCATCGCCGACAAGCTTTGGGGGACCAGAATTCCTGTGCCGGCACCCTGCCGGGACGGGGAAGTGCCCCCGGATTCATCTCCATCGACGTTGCTTCCTACCTCCATGATGCTGAAGTAGTCCCTCCTCGGGGCTGAGGTTTCTACCAGTATCTATGTGGTCAATTCTCTCTCCCATGATGTGATCTTCATTGTGATCATAGCCTATGTTAATCTAGGGTGATCCCATGATGTTTCCCCTTCATCTGTGTATTGGATTTGATGTACTCACTTGATCTTATCTAGTATAATCCCCGAGACCAAGGGGAAAACGGTCTATTGGACATGGATTAGAAGAATATTTTCATGAGTAATTTCCTCTTTTGTGTGTTGATTGAAGATTGAGAGTCTCTTGGTGCTTGTCTTTGACTATCCTTGAGATATGTTGTGGTGATTGTGGTACTCTCTTTGGATGGCCGCGGTGACATTAGGAATGACCTTCGAGTGCGTCTCCATTGCATGTTTTATGGGAAATATCATGTGATTAGACTATGTTAATGTTGTTGGGAGTTGCCACTAGTGAAATTATGAAGCCTAGGCCTTGTTTCCACCATTGTTACACCGTTTGCGCTCACTTTTGTCACATGTTTGCTTGCTGCACTTTTTATTACAGATTTATATTACCTTGCTTTGCCACACCTATCACCACTATTTTACTATCTCTTCGCCGAACTAGTGCACCTATACAACTCCTAGTTGTATTAGGTGTGTTGGGGACACAAGAGACTTCTTGTATCTTAATTGCAGGGTTGCTTGAGAGAGACCATCTTCAACCTCTACTTCCCTGAGTTCGATAAACCTTAGGTCATCCACTTGAGGGAAATTGATGTTGTCCTACAAACCTCTGCGCTTGGAGGCCCAACATAGTCTACAAGAGTAGAAGCGTGTGTAGACATCAAGCTATTTCTGGCGCCGTTGCCGGGGAGGTAAGGTTTGAAGGTATATCTTTATATCTTGCAATTAAATCTTTTCGTTTCTTGTTTTTATTTTCACTAGTTAGGTTTATGAGAGAGCTTTATGAGCTCTACCTTGAGTTGGGACATGAAGTGTTTGAAGAGAAAATCAAAAAGCCTATGGAGATTTACTATTTGCACAACACTCATGATAGTAGCAATGTTATTAGTATGTCTTCTTTGAATACCTTTGATCCTAATGATATGCAAAGCTATAAGCTAGGGGATGCTACATTTTATGAAGATGATCTTTTT